>AP028910.1:22167500-24567500 GCA_036186465.1 Nesidiocoris tenuis | reverse complement strand
ATTGGCTTGCCGTCTATTCGAGTAGCAAATTTGTGCAACGAATATCAATTATCCATTTTCGTTACCATGCGGCTTTTGCCATTTCTTGCAGACTATGTACATGCTCTTCTGAGTAAGACATTTCTCGAGTCTGAATTAATATCAATACATTCATTTCACCGGAGTAAATTTTTGGTTGAGAGCCACAGCTTGAAACAATATTGAATAGTTCAATAGTTATTCAAAAGTTAGTTGGCTAACCAGGCAATTTTTCATGAATGGGTGGCAAAGCTAGTAATGAGTGTTCACTGGCCTCTGACAGCAGGTGAAAAAATTTACATGTTCACTTCTGAGTAGAGGTAGAGAAAAACTCTGTGGTCCAAAATTAATGGAGAAAATGGTTTAGAATACGTCCCATTAACCCCATAGACTAGATTTCGATGCCAATTGCGGTGTTCATGAAAACCAACTTTTTGAAGCACCAATTCAAGATGGGATCGATTGAAGCCTCAGTGAAACCAGTGGTGCGTAGATAACACACAATACTTCCATATTTTGGAACGTAAAATTGTGACACAACTTGATCATATTTTGACTGCTTTTAAGGGTGTTTAGGTCAAAAATATCAAAAAATTCAGTATTCAAATTTCAAAATTCGCCCAAAATAAAAAAAACCCCAGTTTTTCGGTACATAAAAAATATCCACATATTCTGCAAGGTAAAAGAAAGATTTTAGGACCAAGAACGCCCAAATCGGTTCATTTTTGTGGCCGAAAAAAAATAAAATAGAAAACGCTAAAAATGCAAATATATCGGAAGTACTGTGCGTTATCCAAATTCCGATTAAACAGGGTGTTAGGTCTTGAAGAGACAAACATTTCAGTTCAAGAAATTTGAAAAAAGGTTAAGAAATGAGGGAGTTATGGCCATTTTTGTAAATGACCACAGACGGACAGACGGACACACAGACACTTGTTCAGGAAGTGATTCTGAGTAAATGTGTATAAGAAAAAGTTTTTTCTGAAGCTCCGTTCCGATTCTCGATTTTAGGACGATCACAATACTTCCATTTACTCTGTAAATATGGAAGTAAAAACACTGCTAAGTAAATTAGTGACATGGGTACATTATTTGTCTGGGTATCACAGAAAATAAAGGTCGAATAGCTGGAGTAGGTAGGTTTATCATCGTATTGGAGGAGTCAAACTATCAAAATCAATTATGCTTAAATCGTACCTTTCCACAATGATGTGTAAGGTATAAAAAGAGATAGATATATGAGGTATAAAAAGAAAAAAACACAAAGCGATTAAACAAAACAGTGATGTTTTGACGAGGTCTCACAGGGACAATGACTTCATACCTAGGAGCTCCAAGAAGAAAGACCTGCTTTCTTGGCAGGGCCCAGACGCAAACCCCCCTCCGCCCCGCACCTAATATAAGCTGGATGATCCGAAAAACATTCACTTTCTTATAGCCGAATCGCAGTTTTGCAGTTCCAAACCTATAAACGGACGCCCTCGTGTAAAAAGTCGGCATCAAGGGTGGGATTAGGGAATTTAGCAAATAACATTTTCTTCTCCATCATGTTTTGCCTTGAATCTATAGGTACATTGGCCGTAAAACCAAGAAAACTGAAAAACGCGATTTTGGCCTTATCACTCCCCCAAAATTGACCACATTGACCAAAATCTTTAAAAAAAAGTAAAATTTCATGTTTCTTAGTCAATATCTAAAGATTCTTGTAAAAAAAACTAGAAGTCAAATCCATCATTTTTTGAAAATGTTCCAAGGTTTTTCCTTGGATTTTCCAGCTGGAATCGGTTTTTTGCATTTTCCTCAGCCCGGGAGAGTCGTGAAAAATTGTCAATTTCTTTGACATGTTCCTGCCCAAAACTGACTCAAAAATATTTTTTTAATGTCAAAATTTAGTCGTCAAACCAGTTTTTGACCACTAAAATCCAACCACTTTTAACTTTCAGGGAGTGAAAACGGTGTAGAAACCATCATAGGAGGTGCACGTCACAGGAAAATTTGCTAAATCGTCACTCAAGTTCTAACACCGCCTAACTCAATTTTTGGCAAAAATGAGTTGGACACACCATTCGCTAGGTTTTTCGATAGCCGATATCATGGTAACACTGCCAAGGAGATTGAACCAACCAGTGAAGAAGGAGATGAAGAAGAGACAGCACCGCCTAATGTATTTCCAAGTTGAAATAATTAGTTTTTTTTTACCTCCTGAAAACTTGGGAAAATTGAGTTAAGTAGGTGGTGTTAGAACTTGAGTGATGAAATGCTCGTTCTTTTTTTTTTTTTTTTTTTTTTATCGGTCGGACCACTCCTTCTATGGGTTTTGCTGCTTACCTCTGAAACGTGAAAGGAAATCTTTTCAGGGGGTGTTGTAAAAACATTTTGCTTGACCGATTACATAGGTACATTATTCCTGGAAATAATGTACCAAAACTGAATGTAATAGTGTTCCCAATTAAAATCTCTAGTTACCCTAAAAATAGTTACCTTCAAAATTAATAGTAAGTATGGATGGATGATGCTTCAAATAGTTCAATGAAAGTGACAGTGATAGCAATAAATTAAATTAATTTATTAAATTAAATGCTCAACCATAGTTGATTGATTCCAAAGAAATAGCAGATTAATTTGAATCGCACAGCTGTGTTCACATTGTGGATTTTACCAGGTGTTTTTTTTAACCGTGCGTTTCGCTGTATATTAATAATTAATTTTTTTCAAGTGTTGGGTGTTATCGCGGCGTACAGCTGGTTTTCACGCCAACTTGATAGTTGTTAATTTTTCTCGATTAGTTTACAAACCTCAAGGAAACGCCACATGATATGAATTAAAGCCTGCCTTCAAGCGCATAACAAACTGATAAAAACAGTTGCGCTGTCCAGTCTGTTGCTGCTGCAACTCGTCAGCATTAATTAATGAGTGAAGTAGGAGTACCTAGGAGTAAATGAATTGAAAAATCAACAAGCACCCAAAATGTTTTCGAATGTAAAACTGCTAAATCAGGTGGCAATGACTCAAGTTACAAGGGTCTCAAGGGTGTCTATCAAATGCAAC
Organism: Nesidiocoris tenuis; assembly: GCA_036186465.1. Classification (NCBI taxonomy): domain Eukaryota; kingdom Metazoa; phylum Arthropoda; class Insecta; order Hemiptera; family Miridae; genus Nesidiocoris; species Nesidiocoris tenuis. The sequence continues at coordinate 24,564,434 of AP028910.1, read as the reverse complement.
AGTTTAGCATGGATAGTTGGTGTAGTAATATGTTCAAAGAAGATGAAGATAAAAGCTGTGAATTGATGGGTCGTCAGAGGCAGACTTTATCTTACCTGCGACTACCTAAAGAATTACAACTAACCACAGCCAGCTTAGTTGAACCGTTTGACGTTCTCGAACAACGTTTTCAAAAACTTAACTCATTAAAATTTCAATAGCTTTCTGCTTGGGACCAACAATGAGAATAAGCAATACACTGTACAACATAATATGACATCTCATTTGACATTCAGAACATGTAGGTATACTCATCGTCTAATGCTAAGCTCAAATTGTAGCAAGCGTACAAGAATATGATCAGAAACAGAAGGATTGTTATGATTAATACAAAACTCATCATATGAGATCATTTGAGCTTGTTATCTTTCGATTGATGGGCAACCATGCGAAGGGGATCCTTATGGTATCGTGCAAAAACTTCCCTTTTAAACTGATCAAAATTTTTACGGTTGTTTGTGTTTTGCCTCTCTCTCCAGGATGGCCGACCTTTCCGATGCTGAAGTCCCCAATGGATCGTGAAAACGGGAGAGAGGACGAAAAATTCGTAACCTGCGACGTACATTTCGTAAACCTGAAAATATCAATATTAACAAAAGAATGAGCCGAACATTTCACAGTGATTTCATAAGGATAGCAGTCCAGTAAAATGAGGCCCCACATTTCCAGGAAATAATTCAATTGGTGAGTGGTAATAATTCAGGGAAAGTTGAAAATTTTTCCAAGACCGCTTCCACTAAACAGTTATAGACTTTTTCCGGATTTTTGTCGTTTGATCATTGTTATTTGTGACGCGAGGGCAAGAGCAAACCAACGACTTCCCTTGACACTGGGTACTTATTTCTCCAGCTCAAGCGCCCTCGGCAACGATGCCATAATCAGGAACAAACTCTGTCTCAACGTCTTCGAGTAAGAGATTGAAGGGGGGCCAGCGTCACTCCACCTTTCGATTATATAGCGTGCTGCAGGTGGCCTGCTGTCGTTCCAACAGAAAGGGTCGTCATTGGAACGATTCAGATTAAAGTCCTATTCTAAATTGTTCAAATCACCATTGTTGCTCTTTGTTGGGTGATCGCGTTCCTCAGAGACGTTAAGACAGAGTTTGCTCCCGAAGATGGCATCGTTGCCGAGGGCGCAAGAACTGGAGGAAAAAGTAGTGATAAGGGCAAGTCGCCGGTATGCTCTTGCCCTCACCTCATAACATCGACTTGTTAAATTTACGAGCTCCTTGGTAACTCGGTCGATGGATCACAAGGCCAGTAGTATCCAAACTAGTCAGTTAATTGAACAAGACGGTAAACGTTAAGGGAATGTGGCCTATGCCGCTTCAGATAGCCCAAAGGCATGGAAACGACAAATTATAATTCCAAGTTAAAAATCATGCCTTAGACCCAGGTATAATTCACTTTGAATGCTTTTCAAAATGCATTTGTAAAATATAAACCAGTGGTGCGTAGATAACACAAAATACTTCCATACTTTGAAACGTACATTTTTCTCTCGATTTGATTATATTTTCATTACTTAGGAGGCTGTTTGGATGAAAAAATGTCAAGAAACTCACTATGCAAATTATAAAACTCGCCTATAATAAAAAAAAATACGCCAAGTTATTGTTATAAAAAATTTCCACTTATTTTGCAAAGTAGAAGAACAAGAACGCCCAAATCGGTTCATTTTTGTGGCCGAAACAAAAAAACAGAAAGCACTTGAAAAACAAATATATCGGACGTACTGAGAGTTATTCAAATTCCGTTTAAGCAGGGTGTTAGGTCTTGCCAAGATACTTTCAGTTCGAAAAATTTGAAAAAAGGTTGTGAATTGAGGGAGCTATGGCCATTTTTGTGAATGACCACAGACGGACACACAGACTAGTTCGGGAAAAGATTCTGAGTAAATGTGTATAAGAAAAAGTTTTTCTCTGGAGCTCCGTTTCGATTTTAGGATGATTCCAATACTTCCATTTACTCTGTAAACATGGAAGTAAAAAGTGGTGTCGTCTATTGAATTCATCAATAACCTCAAAATGGATCATAAGCACTCCAATCTCCGATTCCAACGGATTTTTTTTCAAAATCAGCTCGAATCACATAGCCTACCAAGAGTTATGTAGTATTCAAATCACGCACCTGGGTGTTTCTTGTGAACCCATATCCAATAAACCTTTCATCATGGGGTGGAACGGAATCAGATGCAACGTAGAACGGCTCATATAAAAATTCGAAATTCGTTACTTTGTGACTCACATGTACAGCGTTTATGTACTTGTCTTGTTCCCATCTGCGAAATAAACGCTGAAATTGTAATTCAATCGCCATTGGGGACATTTTACGGGGAAAATAAGAAATTTAGGTGTTGGATGAACCTCGCTTAGGTCTGTTAGATGGAACTCCTCGATTGGAAGCAGCAGGGATTGGAAGCTGAGTGGTATTTCTGCAATTGAACTTGTCTAACAATACTGGTGCGTAGATAACACACAATACTTCCATACTTTGAAACGTAAACGTGTGACACAATTTGATCGTATTTTGACTGCTTTTGAGGGTGTTTAAGTTAAAAATATCGAAAAACTCGCTATGCAAATTTTAAAACTTACCCGAAATGAAAATTTGCCACATTTTCGGAATATAAAAAATATACACGTATGTATTCTGCAAGGTGAAATAAATATTCTAAGACCAAGAACGCTCAGATCGGTTCATTTTTGTGGCAGAAAATATACAGAAAACACTAAAAGTGCGAATATATCAGAATTCCTGTGAGTTATTCAAATTTCGATTTAACAGGGTGTTAGGCCTTGCCGAGACAAACATTTCAGTTCAAGAAATTCGAAAAAGGTTTAGAATTGAGGGAGCTATGGCCATTTTTGTAAATGACCACAGACACTTGTTTTCGAAGTGATTCTGAGTAGATTTGCATAAATAAAAGTTTTTTCTGAAGCTCCGTTCCGATTCTCGATTTTAAAACGATTACAATACTTCCATTCACTCTGTAAACATGGGAGTAAAAAGAACGCTATGAAAACTGCATCATTCAAATAAGTTCAAATCCAATGTCGAATAGAAGCGGGGATGGGCGGATTGGAAACGTAAGCCCTCTAATTAAAATTCTTCACCAGAAACTGTGAGCCGCAAATGGTGACTACCTCAACCACTTATTAAGAAGCATGCTTGACGAATCACCATCTATAACGGAGTGAAATAACCAATAAGACACTACACATACTTATCCTTATAACCTAATTTAAGTTAGTGACCTAATTCAAACCCACCTTGAGAAGTTCGTCGCGTACTGATTGTAAATGAAGACCTTATGGTGAAACGGCCTTGCCAATCCTCGACCTGTCAATCGTACCAATTCGGTTTTATTTCTTGGGAATTGCACTCTGTCGTCGAGTTCGTACGTTGGAACAACATAAGCACATAGTGCATTGCAGTTTTCAGTCTTGAAAAAATTGTTGAGACCGTCGGCAAGATTTGTGCTTGGAATTATGTCCACATCTGTCAAAAATACGTGAGGACTTTGGCAATTTTTCCTCGCCAAATTTCTCATGTGGTTTTGGGGATAAGGATTCCTCAAACGCCAACGGACAATGTCAGGTGATCGTTTCTTGAGCAGTTTCCCAAGCGACGCTTCCGGTCTCGTGCAGTCTAGATGTGAAGATGTTTCGACAAATAACGAGGTGGTGGGGATTTTTTCTTTTGGGAACGCTAATTGGAAGCTCACGCGCTCTCGCACTGGGGCGTAGCATCTTCGCAAAAAATTTATGTAATCTGAAATTTTAAAAATTGTTATCGTAAGTGGGTAGGTCCCCAAGGATGGTCAATGTGGAGCAATACTGTCCAACTACTTCATGAGCCCTAACCCCCACTTCTCTGGATAGATTCTAGGTATCCAGAAACGAACGTGATAGAGTGTCTGTGGTCGTTAACAAAAATGGCCATGGCTCCCTCAATTCTCAACCTTTTTTCAAATTTTTTGAACTGATACATCTGTATTCACGAAAGTTAATGTGAATATATTCATCTCGACTTTTGTGAATATGCGTGTGTATTATTATTGAATACAAACGTTACCCTATCCCTGATCATCTGACTACCTAAGTCAATCGACGTTTGAGTTTGAATTCCAGTTTGAGTAACAGTTTCAGTTTGGTTTTGAGTTTGAGTTTCGATTCCAGTTCCAGTTTCTGTTTGAGTTTAAATGTGAGTGTGACTTTAGGTTTGAGTTCAAGTTTGTGTTCGAGTTCGAGTTTTAATTCCAGTTCTAGTTTCAGTCTGAGTTGATGTGCTAGTGTGACTTCACGTTTGAGTTTCAATTCAAGTGGGACGATTCTAAGTTGAGCTTGTAAATTGAGTTTGCATGCTGATTTCGTGAGTGTTTGAGTTTGTAAATTGAGTTCAGTTTGTACCCACAGCAAAATGTTGTTTGAATGGTACTCAACCGTTTTCTCAGAAAATCTTCCATTGAAGCTCGATCTTTGGCTGATTGATCGATCTGATATTCATTCAATACTGTGATTCAGGTAGTAGGGCTTGCAGATTGAAATATGGAGGGTGATAGGTCTTGTCAACACGGCATTACAGTTCTAGAAGTTTGAAAAAAGGTTGAGAATTGAGGGAGCTATGCCCATTTCTGTAAACGACCACAGACGGACGCACAGACACTCTATCACGTTCGTTTCTGGGTACCTAGAATCTATCCAGAGAAGTGGGGGTTTGAGGATGACAAGTTCAGGAAGTGATTCTGAGCAAAAGTGTATGAGTAAACGTTTTTTCTGAAGCTCCGATCCGATTTTCGATTTGAGGACGATTACAAAACTCCCATTTACTCCGTAAATATGGAAGTAAAAATGGCTTAATTAATAAAAACTCAGCCAGATTTGGGCTCATAGTTTTTAAATTCAAAATTTGTTTTTATAGTTCGAAAAATTGTTAAAAAATTTGGATACTTATTTCAATTAAATGCGGTGTTGGAATTTTTTCATTCATTTTTCCGAGCTCAGTAACATATCAAAATTTAAAATCGGTTCTTTGTGGTTGCCGAGAAAAAGCGGAAGTAAATTCTCATGTCTTCTCTCTTACTTGCCTACTTGTTGGCCACATTGCCCTTAAAACAAAAAAAAATCTGACCTTGCAAAATTGAAAATTCTTCGTCGCCTGCAGCAAACAACGCGGCTGATATGGGTCCGTTCCAGTGATGAGCGACTTGTACTAACGAATGGACTTTTTCCAGTGATGTTTGCGTCGCTAAGCAGACAGAAAACGACTCGGAAAGCTCTGTGAATAGGGTACCAACCAGTGCATGATCTATCATCTTGTACGTGTGCCTCGTGTCCCATCTGAAAAGTTGAAAATGTGACTTGAAATACCCATTCGAAGTATCTGCTGTATAAGTCCCCTATACTTTGGGAGGAGGGGGTAGGCGTACCAGAGTGAAGTTAGCAACGTAAAATCCCCAAATAAAAATCTATCGATTCAATGAGCTCTCAAGGGACTGTTCTCAAGTTTCTTCTAAGTGATATTACTTAACATAAGATATACCTTCCAAGACGTGGATCAACGTTGAAAATTGGTGAGACGTTCGATATGACAACGTTATCCAAAATTAACGGTGGTAGGGGTGGGTGGGGTTTCGGTACTGAATCTGCTGAAATGTTCGTGCATTCCGTGTGAAGAAGACGGAGCATGAGGAGCACATTGCATGCTGTCAGCACGAGAATACTCAGTACGCTCACGTTCCACAGTTTGCATCCATGCTGGAAATTGACCGCTTTCTGTGTAATTGAATCAAGGTGGGGCTCGCTGTCTAGATTGATAGTGGGATTTTGTGAGGGTGTTTGATTGTTGGTCTGATAATTTTGGGCTGCTTAGGGCTACAAAAAGGGGAACAGGGAAAAATGATTGAAAAGGGGTTGCTAATTATAAAAATTAGCGCAACCTACCTTAGTACCGTATTAGTACCGTAGTATTAGTTGGGAGTTATTTTTACTATTAGGTATGCCTAATCTTTTAATCGCTTTATTTAGAAGGTTCAACGCAAAGTGCTGTCCCCAATACAAGGGATTGGAGTTGATTTTTAGCGACCGGATCAAATTACCAGGCTCAAGAATTCCAGATACCAGTGGTACGTAGATAACACACAATACTTCCATATTTTGAAACGTTAAAGTGTGACACGGTTTGATCATATTCTGACTGCTTTTGAGGGTGTTTAGGCAAAAAATATATTTAAAAAAACTCACTATGCCAATTTTAAAACTCGTCTAAAATAGAAATACGCCAAGTTATCAGAGTATAAAAATATTCAAATATCCTGCAAGGTAAAACGAAGATTTTAAGACCAAGATTGCTCTAATCGGTTCATTTTTGTGGCCGGCAAAAAATAAAATAGAAAACACTAAGAATGCAAATATATCGGGAATACTGTGAGTTTTTCAAATTCCGATTAAACGGGGTCTTGGGAAGACAAACATTTCAGTTCAAGAAATTTGAAAAAAAGGTTGAGAATTGAGGGAGTTATGGCCATTTTTGTAAATGACCACAGACGGACGGACGGACACACAGACACTTGTTCGAGAAGCGATTCTGAGTAAATGTGTATAAGTAACAGTTTTTTTCTGAAGCTCTGTTCCGATTCTCGATTCTTAGACGATCACAATACTTCCATTTACTCTATATATGGAAGTAATAAGGCTTTTCAAATTTAAAACTTGCCTAAAAACACTGCTAAGTATTGCACAATAGGAACAGGTACTTCAATATTCATTATGATTTCAGCTAAATTCTTGATTTTGTAGCTGTACAGTATTACCTACTCTGAATCTGAAATTGTGATAATTTCAATAAGTCCTTGATTCCTACATGTTTAGGCATGGTACCGACATTATTTGTTGTGCTGTCGTTACGTCAAGAAGCCATAGTTATATGGTAGAAAAAAAATTAATTTAGGTAAATCGCTAGATGGAAATACTTGTACTATCGGGTATACACCGATGACTCTTGTTTCTTTTCTCAGCATATATCTACCTACGGAGGTATTCTTTTCTTTTACAGATATTATTGCTCTTCTCACCTGATGGCAGATAGACACAAAGTGCATTCTCCTCCAAGGGGCCTGCAGTCGCCGTAAAACCATAATATTCCACGCTCATCTTTTCTGTAATAACGGTCCAACGACCATCGTTTGGCACAAAAAAAAAAAAAAAAACAAGACCGGTGCCTTTGCGTCTTGCGTTTTTCGGCGTCCGCTACTGCTTACTCTGCTTAATCCTTGGGACGTGGAAAACCTCCTTTCAGAGATCAGCTGGCGTTTCTATTGATTTGCTGCCCCCGGTGAGTGGGTGGATTCTTTCGTTCCATCAAAGCCGAGGATGCCATCTGTACTTTCTAGCATGTACCAACTCTCTGGCGGCGGCGGACCATGGGGGTGGGAGAATGCGTCAACCTCCCAAGGCTCACAGCTCTATAACCCAGATAGATCTGTTATCAAATTTTAATTGAAAAGACAATTGAAAGGGTATATAAACTAGAACGTTTCATAATAGTCAGAAGCAATAAATGTTTGCAGTGGCGCCGGACAGAAAGTGGATAACCAGCGCTATACTTCCTGCGGACAGAAAGCTAACATGAGAAAACTAACCTAACGCCAGCTAGTAGCTAGTCCAAAGTTCTCTCCATCTCTCCTCGATGCTGCTTTTCGCGTTTTATGACCATTCTCATAATTTCATTCGTTTTATTGTTACAATTTCATGCAATTTAGACCAAAAACGTTATGAGGGCGCTTTTTTGTTTATTCATTACAACATTAGCAACTGAACGCGATAAAATAATGATAAAATATTGTACCGGTATTTTGGTGCGGGAGTGCGTCTACGCGGCAGTGCGTCAAAAAAATGTCTTTCGCCAGAGCGTCGCGAAATGAGAAGCGCGTCACACCGTCGAAGATCGATCACAATCTCCGTATCGAAATTAGGATACTGCGACGGGGTTCTCAGCTATAAGCGCAGTGGAAGCGTGGTGGGCCCATAACCATGAGGTCCGTGGATCGTAACCATGCTCTGCTACCAGGTTGCGACGGGGTTCTCAGGTATAAGCGCAGTGGAAGCCAATGGAGGTTGAAACTGAGAAAGCGCCACTAACCAAAAATAATATTTTATTGAACAAACAAAGAGAGTGCGGTGTAATAGGGAAAATAAACGATATCTGTAGCCGAAAATGGAGAAAACGACCGATGTTGTGGCCGTCGATGAAGGGGGGCCGTGATTGACGGTGGCCGAAAAAGTGAAAAAGGCAAACGACCAAACAGCGGCCGTCGGTGGTGGCCGTACGAGGTGACGATTTGAAAACTCACTGAGACAGAGGGGGTCCAGTCAACAGCTCGGCTGACGGATCGGTACTACCGGCATGGGCGACGAGCTGATGACACCGGCTTCTCAGCCGTCGGCCTCTGTCCTCAGGACGAGGCGACCATGTCCAAACATGCCCATGGGTCTGTGGGGTTCTGTGACTCGTCACAATACTATACCTCCACTTACAGGTTGAATGGTTACAGAGCTGCCGCCTGGAGTCAGTCCCGAGAGGCGGGTCAGTCCGTCGAGAAATTATTTCAATCGATTAGAAAATCAATGTTATATTGCGTCCCTGTGCTAAACTAGTTCAATTCACTATCGATAAAAACGTAACTATCGATTACTTTAGTGGTTAGACGGGCTGACCCAAATGTACTATTCGACGCAAGGTCTGATGAGAATTTTTCGACGCTTTGCCGCGGAATATTTTTTCGACGCATGGATTTTTGGCTTTCAAGGGCATCGAGATTCTAAATAATAAAACGCATCTGCTGTCCATTCTTATGTGGGTTCAACCTATCTCCAGATATTGGTGACCCCGACGCGTTCTCGATTCGTCAAGTATTCATCGTCATGAGTTGGGATATAGACGGCGACGAAAACGGAAAGGGGACCGTATCAAACGCCGTGCCCAGTAAAATTCCGCTAGAGATTCTCCAAAATTTTAGCTGGTTAATTATTCTTGTCAAACATTTTTCATTTAATGAGCAACAGTTTGGCTACTTGATGTTTGGATGCACAGTCACTGTATGAACAGGTCGGTAGGTACCTAAATATAGGATTGCAATCCAGTAGTAGAGAGTTATCTACTAAATAGTAGGCAAATGTTTTCTACATGAATGTGGTTGTTTTGAACTAATCGTAACTATTGCACCTAAAATCATCATGCCATCGAAAACGCGACCGAAATTCCGACCTAGTGACCTTAATCTATCAGAACTGGGAGGAACCTACGAACTTGGCAAAACGAAAGGGAATCGGGGGTGAAGTTACATTTTCTAGCTATACCTTACATTCAACACGTACTCGTCGTGATGGTTTAGTAGGACGAATTTTCCTGAGTGTCATACAATTTATGACGATGATTTATCGTATAAATACGATACGTATTAAATTTAATACGAGATCAATTTTACTAAACTCTTGAGCAAAATTAGACGTGTTTCAATAATTGAATATATTTGATAATTATTGAATAATTGAACAATTGAATCAGAGTTACAATTATTGTAACTTCCATAATAATTATGGAATAATTAACTCTCTTATAAGTAAAGAGTATGAAAACGGAAGAACTGCAGTAAAATTGAATTATTTTACTGCAATTATTGAATAATCGATTTACTAATAAGAGTATGAAAACGGAAGAACTGCGGTAAAATTTAAAATCGGAGCAGAGCTTCAGAAAAACGTTTAAACATACAGTTTTACTCTGAATCACTTTTTGAACGAGTGGTCACGTGGCCGTCGGTGAGCATGTACAAAAATGGCCATGTCCCTCTCACTTCTCTACCTTTTTTCCAGTTTCTTTAGCTGGAACGTTCTTCTTGGAAAGACCCATCATCCTGTGTAAACGGAATCCGGATGACTCACATCACTTACGATATATTGGCAGTTTTAGGGTTTTCCGTGTTTTTTTCTGCTCCAAGAATGAACCGATTTGGCCGTTCTTGGTCTTGAAATCTTGCTTTGTAAAAATCTTGACATGCTCTGATTTAAGGGGGGCTTTGAAATTTGCATACCTTGTGAGTTTTGTATCCATCCAGACATTTTTGATCCATTCAGCCTCCTGAGTACTAGTCAAAATATAAAATTGTGTATCGAATTTACGTACAAGAATAATATTTTATGGCTATATCGTCGCAACAGGTGCTAACGCAATTTTTGGATAAATTGAGATTCTCGTACCGTTGGATTCGTCATTTCAAGCCCGATCGATTGGTGAGGTCGATATTTTTTTTTAAATCGATAGTACAAAAAATGGATTGAAGGTGATTGCTGCTGATGCAGTCCTTCGGCAACATCCTGCTATCGCAATCAGTTCAGTGCCGTGACCCTATCAGCAAACTTTGATCTAATTCGATTAAACTCAACTTCGAGTTCAAACTCAACTTCGAGATCAAAATCAATTCCGAGATCAAAGCCAACTTCGAGTTCAAACTCGACTTAGAGATCAACGTCAACTTCGAGATCAAAATAGACTTCGAGATCAAAGTCAACTTCGAGTTCAAACTCAACTTCGAGATCAAAGTCAACTTCGAGTTCAAACTCAACTTCGAGTTCAAACTCAACTTCGAGATCAAAGTCAACTTCGAGTTCAAATTCAACTTCAAGATCGAAGTTAACTTCGAGTTCAAAGCCAACTTCAAGATCGATGTTAACTTCGAGTTCAAAGTCAACTTCGAGATCAAACTCAACTTCGAGATCAAACTCAACTTCGAGATCAAAATCAACTTCGAGATCAAACTCAACTTCGAGATCAAAGTCAACTTCGAGTTCGAATTCAACTTCGAGTTCAAAATCAACTTCGAGATCAAAGTCAACTTTGAGATCAAAATCAACTTCGAGATCAAAATCAACTCCGAGGTCAAAGTCAACTTCGAGTTCAATGTCAACTTCGAGATCAAAGTCAACTTCGAGATCAAAGTCAACTTCGAGTTCAAACTCAACTTCGAGTTCAAAGTCAACTTTGAGTTCAAAGTCAACTTCAAGATCGAAGTCAACTTCGATTTCAAAGTCAACTTCGAGATCAAAGTCAACTTCGAGTTCAAACTCAACTTCGGGATCAAACTCAACTTCGAGATCAAAGTCAACTTCGAGATCAACGTCAACTTCGAGTTCAAACTCAACTTCGAGATCAACGTCAACTTCGAGTTCAAAGTCAACTTCGAGATCAAATTCAACTTCGAGCTCAAACTTAACTTCAAGATTAAAGCCAACTTCGAGATCAAAGTCAACTTCGAATTCAAACTCAACTTCGAATTCAAACTTGACTTAGAGATCAACGTCAACTTGGAGATCAAAATCAACTTCGAGATCAAAGCCAACTTCGAGATCAAAGACAACTTCGAGTTCAAACTTGACTTCGAGTTCAAAGTCGACTTCGAGATCGAAGTCAACTTTGAGTTCAAAGTCAACTTTGAGTTCAAAGTCAACTTCAAGATCGAAGTCAACTTCGATTTCAAAGTCAACTTCGAGATCAAAGTCAACTTCGAGTTCAAACTCAACTTCGGGATCAAACTCAACTTCGAGATCAAAGTCAACTTCGAGATCAACGTCAACTTCGAGTTCAAACTCAACTTCGAGATCAACGTCAACTTCGAGTTCAAAGTCAACTTCGAGATCAAATTCAACTTCGAGCTCAAACTTAACTTCAAGATTAAAGCCAACTTCGAGATCAAAGTCAACTTCGAATTCAAACTCAACTTCGAATTCAAACTTGACTTAGAGATCAACGTCAACTTGGAGATCAAAATCAACTTCGAGATCAAAGTCAACTTCGAGATCAAAGACAACTTCGAGTTCAAACTTGACTTCGAGTTCAAAGTCGACTTCGAGATCGAAGTCAACTTTGAGTTCAAACTCAACTTCGAGTTCAAACTCAACTTCGAGATCAAAGTCAACTTCGAATTCAAACTCAACTTCGAATTCAAAATCAACTCCGAGATCAAAGTCAACTTCGAGTTCAATGTCAACTTCGAGATCAAAGTCAACTTCGAGATCAAAGTCAACTTCGAGTTCAAAATCAACTTCGAGATCAAAGTCAACTTTGAGTTCAAAGTCAACTTCAAGATCGAAGTCAACTTCGATTTCAAAGTCAACTTCGAGATCAAAGTCAACTTCGAGTTCAAAATCAACTTCGAGATCAAAGTCAACTTTGAGTTCAAAGTCAACTTCAAGATCGAAGTCAACTTCGATTTCAAAGTCAACTTCGAGATAAAAGTCAACTTCGAGATCGTACTCAACTTTGAATTCAAGCTCAACTTCGAGTTCAAATTCAACTTCGAGATCGAAGACAACTTCGAGATCAGACTTAACTTCGCGTTCAAACTCAACTTCGAGATCAAAGTCAACTTCGAATTTAAACTCAACTTCGCGTTCGAACTCAACTTCGAGATCAAAGTCAACTTCGAGTTCAATGTCAACTTCGAGATCAAAGTCAACTTCGAGATCAAAGTCAACTTCGAGTTCAAAATCAACTTCGAGATCAAAGTCAACTTTGAGTTCAAAGTCAACTTCAAGATCGAAGTCAACTTCGATTTCAAAGTCAACTTCGAGATCAAAGTCAACTTCGAATTCAAACTCAACTTCGAATTCAAACTCAACTTCGAGTTCAAAGTCGACTTCGAGATCAAAATCAACTCCGAGATCAAAGTCAACTTCGAGTTCAAACTCAACTTCGAGATCAAAGTCAACTTCGAATTCAAACTCAACTTCGAATTCAAAATCAACTCCGAGATCAAAGTCAACTTCGAGTTCAATGTCAACTTCGAGATCAAAGTCAACTTCGAGATCAAAGTCAACTTCGAGTTCAAAATCAACTTCGAGATCAAAGTCAACTTTGAGTTCAAAGTCAACTTCAAGATCGAAGTCAACTTCGATTTCAAAGTCAACTTCGAGATCAAAGTCAACTTCGAATTCAAACTCAACTTCGAATTCAAACTCAACTTCGAGTTCAAAGTCGACTTCGAGATCAAAATCAACTCCGAGATCAAAGTCAACTTCGAGTTCAAACTCAACTTCGAGATCAAAGTCAACTTCAAGATCAAAGTCAACTTCGAGTTCAAAGTCAACTTCGAGATCAAAGTCAACTTCGAGTTCAAACTCAACTTCGAGATCAAAATCAACTTCGAGATCAAAGTCAACTTCGAGATCAAAGACAACTTCGAGTTCAAACTTGACTTCGAGATCGAATTCAACTACAACAAGTCTATCGCAGATGAGCAGTAACTGCAGCAACTGTTGCTGATAGGTGCTATTTCTCCAGTTTTTCTATCTAATATTTCTTTTAATATTTTTCAACCAAAAAGTGATTGAGCGAGAGGAAATTAACTGTATAAATAAGTTCAATTAATCCAAGATTGGACATTTTGGGAAATACACAGTTTTTTGTCTCTTCAGAAAAGTTGGGAAAACTGCGATAGCACCTGTGAGTTCTTAAGCGACGATATATAGACACGGAACAAGTGTCCGTCTGTGGTCATCTACGAAAATGGCTATAGCTCCCTCAACTTTTTTTCAAATTTCTTGAACTGTTTGAAATTTGAATGTGTTGAAATGTTTTTCTCGGCAAGACCTAACACCCTGTTTAATCGGAATTTGAATAACTCACAGTACTTCCAATATGTTTGCATTTTTAGGGTTTTTATTTTATTTTTTTCTTGGCCACAAAAATGAACCGATTCAAGCGTTCTTGGTCTATAAATCCTTATTTCACCTCGCGGAATACGTAAATATTTTTATACTTCGATAACGTGTCGTATTTTCATTTTAGGTAGGTTTTTAAATGTGTTCGTTGAATCTGTAAGTTGTTTGATATTTTTTACCTTAACAGTCTCAAAATTAGTCAAAATATAATCAAATTGGGTCAAACTTTCACGTATCAAAATATAGAAGTATTGAGTGTTATCTACGTACCGCTGGTTTATTGTAAAATTGTGTTCTGTGCCCTCTGAAACGTTAAAGATAAAAGTGTGAGGGGGTATTGTGAAAAACATTTTCCCGACCGGTTACATGGATTTTTATTTTTTTTTTATGGTTGATTATTTCTGGAAATAATGTACCAAACCATCAGTCGGGCGCCTATGTATTGGGACAGTGTTAGTGCCAATATGGAGGGGTTGGAGAATGCGTGAAAGTAAAACGGTAAAAAGCTGCCTTCGCCATCTTTGTTATGACACTTAACTGTAAAAACGATTATTGTGCTATATGATGTTCAATTATTACATTGTTTGAAGAAATAAATGGAGAACCTGTAAATCCACCTGTACCTTCTGTAAATGAGAGTTTATAGCTTGGAGGGTGGGTTTTCAATCCTGTTTGCTTCTCTTATAATGAAAAGGGAGTTTTCGCAGTTACATGTTCCCATCACGTAACTTAGTTCAAAATGAGGCAACTTACTAAGATAAATCATCCAATACTAGGGCCGTGACCCTGGTATTAAATAATAACAATAGCCTTCAAAGTGGTCAAAATACAACCACTTTGTTTGAAAAATGTACAAATATGGAAGCATTGTGTGTGATCCACGCACCGCTGATTTCAAGTTAGTGAATGTTCCTAAACGGATAAGGATAAGGCACAAAGGCCATGTGCCTATGGATGCAGCCCAAGGAACCGGTCCTAAATCCCGATGAGCGGTATGGGGAGGAATTTAAGCTGGATTCACATGGGATTTTTTCTCTGCGTCCTGCGTAACGAGATCTGATTGGTTGCCAGCTTTACGCGCACGCACTTTTCGCACGCAGACGCCAATCTCATGACGTGGAACAGAGAAAAACGCACAAGTGAATCCAGCTTTAGACGGCGTCCTCAAAAACGTTGGTCAGACTACACATGGTACGTATGAATAACGGGGTGGTCCTCAAAAAAAGTTCAAAATTAGGTACCAGCAGGTCCTCCTCTACCTTCCTCCCCTGCCATTTTCCCCATATGACCTGCACTCATAGGAATATACAAATATCATGCGTTCATGTACATCAATCCGTCAGATTTTGAAAAAAGTTCTTACCTTGGACCAAACGCAGACGAGTTCCGGCTTACCTGTAACAAGAAGAGAAAAATCTTTTAATAAAGCTCTCAATCAATTGACTGGAAATGAAGTATAAATATTTGGCAAAAATATCCAGACGGCACAGATATTTTTTTTTAAATACCTATATTATTTTTGTTATAATAAAGTAATGGAAGGCAAAATTAAAATTAGAAGCTTGAAGAAATCGCAGATCTCGCTTAATCCAGATGATTTTTGGCGGGTTCAAAATTTGCAACGATTTTTTTCAATTTCAGATCTAGGAATCTAGTGAACATTGACTCTTTTATCGTCGCTTGTAAAGTGAATGCATAGAGACGTCTATGATTTTCAAGTTAATTTTTGTGCTCGCTTTTAAAATGATGTACCTCACTTTTACATCTCTAGACATCACGATTTTCAGTTGTTTTTAAAGTACTTTGAAGTACTTTGCTTGACGATACAACGCGCTTGCAATTGGTTAAGCATTGAAAAGCATTAAGACTTACGTTTGGCCGCGACGCTCCAGGTGGGCCGATGTCCTCCGGCTGCTTACAGGTTCTCCAAGGCGATGCACATTTTTCAGCACAGAAATCACAGCACAGAAAACACAGCTTTTTTAATCGCAAAAAATTTAAACCAACTTGAGGAAGAGAAAAAAAATTGACAAAAATTTCGACGGATTTTTTCATGTACGGATTGGGACAAGTCGGTTTAGCTTTTTTTTTTTAATAGACCTAGACATTTTTTAGCAAAGTTGATTGAGTTTTCAAAACTACCTAGCTGCTATCATATTGACACTATCGGTAGTTGGGAAAAAAATTCAGCAAAACGTTTCCGAACCCTTGCAGATACTAATGGTAGTAATAATTCATTAATAATTATTTGTAGTACCTAAACTATGTTGATACCTCCTAACATAATTTGTTGAGGTTCTCGTTTCCGATCTATTTTGGGGTGGTTGAGGGTGAGAGAACATATTCGGTAGGTACATATTTGAAATTTTAAAACCTAATTACCTACATCCTACTACCTACCTACTTTTGAGAATTTGACAAAGTTTTTCTTCGACTTTGGATTTTATGTAGGTACTTACTTAGAAACGTGAAACATTACATTTTTACCGATTTGGCCCTGGCAAACAACTTTCTCAACCAGATTTTAGTAATTATGGAAAAAAGTTTTCTCAAATTTCTAGATAAACCTTCTTACCCAATAATTCCAATTTTACATGAAAAATTTTTAAAGTTCTGAAAATGTCAGGTTCCGAAAAATGTAGTACAGAAGCAGTGTAGACGGTATCTAGATATTCTATCTAAATTGTATCTTAAATAGATATAGATACCGAAAATTTCGTATCTGTATCTGTATCTAGATAAAATTGCGTCCCAAGTATCTGTATCCTATCTAGATATAAAAAATGGGTATCTGTATCTAATTTTTATCTAACTTAGATAACATTTTCTATACTGCGCGGCTGTAAATTGAAATAAAAGGTTCACGTTCAAGACCCGCCGAGACACGCAAAATCATCTCCAAACGAGCTTTGCTCAAGTGACGAAAGGTTTGAGCAACTTTTGTTGCTCAAGGCAAACAAGAATTAGTGTAATTTGTTAATAACTGCGATTGACATACCAAACAAAATAAATGCAATATTTTAATGATAATTTAAAAAAATTACTACATTTAATTTTATAATTTTTTTATTTTAATTACCTATTTATTTTATAACCTATTTATTTTATTTTATTCGGGTCATTCTAAAATTATGGGACTATTTCAGGTGTCGGAAAAACGAAAAAAAGTTCGATTTCCCCACTTTTTTTTGGTGTTACGGTCTTTGTAGGGTTCCCTCAGTACAATTCTGAAGCGGGACCACACTTTACCTCGTAGTTTCTGAAATATCGAATTTTGAAAATTTGTACTAGGTATATATACATAGTACATTGTACATAAATTGTATATATACCATTTTTTTAATAATAATTAGGAAAAAAAATTGGGTTGTGCGAAAAAATTTTTATTGCAGATTTGTGTTCTAGAACCTTTGAAACGTGAAAGAAAATGCGTAGATAACATACTTTTATATTTCAATACATCCGAATTTCGGTTAAACAGGGGGGTTTTACTGAGACAAAACTTAAGAATATAATATTTTTTGTAGATATTTTCGTATGAAATTTTTTGTTTGCCCACTGATTGGAAGATGGACTAATTTCAATTATTTTCACAAAAGTTTGAATAAAATATAACAGTCTGTACAGCAGAAAGAAACTATCCCTCATCAGATTTAATCACTCATCTGATCGGCACTCGATAGAAATCACGAGGCGCAACGTCGAACAATCGATGAAATCACGAGAAACCGTCGAGCTCTCAAGCGTTAAAACGAAGAGCCTGATGTTCTCTGAAACCGGACCGCCAGGAGAAGACCCTCGGCGAGGGAGAAGGACGGACGATCGAGCCTTTCACTTCTGCCCGCCCAGCCTACTTGTTTGGGGACCGGTTTTCCACCGACCTCCCCGCTCAGATCTACCGACTGCCTTCCTCTAGCGATCTCCCATTATTTATTTCATCACATTTCACATTCTCATTGTCATTTAATCGCAACATTTGTATCACATATTAATTAGATACCTACCTAAGATGTTGAGATGAAAACAGAGGAAAAATAAGTAGATCAGTGGCATGTGCACATTAGTTTTCTGTGTATCCGAAGAACTCTGCAAATTCTGCACAGGGGTTCATTTTTCGATTGCAAAGACAAACCTTCTATAATAATAAAAGCAAGTGTTTGTTTGTTTGACCGAGCTCTCCAGCCAAATCTATCGCACGCAGGGACCTGGAATTTTTTACACGGAAGCACAAAGGGGCTGGCAACAAGACCTCGAAGCCCGATTTTCGATTTTTGAAAAAAAAAATTTTTTTTTAATTTTAAAAAAGTTAAAAAAGTGAATTTTAAAAAAGTGAGTTTTTAAGTTTTAAAAAAGTGACAAAAGTGTGTTTTAAACGTGAAAAAAGTGAATCAAGTGAAAAAAGTGACAACACGGGGACACGGGCGGGAAGAGAGAGAGATTCCTGCGGTATTCACTTATCTGCATTTTCTAATTTTTTTGCACGGGCAACGCCGGGGGGGTACAGCTAGTATGATATATAGGTACTTCTGAAACACGGAATTCAGTTGTTATTGTTCTAGAATTTCAGTATAAATTTGTGTTTTAGATGGGGATTTTGAAAAACGTTGTTTTTCAACCCGGCAAAAAAGCTACATCATCCACTTTGCTTGATAGAAACCTACCTATCTTGATAGGTATCTATCTACCAATCATAATATGATATTATCTACTCAGCACGTCATTGATTGTTTAAAATTCACCATTTAATCTATTCTAAACACAAAAATTTTTATTGCAGATGCGGATTCTACACCCTTTGAAACGTAAACCAACAAATTTTCAGTGGGTGTTAAAAAAAAATTTTCCTGGCCGATTACAAAGGTTCATTTTATAAGAAAAAGAACCAAAATTTTCACGGGGTGTTGTAAAAAAAATTTTTCCGACCGATTAGGTACCTACATAGGTACATTATTTTTAGAAATAATGTACCAAAATGACGTAAAGTTAAAACTAGTGGTGCGTAGATAACACACAATACTTCCATGATTTTAAAGTAAAATTGTGTCACAATTTTACTTATACACAGAATATTATTCTGACAGCTTTTAAGGGTGTTGAGGTCAAAAATATCAAAAAATTCACTATGCAAATTTTAAAATTCGTCCAAAAAAAATTCGCTACATTTTTGGAATACAAAAAATATCACCATATTCTGCAAGGTAAAACAAAGATTTTAAGACCAAGAACGCTCAAATCGGTTCATTTTTGTGGCCGGGAAAAAAATAAAATAGAATACACAAAAAATGCAAATATACCGGAAGTACTGTGAGTAATTCAAATTCTGATTAAACAGGGTGTTAGGTCTTGCCGAGACAAACATTTCAGTTCAAGAAATTTGAAAAAAGGTTGAGAAATTATGGCCTTGGAATTATGGTAAAGTGGAGAAATTAGGTGGAGAAATTGAGGAGTTATGGCCATTTTTGTAAATGACCACAGACGGACAGACAAACACACGGACACACAGACACTTGTTCAGGAAGTGATTCTGAGTGAATGTGTATAAGATAAAGTTTTTTCTGAAGCTCCGTTAAGATTTTTGATTTTAGGACGATTCCAACACTTCTATTTACTCTGTAAATATGGAAGTAATTAAGCAATTGAGGGAAAACTCATTTTTTCAGTGCTTAGAATAGAATAGAATAGAAAATATACGTCCAAAATTTATCGGTATCTGTATCTAAATTAGATCTATTCTCAGTATCTGTATCCCAGATACAGATACTTTGTAGGTATCTGTATCCGATCTAGATATTTTTATAGCAAAATATCCTATCTATATCTAGATAAAAAAAACTGGTATCTTCGTCTACACTGTCAACTTCGAGTTCAAACTCAACTTCGAGATCAAAGTCAACTTCAAGATCAAAGTCAACTTCGAGTTCAAAGTCAACTTCGAGATCAAAGTCAACTTCGAGTTCAAACTCAACTTCGAGATCAAAATCAACTTCGAGATCAAAGTCAACTTCGAGATCAAAGACAACTTCGAGTTCAAACTTGACTTCGAGATCGAATTCAACTACAACAAGTCTATCGCAGATGAGCAGTAACTGCAGCAACTGTTGCTGATAGGTGCTATTTCTCCAGTTTTTCTATCTAATATTTCTTTTAATATTTTTCAACCAAAAAGTGATTGAGCGAGAGGAAATTAACTGTATAAATAAGTTCAATTAATCCAAGATTGGACATTTTGGGAAATACACAGTTTTTTGTCTCTTCAGAAAAGTTGGGAAAACTGCGATAGCACCTGTGAGTTCTTAAGCGACGATATATAGACACGGAACAAGTGTCCGTCTGTGGTCATTTACGAAAATGGCTATAGCTCCCTCAATTCTCAACTTTTTTTCAAATTTCTTGAACTGAAATGTTTTTCTCGGTAGGACCTAACACCCTGTTTAATCGGAATTTGAATAACTCACAGTACTTCCAATATGTTTGCATTTTTAGGGTTTTTATTTTATTTTTTTCTTGGCCACAAAAATGAAACGATTCAACCGTTCTTGGTCTATAAATCCTTGTTTACGTTAATATTTTTATACTCCGATAACGTGACGTATAAATACGTATGATACGTATAACGTAATACGTGATACGTAAATACGTGATAAATGAAAATTTTCATTTTAGGCAGGTTTTTAAATTTGTTCGTTAAATCTGTAAGTTGTTCGATATTTTTTACCTTAACAGTCTCGAAATTAGTCAAAATATAATCAAATTGGGTCAAACTTTTACGTATCAAAATATAGAAGTATTGAGTGTTATCTACGTACCGCTGGTTTATTGTAAAATTGTGTTCTGTGCCCTCTGAAACGTTAAAGATGAAAGTGTGAGGGGTATTGTGAAAAACATTTTCCCGACCGGTTACATGGATTTTTATTTTTTTTTAATGGTTGATTATTTCTGGAAATAATGTACCAAACCATCAGTCGGGCGCCTATGTATTGGGACAGTGTTAGTGCCAATATGGAGGGGTTGGAGAATGCGTGAGAGAGGGGTGAACTGTAATGTGACATCCATGTTAACCCAGCAGGGGATTCCCCAGCATCATGTGCAATACCAGCTATATAAAACCTATATGTGGACCGAAAAATCTTTTAGTTCCATTGGAGCAGACCTACAAGTCACTGTTATTTTTATTTTCCTTCCAGTGTATGATTTGAATTAATCCGCTGATTAGTCAATCGGTATACCTAATGGCGATGGAAACATGTTCAGTTATTGTTGCTTTACTTCTTATGGGCATTGTAAAATCACACACGGACGAAGCTTGCGAAACCTTGCCGTCGGAAATTCACATAATCAAAGTTAAGTGTATCCATAATTTGAAATAATATTAATCGGTGGCTTCATACGTTTCTCGTAAAAGTGCATAACATGGTGCAGGCATGAACCAGGGCAGAGGTTGGAACCAGGGGTCTGTAAATAAAACACAGTAATCACGATTCGGTACGAGAAAATTTGGACTCGAATTCGTGGCATCCAAATTGATTTTGTAGCATCCAAATTGATTTCGTGGCTGCTACGACAGAAAATTCAGAAAAATTAATGTAGGTACTGTGAGAGGTTTATGAATACGATGCACTGGAATAAAGCAAAAACTCTGCGAAGTAGGAGGGTATTTCTACGTTTCGGTTCGTCATTTTTGCCTGTGGTTGACCAAATCATAACGAAGGTAAAGGGGACTCTCATACTCTTGTTGATCGAACCAACTCACGGATTTCCATGTAATTTTTGAAGGAAAACCCGTGGAAGGTTATGGCACTTTTTTGACATTTCCAAACTATAGTTTAGATTCCCAAACCAAATCCGAATATTTTAAAATGCAATGTCGCGTTGGGCGTTAGATCCAAAGCTATGTTAGCACAAAAATATGAAGGTCGCAAATTTGTTACTCCATTTACAGAAGAGTTTGATGAACTTGGTAGACTGGCAAGGACGTGCAACGGCGATATTGGAGTGAACAAATGCGAAGGGGCCTGCACGTCGTTAGTGCAGCCAAGCGTGACCACGCCAACTGGATTTCTAAAAGTGAGACTACCTATCTATAATTACGCTCTCAATAATGGGTTCAAAACTATCAATTTAATGAGTATTGCGTATGCTCGCTGATTTTGGTAATTTTCAATTCAATAAAAAACCTTTGTATTTGATCGTTCAAGAAAATTTTCTACCCCTCCTCTCTGAAAATTTGATTGTTAGCGTTCTAAGGTAGACGGATAGACAAAAAAATTTCAGTTCATCCGGAATTCGCCGTCCAGATTTTTTCTCCGAAACAGCAGATTAGAAAATGTTGACATTTTCAGGGTAGATAGACCCACATCGATCTTGGTCCTGAACAGGCCCAAATTAATAGGCGACCTACCTCAACTCGGATAATCTTCTAATTTTTAAAAAATTGATGTTAAATAAGTATAAAAGAATTGTTGAGCTATGGGAGATGTTCTCTCTGTAGAATTTTAGAAACTGATTTGAACGAAACCACTCTGCAGATCGTGTCTTTGGTGAGTTGTTTGTAATTATTTTCCTGACCCTTTTTATTTTCATACGTTCCTAAATTTCAGAATTCAGAAAATTCCTATCCGAACCTGTCTTTTTGTCACTTTTCTGACCAAAATTGGCATAAAGTTTACTCTATCCATCCTTTCAGAATAAGATCCTTTTAGGAAATTATCTCAACTTTCTCTTCGCTGCGTAGGTAGAATTTTCCGATGGGCGCATAGTTTCCTCGATATAGGTAGGCAAACGAAAAACTACAACATTTCAGCTGGGTTGGCCCTTTTCCCACTTTGGGTTAGGGAACGGACTCTTTCAGTACGTTCACTTTGTACCAACCCCAACAACGTTCCAGATTTCCAGAATTAAAAAACTCTCCTCCTAGATTCGTATAGCCTTGATTGGACTAGATTGCCAGATGGAAGTACACCTAAAAAACTATTGTATGCATGCATGTAGGCAGAAATACAAATCACAAGGTATAATCCTGTAAAAGTATACTTTTACGTTACAAATAATTATCAATACAGTATAAAAATATACTTTCACATTATAAATAGTTATAAATACATTATAAAAGTGTACTTTTACATTTATGAATTAAGGTGTGAGAAGCCAACTTTAGTATGAAAAATGACAAAAACCAAGTTCAAATCTGCATTTTTTGAAATTCTCTTAGTCACGATAGGATAAAAATGAAATGGACGTGATGAATGATGCCTCAGAACCATTACCTCAGAATGCCTCAGAATCAAGCCTGACTCGCTCTCATGTTGCCAAGCGCAACTTGGTCATAGTGTGAGTGCGTCACCTTTTTGGTGTAATAGGCTAGTGGTCGTAAATAGATCAATCAACCGTATCTGAGAACCGAGGTCAAATCCTCAAATTTTTCCGGTTTTTGTTTTGCTGATTTGTGTAATGCTACCAAATTCTTTAAATTGAAGAAATCGGGAGGACAGAAGTTTTTGTGGGGATTCCTACGAGTGGAAAACGAATTTTGTGGCTCGAGTAATTTTCGAGTTATTAAGAGATGTAGAAATTTTTAAAAACTCAAAAACGTCTCACTAAAACTGCAATAACTCCTAAACGGTTGGAGCTACCGGCGTGGCGATGGTCTCATTCGATTCAGCATAGAAAAATCTATAGAAAATGATGCCTAATATGCCTGAGTTGCAAATTTCCTGAAAACACGAATTTTTTCACACTTCAACAGCTGTTTTACTGGCCTTAAAATTGAGGTAGGGTTCTGTAGAGATGTTAGGACCAACTAGATACGGAACTTGATTTTTGGTAAAAATTTCAGATTCGGATTCTACACCCTTTGAAACGTAAACGAACAAATTTTCAGGGGGTGTTAGAAAAAAAATTTTCCCTACCGATTACAAAGGTTCATTTTTTAAGAAAAATGAACCAAAATATCTACATATTCTGCAAGGCGAAAAAAATATTTTAAGACCAAGAACGCTCAGATGGGTTCATTTTTGTGGCCGAAAAAAATAGGAAACACTAAAAATGTAAATATATCGAAAGTACTGTGAGTTATGCCGATTAAACAGAGCGTTAGGTCTTGCCGAGACAAACATTTCAGTTCAAGAAATTTGAAAAAAAAGGCTGAGAATTTACGGAGCTATGGTCATTTTTATAAATGACCACGGACGGACAGACAGACACTCCGAACAAGTCTTGTTTGGGAAGTGATTCTGAGTAAATGTGTATAAGAAAAAGTTTTTTCTGAAGCTCCGTTCCGATTCTCGATTTCAGACGATTACAATACTTCCATTTATTCTGTAAATATGGAAGTAGTAAAAATAGCCATAGCTCCCTCAATTCTCAACCTTTTTTCAAATTTCTTGAACTGAAATGTTTGTCTCAGCAAGGCCCAACAACCTGTTCGTAAATACGGAAGTAAAAAGTGCTGACTTCGGTCATGCGCTAAAATAAATTCTATGTCGCATAATTTCAAACATGTTGCAGGAATGCTACTGTTGTAGAGAATCTTTCCTTCGTGAACGAGTAGTTACACTGACACACTGCTACGATCCGGATGGTATTCGGCTCGAGAAAGAAGGGGTGGGTACGATGGACGTCAAACTGAGGGAACCTACGGACTGCAAGTGCTTCAAATGCGGCGAATACTCTCGATGAAAACCAACACGTATTTTCACCTTCGAAGATTCTGTTACTATCGGCATTATAATACAAACGTCATTGTAACAGGTGAATCGTGAGCACGAAACCTAAATATCCCTTGTGTATAGACCAAATGTTCAATCTAATACAACTTTTGCCATTTTGATGGAATTATAACCTACCTAGCTACCAGCCATTACCTAGTAGGTACAATTTTTCCTCTTCCCGTTCACTTCTAGGTACCTACCTAGTTACGAAATAAGGAAAGTAGGATGCTCAGAAAATACCTTGACACATAATATCCACTCAGGTCAACTTTTTTTGTCAACGCCCCGTACATGATGTTTGCATATTTTTTAGCTCTATTAAATCTTTACAGCTATTACGGCAGAAATCCTCATCTATAATTCATTTGGCCCATAGCCTTATCCTACGCTGTCCTGGTATTCGGGGTTTCCGGTAACAATCGATATTGGGGAACTAAGACCACTCCACGTCATACCCTTTTGTAAACACAGTTAAACAATCATTTTAGTTTTTACTTCCATATTTACAGGGTAAATGGAAGTATTGGAATCCTCCTAAAATCGAGAATCGGAACGGAGCTTCAGAAAAAACTTTTTCTTATACACATCTACTCAGAATCACTTCCTGAACAAGTGTGGGTGTGTAGGTCTGTGGTCATTTACAAAAATGGCCATAACTCCCTCATTTCTCAACCTTTTTTCAAATTTCTTGAACTGAAATGTTTGTCTCGGAAAGCCCTAACACCCTGTTTAATCGAAATTTGGATTACGCACAGTACTTCCGATGAATTTGCATTTTTAGTGTTTTCTATTTTATTTTTTCCGGCCACAAAAATGAACCGATTTGAGCGTTCTTGGTCTTAAAATCTTTGTTTTACCTTGCAGAATATGTGGATATTTTGTACATTTCGAAAATGTGGCGTTTTTTCATTTTGGGCGAATTTTAAAATTTTAATAGTGACTTTTTCGATATTTTTGGCCTAAACACCCTTAAAAGCAGTCAAAATATGATCAAATTGTGTCACAATTTTACGTTTCAAAATATGGAAGTTTTGCGTGTTATCTACGCACCATAGGTTTGTTGTTGGATAATAACCTATAACGAACCTATGTTATCGACGGGAAATATTTTACTCAACACCCCGTAGAATCTTTCGGTATAGATGTTGCGTAATCCCCAAATCCATGTCCCACCCATCCTAAACGGTAGAAGCTACCGCCGTGGCGATGGTCTCATTCGATTTAGCATAGAAAATGATGTCACACTTGCCTATATTGCACTTTCCTGAAAAGTTTTCCCACTTCAACAGCTGTTTTACTGGCCTTAAAATTAAGGTAGGGTTCTGTCGAGACGTCAGGTCCAACTAGATACGGAACTTGATTTTTGGTAAAAATTTCAAACAATTTCGACGGAACGGAATTTCAAACAACGAAATTTCAAACAATTTCGGGACGGACAAATTTTTTAAATTTCAGATTAAGATTCTACACACCTTGAAATGTAAACCAACAAATTTTCAGAGGGTGTTAGAAAAAATCTTTAAGAAAAATGAACCAAAATATTAGGTATATCCCTTCACGGCCGGGGGTTTTTAGGAGTAAGGAGTGGTCGACTTTTTTTTTTGCAATTTTCGTCAAAAATCTGGGTTTGTGTGTCAAGTTGGTCTTAAAGTCTTGATCCCTACCTTAATTTTAAGACCCGAGCAACGGCAGTGAGAACTAACATTCACGTTTTTTTGAGAGAGTGAGACATTAACTGTAAAATCTATAGTTTGTCTCACACTTTAATTTAACACAGTTGTCTCGCACTTCAACGATTTAATCGTGAGATAGGTACCTACTTAGGTATCTGTTCCATAAATTTTTCCAGGATGAATCGCATGAGGCCACATCGACGGCTGGGGCTTATTGCAGTTTTAGTGAGCCAATTTGGATTTTTTTTAAACATTCACAATTTTTGATCAGTTCGATACACCCCCAACCCAGTGGCCAAATATAAGCATTTGGAAACATGTCCTCGGAGCAGATTGCGATTCACCGTGGATCAGAAAGCTCGAGTCTCAAGCAGCTAAGGGAAAAACCTGAAAAACTCCCCTTTTCCCAACATTTTATGAAAATTATGACGACCCCTGCGACGGGCGCATTTCGACCGGCATGCCGCTAGGCATGACCGTGTACCTGGCCCGACGCCAAATAGCCGACGAAGAGCAGGACTGTGCGCCTCTCTAATTACTTTCAAAAATGGTTTTCAACTTGCTCCAAAGAATGATGCTCCTGATGATGGCCGAAGGTACCCGAGCAAATAAAACACTGGAGATTACGTCGTGCCATCGCTCTTACTCTCAGAACGCCTCCAACATACGGAAAACGACACAATCGCAAAAAAATAATTTTTTCGTTACCCACGTTGTTTTGTGGAGCTTTTTAAGGTTTATTTGCGTGGCCCAAAAGCGTTTGAGGTTCATCTTAACATAGTATAGTTTATTAGCATTGTCCATGCTTATCTTTTTTTTAATTCAGCGAAATTTATTAGCGTTTTCCAAGCTTTTATGAGTCATTTCTCAACTTGATGAAGTTCATCTGCTTTGTCCATGTTATCTGTGATTTTTATTGAATTATTACGTTTATTCGGGTAGTCGGTATGATAGGTGAAGGGAATAATAAAACGCTCGAGGGCATGGATTGCCACAGTCAATGGAGTTGACTGGGTCCTACCCTTTGCAACCCCGTTGCGTGATTGGGCCACACCCCCGTCTCAGTTTTATTTGCAGAAAAAATTTCATTGCCCTCTTCACTGCCATTTTATTGAAAAAGTTCGGTGCGAAAATCTTACAGTATACAGCAGCTCCATAATATTATGGCCGCATTGGTCCTGGAGGAGTCAAAAACTTAAAACCGACTTCTGGTCGGGGAAAAACGTACACATAGTAAGTATTAGGTGTACCTAGTAGGTAATAACAATGCACGTTCTGCCAGTTCAAACGGTCTGCGCATGCGCAGCCCAGTTTTGCCATGACCTGTATATTCCCATTACCTCCTAATGATTAGTGAAGGTTATCATCTTTCTTTATGTTGTCTAGCCAAGCAAATTTCAGATGACGAGGGTCTTCTTCTTACTTTTTAGTGCGACCACAGTAGTTTTAACAGAATCTGTTAAATTTAGATTTAGGAAATCTAAGCAATCCATCTTTTCTTTTAGCTCTGTTCAACTTTAAACCCTACTAATTTACTGCGTATCTCACTGTGCATATTTGATGATCTTTTCTGCAGCATCTCAAACGGGTATATGAAGCAATTGATGATGTCTTTCTCGACAGAGAATGCAAACTATTTTCGATCGGCAGAAGACTGGGTAGTGGTTCTCTTTCAAACATAGAGTGCAGAATTGTTTCACTTTTGCCCATTCCCTTCTGCCTTCAACTGACTCTTCTTCAAATTTTTTACACTCTTCAACCACGTGCCCAATTTCCGAACAGAATACACATGTTGAAGATTCACTGTATGACGCAATAGGTTTGGGGGTCTCGTCCATTCGTAAATTGTCATTGCTGGCATCATCTTTGAGAAAACAACTGGAATCTGGCGATTGCCTCACTTTTTTTTCCAACCCATCACAACAATGCTCATTGCTCAACTGAGTCTTACAAGGTTTCTTATCATATTTTAACCACTGTTTTGGCGACATTTTATCGATAAATTTTTCGAAGAATGAACACTGGGTTAGCTCTGCACGTTTTGGACCAAATAGTTTAATCGTATCCAGTACACCATTCACGAAAGATTGTTTAGAACTGATGAAATTATTCTCACTCTCAATCATTTTTGTGTCTAAAGCAATGTTAGGCTGTGTAGCCTCAGGGCTACTAAATGGCGATTGGTTTGGAGAGTTGCCATCGAGAGTACCTTGGTATTCATTACACTTCACCCTGTCGTCGTAAAAAATCGTGGCGATGTTAGATTTGCCGCCCTTGTCAACCATGACTACTTTCGCCCCTGTTTTTGGATCTGCGTATATGGATATAAAGCAATCGCCGTCCTGACTCAGCCCTGCTGTTCTTCTGTTAGTGGGGTTTTCAACAACTTTGCCAAGTTCATAGTATTCCTTAACCGTCAGTTCTCGGCCGTTGAAGTTTTTATGTTTCAAATAGTGATAAGCTGCTTTGTCGTCGCTGATAAAACGGAATTTGGGCTTACTGTTATACAGAGCAACTTCATCTTTTATCGCTTTGTAATGGTCTATCAGTTTGTTGTAACCTTCGGGGCTGGAGAATGGGTCGATTGCTTTCTGCAAGTGAGTTTCCGACCTGTCCACGCCTCTCTTTATCCCTCGAGCTTCATCGAACCTGGTCTGATCAAAACCTGGTTGTTGTTTAGCAGCTGCCAAGTCAGCTTGGTAGCTCGCTTCATATGAGCTAATAGTTTCACCAATATACGCCTTAAAATACTCTAAGTATGAGATGAACTCACTAGCTGTGCTGCATCCCATTCTTCTTGCAAACTCCTTGGTCTTCAATAGAATTTCAACTGGCTGCACTCCCAAACGATCTAGATCATGCTCGGTGGCTCTTTTGAATATTTGTTTCCCTCCAACAGCGATATCTTCGACATTTTTTTCCCCGAAGGTGTGACATAGTTTCAGTTGCGCTTCTTCTCTAGTTGATTCAAAGTTTATACGATAGCGTTGGCTGGTAGGTTTCATAATTACATCAAACTGTTCTTTGGTTATTGTTCCATTGTTCAGATCATTTGTTGACGTGAAGATAGCTTCCCGAGATTCGGGTGGCATTTTCAGCAGCTTTAATGGATGAATTTTAAGATTCTTGTTGACATTCAACATCCCTTTGAGCCCTTGGGAAGTTAGCCTCACCTGAAACATTAATCATACTTTTACAGCAACAGTAAATTACGACTTCTGGTCTTTTGACCACCGTTCTGGAAGATTGGTAATTTGCAGGATGGAGGAAGATAGCCTCTATCATTTACGGTGGAATCAGGAGCTTGCCCATACCGCTAATACGGAGGTTGCACCGGTTCCTTGGATTGCATCCATATGCACATGGGCTTTGTGCCTTATTCACAAGGACAGGGGTTAATGATTACCCATCCCTCAAGAGTTAGTTCAAGAAAGCCCCCAAGTCTCAATCCCACATCCGCTCGACAACTACCTCGTCCTTGCTGCACAGCAAGACTTCGGTTACTTCACAGTAACTTTACAGAGGGGAGAGTGTAAATGAATAGCTTTTTTAAGGGGCTTTGCTATAATATTTACAACTGTCACAAAGCCTATTTCAAGCAATTCAAATATTAATGGTCTCGCATTAAATAGTCGGTCTACGACGCAAAGAGTACGTAGGAGTTGGTACCTGGCAGCAGAATAAAATTAGAGCCAAGTGCTATGAGAAAAAAAACCCTGCTAAGTGGATTGATGACATGGGTACATTATTTTTCTGGGTACCTACCACAGAAAATAAAGTTCAAATAGTAGGAGTAGGTAGGCTCATCATATTATAGGAGTCAAAATTTCGCCGGTCCCACAGCAACACCCTGTATTGTCATTTTGGTCACTTTTCAGGAAAGCCAAAACCCTGGTTGTCAAGGATGGAAAAAACTTTAAAAAATACTATAAAAGCAGTCTAATAAAATCGCTCTTGCGGTAAAATTTGAAGCACATGCGAGGCCACCTCGTCTGAAACGTTAAACGATGCCAAATAGCTGAAAGTATAGCTCGTTAACGACACAATGACGATACAGGTTACCTATTGGAATTGCGATGGAACTTCAAATTTTATTATTTTCCGTGCAGGAGAGAGCTCTACAACCATATCAATATTTTGGCAAAAAAGACGATACGAGGTGTTGCTGTGGGACCGGCGATTTGTATAAATTGTATAAATAGAAACATTTCATCGGAATCACGCGATCAATTATTTGATCAATAGATAAATAAGATCATCATCATACCAATAGATGGATAAATAAATGCTTTTATTTGCCAATGCAAAATCATTCGTGTAAAGGATGGTTAGGTGGTACGTTTTCACAATGATCAATAAACATAAAAAGATGAAAACATGAACGATTAAAGAAGATAGTGATACCGGTAGTGCTGGGGAACAACGTGGACAGACGAGACAGTAAAAACCAAAACTAAAACCCGAAGTCAAACCCATAATTTTTTGAAATGTTTCCTATCTGCCACGTTTCAGAGGGTCTAGAACACAAATCAACAATAATTTTTTTTGGTTTGTCCGCCGTACGCTGCAAAACGCTTGGAAGGAGTATTGCAATTTAAAACCAGTAGTGCGTAAATAACCCAGAATACTTCCATATTTTGAAACGTAAAAGTAGGTATAACACAATTTGATCATATTTTGACTGCTTTTGAGAGTGTTCAGGTCGAAAATATCAAAAAACTCACTATGCAAATAGTAAAACTCGCCCATAATAACAATACGCCAACTTTTTACACCTATTTATTCATCAGAGTGAGAACGTACCTTCGAATTCACCATTGACCATTACTCCACAAATTATATGATGATAAACCGACCAACTCCAATTATTTGAGCTTTATTTTCTGAGATACCCAGACAAATAATGTGCCCATGTCACTAATCTACTTAGCAGCGTTTTATTTGAGGTTTAAATAGATTTTTTTAAGTCTCACAATTTTGTCATTCCCCTCGACCACTGATTTTTAATCATGCCTGTAAACCCTCTCTGGGTGATGAAACTACACTGCTGGTATATAGTTTTCATTCATAGCAGGCAAAGAACAATTTCTCGTCGAAAAACATGCAAAATTTTATCAATGGTAAAACGGAATTTGCTGACCCCAATTTTGCCACTTTTAGTGGAATCACCCTAATCTACTTAGCAGCGTTTTTCCCAGGATTTGTCATGTGGAATGGTGGTCAAAAATTAGTCTTTAAATCAGTTTTTGACCTCTAAAATCAAACCAATTTTGACTTAAAGGGAGTGAAAAAGGCGTCGAAACCTTCAAGGAATCCAAACAGCTCAAAAAATTCAAAATCAGTTCAGTAAAACTTCCTCAGATCCGAGGGAGTCACTTTTCAAGCATTTGCCCCATCATCATTTCCCCCAGCAATATTTTATATTAATTGAAAATAAGCCTACTCAAAACTCTGGAAATAAGCATGATATACTAACCTTGTTGCTGTTCACGTTACTGTCCGACATCATCTCGTATAGATCCTTGGTATTTCCTATACGGTTTAGCTGCTTCACGACTCGGGCGTTCCCTTTAATTTCTTCATGTTTACCACGAAGTCGGCCAATTTGTTTGTTGAACAACTTTTCGGCAGGTTCACTGAGGCCTTGTCTATGAGATTCAATTACATCGCATTGAACATCTTTGATGATTGTGCTAGCAGTTTTCATGTTAACGGCCGTATTTGCAAAGAACAGAAGCGATGAGGTGAATTGGAATACGTCAAGAGTTCTTAACTCATTTCTTTTTTTTTTCTCAATGAGAATTGCAAGACCTTGGGCAACGCCTAATCCATTGACAGTCAAACTGCCAGTTTGGACAGCAAGGAATGCAATTTGACTGGTTCTTCCCAGTACTTCACCAGCTCTGGCGGCCTTGGTCATGGATGCGATCATTCGACCTTGAGCAAATCCCAAACTAGATCCAACTATTGACAGCCAACAACCTCTAGCTTCAGCATCAGCCAAGCCAATGCTTTGTCTGTGTTTCGCTCGGTCAAACAGAGCGTAGCCACTCCTACCAAGTCCATAGACACTCGTACTGGTTACAGCGGCTGATGAAGCGGCAATAATAGGGCCAGCGACAGGAACCGTACACATTGCTGCTACTCCAACAGCTACAGTAGCGAACGCCACACATGTGGCTGCCGTATCAGCGAAATTGAGAACTCTCTTGGCTACCTTGCAGGCTGGAGACGTATCAAATTTGACGCAAACTGCACCATCATCCCCATCAGTCTCGTACAGTCCATTAGTAGGGTAGCAGTAGATGCATTTTGGAAGGATATTATCTTCCAAGTAGTCGTTCCATTTGGAATACTTCCGAGCACTTGAGTCAACAAAAATACCTTCAGTATCATCTTCTAGCTTAGCTTTGAACACTGGAGTGGGGTATAACTGGTCAAGTTTCATGACAATATAAATGCATGCAAAATGGATACTGCGATGTTTGAGGGTCACACTTTGACTTTCCTTGCACCCTACCAGCTGGTTGCATATTTTCTCTATCTCATTTAATTGTTCTTTGGAGTAACCTGTATGCTTGTTGTCATCTTCTGGTTCTGATTCAGGCTCACGGTACAACCCGTAGCCAACTTTTCTTCGAAGTATTGTCCATTCATCAATTTCGACAACGTCCCATTCTCTGTCTCCGAGAAGGTCACAGTTTACTTGCTGAATATCACGGGCCTCTTCCTTGAAAGCTTCAACATCTTTGTCCTCCCAGTTCACCATTTCGGACGGATATTTACGGAACTATTATTGGATATTAAGTAATCAAAGAACTACCTATTTATTTGGATTACGGATCACGGATCAAGTGATTTGATGAACCATCAATGATTTGGAGGAAGTTTGGGTATTTGTGCTAGGAAAATGATGTCTGCAGATTTGCGAACTGGTATCCAAATCTTAGCGAGTCAGAGGTATCAACGTGGCAACAGTATGTTTTTTTTCCAGGTTGGTAGTACGCCTGAAACTCCAGCCTTCTAAAACAAAGGCCGAGAATAACAGATTTCCTGTCTGCTGCCAATATCGTCGTCAGTCCTGATTCGATTTTAATGGCAGCAATGGTTTTCAATCCGTCAATAATCCTCTTGACGATTTCGCTCCATCTTTCATCCTGTGGAAGAATAAAAAATAAACAACAATATTAATCAACGCTGCTAAGTAGATTAGTGACATGGGTAAATCATTTGTCTGGGTGTGATCAAATTTCGTCACATTTTTACGTTTCAAAATATGGAAGTATTGTGTGTTATCTTCGCATCACTGGTTTTCTCTTCTTCTTGGAGATGCGAGGATCCAGACCACTCGATCTAGTTAAGAGATGGGGCGGATTTCCAGCATTCAGATTGAAAGTGTACCTACGTCGAGGGAAGTGACGACTTCGGATGCGTTCGGCAGTTTTTAACTTTAAAACTTATCAACTCCAAGTATGTGTCTTCTTCATCTTTCAAATTACGAGAGCTGGGTGAGCGACGCACACTGCGTGTCACTTCCGTTTTCACCTTTGACTATAATATAGTCTAGTAGTATAATAACTAATATAGTCAGTAGTCTAATATAGTCTGAGAATATTATACTCAAGTACTTGAGTATACATACAACACTTGAGGTCAAAGGTTTTCACTGATCACTTCAGCATCAACAGTAAACACCATTTCGACGGCTAAGAACCAGAATGACATAACTCGATTTTCCCATTTTGAGATTTGTGCACTTTCCAATTCAAATTTTCGCGCCCAACTTGATAGAAGTATGAGTTTTTTGAAAAACTCACGTGGAACGCCAGGATCTTCGATTTAGTCCGCATAGCACAACTGGAAATGAGCGGCAGCGTGAGATAACTCAGTCAAACTCACATTGGAACAGAAACTCAAATTCATAACCAAACTCAAAGCAAAACTCACAATGAAACAGAAACTCAAACTCATAGTCGAACTCAAAGTAAAACTCCCAATGAAACAGAAACTCGAACTCGTAATCGAACTCGAAGTCCAACTCGCAATGAAACAGAAACTCAAACAAACAGTCAAACTAAAATGAAACGGAAACTCAAACTCATAGTCGAACTCGAAGTAAAACTCACAATGAAACTATTTTGTGAGTTTGACTTCGAGTTCGATTATGAGTTTGAGTTTCTGTTTCATTGTGAGTTTGACTTCGAGTTTGAATATGAGTTTGAGTTTCTGTTTCAGTGCGATTATGACAAGGAGTTTGATTGTCAGTTCGAGTTTCTGTTCCATTGCAACAGTGAGAGACAGTTCCTATAAGAATTTTCGTTTCAAAGTGGAATTTCGTCGTCGTCAGAGCAATATGGCACAACTTCATTTTAGGCGGTTTAGAGTTAGGCACGGTTTTTACGCCGGATCGAATGGTGAAATCAGTTTTCCGATTGGACCACTATTTTCGCTGCAATCGCCAATTGTGTAAACACAACACATCTGTTTTTGGATATCAACATGGCACAACTCTCTGAATTGCCAAAGCTGACGTCTCATCCGATGAGAGAGAATAACTTGTCGAATGAAGCGTTCTTGAGCCACCCAGATCTGAAAGATCGGGCAAGACAAGAAAAGGAAGCCGACAAGGCATTGACCAAGAATGGAGAAGTACTGGCGGCGTGTTGTGATGTGATGGCCATTAAATTACTGCTTAGATACAGGCCAGCTCGTCATACTTCAAAATGAAACTTTCTATCTATAATTATTCGATTTACAACCTCGGCTCCCGAGATGCAGTCAACTATTGGTTCCTTGGTTGGCTGAAGGAAGTCTTTGCGCATCCTCATTCGCTACAATGTTGGTCCAAGAGCTTAAGGCTCAGCTCGGTACTCAAATAATGAGATCATTATCTACAGCAACGGATGCGGGAACCAGAATCGCGTCGCAATTCAGTCAAACGCGATTTTGAACACAAGCATGAGGAAACGGGTGATTATGAACCAGAAATTCTTAGAAAAGGGGCACACCCAAATGGAAGTCGATAGTGTCCATTCGACCATTGAGAGGCTCATAAACAAAAAAGAACTTTTCTTGCCGCACGAGCTGCTGGCAGAGACTGTGGCAGCAAAGGCAACTCCGTTTCCTTACCGAGCCGTTGAGGTGTACCACGATTATTTCAGAGACTTCTCAGACCAAACTAACATGCGTTATGATTCGATCCGGCCGGGAAACAAGGCATCAGACCCCTGTGTCGTCGACATCAGGTGGCTGCGGTACATCCCCGAAGGGAAAATTTTGAATGAGCTCCAGTATGACGACGTCACAAGGAACTACCCCGTCGACCAAAGAATGTCTTCCCCTAAGAATTTCCCCGCCTTCACAAGGTCCAGCTCCCCACTGCGAAAGACAACATTTGTCTTTAAATTGTTGTTTAACTAAAGTATTGTACTTAAATCTTTAAATTTGTATTTAATACGACGACTCGTAGTCATTAAAACCCGTAGTCATGCTTACTACGAAAGTCTGCCTCACTCTAACGTTAGCGTCACACAAGCTAAACGCAAAAATAAGTCTAAACCTCGTCCGTCCCAGTAACTTTTACCTACTAGTCTCCATTACTACTCATTTTATTGTGCCTACCAGACAGAGACTACCCGAAGTTACCTTTCAAAATTTGAAACTATTTAATAGTACTGTGATGATTAATCATTATTTTTTGTATAGTTTAATTGAAAAAAGACAGCTGAAATGAAAGCTGTTTGAAAGAAAGCTCTTATTTTTGTGAGATATTGACCAAGACTGAAAAATATTGAGATTTCAACATAATGAAAAGTCTTTTATAACGGCTCTTTTTATTGCTTGAAGAAGAATACAATAAAGCTGTTCATGTTACCTGGATTCAACTTTTTCCCCCCACAGATCACGAAACCGAAAAAATCCCGAATCTTGATGAGCAACATAGCACAACTGTTCAAAAATTCCTTTATACATGGCCCCATTCTTTCAACTGCCCCATTTTTTATCAAGTTGGCTACAATGACCCCATTGCATGTTTTTGTGATCAAAACAGAATATGATACCAAAAATACCATGAGTTAATCAGATACTGTTGAGTGCGCATTTTAAATCAGTTTATTGTCTCTTCTGAAAAGTGGATAAAATGCAGTTGTGCCATGTTGCTCTGACAACGACGATTTATATGTGTAAAGACTGTTGTATGTGTTAACATTAAAAGCTGTTCAATTATGGAAAACATTGAAAATTTAGTTATTGTTCAATCTGTGATAATGGTAATTTAAACAGTACCTGATTGTGTTGAATGAATTCTTTCACCATTAAAAAAATTGAAAGAAATGCGCAGCTGGTTTTGTTATGAGTGTGACCTATCTGTATATATATCTGTATATATATCTGTATATATCTGTAATCTCTGAGTGTGACGTTGGCACTAGGCAGTGTTGCCAACTCAAAAAAAAGAAGCTCGTATAGGCCAAGGAAAAAACTCGTACTTTCCTCGTATGCTTCGCCATTAAATATCGTACAAAACTCGTACGTCAAGAGCACCAAATCGTTAGATGCCCACTTGAATTTGCCCTGTAGCACGGCCCCATTTTGTAGCCTTTTTGTAGCAGGTAGGTAAATCTTTCATCTTTTAGACCAGATTTGTTCCAAACCAACTACCTACGCTTTTCTGTATTCAAACTGTTTCCCCTTTCTATTATAGAGCTGTTCTCCAACTCTCCAGCGCTTTTTTTTACTTTTCGGGTGAAATCTTGGCTTTTTGGAGGTTTTACACTTTTAATGTAGGTACCTACCTAATAGTATATCTTTTCGTAAACAACATAAAATTTCGAGCTGCAAAATTTCACAAAAAATTGGGCGCTTGAAAAACACAAATCGTCGAACAACAACTCGAAACCAGTGGTGCGTAGATAACACAATACTTCCAATTTTGAAACGTTAAATTGAGACACAATTTGATCATATTTTGACTGCATAATATGATAACACACCCTAATATTATAAGGGTGTTATTATTAATTATATTAATTATATTATTAATATTATTATAATATTAATTATAATTAATATAATATAATTATTAATATAATAATATAATTATTATATTATAATATTATAATATAATTATTAATTAATATAATAATATTAATTATATTAATTAATATTATTAATTATATTAATATGATAAACACCCTTATATTATAAGGGTGTTTAGGTCAAAAATATCAAAAATCTCACAAAGCCAATTTTAAAATTTGCTCAAAATAAAAATACGCCATATTGTCGGAACATAAAAAATATCCACATATTCTGTAAGGTAAAACAAAGGTTTTAAGACCAATAACGCTAAAATCGGTTCATTTTTGTGGCTGGAAAAATTAAAATAGAAAATACAAAAAATGCAAATATATCGGAAGTACTGTGCGTTATCCAAATTTCGATTAAACAGGGAGTTAGGTCTTGCAAATGCAAAAATGCAAATATAATAATGATTGTCCTCCCAGAAACACTCAACTTTACTTGGGTTTTGGGCCCGACAGCGAATATTTGGGCGTAAGTGCATCTGGTGAAAAATGTCCGAACATTTTGGGGTGATGTATGGTTAAAAGGTGTTCGACATGGCCAATGTGCCAGGACAGAAAGTTTAGAGGCATCATCATCATCACCGGTTAAAAGCTGCTGTTGACTGTTGATGTGATGTTGACGTTTATGGGCTCGACGTTCCGTATTCCTGTGCTCTGTATTGAACAAAATACGAAATCTATTTAGCTGAAAATGTTAGACTTCCTAGGAGACAAATTTGTCTTGAATCTATCCTATCGCGATGCAGTCGGCCTAGGGTCTGGAAGTTCACTGGAAACAGGGCCATCCCAATGAACTCCACAACTCAACCAAATGACGACGCCTTCTGCGCGTTCAGCTATTTATCCATACCTACAGATTATCCGATAACATGCAACGCTACTTAAATAATTAATACATAGACGAAATAAATGGAATATATTTTTAGTACATTAGACGTATATCTATATTTATGATGGAAAAGGATCATCTTAGATCGTTAGTGATAATAATCATTAGTTTGCTTTGCTATTCGAATAGCCTCAATTGCGGGTTTGTGTTTGATGATATTAGCGCGATCAAAGAAAATCGCGATTTACGACCCCACGTTCCCCTCAAGAATATATTTTTCAACGATTTCTGGGGAACTCCGATACATAAGGTAAAGTTTTACTGTACCTATTAGGTTCTCAAATTGTCTTCTTTCCCTATTTGGGTGATTCTCAGAAAAAAGGCAATTTTCAGCGTCAGTGACTTCCGAAAATCCACGTACTTCAATCTGCATTTTTTTTTTTTTTGCGGTATTCACTCGTTCCCCGGATGCAAACAAGCAGTTTAAGCGGATTTTGAGAGGTCAAACTCTATTTTGGAGCCAGAAATGCAAAATTTAAATTTTGATACTGCCACTGGACTGACAATGCTAAGGGTTAGAGTAAAAATTCTTGTTTAAGATGCATGAATATATTTAATGAAAGTATGACCTAATGGAAGAACACGAAAAATAATAGAAAATATAAATTTTAAGCTAACAGTCTTAGGGTAGGAAAGGTAGCAATTGCACGAAATATCTCAGGCGCAGCCAAAAAATTTATATCCACAGTTGACTTTGTAATTCTTTCAATTTTTTCCGCGATTCCTGAAACCACGAAGAATTCGAACTCATCGCTAACTATGCCCATAAATAAGGTTGGTACGTCTTTTACCAACCTTTTCACCAATCTTTTACTTTTATGGTGAGTCTTTGGATCAATCATACTTCCATTTCACGGGACTGACAGCATTAGCTGCATGTTACAAAAGTCCTACAACAACATAAAATAAAAGCAAAATACCAATATTTAACAGAAAAACATAGAACCACGGTACTGACCTGAATAAAAATACGCCCCCGAAACAAAATCTTCCTTCCGACTGATGGGCATCAGCGTCCGAGTTTTTGCATTTATCAGTCACAGCTACCACAAAACTTTAGCGCGCAAAACTTCCTACAGTGTTGTTTGATTGGGGGGGGGATTTTATGCATTGGTCCATGCTACTGACCGATTTTTCCAATTCAAAGTTTGAGATACCCTTAGCTACCTCCACATACCCAAAAGTGCTTGGAGACCTTTGAAATTAATAGGTAGAGGTACAGTATTGCAAGATTTGAAGGCTCTTGGTTCCTACTGACCCTTTTTCTAAACCAGTGGTGCGTAGATAACACACAATACTTCCATATTTTGAAACGTTAAATTGAGACACAATTTGATCATATTTTGACTGCTTTTAAGGGTGTTTAGGTCAAAAATATCAAAAAATTCACTATTCAAATTTTAAAATTTGCCCAGAATAAAAGTACAATACATTATCGGAATATAAAAAATATCCACATATTCTGCAAGGTAAAACAAAGATTTTAAGACCAAGAACGCTCAATTCGGTTCATTTTTGTGGCCGGAAAAAATAAAATAGAAAATACAAAAAATGCAAATATATCGGAAGTACTGTGCGTTATCCAAATTTTGATTGAACAGGGAGTTAGGTCTTGCCGAGACAAACATTTCAGTCCAAGAAATTTGAAAAAAGGTTGAGAATTGAGGGAGTTATGGTCATTTTTGTAAATGACCACAGACGACAGACAGACAGACGGACTAACTGACATACAGACACTTGTTCAGGAAGCGATTCTGAGTAAATGTGTATAAGAAAAAGTTTTTTCTGAAGCTCCGTTCCGATTCTCGTTTTTAGGACGATTCCAATACTTCCATTTACTCTGTTAATATGGAAGTAAAAAGTTAGAACGTCACACACTCGGGAATGATTTTGATTCACCCATGATACTGACAATTCCTATGTTCCTATGTTTTGTGTGAGAGAAAAAAAGATTGGTCTCACTGTCATAGGACGGCGAGAACTGGGCCGATTCTTCAAAACTGCCCTTTTTTTGGGAATCACCCATTTGGCGTCATTGCTCTTTCGTCAATTGGAATGAATTTCAAAATCATTTATGCTATTTTCCTGAAGGTATCTACCTACCTTTGTATTTCCGAGTCTTTATTGAATACTATTGGTGTATTCCTCCAGTCTTCCCGTGATATCTCAAATCAAAAAATTGTTTTCCCAAAATGCCATTCTTTGGCATATTTCTTTCGCATTTAAGGTATCGAAATATAACTTGGTATGTGCTGTTTCAATAGCTTCTAACAATTAACGATATTTTTGGTGAACAGGAGCAAAGCCACAAATCGTACAGGCCTCTTTGCGTTCTGACCTTCCGGCTTAATTATTACTTCCAGCAGCTGGAACCATTTGGATACCATGCAGTCAATGTGTTCCTCCACAGCCTGGTTTGCCTCATGTACTTCAAGTGAGTTCATGAATATTCAGTTTAGATTTTATTGCCCATGGCATTTCACGATCCAGGCGAAGTTACCAACAATACCAGGCCTGTCCTAGCTGTCAACTCAAATCTTCAGTTTCTGCTCACGAGGGCAATCAAACCCCTGAATGGACATTTAACATTTTTCGTTCTTACGCTGATACCACACGAGGCCCTGAAATTGTTGCATAACTCAATATACACACTGTTTTCAGGATTTCCTAGATTAACTACCTACGCTTCTTTAGAGTGCATTTTTTTGCCTGATAGTCCTCGACGAAGGTGCTATATTTGCCCGCCTGACGGTGATAGCTAAGTACTGTGCGTAATTCTAATTCTGGTTGAACAGGGTTGAACATTCCAGTTCGAGAAATTTGAAAAAAAAGGTTAAGAATTGATTCATAAATTACCATAGACGGACACAGAGACACTTGTTCAGGAAGTGATTCTGAGTAAAAAGAGTATTTGTAAAAGTTTTTTCTGAAGCTCCGGTCCGATTCTCAATTTTAGGACGGTTCCAATACTTCCATTTACTTCGTAAATATGGATGTAAAAATGAAAATGGAAATCTTGACCGAAATTGAGGGCCATAAAAGACAATGATCATTGCAAATATATTATCTATAGGTCTACACTAACTAAAAACGTCTGGAAGAGAAGAACGTTTCCAGGCAGCTACCAATATGGGTCGAAATTTGGGACTTTTCAGGAATCCTACAGTTCCTGCGAGTAAAAATTGTCATACCAAGGAATGTATTTTAGAGTAAAAAATTCCAGGGCCGAGTAATGTCTTTAAAGGGTAAAAAGAAACGTTTTAGGTGGATAAGCCTCATGCTTGTATAAAGTAAGAAAATCATCTTGGGCTCCCAGACTATGATAATAGGGATTTTACATCTTTGGTAGGCTATGATGTATGACATCTATCTAGTGGGTAACGCTTCAAATTTTTTGGCACCGTCGTCCTATTGTCAGTACCAAGAGATGGGCGAAATGTAATTTCAACTACAATTACTTGGCAATTGCTGTTACAAATGATTAAAAACCAGAAATTACAATAGCTTCTAATTGCAATTGAGACGTAATTACTTTCCACAATTATATCGTGTAGTTGCAGATGTAATTAATTACTGCCCAACTCTGCTAGTCCCAAGCTCAAATTTCTC
This sequence comes from Nesidiocoris tenuis, assembly GCA_036186465.1. Classification (NCBI taxonomy): domain Eukaryota; kingdom Metazoa; phylum Arthropoda; class Insecta; order Hemiptera; family Miridae; genus Nesidiocoris; species Nesidiocoris tenuis. The sequence continues at coordinate 24,522,714 of AP028910.1, read as the reverse complement.
TTAAGTTTCTGAATGTGGATATCTTATTACCCGATGCGCCTGTGTCATTCTTGGGGCCAGTATGATTATGAAGCTGCGTAGTCGAATTTGTCACACCCCCCCCCCCCCCCCATCTAAAAAATAAGCTAGATAACCCTTGGTGAGTGGCCAATAAGACTCAAAATTCTGGTCTGGCTTGATTTTGAATGTTGACGTTTGATTTATCGATCTCCAAATCATTTTTCTGTAGAACTAGGTACTGATGTATTTTTGCATTTGCAGGATGTGTTCCATGTTTCTGCCTGAGCTTCCATCGTTCATTTCTGCGATTCTATTCACTGTACACCCTATCCACACTGAAGCTGTAAGTTTCATTTTAAAAAATCGTTTAGGTGCTATTTTGATGACCTCTCAATGAAGTACATAATTCAAAAATCAAAATGTCCAAATGAGTCTCACTTGCATAAAATTAAGAACTACCTACCTTAGTATTGATTTTGTTTCAATGAACTGCCGTTACTGATTCACCTGCGATTCTCCTGTACTTGTATGAATGAGGGCTGTAAGGCAGAGTCAGTCATTGATAGGATATGAAGTAGTGTATGATGATTGATTAGCGTTGAGCTTAGCTTTCCTTTGAGATATTGTTGAAATTCTGTTTGAGGACTTCAGAAAAGCAGTATGATTAGTAAAACATGGTTCGTCTCTTTTTCAGGTTACGGGTGTCGTCGGACGAGCGGAAACTCTATCATCTGTATTTTTTGTCGGAGCATTTATTTTATACGGTTATTCAACTAAAGAAAAAAACAAAGTTGGTGAGTTGCCTGTCCTGATAGCTCGGTACTACAGTTAGTTCTATGAAACATGGTCACTACCCATCACCATAAGTTGTTTGCTGACTAAGTTATTACGAATAAAATTCATCACTTTTGCTTCAATGCTTGAAATTATTCGTACACTTTTAATAGCAATTAGGCTGTTTGATTTAACCAATTAGGTTAATACCAATTGATACCAATCTCTGATACCAAACATGACATGTCATTATTTTGTTGTGTTTTTGAATTCTCTTGAGTTAAGATCCATGTCATTTAATTGGGTATTAAATATGATCATCTGATTCTCATTATAATTCTACGAATATAAAACCTTTGTCCAGGCTTTTCGCTCGGCAACCAGCATTGCCCACCCTCTAAGAGGTCCAAATTTTCACTCGACAGCTATTATACCAAGTTACCCTAGGCATCTCATTAGGATGGAATGCTGAAATTGTGGTTTGTTTTGTACAACACTCTTCAAAAACTGGCAGCCTGTTGAATTCTTAAACTTATGTGTTTCGTTTCAAGGTTGGGACTACTTATCCTTATCAGTACTGTGTATGGCTGCCGCAATGCTCTGCAAGGAGCAAGGTATCACCGTCACTGCAATTTGTGCGGTCTATGAAATTTTCGTAGCTCAGAAGGTACGATTATCAAATTTTTACAGAATTGATGCATGCACTTGGAATACAGATTCCTAAATTGGGTAGAGTGTTTTTCAACGTTCCTTGTCTTCTGCCATCAGATTCAACCGTTTGAACTAGTTCAATTTGCAAAGTGGATTCTGAGTGGAAAACCAGTCACAACATCAACGTGGTCAGGATTTGCTACCAAGAGGCTACTCTTCCTCACGCTAACGACAATCACTTTATTGCTTTCAAGAATTATAATTATGGGTTCAAGGCTTCCGGTTTTTACAAGGTACTTTCAGTTTAGTGCTTACTACTTGCATTACAACAGTTTGTCCCATTGATAGTTTTCAGTTTTAAATGGTATTGTAGGTTATGTATGATTTTTCATTACAAATGAACCTATGTACAAGTAGAAAAAACAGGCAGGACATTTTTTTCTGCAATACCCACTGAACGTCTACGTTTCCTTCAGATTCTAGAATATGCAATTAAATTTTTCTGTCCTTCCACGACCCTGAGTTTTTGAGGGGCAAGGAGTCTTCATAAATTTTTGAATTTTTCATGGACCGCATCTAGTTTATTCTAACGTCTCGACTTACTTCTTCCTTGATTTGAAGGAACCTCACTATAAAAATCAGCTTGAATAAAATTGGAAAAAAGGAGAGCATTTCACCTTGGTTCTTGGAAACGGTTGTTTGATAAGCCTACACCAACAAATTGACCCGCTCTCACTGTTTATCAGTTGAGCTTGGTAACATGCGAGCTAGGCATGCTACACTAACGATTCCTGAGGCATTTGGATCAAAACCAACTTCGCGTGTTTTTCAGGTTCGATAATCCAGCATCAGCTGCTCCAACCCCCACCAGACAATTATCATATCATCATCTGATATCATTGAACGCATGGCTTTTGATATTTCCGTGCGATTTGTGCTGCGATTGGACGATGGGGACTGTTCCTCTTGTTACGTCGTTTATTGATCCGAGGAACTTGTCCTCACTTGCTATGTACGCAATTATTGGGGCGACAATGAAAATAGCTTATGCGTCCACAGACCGAAATAAGACCTCAGTCATTGTTATGGTGAGTTGCTCACTGTTATTAGTATCAGCTACATTGCTGTTTAATAATAGATTCGTCTTTAAATTCTGAAGAAGTTCAAATTGGATTTTTTTTTGAATTCTAGTTGTGGTGAATGTAAAGAGCGGTTAATCGTCTTGAGGGCGTGGAAAATATTTAATTATATTTTTATTTCTCCTTCAGGGCTTGGCTTTCACAATCCTGCCATTTTTGCCCGCATCGAACATATTTTTCCCCGTTGGATTTGTTGTGGCCGAACGTGTGCTCTACCTGCCTTCGATGGGATTTTGCATGCTGATATCCTACGGATGGTACCATTTGTACACAAACAGGTTAGTTTCAAACCTAACTACCTTTTTGGTTATTTCAAGAAATAATGAACCTATGTTATCTACCTATGTAAAAATTGCATAAATACTAGTTCATTTGATTTTTTTTAATGTGTTGTCGCTAGCCAAATGGAAATTAAATAAATAGATAATGAAATCGTTCTTGAATCTAAAATGATAAAGGTCCAATCCAAAAGGTTTGAATTTATTTTTAATACTCAATAAAACATTGTAATCCCTCACTGGGACTTACAAGGTACATGCATTATTTCGGCCCTGGCAACAGAGCAAAAAGTGGCCCAATCGAATTTTGAGATGGCTAAAAACGCTGCTAAAAAACTCAGTTGCATTGCCTATTGCAATGATCTTTTTTGGATTTGTCTAGATTCAGGAAAATTGCCTGGGCTGGCCTGACGCTGCTGGTGCTTATCCACGGTTGCAAAACATACAGGCGGAACTGGGATTGGGAAAATGAGTATTCTTTATTCATGGCTGGTCTACGGGTCAATCAGCAAAACGCCAAACTCTTCAACAACGTCGGTCATGCTCTAGAATCTCAGGGTCGCTACCTTGAAGCTCTCCAGTTCTTCAATAAAGCTGTGAGGTAAATTATATTGGGACTCGGTTCAACCAAACTGTATGGAAGGCTGCTTCTAACTATCGTCTGCTTGACTTAATCACTTATGTTTACTCCCATATTTACGGAGTAAATGGAAGTATTGTAATCGGCCTTTTTTTTATAAATTGATTTCGGGCTGTAGGCTAAGGTAGCCAAGCCCGAAGCACCGCGATTAATAGTGCCTTGTGCAATTGGCCTAAAATCGACAATCGAAACAGAGCTTCAGAGCGTCCATCTGTAGTCGTTTACAAAAATGGCCATAGCTCCCTCAATTCTTAACCTTTTTTCAAATTTCTTGTACCAGTATATTTGTCTCAGTAATACCTATCACCCTGTTTAACCGAAATTCAAATTGCTTACAGTAGTGCTTGAGTGCCTCAAAAATGAACCGATCTAAGAGTTCTTGGTCTTACAATTTTTGTTTTACGTTACAGAATCCGTGGATATTTTTCATATTCTGACAACTTGACGCATTTTGAGTTTAGCTGAGTTTTCAAGTTTGCATAGTGATTTTTTAAATCTTTTTGACCTAAACCGCCTCAAAAGTAGTGAAAATATTATCAAATTGTGTCAAACGTTTACCTATCAAAATATGGAAGTATTGTGTTATCTAAGCACCACTGGTTTCTGCTGAAAATTTATTCCGGAAAATGTTCCAGTGGAGAATGACCTAAAAAGATTCTACTGGCAAATATGGTATTGGATTTACTTCAAAATGTTTTTAAATAGCTCTTAACAGGAGTGGGGTGTAACATCAGTGCTGGGGTACCCTGTACATATGTACGTAATTAGTATTATTGCATATTTTGGCACTGGTAAAGATTTTGGAACCTGATTAAAAGCCTGACTCTGTCAAAATGAATCCAACAAGTAGGTGGAATTGTGGTGGAGCTATCGAGTATTACGTTGGTAATTATAAGCTTCATGGGCAAAAAAAATTACAGTGTCCAAGAAGATGATATTGGAGCCTACATAAATGTTGGACGTACGTACAACCACTTGAACATGTACAAAGAAGCAGAAGAAGCTTACCTGAAAGTAAGAGCTTGCAAGTTTTTTTCTCATTTGAATAAGAATTTTGATCAATTACACACAATTTGTACTTCAAGTTCCTACATGCAACGATGAAAAAGAGATTCTGATAATTTACCCATGACCTTCGACCGTTGCAGGCAAAATCCCTTTTACCAAAAGCAAAACCTGGCCAAAGCTATCAAGCAAGGATCGCCCCCAACCACCTCAACGTATTCTTAAATTTAGCCAATCTGATAGCCAAAAATGAGACACGCCTGGAAGAAGCAGATCTACTGTATAGGCAAGCCATCAGCATGCGAGCTGACTATACCCAAGCGTACATAAACCGCGGTGATGTTCTTCTAAAGTTGAACCGAACCAAAGAAGCACAAGAAGTGTACGAGCGTGCTCTTTTCTATGACAATAACAACCCCGACATTTACTACAATGTAAGTATCTGAAGTCTCCTAGTTTTGAAAATATTCGCTCATCCTACACCAGCTGACTCAATGCTGTCTGTACTTTTTCCTTCTTTTATAGTTGGGAGTCGTCTTCCTTGAGCAGGGGAAAGCATCGCAGGCTCTAGCATACCTTGACAAAGCCTTGGAATACGATCCAGAACACGAGCAAGCTCTTCTCAACTCGGCAATCCTCTTGCAAGAGCTGGGCCGTGCTGAACTTCGGAAACTCGCGAGAGAGCGACTTCTCAAACTGCTTCACAAAGATCCTAACAACGAGCGAGTACATTTCAATTTGGGAATGCTTGCCATGGACGACAGGGATCTTTTAGGAGCGGAAGATTGGTTCAGAAGAGCAATACAGATCAAGCCCGACTTCCGTTCAGCATTATTTAACCTAGCGCTCCTACTAGCTGACGATCACCGCCCGTTAGAAGCTGCTCCTTTTCTTAATCAACTAGTCAAGTACCATCCAGACCACGTCAAAGGACTCATTCTGTTGGGGGACATCTACATAAATAACATAAAAGACTTGGATGCGGCCGAAAACGTGAGAATTCCTAATAAAGTTTTTGCTCCAATTCAACTGAAATTTAATGATGAAATGTTGAAAATGTAAATCAGAATTTTTTCACTTCAGAGCAGTTCATTGGGTCTGTTTGGACAGGCAGTCCCAGACTATTCCAGGACTAGCTCCTGTCGGTGCCAATCAAATCCGAGCTATATGATTGGAGGAATTTGTTTGTGAAGTTTCGCATCCATCCGCCCAGCTTGAAGTCATTAGCAACTAGTCGTAGTCAGGGACTGCCTGTCCAAACTGACGCATAGTTCTGCTTATTTTTTGGTTTGTCATTCAATGATAAAAAACTGTAATCGCTCAAGAAAAGAAAATTTCTAACCCCCCCCCTGAAATGTTCTTGGTTTACGTATCAGAGAGTATAGTATCCGAGTTTGCAGTTAAGAAGTTTCCGTCCCTCCTCTGCCCGCTGTCAACACTTGAAGCATGAAACCTGCAAAAGGGCCTAAGTGCCATCCGGTAAAATTTTACAGGAGAAACAAAAAACTGTCTCTTGAAAATTGCATTAAACCACTGCCCACAAATTGAAAGTTCAAAAATAATGTTCAGACGATGTTCAAGACCGCATTCCCTTCCATCCTTATTATGATCAAACGAATAAGGACTGAAAATGGTCGAGATTTTCGGCGTGCAACTACGTTGGCACTTAGGCCTTTTTGGTTGGTGACTCATTTTTCTCCAGCTAGGAATGCTGCAATCGCTCTAAAACTTCTTGTGGAAGTGTATCATGGCACATAGACCCAAAACCGCAAAAAACCCGGTTTCGAAAAAATATGGTGCTTAGGCCCTTTTGCAGGTTTCATGCTTCACTTCTTCTCTCGAACGGCTGGAGGTTTTTGATTGAAATTTTCTGGTCAAATCAACCTCGATCCGGGGCAACACTAATTTTTTAGCCAGCTCAATTTTGAGGTTTCTAAAAAAATTGTTGAAATATTGTAAAAATCTTGTTTTTCCAAAAAATTCTTCCCTTGACCATGCGTAATTAAATGATCTAATTTTGTTAAATTATCTATCAAATTTTGATAGATTTTTTATGCTGAATCGAAGGAGACTATTGTCAGGTTGACAGCTTTCTTCTTTCAAAAGTGATAGCCTTCTCAGTGAGCGCCTAGGACTGTCAGCAGGGTCAATGCGGGACTTCACGTTTTCAAAATAGTTATCAGCAATCTTATGTTTCTGCAAGGATTTTTTATCCAGATTTTTGCTGATTACTCATTTTTGTTGAAAAATATTTGATATGCGTCAACTGTTATGTAGTATGGCAACTTAATGTTCGGATGGACACCCGTCCACCCGGAGGGACCTCTAAATATATGGAGCATAATCCATTTTCAAGAATTTTTATCGAGGTTCTTACTAATGTAGACATTTCTTTCAACTCAGGCAGCCAATCTGAGCGTAAATAATAAGGGGAGCCCCTTAAGCCATGTAAATTATAAACCCCAGTGTAAGAATTTGCAGCGTTTTTTATGTTAGCAATGATGAAGCATCAACTGCAAACAGTACATTTAATATTGTTCATTTCAGTGCTACAAGAGAATCCTCGAACTTGAACCAAACAATATTCAAGGAGTTCACAATCTTTGCGTTGTGTACGTCGAACGAGGAGCGCTCGACAGAGCCGAAGCATGTCTGAAGCAAGCGCACGAATTAGCCCCGAAGGAAGACTACGTTTTGCGACATTTAGCCATTGTTCAGTCACGGATCGCCCAATCGAAGGTATTTTATGATTCAATTAAGCGTGCTACTGAACGGTTTGCGAACCAGTTGACTGTATTTCATCCTAATCCTCCATCCTAGTTTTTCCTCGGGTAATCGGTTCTCAGTAAAAAAAAAAAAGGGTGACATTTGATTAGAAATGAAGTGGAACGCCAAACGTGCGTTGCCATTCACATCGTTTCAGTGGTAATTTTTTTTTTTTAAAGATAACTTCTGTTTTCTGCATCCACTAAGTGGGGACTTCAAACCAGTTTCATCACCTTTTGACCACATTTCGGTTTATTATTCAGTAATAAACCTTTGTAATCGACCAAAAACAAATTTTTCGGACCTACCCTGAATGTTTTTTGGTTTACGCTTCACAGGGTGTAGAATCCGGATCTACAATTTTAAAGAATCCGCCCGTCCACCGTACACAATGAACACCCAAGGCTGATGTTTTTTTATTTCTAGGAAAAATCAACCGTGATCCGACCCAGCCCCAATTCCTTAGCCATTCCATTGGTCAATTTTAGGGATCCTAAAAAATAGTGAAAATCTTGAAAAATGATCATTTTTCCTAAATTTTTCTGCCCAGCATCAAAGTTTTTTGGTTCAATGGATTTTTTATGCTGAATCGAATGAGACTGGCGCCAGCTTGCTACCGTTCCTTGTTCATAAGTTATAGTGATTTCAGTGATTTCCCTATGGGGCAGACTGCGAGGTTTCTTGAATTCGTCAGATTCATTGAAGTCTAGACTGAGAAAGTTTCTGCGCAGTCTTCAACCACATCTTACCATTATAATAAATTAACTGTTAGAAGAAAAATTTGTTAGAAAAGTCATTATTGGTTTGGTGTACTTATGTCAAAGTTACGGAATGGCTACTATTAGTGTTTGGGTGCCCGGATGCCTCAATATGGAAGTTTTATCAATGTAAAGAATCTTTACTGAGGTACCCATAAAATTAGGCCTGGATCCTATTTTCAAAATAGTGAGCAAAAATTTGAAACCTAGTGCAATGCGCAAGCCGCTTGAATAATAAGCCTCAGTGTAAAAATTAGCAGCGTTTTTTGAACCACCGTTCATACCGATACGCCTAGTTAATATTTATGAAATTACCCATTGTTAAATTATTTCAAAAATTAACTGCTAAGGTTTACAATTGCTATTTGAACATTGGAAGAGAAATTTCTGAGAATACTTCATCGTTAACTCGATTCCAAAAAACTTACTCATATTCCAGCTGGCAAAATCAACGTGAAGTGTATGGCTGTCTCTCCAGTGGCCTCGCCTCAGCTTCCTCCACCAAAACATAGCAAATTCAATAATCTTTTAAATGATATGGCCAACTTTGAGGTTATGCATCAATTAAGCTGTCTATCTACAGGGTGGTCCAGAATAAACGGACACATTTCGAAATCCTGTCACATTCACAAATTTGGTAGTAAGGATTGAAAAATAAGCAGAACGTGTAAAGGATATCTGTAAGTTTTATTCACAATCGAAAAATTAAAAAGGTTACTTCAAGTGTGAAAAATCATGTCATTTAAATGACGACCCCTTTCGGTAATGCACTCTTGAAGACGCTCCCCGAAGTTCCGCATCACGCGTTCCACCATATCGTCCGGTATTCCCGCAGTTTCTTGTGTTATTGACTGCTTCAACTCTTGAATGGTTCGCGGTTTGTCCATGTACACTTTCAACTTCAAATAGCCCCATAGGAAAAAGTCGCAGGGAGTGAGGTCGGGGGAACGCGGAGGCCAGGGAACATCACCATGCCGGGAGATCACGCGTCCGGGAAAAATCGTTTGCAAAACATAAGGGTGGAATTTAAGCACATTTTTCAAAATGTCAATCAATCTTCCCCGCGAAATTCCAAGAGCTTGTGAGCGGCGTCTGGTTGACCGGCTTGGACTCAGCAAAACGGACTGTCTCACGCGTTCAACATTTTTTGGTGTGACCACGGTTAGAGGACGATCAGTTTTATTCTGTGGCTTCACATTTACATGCTCGCGAAAATCTTTAACCCATCGCAAAATGGTGTTACGTGACGGAAGAATAGCACGCACGTTGAGGTCGAACTGATGACGAATGAATGAATGAATGAATGAATGATGAATGATGGTTTAATTGTTTTAACCCATAGGGCATCACAAGGAGTGGGTTTAGTTCTCCAATATCATTTAATTCCGAAAACCCCGAATGCCAGGGATGACATGAATCATAAGGCTATGGGCCAAATTTTTCATGGCACCTGTGGGAATCGAACCCACAACTCTCAGGTATAGCCTGCAGCTAGGCAGACGCGCTAGCCACTAGACCAACCCGTGAGCCCTCGAACTGATGACGATTGACTCGCCATTCCGAATAAATTCTATAACTGCGAACACGCGATGTTCAACCGACCAGTTTTCCATCCAACTAAACTTACCATCCCGAGGTACGAGTTGAGAGGGTCAACAACCTGAAAGGACCCCGCCCTTTTGTGTACTAGCCATTACAAAAACGTCCGTTTATTCTGGACCACCCTGTATAATCTCTTCCAAGCCAAGCCCTTGTCTAACCTAGAAGTCAGTTTCGATTCCACAAACAGATTAATCACGAATGAGCCAAAATATTTTTATGGTATTGATGGATTATTTTCAATTTTGCCAGAAGATAATCGAACAACCTAGCAACAATTGAAGGCGTTCATCTGGTGTCTTCAACGTCAATCTGCTCATCACACTCTCAGCTTGTAACAGTTCGCTCACAGTGTGAAGACTACGGTTGTAGATGGTTCAATCCTTGCTAAGTTGATTGGAGGTTGAAGATAGCGAGTTTGATCTTCGGAAAAGAGTGGAGCAAAAATCATTTCAGTATTCCATTCCATATCTTAAAGGGATCTCGCGTTGGGGACTGCAGTTTAAGTTTGTGTCTCACTAAATCGATCGATCAGTATTATTTACTGTTACATATGAGGTTGTTCAACTATTCTTTTTTTTTAAACACACAGAATAGATTATTTATGAATTGTTTTTGGCCGAGTGGTTTGCGTTTTTATTGTTATTGCTATTACAATGTTGTTAAAACCAACTTAAGCTTGCTTGTGAATATAAAATATACAGGGTGTTCCTTAAATAGTGCACCAGCACATTTTTCTCGGTATTTTTTAGTTATCAAACAAATCGTTGAAATAAAGCCTACTTATTTCTTAATTTGCCATTCAACCATGGGATGGGCATGCTCGCCAAGGCTACAGGATGCACCAATTTTCTTATTTCTAATTAAAGACACCATTGTTTCGCATAATCAGCTATTGTTAAAGTGGCCCTAACAGAGCCAATATATTGGAACTATTGTGAGTACCTACCTAATCAAAATTACGGCTGAACAGGAATGGCTGGTCTAAAAGGACGGAAATATTTCATAGCAGATTTGGATTCGACACCCTTTGAAACGTGAGTTTAATAGCGAATTTGGATTCTTCGTGAAATTGCTTGAACTTTTTCCATTGATGACTTTCTGTTATTGAGCAAGTTAAATGGGGGCCTTGGAGCGTCAGATGTCGCAGACCCGAATTACCATGGGTATCGCCCGTCATTCTGACCCGTTTTGTGCCCCTAAATCATGTATCATCATTAACTGATTTTTTCAAGTTTGGTGCAGAAAACATGTGCACCTACCTTGCTAATTTCATCAAAGCTGAGTCAAAAACACATTATTGCCTCTTATATACTATTGAATATTCACACTGATTCCAATGACGATAGAGGTTATATTTTCTAGGATGAAAAAAGTAGAGCAATCACGTATAGCACTCAATTTTGGTGAAATCAGTTAGGTGCCCAGAGGAAAGATATGTATTTTTCTGCACTGAACTAAAAAAAATCGAACGATGATGAAAAGTAACACCAATGCATAATTTAGAGGGAGAGAATAGGTCAGAATGATGGGCGATACTCATGGGATTTAATAAAAATTCAATTGGTACATAACTTCAGAGGTTCCTTGCGCCTATTCAAAACTCTCAAAGTAAGTAATCCAAAAAGTTCATGAAATTTTATGCAGAATCCGTATGTCAGTAACATTGGATTTCTAAGTTGTTATAAGGAAGTTAAGGAGCGCTGTAGCCTTGGCGCGCATGATTGGGGCGGGCCGATGCCTTAGTTGAGTGGAAAATTGCTCCTACAATTTTTTGATATCCCTAATATTTACCGGGAAAAACTTGCTGGTCCACAGTTTATGTAACACCCTGTAGAGCATGTGTACAACTCAGCATTCTGATTCAAACTTGAGAGTTGAGAAGCTGACACGGATGAGCTTTCTCTTATTTTTTGGTTCATTTTTCTTAAGAAATGAACCTTTGTAATCGGTCAGGAAACAATTTTTTCAACACCCCCTGAAAATTTCTTGGGTTATGTTTCAACGGGTGTAGAATCTGAATCTGCAATAAACATTTTTTGTCCGTCCGCCGTCCGGTGTTTTTCAGGGGTAAGGAGTTATCGAAAAATTTTGAAATGTTTACCAAAAATCAAGTTCCGTACCTCGTTGGTCCTAGCGTCTCGACAGAACCCTACCTTAATTTTAAGGCCAGTGAAACAGCTGTTGAAGCGGGGGAAAATGCATGCTTTTGAGGAAAGATGCAACATAGGCATGTGAGGCATAATTTTCTATAGATTTTTCTATGCTGAATGAGACCATCGCCACGCCGGTTGCTTTAACCGTTTAGGATTTATTGCAGTTTCAGTGCAGTTCATTTTTGAGTTTTTAAAATTCCCAATCCTTAATAAATCAAAAACTAGTAGAGCCACAAAATTCGTTTTCCACTCGTTGGAATCCCCTCAAAAACTTCTGTCCATCCAATATCTTAAATTTGAAGATATTGGTCGTATTATACAAATCAGCGAAACTAAAATTGGAAAAAGTTGAGAATTTGGCCTTGGTTCTCAGATACGGTTGATTGATCTACTTACGACCACTAGCCTACTAAAAGGTGACCCATTCTCACTAAACCAGTTGCGCTTGGCAACATGAGAGCAAGACAGGATTTACCAACTGACTTTGAGGCATTCTTAATTTAATTATCCAGAGAATTTAATAATTCTTCTGTTGATAATTAAGAATAGATAGTGAATTTAACAAGATTAAGCGAAGTATCAAGATCAGTAGGTGTATCTATCAAGCAGAGTAGATGTAGCTCTTTTGCTGGGTTGGAAAGAAAGCTTTTCTAAATTCCCTTCTAAAATACAAATTTATACGGAAATGGTAGAATTCCACTTTTCAGGAGTATATATCATTAGGTTTGTCTTCGCAATCGAAAAATGAACCCTTGTGCAGAATTTGAAGAGGTCTTCGGATACACAAAAAAATGGTGGGCGCATGTTCGCAGATTTAGTGAGTCAGGGTGGAGGGCGTCAGGTTGTGAACCTGCTATCTTCATCGTCCCATTTGAGCATGATGTAGGGGCATTAACATTTTCTTGCTATGAATAGACTCTCTGACTTCCTGGAAGTTGTATGACATACGTTGCATGTACGTTTGCTTTTCTGACTAGTCACTAGCGTCGTGCCAAAACGTGATGTACCCATGTGATAACCCATGTGACCCATGTGATGGACTGCAAACCCTTCTGCACCTTGCTGTGGCCCATAACATCGTCTCCTAATTTGGTTTCAATAACAGCTGAAGTTGGGAAAGCTTTGTATTAGAGGGGAACTGATTGATACCAGTTACGTGCTGGTTGTGCTCGATTAGCATATTCCAGCTTTGCGGGATCGTGCAAGATCGCAATGTTCGAGGATCCTTCTGGTCCACAAATTATTCAGGCAGAATTTTCGGTTTGTTTCCTTTTTACTTCCATATTTACTGAGTAAATGGAAGTATTGGAATCGTCCTAAAATCGAGAATGGGAACGGAGCTTCAGAAAAAAACGTTTACTTACACACATTTACTCAGAAACACTTCCCAAACAAGTGTCTGTGCGTCCGTTACAAAACTGGCCATAGCTCCCTCAATTCTCAACCTTTTTTCAAATTTCTTGGACTGGAATGTTTGTCTCGGCAAGACCTAACACTCTGTTTAATCGGAATTTGAATAGATCACAGTACTCCAGATATATTTGCATTTCAGTGCTATTTTATTTTTTCCGGCCACAAAAATGAACCGATTTGAGCGTTTTCGGTCTTAAAATCTTTGTTTTACCTTACAGAATATGTGGATAGTTTTTATATTCCGATAATGTAGCGTACTTTTATTTTGGGCTAATTTTAAAATTTGAATGGTGAATTTTTGGTTATTTTTGACCTAAACACCCTGAAAGGCAGTCAAAATATGATCAAATTGTGTTACAATTTTACGTTTCAAAATATGGAAGTATTGTGTGTTATCTACGCACTACTGGTTTTAATTGTAGATTTGTTTTCTAAACCGTATGAAACGTAAAGTTTGAAAGTTTGAGGGGGTGTCGAAAAAGAAATTTCCTCGCCGATCACATAGCAACATTATTTCTGAAAATAATGCACCGAAATTCATGCTCAACTCTTTGGATATTGACTAAAAAAACATGAAATTTGTCGTTTTTTTGAGATTTCGGTGAACAGGGTCAATTTCGAGGGAAGTAACACGGCCATAACCTCGCTTTTTTGCAGTTTTCTTGGTTTTACGGCCAAAGTACCTATGGGTGTTAGTCAAACGTGGTGGAGAAGAAAATGTCGGTTATTTAATTTCCTATCAGATGCATTCCCACCCTTGATACCGACTTTTTACACGAGGGCGTCTGTTAATAGGCTCGGAACTGCAAAACTACGATTTTGCTATTCGAAAATGAACGTTTTTCGCATTAGACACCAATCTAATTAGCAGCGTTTTTTTTTACAAAGTTAAATTATGCAAGGAATGGGGCACAGAGCAGGTCGTTAAGTTTTTAAGGAATATTATCTACGATCCGGAACCCTGATGGCAAGAACTTCTCAGGTTTGCAGTCCACCACCTAATTGAAAACCTAGCAAAGTTTTGCGTTGTCCGCCCAAACCGGTAGACAAGAATTGGCGTCAAAATTATACTACCAACGTACCTACCAACAACTTAGCCGTTTTGGTGTTTCCAAATCGTGTATTGTACTTAACATGACGAAATAGGTATAGATTCAGAATTAGCTAAAAATGTAATATTGGGGTTTACAGAATGTGATGGTGAATTGTAGAGGTGGTATTTGGAGATTTTTGGCTATTGGTTTGCAGCCACCAAAAGAGGTTATCGCCGCTGAGTATCCAATCACAGCAGTAGCTAAGTGTCCCCAGTAAACTTATATCAAGCTGGCCCAGAATGCCACACCAGGATTTACATTTGGCGAAATGATGTGATGACTTAAAATAAATTTTCCTGATTATGTGATTTTTAGTCAAAGCTACGATCAACTTAGACGTATTAATTTGATAACGATTTTTTAGGGTCAGTTGGAGCAATCTCTAGTTGGAATTGTATTGGAAAATTCTATCTTCAGGGCGCCATAATAACTCAAGGCCCAGGTACCCCCATTAGGCCCAACTGACCCCACGTTTAGCAATTTATTTGTATTAAGTATCTCGCTAGTTTAATTTGAATTCAACTGTGATCCAGTCGACTCTGTTCATAAGGTACATTTTACCTGATTGTTAACGGTTTAGTGAAATTGGAAAGTTCTAGGCTAGATAATTGAATTTTTGTGGAAGGCTTCCTTCCCTTCAAAGCCACTCTAGATAAAGAAAGTGGTTATTACAAAGAATACGCGTTACATTATGAGATTTTCTATTTCTACTAGGTATGCATTATTAGCTACAATATTACTGAAATACGACAATCAGTGTTATAGTTAGAGCGTTTCTTTTTAACGATTGATAGATTAACTGTTGTTAGCAAACTTGGAAATGGATGAGGATTTTGCGATAATTGCCATTTGGCAAATATGGAGTTCTACTTATTTGTTTGTATTTTTTTGCTAGTTTGATCTCAAAGATTGGTTTGACTTTGCTATGAATACGAATTGAGATGGTTATACACAATTGTTTTCGGTCTGTGTATGCCAATGTCAGTGTACTATGTATTTGTCGCATCATCCATAATTCATCAGTAACTAACTAATTACGCAAGCGCATCGTCCCAATAACTATATGCCAGTCACATCAACACATACCAACTTTTACCAACTCAGCATTCTAAGGAAGATTCGGAGGCTCGTTTACCTTAGAGGCGTATGCATCCACAGGTAGCTCGTCTCCGACCCAAGCCACCTCCCTGTTTCGTATATGATCTCCTTTCTCTCTTTTATCCCCCGATCTGTTTCCACCTGACTTCAAAACAGAAAGAAAAATTTTTGGAGGTGAGGCCAGGAATTTTTGCTATGTTGCGCTTGATTTCCTAGCTGAAGGAGTTTTCCTGGAATTAAAAAAAAATCTTTTTTGGCCCAGATTTTTAGTTGGGGTTTTGCTTTTTTCACATTTTTACTTATTTACTGAACCGATTTTGACTTTTTTGGGCTCGTTGAAATCCTTGTTCTCGAGTACTTCTTATCGTTTTGAAAAAATGTCTCCCCCTTAACTTCAAAATCGACCAAATTTTACTTGCTAAAATTTGTTCAAGAACTATTTTGACGTTGCCAAAAACCGTTGACCCTTTTAAAAAGTCTGAAATGTCGAAAATTATTTTTTTGGGTAGATAGTACATACAGGAACAATTCACAGGAAAATTTCTCCTAAAATTTGAAAAATTTACTTGGTTTTTTTTGGCATGAGTCTGGGTATGGACAGAGCTCGATAGAGATCAAATTGATCTCGCGATTTCAATTTTATTTGACCACTTTGTATATCAATTTCATTTGACAGCCCTTGATTAGGAGGAAACCGCTAGGAAGTCTTGGAGTCGAGCTAACTGGAGATTCAGACGCCTCTGTTTACCTTGTATTTTCTAGGGAGCATTGCAACAAACTCGGAACTGACTAATAAGTTGGCGATTTTGCTCTTTTCCATATCGCCGTTCGGCGATTTTTTCAACTTTTTCGGAAATCCAAAATACTGGTATCTATGCAAAATGAATAAACCAAAATATCGCCTAGAAAATTGAGTAAAAACGTAAAAAAAAGTGATAATAATCAAAAATAAAAGCCTGTCGTTGGTTGATGGTGAGCAGTAACTTTTGTTGAGGTCAGGGAGAGAGTTATATCCCATCGTACTCTCATAATCTACGACATATACGATTATGAGAGTACGATGGGATATAACTCTCTCCCTCACCTCAACAAAAGAAAAAGAAAAGCTGCACATTACCAACGCGAAGAGCTTTCGAATCGCGGCAAAAGATAACCACTTTTACAGGCCAAAGAAAAGTGAGGGAACGTTGCTAAAAACAACTGTATTATTCGGAAAGCTTCTGGTTCAGGATAAATTCTATTTGTTTGAGCAGTTCAAGTCCAAGAATTATTTAATATCATGGAAATTCTTCCACCGGGTTGTCAAAGAGATTATTTTTCAGCTGCGAACACATCTCAGGATAACTGATTTTCTCCCATCTGCCTGCTTACTCCTACTTACGAATCTGTCGTCATTGTTGCCCCACAACGGATTCTAACCATGGTTATTTTTCCATCACTCTGTCATACCGTACGTTTGCAACTATCAATTCATTTACCACAATCCTCCCAAAAAAAAAATATTTCCTCGTTGATGGTTTTTTATGTCGATTTATTTGTTTTTATTGACAATCTAACGTGTAAAAATTATAAGGTAATATGGTTAATCGGTATGAGAAACTATACTTACCTAACGTAGAAAAATCGAAAAGGTTAGTGACAGTTGACCTTTCTGACTGCGCGCAGCCGCGGTTACAAGCGAAAACGACAAACTTTCTACGAGTTTTGTGTCGCTAGATGAACGTTATTATGCTGATAAATTATTGTTACTGTTTAGCAGTGTTGAAATACCTAATGGTTCAAAGGACTAAACTTATATAAATGGTACCGTGTTGTAATTTGGCGTCATGCACTGTAAAACCTCTTCGGGTATACCTTCAACGAAGCCAACTTCTAAAGACGCGATTTTCATTGATTTATCAAGGAGTGATTTAGTCTAGTTCAAACCTTCTAACCGAATTTGTCCGATTTCTAGCTATGATTTTGGGTTTCTAACAGCTGTTGGCCAGAAATTTCGACTTGAGCCAACAAGTCGATCAGAAAGTCAATATTCTAGATGTGATTGTATTTTAAAACATGAGCTCTCTTTGGAGGATACCCATACCCTTGACTTGGTGTAATATAAGACGTTAAATCTGTACAAACCTATATTTTCTTGAGAATATGATCTTATCATTTGTACTTTCCTAATGGAGGATCCTGTGATTTCGACTTACTTGAGTTTATTCATAGTCATGAATTTCAAACACGTTTATGGCATGGAATCGTTCTTTGTAGGCTAATTCATAGAACATATTAGGTACCTTATCCAAATAATTATCTCGGTTATTATTGCTGTTTGTAGGTATTCTTTAGAGTGGTTGTTCATATAATTGTAGTTGTATACCCGCAATGTTCAGTAATTGAAAATGATTTTGTGTTTGTGGGATTTCTTGACATTCTCACGGCACATAATCGATGAAATACTGTGATTTTTACTTCCATATTTACGAAGTAAATGGAAGTATTGTAATTTTCCTAGAATCGAAAATCCGATCGGAGCTTCAGAAAAATCGTTCACTTGTACACTATTTTACTCAGTATCACCTGAACAATAGTCTGTACGTCCACCTGTGGTAATTTACGAAAAAGGCCATAGCTCCCTCAATTCTCAACATTGTTCCTAATTTCTTGAACTGAAATTTTCGTCGCAGCAGTACCCTGTTTAATTAGAATTTGAATTACTCTCAGTACTGTATACTAGCACTTTTATTCTTTTCTTTTTTATTACTTCCATATCTGCAGAGCAAATGGAAGTATTGGAATCGTCTTAAAGTCGAGAATCGGAATGCCGCTTCCCGCTTGCCGCTGTGTCCGTCTGTACGTGTGTCCGTCTGTCTGTCTGTGGCCATTTACATAAATGGTCATAGCTCTCTCAAATCCCAACCTTTTTTCACATTTCTTGAACTGAAATGTTTGTCTCGGCAAGACCTAACACCCTTCTAATCAGAATTTGAATAACTCACAGTCCTTCTGCTATATTTGCATTTTTTGTGTTTTCTATTTTATTTTTTCGGCCACAAAAATCAACCGATTTGAGCGTTCTTGGTCTTGAAATATTTGTTTTAGTTTGCAGAATATGTGGATATTTTTTATATTCCGATAATGTGGCGCATTTTTATTTTGAGTGAATTTCAAAATTTGCATAGTGAGTTTTTTGATATTTTTTACTTTAACACCCTTGAAAGCAGTCAAAATATGATCTAATTGTGTCACACTTTTACGTTTCAAACTACGGAAGTAATGCGTGTTATCTACGCACCACTGGTTTTTTTCTGGCCGCAAAAATGAACCGATTTCAGGGGTATCCTTTCAGGGTTCTTGAGCCTTTCTTCACCTTGGGGAAAATGTAGACATTCTTTATATTCCAATAACTTGGCAAATTTTGATTTCAGGCGAGTTTTAAAATTTGTATAATAGCCACTAAGAGAGAAAACCCTTCATGACATTTTTCATCCAAACAGCCTCCAAAGTAGTAAAAAGTTAACCAAATTGTGTCCAAAAAAAATCGTTTCAACATATGGAAGTATTGTGTGCTATGCACGCTACAATGGTTTTTCTTTAAATATATCAGTGACATGATGAAATTCGGTGCCTATGCAGTGGAGTCGCATATTGACTTTAAGTTGCATGCGTAGTGTTAGCAATATTATAGAGTATGGTTGGATTTAGATCTGCCCTGTCTGAACTGTACCATCGTTCGATTCCATGCCGTATTCTGTGCGTTCATCTAATTCTAATCAGGGACATGAACATTGTCATAATGTGCTGTTCCAATAAATTACGATGGGAACAATGCTCATAGTTGACTAAGCCAAATAAATATGTAATTTCTTAAATAAAAAAATTAAAAATACACAAAATTTACACAGAGGATTTCTATATTTTTCTTCATACTGCCTGTGTATTGTGTTGGGAAATTGAGGCGTTCATCAAAAGGGCATGCTTTCATCCACTTTTGCTGTTTCCATGCAAATCATAAAAAATGGATGGATGTGTGCCGTTTCAAGGAGCAACTGTAATTTTTCAGCAGTTGGGACGTGTGGTAGAAAGATTATCGCTAAGAGTGCTAAGTCGAAAATAAATTTCGAAAACAGGGAAAACGCGAAAAACTGATACCGGTTTGTCAAGATAAGTTTTGACAATGAAGCGAGCTTCGCTTTCATGACGTTCAAGGTTGAGAACTTGAGATCGACCGGATCCATAGCAGCGCCGGGTGTTCAATGTTAACTAACGTCAATTTTATCACCACATTATCAAACTTTCGTTTAGCTAAGTGATTTTCACTTTTCAGTTCTAATATTTATGATTGTATTTTCCTGATATTTATTGTCAAAAAGTTGACTTCTTTCGAATGACTTGACTGGCTCCGATTCTTTATTCTCCTTCCTGCATTTCAGCACAGAATTGTAGAACTAAAGCGAGTCAAGCCTATAACATGGAGTTCTACAAAGTTACTAGCCCTACGTTCAACAAACTGATTACTGACTTTAGACTGATTTGGATGTGACAGTACGGAGACAACCAACCTATAAACCAGTGTAGGGCTGCCATGCCAATTTTTTCGAATTGCGGACGTTGTTGGTTGAAAATAAGGATCATTACCGGGGTAGAAATAAGAACAAATATAGAAATTCAAAGTCAAAATATCGACATTCATGTAAAAAATCACAATTGAACTTGAACAAAGCAGATGAACTTGATTAATTTTGAGAATTATCAAAGATAAGCCAGGGAAACGCAAATGAAATTTACTTAATTAAAAAATCACAGATAAACTTGGACAAAGCAAATAAACATTCCTAAGTTAAGAAAAATCTCAGAAGCAATTGGGTAACTGAAATAAACATTTTTATCAAGTTAGAAAGCCCCGCAATAGAACATGGGCAACGAAAAAAATCATATTTGGTATTTTTTGCGCCTCCTACTTTTTGCATAAACTTGAATTCGATTGCGTCTTCAAGAAAATTCGAATGTCTCAGTTACGTTTCTGAATAATTTGATATTTTTCTTGTGATCTTGTGAATTGGAAAAATACGGACACAAATACGAATGAAAAAAAATCTTCACCTTAACAATACGGACATGAGTATAAATAGGGAACAGATGGCAAGCCTGAACTGGAGAAAACATCTAGTACCTATTGACGCCAAACTGGGCCCGTTCAATAATATTTATGTATTCTTGACCTCCTCTCCCTTCATTTATGCGAGCTGTTTAGAATGGATAAAAAACAAGATTTGGCAAAAATCTGTTTTATTCGACTGCAGCATCATTTTCAGTGCGGTTGACCCTAAAAACCTGAATAACAATTTCGCTTTTCTTCATGACGTTATTTATTTACATTTGATCTGCACTAGGCGAGTTAGCCACAGCATGAATTATAGATAGGGATGTAATGATGATTCGCCGAGATGCTGCTAGCCAGGCGATATTGATAGCCAGGAAACTCAAAATTGGCTCTTAATTCACAGTGAAGGATCGGCTATCAGTCCATCTTTCTAAAACAGACGTTGGAGCCTCATTAGCATAATTATTAACTACCTATAACTTTATGGGAAACTTTTCCGAAGTATCACAAAAAAAATACATTCAATATAGTAAGTATTTCTTTTTCACCTGTTGAATTTTTGCCATGAATTCTTCTGTAAGAGCAGCAACGGCTTCATCTGTAAGGGACTGAGGCACTAAAGGTAGAGGTGACTTCTGGCCAACTACATCTTGCTTAGCTCTCATTTTGAGGCGCTGCTCTCTCAGTTTGGCTTCTATAATTTTCTCCCTTCGACTTTCTCTCTCAAACATCTGTTGGCAACGTGCAGTTTCATATTGTTAGTAGATACGATCACTTCATCACGGTATAATATACCATACTTTCGATTGATTCTTATTCGCCAAATATAATATTTATTTATGTTTTTTTTTTAATATCTTACCGCTGTTAAGTAGGCTTTATCATTTTTAGAAGCTCGGACGAGTTTTTCTGCGATTTCCAAAATGTAAGTAGTGCCGACATCATTTCCAACAGCAACCACTTCTCCATTTTCGTGACATCTCAACCCGTGAATAGCGTCATCACAAACCTTCATCGAACAAAGTTTTCATGATAAACACCTTTCCACACTTTCTTTTGGTTAAGACTAAGGGCCGGTTTACCAATGCACTTGGAGCTACTTCCATAGTATACTTATTTTCACCTAGCATTTTTTTGTATGCGCATCCATGCAAATGTTGTCACTAGTAGTTGCAGGTACTTTGATTCTAGACTACTTTCCACACTTTCTTTCGGTTAAGACTAACACTAGTCTTTGGCTGGTTTACCAATGCACTTGGAGCTACTTTCATAGTATACTTTTTTCACCTAGCATTTTTTTGGATGCGCATCCATGCAAATGTTGTCACTAGTAGTTGCAGGTACTTTGATTCTAGATTTATGGCAATTGATAGACCGAACCAAAGTAGAAGTCCTGGATATATTGAGAATTCATAATGCAATAAACAAGAATTTTCCCAAAACTTACTTTGATACTTAAGCAAGCCTTCTTCTGCCTAACTAAAATATCCCAGACGTCCAAGGTCCCATCAACGCGGGTCGTATAAAATACTGAAGGTTTTGTTGGAGACCACGCTCCTCTAGTCAACTTGGTTGTCTGGTAGCTAGAAATCCACAGCAAGTCAAGGATCAAGAGGAAGGAGTTCAAACTCATTTAGGGCGGTTGAGGGAGAGAGATAAAAGGTAACATTCTATTGTTTTCTATGATGTTTTCTCCAAGCACTTTCACCTGAGTTGACAGGAATCAGGAAGGTTCTGTTGAAGGTTTCTCTAAATATGGCACCTAAATATGGCACATTGAAGAAAACGGGAGAATGTCACCTCTTTCTCAATCACCCCAAAACCGTTTGGAGGCGACAAATGCTGCAAACTCATTCAGGTATTCCATGTATGGAAAATCCTTCTTGATGCTTCCGAAAAATGCACCAAGGGCGATTTTGCAGCAACATAATACGTGTTATTGCTGTTGTATCAAAGCCTGCCTCCTTCACCTTTCAACAAGCCTTTTCCAACAAGGCGTATTCAGTCCATATGGTCCATTAGTGAATGGAGTTCTTTTAACGTGAAAAAATCCAAATTATAGTTAGCACCAACCTCGTCCAGATAATTGACGACTCCTTGCAGTCTTCTGACCATACTCGGGCCGTCCAGTCACCTACTGTTAAAAAGTTCTTGAGAAACGCAGGATTCCTCTGTACCGACCATATTGGTCCATGGTGCGCCTGGTACTGTACACCCAGCTTTTCAGCTGGAACTTTTCCTTTTCGATTTCCGCAAATAACTATCCCCTTTTCGGTTCCAACCTTAGTGGTGCACGTTAAGAAACACTCGTGGGTAGATACATTAATTAATTAGATCAGTAGCATCAAGCATTTCAAGCAGGGAGGGTACTTTATATGAGCCTGAATATAGGTCTATTCCAAGAAAAAAAGTTTAGCTTCACCTCAGAATGAACACAAACCATTAAATTTCCAATAATTGTTACATTGGACATTTCGTTTGTTCGCAGCATTGGTCATCACATTACAGGGTGACCCCTCTGGCCAATAACTGATACTTCTCAACATTTTTGTTCCTGTTATTGTCCACGTCATTAATATAACTGCTATCATTATTACTATGCATTGTAAAATCCATAAACTAGTTGAATGCGTGAGTGAATGACCCCAGATTGCTCTATGATGAACAGCGAGAGAAAAGACATAACAGACAGATAACCAACGCCGTGCCCATATTGGGCTGTTGCTACTGTACCTGTTCCAAATTAATATTTGGGCCAAGAAAGAACCAGTAGTGCGTAAACAACACACAATACTTCCATATTTTGAAACGTAAATTTTTTACACAATTTGATTAGGTACCTACTGATATTTTGACTACTTTTGTAGCCCTTTTTGAATCATCTCGGTATGAGTGAACGTTAGCTACAACGGTGAACTATAATGCCTAACCAAATTAGGCAAATTATACCACACCCACCATAAAGCGTGTCGGTATGGTGGATTCATACTCCAAAACTGATGCCCCCAACGCTCGGCTAAGCTGCTGGTCGTTAGATTTACTTATGTCCAAAATTAAGGTTTCCAACGGCATTTTCATCTTTCTGACATCCCACCATTTGACCTGAATAAAAGTAATCATTAGTAAACAGTAGTAGTAGTAGTATTCATTAGTAAACTCATTGCCAATTTTTTATCTTATTAGTTCATTTTTCAGCTAAAAGCAAAGTAATGATTTTCTGAAAACTCAGCATCTCTAATAAGGGAAAACGCTGCCAATTCTTACACAGGGGCTTATTATTCACGCAAGGTTTGCGTCCCTGCACAAGGTTTCGTATCCACTTACAACTTTTGAAAACGGGATCAATGCTTAATTGAAGATTAGTGACATGGGCACATTATTTGTCTGGGTATCACAGAAAATAAAGTTCAAATAGTTGGAGAAGGTAGGTATATCATCATATTGTAGGAGTCAAAATTTGTATACCTACTAATGGTAAAATTTCATCGGAATCCCGCGATCAACATTGATCAATAGATAAGGAGATAGATAGATGCTTTTATTTGCTGATACAGAATCATTTGTGGAGTAACGGTCAATGGTAGTTAAGTGGTACCCTTTCACAAAGAACAATAAATATAAAAAGAGAATGTACCAAAAAAACACTGAAGGATTAAGCAAGATAGTAGTGGGGTCTCATAGTGACAACGCCTTGCCAATCGTTTCTCAAGAAATGGCATTCCTGGATAGTGAAATTTCTTATCTGAGCTGGATGGAGGCGAGATAGTGCAAGCCCCTCCAACCCCCCGACATCAAACCCGCCCACTCCCGTAATTAAACTGTCCACCCTATAAAGCTGGCTAATCCGAAAAACGTTAACTTTCTAATAGCCGAGTCGTAGTTTTGCAGTTCCGAGCCTATAACCGGACGCCCTTGTGTAAAAAGTTGGTATCACGGGTCGGAATAAATCTGATAGGAAACTCCTACATTTTCTTCCCCATCACGTTTTTGCCTAACACCCGACAAACAGGTACTTTGGCCTTAAAACCAAGAAAACGCAAAAAAAACGCGATTTTGGCCGTATCACTCCCCCCAAAATTGACCCTATTGACCAAAATCTTGAAAAAACGCCAAATTTCATGTTTTTTAGTCAATATCTAAAGATTTGCACCACAAAAAACCTGAAGTCAAATCCATCATTTTTTGAAGTTTTTCCTTGGATTTTTCGTGTGGAATCGGTTTTTTGCATTTTTCTCATTGCTGGGGAGGCGTCAAAAATTGCCAACGTTTCTGTCATGTTCTGCCCGAAACCACCTCGAAAAAATGTATTTCTGGAATTTTAAATTTCTTTTAAAGGTTGAAAAAATATCTATTTGAAATGTCAAAAAGTTAGTCGTCAATCCAGTTTTCGACCACTAAAATCTAACCGATTTTGTCTTACAGGGTTTAAAAACGGTTTAGAAACCTTCGAGGAATCCAACAAGTCCAAAAAATGCATAATTGGTTCAGTAGGACTCCCTCAATTTTCGTCCAGCCACTTCGTATCGAACCGCAGATCCGATTTTGGCGCCGTTGGTCCTAAAAGCTGTGGTTTGCTCCAACTTGAGGCATATTGTAAGGGGAATCCGATCAAAAAATGTTAAGGAGAGAAAAACCCAAAAAAACTGTTTTTGAGATCATGACTTCTCTGACTTTTAACGTTTTTGAGTACCTACTCTACAGTTAATTTAGAGGGTTCTCTTATAGGAGGTGCACGTCGAAGGAAAATTAGCTAAAAATGTTTTTTTAGGCCCACTTCCTCTATGCGTTTTGCTGCTGACGGCGGACGGACAAAAATTTTTATTGCAGATTCAGATTCTACACCCTTTGAAACGTAAACCAACAACTTTTCAGTGGATGTTAAAAAAATGTTTTCCTGGCAGATTACAACGGTTTATTTCTTAAGGAAAATGTACCAAAACCGTATGGCCTTTGGGGGGAAAGTGCCGAACGGACAAAATTTTTTTATGGCACGTTCGTATTATACATTCTTTGAAACTTAAACCATGAAAATTAAAGGGGAGGTTACACAATTTTTTCATGAGCGATTACAATGGTTTATTATTGAATAAGAAATAAACCAAAAAGTACAGGGAGAGAAACTAGAACGAAATCGGACCCCGCCAAAGTGACAGATTTTGGCCGATGGCTACCAGTTTGCCAGGTTTATTTTCAGTTAGGCTATTATAGTTCATTCTGAAATAGGTATGTATACTTGTCCATCCGTCGCAGCGGAGAAAAATTCCATTCCAGACTTGGAGTTGATCCACAAGACACTCATCACGGGCTCTCGAAAGCTATGGTAATGGTCACACGTTTCCAATGGGATGCCACCTCGTCGAACATCCCAGACGGCAACCTATGGCGAAAATGTGACAGAACAGAAAGAATAGTGCGCATGGAAAATCACTCGCGATTATTCTAACCTTGTGGTTGAAGGATTGGCACGAACAACCACTTGGTGATTACGCCCTGTGGGCCCAACTGGAATTTTAGGATTATAACTGTCACTTAGGCAAACATGCCGGCGAAAGAAATTTGAAAAAGTTAGACATTTGAGGGAGTTGAGGAGGTTTGTGAAAAGGACACTGGAACAAAGGGCCATTTTTTAACCCCCTGTATCCCCCTTAGTTTATCAGCATTAAATGCTACAAATTTTGTACCATGGGTTCATCCATCAGCATCAAAAATCTGATAATGCCATTTTATGGCTACATAATTATGGATACCCATCCACAATACCTGCCGCTCAGGGTGGTGGGGTTTAAATCATGGAATCCCCTCCCGGTCATTGTGAGTTCCCTTCTCCACCACTCAAGTGCGCCAACTATGCCTTGAAGTTCTTTAAAAAAAATCAGCAATTTGAAAAAATTGTCTTGTTATTTTTTCTGAGTATAGTGAGTATGCAGGTGTACTTATAGGTAAAAACATCGTTTAGACCTCTGATCTGATTTCACGTTTTTAGCGGGCGCAACACTTCCCTAGATAGCTGAAACAATTTTCATCTGAGGAGATGGAGGAACACGAAACGATTTATTTATGAGCTGTGAAAACTAAATTGCAGTTTGAGAAAATTCACATGCTGAATGATTTTTCTTTTTAAACCAAATCGAACGCCAAAGCGATGGTACTGCAAGGATTTGTAGCAGTGTCTATAGATGGGGAAAGCGACATTCCTGCATTTCAGTTGAGTTCTGGATAAATTGTTGAACAGATTCCAGTAGTTAAATTTAGTTCGAGATTAGGACACACATCTAGAACCCTTACAGCATTACAGAAATTTATTTCGTTACCTTGACCGTCGATTAATTCCACTTTCAGTATCATAATGTCGATACCAACCTGACCGTTAGCAAGACCTCCTACGAGGCTGTTTGGATCTCTCGGGTTGTACTCCATACAAACAACGGGAACACCGGCATCAATAATCACTTCAGGTTTATTCGGGTTTTCTAGGGAAGTCATGAAAATTCATTATGAAAATCTTCTTATTATCCAGAAATGGAGAGTAATTGATCATATAGCCATACATAGAATATTACTCAAAACGTGTTATAAATGCAATCTTATTTTTATGATTATGTCTTATTATTAATCAGGTAATTGATCATATTTTTCAGAGCAGGACATACAGAAAAACTTCATACAAATAATGGTGGATGTTAAGTATGAAACCTTGATTTTGCAGTGCCAGCTACAATATTCTTATAAATACAGTTACGTGCGTCTATTACAATAAAAAACCAGTGGTGCGTAGGTAACACAAAATACTCCATATTTTGATGCATACATTTTTAACACAATTTGATTATGTTTTGACTCCTTTTGAGGGTGTTTAGGTAAAAAATACCAAAAACTCACTATGCAAATTTTAAAACTCGCCTAAAATAAAAATACGGCAAGTTATCGAAATTTTAAGACAAGATTTTAAGACAAAGAACGCTTAAATCCTCCCGTTCATTTTTGTGGCTGGAAAAAATAAAATGGATAACACTAAAAATGCAAATATTTTGGAACTAATGTGATTTATTCAAATTCCGATTAAACAGGGTGTTACGTCTTACTGAGACAAACATTTCAATTCAAAAAAAAGGTTGAGAATTGAGGGAGCTATGTCCATTTTGTAAATGACCAAAGAGGGACATACGTACAGACGGACGCATGGACTAACAGACACACACTTGTTCGGGAAGTGATTCTGAATAAATGTGTATAAGTAAAAGTTTTTTTCTGAAGCTCCGTTCCGATTCTCGATTTTAGGATGATTGCAATACTTGCATTTACTCTGTAAATATGGAAGTAAAAACTATAGGTTACCCAGAGATTCTCTGTGCGAATCAAAATTCAATTAACATCTTATAAAGCTCAGCGAACACTTGGGTATTGAGGAAATTCAGGTCAGCATATTAATGGACTCACATATTTATACATAGGTAAGGATATATCCTTGAGATATACATAAATATATCTGCCCTACTAAGATAAATCTTCGTATCGACCATTTTCGTGTTTTGGAGTTAGGCACACTGCTGTATAGATCTTGATGTGGCGCATCTCTATCGGAAAGGGTAAAAAAATAACATATTCCTATCTCCATTTTGCTGATTTGGGCTCCTCTCCCAAGTTATAATTTCCTAAGCGCCAGCTCCTAAGCTAAAAAGTCGTAAGTGCCAAAAATGTGGAGGCTGATAGGAAGTTTTAATAGGAGTTTAAAGCTAGTGCTCCAGGAGGTACTAGGATAAATCTTCGTACGTGCTAAACAGGGGTTACTAGGTTAAAACTTCGTAAGTACAACGTCTTGCTGCTTTCGTGATAATTACGACCTTATAAATGATGTTAATTGTTTCGAAACAATACAATACAACAGCAATACAAGTTGCAGGGGGATATTAGGAAGCTGTAGTAAAAAGTTCAGGTCGCATACTTGAAATGCGTGAACTGCATAACAATCTTACTAAACAGCGTTTTTCTCAAAATGACAAAAATGGAGATACGAAGATTCAACTCACGAAGGCAGATATATATTTTTATACATATTGCTGAGCATATTTCTTATGCTGCTGGGGTGCTTTCCCAACACAAAAAATTGTGATCATAGTATGGGTAAACAGGTAACAACGCACCGATATGCCAAATGTAGGAGTGATTGAAATTGTCGTTCGTCTCTTTCTGGAAATTGAGATTTGCATGCGTAACTGCCAAGCGGGATCCCTGGTCGGGTGACCAGGAAATGTTCGCCACTGGTCTTTTGGTCGTGCACATGTCTCTAAACACGTTCACCGTCTTGAAATTATTCTGACCTCCCATCTCAGAGTCCTCATATTCGGAAAAATATAGCTCGTAGATATTGATAGCGTTGTTCTGGTGAACACAATGTTCCATAGGCTGAAATTGTAGCAAATCTACACATATACGTTATTTGGTAGGTTAGTATACTTAGACCATAGGTAGCTAGAGAGCATAGAACGACCTAACTAAGTTCTATGCTCAATGATCATAGCTCGACAGCTAGTCCCACATAAAAGAGCAGGGCGTTATTAAATTTAAAATTGAGCGCGAACCGTATAAATTTTAGCTCATATAAAAATTTCGTAAAATGTATAGGAAAACCTTATTAGTGAATAACTGAACTTGTTCATGCACGAATTGCAAAGAATTCTAATACTCAGCATTATTTGGTAGGTATCTAGCAATTTTGCTTCCAGCAGAAAGGCCTAATATGTGATCGAAAATTAATTTTTCGAGGCATACCAACAGTAGCTGAAGGATCGCGTGAGTGTACATTTCATCTTTTTCCACCTTTTTTCTGAATCGTATGACTTGTTCTGGATCGTGAAAATTTATGTCCTTGGGCCACCCGCCTTCGGTGTGGTTCATTGAACTCGTCACATAGTTGGCTCGAGTAGTGTTCACCTAGACAGTTGGCACTTGTGTGAAATTTCAAATGTTGGAAAATTTCCTCCAATTTATTAAATCCTAGATTTACTTTACTTCATGGTGCGACATGCTGGTAGATATCTGCGTCGTCTTTTCGGCCATGTCTTGCACGACAACATGGGCAGCCATGTCAGGATTGGGTGGTATGTCAATGTCCAACTGAGCAGATCGGTCACTGAAGATGGCAGGACATCCAAACGCCCGTCGCTCTCGCGTGTAAGCATAAGAAACCTCGGGCCTGGTTCCAGTGCCGCTACGCCGACCTTCTTCTGCTGAATCAGCATGACTATCGCTGTAGGTCGAAATTTTGGAAGCGACAAGTACGGATCAGCACGGGTAAACGTTAGTCAGGCTGAAATTATGAATGCCATCTCAAGTAAATGCATAACATTTCGGGGGAAGTTAACAGAAACCGTCCATGGAAGTAACGGAAGTACTTATCAGAACAGAGCTTCAGAAATGAGTTTTTCTTATACACATTTACTCAGAATCACTTCGCGTCCGTGTGTCCGTCTGTGGTCATTTACAAAAATGGCCATAGCTCCCGCAATTCTCAACCTCTATTCAAATTTCTTGAACTAAAATGTTTTTCACTTCAAGACTGAACACTCTGTTCAATTGGAATTTGAATAGCTCACAGTACTTCCAATATATTCGCATTTTTAGCTTTTTCTATTTTATTTTTTTCTCAAGCGAAAATTCAAACTCAGTGTCAAACTCGAAATCATACTCACAATGAGACCCAAACTCACAACGAAGAAGAAATACAAACTCATAATCGAACTCGGACTCAAACTCTAAACGAAGCAGAAAATCAAACTCGGAGTCAAACTCGAAGTCATACTCACAATGAAACAGAAACTCAAACACATAATTAAATTCAAAGTCAAACTCACAACGAAGCAGAAACTCAAACTCATTGTCAAACTCACAATGAAACGGAAACTCGAACCCATTGTCAAACTCGAAGTCAAACACACAACAAAGCAAAAACTCAAAGTCATACTCACAATGAAACAGAAACTCAAACTCACAGTCAAACTCGAAGTCATACTCAAAATGAAACAGAAACTCAAACTCACAATGAATCAGAAACTCAAACTCACAATGAAACAAAAACTAGAACTCGAAGTGAAACCCACAATGAAACAGAAACTCAAACTCGAAGTCAAACTTACAATGAAACCGAAACTCAAACTCATAATCAAACTCGAAGTGAGACTAACAATGAAACAGAAACTCAAACTCACAGTCAAACTCGAACTGAAACTCACAAAAAACAAAAACTCAAACTCAGTGTCAAAATCGAAGTCATATGCACAATGGAACAGAAACTTAACTCAAAGTCAAGCTTGAAGTCAAACTCACATTGAAAAAGAAACTTACACTCATAATCAAATTCGAAGTCAAACACACAACGAAGCAGAAACTCAAACTCGGTGTCAAACTCGAAGTCATACTCACAATGAAACAGAAACTCAAAGTCAAACTCGGTGTCAAAATCACAATGAAAAAGAAACTCACACTCATAATCAAACTTGAAGTCAAACTCACATTGAAAAAGAAACTTACACTCATAATCAAATTCGAAGTCAAACACACAATGAAACAGAAACTCAAACACACAATAAAACAGAAACTCGAACTCATAATTAAATTCAAAGTCAAACTCACAGCGAAGCAGAAACTCAAACTCATTGTCAAACTCACAATGAAACGGAAACTCGAACCCATTGTCAAACTCGAAGTCAAACACACAACAAAGCAAAAACTCAAAGTCATACTCACAATGAAACAGAAACTCAAACTCACAGTCAAACTCGAAGTCATACCCAAAATGAAACAGAAACTCAAACTCACAATGAATCAGAAACTCAAACTCACAATGAAACAAAAACTAGAACTCGAAGTGAAACCCACAATGAATGAAACAGAAACTCAAACTCGAAGTCAAACTTACAATGAAACCGAAACTCAAACTCATAATCAAACTCGAAGTGAGACTAACAATGAAACAGAAACTCAAACTCACAGTCAAACTCGAACTGAAACTCACAAAAAACAAAAACTCAAACTCAGTGTCAAAATCGAAGTCATATGCACAATGGAACAGAAACTTAACTCAAAGTCAAGCTTGAAGTCAAACTCACATTGAAAAAGAAACTTACACTCAAAATCAAATTCGAAGTCAAACTCACAATGAAACAGAAACTCAAACACACAATAAAACAGAAACTCGAACTCATAATTAAATTCAAAGTCAAACTCACAACGAAGCAGAAACCCAAACTCACAGTCAAACTAGAAGTCAATGCCACTATGACGCAGAAACTCAAACTCTTTACCAAACTCACAATGAAACGGAAACACGAACCCATTGTCAAACTCAAAATCAAACACACAACAAAGCAAAAACTCAAACTCGAAGTCATACTCACAATGAAGCAGAAACTCAAACTCACAGTCAAACTCGAAGTGATACCTACTCAAAATGAAACAGAAACTCAAACTCACAATGAATCAGAAACTCAAACCCACAATGAAACAGAAACTCAAACTCGAAGTGAAACCCACAATGAAACAGAAACTCAAACTTACAGTCAAACTTACAATGAAACCGAAACTCAAACTCAAAGTGAGTTTGTCAGCTTCGAGTTGAGTATGGGTTTGAGTTTCTGCTTAAGTTTGAGTTTGACTTCGAGTTTGATCATGAGTTCGAGTTTCTGTTTCATCGTGAGTTTCACTTCGACTTTGACTGTGAGTTTGAGTTTCACTTCTAGTTTGACTGTGAGTTCGAGTTTCTGTTTCATTGTTAGTAAGACTTCGAGTTTTAGTTTCTGCTTCGTTGTGAGTTTGACTTCGAGGTTGACTATGAGTTTGATTTTCTGCTTCGTTTTGAGTATCACTTCGAGTTTGACTATGAGTTAATGTTTATTCTTCTTTGTGAGTTTTACTGTTAGTTTGTGTTTCGGTTTCATTGTGAGTTTCACTTCGAGTTTGACTATGAGTTTTAGTTTCTGTTTCGTTGTGAGTTCCACTTCGAGGTTGACTATGAGTTTGATTTTCTGCTTCGTTTTGAGTATGACTCCGAGTTTAGCTTTGAGTTTGTGTTTCTTCTTCTTTGTGAGTTTTACTGTTAGTTTGTGTTTCGGTTTCATTGTGAGTTTCACTTCGAGTTTGACAGTGAGTTCGAGTTTCCGTTTCATTTTGAGTTTCACTTCGAGTTCAAGTTTCTGTTTCATTGTGGGTTTGACTGTTTCATTGGGAGTTTCACTACGAGTTTGACTTTGAGTTTGAGTTTCTGCTTCGTTGTGAGTTTGGCTTCGAGTTTGATTATGAGTTTGAGTTTCTGTTTCATTGTGAGTGTGAATTCGAGTTTGAGTTTCTGTTTCGTTGTGGGTTTGACTGTGAGTTTGGGTTTCTGTTTCATTGTGAGTATGACTTCGAGTCTGACACTGAGTTTGAGTTTTTGCTTTGTTGTGTGTTTGAATTATAGTTTGACAGAGGGTTCGAGTTTCCGTTTCATTGTGAGTTTGACTTTGTGTTTGAGTTTCTGTTTCATCGTGAGTTTGAGTTTCCGTGTCATTGTGGGCTTGACTTCGAGTTTGACTGTGAGTTCGAGTTTCTGTTTCATTTTGAGTTTCACTTCGAGTTCAAGTTTCTGTTTCATTGTGGGTTTGACTGTTTCATTGGGAGTTTCACTACGAGTTTGACTATGAGTTTGAGTTTCTGCTTCGTTGTGAGTTTGGCTTCGAGTTTGATTATGAGTTTGAGTTTCTGTTTCATTGTGAGTGTGACTTCGAGTTTGAGTTTCTGTTTCATTGTGAGCATTACTTCGAGTTTGAGTTTCTGTTTCGTTGTGGGTTTGACTGTGAGTTTCTGTTTCATTGTGAGTATGACTTCGAGTCTGACACTGAGTTTGAGTTTTGGCTTTGTTGTGTGTTTGAATTATAGTTTGACAGAGGGTTCGAGTTTCCGTTTCATTGTGAGTTTGACTTTGTGTTTGAGTTTCTGTTTCATTGTGAGTTTGAGTTTCTGTGTCATTGTGGGTTTGACTTCGAGTTTGACTGTGAGTTTGGGTTTCTGCTTCGTTGTGAGTTTGACTTTGAATTTAATTATGAGTTCGAGTTTCTCTTCCATTGTGAGTTTGACTTCGAGTTTGAGTTTCTGTTTCATTGCGAGTTTGACTTCGAGTTTGATTATGAGTTCGAGTTTCTGTGTCATTGTGAAACATGACAGTTTGATTATGAAAAACTTGTCGCGTTCGTTCGTAGTACGTATGTGAAGGAATTCCAGAAAACTTTGTGGGCCATTGCCCCCCTCCCCTCCCTGGTTATGGGCCTGTTACAGTAAAATAAAGCGAATTATTTTTATGTACCTAGGTATATTATGGCCCGTGGTGTATCGTAGTCAAAGATAAGGGCCAAAAGAAATGGATTGTTTTACCACTGATGAATAAGGAATCCGATGTGTGTGACAGAACTAAGTTTTATCCACTGGTATCCACAAACTCCGACAGGGTTAATCCGCGTATCAGGAATCTGAGTCAATGGTTTATAGCTCTTGAAGAAAACATCATGTAAAACGTACGATCAGGGTTGAGTGACGGCTCATCCCCTTCTCCGTGCTGTCATGCCAACCAATAAACCGCCTTCTCCTGTTTTAACCGTAGTACCCACCACTCTACTTCTCTCACGGCAGTCTAGGAACAGATCTACGATTGAAAGAAAATCTGTCTGCGCCATTGATCTTTGCGATTCATGCATAATTTCAATTAAATGGAATTTGGAGAAACGTGATATTCAAGACATATGACAATTTATTGTTGATGCGCTCAGACGAGCTCACGGACCTACAGGAATGTTTTTCCAAAATATTTTCATTACCTATGACTTTCCATTGCCATAATAATTATTACTTTACCTAGATACTTGTTACAAAAAAAAACCGAGAGAAGACTTTTACTGTGTTGACCTTGGGATAGGGCCTCCGACTTTGTACCGATGTTTCCTATGAACCTTTGGTCCAGGGATGCCATGGATCACAGGGCTGTGTGCCAAATTTTCCATGACGGTTGGCACTTTACGAAGCCAGCGACCCCGTTACGTGAATTAGAAATAGATATGTGAGATTTTTTCATTGGAGCGTAAAGTAGTTGGCAATGCTAATTGAATCTGTCGCAAAAAATTTCTGATAGCTAAGAATTACAGCATAATATTGTTAGGCAGGTAGGTAGTTTTTTAATGTATTCGCCCCATGAAAAAATCTGGTCAAGCGATTAATTTTTGAAATTATTAGGTATCTGCGGAGTTGATAGTCGTATTTGGATCAACTAACAGACAGTGGCAACGTCGCCTTCGAGATTTGACACCCTATAGCAACGAACAGAATGGATATTATAATATTCGAATGGTGATAGAGAGCATGGAAGATAAATGCTGTGGGAATCCCTTGTTCAAACAGGCTTCAGTCAAGATTAGTTACGATCTGTTGAATATTATAGGGATGTTTGGGGTGATTCTAGAGGCCAGACGAAGCTGCTCCGTGGGAAGACTAGGCTACCTCGCTCGTTTTATGTTAATGTTGATTGAATTGCCAAGTGTTCGGTGATCTGGAAACTGCTTAAACCTGACACCGTTAGTATACTTTATATAAAAGGCCACTGCTGGTCAAGAGGTTGCTTAGTGGTGTTGCTAATTTCGACGGCGATTGGTCGCAGCAATGGTGAGTTACAGATGGTGTACTAAAGAATAGGCACTAGCACTGCGAACTCATCCTGTCTTCTTTTACTCGTAATTTTGCTTTTTTTTTGGACCATTTCGCACTTCGTTCGAACTTTTGCTCGCTTCGTCCCTGCAATGTATCTCTAACGTATTTTCTCATTGAAACTTGAATTTCTTCCTGAAATTGATACGGAATAATCATAACAATCACCATTGATCATAACAACTCCATTGAAAACTCATGAAATTTGCAAGTTTTCCTGGAAAATGAAATCCATTTCATTTCAAAATTGATTTTTATAGGCAAGAAATTTCTTTTTAATATTTCAATATTTAACCTACGATTGCCGTCCTTAGGGGTTAGTTTTTGGTGATGAAAGTACATTGGACGCATTGGAAATTTAACTCAGCATCATAGTATGTGTTCAAAAGTTGAAAATAGTGTGTTGATTTCGATTGAAAGAATGCGCCTAGTGTTTAAAAAACGTGGTTTTCTTGTTAAGCCCTTCAGAAACGCCACAACTTATTTCACTAAGGTTAATATTAATATTAAATATTAACCTTAGTGAAATAAGTTGCTGCGTTTCTGAAGGGCTTACCTAAGTCAATTTTACTATGTTATGAATTTCTTTTATGATTTTGTAGCCATATTAGGGCTGGTTACCTAATCCTAAATGGCTACCTTCTCGGGATTGGTCTTAATCGAATCATCGACGAATCATCCCGAAAATCGACGGGAAATTATACTCACACGATGCAACAGATTTTTTATGTTATATGTATTTTTCAAAACTATGGGGACCACTAGAGTCTAGGTAGTGATGGTCATTCCCAGGATCGCAGTTGATTTTTCCTGGAAATTTCAAAATTTTCTGTCAAGCCTTATTTGAGAAAAAGTATTACACAAAACGTGCACTCCGAATTCCCACTCGTATGAAAAGTCCATAACAAGGGTTCAGCAAGGAATGTGTCCGATAGGAAATCTAACAACCGACATTTTCTCGACAAGTTTTTGACTAACACAAATACTTCTGCCATAACACCATCAAAACTATTAAAAAAATGCGATCAATGCCACATCAATAGTCCCTCAAAAAACCTTGTTGATCGAAGCCCCGAAAACACCTCAAATTTCACGTTTTCAGCCAATACCAAAAGATTCATGCTGAAAAAACGCGAGGTCAAACCCATTATTTTCTGTTGAAATTTTCCTTTCGGATTTTTCATGTAAGTAGGTTCTCTGGATTTTCTCAGATCTGAAGAGTCGCAGAAAATTGGCAATTTATCCTGGTAGGTATGTGCACATCCGTATGCCCAAAATTTTTGTTTTGAAACTTTAGATCTTTTTAAAAGGCCTAAAAAGTAGTTGTTAGAATGTCAAAAATTAGTATTCGGGCAATTTTTTACGGCTAAAATCAACCAATTTTCTATTCAATCAAATTTTTCAGCCAACATTTAGAGACTGCACTTTGTCTTGAACCGCTGATCCGATTCTGACGCAATTGGTTCTAAAAGTTGAGGTTCGCTCTTGCTCGATGCATTGGGAAATCTGATCAAAAAATTTCAAGGGGTCGAAAACGTCAAAAAACTTTTTTTGAGATTACGACTTTTTTGACATTTTATTATACTTAGTTCTTTAGTCTTACTCCTTCCAGGCAGTACACGGCGTACGTTTGACGGGTGGACTTCTTTTTACTTCCATATTTACAGAGTAAAATTTACTCTTTACTTTAATTAAAATTTACCATTTAATGGAAGTATTGGAATCGTCCTAAAATCGAGAATCGGAACGGAGCTTCAGAAAAAACTTCTTCTTTTACACATTTACTCGGAATCACATCCTGAACAAGTTTCTGTGTGTCCGTCTATGGTCATTTACAAAAATGACCATAGCTCCCTCAATTCTCAACCTTCTTTCAAATTTCTCAAACTGAAATGTTTGTCTCGGCAAGACCGAGCACCCTGTTCAATCGGAATTCTAATTACAGGACTTCCGATATATTTGCATTTTTAGTGTTACCTATCTATTTTATTTTTTTCGGCCACAAAAATGAACCGATTTGAGCGTTCTTGGTCTTAAAATCTTTGTTATACCTTGCAGAATATGTGGATATTTTTTATACTCCAATAATGAGCCGTATTTTTATTTTGGGTAAATTTTAAAATTTGGATAGTGAATTGTTTGATTTTTATTACCTAAACACCCTTAAACGCAGGCAAAATATGATCAAATTGTGTTACAATTTTACGTTTCAAAATATGGAAGTATTGTGTGTTATCTACGCACCACTGGTTTTAATTGTAGATTTGTTTTCTAGACCGTCCGAAACGTAAAATTTGAAAATTTGAGGGGGTGTTGAAAAAGATATTTCCTCGCCGATTACATAGCAACATTATTTCTGAAAATAATGCACCGAAAGTCATGCTCTACTCGTTCAAAGCATTACCCTACTTTTACGGGGCCAAATCTCCATATCTAATGTTTCAGGTTCCCCGGATTCATCTGGCATGCGCTGTATTGACATTGAGTGTCACAGTCAGCAGCACTTATTTGCCTTACGGTTTGCTTGAGCAGACATCGAAACGTAGCACGCAAAAATATTGTGGAAATGAAATTAACGAAGCTCTCAAAATGATCTGCCACAGCGTTTACAATACTATGTTTGCAAGAAAGAGAAGTAAGTATTTCAACTCACAATCATTCCCCCTACCTTCTTTTAGCGGACTTATTATGCGTAAAAACTTTCATGAATTCTATGTACTATACGACTCTGATCAGAATACATCATCAGGAAGATTCGTTTTCCATTTCGATAGCCACCTAAGTTATAAATGCATAAGTAATACGTAATTATCTCTATACGCATATGCATATGCATCTCTATACGCATATACGTATTACTTATGCAAATGCATAAGTAATACGTAATTATATCTTTATACGTCTAGAGGTTAGCAGGACCAGGTGCTGCTGGTGCCGTGAGTTTTTGGTTCAAATTGGCTAAGTGGCCTAAACAAAATGGCCCATTGCTATAATTCGTAATCATCCCTGGTAACGGGTGATTTTAAGAAATGTCGGTCAAGTTAACGCAATTTAATCATCGTTTGAATTTTCCCATGTAGGTAACTACAAAAACGGTAGGTAACGGGTTTTTCCATTTCCTCTTGACTTCCTACCTCTCGATTTTCAGATGGGGACTTCTCAGGTTTCATAACCTCAAGTCACATTGAAAGACCAGACTTCATTGATCACCAATACCGGCTTCCCAACAGTAAGTCTCCCAGTCAGTAAGGCAATAGAAGTTCTCCCCATTTTTGCCTCATCGTATTATGCACTTCGTGTTGAATCCAAAATTCAAATTTTGAAGTCGCTTATGTCATTGATGTTTACAGCAATGGGAGAAGAAGACAGCTTTGTTCCATTGGCAAGTAAGTATCTATGGTGAATGAAACTATATCATGGATTCGATCATTTTTACGATGATAAAAGTTGAAAAATGGCTCCTATCCTATCCCCTGGACCAATCTATGATAGGGCCAAAAAATAGGTATAGATAATTATTAAGGTACCAGACTCAACGTCGTTAATTGAGCAAAATGCGAGCAATTACTTTCCAACTCTCTACTTGGATGCTTCAATTACAATTAATAGTTTTTACGAAGTGTTTGTTTCCCCGACAATTACTAATTAAAGTAGTTGCTAATTGTAGTAACTAACAGTTGCTTTAATTGGTAATTGGAAGTTAATTAATTACCTACTGCCCAACTATGATTGTTTGAATTACAAAATGTTCAAGGTAGGTACTCATTGTTTCATAACAACCGATTTGTATTTGTTTGCAGGGCGGAAGGAGCTGACCATTAAACCTGAAGGTATCCATTCATAAACAATGAACGCAATTATTTTTTCTGTCGTTGGTTGATGGTGAGCAGTTATTTTTGTTGAGGTGAGGGAGAGAGTTATAGCCCATCGTACTCTCATAGTGATATATTTTCCTCCGAGCGCTTTCGCCCCGCTGGGCCTCTTCAGGGAGTGACATTTTTCTTAAAAAATAAAGGGTATTCCCACACGGGGCACCTTGTCTTATTGCGTATCACCCTGAGGGGGGGTCGTCAATAGTCTTATGCAGTAAAGGGAGATAGAAAAATATATTCTTTATATAAGACAGTATAAAAGGGACAGATGACTAGGGGATTTTTTCCAAAAAAAAAAAAAAAAAAAAAAAAAGTTTTTTTTGGAAAAAATCCCCTAGTCATCTGTCCCTTTTATATGTCTTATATAAAGAATATATTTTTCTATCTCCCTTTACTGCATAAGACTATTGACGACCCCCCCTCAGGGTGATACGCAATAAGACAAGGTGCCCCGTGTGGGAATACCCTTTATTTTTTAAGAAAAATGTCACTCCCTGAAGAGGCCCAGCGGGGCGAAAGCGCTCGGAGGAAAATATATCACTATGAGAGTACGATGGGCTATAACTCTCTCCCTCACCTCAACAAAAAAAAAGCAATTATTTTTTTATGTATAGTAAACTTGAGCGCCATCTGGGAACCCTGCATTTTCTATTATTTAAAAAACAACTAAATAATGTATTAAAGAGTTAAATTTTAGGAAGGAGTCAAGAATTTCAAAATGCCAAAAATGGGTTTCCTCCTGTAGGGTGTCCCGAACTCGGGACAAAAAACCCAAACTCCCAAAAACGTTCTAAAAGTTAAAATAACCTGATTTGAACCAGAGAAAGGAGGTAATTATGACGATTATTTAAATTTTAAATTTGATTGATTCAAAATTAAACATTTGATGACGAATTAAGAATGTTAATGATGTACCTGAACATTCTGTAGTACCATTCTGTAGAATGGTTCTTCATAAAAAACCTTCAAAAATCGTATTTCGGAAACGGGTTGAGATACGAAAATGCGGTTGGCGGTTTCTTGCTACATTTTTGATCTAGTTACATGCAATTTTTTCACACCTATTTGGCACATCCTGTATATTAGGTCGTATAGAATTTAAAATGAATGCCAAAATTAAATAACCTTGAAAGTAACTTTAGATAGGACATTTCTGAGAAGATGACACTGAAAGGGAGGGCCTGCAAGGGTACAGAAATTCTACAGCATGCGAGGGATTTGAACCTGCTGAGCCTCAACCAAGGGCCAAGACAGCTCAGCCACACCGACTACGCAACACTATGTGGCTGGGCTAGATAGAGTATAGGATCGTGTAAATAGGAAAATATAGGTTTTGGGATGGGTATTTTCACACTAAGCAAAAATTTACCCTCGTGCAAAATGTGCTGGTTTTGGTGATTAAGCGATTGAAAAAAGTGTTGCTGTTGAGCAATTGTATTTTCAATAATTCAACGGCCTCCTAATATAGAGCAATCAATTTTGAACTTTTGCAGACTTGGACAGCTTAGTCGCTGCTGTTCAACATTTACGATACCCTTTCGCCAGCAAAGCCACATCTCTGACAATGCTGCCTCAGACTGATAACTTCATCAGGCGGAAACGCGGAGTTCACGACGAATGTTGTAAAAAAAGCTGCAGTCTGAATGAACTTGCTAGTTATTGCGGTTCTAACTAAATTTTTGTTTGTTGCTGTTGTTGAAATTGAGTAGAAATTTGGGTCAGATGGCCCACTAAAATAGAGAATGTTGACAGCCAAGAAGCTCAGTCTCAGTAGGTAGTATATTTCAAGCCTTTCCTTAGGAATGGCAACTAGGTGCCAATAGTTTTAATGTTTATTCTACTAAAACAGTTACGTTTCAACTGATTTATTGACGTTTATAATTTTCTTCGTGTTCTATTTTGCCAATAAATAATATGTTTTTAAAATCTAATTTCTTTCACCATCCACATCTTATTTCGTACGCCGATTGGAAATGGGGCAACAACAAGATAAAACTCAGTTCATCCCCCGAGGTAGCTTTGAAGCTATCTAGGTAAATGGAATTATCACTCAAGAGGCAGGATCCTTGTTTAAATGAATGCAGAATTTACTCATCAATTGGACAAGATTCCTACATGAGGAATGAGTAAAAATTAACCCTTGAATAGAATATACATCAGACATAGGGAGGAAGCCACGTGAATGATGAACGTTTTTGTAAGAATTTGATGATTTGTACTTCCATATTTACAGCGTAAATGAAAGCATTGGAATCATCCTAAAATCGAGAATCGGAGCGGAGCTTCAGAAAAAACTTTTTCGAGTACACATTTACTCAGAATTACTTCCCGAACAAGTGTCTCTGTGTCCGTCTTTGGTCATTTACAAAAATAACAATAGCTCCCTCAATTCTCAACCTTCTTTCAAATTTCTTGAAAAATTTGAAATGTTTCTCTCGGCAAGACCTAACATCCTGTTTAATTGGAATTCGAATAACTCACAGTACTTCAAATATATTTGCATTTCTAGTGTTTTCTATTTTATTTTTTTCCGGCCACAAAAATGAACCGATTTGAGCGTTCTTGGTCTTAAAATCTTTGTTTTACCTTGCAGAATATGTGGATATTTTTTATATTGCGATAATGTGGCGTACTTTTATTTTGGGCAAATTTTGACATTTGAATACTGAATTTTCTGATATTTTTGACCTTTAACCCCTTAAAAGCAGTCAAAATATGATCAAATTGTGTCACAATTCCACATTTCAAAATAAGGAAGCATTGTGTGTTATCTACGGACCAATGGTTTTAATTTTCTGACTCAAAGGATCCAGGTTACATCAGCAAGCTATTTCAAAGGAATAGAAAAATCATCCAAACTGGACAAACCGTCTAGCCATTAATGCAGTGAGTTAAAGACAGACAAAACCAGCGGCCAGACACAAACCAAAGGCAA
This sequence comes from Nesidiocoris tenuis, assembly GCA_036186465.1. NCBI lineage: Eukaryota > Metazoa > Arthropoda > Insecta > Hemiptera > Miridae > Nesidiocoris > Nesidiocoris tenuis. Next base: position 24,480,726 of record AP028910.1, on the reverse strand, counting down.
AGCACGTGTTTTATCTATTGACACATTAGTATGGCACAAGGAACTTATTGGCAAACAGTACTGATTCCGGTGGTTCAGCTTACTTGAACCTTTTGATTCAATAAAACTGAATCAGCCGTCTGAAGATTATGGGGTAAAGTGCTTGTAGCTTCACCGTTCTCAGTACAGCACAAATAACGTGAACGATTCGATTTATTTACATTGTTGTTGTATCAAATTTCTAATAGAATTCTTACACAGATTCGTCCAAACAGAGGCATACATAACTGAATGCTGTTTCTTTAGTGAACTTACACCGTACACAATTTACTGGGCAGTTCAATTGATTGAGATTGTGAACAAAGATCTTGACAAAATGATATTGTAATATAAACAATGCTCGATAGCAGCAGCCTCTCTGGCTCTCTGAATCAAGATGAATTGGCTTTCAGAACAAGAGGATTCGATACGCGAAAAATGCTTGGCACCATAGCCACTAGTGCTGAAAAAATGTCCTCATGGATCCCCTGCAAAATATCATACAAGAAAGTTCATAATTTGAGGTTTATTTTTCACGGCCATATTTATCAAGTGAATTGAGGCAATTGGAATTTGGAAATTAGCATAGCAGTAAAATTTGTATCAAAATTGGTTAACCTTGGTGGATTTTTCGACATGTTTCCAAAGTAACCTGGCAAGATGACTTTCAAAAACTTTTTACTTTGATTTTTACAGTTAGTTGATACTTCTTCATATAAAATTGCCATCGAAGCAAATACCTGGGAACCAAATCCGTTAGCAAAGAAATTCTCCAAGGCCATCCACCCGGCCTTCTTCGGAATTTTTTTAAGCGTATGTTTAACCAATCAAATGTGCAGCTTTTGATTTGGTGAATCTAGTAACCACTGAGACTCCCTTTTATGAGTAAATGCTATGTAAATGCGTAGGGACGTCCACGAATACGGAGCATGGAGATTTTTGAACACCGCTCAGTGAACGCTTGAAGTTTTTGGATTTCCGCACAAAGCAATTCTTAACAGAAGGCCTCAATCGATAAAGATTTGCAATCTTTTTATTTTCTACATAATTCGCATTGCTAGTGTATTATTCAAAAGTATACGAACCGTTGGGACAAGGAACTGGAGATTTTTCAGCTCAGATCCACCCCAGGAGGCCATCTCAATCATGAAACCCTTCACACATTTATAGACTAGTTCAGCTCTCCTATTGCACCACGTCATGGTCATTTCCTACAAAAAAAGAAGTCATAGTTTTCATTCGCATAGTGACCAAAAAAAAAACAGAGGTGCGTAGATAACACACTATAGTTCCATATTTTGAAACGTAAAATTGTGACACAATTTGATCATATTTTGACTGCATTTAAGGGGGTTTAGGTCAAAAATCTCAAAAAAACCCACTTTGCCAATTTTGAAATTTGCTCAAAATAAAAATACGCCACATTATCGGAATATAAAAAATATCCACATATTCTGCAAGGTAAAACAATGATTTTAAGACCAAGAACGCTCAAATCGGTTCATTTTTGTGGCCGAAAAAAAATAGAAAACACTAAAAATGCAAATATATTGGAAGTACTGTGAGTTATTCAAATTCCAATTAAACAGGGTGTTAGGTCTTGCCGAGACAAACATTTCAGTCCAAGAACTTTGAAAAAAGGTTGAGATTTGCGGGAGCTATGGTTATTTTTGTAAATGACTGACACATAATATGTGTGACATAATATAATTAGACATATATAATTATTTAATAGGAAACATTTAGAGGTTCCTCTCGTTTCCAGTAAACTTTTTAGAAAAAATGTGCATCTCAAAGATCGTGGCTGACTATGAGTGAAGGGTGTCGTGGTAGGTGTCACCTATTCTGCCACAACCTATTCGGCTGTGGAACCTACAGTTTTATCTCTGTAGGTGAAGGATCGACCGCCCATAATTGCTGTGTTATTAGAAATTTAATGTCTGAAAACATGTTTTCAGTTTCAGATGTGTCTGAAACGTGCGATTTCAAATTAATTCTTGGCTTGATTGCTATATGTATTACAGATGCATTGACGACCGGGGAGGGAACGTTAACAGTTTTACAATACCAACGAAAAGGCTGCCTTAGTAGCAAGTGAGAAGATAAAGTGAAACTCACAGGGGTCATTTCATGACTAAGGAGCAGCGGAATGGTCAAAGTTGTGACATCGTTAGAACACGCACATTTCATGATATTCCTGAGCCCCAGGATGGCAGCGTGGCGAGAAGTTATTTCACCTGAAATCGGAAACTGTTGATATATCGTTCCTTAAGAGGCAACACCACATATCCAACATTTTGGCGAAAATGACTTTTTCATATCGTGGGATGCAGAATTTTGCTCCACGTAGCTTAGTGTGGTAAAAAGTTTCCAAAACTGCCGATAAAAGCTCTAAAATCGCTAAGATGTGAACACTACACATGCACTTTGTTAAAAAATTCCATGTAGCAACCATCTGTGGGGGCTTCCTCCGACGCCTCTGGCTCCTGTCCGGCAGTAATTTTGGTGAGTGTAGGCTTTAACATGAATTCATAGCTTGTTGAATTACCGGTTTAACGTTTAGTATTCAAATAGTAAGAGAATCTTCAATATACTTGAGATGTCCAAGAGTGCAGGCAGCCTCTTACAAAAGTTACACTACTTTGTAGGGTAGCCATTTGGCTAACTAGTTTCCTTTAAGTTCAAAGTTACCTGAGAAAATTTATGTTATTTTATGGGTATCAGAATTGATTAATGGGTAGGAAGAAAGTGGGTGACTCAATTTTTGGTTGCTATCATAGATGACACAAGATGGAGAGCCAAAGCTCTAGCGATGAGGCGTACCCTGACATCGAGTCATTGCCACGTGCAGTATTGATCAACGGAGTTCTCCAAGACCTGCCAGTCTTTGCTCGGACTGAAAAAAATAAAACCTACTGATCAACCCAGCTCAACAGACATCAATGAGAATCTCGTCGACCCACAACAATCTTCTACCCCAGACGACCAATAACCTGGCCTGTCTTCTACCCCAGACGATCCACAACCTGGCCTATCTTCCACCCCAGACGACTCCATTCAAAAACATATGTCCATCCCTAGCCGCAGAAGAAAATCGTCCGACCCAAAAGCTTGAGAGGCTCAGGCCCTCATCGCTAGAGCTTTGGCTTTCCATCTTGTGTCACCTCTGATAGCAACCAAAAATTAAAACACCCGCATTAATCAAATTTAATAAACATAAAATAACATGAATTTTCTTTGAATTTAAATGGAAACAACTAAGCCAAATTGAAGGAGTCGGGGTGGTCGAGGTGGCTAAGGCGTGTGACTTTCTGTGTTTGCGAGGGCACAGTCTTCAGTTCAATTTTCACTGCCCAGCTCCACTATCGAGGCAAAAAATCCTCGTCATGAGCTGAAAATCCCTGGCTAAGCCCGGTAGGCTTGTTCAACGAACTCTGAACCTATTCTAGCCAAATAGGTGCAATGCGTTGGATCTGGTCCCTCTCCACTCAAGGGGGTGAGGCAATGAGTAGCCGTGTGTCACAGTACATAAGTGCTGTGAGACTAGAGCGACATGTCCTGAATAGTTCCGACCCTCTCCTTGAGGGCGGCAGGGAACGCCCGGGACAACGTCAGTTATCGGGCGAAAAGCCAACGCCTGGAACGGCTGTTTACTTTACTTTACTTTTAATTTACTAAGCCAAATTGCTACCCAACGAAGTAGTGTAACTAAGAGGCTTCCTGTACTCTTGGTCATAGTAAGATTCAAGAGTAAAGATTCTCTCAACTATATTTGAATACTAACTAAACGTTAGACCTGTAATTCAACAAGCTATGAATTCATGTTAAAACCTACTTTACCAAAATTAAGTACCTGACTTGTCTAAGTCCTATACCTACAACATAAACACTAGAACACAAACAAACCAACACAACAAAAAAAAATTGGAAACAATAGAACGTATCCACCTTTTTTTTTACAGCGATGTCACATAACTAACAATATTTTTTGAATTTAAGTTGTAGATCAATAAAACCTCATCTAAACATTGCAAAACCAAAAAAAAAAACGCTGCTAAGTAGATCAGTGGCATGTGCACATCAGTTTTCGGTATATCCGAAGAACTCTGCAAATTTTGCACAGGGGTTCATTTTTCGATTGCAAAGACAAATCTTACGATATATAGGTTCTCCTTAAACACGGAATTTAGCTGTTATTATTCTAGAATTTCAGTATAAATTGGTAGATATTTTAGATGGGGATTTAGAAAAACGTTGCCTCAGAATGCCTCTGAGAATGCCTCAGAACCTTTGTTAAAGCCTGTCTCGTTCTTATGTTGCCAAGCGCAACTGGTCGTAGTGTGAGTGCGTCACCTTGTTGTTGCAATAGGCTAGTGGTCGTAAGTAGATCAATCAGCCGTATCTAAGAGCCGAGGCCAAATTCTCAACTTTTTCCAATTTTTGTTTTGCTGATTTGTATAATGCGACCAAATTCTTTAAATTGAAGATATCGGGAGGACAGAAGTTTTTGTGGGGATTCCAACGAGTGGAAAACGATTTTTGTGGCTCTAGTCGTTTTCGAGTTATTAAGAATTGTAGAAATTTTTAAAAACTCAAAAATGTCTCACTAAAACTGCAATAACTCCTAAACGGTTGAAGCTACCGGCGTGGCGATGGTCTCATTCGATTCAGCATAGAAAAATCTATAGAAAATGATGCGTCACATGCCTATGTTTTAAATTTCCAGAAAAACACGAATTTTTTCCCACTTCAACAGCTGTTTTACTGGCCTTAAAATTAAGGTAGGGTTCTGCCGAGACGTTAGGACCAACTAGATACGGAACTTGATTTTTGGTAAAAATTTCAAAATTTTTCAATAACTCCTTCCCCCTGAAAAACCCCGGACGGCGGACGGCGTACGGCGTACGGCGGACGGCGTACGGCGGACGGCGGACGGACAAAAAATTTTTATTGCAGATTCGGATTCTACACCCCTTGAAACGTAAACCAACAAATTTTCAGGGGGTGTTAAAATTTTTTTTTCCTGACCGATTACAAAGGTTCATTTCTATAGAAAAATGAACCAAAAAAATAGTAAAAAGAGAAAGTAAGTAGACAAATTAATTCAATACATTCCTAAAAAAACCTGTTTTTTCCTGCTCCTGAAAAGTTGCCAAATGTTGGATATGAGATGTTGCCTCTTAAGCGACGATATACTTTCAATAATTGGATCTAGTGCCACAATTTTGACATCATTTTGATCCGAAGGCCAAGGCCAGAGGAAGAAACAAAGGCGGCAAAGATCGAATGCTCCGAGCGAGAGGAAAAATACCAAAACAAACTCATTACTTACTTCAGATCTAAGGTTATTGAATTTAAATAAATAAATAAATATTAATCAATCTGGAATCATCATACCGGACTTCAATGAATCGTCTGCTACCATGTGAAATACGACGTGAACGTCGGACAGATTGGAGTGTTTGGTTATGTAGACGTCTCCAACTTGTAAATATTTGGTCCCACTTTTTCTAGACTGTAAAACCAGACATTTGAATAAAAAAATAAAATAATAGGAAAATAGTCTTTAATAACAATTTAACAAAATGAAAAAGAACGGCACTTCAACACCAACAACCCCCCCCCCCGCGCTCTTCATGTGTTCATTTAAGCTCGGTACTCGTAAATTTAATTACAAAATCCATAGGTTGGCCATCCTTCGCTCTGATCTTGGGAGTGAATTGCTACATATTTCTCTTAGGGCTGGTTTTTCAATTCCGCTTCTAGCCAGACCTCTAACAACATAACTTTCTTACCGCCAGAAAGACGGTGGAAAAACGAATTACAAGGTAAGCAAACGAATTCAGCAACCCCTCAAACCGCCTCAGGGGCCCGCAAGATGCAGTTGAAAACCCAGCTCATAGAATCCTTAACTACTTGACACAAGCACCTGTTGTTCGGAATAGCTGAGAAGATGATTGTCACAGATGGCGTTAATCTTTCGCCATTCAATTCCATCTTTAACAAACCCCCTGATTTTTTCCAATTGATCATCAACAGATGGAAAGTGAAGTTCAGTGGACATTTCACAAACGCGTACGAAATCTGCAACAGAAGTAGATAATGGAGGAATTACACAGCTTTCGACGCCATAAAATAAGGGGGAAAATCATTCAAACAGAAAGCAAAACAAAGCAAAAAGAACCAGACCAACAGTACACCTTGTTGATAGAAGCGAAATCAGAAATAACCACCGGTAGGCAGAAAACACACAATACTTTAATATTTTGTAACGTGAAATTTTGCACCAAATTGATCGTAATTATTTAGGTTGATTTGGAGGCTAATGGGATGAAAAAATTCAAATAAGCGCACGTTGAAAAATATGAAAAATTAATGGAGTAAAAAAACATCTGCGTAGGTATTTCACAAAATAAAGCCAACATTTCAAGACCTTCAACGCTTAAATCTGTTTTTTATTCCTCTGACCAGAGAAATAGAAAACAAAAAATCCCAAAACCTTGATGCTTCAATCGGAGTAATCAAAATACGAAAGCTAAAAACTAATCGATTTCAATTTTACCTTGGGTAATACCGGAGAAGCCTCCCAGGTGGTTATCTGATAGGAGCACGATCCCCGATAGATCATTGGAGTACAATCCTAAAGCAGTTTGCATTCTACGAGGCTGCCTTTCGAGTTCTCTACGTCCATGCAACAAATAGCATCAATCATGAAAACAGAATTGAAATCATGATCTGAATGTCAAAGTTTGTCTGAATGCAAAACCCAAAAATATTACCCATCATCGTTGGTAGGGACTTGACAGAAATCCAAGACTTCGGCTGATAATATCCTTATGTTGTACATTTGCTTCATTTGTGATCCAAGATGGATAGTGAAGCTTTCTTGCAAGTTTTGATTCAGATTGGAGTACGTTTCATCTGGGATTTCCTTGATATCAACAACTGGAGAGCTCCTGGAGACCAACATTGTATTATTAGGGTCGAGTTTTTCTTTTTTTTTTTCATGTTGCCATGCATTTGGATTATATTTCATTCCCATTTTAGAAATTTCCAGGAGCCAACAAGGGGTCAGTCCAAAGATTACTATGTACTTGAGGCCGAAATCTCTCATGGGAAATTTTCTCCAGATTCCAATACATGATTTGGTGGGATGTAATTTAAATTTATATCCACAATGCAGTTTTATTTGAAGGGCGGTTCCTGTCCAGCAGACTGTTTTCGTCAGAGATTGGCGATTCTGATTAACGATGAGTGCTCTAGCGGCTGAGCGGAGGAACTAGGATTGGTTGGACAACCCCGGCTCCAGTCCCTTTGAAAACATAGCCATTGACCAGTTTTTTGATGAATTTTCTTTGAGAACTCCAGAATGTTCTAGCTCGAGTGATTCTGTACTTGATATTGATATTGGTATTGTTAACGCGAAAGAAAAATTTCATAGGCCCACTGACTAATTTTAAAACAATGTTTAATGAGGATACGGATACGGATGTGGATGTAGGATACGGGTCTCTATTTTGGTGACAAAATTTTCAATTTTCTCGCACGGGGCCAATCATTAGACTAATCATACATAAGTATAAAACCACTGTATCAAACACCACTGGGTGCGTAGATAACACGCAATACTTCCATATTTTGATGCGTAAATTTTTGACACAATTTGATCATATTTTCACTGCATTTAAGGGCGTTTAGGTCAAAAATATCAAAAAAACCCACTTTGCCAATTTTGAAATCCGTCCATCCATCGTTCAGGAATTTGTATTTAATTAGCTATAAAATAATATTAAACTTGTTTTCGACATAAATAGGTAGTGAGTGAAAATTAAACAAGCTACATGAATAATAAACCCCTGTGTAAGAATTTGCAGCATTTTTCAGAAAGTTATTCCTTCGAATTTCCAGATAGTTGCTCTTACCCATCCCATTGAAGCCTTGAAGAAAAAAACTGTCTAAAGTGTATTTCTGTGGATTAGAGAAAATGTAGCCTGAGGTGCAACACCTCCAACACATTTGTCTCGTCCATGACAATCTATAGCGGCATGACAATACTTTTCAGCGCTAAAAGGTTATTTTGGTATTTATTTCAATGTTATTCTGGTTTGCGGGGCCCCCAACAGGCCTAAAGTGACGTCAACCTCATCCCTCAAAAACTGAAGCAAATATCAGGGTAGAGACAAAACAAAAAATGCCGCCATTTTTCAAATGATTGATGATAGAATCACAAACTCAACTCCGTAATCGTAAAAATACTATCCTACTCTTATTGAGTTTAAAGCGGTATCAAAAAAGTCCTCTAGGTATAAACTCTGCTGAGGCAAAACAATGAGACATCTGATTGCAATCATATTCTGACTTACAAAGGAGTAGCTAAAGGAGACTCGTAACTCTGTTCCAACAGTGACATCAACCAGTTCCTGTATTCGTCTTTCTGGCTTTCTCTAAGAGCTTGAAGCTGAAAAAGTCAGAGAGCGATTTTCGGACATTTTCTCCTTTTACTCACGCACATTCATAAGAAACAAAGTTCCAACTTCTTATTCATTCTAGGTAAAATACGCATTACCGTAGTTAACAAATTAATCCAAGTCCGTGACTAATTCTACCTCAAGTGGATACAGTAATATGACAACTCTAATTCTACCTGGCTTTCCCAGCTTGCGATTTCCATTCCATGCTCTTCCTGATGTTTTTTAGCAATGGCAGTTATGTCTGCTTCAGTGAGGCCCAAGCTCAGGCCTTCCAATGCTTTCGACATTTCCTCCGTTTGCCTGTTGCAATAGAAATCCCACAGTCTCAGCTGTTTCAGTCTTGTTTTCGTCTTTCAGTGACAGGTGTTGTAGGAGGTGTCTTAGGAACTAACGCTCCGTAGGGGCTACTGAGGTTGAAATAACTAAATTACATGCCTATTTTTGATATTTGGAAAATTTCCCGTAGCCATGGAAGCTGGAGATGCCAGGAGATTCCCGTTCCAAATATTTATATCCAAAGTCCCGAAAACGTAAACATAGCCTGTAAATTTCACGCAGAAACTGCCGTTACTGCGGTAATTTAGATAGGTAAAGCTTTTCCAGTCTGGTAGGTAAGGATGGATTCTTACTCAGTATGTCCCCTTAAACGCCTTTGTCACGTCTTTTTTTTTTTATAATTCAACCGTTGCTATGGGAGCGTTATTGCTCGCTATGGAGAAGTTCAACCCCCCAAAAAAACCTTGTTAATTTATAGATAATTATAGGACAAACGTCAAAATTTGTTCATAGTTCAGGGGATGTACCCACAAGAAGATGCTATAATATAGCATATATCTATAATAATAAAAGCAAGTGTTTGTTTGTTTGTTTGACCGAGCTCTCCAGCCAAATCTATCGCACGCAGGGACCTGGAATTTTTTACACGGAAGCACAAAGGGGCTGGCGACAAGACCTCGAAGCCCCATTTTCGATTTTTGAAAAAAAAAAATTTTAAATTTAAAAAAAGTGAAAAAAGTAAATTTTAAAAAAGTGAGTTTTTAAGTTTTAAAAAAGTGAGTTTTAAACGTGAAAAAAGTGAATTAAGTGACAACACGGGCACACGGGGGGGGTACAGCTATCAATTTTTTACAACTGATTGAACCGATTGTTTTACGGGGTCCTAAAAGAAAGTGTACAATGTTTGTGCCGATAAAACTCAAGAATGACTGATGGTACAATAACGGGAGTTATATGGTGGATATCTGATTTTTATCGACAGGGAATGTTGTGTGTGTGTGTGTGTGTGTGGGGGGGGGGAAGAGAGAGAGATTCTGCGCTATTCACTCATCTGCATTTTGTAATTTTTTTGCACGGGCAACGCCGGGCGGGTACAGCTAGTAATACATATACATATAATAGCTAAATCCATATACCTAGTGTTCCTAGTGTTCCGTTCCATATATTATATATGGAAAAAATCTGATATATATACATATTATATTATTATGTGCCAGATTAGCCACGCATTAAAATATCTAAAAGCTTAGGGGAGGGAAGTTATGTATTGTAGCACTACATAGAGTTAAACTGGGTTACATGGTATGAGCTACGTGCTTTATTCTGAAATTCTCACTTTGATGCCAAAGAACCAATTTCTTCGTCGCGCTCTTTCACCAATCGATGAATAACTGTAGCAAAGGAATGTTCGGTGTGGAGTATTGTATCTAATACTGGCGAATGGACCAATTTATGGTAGGCAGCTGCATACTGCTCAATATTGTCTTGTACAGCGTTCCACACTGGAGGATGGCTAGGAACCTAAAATTGGAGAAATATATTGATTTAAAAAAAATAAAACAAGCTTGAACTTGAGTCTAATAGACTAAAATAAATCTGCAAATTCCCAAAAACAGAGAAAAAATCCTTAAGTAAATTTCCAAGGGTGTTTTCAAATACAAACTAAATTTGAGACTATTAGGGAGCCGAATATAATTTATAATTGGGCAAGACATACATTATAAACACGCTCCCATCTATTGATTAAATCTTCCACGTTAACTGATCCTGAAATCGTAATCCGCTCAGCCATTCAGCCACTATGTATTCTGGCGTTGTTTAGTGACAAATCGTAGCCTGTTGTTCTTTCGTAACTCGAGGGTCAGCACGCTCAATTATCTGAAGAAATGTAACTCAATAAATAATATACCACGTAGTTGTGAATTCATTTTAAAAAATGAAGTGAATTCATTATATTGTTCAATTATTCATCGAAAAACAAAGTTCAAAATTGATGATTATGAGGGCTAAAAATTTCATAATTCAACAGTTCTTTCTGTTCAATAGTTCAATTCTTTTGAAGCTTCAAGACTGAAGTAGGTATGAAGTGGACAAAATGTTGTAATTAATCACAAACCCTTCATCAATCAATTGAATCATATGGGAAGAAGTTGTGGAACTCCATAATTCGAAAAGAAACTCAAATCGAGGGAAAGTAGTGTGTTCCACTAAACAGGCTACTTCCATTCTCTCAATTTGAGTTTCTATTTCTTTTTTAGTTACTTACTTGGGCGCAAATTCCGAACCAATTCCACAAACGTCATCTTCTATTTCCTTGAAAGAGATTCGAACCGGCAAAATGGAAAAAAATGTCAAAAGCTGAATTTTTGCTGAATTCAAGATTCAAAACCGAGGAATTCGCTGACAGCAAACATAATCAATTTGACGGTTCTCAATGCAGGTACGTAACAAACTGTTGACTCAAATCTAAACAGAACATTCAACTGTTAGTGTAGAATTTCTTTATTGTTGCCAAACATTCAACCTCAGTTTAGTCAACTCGATGATAACGTTATCAAGTATCGAATATTCAGCTATTCGAGTTCGAGCGTTCCAAACAATAAACATTCGAATATCATTATCGAACATTCGAAAGTAGTTTTCTCATCTTCGTACTTTATTTCCAGAAATAATGTACCGGGGTGATCCCTAAACTACGGGCAATTCTGCGTCTGAAGCCTTTGAAATTTTTCTCATTAGACCTACGCTCTTGATTTTTTCCCCAATTTTAGGTTCTGATAAGCCCTACATTGGGAATGGTCGTAACAAAAGAACAGTTGGTTTTTAAAGAACGTAATTAGGTGATTTACCAACCCATTCACATTGTCGCGGTGGGTCTAAAAAGTTTTTATTCAGTCTGAAAGTCGACTAAGCAGTTGATTTTCATCCACTTGATACATTTTCTTTGAATGCGATTTTTCCTCATTCAAGTTAGGGATCTTACGTTTAGAACCAGTGGTGCGTAGATAACACACAATACTTCCATACTTTGAAACGTAAAATTGTGACACAATTTGATCATATTTTGACTGCTTTTAAGGGTGTTCAGGCCAAAAATATCAAAAAATTCACTATTAAAATTTTAAAATTCGCCCAAAATAAAAATACAATACATTATTGGAATATAAAAAATATCCACATATTCTGCTAGGTAAAACAAAGATTTTAAGACCAAGAACGCTCAAATCGGTTCATTTTTGTGGCCGGAAAAAAATAAAATAGAAAACACTAAAAATGCAAATATATCGGAAGTACTGTGCGTAATCCGAATTCCGATTAAACAGGGTGTTAGGTCTTGCCGAGACAAACATTTCAGTTCAAGAATTTTGAAAAAAGGTTGAGAAATGAGTGAGTTATGGGCATTTTTGTAAATGACCACAGACGGACAGACGGACACACAGACACTTGTTCAGGAAGTGATTCTGAGTAAATGTGTATGAGAAAAAGTTTTTTCTGAAGCTCCTTTCCGATTCTCGATTTTAGGACGATCACAATACTTCCATTTACTCTGTAAATATGGAAGTAAAAATGACCATAGCTCCTTCAATTCTCAACCTTTTTTCAAATTTCTTGAACTGAAATGTTTGTCTCGGCAAGACCTAACACCCTGTTTAATCGAAATTTGGATGACGCACAGTACTTCCGATATATTTGCATTTTTATTGTTTTCTATCTTATTTTTTTCCGGCCACAAAAATGAACCAACCGATTTGAGCGTTCTTGGTCTTAAAATCTTTGTTTTAGCTTGCAGAATATGTGGATATTTTTTATATTCCGATAATGTGGCATAATTTTATTTTGGGCGAATTTTAAAATTTAAATAGTGAATTTTTTGATATTTTTGACCTAAACACCCTTAAAAGCAGTCAAAATATGATCAAATTGTGTCACAATTTTACGTGTCAAAATATGGAAAATATTGTGTGTTATCTACGCACCACTGTTTTAGGTTGCTTCTCAACAACCGACCTTCAATAACTGAACAATTATTGTTATAGAGCTCAAGATATGTGAGGCCAAAAGTGGCTGATGATATTAAAAGAGTGAGAGAAACTAATTTCGCTTTGGCTGGCGACGAGGTTTCTATCTACGACGGGATTTAGCCGGCTTTCAGCGATGAAGGAAAGTGCGACCATACTTACATCGGACTAATCAAGCCTTTTTTTACTGTGTTGCTCCGTTGCTGAAAACTCTCCGCTCAAGGAAATGTTCACAAGAGGGAAAATACAATTTAGAAATACCTACTAATTGTAATGACTAAAAGCCGACTTGGACCAAGTGTAGTCCCTTGCAAAACGTGATGCATTATCAGAGAGTACCATTACGTTTACGATGGAGTGAAAAATTCAGAGTACCTACCCACCCATAAAACTGTGGCTGCCAGTATATTTTACTTTTCAGTTTTCTAAGGTTACGACAGCCTTGCCTCTCAAAAATGATGTTATACTCGAGGATAACATAATGAATCGGGCTCACATTACTGGAACACTGGAAAGATGAAACATATTTGTGTCCTGAATCCATATAGCAAGGCCAATATTTGAACTTTCCAAATCTATCGGTTGGATAGCACTCACAAAATCACTCGGTTACAATTGGTTCCTTTGCACTTTTCATGCCTTGTAATCCTGAAAACCAGCATTTTATTTCATTTGCTGGTCTGATATCTGAGACATCACCTCTCCCATTTCCTCAACGATTTTTTTTTTTACTAGTAGGTAGTCTTAAGACTATTGACCTTACTTGGAGACGACCTTTAACCTTACTTGTAGCCGGATCGGTCCTCAGCGCATTTTTCGCCAGTGAGATCAATGCAACTCTGCCCGCCCGGGCAGTAGTCAACATCAAAAACAGTTGTAGAACACAACGCAGGTTGACACGATTTTGGCATTGACGGATTTGCAATTCGCGCTGCGATGCAATGTGCCCCGTCTGCAGTGGACCAATATTTTTGGGATGCAATGCGACCCGTCAATCCTGCTCGTAAGCCTTATCAAAGTACGAATTCTTAGCAGACGTCCTTGAGTATCGGCCCGAGAAAATAAATTGAAAACAGAATGCTAAGACTTGATAAAGTCTCATGACAGAATCGAAAAAAAATTTGTGGCACAAAAATTCTACAAATTCAGTATGGACGTTTTTAATAATCCTGTGCTTTAATCCACACGGTGGGAGTATGAATTTCCTCTTATTCCTAGTAATTCTTGGTAAAGTGTAGTGTTCTTATACCTAGTTCATGATTGTTGCAGTTTCAAATACATGCAAGAAAATGGAATTGCAAATCGATAGAGAAGTAATTGGCAGTCCAGAAGGCCTGATTGCTCGGGAAGCATTTCGTTCTTCTACGTTTCACTCACTGCAGTAGGAATATCGTTTTCTAATTTATCTGATTGGTGTATTTCTTTTGATTGTGATATTTGTTAGCGAATACTATTTAGATAGATTGCATAAACCACGTCAACTATTTTTGATTAAGTGATTCACCATAAGTAGCTCAAAGTTTTTGGGCATCAGACTCGATTAGATTGAATAAATCGCCAGATAAACCAAGTATGTACCACCAGTAAAATACAAAAATGAGAAAAATCACTTCTCAAGGAGCAAAAGAGCGAAAGTATTTCAGTGCGATAGAGCCATGGTATTTGAAGAAATATACACTAAGTGGTAAAAACAATTCATAAAACTTTATTCATATAATTCTTGAGTGAACATTGTTGCGTAGGTACTGAGAATGATGCAAGTATCAAAGGATTGCAATGCCATGTTTGTCATGGTGGCATTGAAATCTTTCAGCATCTCATATTACAGCAGTTACAGACCGAGGTCATTACAAATCTTTGGTGAGGAACAAAAGTATTTCACAAACATTGAAACCAATACAAACACATGGGAGCAACGGATGCAGCCGAACTTAATGGTAACTAAACTAATATCAGGGCCAGGACCAACCCATCTGAGATTGTGAACTGAGCTGATTGGAAGTCACTGCAAAGTCAATGAAGTTTCCATGTTCTGTGTCCATATGTAGCAAGTAAACAGAACCCTTACTTTCCGTTGCCAGTATTTTTGGAAACAAATTCAAGCCGGCAATGCACGAATAACTCACAGTACTTTCGAAATGACAACTCACTTTCGCCACCATAAATAAGCCAACTCCAATTGAAGCCACGGAACTTGGTTAGTTTTTGTCCATATCCCGCAGAAACAGTAACTATACAGAATAAGTAATAAAACCCCTCAAAAATGACTAGGAAGTACAGTGAGGTAATGGAATAATAAAATTAAATTGGGTTTTGTATAATAAAAAACGATTACTAACCCCTTTTGAGAGAAATTAACTCAAATATTTCATGCATTTTTGTATTCAGGTACCTATGCCAGATTAAGCTATTTAGCGCTGTTGGTTTGCCATTTATTTGAACAGCTCACCTGCTCCTCCTGCGTAACTTCATCAATAATCTTTGCCGCAAAAATTAGCTGAATTGCGTCATTTACCAACAACAGATGTTCACTGTTCAGTTCATTTTTGTGGCCAGAGAAAATAAAATAGAAAACACTAGAACTGCTAATATATTGGAAGTACTGTGAGTAATTCGAATACCGGCTAAACAGTTTGATAGGGATTGCCAATATGAACATTCCAGTTCAAGAAATTTGAAAAAGAGAACTGGAGGAGCCATGGCCATTTTTGTAAATGACCTCAGACACTTGTTCAGGAAGTGATGCAGAGTGTATAAGTGAACGTTTTCTTTTTAAGCTCAGATCCGATTTTCAACAAGGACGATTGCAATACCTTCATATACTTTGTTAACATGGAAGTAAAATGTTCATGAGCAGTGCACTGCGATCATGTGAATGAAAACGACTATCCATCTGGGGAACCTCGGAATATTGAACACAGGATAAAAAGAGAATAAATAATAACAATATAGCTCAGTCATCTTATAGCTGCTCAAATAAAAAATATACATCAGCTGAACACTGTATAACATAGAGTATGAATTTCCGCATCAGAAATCATGCGACAACACTAGTTTATTTGCCTGATAAAAATAAACCACACTAGTCAAAATCACAAATAAAGTTAAAAATACCACATCACGGGCTGTCAAGTTGATTTTAAGTAGGCAGACACAATTAACCATAATGGGGCCAAAATAAATTTCATTTTTAATAACTGCAGGAGAGGAGGCAAAATTATCATGAAGCTACCGGAAAATGTTGGCAAACGATTCGTTTTCCGAAATCCACATTTAAACGCAGCGATAGCCTTCAAAAACTTGACTTAAGACCCCTAAATTTAGAGTCCCAATATAATAGTAAAGTAACAGTATAGGCGATAGAAAATTAAACTGATGCAGAGTATTAGCAGCGTTTAGCAGAAAATATTTTACAATCTCAACAGTTGTTTGGCAGGGCTTCCGCTTGAGTTGGAAATCTATCAACCAGTGAAAAGAGTGAAAATGTCATCGCTTGCAAAGTATTCTTGACTTCTAAATCAAAGGATGGCAGGCGGACTAAAATTGCAACTATTTACATTTAGATCTAGGGCTGAGATAAAAAATTATTTCCAGGCAGTTTAGTAGGTTTGTTTTTTAAATGGAGCAATTAACCAAAAATTGGCAGTGTAAGAGCCGAGCATACATATCAAGAAAAAACACCAAAATAATCCCTAGGACAACTCAACTTGAGTCACTTTTTTTTAAACGCACGGAACAAGATTGTGGTTTAGAGACAGGGGAATACAGCATGTACTACTATGCCCCGTAGCGCAGCTAGGCTTTAAACACTTGTTTTTTTGACCCCTGCCAAGAAGTGTTGAGAAAGCATCAAATATCATAAATCGTTGCTTAAGTAGCCACATGCTAACTCAGTTTTCTCAGCTTTACAAGAGACCCAAAAACCCAATTCGATTGCTGGTTGTTAAAGGGGTACTTGGGAACGTGGCTTACAAAAGCCAATAAAATTTCTTTGGGTTCAACGCCTACACCACTTAGACCATTCGCAGCAATGTATTTCCTAAACCCCATGTTTGTAGCATGTGGACAAAACTGGCCACAGCAGTGTTGGCTGCTGTTTCTTTTTCGCAATTCTGACCACAGAAATGGATCCAGAGCATCGTTTTAACAAATGAATAGTATAAAAGTTACAGCATGTGGCCGCTTAAGCGACTAAATATAACTAATCTTTGATAAATTAGTGGGGAACAGGAGTTCTCTTGGATAAATAAGTACTAAAGGAACAGTAACCTTATAATCGGCTGACGACAAATTTTGAAACAAAAAAGCACTCAAGAAAGGAAAAATTGCGTAAAGCTAAAATTAATCCTGCTTTGTCAAATGAATTACACCTGAGGATTGAACGAGAGTGCGATTGGTTGAAACAATTTTGAACTCGAATGAGTTGGAATTATTTTCAGGACTATCTACAACAGTAGATGCATGTATGATGGTAGTAGAGAACCACAAAAATATAAGACACATAAAAACAAAAATTTTCTAAAGCAACTCTGTCGATACAAAGCAGAACGAGAGAATCATCCTGTAGGTTCGTTTAACGAAGTTTACATTCAAGAGTTTCTTCTCGTATTTTTATTAGTTCAAAACCGAAATAGAACTCGCGGTCGAGAACTATTATTATAGTTTTAGTTCACTGAGATATTTATGTATTAATAAAACTGGGACTTTTGACTGCAGTCAATAGCATTCAGACATCTTATGCGGCAAGTGCAAGACATTGAAGGAACGTCAGAACACGAAAGAACAGTAAAATAAGGAGTGATTCCCAACTGTTTGCGCACAAAGGGTGTCTAAATGGGCGCTAAACTTCAACGTCTGGGATTTGCTTCAGAGTTGGAAAAATGAAGATTAAATCTTCATTAAATCTTCGTACAAATTTTGTACGAATGATGCAATTTTATGGAGTGGACTGTATGAGGTGGGAGATACAATTGCTTGCAAGAAGAAGTGTGGATCGACTCACCGGTTGCTGCGATTGCCTTGACGACGAGGGGCGCCCCTGATGTGTCTTGAATTCTGGCTGGTGATTTACCACAGATCGCACTTGATATATTTCCAGTATCGCAAGCAATAACGATTTGAACTCGAGGGGGTGAACGGATAATTAATCAGAAAAAAGAACTTGGTCCAGTGAAACGTTTAACCATCAAAGGCAAAGAAAAAAGCAATGTAAAAGCATGTGAACGGAACAGAGAATATGATAAAAAGATGTCCTCAGCAATAAGCGAGGCAGATAGATTGGGTGGAGTAGGGGTTGAAGCGATTCGTCCCCCCTCTTGCCAATACGGCTGGACCGCGGAGGTTGAGAGACCCAAAAATTCGTGCTGGACGGCGCGAACACCAACAAAGAGTGAAGCTAAGCCCATTCTACGGGCTAAGATACAACATACAAAACACAAAGAAAAAGTGAAGAACGGAAAGACAACGAACTTCTGAATGCCACAGAAGTTACCGAATATTTCCAAAAAGATTCAATACCGATTTGCACTCCTGAAAAAGATAAAAACAGGATTTTTTGTTAATGAGCAAAAAAGATTTTATCATTAGTCAATTATCCAAAAATCATTGACAAATCTATAGGCCACTGGTTTCAAGGGGATGCACATAGGCATTGTTTCAAGAATTTACCAGGCTAGAGACTAGACAATGATTTTTGGATTACAGAATATTGATAAAGTAGCCCTCAGTAAATAAAAATTTCCAGTGCCAGCTGGCAACTGCTAATAATCCACAGTTTGAGATTAGTACATCAATCGGAGGTTGAGGTAGCTAGTTTTAGCCAGTTGTTTAATATATTTATTTTATGACAACGTTTTGGTCGATTTGTAGACCATCTTCAGGGGCACAATATGGATGGAGACCAAAACGTTGGAATAAAATATATATTTAGATAGATAGATAGATAAACTTCATTGTATTAATATCCAAAGAAATCATTACAAGAGTACAGTTGTAACTCCTAACAAAATAAATTATGTTTCCTCTTAATATTCCAAATTATAGTGTAGCACGTTTGCGCAAAATTCAGCAGATCACAGTTCTAAAAAAGCGTTCATGTTTCATTTAGCAATGGGCTTCATAGAATAACCTACCAATACTTAACATGAATACAAAGTATCCGAAATTCGACTTCGAATAGCAACAAAAGTTCTCCGATCAAACAAAATTCTTCCGCCACTGGTAACGCGCGTGCTACACTTACAACAAGAATGGAAAAGTTCGAAGTCCGCTGGTGAATTTGGCACAGTTTAATTTCCTTGATTTTATATAAGGCTTTGGTTGAAGAAATTTTGTCAGTCAATTTTGTGTCAGTAGGTAATTGCGAGGCTCGAATTTCAGATTTGAACGACAGGTATCATCCGTTGTTGTCTGTATTTAGCATGTTTCAGTGGTGTATTCTGATGTAGTCGTAAGGCCTTGGTCGTCACCGTCGAGGAATCCTGCTGGCGAATCCGTCTGCTATGCGTTCGGCGTCGGCATGGTACCTAAATCTTTTCCTGGCTGCGGTTCCTTTTGAGAACGGCTTTTCTTCAGTGTCTCGTTTTCGCTTAGCATTCTTATCAGCAAGTTGTGCGAGTGACAGAATTTAGACCCTTAATTTTGGGCTCCAGCCCATCGTCGATTGCCAATCTTCGGTATTGAACATGCTGTCAATGTAATTTTTGTTCCTCTTGCGTCAGGTCTTGGCTCACACTAATGCTTAAACCCTTGAGGTTTTTTGTGGCTGATAATACTTTCGTTTTGGCTTCACTTGTCATAAACTCTACGACCACAGGCCTAGATTTATCAGATCTCTTGCCTAGACGATACGCTTGGTCCAGGTCCCGTGCACCGATTTCCACTTTCAGCATGTCATCGAAAAATCCGATTAATGCACTTCGCATCTGGTTGTAGCTTTCCTGCTGCTCTGGTAAACCGAAGACGATCAGGTTTTTCCTTCTTTTGTTCTTTTCTAGCTGCTCTAAGCGCTGAGCAAGCTCCCTATTTTCTTTCTCCATCTCCCCTAGCTGTTTCACAACATCACCGAGTTTTTCTCGGTTTTCAATCGAATTTTTCCCTAGAGCAGCCATAGAAGTCTTAATATCCTCTATTTTTGAAATGAGAGGGTCTAATTGATCGAGCTTTACCAACTTCTGAAGAATCAGCTTAATGTCGGCGCTGCTGGGACTTATTGTAAACAATGTGGCGTAAATCAGATGTAAATAATGAAGAATAAGACCCTTGCCCTGTGCGAACAGTCGAGGGTTAAATGTCACTCGGTCCAGTACGGCTGTACCATTGACGATAACGAGATGATAGGAGACGCAGACGACTGAAAAGAGTGCCCAAATAAGGGGAAAGTGGCGGGAGAGCAAGACGTGGCTAAAATCAGAGCAGTGGGGAGCTTATCGCTGTCGAGATCCGGCAGAAAGAGGGGAATATGGCTGTAGTCTCCGGAGAGGGGACGGCTGCAGTTGATAGTCGCCGGGTGATCAAGAAAATGGAACCCAGACGTCTTATTCAATCATGGAATTAGGTAGTTGTTTTCTGAGAATTTCGAGCGTGAAAAAAGCCCCGAGTGTCACTACTGATGTGGCCTAGCTATTAACCGATTCAAACTCTATGATCAATCCACATTGATGAGGAAAATACTTCCTCAAAACGTACTAATTTAGGGCACAAACACAGAGCGCAAATAAACGTGACCGCTGGGATCAGGCGCCAGATCTGTACTCCAATAAAATATATATTTAGTAAAAACTGAGCAGAACTCGCTACCTCAACCTCCAATTATGCTTCAGTGGTCGTGAAATATTCACCATTAGTCCAGGATGTTAGGAAGAATGGAATTTGTATAAAATGCTTTCAGATTAACCTTTGATTCCAGGTATTGGAAAGTAAAAATCTATAACTATTCCAACATTGGTTGATTTTTTATGAGGTAGGTAGGTATAGGTTTGGCTCAGATACACAGACATTTCAAACTCCATGATTGTCATTTTCAACTTACCCTGTGGGAGCGCATTTTTGAAAAAACATTCCAAAACCGGAGGGTTTCGTCCCCAGCTCCGGTGACAATCGCTTCACCGTCTGGAGACATAGCCAAGTAGAGCACGCGGTACGAGTGGCCTGTTAGTTTAGCTACTTGAGTGAGCGTGGGGTATTTCCAGACCAAGATTTGATTCTGCGAATACCCATGTGTGCTGACCTAAAATATAAAAAAAAAAATTTAATTGACATAAAATTTAGCAATAGAGAATTAGGGCCTGTTTTTCAAACGCATTCGCTGGCAGCTGAGGCGCTTTGGAGGGTGGCTGAATTCCTAATGCCCACTTTTGGGTTCTTTCACAGTCTTCCAAGTGGTTTGTTTGTGAATTCGATTCATGCCCTACTCATGTCTCTCAGTCCGCCGTCCGCAGCTGCCCACCAGCGAGGAGGCTGACTGGAGGCGGGATTGTGGAACCGGCTCTTAGTACACTAGATTCTGAAAAACTGCATGCTATATTTCTTGCTGGAAAGACCAGGACCAGCCTTGTGGTATCGCTTACCAATTCGGATGAGTGCTTGGACCAGGCCAAATTGCAGACCTGTGATCCTGTGTCTACGCACTGCATCGGTTGTCCAGTCAAAGTATTCCAGAAGCGTATACACCGATCAGCCGTACCGCCACCGCTGGCGAGTAGACCATGATGGTGAGGAGACCAAGCAATGGCTGAAAAAACGCATTTCCAAATAATTAACTGCAGGCTACATGAAGGTTTGGATGAACATTATCCTAATGTTTGAGACCAATCTCTCATGACATTTTTGCCAAGATTGAACCAAAAATATTACAATCTTAAACCCATGATTTGGGGAGAAAGTGAGGTCAAGGATATCGATTTTTATCAACTATAAAGCGTAGGCAGCACTTGTTACACTTCCCTTTGTAAACGATGAGTGAAACTTGCCAGATGAAATAACTTCCTTAACACTCGTAACCAGGGAGGTAACTGTCTTATTATGAAGATAAAAAGACTACCATATTTCAGCAAAACTTGTGATAAATAAGATATTCAAAATAAATTTAAACCTATGCCTGTACTATTGGATATTTCACCTTTAACTGCAGCCAAGTGCTCCGTGTAAGCTTGGACGGGCGTAAGCGAATGCATATTCCAAACATAGAGACGGTTATCATTCCCGCCTGATGCCAAATGTTGATTATCTGGAGACCATCTCAAGCCGCAAACCTAATCAACATGTGAGGTGAGACATATGTAAAACTTGTGAAGTCTTGAATTGTGTGATTACAAAAAGATCGGTTGGTAATTAAGGCAAACCCTAAAAAGTCAAGGATGATTGAATCAGTTTTTTAAAGAGCACAAGTCCATCCGCCCTCATTTTCAGGCAATCAAAAAAACTTCCAGTTATTCCCTGGGTTGAATTTTTCACGGCGTTTTTTCCGATTTCAAAAAATTTCAAATTTTGGCTCATTTTTCTTAAGAAATGAACCTTTGTAATCGGGCGGGATATTTTTTTTAACACCCCCTGGTAATTTGTTGGTTTACGTTTCAAGGAGTGTAGAATCCGAATCTGCAATAAAAATTTTTGTCCATCCGCCGTATGCCGTCCGGGGTTATTGAAATTTTTTGAAATTTTTACCAAAAATCAAGTTCCGTATCTAGTAGGTCCTAACGTCTTGACAGAATCCTACCTTAATTTTAAGGCCAGTAAAACAGCTGTTGAAGTGAGAAAAAATTCGTGTTTTTCAGGAAATTTGCAACTCAGGCATATTAGGCATCATTTTCTAGAGATTTTTCTATGCTGAATCGAATGAGACCATCGCCACGCCGGTAGCTTCAACCGTGCTACATTGCTCCTATAACTTGTTGACTTACGCCCTTTACAAAAAATCTACTCAGTTCAAGCTAATTTTTTACGCCTTCTACTTTAGAATTGCAATAATTTACTTAATTCAGCTTCAGGGCAGTAAGGTATCATACAAATTAAACTATAATAGTTTAAAAATAGAAAATTATGACATTTTATTGAGAAAAAGCCAAGAATAATACAAAAAAGTATGTATATATTATGATGAAAAACACTGCAAATCCTTACACTGGGGTTTATTATTCAAGTGGTTTGTGTCCCTACACAAGGGTTCATTTTTGCTGCTGTGAGTAAAGGATCGATGCTTAATTGTATGAGTAGGTGCCTAGGTAAAAATTCTTGACATTGATAAAACTCCAAATTCAAGCATTGGTATCCGTGAACTTGCAAAAGGACAAAAATTTTTTATTACAGGGACGGATTTTACACCCTTTGAAACATAAACCGTAAAAATTTCAATTTTTTTATTCAAATTGATTCAAATTTGGAATTTTTTTAGAGTGATTAAAAGGGTTAATTATTGAGCAATAAACCAAAATCCACAAATCATACCCTACCTGGCGCATTGGAGGTGTTCCACTCCAACCCCAGAGATCTACAACTTTGTTTTCTAGGTCCTAAGTCTGGGCTTAAGCCCTTTCAAAAGAAAATTGATATTTCGATTGCCGTGTTTGCCATGTTAGAGCACTAGGCCAAGCGCTTTTTAAATTACGAACGACAATTTGTTTGACCGTAAACCAGTTACGTTACCTCTTGGCGGTGCCCAGGTAGTCGCCTGTTATGGAGAGATGGGTTGGTTCGGACATCTCGCTGGAGAATCAGCCGGTCGCGGCTACCTGATGAGAGGACATCACCGCTCCAGGCCAATGCACCAACTCGGGCGGAATGTCCATGCAATTTGACTAGCATTTTGTTCGTTGAAACGTCCCAGATTTGAACATACCCATGATGGGTACCAACTGCCACCAAATTGCCCTAGAACAATTAAGAGTAATTATTTCTCTTGATTATGTACCACACATAGTCACTCCTCATTTTTGATCGGGTATTAGCCTCCAGAAACTGTAGAGCATACATCGTAACAAGTGGGGAATCGCGAAAATGGTTACTCACTAGGCAGACGCCTTAAACCTTTAGCAACAGAGAGCCTGAGCCAGGAATGTCTGCCTAGGGAGCGAAGGTACCAGGCTCGAGTCTAGCGGGAGAGTGATAATTTTAGCAATTCCCCACATGGTCTCATCTATTCACGTATTCAATGCAAGAACATACACGTTCATTCCAGGACACGGACGTGACAGAATTCCCGTCAGTAGATAGATCACATAGTCTTGTCACTTGACTCGTACAAGCTGACCATAAGTAGACGCAACTGCCAAGGCCAACGCTGAGAACATTTTGCGAACTCCAGTCCACCAGATTCAGATAAAAATCATCCTGTAACTCAGGTGCGTCTAAAACCTGCAAACAAATTAACGGCGTTAAAATTAAATGTTTTTGAAATATCAACATCAAAACCGTGAAATAATTGTTGTGGAACTGGGAAACTTCATAGGGGTAAGATACCAGCATAGTTAATCCTATCCTATTAAAACTAGGATTTTTTAAATTTTAGGACCATTTCTGTCAAAATTGAACCACTGATCCAATTTAGATGAGACTAGTCCTAAATTTTGCACCCCCTGAATGTCAACATTGAATAAATTTTGGTGTTCAAAACTGACTTGAGGGCTAATTTTTGACAACTCAAAAAAATATTTCCATGACCTCTCCAACAGAATTCTAAAATGTCAAAAAAAAAATTGCCATAAGACCCTCCCTAACTATTTTTGACTGGGAGGTCAGGGAAGGGTTTCCCCTCATTGTTGCCGGATTCAAATTAACAAGTTTTTCTGTCACACCCTACATTCTAGATAATGCACAATATAAAAATGGACATTTTCTACGTACTTTAGGTATGTTTACTGTCTAATAGTTACCAATAAAACCTAATCAGAAAAAATGTTTTTCTTATTTTTAGGTCTATTGAAAGTTCTTTTGAACTTGAGGAGTAGTTGTATTTATTTCTCAACAATGGCTAATTGGAATTTTAAGTAAGCAGGTTCACTGATGTCGCATCCTCAGTTCTTTCAGGACAAAACAATATTTGTTGTGTTGGGGACAAGGCCTATGTTAGGCTTTAGGAACAACATTGAGTAGATACTAAATCACTCGCGGAGAAATTGTGGAATCCCATAATTTGAATAAAAACTCAAAAAATGAGGGAAGAGAAATAGTCTATTCCACTTATTAAGGTATAATTGTAGACCGGTTTCGGTTATTACACCATCATCAGTACTTAAACACGTCGTGTTTAAGTACTGATGATGGTGTATTAACCGAAACCGGTCTACAATTATACCTTAATAAGTGGAATAGACTATTTCTCTTCCCTCATTTTTTGAGTTTTTATTCAACAACATTGAGGCCCCAGTCATATAAAGGCGCGTTTCCACCAAGCGAGCAACCGAGATCATCCATTCACGAAAGTTCGCAAACGTTTTCAAACGTTCTCAAACGTTTGTGAACAGCATTCGCCGTGACCGTTTCCACCGGCGGAGCATGCGCGAACGAACAGTTGTTTGCGAACATTCGTCAGTGCTCCCACAAATTCGGGAGTTATATGGATTTTTTCTAGTGGGAATTGAACACTAATTAATTTTAAAATTAAAAGGAAGCCTTTTCTGATGAGGATATATTTTGTTTTATGAGACCTACTCAAAAATTAAATAAAAATTTTTAAAAAGTAAAAAAAAAAGCCCATTTCGGATTTTGTTGAGGGTTTCCGAAGTTTGAGGCAACAACATTGACGTCGATGTCATTCCCCCAATTATAGCGCTTGCTCACGTTCTGTCGAACTATATCTATACCTAACTATTCTATCGTACGGCCTTAAGGCTTATTAAACCTATTCTATATTGTTACTAAACTATTAAACTTACTACTGCTGGCTAAGCTATAATTAGGTTTACAGAGGGAAACGGTCTCGCACACTTCTACGGCGGGATTTAGACTTGTCCCTTGAGCCCTGATGATGAAAATATGTTTTTCAAAATTTTTCATCAGACATAAAGGTGTTGTAGCTGTCCGTTTTGACCCTGTTCCCGATATCAGATAACTGACTGCGATCGGGCCTTTAAAGCTCCCAAGGATGTTTGCGGATGTTCGCAAACACGAAAAATACCCGTTTCCACCAGACGAGCCTCGAGCCCCGAATCCCTTTGATGGTTCGTCCAAATACCGACAAGTGCCGGAACAAGCTAGAGCATTCACGAACAGCTAGATTCAGCTCGGCTGGCGAAGGTTTTCTCCGGCGACTGGCCGTGACCGTTTCCACCGCCTGAGCATCGACTAATCTTTGTTCTTAATATGAGTCGTTACTAACCTTGAAAGGGATGCGGGATATTTTTCTGGTGGCTTTTCTGGGTGATCTGAGTAATTTTTGGCTATTTGGGCCGACAGGAGAGAGCGAGTATGGAGCAGTGGCCTCTATGTTTAGCTTTGAAGGCGACGGTGAGTTAAACTGAAATCAATTGAATTGATCAGTTGTTGTTAATACATTTCAATCACTTTAATTCACACTCAACTGCCTTGAAACTCCATTAAACCCAGAGTAGAATAGATTTAAAACTAAATCTTGGAAATCAGCACAGAGAGTTAAAGTCTAGAATTCAAGTGAAATGAGCAACACAGAAAGTTGATTTGGTAGAAAAACCCACACTGAGCCTTTAATTCAAACCCTCGGAAAAATAACTATTTGACTGAAAGTCGCCTGTAGTCTATGGGCTAAGACATCCACTTGGGCAGCTAGGAGTCTCGAGATCACACCTTGTACATTAGGCGATTAAAATTTTTTCTTAATTATAATTTTTGGCCAAAAGAAAGATTTTTGGTACAGTAAGAAACTTGAGACTATTCACCTTGAACAAAGAGCTTTTTTCTTCCAAAGAAGTTGAGGCTCGTTTTTCGTCAGCCTGATTCTTCAATCCAGATATGTTGGTGCCAAGAATTTCGTTGCGAAGCAAACTTGAATAAGCGACACCTTCGCGATCACTTGACGAGCTGGCTGAGTAGCCATCTCGATTCCTTCGGTGACGGCTGTTGGAGGCTTTGTTCTCCTGTTTGATGATGATACGTTATAAATAAAGTATAAATAAATAGCGTAATAAATTATTGAGCAAGGCAGGTCCTACAATTAATATCAATTCGCTAATACAAACCAATTAAGCTGCAACAACAATAGAATTCCAAATTTTCAGAATGTGTAGAGTAAGAACTGTGAAAATTCTCTAGGTAAAAATCACAACACAAAATTCACTGATTTTCAAAGTTCAATCGACAGGGTCAATTTAAGAAGTAAAAATACGATCAAAATCACGTTCCCTCCCCTTCTTGTTTCACGGCTAAATAGACAGACGTAAAATTCAATACCTCCCAGACTATAAGTTACCATGGCAAAAGATGTTGCAACATAACATTCTAATGGAAGAACATTTATGAAAGAACCCTAAAATTCAAACTGCGTTAAATTGAGCACGAAAAAAATGTGCGCCAAAATACAGAAAATATATCTTACTGGCAACAGCTGGAATCTCGTTTGCCAATTGGTTCCACACCGGAGTGGTATAAATCGGTCATTTTCTGAACTGCAGAGTGTTTCCGGCTTCAGCTTTGAGACATCTACAGGCTGTTGAAATCACGTGTGTTATTTTAAATCCAATGCATTCCCATTTGTGGTGAATTTTGAAATAAAGCAATTCTAGCCGAGCATAGAAGTCTTCGAGCACCTGGGTCCTACTGTGAGGCGGTGGAAGGGTGATGAGTCTTAGCGAGTGCAAAGTACCTACGCACTCTGAGTCCTGGAACACTAACAGCTCCAAAGTGGAAGGAACTGCCTTTTTGTTCCTAATAGATAACTATACCTAGGCAAATATCTGGAAAATGTTTAGAAAACCAGTGGTGTGTAGATAACACACAATACTTCCATACTTTGAAACGTTAAACTGTGTTCATATGTTGACTGCTTTAAAGGGTGTTTAGGTCAAAACTATCAGAAAATTCAGTATTCAAATGTCAAAATTTGCCCAAAATAAAAATACGCCATGGTATCGGAATATAAAAAATATCCACATATTCTACAAGGTAAAACAAAGATTATAAGACCAAGAACGCTCAAATCTGTTCTTTTTGTGGCCAGAAAAAAATGAAATAGAAAACACAAACAAGTACGGTGAGTTATTCAAATTCCGATTAAACAGGGTGTTAGGTCTTGCCAAGACAAACATTTCAGTTCAACAAATTTGAAAAAAGGTTGAGAATAGTGGAATGTTGAGAATGTTCTGAGGAAATGTTAATAAGAAAAAGTTTTTTCTGAAGCTCCGTTCTGATTCTCGATTTTAGGACGATTCCAATACTTCTATTTACTCTGTAAATATGGAAGTAAAAATGACCATAGCTCGGAACAAGAACATTATTAGGCTACTGCGCTAAAGCCAGCCAGCCCATCGGGATTTGACAGGAAATATGTTGCTACTGAATATGTAATTTTTTTTACTCCCATCTTTACAGAGTAAATCAAAGTATCGTCATCGTCCAAAAAATAAAGCCGGAACGGAGGTTCAGTAAGAACTCGAGCATTTTACTCAAAATCGCTTTTCTGAACAAGTGTCTGTGCGTCCATGGTCCGTTTCTGACCATTTAGTGGCACAACAAGCATTACTTGAAGCTAACTATATTGAAGCGTAAATTGTTGAGATAAAGAGATGGTATTTTGACTACTTAGAGGCTGTGTGGATCAAAAATGTCAAAAGATCACTATGCAATTTCAAAACCCACCTAAAATCAATATACATAAGATAAATAATATCCACGTATTTTGCAAGGTAAGGATCAAAAATGTCAAATGATCACTATGCAATTTCAAAACCCACCTAAAATCAATATGCATAAGATAAATAATATCCACGTATTTTGCAAGGTAAAACAAAAGACCAAGAACGCACCTGAAATTTTTGTACCCAGAAAAATACAAAATAGAAAGTACTAAAAGTGCTCCAAATTGGGAAAAGGTTAAGAATTGAGGGAGCTATGGCAATTTCTTTGAATGCTCACAAATGCACACTTGGATTTTATTTTGTCCCTATTTCTTTCTGGCTACAAAATTGACCCGATTTGAGCGTTCTTGGCCTCAAAATCTTTGATTTTCCTTAAAGAATGAGTGGATATTTGTTTTACTTCCGAATTTACTCAGAATCCTATTAGCAAGAACTATCACCCTGTTTAGCCGGAATTCGAATTACTCACAGTACTTACACAATATATTAGCACTTTTATTGTTTTATATTTTATTTCTTTTTAGCCACAAAAAGGAACCGATTTGAGCATTCTTGGTTTTAAAGTTTTTGTTTTACCATGCAAAATACGGGGATATTTTTTATATTCTGGAAACTGGACGTTTATTGATTTTAGGCGGGTTTTAAAATTTGCATTGCGTGTTTTTTAACATTTTTGATCATTGTAGCCAACAAATCAATCGTAATCAAAGTGATTTGGTTCAAAAATTTACGTTAAACATATGGAAGTATTTTGCGTTACCTACGCCTTAGCGGTTTATTAGGGATTTTCTGTGTCATTGTACAATAATCTGAAGCTAGGAGCGAGTTCAAGTGGATAGAGAAGAATATCTAGGTATATATCAGAAAAACTCTCTGTTGAAACATGGACGTGGTAGGTACCTACTCCTTAAAAAGTCGACGCACCACTGGTGTTCCTGTAACATGAGTTACGCAATTCGAATGCAGGCCAGTTTTGCAATTAGCAGTTTTGTTACATTTCTGGTCTTTGTAGCCTCCAGACTCGATACAATATAAACCATTTGTTCAAAAAAAACCTCAAGTACCATAATATGGGAGTATTGCGAGCACTCTGCACACCGCTGGTTTCATTCTTTTCCATCTCATGTGAATTCTCATTGATAGAAAATGATGCGTTTGTTATCAGCCTATTCCAGCAAACATGAAACATACACTTTTGTTCTAATACCAAGCCCGGGCCAAAAGATTTCCAACTTATACATATCATGATGATGGATATTACATGCTAGATGAGTACTTACTTCAAATCGTTCGCAGCCACTACTTTTCAACGTATTGTACAGCCCAGTTTCATAGGGTGGCGGTGACTTTGGGGAGTCGAGATAGTTTTCATCATTGTCCACCAGATTATTCACTATCGGGAATGGTTCTTTTTGGAAAACCAGAGTGTTTTCGCCTTCATTTTCAATGTTTCCATAGCTTCTTTTGGGAGGAATCACGACAAAATTGCTGCTTCGAGCTTGCTGGTATTTGAGGCGCTGAGCAAAAACGGCGTTGATATTGCACTCACCCATGACTGAAAACTATGAGCAAAAACGCAAGAAGATAAATAAATGAGCATTTCAAAAAATTTGATACCTACCTAATAATTTATGGTTGGGTTTCAAGTACCAAAGGTGTTCCATCTTGACGCGAACGGAGTTTGGTTTGGGAAGAGGATTAAAATCAAGGATTAAAATGTATTACAATGAATAATTCATCATTAACGCTGGTTTCAAACGGAAACCTTGCATCGGAAGTTGCCTTCTCATCGAACGGGCGTCTGTCTTTTGCCACAGTATAACCAGTCACTCATCGAGTGCGAATACTGAATACAACCTACATAGGTACCTCATAAAAATAAACTGTAACACTAATTTGGACGCAGTCCGAAGACGTAAATACAGTAAAGATGACGAATTATCCAATTACACAACTTAGATTACACTTACTGAAACGTCCCCTTTTATCGGCTTACGATGGGAAGCAGAGAAGTCGAAAGTAGGAAGCGAACAGATATTACAACTACCTACTAGCAGAGCATTAGTCCGTCTTCAAAAGCATGTAACACCTGAATACGATAACTTGAAGCAAGGTATAATATAAATACAGGTACCAAAAATGAAATTATTCGCGAGTTTCCGAACAAAATATTGTCTAAGGGTTACGCTAGGCTTATGCTTCTGACGTTCTGACACGAACATTCATTCATCGCGATTTTAATCACAAGCACAACACGAAAACACAAACACAACACAGGAGGACACACAACACAATCACCCCACGGAGAAACAAATTAAATGGCCGCTTCGTCTGCCTCATCACCCAACGATGTAGTACCTACAACATGCCGGAAAAAGCGCTGCAGTCGCACCATGGTTCTAAAAGACACTAAAAAGTTGGAATACACTAAAAATACAAATATACCGGAAGTACTGTGAGTTATTCAAATTCCGATTAAACAGGGTGTCAGGTCCTGCCGAGACAAACATTTCAGTTCAAGAAATTAAAAAAAGTTTGAGAATTGAGGGAGCTATGGCCATTTTTACTTCCATATTTACCGAGTAAATGGAATTATTGGAATCGTCCTAAAATCGAGAATCGGAACGGAGCTTCAGAAAAAACTTTTTTTATACACATTTACTCAGAATCACTTCCCGAACAAGTGTCTGTGTGTCCGTGCGTCCGTCTGTGGTCATTTAAAAAAATGGCCATAGCTCCTTCAATCCTCAACCTTCTGTAAAATTTGCATAGCTGATTTTTTGATATTTTTGACCTTAACACCCTTAATTGCAGTCAAAATATGATCAAATTTTGTCAAAAATGTACGTTTCAAAATATGGAAGTATTGTGTGTTATCTACGCACCACTGGTTAGTAAACGACCACGACGGACACACAGACACTTGTCGGGAAGTGATTCAAAGTAAATGTGAATAGTAAACGTTTCTTCTGAAGCTCCGTTCCGATTCTCGATTTTAGGACGATTGTAATAGGTACTTCCATTTACTCGGTAAATAAGTATGGAAGTAAAAAGGAAAAATAAGTAATTGAAAGCCTTCACGGAAAATTCGATCCTAAGAAAAGATGGCGTGAGGTTGGCGACACTGTAGCCTCTTTACTTCAACTTTGAACACTCTCTGTTCGAGCTGGGAGGTAGGAGCTCTGAAAAAGCTCACGAGTCAAGACAAGCGTCTCACTCACTTTGATGACCGCGTGGTTGCCTCTGTCTGATAGGTTAGAGCGTGCCTGTTTGGGATTGCGCGGTTTTCTGAGGTTCTGTCATCGTTTTGAGTCCAAATATTCTGAACTTCATTCGATTTTTCTTGTTTCTTATTACAAGTGACCTGCAATGGACCCCCAGGATCAAGCCTACTTTGACGAGGATGACGCGGTGATGACGATGTCGCTCGATGAAATTATCGCCTCTTCAGAGCTGATCGAACGCGCACGTTCAAGTGGTACTGCTACCGCTCCTGACGTTGTCGTCCGTCGCCTTACTCCTCCGCCATTGATGCCTCAGAATAACCCCGGGAGCGAGAACTCTGAAGGATTCAAGCGTCAAAGCTTCAAGCCGCATGTCGACCAGCAGTTCCGCCCGAATCAGTATCAAGCCCAAATGCGTTTGGACCTATTGAGACGAGATCCACGCGCCAGTAAAACGGGCCACGTATACGGCCCAGATTTCGCATTCGGCTCATGCGGCTCCTTCCTGAAGAGATACCCTTCATTCGGAGTACGCAATCTCTCGGGCGCCCACCCGTACGCGCGGGGCTCTCAAAATGAAGAACCTCCCCGCCATAATGGAGGTGGATCTTCTGGATACCCAATGAGGAGCAATTCGCTCAACGCTTTCCGCGGTAACGATCAATCCTTTGGAACGGAGGAAGACTCCGATTCCGATTGCTTCATGGCTCCGAGGAAAAGACGGTTGCTCAACCCGACGGTGCAGCGTGAGATGAAGCAGGAAATTGACAAACTCAAGAACCGCTCGCCCATGGTCAAGTCGCAGCTGATATATTCCGCCGAGAACTGTCGACCGGACGTCCACAAGACCATTCTTAGCTTGAACGCCCGATTCACCAGGTACCACCTTTAGTTCTCTTCGACTCCAAGCTGAAGCTATGCTTCCTCGCCAGATTCTCCGACTACTTCAACTTTTATTTCTGCGCATATTTTAACACAACTATTTCGCGCATGTTCGTATTTTTCATTCCGTTTGGCTTGCATTATTCTTTCTGTTAAAGGTCGTAAAGTTTTTGTGTATAAGTACCTACGTACCTGTGTTATGAATATTAAAGTTTTTCTTTTAATAGTACGTTGAGTAATTGAGTTACCGAACTAAAATGTTACCCAACCAGATGACCGGAATAATCCTTCAAAACATTAGTGGTAAGTACTACCTAATTATGAAGATGAGGAGGAATCGCATTAAACCAGCGGTGCGCAGGTAATACGTAAATTTCTATAGTACGTAACAGGGCTTCCATAGGACGTAAATTCGTTAATCAAAGCAATTAGATTTTGACTTATTTGATGACTACAACAATAAAAATGTCAAAAAATACACCGCTAATTTGAAAACCCAATCAAATCATCGGGTTACTGAAATATAAAAAGTAATTACCCACGTAATCTGCAAGGTAAATCAAAGATTTTTAGACCAAGAACGCGCAAATCGGTTCGTTTTTGTGGCCAGAAAAGAATAAAATGGAAAACACTGAAAGTGCAATTTATCCGATTGAATTCTGGTTGAACAGGGTGTTAGGTCTTGTCGAGACTAACATTCCAGTCCAAGAAATTTGAAAAAGGTTAAGAATTGAGGGAGCTATGATCATTTCCGTGAATCAGAATTGTGTTCAAGTAAAAGTTTTTTCTGAAGCTCCAATCCGATTTTCGATTCTAGAACAATCGCAGTACCTACCTACTTTTTAGTTCGCGAACACGGAAGCAAAAGCTGGCACGGAAATTTTCTCTCAACGTGAATCGAACCCGGCACCATCAGCTACTGCTTCTATAGTTAAAAGTCCAAACGGCAGGGGCGTTGCAAACGAGTCGGATTGTGTCGTCCTGGTTCCTAGCGACTGGGATGACACAGTCACGCAGCCGTTAGATCAGGGAGGAGATTTCGCTACCTCAATGGTCTTGAGGTTGAGGTCATGTTTACAACTTGTATGCTGGTTGTAGTTTTATTAGCATGTTTAGGAAAACTCGTCTCGTTTCGGATCCGTCATTGTTAGTAGCTTTTGATTTTACACTTTTGGTATAGATTTCCAGGATGGCTAATTCCACTCCTGCTGCCGATAAAACTGTTAATAAGGTGGCTCTGTGTTCGGCGATATTCGCTGGTTTCGCCTACGTCGGATATTCGGTTGTGCGAACGGCTTTCTGTCGTAAACTTGGGCGACGAGAAGGAGACGGTAATTTTATTTCAGATCAGCAGCCTTTAATGTAGCTACTTGATTAAGTTTGCACTTCAAAGCGACTGCATACCAGCTCGATGTAATTAATTAGGTTGCACTTCGACTTGAGCTGCCTATCAGCTATGGAAGGCAATTCATTGTAACACGATTCGTCTGGCTAGACCATCAATTTAATGCCGATACTGCTGTACTTACCGATTTACCAGTAATGAGCGCCAACGAACAACAAGGGTTTATTTCGTTACCTCGGGACAAAAGAAACACAACACATACAAAGCTTAGTAAGCTATGCAATACAATACAAAAAATTGTGTATTGTATGGATATGGACTTAATCCGTAGTCATGGAATGCCCTTAGGCCTGACCTTTGGACTGCGCCCGAAAAAGACACCTTTAGCTATGAAAAAAAAGATTAATGTGCGCCTGCGCCAGCTAGCTATTATCTACGGAATGTGATGATGATAAATTATGAAAACGCCGCGAATTTTCACTCTGGGGTTTATTATTCAAGCGGCATGCGTCCCTACGCAAGGGTTGATTTCATACAACTCCAATATGTAGATATTGGTATATAATATAATATATTAATAATATATTAATAATATAATATATTATATTATGTATGAACTTTAACGCCTGCTCATAGCAGCCATTCCAATACTTTGACACAGGTAAACCAAATAAATATTTTCACACTCATAGGCAATTTATTGTAAAAGAGTGGAATTTGGTTCGAATACCTTTGCTGAAACTCTACACTTCAATGAATCTGACGAAATCAAGAAATCCTTGCAGTCCCCTCCATATGGGCGCTCATTGAAAAGGCTCCAACTCCTTAATGAAGAGATCGATCGATATGGCACTGGTGTCATTCGATTCAGCATCAAAGAATCTTTCAAACGAAGTATGCTACTTATTTGTTGAAAAACACAATTGTTTCAACAGGTATTTCTACTATTTTTTTTAGCTCTAATTATTTTACCTTAAAATGCTGCGATATTCCTGGCTAAAGAATTGGGTCCGCCCCGGCCTGGTTGGATTTTTCCTGAAAGTCATATATAATCTTCTGACGTCTGAAAAAGATGATATGGATTATTGCCTACTGGAAGGGGATAGAATTATACTTATCATGCAAAGGAGGGTCTGAAGGGCGAGCAGTGGTAGTCGCATGAAAGAATTCCGATCCCTTCTCAAGGAGTGTTTCAAGCTCAGAAATAATTTGTGCTTCACTCTCAACTGCATGATTTGTTAGCTCTGATGGTCTTGACTCGACAGAGGGGCTTTTTTGATTAGGTGATACTGAAAGAAAGGACTTGCATTGGTCCCAAAAATTCCTGGGGCCAATTTGCTTGGCGACTTTAGTGACTCGTCCCAGACATGATCAAACCTTTAGAGACTCATTTGCTCGTCTTACAATGGTTGATTTTGCGTGATTATGTTATTGTTCAAAAATCTTCAATCATGTTTCAGTCTATCACGATGAACATCGGTTGTACTTCAGGCGGCTTTCTCAGACTACTCAGACAGACGTTCTGTTGGGCAACTTGGACCTGTCTGGATCCGGGAAAGTCATACTCCGGCCGATGACTGTCCAAGACAGAATTCGGGAGTTGAATCTGCAGGCTCGAATGTTCACAGATACCGTATTGGCTATACAAACTACGTCAAACCATTCACCTCGTCATTTGCCTGGACACAGGAGCCTGCAGGTTGGTGTTCTCTTTCTCCAAAGGTTCATTGCCAATTTTGGAGAATTGCTGTGCTCATTCTTCGAGTGCCTACTCAAAATCATAAAAATTCCCGTTATATAAGATTGCAGGTCCTCCTCCTGTGAAACGTTTTGGGAAATGGAAGAATATTGAATCAGATGATCATGTTGATAGAGAAGGAAAAAATTTAGTCCACATCTCTGATCCAATTTTCATCCCTGGACGACCCGCCTTACTTTCCTTTTGTGTGTAAAGATTTCAATCTTTACACACAAAAGGAAATTTCAATAGGGCTCACGGGTAGCTTAGTGGTTTGAGTGCCGGACTCAAACCGCAATGCTGCTTGGATTGTGGGATCGAATCTTACTTTTGGCATGAAGAGTTTGGCCCATAGCCCTATGATTCATGCTGCTCCTGGTCCAGGGTTTTAGAACATTTCGGTTCTGAGTAGGAGGACAAAATCCAACCTTGTAGAGTCTAAACCGTTTGTACTTGATTAATTGGCAATTTTCATGACCTTTACGTTTTGCTGCAGTGTTCACCATGGAGCTCACCGCGCATTCTTTCGCCGGTAGACATGCGCCATATTTTGACGAGTAGGTCAACTGAGAACCTATCAAACCTGTCGATCGGACGGACTGGGGAACTAACGCTGACATCGCCTGTCCGGAAACGTGGAACTCGTAGATCGATGAGGCGTAGAGCTCAGTCGAGAAGTCCGGACATGCACATGCACACAGATCTTAACAGCGAAACAGAAAGATCCCTTGCTGAGAAAGAACAACAACTGAAACTCCATCTTGATAACATTGCGCACAGTCAGAGGTAGGTACTGTATTCACATAAACTCTATACTTACTGACAACAATTTTATTCTCATGCAAGTTTAAAAAAACATTAAGATTTCTATTTGAAACACGGTCTTTATAAATGACAAATGTAGCAAATTTGCTTTTTATCCTAGAGAAATACCGCGCCATGATGCCAAGAGTCTAGTCATCCTTCTCCAAAGCAATGACACAGCGCTTTTGGAAAGAACGCTTACCACAATTAGTAACGGGGCAACGAATTCAGCAAACCAAGTAAGTTTACCAATGACATTTGACTAGATGGTAACAGCAGGGGTGAATGTGGTAGAAATTGGAGGAAAAAAAACAGTTACCTATGCAGTTTGTTTCTCAATATGACCAAAAGAAACAAAAGATGGCAGAGGGACCGACAATCTTACTAATTTTCTTAAAAAATGCAAAACGCAACGCGCGGGTGTGAAATGTATTGGAATAACATTCATTTAGAATTTAGGAAGACTCGCCAGGTGGCTTTCGATTCCAACCAGTGGTGTCATTAACTGGTGTCAATAGTCTTTTACTAACTAATCGTATCGGCTTCCAGTGACCTTAGGACTCCACCCAAGGTAACTGTTTCAGTGGATATGGTTTTTTCTTACAGGTGACGTTGAGAGAAGTTGGTTGCTTGATCAGGGTACAAAGACTCCTAACGCACTACAAATCAAACGTTCAACTGGCGGCACTGACAGCTTTAGGGAATCTTGCCTTAAATTCTGATAACCAAAGAGAAATGAAGGTAATCTATACTGATTCGTCTATGCTTTTACCTCGTTTATTTCCCTGCTGAAGGGGACATTTCACCTAGGACATACTGTACCTTGAGAGTAGCAGTGTGTCAAGTCAAAAACCTGCAATCTGAGAAAACGAGTTTTAAGTTTCGCGGATCAGTGTAACTCAACCCAGGTAGTAATGTAACCAGCGCTCCCAAGTGATAACGATTGAAACTAGGATTGTAGCGATACTATTTCCTTGTTGAGATCTATTCGCCTGTAATTTTAACTCAAAACTCGACATTTTGGACTTGTCACACTACTATTCTCAATGTGCGATATTTTTTTTTATTTTTATTGACCGTCATACAGAAAATTTCTTTGAAATCAGTGAATGCAAGGGTCTTTGGACAAATCTAGCTTCGAATAAATTGATAAACCGGACCTGAATCGGGTTTGGAAAATTCTAAATTCGGCTTGTAAATGCCATAAAATGTTACTTGACATTATATTGCAGGATTCAATACCAGTTATAACGTCAATACTCCTGTCTCAGCCACCTGAAAAGATAGCCTTGCAATGTTTGACCACATTGACTAACATAACAGCTTTACCGGACTGGCATGATGAGTGCTGCCCCGTCCTACACCACCTCTACAATCTAGTTGACACGGGCGTTTTTCCTATTAAATTACAAGCGCTTAAGGTTTTGGTGAATCTTACCTGCAACATGGACATGATTCCCAGTCTTCTGGCTGCTCAGGTGAGGAAAGCTCAAATTTATTTCCAATTTTAAGTAGTTGTTATTCCAGCTGCTTTAGAAATTTCGTGCATGAGCTTTGTTGTATCATCACCTCCACATTATTGTTGCATTAATTATTTTTCATATTTATTATTTTCATTTATTATATATTTTGAATTATTGCTGAGTGTATCGTTACTCCTGCTGGTCATTAAAATTTTGTTCAAATATAAGGTAAGGAACATCTTTTTGGAGTGATCGATCTACTAGGGTTGGGAATTTTCAATGAGAGGCAAGGAATCAATTCCATAACTATTTTTTAGACACACTCTGAAGAAGGTGATATATCCTCTGGACCGTCGGCAACTAAGCACATTCCTGACACCTTTCCCAGTTGTCAGCTGGTAGCTTGCATCACTTCCAATTTATTGGCGTTTCAATTTAATTTCGAACATTATTGAAAACGGAATATTTTGAAACATTGAAAAGTACTAAAATCCTTCTTGTACTCAGTCATTGTTGACTTAGTTGCATATTTGAAATTCTCCCAAATCTGTTTCGGCAGAGTGAAGTCAATTTTTCAGGCAAATTATGGGTATGAATTCCCAAGTCGTTTCAAAGTGAAGGCGATCGCTACAAATGCTGGAATACTTTGGGGCTCACGGGTTGGTCTAGTGGCTAGTGCGTCTGCCTAGCTGCAGGCTATACCTGAGAGTTGCGGGTTCGATTCCCACAGGTGCCATGAAAAATTTGGTCCATAGCCTTATGATTCATGTCACCCCTGGCATTCGGGGTTTACGGAATTAAATGATATTGGAGAACTAAACCCACTCCTTGTGATGCCCTATGGGTTAAAACAATTAAACCATCATTTATTTATTATTTTTTTACAAATGCTGGGCTACAGGTGCAACACGCTTGGTTATGTTTCAGGCACCTAAGAAACTATTACACCTACTGGACATTTCAACCAATGAAGAGCTACTGTTACGAGTCGTAACCCTATTAGGCAATCTGACTCAAGGAGTGCGGCAACTGAATATTGACCCCATCTTGGATTTGCCTCTAGAAGACAAAGCTCCGTCACCAGATACTATGTAAGTTCAATCAGCATACATTTATTTATACAGCAGGCTCTTTAGTGTCAGCCTCTGTAACTGCTGCCCTTTTTTGGACCTAATCCCGTCATGGGCTGGATTGAGTACCATCTATTCAACTTTTTATTAGTTCGTATCCCCGATTCGTATCAAATAATATAATGACCTATCTGTTGATCACAGGTATGCAGCCATATATGGAGTCAACGTTCAAGATAAGATCTGTAATAAAACGTTTACTATAATGAATAATCATCCAAACGAGGATGTCAGGGTGCAGTCTAGGAAAATTGTGGACGCATTAAAACCATGAAATCGTTACCAGATAATTATAATTCGCTTTGCTGTATATCACTAGGAATACTCAAATCATGGCTTCTTTGAGTAGGTAATGTTTGATGCTGGAAAGAAAACTTGAAATTCCCTTGTCGTGGTGGTTACTGTATCCATTATGGCCGAATGGGCCAATATCAATGTTTGCGCCAGTACCAACGCACATTCCTTGGTTAACCTCTGAGACTCTGAACCCATTTTGATCATTCACGTATTTACAAAATAACCGACTTTTGTAAGGTTATATTATATAACCTTACCAATGTCGGTTATATCTCATCAACACCCTTGCACCGCCTCAAGTAGCGCGACCAAAGCTTGCGGTTACCCAAGAGACGTGTTTCATTTAGCCAGGAATTTTGCTGTAGTGCGAGTGAATCTCTTCACTTGCCTTGGAAGGGCCACGAAGTATTGCAATCACGTTCTTCACTATAATCGTAAGGAATGGAAAGAATAAGCAAATTCAGAGCTTAGGAGCCGTTCAATAATTACGTAAGGATTGAGGGGGGGTTTGGAAAATCTTACTAAACCCTTACAAGGGGGTGAGGGGGGGTAAGTGCTTCCTTAAGTAAGATTTTTGAGAGTGAGTTTTCAGCGCGTAAATAAGCAACTTTTGTTCAAAAGGCCAGAAAAAGCACGAAAAATATCCATAAATTGCGTGTTTTTCCACGAAACTAAAAGCAAACTTATTTCATATTTTAATGATATTTCATATTTTAAACGATTTCATATTTTTTTCGCTTTAACAAAAGTCAAAATCTTACGTACAATTTAGGGAGAGGGGAGGGGGGGGTTTGAAAAATCTTACTAAATCCTTACAAGGGGGAAGGGGGGGGGGGCCAAAAAATCCGAAAAATGTATTTACGTAATTATCGAACGGCCCTTTAGAATAAGCAGCAAGCTTTGATTTGCTTTTTCAACATTCTGCCGTAAATTGAGATTTCGCCTTTATGAATCTCAGACATCCTGCTTTTACTCAGATTCAGCAACTTGCAATTTTCGGGGATAATCTGGATTCCAATGTGTACAATATTCAACTGAAGGCCTTGGATGAGAGGACATCCGCCTATTCCAATCAATATGCTAGCTAAAGTGTACAGAAAATTCCACAAGCCCCTGTACGCAGTAATGACTAACTTGTGAGGGCAACCACTACGCCAATGTTATTTTCAAAACCACGTGAAAAAAATTTAAATCAACCCACGCATTCGCAGTCAACTTTGAATTTGGTTTGTATCTGCGGTCGTTTTTGTTTAATTCCTTTACTTACCTCCCGAATCAGCATAATTTGTAAAAACATTTGTTGTATTGGTAAATGCATATCGACGTCCAGTGTAGCCACTCATCTTTGACATTCCTAGCAGCAGGGTATTATTAGGCACTGTCTTACTCAAAGAAGCCATCCATTCCCCTGAATGGTGTTCTTCATAAGAATCATAGCAATTTTTCGTAATAAATATTTTTGTGGTCTTTGTCCTCTAGTTGGCACGTAGTCATGAATAGATTTAACTGGCTTTTGAAATTGTGTCCGAGCAAAAGTAAAAACAAGCTCTGTCATATGCCACTTTATTAACAAAGTGAAAATTATGCCCTCAAAACAGGTTTTTAGACTAACCCTTCATTGTTGTCTAGGATGATGGAAAATTGCCTCTCAGCCATCGTGTAGCTACAACTCCCTTCGTTTGATGTGGGAAAAAGCGTTTTTCTCACTTCCAACTTTACAAAGTAAATGGAGGTTTCGTAATCGTCCTGTAATTTGAAATCTAACCGAAGGTTCGGAGGGAGAATGTATTATTATTTATTTTTGTGCAGTATTACTCAGAATCATCTTCTGATCAAATGTCTGTGCGTCCATCTGTCCTTCTTTGCGTATTTTCAACCAGTGGTGCGTCGATACCTCGCACAATACTCCATGTTTTGATAGGTAAATTTCCTACTTAATTTGACTATATTTGGAGGGCTGTGTGGATCAAAAAGGTCAAGTTACTGAGGGAATTTTAAAAGGCGGGTGCCTAAGATTTTTAGATCAAAAACGCTCCAATCAGTTTATGGGTCATTCTCACAGAAAGGGCAGAAGTGATGTCCAGAAGGTTTGTGAGGGCCCTCTTATGAATTTGAAGTTGGGCAAAATTTTAAATTGTACTATTTCACTTTTCGCAAAATGCGATTTTTTTTTGTTACGATCAATTAAGTCTTTCACTAAGAAAAAAAATTAAATGCGTCGATTTGTCACGGCCCTGTCCTGTCCAGGCACGAGGTTCCCAACTTCAAGCTTCTTTCCTATGTCTTTCCGATGCTACCAAATACCCGGCGCTTCTAGAATAGGTCAAAATTGGTCTCAAGATACCTAAATGACAGTTTTTATAATTTTAGAACGGAAAGATTACGGTACTGAGATGAAAATAGGGGTGTCCAGAGGTTTGCAGTCACGGCCCTGTCCTGTCAAAGAATTCGAATTTTTGCGGTCCTCTCAGGGTTTTTTCCGGATTTTCTTCCCTCCATCATTTTGGCACGAGTCTCAACGGTCCAGAACACCGGCTAGCTTTGGATTTTTGTCGAGATTTAACCCAGTGACGAGATAGAACGTCGGCCGGAACCTTGTTGGTCGGACACAACTGTCACGGCCCTGTCCTGTTTCTCAAAGTAGGTATTCAAACTTAATTTTTTTTACTTCTCAGTACCTCGTACGCAGCGTGGAGCAGTTTCGATTACGATAATAATTTTTGGAAAAAAAATTACTGTGTGGGCAGGAGCGTCAAAAAACCTATGTTTTGTCACGG
This sequence comes from Nesidiocoris tenuis, assembly GCA_036186465.1. Lineage (NCBI taxonomy): Eukaryota > Metazoa > Arthropoda > Insecta > Hemiptera > Miridae > Nesidiocoris > Nesidiocoris tenuis. The sequence goes on along the minus strand of AP028910.1, from coordinate 24,438,521 downwards.
CCCTGTCCGTCACGGCCCTGTCCACATCTCTGAATTCGAGGACAGGGAAGGGATGAGGAGGACAGGACTGTGACAGTTCCAGCACTCTGCAGGACAAAATAGTTCCATTCTTCCCTCTTTTAGCTAGAATTTCGCCATTTTTAATCGGAATTTGAATAACTCACAGTACTTCCGACATATTTGCATTTTTAGAGTTTTCAATTTTATTTTTTTCCGGCCTCAAAAATGAACCGATTTGAGCGTTCTTGGTCTTAAAATTTATTTTTTTCCGGCCTAAATAAGGCAGCCACTGTTTGGATAGTTTTTGAATTTCACTTAGAACATTCAAGAGAGGGTTTCCAAATTTTTTGCGCAGAATTGGAGGAAAATTTTTATTTTGAAAACTCCAACCCGAAACTGCCCCTTTCTGTGAGAATGACCCTTATTTTTGTGGCCAGAAAAAAATCAAATAAAAACCACTAATAGTACTATTATAATATAATAGTACTATCATATTATCAAGAGTACTGTGAGCTATTCAAATTCCGGTTGGACATGGGGATAGGTTTTGCCCGGCCAAACAGTCCGGTTCAAGAAATTTGAAAAAATTGAGAATTAGGTAGCTATGGCCATTTTTTAAATGCTCACAGACAGATACTTGTTCATGAAGTGATTCTGAGTAACAGGTAGCGTATAAGTGAAAATTTTTCTGAACCAAAAATTATTGCTTTGATAATTACAATACTTCCATTCACTTTGTAAATGTGGAAGTAAAAATGGCCATATTCTAGGCAAACCACCTGGGAGGCAAGACCCACCATCCTGTTAAGCTAAACGTTCAATTGCTCGCAGTAGTTCCAGAATATAGGCATTTTGAGTTTTCTATTTTACTTTTTTCTAGTTGCTAATGATTTAAGCCTTTCACTCCGACTTTGATACCAGGCAAATAAGCATGGTGTGATTTTTGGCATTCTTCATACGATTTGCCTCCTAGCGAGTCAATATGAACATGGTTCAAAATGTTGTTATTTGGGGATGCTGTTTAGGTGCTTATTTTTACTCTCCTTGATCTCAGGAACTGCTGTCTATGATGGGTGGTTCTAATTAATCAAAGCAATGGCAACATACTGTAACACGAGTAGGGAATCCGGTCGGAAAACTCGTCTTCTGTTGCGGAGTCACAATTTTCTCATATTGATCATGATGTCCTCCGCATGATGTGGCTGATTAGTATTGTTCCCTACCGTACGACTGACTATCGTGGGTCGAAGTCTTAATTGTTAAATGGACATCAGACGCTTTTCTCCTTTGATTAGGACGTCTGTTGAAAGGCGAAAATCAAGACAAAATCGAATTCCGGCCAATGTTAGCAGCATAGGATTTTATGAAAAGTGCCACATTTAATTAGTAGCGGGAAAGCCCTCGTGGCCCACGTTCGGAAGTAGTTCCACCAAAATGACAAGAGATTGAGCAGTTGTTGAAACATTTTTCCAAGATTTGTCTCAGCGTGGGTTGGTTACATTGTAATGCACCGAAATACAGTTATTTATAGCATAAAATCTATGATACAATACAATAATATCATTCGTATCCTCGAAATTTCTTGAAATTAGTGTAGTCTATTAGCGTTTTGATGAAATCAGAATGACACACGTTCGGCCGCCTAAAATTCGAATTCCAGATTTATTTCAACCATTTTAATATTTGTGCTGAAGGATTTTTCATTCGGAAATGGGTGAAACAGCAAACAGGGGTTTCTGAGGTCTCTGAATCCAAATATGACGTCAAAATACCAAAATTCCGACCCACATCTGTTGTCCATTAGGCCGTACAGTAGGAACGACTTCATAGCCAAAGCTCACTCAGCTGATCACAGGGTACAACCGGCATTTCAATTACAACAGTACATTTTAACTCAATCAAATTTTTCAGCTTTGTATAGGGTTTCTCAGTCTAGGATATTTTAGCATGGGAGCTGGATGTTGAGTCGACTTTCCAACCAGCGTTATGGACATCCAACATTACCGTTCAATTTGCTTATAAATAATGCCCTATCCAAAATTATGCCCTGCAGTTTTTCTCCACCTTATCTATAGACCGAAATTCACTTGGTGCTATCCTGGAAACCCTGGCGACCACCTGCCCTCTGGATCGGGTGTGGATTGATCCATTAATCAGTATTGGTAGTCAAGGTGTCGGGAACGAATCACCTGCCCTTTCTGCAAGCTTTCGAACTTATACAATAAAGGGTAAGATGCGATGTTATTAAAATAACGAAAGCACTGAGAAGAGCAGGTGTCTCCATTATTGACCTCGTTCACAATCTCTTGACTACCCGGTGGTTTATTTGCTCTCTAAAACAACCCAGGATTTGCAGAGTTTCCAAAAAAAATTATCCCATGAAACTTTGTACGGATTCTAGCAGATCAGTTAAATTCAGGTACCCGCCGTTATCGTTGAAGATGGTTACACTGCCTAAATGGGGTCTCGCCAGCGTTATCTTATTTGTTAATAAGTCATATTGTTAAGCCTATTTTTGACGCGAACTAAAGTTTTCCTGTCTCTTTCAGCTGTCCTGATTAGATTCACTATCTCATGAGAATAAGTAAGGGGTTTTTCGAGTCGCTCTTTCTACCGCATCAAATGTCGGATCGTCTCGCGGACTGCAAGATGCAATAATTTTTGGTCCTCTTAATGAGTCTCTTACCCTCTGCTAGTTCCCTCTCACTTGCTTGAAAGGCTGCAACAACTATGACGCGCCTGAAATTTTCATTCGCTATTCACAGCTCAGCCAAACGTTGTTCTGAGCTGAAAATGGGGATACAGGGGTTTTGAAGGAGGTTGAATCTAATAACATATAATTCTGACACCCTCAGGGAGCTCGTTGGACAAAGATTGAACGTTTTTTAGTCATTGCCATTTGATAATTCTCAGATTCTTGCAAGTAAAGATGAATTACCCACCGATGAAGCATAAAAATCTCTCGACTCTTTTTCGGATCCTTCATTCATGCCTCAGAATCTCTGGTTTCTAATGGCGTACAAACTAGACGATCAGAATTCTAACAATTAGTACTTAATTTTCAGTTAGTTTATATTCAAATAATTATATTGTTTCTGTTGTTCGATTTCAAAAATTACCTCCATAATCAGTTTCTTTCTGGCCATTATAAAAAAAAAAAAAATTGAAACACGAGAGTTGATTCTAGTCTAGCTAATTGTAGGGCAAAACGTCAGGTGAACCGTGATCGTAATCAAGGCCTTTAAGTATGTGCATCATTTTTGCAGGCTAATTCAGTGATTGATATGACTGTGGTATGAAATTATTTTTTAGTAAACGCCTAGTCTTATGTCATGAAAGAGAATGCACATTTTCATTGTATTTTTGTGGTTGCTATTGTAAAACTCTTCATTGTTGCATAGTTTAAAATGTAAAATAATAATACCTCATTGAATTTATGTAAAAACACTACGAAAACGTTGATTATTTATAAGCAATTTAGTCTTGCTCCGTTGCAAAACATTTCTCTAAGCAAAAAGTTTCAAAGTGAAGTGAACTGTTCGATTCAGTTTTCATTACCGTGCTGATAATTGAGTCTATTGTATATACTCAATGCGTCAACTGGTGGTTCCGACCACTGCGTTCCTACGTTTAGTAATAATTGTTATTTTACATGATTTTTGAGCTGCAGCTTGTAAACTATGAATATTAAATGCGATTGGAGAACTCAACAATTACTTTTTTTTTCTTGTAAAACTCAATCCATAGGGCGCTGCCAATTTCGCACGTCCCAACCTTTCTTTATCACTGCAAAATATTTACCTATTCAATATTATGCAATTTCATCCCGAATACTTACCAATCTGATGGAAGAAACTTGAGAAAAAAGAAACTGACCTTGAGAAATGCTGCAAATTTTTCACTGGGGTTTATTTATTCCTAGATTCAATTTTTACTCACTAGGTAGGTCCTGTGTTGAAAACCTAATTACGCAGGTACCTCAGTAAATACGCTCGACGTTGAATTGTATCCTTTCGACAGTAAAAAATTCGACAATGAATACACCTAGGTATTAAGTATCAGAGCATTCAATTCCCAATCCGTCTCTTTGACATACATCAAATGAACTTTTTTTTTTAACAAACGGTAGGAAAAACACTTTTACTGAATTGGGTATAACTTTTAAACTAATTTCAACCCATAGATGTGGCAGTGGCCTCATTCGATTCAGCATGAGAAAGCTATCTAATGGAAGGTCCATAAAATGGATCAATATCATCCGGTTGGCTCTCATCTTGATGAATAGTTGAAGTCCGCTAATTCATCCTCTACTAATTTAGCAAAAATGATGGTTGATGAGGAGTTGACAAAATCAACACGATTCAAAAGTAATAAGTTATTTGGAAAACAAGACTTGGTAAGTTTACAATAAGGTAATGAAATGGCGTAATTTAACCGAGTAACAGTAATAAAATAATCTCAATCTGTATAATAACTAGCTTAAAAATATAGATCAGACACATGAGCTAGCTGCGTCCTCGTTCTGCAATAGTCGAAAAATAGCGTCGCAACATTTTTAATAATTCATCGCAAGAGTGAAATTTAACAGTGCTTTCTTAAGAAAATAAATTGTTTTCCTTCTTTTTATAGGGGTTTTGTAAGATACGCGGCGACGTCTCCATCACCCTCAGCAACAGCTGGTCCAGGTAGTCTTCAAGGTCTCGCTGTCTCTTCACCTCTTTGTTCAATTTGTTTTGAAGGTCGGCAATAGCGTAAATCAATTCCTAATGACAAGTTCTAATTAATGACAAGTTGAACTACCATACGTTCGCAAAATGCTCAAGTAACTGGAGCATTTCATTGTTTTTACTCAAGCGTCGGGATTTCACTGTCCTAGACTCCAACTATGAGCAGACAACTCCACCCGTTTTACACTAGTTGTCCGACTTATGCAAATCCGTTCCAAAATGACTCGAATCGTCATGTTAAAATGTTTTTGCTATAAAAATCCCTTACCTCTCTAGATTTCCCCGAATATTGAGAGACAAGTTGAGGGTAGATGTTATTGACGGGTGACGCCGGCCTCGTCACTTCTTTCCCGATGATGATTCTCTCCATGGGCATGATCGGTTGGTCGTCACTGTGATCCGGTACTGGAACAAAAACACATAAACGGTATATGAAGTTTTGACATTAGTTCTGAAAATTTATATAACTCTAATATCTGCAGTGAGGGACTTTATTGAACTACAGAGCTGAAGATTTATTCAAAAAAAACGTTCTGAGCATGCGTGAACACGATGACAGAGTAAGACAGCTGGTAAAGGGAAGCGTACCGTTAATTCTTTTGGCGGGAGGTGGGGGCGTCCTTTTATCCAAGTTGAATGATGCGGGTACGCTCCTTGGCGGTTTGGCTGGAGGCGGCGAGGGTTCAGCGCGTGGAGAATAGTTGTTGACATTCTCGTTTGATCGAGTTGAATTTATATTAATTGAGCACCCAGAGCTTTTGTGAGACAATTCATCCAACTGCAACACATGACCAACACGTATGAAATGTTTGCCTGTATTTTGATACAAGTGCAAGAATTGATAAAAAACTCAATAGAGTTGCTAACATTAAAGTCATCGTCGCTTTCTCCTTCGCTTATCACCCCAGGATCTGCCTCGCCAATCGTCTGTTTTGATATCTCGGAGCGAAACTGATCCTCTGGAAAATCGTTATCCTTCTTATGGCTTTTGCCAAGTTTATTGCCTGCCAAAAAAATGCAAGGAAATCGTGTGATCACAGGGGTCGTTGAGTGGAAAATAGGGAAATGCGTAATAGCGCAGAAAATGCATAGGTAATAGAGTACCAATGAATATTTTGAAAGTGGATACTGACCGATTTTTGAGGCGAACTTCTTCAAACCTTTTCTCTTGTCCAAACTACTAATACTGATCAGGCTTCCACCTACAATACAACCAAAATACATAATGACCCGTGAATAGCAAAATACATAATATATTGGCAATGAATGATTACACAACAATACAACCCATATAAATAACATATTGACAATAAATTATTAGGCTAAGGGCAATGAAAATCAATGGGCGAGTTGACAATTGGAGGTGCGAATAGGTACAGAATTGTGGTGAGTCAAAAGACAGCCAGGAAGACAGTGGTACAATATGCTTAGCATTAGCCGCTCTGGAGAACACCATTCGCCCCATCGTCAACTGACCTGAGAGCATTTGCCCCATCGTCGCTTCCCCCAATATTTTATATTATTTAAAAATAAAATGGGGCGAATGACGATGGGGAGGCCATAAACTTACCAAATGACTGTGCTGCTTGAGACAATTGACCAAGGGAGGACTTGTGTTTTTCCTTCTTTGAAAGATCAGAAAGGCTTCCAGCTTTGACAATAAAAGCAATTTTGACCTCGAGTTCTCCTCTGTCCTTATTTTTGTCTTTTCCAGGTTTATCGCCCAGTTTGTACCACCTTGAACGAACATCAACAGAATAGAGAATAAGCTAAATATTAATTATTATTAAATATTAATGTACGTAGCCGACAAATTCTACCAGGATAGTAAGATATAAAAATTGAAGAAATCACAATTAGGAAAAATTCTAATCAATGACTGGAATGCTATATTTTTACTTAATTGGCCCATGCTATATCGGAATCGACAGAAATATTGGATTTTCAATTTTCCTTTCTCGATATATTTTGATCCACATGTTCATTGGTTGATGGATTGGTTCTGAAGGTCTCAAGCGAGTGCTTTTGGTTTATTCATCAATATGTGGGTAATAAACTATAATAATCGGCAAAGACAATGTTTCCAAATCATACCAAAAAAGGAAAATATGTGAGATTTCCTCGCAAAAACGTACTTATTTTTTGGCCTTTCGTAAACGTCCATTTCGGCAAGTGGGACGGATACCCTTCCGAGAAACTCATCAACTCCCAATAGATTATGATGGAGAGCGGTTAGAATAATTTCAGCTCGGTTGCCCTGCTTTGGTATCAAGCTGGAATATGACAATGAAATGCAGAAAAACCAGTATATGTGGAGGAAGGGGAGTTTTGCAATCTCATTAAAATTCCAATCAACTTACAGTTCGCATTTTTCATGCCATTCTACGGTCCCGGACGCTTTTTCTTTGATGGAAGTTTGGAATTTTTCTTTGCCCAAGCCAATAGTGACAAATGCGTCATTCGTACCTGTAAACCGACACAATTGAATAAATCAGTGAATCGGTGATCAATTTTTAGTGATTTGAGTTTTGTCTAATAGAAGGTGTTAAAATTAACATTGTACAGCATACCATTCTTCCCTTTTCCAATAAGTCCTCGGGCCTTCTGGACTGAAAATTGATATTAAAGATTGATTAGGTATGTTATACCGTCATAATTTTCTCATTTATAATCAATCTAGTGTGTAAGCGGAACGACATACAATTGATAATGCATTTTTAGGCTCTTCACTCCATGAGAAAGAAGACGATCCACGTCCCGCGACAGTTGGGAAAAAATGCACGACTTGTACACAAACCAGTGGTGCGCAGATGGCACACATTGCCATTAAATTTTGGTGAATAAAAATTAGGTTTTCGGTATTTTTCCATTTTTTGATTATTTTTGTATGAAAGGGTGGGTAAACTTCAAAATCTCGGTCCGATGCGACTTGGTCTCAAAAATATAGATTGACACACAACGGCGAGCGCTGGAACGTGAACAGCAATGAGAGTTTTCACAGCATTTGCACAGGCGTTGAATTAAGTTCGCTGTTCTTTCCAAGAACCAGAGTGAAGTTAGCAGTGCAACGGTGCAACGGTGCAGCAACGGTCAACTGCGTGTTTCTTTTCTAAATTTTCGGACTCTAGGGACGTCTAGGAACACATTTATGGCAATTTTAAAATTGTGCCACCAGTCATACAATCCGTACAGCTCGTTGCTAACTGTTCCTTCAAACATTCTTTATACAGATCAGGTGACCTGGATGCTCGCTGCGCTCGCTTCTCCAAGACAGAAAAACATCCCTCATCAGACTGATGACTAAGATGACTCATCTTAGCACGTTAGAGGTCCTGTCATTTAATCGACATTGCCGCTTACTTACCTGTCACTTGAACGTGAGTCGGGCTCCACATTTTGTTGACAGATTATGATTTCCAAACGAGACAAAAAATGGTTCAGACAGCTTTGGACGGCGCTCTATTGCTTTGACTTTTGGACGGACTCGTTCCAGAAGACACAGGGTGGGTCAACTGGACATTTAGTTACTTCGGAAGCACGGAAGTCTAAGGAATCCCCTCAAATCGAAAAATTTACGAAAAGCAACGGATATTTCATACAAGAAGGCATTCTTCACGGAGGCGTCGCACTCCCATCATTCATTGCATATTCATACCATCCGCAGAATCTGGGTCTGGGATACTGGGATAACTGTGCTTGGCGAAGCAACGTCATAACTCTGTGTACGCTCATTTCGGCCTAGGCCATTTCTATCAGATCAGCCTTATCAAATGGAAATGACTCAACGGCTTGCACTGGATAGCAATGAGTGTACCTGAACAGGGCTGGGGTACTTCTGAGAAAACAGTATCAGGGAAGGAGAGCAAAAGGCAGGTTAAGCAGTACAATGTGCTTTAATGAACATATCGTACTGCCGATCGTAGCATGCACAACGACAAGCACACTCCGTGACCGTCGTCGACGTCGCCAATCGTCAACGCCGCTTATCTTACGTGGCGTGGACGCTATTAGCCGAGTGCTGTTTCGGTTTCGATCACATTTGATTTCAGTACTGAGTCCGATGGATCACTTCGGTTTTTAGCGATAGTTAACGAATTTAGTTGCAAAATGCATTCCCTTCTTAGTCGCGGAAATGCAATAGTTGCATATACGTTGAGTTTATTAGCGTGTTTGACTTTTCTCTGCTTCTTGTCAACCCTATTTGTAGACTATCGAACGATCGCAGCTATAAACACTGTAAAAGTAGTCGTGTAAGTATATTTGTTTGCATTATGCTTCGTCCCATTTTGTATTTTGAACGAAATGTTTGTGCATATGATAGAAATGAATCAAGTCGACCGGATTTGAGTGGATCACAACCTATGTGTCAGTATAAGTCAGGCACGAATTTTTGCCCCAACCTCCCTTGCTGATGGGACCAGCCTGCCAAGCTGGAGATCTTTACTCGAACGAAATTTGATATTTGTGATATTGAACCTCACCATTGAGCAGACGATGTAAAACGACGAATGTGTTATCTTTTTACCTAAACATTAAACTCACATTTCGTTCTTTTCTTGGCAAAAATTACTCAATGGAAGTTAGTGCCTACCTACCTTCTTTATTGTTAGCCAAATAACGTATTTATGACTTCATTAGAGCGTGACGAAGGGGCTTTCCTGATGGGTTAGTTCTAGGAATGGAAAAAAAAAAAACGTGAAACCGTTTCGGAGAAACGGTTTCACCAGGAAAAACGATGAAACCGTTTCAAGTAGCCTGAAATAGCCGTTTCAAAAAAAAAAAAAAACGAAAGACCAGAAACGAACGAGTCATTTCCCCGTTCCGGTTTCTCCGTTTCATTCCGTTGCGGATGTATGGAATATGGATGCATGAAGAAACCGAAACCGAAGCAGAGAAAGGAACCGTTCACCTCAGCCGGCTTCAGTTCTTTTGAAACGTACGTTTCATTCATGGATCACATTGAGGCCGAACAGTTGTTTTGAAACGGTTTCAGGGTAAGACGAAACTGTTACATTTCGTTTCTTGAAAGGAACTGAAACGCCCATCCCTAGTTAGTTCTAGATGGAAGGGCCTAAAAAAGTCATGGAAATTGATGGAGCCCCCATCATGGGGGTTGAACCCCCCCCAGTCCTTGGCTACCGTCATAGAACGGATAACCCCTTGACCGCCCTGCTACACCGGACTCCCCTTTATTGCTAGCAGGGTTGTTCCAGGGTCGTGAGGGTAGGAATGAATAGTCCCTTGCGCAGTGTAAGGTACCTATTGTTATGTTTGTTATTGTTGTTGCTTGGGCGTTGCCTACCTAGCCAAACCTTGCACTGCAGATGTGTTAGGCACCTGTAAATGTTTTCGCTCCTAGAACAAAACCATTGAGTATAATTCAAACCCATTAAGTGTTATCTTTGTACATATACTGGAAAGCCCCTTTCTTCACGTCAGACACGGCGATGGTCTCATTTGATACATAAAGAAAAATTACATAAAATTAAACGCCTATGACACAGAGCAAAAAAGCTTTCGGGAAAAACAATTTTTTCCAACATTAGCAATTTTTTCAGAACCCAGAACTGAGCTTTTGGGCTGGCTATGGAAATAGGGCTGTCCCGGAGCAATGTTAATTTTTCTTGAGAATTAAAAAAAATCGTCATCCATTTGGGAGATAAGGTTTTGATGGCGTACCGTGGACGGACAGGAATTTCTGTTGGAGATGCAAGATTTAAACCTCAACCGAGCTTGGCATGACATCGGCGCTATTCTGAGAAGGTTATACTGAAAGGATGTGCCTCCAAGCGTCGTAAATATTCCAGGGGTGGGCGGGGGATTCGAACCCCCTAGTCCTCGGCTGTGGGCCGACAACGGATAGTGCCTTGGACCGCAAGGCCACACCGGACTCCCTTGAAGTTATAATTTATATCAATTCCTTTCTTTCATTTGTGTTTCAGTAAAAGCGTTCCTGACTATAGTGCAGCTCGTGAAGAATGCGATCTGGGTTTCATAACTTTCGACCTTCAGGCCAACCTTACCAATTTGTTTAACTGGAACGTCAAGCAGCTGTTTCTCTACCTTACTGCGGAGTACAGCACAGCAAACAATGCCCTCAGTCAGGTATAGTACAAAATCACCTTTCAATTTGTAAAGGTCCAATATATCCAATATATCCAACAGCTCTCTCTTTGATTCTGTATTCGCAGACACTCTTGCCCACCCTAACGTTAGGGGGCATCTTCAGGAGAGACCTCTCAGAATCAATTAAGGAGGTCTCAGTTAGTGTGTACGGGTTCAAATTACTGGAGTGAATTTACCAACTGTCGACCGTACTGGTTTTGGCTGAAACCTTTCAATAGCAAGTAGTAGCTATGACATGCCTTTCAATTAGGCACGGTCCAAGAAAAATGACTATAATTTCAAGTCGTCAAGGGATCATACTATAGTAAATGACAACAGAATAGTAAAAACTATTTACAAAAATTGTGATAGGAAAGAGGAAAAACTAACTTAATATAATTTTCAAGTAGGTGAATGCGATTTTCTTGCAGGTAAACCACTTGCAAAGCATGTTTTTCTGCATTGTAGGATGTCTCATCTTGAAACCTTCTAACCTACCAAAGTTTTTATGGATCGGTTCATATTTTTTTATTGACATCTCCAAGAATATCTATGGTTGAAATATGCAGTACCTTATTTAGCCAAATATTTTCCACACACCCAACCAACTGGCAGCACCTTATTAACCGTTGAGCTTGACGGCATTGTTTTACCTTTTAATTCACCTTTCACCGGTTTATCACAGGTCGTTCTTTGGGACAAGATCATCCTTCGTGGCGAGAAGGCAATTCTTGATTTTAAGAACATGAACACTAAGTATTATTTCTGGGACGATGGAAGCGGATTGAGGTGAGCTAAAACGTAATATGGTTTGCATTATTTTCTACAACTGAGATGATACTAGTACTTCATACATGTATCATCCCCTGATCTCGTGCTGGTAGCCATCGGCAAGGAATGACGAAGTTCCAAAAGATACTAAAGCCCTCAAAAACCTTAGTTATTCCAATTTTTTTTTCGTGTTCATCTGTTTGGTTGGCAGTTTTAATATTGTTTTAAAGTTATCGTAATGTTTTTAAAGGTATCATAACACCAATATTTACGTTTCCCATACCCATGCAAATTCTTACACAGGGGTTTATATTCAAGTGGCTTGCTCTATTATTCTATGCATAGATACCTATTGTGGCCAAGGTTTAATTTTTACTCACTACCTACCTATGTTGAAAACCAGGTTAATTTTTAATAGGTAACTTTGTAAAAATTCATGACATTGGATTGCAGCAGTCCTATACTTCACTAGGTAGGTATACAGGTAACCATGCATCCAAACATCAATTTGGCAACCTTAGACATTCATTCAATAAAATATGTTGAAAAAAGTAATTAAACGGTTAAAATCTGGTTAAAAAATAAATTTCTGAAACAAAATTTCTTTGAGTCATTGCTAACTACTCTACAGTCTGCGCGGCAGAGATGGGCATATTCGTATTACGTGAATTCGAATATAAATATATTCACTTGATCCATTTTAGTGAATATGAATACAGACATATTCGCATTTGCAGTTTGTGAATATGAATGTATTCACTAAAGTTGTATTTGGTGAATATGAATACAAATACGTTTGTTTTCTCAAAAATTACTGTGAATGCAATTGTATTCATGGGAGTTGCTGTGAATATATTCACAAAGATGAATATGAATCTACTAGTATTCGTCCACCGTGAATACAAATATATTCATATTAACCCTTGTGAATATGAATGTATTTCTTAACATCAGTGAATAAAAACGTATTCACTGTAATTTTCGTGAATACAAACGTATTTGTATTCATATTCACCAAATACGACTTGAGTGAATATATACATATTCACAAACCATGGATAAGAATATATTCGTACTCATATTCACTAAAATGGATCAAGTGAATATATTCATATTTGTATTCACGTAATACGAATATGCCCATCTATGCTAAGCGGGCACCAAAAAGTTTGTAACTTGTAAGGCTACCGATCTGTCAATGGTCTCATTTGATTCAACTTGAAAAAATTTATTTAAAGAAACATTTCACTTGCGTGGCAGAAAAATGGAAGGAGAAAAGAATGGAAAAGGGCTTATGGATTGGTACCTTTGATATGGATGCCTATCCAGGATATTATCCTCAGCCACTTCTTCCTATCCAGGATATTATCCTCAGCCACTTCTACGGATAGATTATTTTTATTTTATTTTTTGTCAGTTGCTGCATTAAAAAGATAGGTACCTATCTGTCAATAATATGGATGCTTAATCACTTACCACGATCGCAATATACGTCATTTAAAAAAAAAATATGATATTTGCCCTTATTCTATCCTGTAAGCAAATCGTAAGTTTTTCTAAATTCCCCACCTGTAAGAAATTTATGCCGAATTGCTGCAATACCTATTAATAACTGAATTCCACGTTTCAGGAGTATCAGGTTTGTCTTTGCAATCGATAAAAGGAACTTTTTTGCAGAATTTACGAGTTTTTTGCATCTGCCATATCATTGAGAGGGGGAAAGAATAATATCATCTAGACTTGATATTATCCGGAGATGAATTTGTTTAGAATGGGATAGTTGCCAGAATTTTATTTCCTGCCATTGTGTTAAAAAGTTTCCAAGTTTCATAAGTGTACTAGAGAGTATGCATGTTGACGGATTTTATGGAAGTCAGGAATTGTGATAAACCGTTGCGGTTTTCGCTCTTTCCAGAGGTCACCAAAACATCACGCTGACTCTCGCATGGAACATCATCCCGAACGCAGGCCTATTGCCAAGTATAGTTGCGCGAGGGCAACACTCGTTTGCTTTTCCTTCTAATTACACTGTGACTCGTGTGTAAAGTTTTGTACTTATGTACCTACTGTTAACGTACCCATTGTGTTGTTGCGCCATTCCTCCCCTTTGATAAATAAAGTTATGTTTTTGTAGTATTTATGGTTTCTTGACCCGCATCACTTAGGATGACTGATGGATTAGTTAACCAGCCAATTCTCTAGGGTCTTTCATGATAACGTCAAGTTGACGAAAAAAAAAGTATTTTTTCAAATTCCTTGACTTGGAATGTTCGTCTCTGCAAGACCTCTCTTCCTGTTAACCGGAATTCGAATTACTCATAGTACTAGTAACGGTAGTTACCGTTATATTAGCACTTTTAGTGTTATCCTTTTTTTCTGCCCACAAAAGTGAACCGATTTGAGCGTTCTTGGTCTTGAAATCGTTGTTCTATTCTTGATATTAAATATCAAATAACAAATCTGGTACCTAACTGGATATATGTTTATTTTAGGCGGGTTCTAAAATGTGCATAGATAGTCAGTTTATTGGCATGTTTGATCAACCCAGCCTCCAAAGTTGTCAAATCATGATCAAATTCTGTAAAAATGTTCGCATCAAAATATGGAAGTAGGTGTTGTTTGTTATCTACGATCTAATCGTTTTTTTTTTTTTAAATGAAACTGCCTTCTCAATCTGGGACGTGGAAAATTTATAACCCACTATTGATGTAATAGTGTGTACCAGGGTGATGCGTCGTTTCTTTGCTTACATCCGTGGAACGAGGGCAAGAATTCTGGGAGAAACGACCACCAGTGATGGGGGGGGGGGTCATTAGCGCCCTTCAATCTCCTGCGCAACTTTAATACACCTGAAATAGCTCATCAGAAATAATTGTAATAATTCTGCCTACCTACCTAATTTAATTGAGAATAAATAATTTAATGTAACCTATACATTTGATTAAAATTAATTGGATTGAGAATCATTAGTCAATTTTTTAATCCAAATTTTCGATGCAGCTACCTGCATTTCAATAACTTTTTGTGATACAAACAACTAAGCGCTTATTGCATTATTCATGCCGGTATGATTTTAAATGGTAGGTACATAATGGTCTGTACATTTTGAGTAAGCAGGTACCTACTAAATTTTTGGATCATTCCTAGGCATAATATGCCTGTTCAATCCGTAGGTAGGTAACATGATAATATCATCAACATATTATGTTGGATTGAACAGTAGTTAGTTTTATGCTCGCTGGGCCAGCCCAGCGGCGATGCGCATAAATAGTTCCCGCTTCTGGTCACTTTCGAGCTAGTGCTCATCTTCGACTTGGATTTTACCTCCCTGAAGTGAAGACGAAGAAGAATACGAAAACGTCAGACCGTCGACCTATCTATTATCGCATTCATTATTATTGCAATCTAATTATCATAAAAGTTTAGAATAAAATAAGGCATTGAGTTTTACTTATTTCACTTTATTGCCAGGGTTAAAGTTCGATCTGTTCGAGATTGAAGTCGTTGACACAATTGTTCTCGTATCGCAGGTTCCATGCAATAATTTATAATGACAAGAGCTCCTAACTAGTTTCTAATCGGTTCATGATTTATTTATGATTGCCCGGGACGGTGTGTTATGACATTTCAACCGCCTACATCATTTGGAGAAACCATAGCTATAAATTAGTCTGACGAGAACGCAAAGACTTCACGAAGGTAGGTTGAAGTATCATCTTGTTTCAATATTCTTCGTATCGCCTTATGCTGATCCGATTCTGTGACCCAGTTTTTATAATATAACATATTACATATTATGTTATATCAGCCATCTAAACCGCGGTGAGCTTTCTTATTCGAACGGGACTTGTTGAGAATTCCAATTGTAGAGCCTGCCTTAAAATATATCATTTGTGTGCTTTTACCCCATTTTTACCGATTCGGCAATGATTTCATTTGATTCAGCATGGAAAAAATCAAGCAAATGAAATATTTCGTCGTTTAAGAACCATCATAGCACAACTAGCATTTGACAACTTTTCAGGAAAAGGGAAAAATCAATTTTTTTTCCATTGCATTAGCATAGGTATTCAAGCGTATCTATGGGATATTTCAGTGGATCCCACGACGAGTTTAGCGAATCTGAAACCGAGCAGTAAACATGATTTTCCGTTTTACCTCAAAACTGCCAAATTGTTAGTTGTGCTCTGATTGTTTTTAAACCACGATTTTACCTGCATGACGGAAAGATTTTAAGAACTCCAGAATTGACTGATTGGCTTAGCTTAAGAATCGAGGCCGTCTCGTACCCCCTTGTCTTTGTGAAGCCAAACTTTCGAATTTTAAACAATAATTAATCTTGATCCCGGACAGACAGGCTCTAATCTTTGGCCAAGCTAATACGTCACTTCTGAGGCTTCTGGAAAACCCTCAGCTTCAGAGGCCTCTAGATCTCCCTAGATTTTATAAATATGTTTTAAATGTACAAAGAAACTCTGTACCTTCTTAAGAGGTATAGTTTTCTTCGATTTTTGCTGCTGATTCGATGAAGACCACTCTTGAAAGGATAATAACAGTTAAGGATTTATGCCGTTCTTAGTGAGGCGCTCCTACGAGGGATGGCCATCGATAGTGTCGAAATACCGATGTTTTCCTCCGATATAACGACATTTTTCCATCAATGATGCAAGGGCCGATAGTATCGGGTGTCGATAGTTTGTAGCTGATGTCGTTCAATCGAGTTTCAGCCAATATTTTTTAAACCTATATATCGGCTTTATCCAATATGTTGACGCGACCGTAACTTCCATGTTTTAACATCACACAAAATTGTATTTTTAAGGTTGTTTAAATACGAATTTGGTGCTTCTACTACCCAGCATCCTTTACCTAGTATTTTGCCATTAAAATATAAACAATACCTGATCGATAATATCATCAGAATTGTGATTCTTGAGATACTATCGGTGGTACATACTATCGATAATTAACCTACGATATATCGATGGCCATCCCGAGCAACAAAATCATAATGAATAGGGCCCCAGTGTAATAGTTCGCAGTGCATTCTCGTGTGTCTGGCGCATTTGCTTAGGGCCTTAATCTTCAATTAGGTTAAAATATGAGCATAACCTTTAACTAATTGTGCCTTTGAATCTTATTTTCCAACTTAATCGTCTCAGGGTGCCTTTTTATTTTAATGCAGATGTCGCTCACCATTCAGCAAATAGTCTTGGATGCGAAAAACCTTGCTGTGAAACTCAAGGAAGCAAATAGCACTGCTGATAACCTCCTTTCACAAGGACAGAATGTCCATGGTCAAATAGATATAATGAAACAGGTAATTTCTGTCAAATGAAAGATGATTATTCTTCCAATTAGTTACTTGAAGTAGTTGAAAAGCTTCCTGAAAACATATTAAGGGTGTTTTAAACGTATTTGAATAACAACAACTTCAAGACAAGGTTTGAATGATCTGTTATCAGTTGGGATGATATCTCGATTACCCTCATTTCAGTATTCCGATGACATCGGGGAACTGAATGAAGCAGCACGCCACAGGCCTCACACTGCACTCGTCGCTGGCATCAAGCAAGAAAATCGACATTTGCGGGATTTACAGCAAGAGAATCGTGAGCTGAAAGCTGCATTAGAAGAACAACAGAACGCACTGGAATTGATCATGACTAAATATCGACAACAGGTTTCAAGATTAGTCAATGGTACCAAGCTCGATCTTCTAAAGCTCCACAATCAAAGATGTAATGAGGTAAACGAACGAGTAGCTTTTGAATTACCTATTATTGTTTCTAATTGTTGGGATAGCAAGTTTTCTTCTCATGTAAAGGATTGTAAAAGTTTACACAATGCTGATTTTTTTTCTTTTTATGATTTTACTTTTTTTTTATGATTTTGATTTTTTTTATTTATTCATTCATCATTGTGCAAATGTACCTAAGTATCATTGAATTCACCATTGACCATTACTCCACAAATGATTTATTATCGGCAAATAAAAGCATCTATCTATCTCTCTGATCAAGAGTCAATATTGATCAAAATGTCAAAACGTTAGCTGCAACATTCCGATGACATTGCAACATTTTGTGTGCATTTTTCTATTTGTATACAAATTTTGACACCTCCAATAATATTGTAGGTTGTTAGTGACATGGGTACATTATTTGAGCCGTTGATAGCCAGAGTGGACCATTCCACAAACTGGCCGAAAATGAGTTATACAGTGCAATGGGTCTATAGTTGCTCTATCTATCGAATTATAATTCGATAATAATAATTATTATTATTAATAATAATAATTATTATTATTAATTAATTATTATTATTAATAATAATAATTAATAATAATTATTATTATTATTATTATTAATAATAATTATTATTAATAATAATAATTATTATTAAAATTTGACTCGTTCTCGAATGTGCCAAGAGAGAGAGCGCAACTTTTCAAATGGTCCGTCTGCAAATTGGCCGCCGATTTTGATGGCCAGAGTGGACCATGTGGCTTGTAGAAAAGTCCCTATGGTTCATGAGTCATCTGTTCACCCGAAAATGCTTGTATTTTTTTCTTCAAAATACCGTAACAAGGCCCTTAATCAATCACATGAAATTAGTTGAAATTTTCAAATAAGATTTTCTCAGTTTGACACCTAAGTGGGATGGTCCACTCTGGCTATCAACGCCTCATTTGTCAGGGTATCACAGATGATAAAGTTCAAATAGTTGAAGTAGGTAGGTTTATCATCATATTATGACTGACAAATAATGTACCCATGTCACTAATCTACTTAGTAGCGTTTTTCATTTAAATGATCATTTTTATGCGCACAATGTACAGAAAGTTTTGGAGCATGCTGTGAAAATCCTCGAAATGGCCGAAGTCATGAGCAAAGCAGCCCATGCTGATGATGAAACTCTGGTGAAGACTCAAGAAGTACTTACCCAACTGGCTACTGAAAACAAGGTGAGGGATCGAATCCTGATGGGTGCTTGGAGCAGAATCTGCCGAACTATCTGATAGTTTTTATGAATTGCCCTCATTAATATGTTTCAATATTGTGTGCTTGGAAAGGATTCAATTAAATCAGTATAGCGTAGATAACGTGAAAAATGCTTCCATATTTTTATATATCAGGGTCCATTGGGGCCAGAAACTCAAGGAACTGCAGCTCAAACTTGAATTTAAACTGAAACTCTCACGTGAACTAAAACTCAAACTCAAATTGGAACTCAAACCCAAACATTACTCAAACTGTAAATCTGATCAAACTTAACCTCAAACAGAAACTGAAACACAAACGTAAATAATAGTTTAAACTTAAACTGGCTCTAGAACTATACCGAAACTCACATTGTAACCCAACGAATAAACTCAAACTGAGACTCAAACTTAAACTGGAACTGAAAGTCAACCTGTTACTGGTAGTGGAGCTAACTGGTACCCAAACTCAAACTAGAGCTCAAGCTACAACTCAAACTTATACTGAAGCTCAAACTCTAACTGTAACTCAAACTGAGAATGAAACTTGAACTCAATTCAAACGTCTGTTGTTGGTAAAAAAAAAAAAATCAATTCA
The DNA here is from genome assembly GCA_036186465.1 of Nesidiocoris tenuis. Lineage (NCBI taxonomy): Eukaryota > Metazoa > Arthropoda > Insecta > Hemiptera > Miridae > Nesidiocoris > Nesidiocoris tenuis. The sequence goes on along the minus strand of AP028910.1, from coordinate 24,419,338 downwards.
AACGTGAATTCAAAGTGAAACTGAAACTCAAACTTGAACTCAAACTGAAACTAACCCAAATGTAAAAACGCAAACTTAAACTGAAAGTGAAGCTCAAACTCAAGCTGTCTCCGAAGAAGTCTCAAAACTCAAACTTAAAATCAAACCGATACTGGAACTTGATGTTAAACTGAAACTCAAACTGACAATGAAACTCAAAATCAGTTCAAACTCAACCTGAAGATGAGACTTGAGCTGTAACTCGAACTAAAACTCAAACAAAAAATGAAACTCAAATGTGAGCACAAACTCTAACTATAAATCGAAATCAAACTGAAGCTGGAACTGACTCTCAAACTGAAACCCAAAAATGAACTCAAACAGAAACCCCAACTGACAATGAAACTCGAACTCAAACTCAATCTGAAACGGAAATCAAACTGTAACTCAAAATTGAACTCAAATTGAAAATTAAACTCTAACCTGAACTCAAACAGTAACTCCAATCCAAACTGATCATGAAACTCTCGCCCGAACTATAAATGTAACTCAAATGTGGACACAAACTCAAACTCGAAATTAAACTGAAACTGGAACTGACTCTCAAACTGGAACTCAAACAGAAACTCCTAATCAATTTGACAATAAAGCTCAAAATGAAACTCAAACAGAAACTCCAACTCATACTAACAATGAAAAGTCAAACTCAATTCAAAGGTAAACTCAAACTGAAACTGAAGAGCAAACACAAGCTGTTGCTCAAACTCAAACAGAAACTCCCTCTCAAACTGACAATGTAACTCAAATGTGACAAACTCAAACTCGAAATCGAACTGAAATTGGGTTGAATCTCAAACTTGAACAGAATCTCCATTAAAAACTCAAACTGAAAGTGAAAATGAAACTCAAAATTGAGCTCATACAGAAACTTGAACTCAAACTGACAATGGAACTCAAATGTGAACAAACTCAAACTGTAACTCAAACTCGAAATCAAACTGAAACTGGGTTGAATCTCAAACTCAAACTGAAAGTGAAAATGAAACTCAAAATTGAGCTCATACAGAAACTTGAACTCAAACTGACAATGGAACTCAAGCTGAAAATGACGCTAAAAGTGTAACTGTGAACTTAAACTTAAACTAAAACTGAAAATGAAACTCAAACCGAAACTTCAACTAAAACACAAACTGATAATGAAACTCAAACTCAATGCAAACGTAAACTTGAACTCAAACTCAACCTCATATGTAAACTGAAACTTTTGAGAGTGAGTTCTAGTTCACGTTTGAGGTTGACTTTCATTTTCAGCTTGAGTTTGGGTTTCAGTTTGTGTTTAGGTTTGAGTTTGACTTCCAGTTTGAGTTTAGGTTTGAGGTTGAGTTCCAGTTTAGTTTGAATGAGAGTTTGAGTTTAGGTTTGACTTCCAGTTCCAGTTTATGCTCGTGATTGAGTACTCTGTTCCAGTTTGATATCGTCGGCACCACGCCATAACCGCGAAACTGCAAAATGATAGTCATTATTGTATACACATTTATGATTTCAGTGCTTTGGGAGTAGGTAGGTATATATAATAAGGTTTGTCTTTGCAATCGAAAAATGAACCTCTGTGCAGAATCAGCAGAGTTCCAACATTTCCCCTCAGTATCTAACTATCCACTCTTTCATGGTCCAAATCAAAGTCAAAGTTGACTGTCCGAATTTTTTTGAAATTTTCCCGAAAGGGCTTACCTTGCGTTTTATTTCTAAACGGCTGGTCGGAATGCCGTCTAATCGCACCTCAAATTCTTCGCCTTGATTTGTTGAACTAACCTAGCCGACGAGCTACGGGGTTAGTCCAAAATCTAAAATTTCTAACATTTTCCTATTCTACTATTTAAGACGCATTGTTTGAAATTGAAAATATAGGTAAATTCAGCCGCATCTATTTATTTCGGTTTTTAGGTGTTCTTCTTTTCTTTGCAGATCTTCCTTGAAATGACTTGGACTTCTCTCCTCAATGTTGACTTTGCTTGTTTTCCTGTTTCAGGGTTTGCGTAAATTGCTCCAAATTGCAGCTCAGTCCGGATCTGTGGAGCTACCAAGCGTCGAGTGCGTCAAAAATGTGGAGACTGACGAGGTGAAAGAAGAGAGCAGTGACTTATTGCGATGAAAACACGTTGCGGATTTTCTAAAAACTGTGTCTAAAGAACAATGGACCACAAATGATTCTTTCTGAGCACAGGGGGCTATTCGGTTTACTCAAAGTGATATGTCTTCGGAAACCGAAACTGAATTGCCTTGCCAAATATAATGACAACCTATGACCATCTGAGTGATTAGTCGATAACAACTATGAAGACATACGACTTCAAATCTACAGAATAGGCCCCAAAGTGTACAACACACAGTACATATTATTGTACAACTGAAAGGAAGTTTTACATCGAGTTTCAAGGCAACTGAGATTCAATGCGCAAAACAGTGCCTACGTCTCTGTTATCAATGTTACAGTTATTTTATTGTTTATCCTTTCCTATCAATTGCGTTGAAGTATCTGTGCGTTAATGTCGGGTTCAAACGAGTCCTTTTGGCAGAACCACGTGAGCCGGTGCGAATCGATTGAACTGACTATCCCTGAATTTGAACGGCAATGCTGATGACTCAAGTTCAATTGGCTTGCACAAGGTCACTAGTTTCCATCAACTGAACTCGTGTTAACCGGGCATGAGGTTAGCCCAGGCAAATGAGGTTTTCACCTCATATAGGGTGTTTCGCATATTTTGTAATGGGCGTGCAGGGGTCTTCCCTTGAACAACGCCCGATAACATTCTGTCGATTTCAAACACTACAGGGCACTCCAGGTGGGGACTTTTCAGGTTTAAGTTTTTTGCTCAGGAAAACGTTGAATTTTTGAAGCTGGCTTTCTACATGATGGTACATAGAATGATGCAGGTGGCATTGGAAAAACAAAGTTGAATTCGTTTGGCTAACCTCCAGCTGTGATCTCTTTTTTTAACTGGCGTTGTTATCAACACCTTGTGACCTTTGAAAAGCCTCTCCTCCCCTGTCGCGTTGGAAATGTGTGAGGCTATATCGGGAACGTTCATACTCTTGAAAATATGAAGAATGAAACTCTTGAAAATATGAAAAAAATGAAAATATCTTTGATTTGAAAAGCGATTCTCCGCCATTTCTTGTGGAAACAGAAGTTTTTGTAGATTGTTTGGAACTGCCACAGACTGTGTTTAAAATCACCATACTGTATCCTAGTGTTGACAATCTGTTCGTTTATGTTAGTAACTAAACTATTAATCTGGTGTGAGGTCTCAAATTATTGGGTTCGTACGAAGATGAAAACGGGGCCCCAGAAACATGTTGGCTAGGTATGTGAAGAATCGTACGAAATATAACTCAAGACGTTTAACTATGTTGTCATTGATCATCTTATCAACATAAAAAAAACTATGGGAGAAGGGAGGGATATCTGAAGCAGCAAGTTGGTATTTCGCTTCTAATTTTAACCGCTGACACTCGAGAGCGCTTCAATCGTGATTGTGGTTCAGTTCAATGTCGAGAACCTTCTACAAGAATGTCATTGGCACTGAAATCATGGTACTGAAAGGGTGGAGCAAAATGTCATATTTTGACTGCCGAGCTATTCTGTTTCCTAAAAGTTATTCTCATTTTGCGCAGCCTCAAGAGCAATGTGAGCAGATTTTATTGTCGTTTGTGCTAGAGTAGTTGCCTGTGTAGGGAAAGATGTGTATAAAAGTTCAGGGTTTTGTTCTCAAGAAGCTTGGGGGAGGTCATTTTCAGCGTAAATATCAGTTTAGTAGGAGCCGGATCAAGAAATTGAACCTTGTTGAGAAGAGTTCATGGCGGATGGACGGTTATTGTCTATTGCAAATTCGGTTTTTATACCCTTTGAACCGTAAACCATGAAAATTTTAGGGTTGGTTAAAAATTTGTTTTGGCGGTTTATCATTGAATAATAAACCAAAAAACCTTTGGCATCAACATTCCAATCCATTAAAATAAATCTATACGTTTGAATGGGATTCTGAGAGAATCAAGTTCTCGGAATTAGCCACCACAGTGCTCCGAACGCTTGGACTCAAGTCCGTACGGGTGGCAATTTTGACCATGGCAAACTGATTGCAGTAACATAAACGTCGAGAATGGATGTTCATCAGATTCCTCAAACCTCTCCATGCATTCCACGCATCCGTTGATCTTTTAGCATACTCCCGATCCCCCAATTCATTATGACCCATCGAATTTATGAATAAACCATAAGTTGTTGTTTTAGCATGGTGGAACTTTTGCAGAAACGCAAATTCAAGCCCCTTTACCAGCAATCAATGGACTGACAACTACTCTCGTACCAATTTTGAAACCAACTGGCCTAATTTTGGAGTTCTTGGTCCAATGTACGGTCCCAAATGCCAGTAAACAAACTTGGAATAAAAATACAAAAATAATGTGTATTTTTCAAAGCGTACATGTACAGGCAGGTAGCGGAATTCTCAATTCAGTAGTTAACATGAAAGAAAGCCTCAATTCGTCTACACAAACGCGTTCAGTCCAGTTATTGCACGTCCTAATATCAATGAATGTATATCATGAGTTCCTGAAACAAATTTCAATGTTATGTATCTCAAGCCATAAATGAATAAGAATTGAAAAAAAAAATTTACCACCTATAGGGCCTCGTAATTACCTTCGTAAGTGTTAACAGCCTCAAGGTTCATCATGTGCCGGATGATGTTGTACTCGTCGCTAATTCCATTGGCGCCAAGCATGTCTCTGGCTACGCGTGCAATTTCCAACGCTTTACCACAGTTGTTCCGCTTCAATAATGACACCATCTCAGGTACAAGCCTGGAAATTTAAAACTTTTATTAATAATTGGGAAATTTCGAATGCCAGCTGGCAACTTAAAAAGCTAATCTAAAAACAATATTTTGATTGCAAATTGAGAAGAGGGATTGCAGAAATCCTTGCCCACATTAAGTCCATCAACCTTTAAGTTTTATCCATTAAAATGAAGCCACATTTTAAATGCAGGTGTAAAAGAATAATTTATGAGCTAACTTATTTTCAAAAAAGACAAATCACCATATTGTAGACCTATTGATCAAGATGGTTCTCATTTTAATGTTAAACCACTCACAAGTCGTCATCTTTCAACCGAGACACATGCAAGCAGGATTGTAAGCCGAGTGCGATTTCAGTCATCATATCGGCCATTTTCTTCTGCATCAATTGATTGGCTGCCAAGGGTTTTTTGAACTGCTGCCGTTCCATGGTATACTGGCGAGCAGCTGCCAAACAGCTTTCTGCAGCTCCCATTGCTCCCCAGGCTATTCCGAGCCTTGCCGATGTGAGACAGGTAAATGGAGCCTGAGGCAGTAGAAAATACATTTTTCCGCTGACAAAGATCGCTCCTTTAACCCAAGATATTTGAGTACGGACCACAATTTTTCATACCCCGCCCAAAACTTAAAATGGGCATCATCACAGGTTCTCTTTTAGCGAAGCTATATTATCTCAGATATGCCACAGAGCAGGTACCATCACTTTGCTGGTAGGTAGGTAATTTGTAGCTCAATAGGTATTCCTAATAAATTAACGAATTGTAAATTTTTTGCAGTTATATGAGAAAAGTTCGTCTTAGCGGGTTTTAACTACGTTATATGATCTGGAAATGTAACGGTCGAAAACTCACTAATAATTATTAGTGCATTATTATATTATTATAATTATTATGCATAAGTATAATTATGCATCTCGGATAGTAAATATAGAAATAGGAACTCAGCTAATACCCTTGAACTAACTGTGGTTATCATTTGCCATGGTTCATTGAACCTGGCAAGGCTGTTACTGCTCAAACTATTCGAATGAAAAAATTTGGATTCTCTTTTCTAAATTTTCAGCACTAGTACATCTGCTGGCGAACAGAGTTCAGCAATAATGTTGTAGGAGGCTCAATCTTATACCATTGAGAAAAATCAAATGAAAGGTTGTTGCTTACTTTATTATTGTGTAACATAATTGATTAACAGTCACTCACACTTAAACCCAAGGCTTTGGGTAAAATCTGATCTTCACTAATCTTGACGTTATCCATGAAAATCATTCCAGTTTCTGACGCTCTCAATGAGAACTTCCCTTGGATTTTCGAAGTTCTGAGTCCTGGGGAATCTCGCCGCAACACAACGCCTTTGATTCTTTTATCTTCAACGTGGCGCGCCCAAATTACAAATGCATCTGCAATAGGGGCATTAGTAATCCTGGAATAATTCAGCTTAATAAAAATTGCTGTCGAACGTAGATTGGTTGGGTAACCGAAAGCCCTTTGGATAACTCGGGAGACCACAAATTTTTTGAGCTTGAGGCCGACCTCTGAAATTTTGGAGGGTGTTTTGCCAACTTGAGCCTTTTCGTACCCCAACGCCTTGTCTACTTACTTGACAAGTGTTGGTAGGTATTTTAATCCGTAATTCTCAGCCTAATCTGCAAAACTTTGCATGTTCGTTAAACCCCTTTGGAAAAGCAATTAAAAAACTAGATTTTAAAAACCGGTACAAATCTGTAAGTTATTTTTAGTGTAAATACGCTATTTGAGGGAATATTACTGACTCAGATAGTTCAAAATACTAAAAAATGACGAATTTCTCAAATGTCGAAAAAGGAGGTGATGACATCACGCGTGACATTGTCACTTCCTCTTGGGACAAGGGAGCCGGAAGGTCGAATTTAAGGGGCTTCAAAAGGGGAAGTATGGTCATCCTACAGGTAGGTAACCCATGTATTATGTGCCAAATAGAGCTACTACGAAATCCGTTTTACATTTGATAATTATTTTTATGAGCGTTCACCAAGTTTTGGCTCCATTCAGCACTAGGCTTTTTTCCTCTTTTGAGTATGAGATGTTACTCTCCATCGCTCCAATGTCACTGCCGTGATTTGGTTCAGTAAGTCCAAAACATCCGACTAGTTCCCCCTTTGCTGAAAAAAGCAAACGATTGCAGGATAAGATAGGCAGGCAACTTTCGATTTGATCTAGCTTATAATGTACGAATTCTCGATTACAGCGATGAACACTTTATTAATAGGATCAGTCTCCATTCTACCGTATACCTACCCAGATAGCTAGTTATCCAATACTCTCATTGTAGCTCACCTAATTTGGGTAAATAATCGTTCTTCTGTTCTTCACTTCCGAACAAGTATATTGGAGTCATGACAAGTGAAGACTGAACGCTAAGCGCTGATCTGTAGGAACTGTCAACTCTCTCAGCTTCTCTCGCAAGGAGCCCGTATGTGACGTTGGATGCACCGCTGCAACCGAAGCCTTTTAGGGTGCAACCGAACACTCCAAGTTCCCCCATTTCATTCATAATCTTCCGGTCGAATACTTGAAAAAGAAAAAAAACCAGTGGAGCGTAGATAACACACAATACTTCCATATTTTGAAACGCAGACGTGTGACACAATATGATCATATTTTGACTGCTTTTAAGGGTTTTTAGGTCAAAAATCTCAGAGCAAAATTTTAAAATTTGCCCAAAATAAAAATACGCCACGTAATCGGAATATAAAAAATATCCACATACTCTCCAGGGTAAAACAGAGATTTTAAGACCAAAAACGCTCAAATCGGTTCATTTTTGTGACAGGAAGAAACTAAAATAGAAAACACTAAAAATGCAAATATATTGGAAGTACTGTGAGTTATTTAATTTCCGATTAAACAGGGTGTTAGGTCAAACATTTCAGTCCAAGAAATTTGAAAACTTTTTGAAAAATTTGAAATATGAAAAAAGGTTGAAATTTGAGGGAGCTATGGCCATTTTTGTAAATGACCACAGACTGACACACAGACACTTGTTTGGGAAGTGATTCTGAGTAAGTAAATGTGTGTAAGAAAAAGTTTTTTCTGAAACTCCGTTCCAATTCTCGATTTTAGGACGATTACAATACCTCCATTTACTCTGTAAATATGGAGGTAAAAATAAATTCTCAACATGTTTTGCTTAATTAGTTTCTCAACGATAACTTGTTGACTATGACATTGCTCTGGTGGAGCCTGGGGGCGCAGGTAAGTACCTGGTAAAAAAATCTGACCATTACTTTGAAGAAGTACTTCAAGGTCAGATTTTTTTATTCTACCAGAATCCTCCTATTTATTAGGGCAGTTTTTTTTCTGTAAATGTACCTATCAGTACGTATGTACTTAAATTATAAGTACCACATAAATAAAGCAGGTTTCACTTTGTGCTTTAAAATCTGCAGAAATTTTATAATTATGAATGTTGCTACATTATTCAAGAATAATAGTTTGAGTCCAATAATAGTTTGAGGCTTTAATAGTTTGAGTCCAAAATGCGTAATTTCTTCAAAATAATAATTAGGGGGGTTGGTAGGCGTCCAACCATTTGACAGTGCGAATAAGCAGGTGGTTTTGTTGCTTGAATATATTTCACTGTCGTAAGTTAAAATTTCCCATTCCAAAGCAGTTTTAAATCCAGCGGCCACCCCAGAGTGAAACGGGGTCTAGCAAGAGTGCGGAAAGGAAGAACTATTACCTTCATGTCGATTGCCTTCAAGCACGCGTGGTAACAGTTTTTCTTGGCAATACGCGCGGAAAGTATCTTTCAAAAGAATTTCCTCCTCATTTAGTTGGCTTTCCAGGTTCAGTGGATCTTCCCAATTGAATATCGCTGAAATCATGGGAAAAGCACAGAAATAACTGGGTACATACTATAAAAGAATTAAAAATCACGGAAAAGACTCATTGTTGAGCCACTGCCGTAGGTGAAGATGACATCACCGCTGCAAAGGCAAGTGAGAAAAGGTCTGAAAAAATTCAAGTGGGTGCCTGGAAACTGAAAAGGAAAAAACATACAAACCTTTTGACGCATGTCGAGCAACAAATCGATTATCTACATTAGCTAAGGTAATTTTTGAAGTGTGGAACGAGCGATGGGAGATTGGGCCCGAATCCCTTCAGGTTTAATTTAACCTGAAAAGGGTATTTTCTTTAAAAAGGCGACTATCGGGTCTGGTTGTGAGATTGGGCTTTCCCGAACGACGATTGAACCGTGAATTAGATGGGTACCAACTCTTCATTTAAATAAGCCTTTATTAAAACGTGAATTAACTGGTTTTTTTTTAGTGTATATTAGCCCAAATTTGAATTGTATAGGTATATCTAAGTAGCGAATCGGGAATTTTCCAAACCGAAGTGAGACTATTCCAAATCAATTTGAGAATTTCCCAAGTCAATTTGAGAATTTTCCAAGCCAATTCGCGAATTTTCTAAATCAATTGAGTATTTTCCAAACCAAATTGAGAATTTTTCAATACGACTCTCTTCGGTTTGGAAAATACTCAATTTGATTTGGAAAATTTGCAAAATTATATGGGAAATTCTTGATATGGTGTAGAAAATTCTGACTAAGAAATGCTACATTTAAATGATATCTTTTACCTATCGGTTTACTAAGCAATGATAAACCTTCTCGACAGCTAAAAGATTTTTCATCCTCCCGAAACTTTCTGAAATTGTCAATGAATTTGACTTGGGCGAGTGCCTAGCCAACCAGCCAAACTCGACCCTACAGGCTTTCCATGCCCTTCGCCCAAATTGGAAGGTTCCATGCCACCTTCTCTAACATTTTTGCATTCTGAATCAAACGAGGCCACTATAAGAAGAGGTGAAACATAGTTTAAATAGGAACTTAGTTTATAAATTCAGGATTTATAGTTCTTCAACAACTGTGACTAGGTACGACTGTAGAGAGTTTAGATATGGCGAATTCAGTGAGCTTTGACTCACTTAAAGGGTTAAGAAAATGTCCTGCTAGGTCAATAACTTATCGAGCAACAACATTTTTTAATTAACTATTGTTACGTTGATAGGCGTTATTTGGCAAATAGAGCTGGGAAAAACGGTGATTTCCCAATCACCTGTTACCAAGTTCCTGTTACTCACCAGTAACAGGGTGAAATCACCGGTGACAATAATCACTGTCAGGGCGGCTCAACGATTTTTAACGAACTTTGGACCTACATCATTCTTACGTTAGTTTCACGGGGTAACCAGTGGTGCATAGGTAACACACAATACTTCCATATTTTAATACGCAAATTTTAGACACACCTTTACTGAATTTTGGCCTATTTTGGAGGCTGTTTGGATCGATAATGTCAAGAAACTCACTAACCAAACTCGCCTAAAATCAAAACACGTCAAGTTATCAGAATATAAAAAATTCCCACACATAAAGGACACCCACGTATCTAGGTAAAACAAAGATTTTAAGACCAAGAACGCACAAATCGCTTCACTTTCTGGCAAAAAAAGCCTTAACACTAAGGTCATGTTACAGTTTCAAAAAACTAATTTCATAAATATTTTAACGTTAGCAAAATCATCAGATTCAACTAACAACTACGCTGCAAAAAAAATAGATTTCAACATAAACTACGTCCTTAGGGGTAAATGCCAACAAGGAGATTAGCAACAACAACAACCTGCCTAAAATCAGAGCGGATCCACCTCCCTGGATCACTCTCTCGATCACCTGCAGAGAATGAAAATCACTGGGGGTGATTGAGTAATAGGGGTATTACTCAATCACCCCCAGTGATTTTCACAGGGTGTTACTCTGCAGTGATCGGTGATTGGCTCACCTAGTTGGCAGATGCCGTGATTCGTCATGTGCCCTGTTCTCGGTAGCAGCCATGTTACTGACGTGATCCAGTCACCCCCGTGATCCAGTCACCCCCGTGATCCAGTCACCCCCGTGATCCAGTCACCTCCTTTTTGTTGTGCTCACCTAGTTGCCTGTCGTTATCGGCTGTTATTCGTGATCTGGCGCGTTTGTAAGTCGCCTGTGATTCGTATTATTTGTAACTCCCTCCTCGTCTCGTTTTTGGATAAATTGATTCCTTTTGCTTGAACAATTTTCAAACTCATCTAATCTCAAGTTGGGTATCCTTTTTTCACCCAGTTTCTAGTGAAATTGAATTAGGTATTTATAAATTAACTCCACTATTGTTTTCTTCTCAAAACTTGTAATGAGCTTTTTAATGCTTGCGTTCAAGTCTCTTGTGGTGCGTTCATCAGTGATAATTATAGCTGTTTTTCAATTTTTTCTATTTCTCCTGAAAACCAGTGGTGCGTAGCTAACACACAATACTTCCATATTTTGAAACGTAAAATTGTGACACAATTTGATTATATTTTGACTGCCTTTAAGGGTTTTTAGGCCAAAAATATCGAAAAATTCACTATTAAAATTTTAAAATTCGCCCAAAATGAAAAACGCCACATTTTCGGAATGTAAAAAATATCCACATATTCTGCAAGGTAAAAAAAAAGGATTTAAACACCAAGAACGCTCAAATCGGTTCATTTTTGTGGCAAAAAAAAAATAAAATAGAAAACACAAAAAATGCAAATATATCGGAAGTACTGCGCGTTATCCAAATTCCAGTTAAACAGGGTGTTAGGTCTTGCCGAGACAAACATTTCAGTTCAAGAAATTTGAAAAAAGGTTGAGAATTGAGGAAGTTATGGTCATTTTTGTAAATGACCACAGACGGACTAACGGACACACAGACACTTGTTCAGGAAGTGATTCTGAGTAAATGTGTACCTATAAGAAAAAGTTTTTTCTGAAGCTCCGTTCCGATTCTCGATTTTAGGACGATCACAATACTTCCATTTACTCTGTAAATATGGAAGTAAAAATCTCCCGCGGGCAAATTCCTTCTTTATTTTTTTGCAGTGAAATTAGTAACGGGGTTTTTTCAGTAATAGGTGATTGGGGTAGCAGTGAAATGTCGGTAATAGGTGATTTTCACCGGTGAAGTGAAATCACTCCCAGCCCTATTGGCAAAACCTAAACACCTTTTCAAATTAGTGGGGGCTTACAGGAGGAGGTACAAGTCAGAATACCTATCCTACAGCCTACAGATTGCCATTGCAATCAAAAGACGTTAAATCGATCGTTTAATCAGGGATGATAAAAGGATACGCCTTGTCTTGAGGAATTTCAAGCTTAGCCTTTGAAGTGATGTTCCCGCCATTTTCCCCAGTAGATGAAGTTCCTATGATAGTTTTCTTCTGAAAAATAATCTATTGCAGTGTTTGGAAGGCTTGCGAATACAATAGCACCATAATTTATCTTCAACACTTACTTGACCAGTCTTATACAATTGTTAGAATGAACAAGTTTATCGGGAGGCTGACGTCTTTAGAATGAGTTCTGAATTATCAACCCAGAGATAGCATTATCTCCTATAGGACGTCAAGATTACGTTAGGCACGTCGTAATATTTTTGTCGAGGATTCACAAAAGATAAAATTGCCCATCAAATTCATACTTTAGTGATTTTCCAAGTAATGGACCAGCAGAAGCGGCCAGGAAGTTGACAGTTCAACCCCTTTTAAAACTTCAAACATTACCTACGCAACAGAAGATGTGTGCAAAGCTAATACAAATCTTCAGTAAAAAGTCTATAGTGACGTCGCCAGGAAAACGCGACGATGGGGATAAAACCATGGGAGAAGAAACGTCCGTTTTCAAAGATAATCCGGCATTGGGCAATAGATCTTTGATTCACACTTCTTATTTATAAGATTTACTTATAAACCACAGGAGTCACTCCAATCTGGATAGCACTAAAAAGACAAATAATTAAATTATATAAAAAGTTTTTTTTGTTTAGGGTTCCACGTCATTTTTTGATCGGATTCCCTTGGCAACAAGTGTGGACCAAACGTTCTTCACTTTTTATTGTCTTTGTCCGCGCAAAGCGCTAATTTAATACGCATTGCCAAAACTTAGGAGACCTTTACAGTTGAGGGACCGACTTGGCTAAAGAATCGGGCCTGTCCGGGACAAAGGTTGATGCACCTTGAAAATTTCCGAAATGTTGATCTAGCCGTCTCTGAAAAAATGGATCCTACGTACAGACCTTGAAACCTAAACCATTAATTTTTCAAAGGTGGGGGGGGGGGGATTAGGATTTTTTTCTTGAGCGATTAAAAAGTAAACTGAATTTCAGGATGAAAAATTCATCCCAGAGGTTGTTACTTGGAATGGGGACACAGGCAGAAAATGATCTGAGCAGGATTGTTTGTCGGGAAGTAGGCATTTAATTAAAATCTGGTCCGGAGAGTTGCTGAAGTTGATGGAGGATTTTCGTCGGGGTCTATTGAAGGTTTGCTTAAGTCAATTAAGGGGAAGGTACACAAAATGGGCGAATTTAAACTGTTCAAATTGTAACTTTAATCAACGAAATCAATGTCGGCTGGCACGCCAAACTGTTTGTCAATCACAGATTCATTTATGGAAAATTTCTTCTTGCACCAAGACCTGATTGAAAAAACGTTATCTGTCCAACGATTGGCGGCGTCTTTGGCAACCTGTAAAATATGGATGTTTCACCTTCCAATGAAGCATTGAAAGTGGATAATTGACCCTGACTGTGTCAACATTCAGTCGGCAGAGCAGGATCGGAGCCAAACGGAAATAAAAGACAAGCTTTCTTGCCGACTGATGTTTATCCTAATCTGCTTACCCAAAATTAAAACTTACTTGGATTTCACCATTTTTTTGGTCAAACTCTTCCGGATCAATGCCACTATAGCACTGGATTTTCTCAATTAATTGGGTCCTCTCCAATTGAAGCCGTTCATTTTCTTTCAACGCTCGAGCTCTCTCAGCACTTTCCTGCAGTCCGTCCTATCAAAAGTTTTTGCAATCAGTGGGCTAACAGATTCGAGGGACAAAAAAAAAGAACGTCTGTCTGGCAGAAGAATCTCCGAAACAAGGTTATCTTGGTACCTACTCATGGAATTTTGGGTTGACTAGATACTTATAAAACTCGTGGCCGTTTTACATAAGAACATGTGCACAACCGCTAATGGAAAATTATGGTGCTGCGTTCGCATAACTGATTTTGGTGCCTCAAGTTATTTTAGAAACTACAAACATTTCTACTGAACGTCTGACTATTTTATTCTTGCATGTCCCTGGGGTGTACTTGCGGGTGGCTACGTTCGAGAAATAAAGACAGCTCAAATCGCAACCCTCAGGTGATCTGGGTGGGTCGATTGGTTGGGTTGATGAATATTGTGGGTTCAAGCAATAAAAAAACATCCCAAATCGGTCTCCTCAAGTAAGATAGGTGGTAGGTCATTAGGCTGAGTGGAACAATTTTTTCTGAATGTTTTTGGATGTATTGAAGCGCACTGGATGCCCTCGCATAGGGTGTACCAAGTTCCTCTGGGTGTACTCGGGCATCTCCACCTTGCATCGCTGAGTGCACTGGTGACGTTTCCCGAAAACGTATGATTGTCTTACTTCTAACTGAGCTGCAGCTAAGTGAGTCTTCTCCAGCGTTGATTTTGTAGAGGCTAAATCCTTCTGGAGTTCTTCGAATTTTACTTTTTTGGTTAATTTTGCGTCACTTGAAAACATAAATTATTAAAGCTGGTTAAATTACACGGTTTCAAAATTATATAGAGGTTATTGGGAGGCTAGGAAGCGATGCTCGTATCTATCCATACCTATGAGAAGTCTTTAAATTAGGAGAATTATTTAAAAGTCTAGAAAGAATTATGGAATTCATGGTTGCCTACTGAAGGCCTCTGTCTATCTGTATTATTGTGAAAGTTTGTTTTGGTTTTAGAGGAAACTATTTTTCAAAATAGAACAATTATGAAAGTACTGTATGAATTATGAATAGATACTAACTGCCGTTAGATATTTTGATAGGTAGGTACCTGGATATCTGGACTAATGGAAAGTTAATTAGTCTTTACTCAATAAAAAATTAAGACAAACATGCGCTGCTATTTTTGAAACTTTAGGCCCTAAAGCAAAAGTAAGACAATTTTTCAGACACGAGGACCTGTTCAAGAGTGACTTGAGGAGAGAGAAATTGTGACAAGAGCCGATCCTATCCATTGGCCGGTGCGAGGTATGTCAAAAGTGCGTAACGCTATATGTAGTTGAGCCAAAAAGCCCTGGGGATTGAAGGAAGAATTTTAAAAAAATTGGATTTATCGAGGACATGCAATTGCACGAGCGAGTTCAAGAAAATTAGTTTTTAAATAGGTAGGCGTATAATAGCAATAACAATCAATAAATTAAAACAAAATAATGAGGCATTAATGGACATTGCATAACCAAGCTGTAGGTACTTGGCCTGATCTCGAAATAAAATAGAACATTTATGGGGGACTAAATTTTTCATTGTGTATCTACAATGTGCTGTTTAGTTACTTACCTGGGGAACGCCCAAAAATAAATTGAAGTTCCGATTTTGTCTGTTTTCACTAAATTGTCGTCAACCAAACTTTGTACTACGTCTTTCACCGACTGAACGATTATACCTTTCTCTTTCGGCGCGATTTTTTCAAGGTCCTGTACCAAGTTCAGACGTTTTTTAGCAGAAAAATATGGTTTTAATGAAACTGAGTATGCTGGAGAGTAATTAAACAGTTTGAGTTTAAATAAATTGAAGTAACATTAACTTAACAATTATATTACACAACAACAACCACAATTAAATTAAAGTAGGTAAATACCTAACTAAACTGATGGTTAAGTTTATGTTTATAGATTAATTTTTGCATGAGCAAAAAATGAACTCCGAATTTGCAGTAGAAATTTTTTTCAGGCCTAATCCCACAAAACCAACAAGTTTGATGAGGGAACTTGGGCACGGAACATTTGGTTCATTCTTCTTAAGAAATGAACCTTTGTAATCGGTCAGGAAAAAACATTTTCTAACACCCCCTGAAAATTTGTAGGTTTACGTTTCGAAAGGTGTAGAATCCAAATCTGCAATAGAAAATTTTTTTCCATCCGCCATCCGAAGTTTTCCAGGGGGAAGGAGTTGTCGTAAATTTTTGAAATTTTCACCAAAAATCAAGTTTTTTATCTAGTTCGTCCAAACGTCCTGACAAAACTCTACCTTATGTTCAAGGCCAGTAAAACTGCTGTTGAAGTGGGAAAAATTTCGTGCTTTTCAGGAGAAGTGCAACATAGGCGTGTGAGGCGTCATTTTCTAAAGATTTTTCGATGCTCTGTATTGTTCAGAGAATATAACAATTATTCTGTTAATTATGTAGGTAATTAGGAATAGGTTGAATACTGCATTAAACAGAATCAATCGATGTGCTGCGTTAAAAAGGTTGGTGGATACCTATCAAGATAGTTAGGTATCTATCAGACAAAAAAGATGACGTAGGTAGCTTTTTTGCAGGGTTGAAAACATTTTTTCTAAATCCCCATCGACAATCCAAATTTATAGTAAAATGGAAGAAAAATAATAATTGAATTCCGCGTTTCAGGGGTATATATCATTAGGTTTCTTTGCAATCGAAAAATGAACCCTTGTGCAGAATTTGCAGAGTTCTTCGGATGCACAAAAAATGAAGTGCACATGTCACTGATCTACTCGCGGCGTTTTTTAATTGGTATGTACATACATCAACGATAGTGCCAAGGTATTAGAAATACCGTTCTAAAATGCCCTTTCTCACCTTTAGCTGGAAAAAATCCTTCTTTTCGTGGAAAAGCTGTAGCATTTTATTTTTTTTCTCTTCGGCAGATAGACCTTTTCTTTTTGACATGTCTGACTAGGTGTTCTCGTAATTTTGTTTTGTTTGTTACAGCGATCCTGCAATAAAAAGATAATTATTCTCTAATCTTGGTCAAACTAAGGCTCTCATAAAAAATTATCGCTGAAGTCTTGGATGAGCAACATTTTTTATTGTACGCAAAAGGGGGAAAAATAGAATTTTACCATACCAATGAAAGAGGTGGCAAAAAAATACGATTCTACGGGTCAGGGACAAAAGAACCCACAATCATTAAGAAACTTCCCAAATAAGTAGCGTTGATCCCTCGGACATAGGCCTACCAGACCCCATTTGCTTCAAAACACCTATCATCAGAGGCTTCTCTGAGTTTCTTCACGAGGCGCAAGCATTCGCCTTCATTCGTATGAACGGTCAACGCCGGGAAATGTTGTTGTTGCTGGGCGGGAAATGTTATGTATCGTCTTCTTATTCTGGACTACGTGGTTTTTTGGCTTCCTCTTCTTCTTCTTCTTTCAAAATGTCTGACCAGATCGATTGTGTATAACCACAGCAAGCGATTGATCGATAGAAATAATTTTGACCAGCAATAGAAAAAAACTTCCGACTTTTTTCATTTTTAATTGCGTATGAAATCATTGGAGGACGAAAGCATCCCGGCCGGTGTTTGACTAAAAAACGTTCACAAATGAATTATCTTGGAAATATTGTCAAAGTACGGCTGCCGGCTGTGCGAATCATGAGAACGCACGATAGCATGGATTCAACGATACAATCGATAAGTTTCAATTTACAATCGACTAACCCGTTTGTACTCAACGTAGATACTCGCCTGGCGACCTAGCGTCTTTGCTTTTATCACCATTAGCTCAACATTCCTACATGACCTCAACTTGTGCTTATAAACCCCTACTACTTCCAAGCGCTCGTCCATAAACTTCGTGTACTCTTGATTGGCACAATCCGTGCTCTTGCTCCACAAATTCAGTATTTTAAAAGTTAACTTCCTTATCCAAAAACAACAATTTTTCGTTATTAACTTAATACAATCTTTGCCTATTTACTCGCGCGATCTGTCAAGTTGGGCTGTCGTGAAAATAACAATTAATTTCCCAACATCTTGAATTTAGTCGGTTTCTTAGGATTTTCGCAGCTCCTAAGAGCTTACTTGTATTCAGAAATCAGGTGTTTGTTGAGCGTTGCATGTCCTACGTATGCATTGCTCCATCATGGAAAGAGCAAGCGATGCATTGAGGAGGTAAGTGCTTGCAGTCCAAATTTGTTTGAAAACAGCCGCCAGTTTTTTCAGCTCCTTGTATCCCTCAGTTTCGCATGCATAATATTACATTGAGATGCATTACAGTGCATTAGAATGCGTAATATTTCGTTGAAATGCATTATGGTGCATTAACATGCATGATATCACGTTGAAGTGCATTACAGTGCATTGAAATGCATAGATTTCACCCCACCAACGCCTTCGGTTTGCAACGCGGAAACCTGTGGTGCACACCGGACGTGCTTATTGCGAGACTGAGGGCTACAATGATCTAAAAAAAACTTTCGGCTGATTCTATGCAAATTCAATCTAGACGTAGAAACATTACTTTTACACTAATTTATTTATAATGGGTCATGATGTATACCTTGGGGCTTAATTGACCATTAGAACGCTGGGGGGTTCTCTGTTTCGTCTGCATGTTGTCACTCTATAGGTTATTGAGTTGTGTTCCAAAACTCAAAAAATTCAGAATGTATACAACAGAAAGGAATTTCGAAGATTGACACGGAGAAGCTTGCGACAGCTGCCCAAGAATTAATTGATTAAGAGGATGAATTAATAGTTACCTAATTGAATAAATGGATTAACTAATACTTAACCATGTCAGTGGTACACCATAGTAATAAAGTACATATTAATCACCTCCCCGTTAATTTATTGTTACATTCTCGTATTATTGTGTTTCAGAAGCAGTGTTCGCCTGCTGTCACTGAGCTCTGGCCACAGTGACCTGAATCTGATAATATCAGATTTGAAAGAGCTGAGAAAATCCTACAAAAGAGTCACCAATGCCAAAAAACTTGCCTGGGATGATATGTCGAAATGGGCTATTCGAGAGAAGAACATGGCTCTCCAAGAAACGTTCCACTATCTTTCTGAGCTCAGTGATTTATTTTTCGAAGCTCAGAGAGAATTTATCGGTTAGTAATGTCGTTTAATCAAAGCTTTTCAGAATTGGCAAGTTTGTATGCTTGAAGAGAATACCTACTTCAACTTCCCCATTGGTTTCCCTCATGTTGAAATCCCCTCGAAATCAACCGTAATCTTCTCCTTTCTATTGGAATCTGCACACGCAGAGATCTGCAACTTACAGAGATGACAAATACGATTGGGAAGTTGATTTATGTAACTCGAACATCTTCAAGAAGCCCATTACCAAAATCAGCTTCCCAACTATTGTTACAGGGGGTATAAAGAGATTGCAGCAGTATTTTGAAATGATTTTGGAATCGGAGTTACACTTGGACAAATCGATTACCTACCTTGAAACGTGTGAAAAGAACGAGCTCAAGCTCAGGAAAGAAATTGCAAGAAGTAACAATCTCAGGCCGTTTGGTGATGAACGGCTGGAAACTTTGACTGAGAGACAAGCCCATGCGGTTGCTTCAATCGCTACTGCTCATCAAGAAGGTGAATTGTAGAATTTAGTTCTATGTTTGGTAAACATCTTGGAATCTCTACATTGCAAACAGAATTTTTGTTGACTTCTTTATTCCCTAGAGATCGATCCATTCCTCTGAAAGTTCTGCAAGAAGTTTTAGGCACTTTTTGAAAACTGATAATACTCAAACCCGTTGACGTTCATAGATTCGTTTATTTGTGGTCTTGAAAGGTAATCTGGTCCCAGTTTTACATTCAAGGTAGTCTATCGACTAATCTTTTTAAAAAACTTCTTGGAAACGGCTGTCGCCTAATCCTCCATATTCCAATGTACATTTTTTTGCTGGTTACTTTTCGCCGACAATATTATAAAGGAAGAAAATACTGTGTTGATAGGGGCTGCTCAAAGCTGCTCTCAGTGACGAGTTCATACCATAGCTTAAAGCTTTTGGTATTCTATAATAAACCATTGATATCGCCCAAGAAAAAAAGTTTTTCTGACCTACCCGGAAATTTTCATAGTTTCCGTTTCAAAGGGGGTAGAATCCAGATCTGCTATTAAAAAAAACCATCCCTCCCCTGTAAACACTTTTCCCCCCCAAACGGCTGGAGATTTTTTGTTGAAATTTTCAGGTAAAGTCAACCTTGTTCAGGAACAGAACCAATTCTTTAGCCAAGCCAATTGGCCAGTTTTAAACCCTGTGGAATAATTGTTGAAATCTTCAAAAAATTGTGTTTTTCCAAAATCTTTTCCAATTTGCCAGTATAATTTTTCATTTTATAGCTTTTTTCATGCTGAATCGAACTGTGAAGACTCCTCGATTCCATCATATTCAAAGAATAATGTTGTTTCAGCAAATGTTTTTTAACCGAATTGAAACCTACTTCGGCAGTTTTCTTTTTCTGACTGACTGACTGACTGATGCGTTTATTGATCAACAAGAATTAGGACCATCTTACTTACATTCAAGTTGAAAAAAGAAATCTCTGAGATGTAAAAATGTTCTGAGAGAGAGAGAGAGAGAGTAGAATTGGGAATAACATGAAATCTGAATTAGTGATAAAAGTGTTGTTAATATTTCAGTGGAGAGGAAAACTGTCGAAAACGAAGTTCTCAAAATTGTCAAGGTCAAGGAGGGATTAGCTGATTTTTCCGAATCTTGTTTGGAAGTTGCGCACAAAACTTCTGTGATATTCTCTGCTCACGCTGAGATAGTTGACTGTTTGCCTGACGCTCGTGGTGCCCAACTTGAAGATCTCAAATATCTTGGTAAGAGTCAAGTGACCAATCAAAACAGGTTATTTCTCTCATTGCATTGACCAATCGATTCTATCGATTTCTTCTAAACGCTCACTGACTGTTATTATGGAAGTTATTATCGGGGGATCTGGTTTTTCAATTTGTAGTGTCCAATACCTTCACACTTTTTTTAGAAAATAATATGCTGGAATTATTTGTTTTTGTTGATTGGCAGGTTCAGAAATATCACAAAGGGCTGTTGCAAGAGCGAAACTCGACGTACACTGCTACAAGCGCCAATCGGAGCGAGCTAACGCACCACCGCCCCCCTACACTTCAAATCCATCGTCTCCAGTAACTTCTCCTCAAATTGCTTCTCCTCTCAGTTCACCAGCATATTTCAGTTCAGATGTGAATCATCGTTATTGTGAAATCCCCGAATATTCCGAGTGAGTAATTTTAAAAAACTCATCAAGATATGTACCTTAACCCATTTGTAGCCATTGATGCCATCCCCTTGATAGCAGTGCTTGAGGGATTAACTACAGGAGATGAGGGAGTATTATTATACCGGTCAATTCGGTGTTTACAGGGCTAATAACGCAACTTTCAGGATTTCCTTAATGTTTTGTAACCTACAACGATTTCATTAGATGACATTATGTCATTATTTTTCTGAACTATTCTTTTATGCGCTTCTGACATTTTTGGCATAGGGAAATTTATTACATAACAGAACCTACTAAAATCACGGATACTCTCAACTAATTTAACAAAAAACAAGGGGTGCCTAGATAACACACTACACTTCCATATTGTGATACGTAAATTTGGTGGCTACAATGATCAGAAAGACCCCAGACGGACAGACACTTGTTCAGGAAGTAATTATAAGTAAAAGTGTAGAAGCGAATGTTTTTTCTGAAGCTCCAATCCGATTTTCAATTTTGGGATGATTACAATACTTCCATTTACTTTGTAAGTATGGAATTAAATAAGTTAACTAAAAGATTATTGTTCATATAATGCAGGGCAATGGCCAGGTGGAAAACATATAATCAGTCTCATTCTCAATCTTCTCATGTGACGCAACAGGAGTATTAAAATTTTTTCTTCAACAGAAATCAGCGCGGCCCAACCTACGATGTTCCTCCCCGTGATAACTATGAAAACCTGAATGGTGCTGCTGGAGGTTCACTGGCTGATTGCGGTAGATGATACAGGGAGTGCACCCTGAAGGCCTTTGAAACCAGTTGGAGTTCATCTCTGTGGTAAGAATATATTGTCTCAAACTGCGCGTTTGTTATCTTTGAAACATCACATTTGTTGAACTATTGTGGAGGCCGTAACAAAATTGCTTAACGCATGTAGGTGCTGTTACAAAATTGCTGGTGCATGCATGGAAATCGCTGGCCTCTGTCAAAAACCTTCAATTGATTAAGTCAGAATGCTAATCACCAAAAATTGAAGCATAGTTTGAGCAAAATGATTAGCTTTGATGCAATCGTTACTTTTCTTTCTAGACTTGACATGACCGTTAGGATCAAGGGCAAACTTCGTTATCATTGTTTCTACAGTTACTTCTATATTCTACATTTCTGTTGAGTTCTGTTGCTCAAAATCAATATTTAGTTTTGTCGTAAAAACCAATTTGCTCATTGTTCATGGTTATAACATTTGGTATGTATTGCAAGCTTTTGAATCGATTTCTAGAGATTCATCCCAAAAAACTGAATTGGGATCCGCAATATTTACTTCCATATTTTTTTTTCAAAAATGTTTCCATTTTAATTTATTATTTAACGGGTCAGAAATGTAGTTTGACCTTCTTCCAAATTCCTTGAAACATGGTAGATTTTCACGGTTGGGGAATGAGAGGATGTTCCTGCTCTGAATACTTTTGTTGAATGGTTTCAGATGGATGCGTCCACTGCAGTGCACCAGCATTTCTACACTATCGAGAAATGCTGCACAAATGACGCTTGTGCTTAAAAGAACGACTTGTAACCAAAACCTGAGTTAGGTAGCATTATATTGTATTCAATTTTTACCAGTTAGTTGTAAATAACTTAAGATCAATTGACAACCGATTGTTTTGCTGTGACTGCATAACACCTGTTATTGACAGGCCACACTGACCAGGCCTTATTTCAAAATCGAAGGCTTTCTTCAACTTGACGATTGCATTGATTTTATGTCATTCCATCTTAGTAGGAATGATTCTAACTTCTCACCTCGATGCCTTGAAGCATGAAGGAAATATGGCCATCATACCGATTTCGAGATTATATGCCTTTTCATACTTGATTTTGAGATTTTGGTATAGGAAGAATACCCTAATGAAAACAAGGTGACCCTGCTGAAAAAATTATAGCGGTTTTCAATTCCAGTCGAAAGATACCGTTTGGGTTTTCTCTTTATGATATCTTACTTGTTGGGCCTCGCGTGCAGCCGGACGTTTCCGATGTAATAACCAAGTTCCGTGTCAACAAATGAAGGGTAAGGGGAAGGAACGAGGAATGTCACAAAAAGTACTTTTAGAGAAAAAGCAGGTTTTGTATTTTAAATTCTATGTTTTTTCCCCTTACACCGAATCTTTCGTTGCTTCTCAGGGCGACATTTATACTTTTTTCCCCTTGGAGTTTCACTATACGGTTAGTACCTTTGAATTCCTACAAAATGCGCTATTAAGCTTGTTTTTGGGAAAAATGGACATTTCCTGTTCTTTCCCCTTACCCTTCAAATATGCTATCGTCGCTAGTATTTGCCAGATGTTCCGACAAATCAATTATGCACCCGAAAATCCTGATTTTCTTCCCAGCTCATTCAATATTTCCACAATGGTCGTTTGTGGTTTGTTGGGTTTGCTGACACTTCTCAAAAGGCATACAAGCAGTCATTTATGCTGTGACTGAGCAGTTTTGTTTGCTTTATTGATAGGTATATATCCACCGATAGCCACACTAAGCTCCGCTTCTTAATCAATCGAGGTGGTCAAATTTACCATATTAAAGTTTTTTGACGATTTTGATAAATCGCACTTGTTGAGTAGATAGGTTTGTAAGTCAACAAAACATCGCATAAAGTAAAAAAATATTTTTGTAATTTTGTAAAAATAATTATTGAAATCGTGGAAAATCCGAGTTTTTCTGAAAATGGTAGCGCACATTGGGAAGTAATTTGAAACGGGGTAAAAGTCAAATCGGCTTCGGCTTGTTTCCAAAAAACAAACCCACCCTGGTTAAACAACCGAGTAAATTTTTGAACTCCCGTAGAAAACCGGAGATACCAAAAAAGATACTTCGAATAAGGGAAAATAGAAATACCGAGCCAACATGATGTCTTTCAATCTTGGCCCTTCATTTGTTGGTGTGGATGGAAATGGCACCAAAGAAGTGAGTACAATTTCTTATTACTCCAACACAATATTGTCCAAATTCATAATAGGTACGTGATATACTCAGCTGTGACAGACTGGATTGTGTATGATGTTTTCATTCGCTAGACACTAATATAAAACCCCTACAATTGAGCTCGGGCTGGATATTAACTGGTATTGAAGCCATGACGACTGTTTACAGGGATTTAAGCTTACCTACCTTTATATTGTTAAGAACTAAGATTGCCATATTTTTTGTGTATTCATATTCTTGTAACCAATTACGATTGGTTCTTTTAGAATAATGATGTTCTGTCCCAAATTCATCCCTACTTTCGTTGCCCCACCTAACGATAGTGATGCATTGTATTCTACTTTTTAGAAATAAACACTTTTGAAACAATTTTGTGCATCATAGCTTACTAACGTTGATCCCTGCTCTTTCCAATGGCAAGACCCCCCCCATCCCTGTGAAGAATATCGGGGTTTCTGTTTACACGTAGGTTCTATGGACCAACTTCACAACCTTCTCTCTAGTACTGTAAGTCGGAAGTTATGGGTCGTCGATTTTTTTGTTGGAAATCGTGAATGAGGCTAGTAGTTTCGGTCGATTTATTTGAATTATGGCACCCATTTCAGGGGTTAAGACGAAGGTCGCACGTGAATTGCCTTTCCTGGTTTTCTCAGAGCCGATTTTGGATTTGTTGTCCCCGCTTCAGAGCTATGTTAATTTGAGTTGTCGTTAATTATTCGATTGAACCGGATTGAGAGGGGGAGATACTGGCTTAAGTACCCAACGGAGTCCCATGCATAAATATCAAACCTACTTGATAGGCCAAGAAATGTTTGTATGTTACCTGTGATTTAATAGTAAATGATCAAGCAACAGTTTCTATGGAGCAAGAGGGATTTTCCCTAATTTTTCAACTTAGTTGTTTTATCCAATCGTCTCTTTATTTGTTACAATGCACTTTTGCAGTGAGTTGCAATAGAACCTGGATATTCTATGAACACCCAGACGTTTAATACTAAATGCGGTTTATGGACAAACTAATGGATTTCTACTGATTCTGTTATCCCAGTTGCGAGTGAGCGACGTCATCTTGGCTCTCTCAGCACAAGGTATCTCTTGTCAGGTTACCTCATCAGTCCTTCAGCTTTTTCTGGTGACTCATGTTTCGTTTGTGCATATTTGTGATGGTTTTTTATTTTATTAAAGGCCACTTTAACCAAAAAGCTTTTTACTAATAATTTTTACGATAATTATTATCGTTACTGGCTCTTTGGTTGCTGTTGGTAGCTTTGTTGATGGATAGGGGACCAACAGTAACTAACGAGTCAGTGACGATAACAGGTGGAAAAAATTTGGTAATAGTGACCCTAATTCCATTTCGGTTAATTATTTGGTTTCAATAATTGAATGTTATTTCAACGGTGTTTTGACAGATTCTGTAAGACTTAGTCTTCGAGGAGGGGATCGTTTATGAGCAAAAATCTCTCGGATTCAGTCTTGGAGACATTGAAATAGTTACAGAATACCCCTCCCCCGATGAAGAACAATTGTGAAAAACTTTCCACAACCAAAGGAAGGGCAAAGGAAGGGGTTTTCCCTATGTGACTCCACCACAACCCTTTGCACTTGACTTAGCTTAGAGTTTGTTGAGCGCTTTCATTCCACCGAGTGCCTACTTACGCATATTTTTTGTAATACATCCGAAATCCGAAGTTAACCTATTGAACTACTTGATTGTTCATTGCTTAGTCGCCACAACTGATTATGACAAAAGGTATGCGGAAATCAGAGGTCTTTTTATGTTTTTATTGTACATTTCTGACGTTTAGTACAGTAGTAGGTAGTAAGGTACCCAAGGATGAAGATGAATGCCAGTTTTTTTCGCAGAATAAATTATTATACTTCATCGCCGAAAATTAAGGAAACGCGTCTTGATGAACTCATGCGAAACCCTCCTATTCATTAACGATACTTTCTTTTCAGTGATTTATTAATGTACAGCATATTTAGCTTTTTGGGGTTATTTCAAATTAAATCATTAGGAAAGACTTAGGAAATAGTACTAGGCTCAAATTAAGCACTAAACACGCCCTAAAAGCTAAGACTGCCTCATACATTACTTTTACAATCTCTCTGGTAAAATGTACAACAAATCCATGTATTCACAGTCAAGTCTCAAGAGATCTGTCCACATGTGATATAAATATATATTAAGTTGCTATAGGTTTTTATTATTTTTACAACAGAGATATATGACAACAATTCGTGACATTTCAATTTATAATAAATGGTTCCACTCTCGTTGCTGATGGAGATGGTAAAGGACCAGTACATAATGTTAATCTATTCATTCAACGCTTACACAAATTATATTGGTCTTTTTCCTGGTTTAATGAAAGTTTGGAATTGATGAGTTTCATCATTCTCTCGCACTTTTGATCATGTACGTACCTTTAAAGGTTGATAACCAATGGTAACCATCGCTCTTCTCAAGCCGCTTTCTCTCTCTTTTGGGGGTTTAGAGATGGACAATAGCTATCAGGGCATAAAATAATGCTTCTACTACTGTGGCATAATGAAGCTTGAAAATCAAAATGGCAATCTATCAGCCATTTTGGCTTCTATGTACAGGTATAGCGCAGATGGTGTGCCAACTTAACGGTTCGTTACTTATGTAGGTTGGCACGTTGTTTGATCGCACCACCTTTGGGTAAAATTGGTAAACCTACCTAGAGTGGTTTTGCCTATCTTTTATGAGAGAATGAGTTCGCATTTGGAAAATACAAAAAATCAATACGATATTTTATGCTGTCCTCAATCAAGAAACCAGGTCTCTTCATTTACTGATTAAACGGATGATTTGTTTAATTAAAAATGATACATCGATAAATATACTGGGACTTGAAACTGAAATTTATAAACAAGTTTGGGCCAACATTGCTTATGGATGTATTTGGTTTTCGATAAATACACTCGTTTTTGTGCCGCAAGCACATTTTTCTCTTAATCAATTAATTAAAGTAAAGGCTGCTATTGGTCCCTACGCAATCTCACTCATCATTTTGATGGCGGCCATAAATATAATGCCCGCGATTAAGTATGCGAAATGCAATTTTCAGTTTATTTTTAAAGATCTTTGTTTTTGCTAGCATCTTTATTCAGTGTCAGTGTGATGCCACTAATTCACAAACTTGAAATAAGTAGTAGGTACGAGCGCTTGTTAGCGCCAGTCCCTGTGCAATTTAGGCGGATACCCAAACATAGGAGAAAAAATAGAATGTCGACCCGATTTTTGTGTTCCACGAGTAGGATCCTTGCCGACCATGGTAAGCTGGGATTTTGAATGTAGTTAGGTGGGTACTTTTAGTGATTAAAATACTCACGTTGAATAAAGCTATGTGCACAAGATACGCTGGTACCTATCTGATTACCAATTTTCCTGCCAAAAACTATACCGATAATAAATCGATTTGATCAATTACTAAGTAAATAGTGATAACTCTCAGTAGTTTCAGTTTAAAACCTGATTGTACGTTTGAATAGCCTTTGCTGATGATCAGTACTTACAATAAATTTTCCTTAAGAACTAAGTACCGTTGAAAAGAAGTTTCTTTCGTACGATTGTTGAGGTTCCCCTGACATTTTGGACACGAGCGATGGTCTACCAATGTACATGAAGAAAATTATAAATTGCTTGATGGCAGCGGAGATTTTTATTGCGTAGAAAACATTTTCATAAACTATATAGAGTACCATCACAATCACTCAGTAACCGCTATTTAATGATTAATTATCACATGTAATGAAATAAAACAGATCCGAGTTCGTAAAGGTACTATGTAAAAAAGATCAGTATGCATCAGTTCCATATTTCCTTTATAAAAAGCTTGCCTATATTCGTCATATCATACTGTACCGAAGTGTATAAAACGTATAACCTACTTCTTTAATTTATAATTATTATTAATGTTTTATTTTAATACTTTAATAATTAATCATATACATAACACTTAAACGTAATACATATTATAAAATATTAAAGCCATTACATTCCCAGAGACCTTTTTCCATAATGCATGTCTTCCCCTTTAGCATAATGCCAACTTGTGTCATCAAGGTGGCATCCCAATCTGCAGGGGGCGCCATGTTTATTCGAAGAAAAGGGGGAACATTATATTATGTAGAAAAAGAGAGATAAGTTCAATCAAGTTGTTGGTACGCGTAGAATTGAGTGAGATGGAAGAGAGGTAGGTAGTTGGAGTGTGAGGGGTGGAATGTGAAGACTATGAAGTGAAGCAAAGGTGTGGTGGTGGTGTGACGACATCGACGACAGGTTGGCACCTAGCTAACAGTTAATTCTATAGGTTGGTAGCAGAGATTGATCTCATACTCAATACAGTGCAGGTTGGGGTCGGAGAGGAGTATAGAGGTGAGGCCGTTCAATGTTAATTACCCATTGATATTTTTATTTTTCATAGTTTTTTCTTTTTTTTACAGACAAACAGATAGTCAAATAGGCCGGTATGGCGTTGATGTTTATTTAGTTCACTTTGAAATTTACAAGCGACGCTGACACATAATTGCAGTGACCTCAGCATTCGCCGTGAG
This sequence comes from Nesidiocoris tenuis, assembly GCA_036186465.1. Taxonomy (NCBI): domain Eukaryota; kingdom Metazoa; phylum Arthropoda; class Insecta; order Hemiptera; family Miridae; genus Nesidiocoris; species Nesidiocoris tenuis. The sequence continues at coordinate 24,390,842 of AP028910.1, read as the reverse complement.
GAATCTCAACCGTAGAAATGAGAATAATAATAGATAAAGCTTTCAGCATCGGGAATGCCACATTTAAACATTACGTTTGAGCTAAAGGGGGGAGGAACTAAATGATACCTGGGTGTTGTGCATAATTATTACCTATACAGCAAGCGATTTAACAAACTGTAAAATGTAAAAATGTCAGTGTTCTCACTTTGAAATACCTACCTAATTATTACCTAGTATGTTGCGGTACTCACCTTGTACACCAATGTTCTTGTACACCGCAATGAGGAGCCACTTGTCATCTGCTACCACCTAATCATAATGACGAGTGTTGTTACTTCATCGCAATGAAACTACGGCCATCGCGCTATGCTTTCATGAAATTTCACGGAAAATGGTATCAACAATGGTAGTATGATGTATGTAGGTAGCGGTTCACCCCCGTCAATCGGGTGTTCACGAAACAATAGTTAGCACTTGTCAGCCCCACTCACAGGTAGGTCTGATACCCGGTGGTATATGGATGAATACATCCGAAACACCAACTGCATTTTTAGAAGTATTTACCTGCCCGGATATATTAGTTGGTTAAGTATGATGACCTATCAATTTACCAAGCAACCTACGACTCAAAAAAATTTCAACCATATGTTAGGTTCCTATTGGAAGACAGTAAACCACCCCCTGGTTTTTACGTCCGAATCTTGGTTTGAATTTTGGGCCAGCCTGAGAGAACCTGTTGGTGGGAAGCAGGCTGAGAAATATTTAACGAGAACATTTCAACTTCCATATTTACAGAGTAAATGGAAGTGTTGCAAGTAATCGGCCTAAAATTGAAAGTCGCAACGGAGGCTCAGAATAAAAATTTACTTATAGATACTTCTACTCAGAATCACTTTCTGAATAAGAGTCTCTGTTACCATAAAAACATGCCCTGTCTGCTACTATTGACAGCCTTTTCTCAAATTTCTTGAACTGAAATGTTCGTCTAGGACCCATCATCCTGTTTAACCGGAATTTCAAGATGATGGCGCTTGTGGTGATTTCTATCTTATTTTTTCCTGGCCCCAAACACGAACCGATTTGACATTCTTAGCTTTAAAATGTTTGTTTTACTTTGCAGATAATCTGGTTATTTCTTTCGGTAACTTGACGAATTCTGATTTTTGACGGGATTGAATTTCGCGTCGTGTGTTTTTTGATATTTATGATCCTCGTAGCCTCCAGAATCAGTCAACGGTAGGTAATCATGGATACCTACCACAATATGGAAATACTGTGTGTCATCTGCGCACACAATTGCAATTGGAAAATAGTTTACGTATCACAGGTAATAATAACGTTAATGAGAACCATTAATTGATAACAAATAAAATGGCCAATCCACAGATGGGTTGATGGAGGAGGACTGCATCTATCGGACACTGGGTACCTACAACCACAAGCCCGTCGGAAGGTACATTATTGTATTCCTACGAGTTCTTTGTTCACTCAAACCAGCCCAGGTAACTGATGAAAGCGTCTGAGATATGATGTGTACGTACATAATGACATCGGCCTCCATCAGATTAATCATTTTGTTTAAGGTTCTGATTGTTCTATCTCGTTGTTCCGTTCATGAAATTATTTTCTGAGGTTGTCAAAATTATCCTATTATTCCACGGTCATCTGGCGTGACCGATTAATTCTTGTATTTCTTATCCTGTAAACTGCCCTTCGCCGTTTAACAGGCGTTCATGTTATTTCCTCCTTACATTCAATGATCCCTTTTCTGTCCGTTTCCATATTATGGTTCTCGATCTCATTCCTCCTAACGAAGCTGTGGTATTGCAAAGTTTCTAGTTCGGTAGTCGCTGTATCTTGGCGGTTGGTACGCTTTGCGGTGGTCGTCACAAATCGGGGTGGACGAATTGGGTTTCCAAGATGCTGAACTAAGCCACTGTCTTTTGATGGGCTGATGGAGCCGGTTTATGTTGGGGTTTTTTATATATTCGAACAAACTTTATTTGTGAATGCCACATTTTGTGTGAGCCCCAGTTCTATGAAATTTCAGAAAAATATTAACTAATTTTTCAACGTTTGAAACAGCCACCCTGGCTCCCTAATAACGGCCTACTTGATCGAGTTCTGCCACGCCAACAAGATGGTTCTTCTTATTGCAATTTTTTCTTTGATCGTTCCTACATCTCTCAAGTGTTACTGCTCCCTTTCTCATTTTGGGGGCTTCCCTTCAACCTCGGAAAGATTGGGGTGATTGTGTAATAGATTGGTTGCTACGAAAAAACTCTTGACCGGTTCCATACAGTCGCGGGTAAGTCAGTAGCAAATCCTCATAGGACAACCTGTGCAAGCAGTGCTAACCCAATAGCCAACCAGCATAGCATAACTACTTCAGTTTATGGTTCTTAAGTTACGACTCTCCTTGGTACCTACTGCTTGTCCTGTTTCCACCTCAGGATTCGCCACTGGTGGTATATGCTCTAAAATTTGAAGGGCTCTAAATGTTGATTTGTTTGCCAAGTACCTCGCGTAGCGCATATTCAAATACCTCTTTCCAGCATGAACAAATACGACAAATTTTGATTTGCGGAATAATGTATGGCTACTGACAAAGCTAGAGATATAGCGACTACAATAAAATTAAGGAAGAATATTAACCAACGGCCAAACTCAATATTAAATCCACAATAGGCCGATATTGTCGAGTTGCTGAATTTCCGCAGGGGAACACACTCAAAAAATAAGGGAAAAGAAATAGTCTATTCCACTATTAATTAATAATAATTAATTACCGGATTAATGATTTACTGGAATTAATACGGATGGTATTAATAATAATTAATTAATTGTGAAATAGACTATTTCTTTTCCCTTATTTTTTGAGTTTTTATTCAAATTATGGGATTCCATAATTTCTCCGCAAGTGATTTAGTTTCTATGGGGAACACACGATGATGTTTCATGCAAATTCATTAAGCTAAAATACAAAAATAGATGTAATGAACTTTCATCAGAAGATGTTGTTCCAGTTAAATGATAAGAAACCAACGTTATACAAAATATTCCAATAGGCAATTGTATTATTAAGCTAGTTAGACCTTGTCTCTGCAATGACGGTATTGTTTTTACTTTGTGGTATATAGATTTCGGTTTGACAAACTCGAAATTACGCTGAAGTTGGACAAACCTTCGAATTGGTACACTTGAATGAAGTCGATTCTTTGAACTCATTTGGATTTATTGCAACGGCGCTTTAGGTCTAGTGGAAAATACGACTGATTTCCCAAATCACAAACCAAGGTTCATTTTGATGAAAATGGACCAAAATGTACTGTTCGGAGGACATTTATGGTGTGGCCATAATGCTAATTCCAATTTAGCTTGATTATGTTGGAACAAGGTTACCAAAAAGATTCTTGATTTTTTTATTGCCAGAGGAAATGAAATAGTTGTACTCATGCTTGTATCCCCTGCAGACTTTGAATTCCTTGGGCCTCGTTCAAAAGTAAACAAAAGAACTTTTTTAAAAGTTTTTTTAAGGTAGGTATCTACCTTTTCTTGAAGTTACGTTGTCTGAAAAACAGATTACCTACTTAACTCAAATCACAAAATACAATTCCTCGACGTTGACATAAGAAGGGGTTAAAACCCAGATACGATTTTTTTTTTCTTTAGAAAGTTAGAAAAGATAAGTTAGCTGATGTAGGTACTGCACGGTTTGAACCCAAGCAGTCATCGAAGAGGTGCAAGACTCGATCTGATAAGTTCAGGGAAATTTCAGATCCCATTTCAGAAAGAAAGCAGTTCTCAAATCTGGGGTTTGGCCAACTCTCTTTCCATTGATGGAGCACAGGACATCATTTCAAAATCAGTACATATTTTATTACTTGGAACAAATCCACATTTCGTTCGATTTTTTCGTGGAAGGGTTAATTACTTAAGGGTTTAATTCAAGGTCCAAGAGCTTCTCTTCCATCACCATGAAGGCTGATGTTGTCAGTCATGATGTCGTTCTCGGGTTATTGGTCATCCATTAAGTTTGCATGAATTTCGGGCTATGAATGGCGGACAGAGAACACCGTTTACCATATCTACGCCTATCTGAGGCCCTTATCAATACGCCTTTGAGCAATTTTCAAGTGTTCACGTAGGTAACGAAAGTTTCATGAAGTCTATGTGCAGCTAAGGCAGTACCAACAAGATGTTAACAAAATATGTGTGAGCCTGGGATTTGGAAACCTAGACATGAAAGACCCATAACAACCATTTACCTTTTTGTTGAAGTCGACTAAATATGTGTATGTGCTGTTTCGATTTTTCGGCACAACTTAATTATATCGCATGGTGACCGTAAAATATGGTTTGGTGGGGTTTGCTAACTAGGCCACTCGCCCACAATCTCCTCTCCCGTATCAAGCGAGTCCATCAATTATAAAAGAAGCAGTAAAATAATGCTAAATATGAGAGACAACGAATTCAAACAATAAATCAAATCCTTGAAAATTCTAAAACTTTGGTTGATGAATTTTTTGCACATTATCTACCTTCTTCTGGTGGCAAAAAGTTCGAATGAAGGACTTGGTTACATTCCGCTCCATTATATACAGATATGCAAACGTGATGGACTCGCATGATCAAGCTGAGAATAAGTTGGAAACCGCGGTTAGTCGGTTAGTTTGAAGAAAAGACAGTCGAAACTCAAACCGTAAAAACGTGAAGATTACTTTTCAAGTATGTACACAAAAAATGTTCATGAAAATCGAAGCCGTTGGAAAACCGAAGGGACAGAGCACCACACTCACTTGATCATAGTATGCCTGAGCTTTTTGTGGCCAGGACAGACAAGCTACGGGATGAAGGCAGAATATAACTCCAAACTCATCGTGACTATTTACCGCGATAATTCGGTCCACCACAACGATCCGAGGACCAAAATATCCTATATGAACTATTTTTTGCGAACGCATCAGGAACACTGGGCGGGAAACGTTTCAAACGGTAGAATTCATGCACGTTCCCCATTATATGAACTACGACGTGTTGATCGAAATGTTGTTGAACGACTTTTCTACCACCTATAAACATGCATGTGGGCTTACAGTATACGTTTATGCACCAAGGTAGTACAGGTATAAAAAATGTTGCTCATCACAACTACTGTCATTTGCAACGCATACTGCTAGGTATCAACAATAGAACTGTTATCGAAGAGGTGAAACCGCTTAGACCTCAGTTTAAAATTATGGTTCCAAATTAAAACGATGATGATTTCGTTTTTTCTACGTACACCATCAGTGCGGAATCGTAAGAATCGTGCAGCCGTGATTGAACGCAGAGATGATTTTCTATACGTAGGCGAACGTGCTAGGATTACAGTGTTATTTGAAGAAATATTATTCGTTTGGTCCAGATTTGACTACCTATTCAAAGAAAAAATTATATCACAATTCTGAAAGTTTCACTAAGTAAGAGCCCGAGGATTATCGGTTCGTGGAAAGAACCGAGAAGAAGAAATCACATGTAGGATCACATATCACGGATTCGGGCGTAAAATTTCATTTATTGATTTTTAATTTTAATTTTATTTCATTTTTTAAGAATATCTTCTACAATGAACAATTCAAACGTCGGTACTTGGTTGACCTCATTCTCACTTGTTAGCGAAGGAGCTGCTGTTAGTATATTATCTCTTGGTTCGCCAAAATATTATTATTGAAATGATCGGTTTACATTTAGAATGAGGACGTCTTTTGGTAGAAAATGTCTTAAAGTAGGTAGGTACCGTTTCAAACGAATGATTTCTGCTGGTTGGTCAGCATTGTTTCCATGAGAATCAAAAATGCTAATCGGGTGAGAAAAATAAGAGAATGGTTCTTTCAGCCTGTGTTGAGGTGTCGGCCATTTGAATCGATGAATTTCTATTTCTATTACCCACCTTTTTGACCCATCAGACTCCAATATTTTGAACGTGCCTACGGCCCTTTAGTAAAAATATTTCTCTTCTCCAGTCAAGATATCAGTATATTAAGCACAGCTTTTTATTATCGGCTTCTTTTTAATTATTAATTGACGAGAATTACACGTTGATAACTGCATAAAACTCTATAACACTCATTGGAGAGACGAGTGGTAGATTCTGATGTACAAAAATGGTAGGTAGGTAAATATTTGAAGACCCAGCGGTGGTCGGTACCACAAATGTCACCTAGAGACTAATGCACGAACCATTGTCTTATTTCACGTTAAGTACAAAAGAATACTAAATCAAATGTTCATATCTCCCGACATGAATATTTTCCGTAATCGAAGACTCGTCAACAGTCTTCCGAAAAAGCCCTAACAAGAATTGCTGCCCAGTAATCGATGACAGCATGACGCATTCTTTCAGACAATACAACACTTAACAATGTGCGCGTTCAAACAAGAAGGTTTCTGTGAAAGTTCTCCTGTGAGTAGTTCCCTCTTCACTACCAAAATAAACCTTTCGTAAAATTGGTTTCTTAACGACTAAGGATTGGAAATTTTGTGCTGAGACTGGTTGTCTCCACCCCCATCACTTCCGCTGTCACTGTTATTGTTTAGTTGGGCCAGCTGTTTGAAGAGAGGTGAGTTGACGAAGCGAGGGTACGAATCTCGATGCATCAAGGTATAAATTTGAAGTTGAGCTTCATCGAACGTGTGAGGAGTCGGCGTCACCATATTTTTATTAACTATTTCTCGAACTCGCGAGTCCAGGCTCACCTGCAATTAGATTTAATAACAATAGTATAGTTGTTTGTCACTTGTATCAAGCAATCATTGTATAAAGGAAAGGGGGGTATGTGAGCACCTTGATTACCTGCCCATGTGACGGGGCCCAGCCTTGCGGGAAAATAGTGAGCGACACTGTTTGACCTAACTGAGGATTTGGTCATGGTCAGTTTCCTTATTTTTTTCCTTAATGGCGTTAGATAATGGTTTTCGTGTTCGATCCTTTTTCAAATTTATTCAAGGTAAGTTCAAATGAATTTTCGGCCAACTTCTCTGTTTTTTGCTAAAATATTGCTTCATACACTTACGTAATGATCATGAGCTGACGTTTCCTTAAAGCTAGTTAGATCCATCGTTTAGTGGTATTTTGTCCATGAAAAGTCAGTTTGCTCCCAAGATGAGGGTAATATGGGCACCCCCGAGCGCTGACTCACTGATGGATCTAGGTGCTGGCCGAGAAAAACTCATTTTTGGCGGTGCCCATCACAGGGTGTCCATAATACCCGGTAATCTTCTGGACTAACATTTTGCAAGCCTTATCAGTACGACGATAGTTTCATGAAAACAAAAGAGGTGCCCATATTAACCTCCTTTCTTCTACCGATTAATGATAATTCGCTAATATCCTTTATTTAATATTGTTGGCAATCAATTTGAATTTTGCGGATACGAAATGATACTTGGTAATACCTCTTTTGGAGACAATATGGAAATGTAGTCTTCATAAATGTGCCTCGCTTTTTCTTCGATGAGATCGGAGTTGTTTTCCTTTTTGAGCTCCTCACACGCTAGCCAAAACAAAATGTTTTCCTCGCTGTACTCGCATCGTAAGAACTCTCGGAACACTTGGCGACCAGCTGCAATAGAAAGACCGTAAAGACTTTCGGTCATAAACTCTTTCAAGATTTAATTAAAAAATCGCCTCACTTTATAGCACCAACCATCCCATTTTATAGATATTACGAATTTTCTGTACTGTGAAAATAACTTTGCACTGCTCACTACAGATGACTGATAATTTGATCATGTCAAGAATACTTCGACTCAAGGACCGTTTCGACTAAAATAGCCCAATGCTGGAGGGATCGGCCTCATTCGAAAGAAAGACAGTTTTCATAACAAACATACAATCAAACAGACGGAGTAATCACATACCTACCCACTGATCATACCAGCATTGACCACTTTTAAAGGTATCTCACAAAAGCATTCCAGAGATTTTAGTTTGAAATAGCGAATCATACCTGCACTTTTCATGAGTCTGTCGAATGATTTCCCCCACGTTCGGATTTCTTCAAGGGGTGGGCTGCGAATTCAGAATAAAATGTCAGAGCAATGAATTATCAATATTGAAGGTCTGATCCCATGGAAGAAGATGGTCTGATCCGATCTTCTTCCATGGTCTGTTCCGATTCCCATTTTCGAGAGAACCGCCTTACATCTTCAAGTATATTATCAGATGCCGAACTTCGTGAGTTTTCCTCACACTTGGAAGTCGTGTACCAAATATATTCGGAGCACATTATATTTTCAAACAGCAGATGAATATATTTTTGTGGGAAATTGCCGGCAATAAGCAGCATTATGGTATGTCGCTAATCGTGTGAAATATGGAGGCATGTAAAAAAATATTTTTCTGGCATTCTGTAATAATTACAGATTTTATCACAATTATTGTGATGAAACTTTGTTCATGTTAATGTTGCTGAATTCGAAGTCTAAACCCAACAACGATGCTAGTCCTGTTACAGGATTTACAGTGCTTAATAAAGTTAGCAACGGTCCAGCAACGGTATCCTGCCACGACGGGATTAGGCTAAACATGTACCACGGCATGTATGAAACATGATTAGTACGTTAAGTTTGAAACTTACGGTGGTTCGCCTTCTCCGTTAAGCCCGTCCAGAGAATTGGGCGCATCCTTTGATTTACAGTTGTCTTGATTTTCCTTGACTGCTAAACTGGAACAACAAACATTTTTATTCATCAAACAGTTGATTCAATCTATATCTGAAGTAGAGAGAAATAAGCTCAACATCTCCGAAGAACTGTGATTCACATATTATAGACAAATTTTTCTTTGGAAAACTTTGAAGCAAATGCAATATCGAGGAATCATGGGGGATTAAGATTGCCACGTTATATTCATCCAAAAATGATTCCTTAGTATACCCATTTGATGTTTTAACCTTAATTTGGTTGAGAATTTTGTATTATGAACTAACGCCTTTCGAAATCTTGGTCTACAATATAAATCGTTAGCTCCAAAATCCGAATATTTCAAAGATTGGTTGAGAATTGTATTATGAACTAACGCCTTTCGAAATCTTGGTCTACAATATAAATCGTTAGCTCCAAAATCCGAATATTTCAAAGATGATATGAGGCGTTGATAGCCAGAGTGGACCATTCCACAAACTGTCCAAAAATGAGTTATACAGTGCAATGGGTCTGTGGTTGCTCTATCTATCGAATTATTATTAAAATTTGACTCGTTCTCGAATGTGCTAAGAGAGAGCGCAACTTTTCAAATGGTCCGTCTGCAAATTGGCCGCCGATTTTGATGGCCAGAGTGGACTTTGTGGCTTGTAGAAATGTCCCTATGGTTCATGAGTCATCTGTTCACCCAAGAATGCTTGTATTTTTTTCTTCAAAACACCATAACAAGGCCCTTAATCAATTGCAAGAAATTAGTCGAAATTTTCATATGCGATTTTCTCAGTTCAACACCTGTGTGGAATGGTCCACTCTGGCTATCAACGCCTCATATAACCCTGTTGACAAGCGAAGCCACAGATCAAAATTAATTTCTATATTTTTTTGCTTGTGCGGGAAAAGACAATGGAATTTTTAGCTCAGAGCTTCCATGAATAAAAATTTACCAAAAAACTTGGTAAATAGGCTCTTTTTATGATTCATATCACCGCTGAGGTAACAGCAACTTCATCAATGATCATAACGTTAGTGGAACACTTAGTAGCTCTTTCGACCGTCTTCCTGCCTTAGTCTATCTCTTTATAAAAGGCTTTATTATCTACAGTTTTGCTTGAATTACAAAATTGAACTTTTTGAGTCATCAGCAAAGCCTTCCTCCGATCATCCTATCTAATTTTTATTTTCTGACCCATCATAATACTCATAATTATCTATAAATAATGATAAAAATAATGCCTGTAATTTTTGTCGCATTAATTCAAGAATCTATATTATACGGCATGATGCTTATGAAAGTTAGTAGGTATTTTGTATTAATTCTTTTAATTTAACCTGCCTTAATAATAAAGTAATGGAAGAACGGATCCTTTGCCAGGCAAAAAGTCCTCTTTTTCCACCTGCGAGACCCCAATCCCGATTGTGACTAGATAGTACTACAGAGAGGGTCGGTCATCCACATATAATCCACAACGATACTTAGGTATGTATATACTTCAAGGCATTACTTACCACTTGTTCCTGTGACAGCATGCAACAGAAAAAAAGTTTTGGAAAAAGTTAAGAAATTAATTCTGGGTCTGTTCCAACAGGGCAGTCCTGGACAGTCCCGGGCCAGTAACTACTATCGCCAAACAAATTCAAGCCATAATATGGCTCATATTATGATTAAGTGAATTTGCGTGGCATCGTTGGTCAACTGGTCCGAGACTGGCTTGATTGAGCAAACATTCTAGAATGATGTTTCATCAGTCGTACAGCTTGGTACAGCTTTTTGCAACTTTTTTTATTACCAACTTGAAAACTGTGCATCGCCATTATTTCAGTATAAAAAGCTTTCAGACTTGTAGAATCACTGTCAACTTTATTCAGTTGGGACTTTACGTAGAGGGGGTTCGGTTATGACATTAATTAAGAGGTCTTCTTCTTTTTACTTCCATATTTACAGAGTAAATGGAGGTATTGTAATCGTCCTAAAATCGAGAATTAGAACGGAGCTTCAGAAAAAACTTTTACCCTTACACATTTTCTCAGAATCACTTCCCGAACAAGTGTCTGACTGTCCGTTAGTCCGTCTGTGTCCATTTACAAAAATGGACATAGCTCCCTCAATTCTCAAACTTTTTTCAAATTTCTTGTACTGAAATGTTTGTCTCTGGAAGACCCAACACTCTGTTTAATCGGAATTTGAATAACTCACAGTACTTCTGATAATATCAGAATATATAATAAATATATACATATATATTTATAATATATTATAGAATAATATATTATAGAATAATATAATTATAGAATATATAATAAATGCGGATATATTATATCCGCATTTTTATTGTTTTACACTTTATTTTTTCCGGCTACGAAAATGAACCGATTTGAGCGTTCTTGGTCTTAGAATCTATGTTTTACCTTGCAGAATATTTGGATATTTTTTACAATCCGATAACTTGTCGTATTTTTATTTCAGGCGAGTTTTAAAATTTGCATAGTGGGTTTTTTGATACTTTTGACCTAAACACCCTCAAAAGCAGTCACAATAATATTGTGATATATCATATTATATTATATCATATTATGATCAAATTGTGTCACACTTTGACGTTTCAAATTATGGAAGTATTGTGTGTTATCTACGCACCACTGGTCTCCTTTCTATAATTAAGAGGCCAACCCAATGAACCGGTCCAAATCCAGTTTTCGGCCTCCTCAAAAATGCTACTACAATTGTTTGTGTTTCAAAATATAGTGCGGCGGAACGATGAAGTTTATCGAGACCTGGAGATTGAAACAGTCAACGAACCAATAGAAAAACTCGCCAGGAAGCACGAACGCCGCCTTTTATGGGAACCAAGAACTTCATAACGTCTTGAACGAAGCAGAAAAGGTTTGGGTCCGGATAGCGTTCAAGTGGAAAACCCATGGGACTCAGTGGTGGAAGTGGTCACATTGTAGGTAGGTACCTACCTTCTTGTCGGATACAAATACAGCAAATAACAGCTATGTACACTGAGGGAAGGAAAAATAGCGATGTGCTCACCCTACGACTAGTCCAGGAAGCTGAGCTCCAAAAAGGGTAGTTTCAGGAAAAAATGGGGTTGAAAATGTTTCATGGTTGATCTTCATGTTCTCGGGTGTGCTGAACCCGAATTTCAACTTTCCAATATACCTCGGGAACATGCCGAAATTTGACATAATTCTGGAATTGCTTGTTTTTTTCTCTACTGGACCGAATAGGTTTTTTTTAAATGATTGTTTTTTTAAATAACCTAAGTTTTTTTTAAATGATTGTTCCATTTTTGATTATTGTTGCTGTGAACCATTTTTCATGTTATTATGTGTGCTGAATCAGAATTCCAATGCCTCTAACCCTTAAAAATTACCAAAATTTGAGTATTTCGATTAATTTCGTCAATTTTTGGGGTTGACACATTCCTTTTGTTTTCAGGGATTCTGAATCCGAATTTCAACTCTCCAAAACCGTAAAATTGAGTGGAACAATAGTAACTCAAAAACCAGCGGGGCGTGGATAACCCAATACTTCCATGTTTGGATAAGTACATTTTTGACACAAATCGTATACATTTTGACTGCTTTGGACGCTGTTTGGATAAAAAATGTCAATAAACTAGCCAGGACCTATTTTTACATTTCAATGTCCGGGACAATCGCTTACATAGCTTATCTATACAGTCCTATCGGGAGACCAAACCAATGACTAACTAACTATTAACTTTTTCCTGAAAGGTACGAGTATATTTTCTGGACAAAGCTCGAGTGAAAAATGTATAGCTAGGACCGATTACTGCCCCGTGCACGTAACCTGTTGATTCCGTTAGACGCCACAGTCTTTGAATAAACAACGAGTACTAAGTCATTCCTAGTGGTGGATGATTGCTTATCGATTTCTCCTTCCCTTACCTAGGTTATCGGTTGCTCTAACGAGAGACATTACCAGTGGTGGAAGTTCCTAGCTTGAGGCGCCGCACTCTCAAAAGCCTGACTAACTCCGACCCTCTCCTTCAGGGCGGCAGGGCGCGCCCTGGACAACTTCGGTTAAGTGGGGAAGCCAAATTCTTGAACGGCCTTTGTAGTCGGGCAGGACTATTTTTACAACACCCTCTCAAACTTTTGTTTCTTACGTTCAAATCTGCCCTTTAAGAAAAGTCCGTCAGCCGTGATGCCCAGTTTCTAAAACCAGTGGTGCGTAGATAGCACACAATACTTCCATATTTTGAAACGTAAAAGTGTGACACAATTTGATCATATTTTGAATGCTTTTGAGGGTGTTAAGGTCAAAAATATCAAAAACCCCACTAAGCAAATTTTAAAACTCGCCTGAAATAAAAATACGACAAGTTATCGGAATATAAAAAATATCCGAATATTCTGCAAGGTAAAAACTAGATTCTAAGACCAAGACCGCTAAAATCGGTTCATTTTTGTGGCCGGAAAAAATAAAGTGAAAAACAATAAAAATGCGAATTAATCGGAAGTACTATGAGTTATTCAAATTTCGATTAGACGGAGCGTTGGGTCTTGCGGAGACAAACATTTCACTTCAAGAAATTTGGAAAAAGGTTGAGAATTGAGGGAGCTATCGCTATTTTTGTGAATGACCACAGACGGACTAACGGACACTCAGACACTTGTTCGGGAAGTGATTCTGAGAAAATGTGTATGGGTAAAAGTTTTTTCTGAAGGTCCGTTCCGATGCTCGATTTCCTGAAAACTACGAATTTTCTCCCACTTCAACAGCTGTTTTACTGGGCTTAAAATTGAGGTATGGTTCTGTCGAGATGTTAGGACCAACTAGATACAGAACCTGATTTTCGGTGAAAATTTCAAAAAAATTTACGACAACTACTTCCCCCTAAAAACCCCCGGACGGCGGATGGACAAAAAAATTTTATTGCAGATTCAGAGTTTTGAAACGTGAACCAACAAATTTTCAGGGGGTGTTAAAAAAATGTTACCAATTACAAAGGTTCATTTCTTAAGAAAAATGAACCAAAATCGAGTATCAAAACCTCATGTTCTCGTAAACAGTTTATTTCGTTCTCTGCCCAGCACCATTATTTTTGATCTAATTCCCCTGTGACAATTGGCGTCAAGTTTGAGCAAACCGAGATGGATTATTATATGCCTTTAATATCGTATCTGTTGGTAGTAGGTTGTTAAATTTGGGCAAGGGAGAGGGAAGATGCTTAAAAGTTGTAATAAGCTTTTTGTCGTCATCCGGGGTTTCTAAAAGGTTAAGAGTTTTTGTTGATTGTTGAAAGTTTCCTCAAAAATCTTGTTTCGTCCTATTAATTGCTCCTAACGTCTCGACAAATCCCTACCTTGTTTTTTAGGCCGGAAAATCAGCTGTTTGAGGGGGAAAAGCTCATAGTTATCGTGAAGTTAGCAACCGCAAGTAAGGAAGTATTCTCAATATAGATTTTGGATACTTAACCGATTGAAGCTACTGCGATATCGATAGTTTCAACCGTTTAGGGTTAATTTCAGTTATATTTATCGCCGATTTTGAGTACATATTCAATTGAGTGAATTAATTCAAAATTACCAGAACTACAAATTTTGTTCTCCACGTTAGAATCACAGTAAACACCTCAATCAAGTGTCCATGAGGGTATGTTGTCCTTCTATATCCGAAGATATCTATTTGATATCAAACAGATTCTGTTATAATTATAAAATATTCAGTCCAAATATACGAATCGGTAAAAATTAATGTTGGAAATAAATATTTCTCTATGTACTCGGAAATTGCGGTTTGACCTTGAACTATTACTTGCCTCTTACACTTTGGCCGAGAGCAGCTTTGTATTTGTCGAAACTTACAGCCCACAGTCCCTCTCTTTCTTTCCTTTATCGACCCATGCACCTTTTTGGACAATAGGCCTAACCATTTGAATTGGTTGCAATGTTGATATTCCCATCGATTAGGCAGGTATTGTCAAAGATTGTAGGCGAATGTTGTTTCCTCATCATCCATTATTTCCCGGACTGATAAGGGTGATTCCACTAAAAGTGGCGAAATCGTGTCTTTTCTTCATATCTTGAAAACTATTCGTAGTATTGCGATGGAACAAAAAGCGTTGTGATTAGATCGTTGGTGCCCATACTCCGCACGTGTAAACTGTCCAAAAATATTATTAGCAAGTGGAGAAAAATATATAAATATAGCCGAAATGTCATTCCCCTGGCATGTCCCCACCCCTAGGTACACTACTTCTTCAACCAACCCTGGTTATTCGGATTGAGATTTTCAGAATCTGCTAAAACGTATGCACTCAGTATATAGTCCCGTATTAGCTCCTCTGTTCTCATAATTTTAGATGCATAGGCTTCAATGTTAGAAGCAAAGCACAGCGTGTCCCCGCCTTTTTGCGTCATTCCCCTGTCAAAACTGGTCATCCCCATAAATGGGAAACTATTACAGTTTCGGTAATTTTGAAAACGGCATTCGGTAGCTCTGGAACTCTAGAACGTGCCTGATCTGCAAGATAACACTAGTGTTTGTTGAGAAGCCATTGAGAGGCAAAAAACAACCTCATTTATGGTGAGTATTTTTATTATGGGTCATTCCCCTGTATTCAATATCTTATCAAATTGAAGTAGTAGATTTTTCCCTCTGCCACTATTCTTTAAGTCTGGAGGTGCACCTTCCAGCGTATTTTTTTCAAAATTTAGGTAGTGAAAGGAGGAGGAAAGAAATGGGAAAAACCGCGATTTGTCATTCCCCTGGCCGTCATTCCCCTGCATGTTCTGGATGGAGGTTTGTCAGCTAGGGCGCTGCTCCCTCAATTCTCAACCTTTTTTCAAATTTCTTAAACTGAAATATTTGTCTCGGCAAGACCTAACACCCTGTTTAATCGGAATTCGGATAACGCACAGTACTTCCGATATATTTGAATTTATAGTGTTTTCTATTTTATTTTTTTCCGGCCACAAAAATGAACCGATTTGAGCGTTCTTGGTCTTAAAATCTTTTTTTTACCTAGCAGAATATGTGGATATTTTTTATATTCCAATATTGTGGCGTATTTTTATTTTGGATGAAATTTAAAATTTGAATAGTGAATTTTTTGAGTTTTTGACCAAAACACCCCTAAAAACAGTCAAAATATGATCAAATTGTGTCTCAATTTTACGTTTCAAAATATGGAAGTATTGTGTGTTATCTACGCACCATTGGTTTTCTTTTTACACCTATTTATTCATCAGTGTGAGAACGTACCATTTTGGCATCATCGAATTCACCATTGACCATTACTCCTCATATGATATGATGATGAACCGACGTACCTACTCCAATTATTTGAACTTCATTTTCTGAGATACCCAGACAAATAATGTACCCATGTCACTAATCTACTTAGCAGCGTTTAATTTGAGGTTTAAATAGATTTTTTTAAGTCTCTCAATTTTGTCATTCCCCTGGACCACTGATTTTTACCTAATCATGTCTGTAAACCCTCTCTGGGTGATGAAACTACACTGCTGGTATATAGTTTTCATTAATAGCAGGCAAATGAACAATTTCTCGTCGAAAAACATGCAAAATTTTATCATTGGTAAAACGGAATTTGCTGACCCCAATTTCGCCACTTTTAGTGGAATCACCCATAAAAATCAATCAGCTCCTGCATCTGATCTGGTTTTCGTTGGGTGGGTTACTCTGACCTTTATTGATCGTAGTGCTAAACTTAGGTTTGTATTTTGAAGTTTTGGCTCTGGTATTCTTGAAAATCTACATATAGGCAAAGCCGCGTTTAAAGCTCAAAATTATGGAAGTAAAAATATGAGGACCTGAAAATAAAACAGTATTAGATATTCTATTCACCCTGTTGTAAGTCAATAAGGTCAGGGCGACCAAATGCGATTGCCCTCGCTTATCTAATGATAAATAGAAACAAGCATATTGATTGCATGTAAGGTCAAGTGAGGGATGTTCGTTCAAAAGAGAACATAATTATCAATTTTTTAAAATTACCGAGGAGAAGAGTTTAAACGAATCGCACAGCAAGTTTAATTTTTTTTACTCTAGAATTTTGCTGGGCGTTGTTTGCTCGAACAAGCATAGAGTACATTGAACCAAAATCTTTACCACTCACATTAGAAGATGGGAAATATTCGCCATTTTACTGTTCGATATGTTCTTTTTCGAGTGAAAAATAAAATTACCATTTTTAATTAAAACCCTGAGTTTTGAAAGATTTTTCGACTTTCAAAAAACTCAAAATTGTTGTTTGAAGAAAATTTATTTAAACTACTGATCGTTCAGACAATGCAACTTGAGTAACCGGGCAGATTGGGATGGTATAATTTGGTATAATTTTAGGTGGTATAATTTTAAGAGGAAACCAATAATATTTCGTGATCAGACAAGCAGTCGTAAATTTGAACTCGGTTGGTTGACAAATCAAGTTAGTATCCATTTTTAGTACTTGAAGTCTACCTCAATGAAAGGGAGAGGATTTTTACCGATAGAAACCCTAACTTTGCCTATTAAATAACTTTTCGATTGGGATCCTCCAACCTGCAGTTCTATGAGGCTCGTCAAAGAGATGAAAAAATTCAAAAAACAGTTAAAAACGGTTTCAAAAAGAACTAGTTACTAGTTCTGAAAAATTGGGTTTGTCGTCTTTTGAAAAACGCAGCAAAGTATTGCACTGTGATTTATTAATCAATATGACTTCAGTTCCATTTTATGATGTTGGGTAAATTTCACTGGTCAGCTATTTGGCAGTATTGGAATCTTGAGATTGCTCCACTCTTGGTCAAATAATGATCGTTGGCATTCTAATGATAATGATCAATGTTTGACCAGCAACAGCAACTAACGATGCATAAAGTTGAGCGGGATTTTCAACATTTTTTTCAATGTTTTTGCATCTAAAGAAAATAGGTTTCAAATTCAATAATTTTCCGAATTACTGATTCTTTTAAACTCGGTTGAATTGCCGTTCTATTTAATAAAACGTCTAATGAAGTCTGAAATGAACGAACTGAGCCGCATGTGCTGACATTTTGATTACCTGCCTCCCTTTTTGAGTCAAAATTTATTACTCGCTAAATCATCAGTATTTGTTGGCACGAATTGCTTATGGGGTATTGATTGATGAAATTACCAATTTATCAATATACACCTCTGGCCCATAGAGAACTCACGGTATTAGAAAAATATTTTTGTGCCAACCGGTAAATGTTTTGGCTACATCCACAACATCGGGCTAACTTTATAGTTGCAAGGATCAAC
The DNA here is from genome assembly GCA_036186465.1 of Nesidiocoris tenuis. Classification (NCBI taxonomy): domain Eukaryota; kingdom Metazoa; phylum Arthropoda; class Insecta; order Hemiptera; family Miridae; genus Nesidiocoris; species Nesidiocoris tenuis. The sequence goes on along the minus strand of AP028910.1, from coordinate 24,372,916 downwards.
CATTCCATTACTTTTTTGATGATAAACATTGCCTCGTAAACAGGGAAGTAACAACGTTATCCCGTGTACTTCCTTTGCAAACTAAGGCTAAAGAGATGTTGAAAGGTAACCTTGATCGTTCCATTGAACGGTACCAACGTAAACAAACGCTTGCGTATTTTTTTTTACAACGTTCCATTCGTTTTTTCGCCCTTGAATCAGATGTGAATCAGCCGCAATGCCGACCGAGTGCGTATCATAATGTTGAATTCCCATCAAAATTTGTTTTGTGGTTGCTGCATGACTGACTCACATAATATGCGAGAAATATTATTTCGTTACCAAAATGTTGTGGTTGAATCACGGCCAATTTCATCAAAATCTAAACCAGTTTAGACGGTCCAATAATGATGTTGTGATAGTTGCAACATGAAAGTAGGTATGCATAATTATGGTACTTGGCTATTGCGGGTAAACGGAAAAAATGAAACCGAAAATGATGTTGAATATTTTGGTGAAATTAGCCAGTGTCAGCACGTTGACTAATTTTGTTGGTGAAAAAATTGAAACATATTGATATGGGCGAGATAAAATGATAATACCACGGGCAAGGGCAGCAACAGCACCAACAGAAGCAACAAGGCTTAGGGTTCCGTGACAGTGGTTGGCCGTTGGCGCCTGCTTTCAAAGTGTCGCAATTGAGAGATGATCTGCTACCTCTAAGCCGGAAACCACCTTTCTCCACACAATCACTTGACATCTGGAGCAGAAAGATGGGGTAGCAATGGTTAGACATTGAGGTAGCAATAGTTCAATATTTCTGTTTTACTCAAATAGGTTGTGTAGGTGGTCCAAATGTTTTCAACAGTACTGATTCATTAAAAAAAAAAAAAAAAAAAGCCAAGTGAAAGTTATGCTCGTATTTTTCAAAAGCCTGCCTTTTACTAACCAGTAGTGACGGGTAATACTACAAATTTTCTTAAACGAATTTTGTGGCTCTAGTAGTTTTTGATTTATTAAGAATTGGAGAAATTTTGAAAAACTCAAAAATGTCTCACTAAAACGGCAATGAATCCTAAATTACCGCCGTGGCAATGGTCTCATTCGATTCAGCATCGAAAAATCTGTGGAAAATGATGCCTCACATGCTTACGTTGCAAATTTCCTTGAAAACACGAATTTTTCCCACTTCACTGTTCATCTTGACTTAAAATTAAGGTAGGGTTCTGTCCAGACGTTAGAACCAACTATATACAGAACTTGATTTTTGGTGAAAATTTCAAAAATTTACGACAAATCCTTTTTATTGCAGATTCGGATTCTACACCCTTTGAAACGTAAACCTACAAATTTCCAGGGAGTGTTAAAAAAAATTTCCTGACCGATTACAAAGGTCTTAAGAAAAATGAACCAAAAACATTCCGTTCCCATAAAACTCTCATGGTATGAAGACGACCACAGCAACCTATGTGTACCGAAAGAAAGAAGGTGGAAGTTTCTTCGGCCGAAAATCCTTGTTTCGACCGAAATGATGATAATGCAGTTGCGATCCCGGGACCTCTTGCTCCGAAAGCGGATGTCCAAGCCACTGGACTACGGGGCGACCGTCTGTCGAATTATTAATTTACCGAGGGTTTCAATTGGAGGCTCAGTGCTGGGTTTTCTGCCGACTCAACTTTCCATGTTGTCACATATGTACTGTCAATCGAAACCTCGATGTTTGAGGTCCCAGTTCAAGGTTGCTTGGTCGCTACCTAAAAATTGAGACCTCGTTGGGATCAGTTGCCGTGATAGTCTCCATACCGTGCGAGTTTTAAGGGAACGGAACGTTTGTTTTCCTGAAATTGACCAATAAAAAGGAAGCGAAGGAAGTGCTGGCGCATCGAACGGCTCCTTTGCCTAGCTGTGAATACGGCCCTAAGACGTGAAACCGCTAAGATTAAATCACTTCTCAACTGTGTTCCTCGGACGCAATGTTGAATCAGAAAGGGCATGAAATACCAATGCGATGGACGTAGGTTTCAAATCTTTCTGAGCCTTTCATGGCCTTTTTAAAGGTGGAAATTGATTTTCCTCGCTCCACCACCACATTTCCACCACCTTTCATTTCAATGATGCCTTGGTGAAGAGCTATGAGGGTGAAAAAACATCGTTTCGCAATTTAGCTTCATCGAAAATCCTGGAAATCCGGATTTAGCGGGTTGTGCTACCCGATTTATGCACCACGAACTTTCGATAGAAGAAGAGGGAGGAGTGCGCTCCTCAATTTGGCAGGAATTCAAAGAGCTGAAAAAACGCTAATTTTTCTAGTCCAGCCTTTACTTAGTCCAGCCAGTTACTCGCCTGAAAACAAGCGTTACCTACGACTTCAGTTGTCGTAGCAAGTATTTAAGCATAATGCCTAACTCAACAACCGTGCATAAGTGACTAATAAACTAAAACATTGGAGAAAGGAGGGTATCATGGAAACAGCTGGTAATATGCACCTCCTCGACTGTCCGCCCTGCGAAGTGGCTCAGGCAATGCCGACTTCATTCTTAATTGTGCACTAGTTGACATTCCTCTAGAGTTGGTTGATCCACCCAGTGAACTTTTGTGCGTGACTAGTCTGTTTGTTCCCAAAATGGGGTTGAGGTGATCCTTTCCCATTTGGCCCCCAAGAGTCCTGACCTACCTAAGGATTTCGGCGCTGGTGGGTTGCCCCAGACTGATAATGAATGTATTGTAGGAGTGCGTTCAAGGGTGATAATCGTGATGAGCTATGGCTCCAGTGATTTACAGAAATTTAACGAAAACTACTTCCCCTTAAAAAATCCCGGACGGCGGGCGGACAAAAAAATTTTATTGCAGATTCGGCTTCAACACCCTTTGAAACGTAAACCAACAAATTTTCCGGGGGTGTTGAAAAAATTTTTTCCTAACCGATTACAAGGGTTCATTCCTTGAGAAAAATGAACCAAAAATGATTCAAAATACGTTTGTTTCATTAGGTTGTAATGGTTCATACATTCGAAACATTAAAATTCCAAACAATTACTTTAGAACATGCGGTGGTAAAAAGAAATCAAACAGCTGGTCGAAGTCGATGCATATTGCCTGGGGAATCCGATCAAAAAATGTTGAGGGGTCAAAAATCCAAACAAACGGTTTTTGGAATTATGACTTTTTTGACATTTGAAAGTTTTTGATTACTTTAGAGCGAATTTAACGGATCCTCTTACCCGAGGTGCACAACTACAATAAAATTGCTAAATTTTCGTGTCCTTTGTTTTGAAATCGGACCACTCCTTCTATGAGTTTTGCTGCAGACGAAAAAAACTTTTTATTGCAGATTTGTGTTCTAGAACCTTTGAAACGTGAAAAAATAAATTATCAGGGGGTGTTGTAAAAAATTTTTCCGACCGATTACATAGGTACCATTATTTCCAGAAATTCCAATGTACCAAAATATATTGTACTACATATTTTCTATCCTAAATATTATGCCCAGGTACTATTTATGCAAAATATACTACATAACTACAATTGATAAGTACTTCAACTTACCATATAGCAGCTGTGAGTCACAGACCACTCCTCGTCCACATAACATACTGGTGTCTGAAACAGTGAAACATAAAGCACTCAGAAGCATAAATCGTTGAAAACTGGATACATTGATAACTATTTCTCGGAAATCTTTTGTAAACATCTACATGAACTCTACCCATTATATTGATTATGTAAAAAAGAATACTGGCAAAAAATGGGAGCGAGTTCGTGGAATAATGCTACCTCCACCTCAACACTCCGAGGTTGTGCGGGTTCATAGTATCACCGAAAAATTGGGAGTCTCCCCTGACCTGTTCTCCATCGTTTTGGTGTAATGACACGTATGCTTGGCCAGGAAAAAGGCCCTGTCTAGCCAAGATTTCGGTTACTCCCAACAAATTCAAAATTATTTTTTTTAGGCCACAAAAATAAAACGATCGGTAAGACCGCTTGTCGACTACACAATACCCAAGTAATTTGTTTCATTCTGGTTGTTTGACGTAGTTATTTGATTGCAGGCGGGTTCTAAAATTTGTACGGTTGACTCGGCATCGGTGTATGGTATATTGTTCAATAACTGCCGTTGTCGCCACCAAAAAATGTTGATCCCCCTGAAAAATCGATGTTTTGAGTTTCAAAATCCTGTAAAATCCAAGAATCGAATTAAAAAAAAATCGAAAAATTCTGTCCGTCCGCCGTTGTTTGCACTCGTTACCTCAACTGAAGTTCTTCTTCAAGCCTCTCAAGTTTGGGAAAATACGTATTAAATACAAAACAATTTCGCAGCATCGCATAATGTATAATTTTCCATTTAGTTTTTCGCCTGCTTAGATTAAAACTACGCCTGAAACGGTTGCTGTAACCTTTTTTGGATTTGCGGTTTATTTACCCCTATATTCTATAGCTACAGAATCATAAATGAACTCAAATCTGTATGGATAGTAAAACCCAGCGTTATGCCTTGCAGCGTTGGCCTAGTTTGGTGCACCATGATAACAGCTTTTACTGGGTGATGACGGAATGCGATTTAGAAAACCCATCAAAAAGTTATAGCATATTTCCTTTCAGCTGACCGCCCTCCTGTGGTCGCACTTAAAAGTGTAATAGGCTCGATATTCTCGTCAATATGAAGCTGTCATCTTGTACCTGATGGGAGTAAATTTACCCCGGTTCAATAGCTGACACATAGGTATAGGAAAAACTGTTATTTTCTTTCGAAATTTGTCCATTTTTCCCAATTTTTCAATCGAGTAGCCTTTAAATCAGTCTGAATACGATTAATCAGGCCCGAAATTTCACGTTCCAAAACATGGAAGTATTGTGTGTAATCTGCGCTTTCCATAATTTTTAAAACCAAGTGAACACGATTTCCTTGTTCGAAGCGGGCGTCCATTTTCTGCTCAAGGGAAGAACGCAGCGTAAAATCGAACGTGGGCCAGCAAAGAAATCATAAACAAACCATTCAATCACGAGGCCCAGTGATTGAGCAAAGTCACGCAGGCTCTAAGCAATGAGCTCGAGCCCGCGTTTTGTCAGCCACAGGTTAAAATATAAACCGCCGGTTGTTCATGCAATGCGCCAGTATCCATGCGCGAACGATGAAAGAAATTGACATCTTGATGTTGAGATATTACTGCAAATCAATACGATACTTTAATCGACGTTATAATAATTTTCCCTAGGCAATTTAAAAAAAAAATTGAAACTTAGAAAGCTCAAAGGACCCTTAGGAGTTGAGCTAGAGATCTGGCTCAGGACTGCAAGTGTATGGGACTGTAACTGTATAGGACTGTAATTGTGTAGGACTGTAAGGCTGGCTTTATCAATTGTCGGTTATCCAAAAACTAATAGCTAATCAAAAATCACCCTGAAATTAGTGGCCTGGTGATTAGCTATTAGTTTTTGGATAACCGACAATTGAAAAAGCGGCCCTAAGTGTATAGGATTTTAAGTGTATAGGGCTGTAAGTGTATTGGATTGTAAGTGTATAGGATGGTAAGTGTATAGGACTGTAAGAGCATTGGGATTAGGGTCAACCAGAAAACAGACAAAACACACCCACAAACACACACACTACAGACAAACAAAACACAATACACAAACACACAACAACATAAACTAACCCCATCCCCACACACAAAACAATAATGCTCGCAAAATACACTTACACAGAAAGTACTTAACACACAGAACATTCCAAGCTGTCATATATTTTTAGGTCAGAAACATTAGAAAAAAGGAAAAAAGTTTGTTCTATGTCATCTGCAGCTGTTTCATGGACCGTTATTGTTTTAAATGTCTTATCCTTTGTTATCTATCAATGTTCAGTTTTCTCACATTGTCTGACTGCCGCATTTGGTTTATCCTAGGATTTCATATTTCCTAATAATCGTTGACTATTTTTAAATAAGCCGCCGATTTTTTATATTTTTATATTCATTGTATCACCACAACTGTTGCAGCCTGGTCCAACAAATCCTCCAACAAAATCAAGAAAACCAAAAATCCAACAAAATCCTCCAACAAATAACAATAGTCTATGGTATAAAATAGTAAGTATGATAAAATTTAAACAGATTAATACAGAAGAAATTTGAACAGATTAAGGGCGTTGTTAAATTTGGTTTGTTTTTAATTTTTACTTCCATATTTACAGAGTAAATGGAAGTATTGTGATCGTCCTAAAATCGAGAATCGGAACGGAGCTTCAGAAAATACTTTTACTTATACACATTTACTCAGAATCACTTCCCGAACAAGTGTCTGTGTGTACATAAGTCCGTGTGTCCGTCTGTGGCCATTTACAAAACTGGCCATAGCTCCCTCAATTCTCAACCTTTTTCCAAATTTCTTAAACTGAAATGTTTGTCTCGTCAAGACCTAACACCCTGTTTAATCGGAATTTGAATAACTCACAGTACTTCCGATATAATCGCATTTTTATTGTTTTTCACTTTATTTTTTCTGGCCACAAAAATCAACCGATTTGAGCGTTCTTGGTCTTAAAATCTTTGTTTTACCTTGCAGAATAAGTGGATATTTTTTATGTTCCGATAATGTGGCGTATTTTTATTTTGGGCCAATTTTCAAATTTGCATAGTGAGTTTTTTGATATTTTTGACCTAAACACCCTCAAAAGCAGTCAAAATATGATCGAATCGTGTCACACTTTTACGTTTCAAAATATGGAAGTATTGTGTGTTATCTACGCACCACTGGTTGTTTCTAGTTTTACAGGGTCCCTGAATGACTCTTGACGGTGTTGTTCACACCACCTAACGGTCTCTAAAAAGGTCGTTAGTTTGTCTATTTATTGTCACAATTTCTATAGCTTGTTGCCAGTCTGTTAATCGCACTATCGTTGTTTTAGGCCCTGATGACGATTATAAATTAATCGAAAGATCGGCGAAAGAGGCGTCTGTTTTCTGGTTGACCCTAATCCCGATCAACTGACATCAGAATTGACTACGGGTCGATATCTCAACATTCAGTAAGTGTATTGGGTTGTAAATGTATAGAACTGTACGTGAATAGGACTGTAAGGGCCGCTTTATCAATTGTCGGTTATCCACTAACTCATAGCTAATCACCAGGCCACTAATTTCATGGTGATTTTTGGGTGGATGCGCATAGGCTGTGTCTCCGAGAAATTTGTAGCCAAGAGATTAGCTATTAGTTATTGGATAACTGACAATTGATAAAGCCAGCCTAAGTGTATAAGACTGTAAGTACAGGACTATAAAGTGTATATTACTGTAAGTATAGGACTGTGTAGATTTTCTCCCCCGACACCCGGCAGGCCACGACAATGTAAATCTGGGCCAGACCGAGGGCGTGTGCGTTTGTTTTCCTCCCGAGGATCGGAAAGTATTTTTATCTGTAGTCGGTGACGTGACAGCATCAACGACAGGGCTACTCAGCCCCCGTGTCCTGTCACGGTTCCCTTCGCTGTAACTCATCGCTGGATGTTTCACCCTTGCCAACTGGCGTTCATCGCTGCTGACCGACGAAAAGACCGGCGATAGCGAATCGGGATAAATATCAACCCATGTCGATATTCGACCTTGCTCGCATTAGGTAGGCACTGTTCATTTTACTTCCATATTGAACGAGTAAATTGAAGTACGGTGTTCGTCCAATAAATTGAAATTTGAATTTAGGTTCGTAGAATCGGTTTCTGAACAGCCCTTCCGTTCTGTCGTTCTTTAGTTATTTAGTTGTCTGCGTGTGCGCACTTTTCCATCACATCTTTCTCATTTTTTTCATCCTTGTCCAAAGTTACTCTCCCTGAAATGTCCAGCTGAACGTGGTCTATAATTATTTTTGTCAGATTTTAAACTAACGCAGAGTATCCCTTACTTGCCGTAAAAAACATTCGGTTACCAAGCGACTAAAAATGGAATAGCCGCATTTTTAACCGACTCCCAAAAAAAAAAAAAAGTATAAAAGTTGACTTGTTGTAGGGTTTTTTTCGGCATGTCTGTTCCGCTCTCACACAGCCAATTTTGATCAAATTTCAAAAATTCTTGGGGAAAATTGTCGAGGAAGTCTGCCATTAGGTGTCACGATTTTCCCATTTTTTAGAGGATTAACATTGGTGGAAATGTAGCTTAAATCTCAAAAACATGGAAAAAAAATTTTCGAAAATTCAAAATGTAGTAATTTTTTTTTTTGTTGCTGTTATAGAAACAGAAAACAATTAACAAAAAATAAACCGTCTCCAAAAAAAAGGCTGCTAAGTAGATTAGTGACATGTGCACATATTTTTTTTGTGTAGGCGAAGAACTCTGCAAATTCTGCACAAGGGTCCATTTTTCGATTGCAAAGGCAAACTTGATGTTATAATATAACATTATTAGGAGTATATTATACTCCTGAAACGCGGTATTTAGTTATTATTATTCTACCACTTCAGTATAAATTTGTATTTTAGATGGGCATGTAGAAAAACCTTTTTTTCCAACCCAGCAAAAGGATCTTCTCTGCTTGATAGATATACCTACCTTTCTTGATACTTATCTGCAAATCTTTTTAAAGAGGCACATGGTTTAATTTTGTTAAATTTCGCTCACAAAATTGATAGATAATCATACCTCACATTGTTCCAAATTTCAGTCAAAAAACGCTCCCTTAATTCTCAGAATCGCTTCCCGAACAAGTGTCTGAGTGTCCGTGTGTCCGAGTGTGGTCATTCACAAAAATGGCCATAGCTCCCTCGATTCTCAATCTATTTTCAAATTTTTTGAACTGAAATGTTTGTTTCGGAAAGACTTAACAACCTGTTTAATCGGAATTTGAATAACTCACAGTACTTCCGACGTATTTGCATTTTTAGTGATTTCTATTTTACTTTTTCCGGTCACAAATATGTACCGATTTGAGAGCTCTTGGTCTTAAAACCTTTGTTTTACCTTTCAGAACATGCGGATATTTTTTATATTCCAATAATGTGGCGTATTTTGATTTGAGGCGAATTTTAAAATTTGCATAGTGAGTTTTTCGATATTTTTCACCTAAACAACCTTAAAAGCAGTCAAAATATGATCAAATCGTGTCACACTCATACGTTTCGAAAAATGGAAGTATTGTGTGTCATGTACGCACCACTGGTTCTGTGAGAACACACAGACAGATGGACAGGCAGGCTGAAAGACGTCTCGAAAAGCGATTCTGAGCAAATGTGTTTAGGAAAAGGCCGATTTGAATCTTACGTTCGATTACTATACATCCATTAGCTCTGTATATCCGTACGTTTCTCATCAGTTCTGTAAATATTGCGAGAAAACGCCTATTCCGCTGATATCTGAGTTCAGGGACGAATCGAAGTTTATCTGTTTCGAATGCCGTTTGACCTTTAGTTGAAGAAATTCGAAGAGAATTGCGCGTAGGAATCGATGTTATAGAAGGGATCCAAGGTATGTGACAGGGTCAGCAGGTGGCCATGGCAGCCATTCGTTGTGGAGTTAAAGTCTGGCGACCTGCCAACGGAAAAAACGACTGGAAAAATTCAGGAGAGAGGTTGACTTTTCAATCGCCAATATTAATCCTGATTTAATGGAATCTAGATACTGGCGTTAAAATTCAAGGACTATTCCCCTGTCAGGGTATTTCGGAAAAATTGCGTCAGTTTTTTGCTCATCCCAAAAAAGATTCGTATTTTATGATATTTTAGTCTAAGTGTTAATAATAATAAAAACTCTCAAATGTCTAAATTGAATCGGAATTTCGTCACTTACGTTCTAACACCGCCTAACTCAATTTTTGGCAAAAATGAGTCGGACACTCATAGATTTTTCAATTTTTCACTCGATAGATTTTTCAATAGCCGATATCATGGTAACACTGCCAAGGAGATTGAATCAACCAGTGAAGAAGGAGATGGAATGAATAAAAAAGGCTTGTATCTGAACAAAATAGGTAACAACTCCAGAAAAATGAGAAACACCTTACTCCAGGATGGCTTTATAACCGTCACCTAGGTTGGTTCATAATTTTACAAAATTATTCTGACGATTTGTTTATTATAAGGTAACAATATTTTTGTATTATAAATAGCTCAATTTGTGGTGTATATTCATTATGATACATGGGTCATTCTAAAATTATGGGACTATTTCAGGTGTCGGAAAAACGAAAAAAAAGTTCGATTTCCCCACTTTTTTTTGGTGTTACGGTCTTTGTAGGGTTCCCTCAGTACAATTCTGAAGCGGGACCACACTTTACCTCGTAGTTTCTGAAATATCGAATTTTGAAAATTTGTACTAGGTATATACAATTTTTTTTAATAATAATTAGGAAAAAAAATTGGGTTGTGAGAAAAAAATTTTATTGCAGATTTGTGTTCTAGAACCTTTGAAACGTGAAAGAAAATGCGTAGATAACATACTTTTATATTTCAATACGTCCGAATTTCGGTTAAACAGGGGGGTTTTACTGAGACAAAACTTAAGAATATAATATTTTTTGTAGATATTTTCGTATGAAATTTTTCGTTTGCCCACTGATTGGAAGATGGACTAATTTCAATTATTTTCACAAAAGTTTGAATAAAATATAACAGTCTGTACAGCAGAAAGAAACTATCCCTCATCAGATTTAATCACTCGTCTGATCGGCACTCGATAGAAATCACGAGGCGCAACGTCCTACAATCGATGAAATCACGAGAAACCGTCGAGCTCCCAAGCGTTGAAACGAAGAGCCTGATGTTCTCTGAAACCGGACCGCAAGGAGGAGACCCTCGGCGAGGGAGAAGGACGGACGATCGAGCCTTTCACTTCTGCCCGCGCAGCCTACTTGTTTGGGGACTGGATTTCCACGAATCTCCGCTCAGATCTACCGACTGCCTTCCTCTAGTGATCTCCCATTATTTATTTCAACGCATTTCACATTGTCATTGTCATTTAATCGCAACATTTGTATCACATATCAATTAGATACCTACCTAAGATGTTGAGATGAAAACAGAGGAAAAATAAGTAGATCAGTGGCATGTGCACATTAGTTCATTTCTTAAGAAAAATTAACCAAAATTTTCACGGGGTGTTGTAAAAAAATTTTTTCCGACCGATTAGGCACCTACATAGGTACATTATTTTTAGAAATAATGTACCAAAATGACGTAAAGTTAAAACTAGTGGTGCGTAGATAACACACAATACTTCCATGATTTAAAAGTAAAATTGTGACACATTTTGATCATAATATGATCAAAATATTATTTTGACTGCTTTTAAGGGTGTTGAGGTCGAAAATATCAAAAAATCCACTATTCAAATATTAAAATTCGCCCAAAATAAAAGTACGCCACATTATCGGGGTATAAAAAATATCCACATATTCTGCAAGGTAAAACAAAGATTTTAAGACCAAGAACGCTCAAATCGGTTTATTTTTGTGGCTGGAAAAAATAGAATAGAAAACACTAAAAATGCGAATATATCGGAAGTACTCTGAGTTATTCAAATTCCGATTGAACAGGGTGTTAGGTCTTGACGAGACAAACATTTCAGTTCATGAAATTTTAAAAAAGGTTGAGAATAGAGGGAGCTACGACAATTTTTCAAAATGACCACCGACGGACACACAGAAACTTGTTCAGGAGGTGACTCTGAGTCAAAGTGTATCGGTAAACATTTTTTCTGAAGCTCCGATCCGATTTTCGATTTTAGGACGATTACAATGCCTACTTTTATTTACTTCGCAAATGAGGATGTTAATTCCAAAAGGTACTAAACGCCATTTTTTTCGAAATCGAGATGAGACTTTCCTGGGGGTTTTGGGGGCGAGTTTTACTCAAAAATAAACTTATTTCCGGGATAAAACCACTCTATCCCCATCAAAATGGGGAGTGAAATCTCATTTTCATTTCAAAAGGTACTATATCCAGGCCCTTGGGGCTGCTACATCCTGTTCATTTCAAAAAGTACTTTATCCAGTATGAGACAGTCTTCGCGATGGTCGTTTCAAACCAAAAAGTACTATTCCAGAGTTGCTATTATGAATAAATTGATTGTTCAGAAACAGGTCTCTTTGATTTTTTTCCGTTTCAAAAAGTACCATATCCCTTCATGTTAATTGCAAAAAGTACTATAAACCAGTTTTCATTTCTAAAAGTACTATATTCCGGCATGTTAGTTTCAAAAAGTACTATATCCAAAAATTCCAATTTTCAGATTGCTGTAAAAATTATCCTTTGCAGTTAATAATTTCCAAAATTTCCCCAACAAATTTAAAGATGGTTTACTAACATTTAGCAAAAAAATTTAGACCGGTAACGTGTTCTGAATGGTACTAGCAGTTTTCCTCGTTTTTCTCGAAACTTGTCAGAATGGATATAGTACCTTTTGGAATTACCATCCTCAAAATTTGAGTATGTTAAATTCCATATTTAATATGGAAGTAACAATTGAAGTGACCGTGTGTCTGTATGTGGTAATTTACAGAAATAACCCTAATATCTCCCTGGATTCTCAACTTTTTCCCAATTTTTTTGAACTGGAATGTTTTCCACGCGTCTGTTTAACCGAAATTCGGATTTCTCGCACTTTCAGCGTTTTCTGTTCTGTATTCCATTTTTGTATTTTTTCCTGGCCACAAAAATGAACCGATTCGAGCGTTCTTGGTCTTAAAGTTCAACTTGCAAAATACCTGGATACCATTCGTTTATATTTCGGTAACTCAACGCATTTTGATTTTGGAAGGGTTTTAAAATTTGCATAGTTAGTTTATTGACCGAAAATATCAATCTTCTTGGTAGTCAAAATATGATAAAACTGTGTCAAACATTTACGGAGGTATCAAAATATGGAAATATTGTGTGTTATCTACGCACCACAGGTTTTATTCAGGTACCTAACTTGAAAATAATTTATATTTTAATCGGGTTTAAATTGTGCCTCGTCTATTTTTTGGCCTTTTTTACTTTGGTCTGTGGTCATTTACAAAAATGGCCATTGCTCCCTCAATTCTCAACCCTTTTCCGAATTTCTTGAACTGAAATGTTTGTCTCGGCAAGACCCAACACCCTTTTTAATCAGAATTTGAATTACTCATAGCACTTCAGATATATTTGCATTTTTAATCTAGTAGAATTTTTAATCTTCTACATTTTATTCTTTCCCGGCCACAAAAATGAACCGATCTGAGCGTTCTTGGTCTTAAAATCTTTGTTTTACCTTGCAGAATACGTGGATATTTTTCATATTCCGCTAATGTGGCGTATTTTGTATTTTGGGTGAATTTTAAAATTTGAATGTCAATTTTTTGATATTTTTGACATAAACACCCTTGAAAGCAGTCAAAATATGATCGAATCGTGTCACACTTTTAATACGGAAGTATCGTGTGTTATCTACGCACCGCTGGTTCATCCTTGCAACTCAAATATATGGAAGTATCGTGTGTTATCACGAGTCCGGTATCCATCGTGACTTTTAAGGGGCAATTAAGTAAATGAGTGTATTTTTATTTATTCATTCGCCTAAGTGTACGAAGAGGTGCAACGGGCGAGCACTCGAGTTCTTCATTAGGACGGTTTATTAATTGCAAGCTTCCACCGCACTCCCCCTCACCGGGGCGGCAGGTAGGAGCGGGCGGCGGTGCGGTGCGGGCGGCGGGGAAGGGGCGGCTATGAAGAATTCGACTTGGCGGGGGCGAGGCGGCCATGGGACACGGGCGGGCGGGCAGGCGCCGAAATATTTCGAACGGAAACGCGGAGGCAGCATAGCCGTGAGAAGAGGCCGCCTCGCATTGTTTTTATTCCGCTCTCGACACGAACATGTCGGCCGGATCGGGATTTTCGACGTCCGCCGACGACGACGGGAGGGGAAACGATCTAGTCGCACTCGTTTAGCCGAGAAAAAAAAATCGTACTCTACGAAGGTGAAATTCGACGGATAATAATGACGAACGGTTACATCCTTATAATGCGGGGGGAAATTCGAGTTGGAAAAAATAATAATAAAAAGTGAAATTTTCCCCTCACCTGTGCGGAGTTTGAGTCGTCTCATTGAGAAAGGGAGAGGAGAGCGACGGCGCTACGGTGACCATCTCTCAACGGCCCGCTGAGGACAAGACGGCAACAACCCATGGCGGCGCTCACATCCCGGCCCGAACTGGTCGCCTTCGGCGGCGGCTGTGGCGGAGGAGGAGGAGGCGGAGGCGCGAAATCGATAAGGCCCGACCGGAGCGCGGAGGCGGCACGGAAGCGGGGGGGGGAGCCCTACTCGCTACTTTCCTCGACGATCGGTCGACGCGCGGCCCGTAAATTCGCCTCGAATATCCGTCGGCGGCGATCGAGCGGCGGCACTGGCCGGATCGCACGGCCCAATATCCACGGAGCGTCGACTTTGCAAACCGTCCGTCCGACCTGGAGCTGTCGGCTCTTCGCGCGGCCGCCTTTATCTCAATGAGCCGCTGTGTTTACAACACGGCCCCCGCCCCCACCACCGCCCACGGCCTCCGCCGCGAATGGATTCGGCCGTAGGCGCCTGCGCGCCGCCCCCACCTCCGCCTCTCCGGCCTTACAGCTCATCCGCTCCGCCAGCGGCTCGCCCGGATGCCAGTGCAGCTCCTCGATTCTCTCACGATCCGCCGCTCCTCTCGCCGCTTTCCGTCGATATTGCACGGCGGCTAAAATTAGGAACCAAATTGCGGGACTTCGGGTCGCACCGCAAAAGCGCAACGTTGGTCCGCCGACCGCCCCTGTCTAACTAATAACTCTATCCGCGGCTACGGCGCCCAATACATTACTTTACACTCTCGAATAAATAAAATGATAATTTATCCGCAGGGAAGAAAATTAGGTACTATGGCCGTCGTAATCACATCCTCGGGAAAATGCGGGTAAAAATTCAAAATTACAGCGCTAACCGACAAAAGTTCCATCGAGTCCTCCTCCATTTACTCAGCCTCCAAAACGGTCGAAACGTAATTAAATTGTGTATAGAAAAGTACGTAGGTATCATGATAAGTATCATGATATGTAATTAGGGGGGAAGAAGCGGGAATATTTTACAAAACCGTCGACTTTAAACTCGAAGTTGAGTTTGAACTCGAAGTTGACTTTCATCTCGAAGTTGACTTTGATGTCGAAGGTGAGTTTGAACTCGAAGTTGAATTTGATGTCGAAGGTGAGTTTGAACTCGAAGTTGAGTTTGAACTCGAAGTTGAGTTTGATCTCGAATTTGACTTTGATGTCGAAGGTGAGTTTGAACTCGAAGTTGAGTTTGATCTCGAAGTTTACTTTGATCTCGATGTTTACTTTGATCTCGAATTTGACTTTGATGTCGAAGGTGAGTTTGAACTCGAAGTTGAGTTTGATCTCGAAGTTGACTTTGATCTCGAAGTTGAGTTTGAACTCGAAGTTGAGTTTGATCTCGATGTTTACTTTGATCTCGAATTTGACTTTGATGTCGAAGGTGAGTTTGAACTCGAAGTTGAGTTTGATCTCGAAGTTTACTTTGATCTCGAATTTGACTTTGATGTCGAAGGTGAGTTTGAACTCGAAGTTGAGTTTGATCTCGAAGTTTACTTTGATCTCGAATTTGACTTTGATGTCGAAGGTGAGTTTGAACTCGAAGTTGAGTTTGATCTCGAATTTGACTTTGATGTCGAAGTTGAGTTTGAACTCGAAGTTGAGTTTGATCTCGATGTTTACTTTGATCTCGAATTTGACTTTGATGTCGAAGGTGAGTTTGAACTCGAAGTTGAGTTTGATCTCGATGTTTACTTTGATCTCGAATTTGACTTTGATGTCGAAGGTGAGTTTGAACTCGAAGTTGAGTTTGATCTCGAAGTTGACTTTCATCTCGAAGTTGAGTTTGAACTCGAAGTTGACTTGGAACTCAAAGTTGAGTTTGATCTCGAAGTTGACTTTGATCTCGAAGTTGAGTTTGATCTCGAAGTTGACTTTGATCTCGAATTTGACTTTGATGTCGAAGGTGAGTTTGAACTCGAAGTTGAGTTTGATCTCGAAGTTGACTTTGATCTCGAAGTTGAGTTTGAACTCGAAGTTGAGTTTGATCTCGATGTTTACTTTGATCTCGAATTTGACTTTGATGTCGAAGGTGAGTTTGAACTCGAAGTTGAGTTTGATCTCGAAGTTGACTTTCATCTCGAAGTTGAGTTTGAACTCGAAGTTGACTTGGAACTCAAAGTTGAGTTTGATCTCGAAGTTGACTTTGATCTCGAAGTTGAGTTTGATCTCGAAGTTGAGTTTGATCTCGAATTTGACTTTGATGTCGAAGGTGAGTTTGAACTCGAAGTTGAGTTTGATCTCGAAGTTGAGTTTGAACTCGAAGTTGAGTTTGATCTCGATGTTCACTTTGATCTCGATGTTTACTTTGATCTCGAATTTGACTATGATGTCGAAGGTGAGTTTGAACTCGAAGTTGAGTTTGATCTCGAAGTTGAGTTTGATCTCAAAGTTGAGTTTGATCTCAAATTTGACTTTGATCTCGAATTTGACTTTGATGTCGAAGGTGAGTTTGAACTCAAAGTTGAGTTTGATCTCGAAGTTTACTTTGATCTCGAAGTTGACTTTGATCTCGAAGTTGAGTTTGATCTCGAAGTTTAGTTTGATCTCGAAGCTGACTTTCATCGCGAATTTGACTTTGATCTCGAAGTTGAGTTTATCTCGAAGTTGACTTTGATCTCGAAGTTGAGTTTGAACTCGAAGTTGAGTTTGATCTCGATGTTTACTTTGATCTCGAATTTGACTTTTATGTCGAAGGTGAGTTTGAACTCGAAGTTGAGTTGGATCTCGAAGTTGACTTTGATCTCAAAGTTGACTTTGATCTCGAAGTTCACTTTGATTTCGAAGTTGAGTTTGATCTCGATGTTTACTTTGATCTCGAATTTGACTTTTATGTCGAAGGTGAGTTCGAACTCGAAGTTGAGTTTGATCTCGAAGTTGAGTTTGATGTCGAAGGTGAGTTTGGACTCGAAGTTGAGTTTGATCTCGAAGTTGACTTTGATCTCGAAGTTGAGTTTGATCTCGAAGTTCACTTTGATTTCGAAGTTGAGTTTGATCTCGATGTTTACTTTGATCTCGAATTTGACTTTGATGTCGAAGGTGAGTTTGAACTCGAAGTTGAGTTTGATCTCGAATTTGACTTTGATGTCGAAGGTGACTTTGATCTCGAAGTTGACTTTGAACTCGAAGTTGACTTTGAACTCAAAGTTGAGTTCGATCTCGAAGTTGAGTTTGATCTCGAAGTTGAGTTTGATCTCGAAGTTGACTTTGATCTCGAAGTTCACTTTGATCTCGAAGTTGAGTTTGATGTTGAAGTTGACTTTCATCTCGAAGTTGACTTTGATCTCGAAGGTGACTTTGATCTCGAAGTTGACTTTGATCTCGAAGTTGACCTTGATCTCGAAGTTGAGTTTGATGTTGAAGTTGACTTTCATCTCGAAGTTGACTTTGATCTCGAAGGTGACTTTGATCTCGAAGTTGACTTTGATCTCGAAGTTGACCTTGATCTCGACGTTGAGTTTGAGCTCGAAGTTGACCTTGATCTCGAAGTTCACTTTGATCTCGAAGTTGAGTTTGATCTCGAAGTTTACTTTTATTTCGAAGTTGAGTTTGATCTCGAATTTGACTTTGATCTCGAAGTTGAGTTTGATCTCGAAGGTGACTTTGATCTCGAAGTTGACTTTGAACTCGAAGTTGACTTTGAACTCAAAGTTGAGTTTGATCTCGAAGTTGACTTTGATCTCGAAGTTGAGTTTGATCTCGAAGTTTAGTTTGATCTCGAAGTTGACTTTCATCTCGAATTTGACTTTGATCTCGAAGTTGAGTTTGATCTCGAAGGTGACTTTGATCTCGAAGTTGACTTTGAACTCGAAGTTGACTTTGAACTCAAAGTTGAGTTTGATCTCGAAGTTGACTTTGATCTCGAAGTTGAGTTTGATCTCGAAGTTGACTTTGATCTCGAAGTTGAGTTTGATGCTGAAGTTGACTTTCATCTCGAAGTTGACTTTCATCTCGAAGTTGAGTTTGATCTCGAAGTTTACTTTTATTTCGAAGTTGAGTTTGATCTCGAAGTTTAGTTTGATCTCGAAGTTGACTTTCATCTCGAATTTGACTTTGATCTCGAAGTTGACTTTGAACTCGAAGTTGAGTTTGAATTCGAAGTTGAGTTTGATCTCGATGTATACTTTGATCTCGAATTTGACTTTTATTTCGAAGTTGAGTTTGATCTCGAAGTTGACTTTGAACTCGAAGTTGACTTTGATCTCGAAGTTGAGTTTGATCTCGATGTTGACTTTGAACTCAAAATTCATTTTGATCTCGAAGTTGACCACCATTTTTACTTCCATATTTACAGAGTAAATGGAAGTATTGTGATCGTCCTAAAATCGAGAATCGGAACGGAGCTTCAGAAAAAACTTTTTCTTATACACATTTACTCAGAATCACTTCCTGAACAAGTGTCTGTGTGTCCGTGTGTCCGTGTGTCCGTTAGTCCGTCTGTGGTCATTTACAAAAATGACCATAACTCCCTCAATTCTCAACCTTTTTTCAATTTTCTTGAACTGAAATGTTTGTCTCGGCAAGACCTAACACCCTGTTTAATCGGAATTCGGATTACGCTCAGTACTTGCGAGATATTTGCATTTTTAGTGTTTTCTATTTTTTTTTCCGGCCGCAAAAATGAACCGATTTGAGCGTTCTTGGTCTTAAAATCTTTGTTTCACCTTGCAGAATATGTGGATATTTTTTACATTCCGAAAATGTGGCGTTTTTTCATTTTGGGCGAATTTTAAAATTTTAATACTGAATTTTTTGATATTTTTGACCTAAACACTTTCAAAAGCAGTCAAAATATGATCAAATTGTGTCACAATTTTACGTTTCAAAATATGGAAGTATTGTGTGTTATCTACACACTACTGGTTTTAAATTTCGTATCCACCAATTAGCTGCCAATCCCTGTGTGGCAGATAAGCTACCAATCTGCAAAACGCCACAAAAACATCGCATGCACCGGTGTGTGTATCGTGACTACAACAATTGATTTAGCAGAGTCAATGAATAAGACTGTCGTAAGCGCCTTTTCTCACAAAAAACCAATACTTCCCTTGGGGTTTTGTGGATGGCGCATACGACATTCTGCCTGTCAAGGGACGATAAGCCCTCGTATCGTTTCCGATGCGAAGGCAGCGCTACCAGTGGCAGGTCGAGCAAACTCCCAGCAAGTATGTATGGCGGACGACTGCGTATTGTGTGTTGTGGCAACACTGGCTCAAGGCGCTGTCACTTCAATGTTCACTCACACGTCTGTCCGCTCGGCTGATTCCTCTCGGCACTGGGTGGTGTTACAGTAGTGTAATCGTAATGGTGTTTGTGATGTTGATTTCCAGTTGTTCTTCGTAGTGGGCCGTTTTCTTATTTTGTTTTTATTGATCTGTTCGGCGTTGGTTGTCGTGCGTTATAATACTCATTGGAAAATAGTAATTGTCCCTTTATCTACTAGACCAGGTGCGTACTTTTGCTGTTAAAAAGCCCCGTATATTATAGTCGTGGTGTTTTTCGAAGAGAAGACCTTTTAGCTGCCAAAGTAGTGATTAGCCAATGTCAGACTGTGTATAACTTTCGGCCCTGTTCCGACTAAATTTTACCATTACGTACTTAACATTCTCTCTTCGTGAAATCTGAGTTTTTTACCCTTTTCCTCCCACGTTTCAGTTGCGAAAGAGAAATTTTCCACTGTAGGAGAGGTCAGTTTCCGGCGGTTAGGCCGTTCCAGTTCGTCACTGTTGAGGTTACGTTTGTTTAATTTTGTTTTCGAGATAGGGATTCTGCTAGAATTTTGGCTGTTCTCGGGCATTTTCTGCTGAACGTATCCTCATTTTACTCTATTTTTGGGTATACGGTGTGTTTCTGGTAGAAATTGATCCTCCTCGGCCGTGTATTGAGTCAAGCTTAACGCGATCAATATTATATTACAGCAGTATCACTCGAGAGCTCGAAGAGACAACATCTCGCGATTAAATTAATATTGTTTCGCCAATGTGAGTGTCATCAGCAGCAGGACGATGAGCCAGCCGGAGCCGATCTCCGCGGAAAACGTTGTTGAAGAAACAAATGACCGCGTTTCGCAAGTGAAAACGGAGCTGAACAAGGTCACCGCACTTGCTTCTCTACCAGTCCAGAAGCCAATAGGTGAACTATTCAAAATTATCCACTTATTGCAGGGATATTTACTAGACGCGAATGTCAAGATTGTGAACGACCAAAAGGCTGCCGCCGCATATCAGAAGAAAACAGATGAACAGATTGCTCATCTCTTAGCCGAGATTGAGAATTTAAAAAGTCAGGATTACTATAATACTGACGATGAGGAATTTACAGTAGTAAAATCTTCTAAAAGGAAGAGGAAAGACGGGTCCCCGCCAGCCGACCGGATTGCTAATAAACCAATCAGCAATCAACCCCAAAACAAAGTAAAACTTCCCAATGTCAGCAGTTGGGCAAATAAAAAACCCCTCCAATTTACATATCAGGTTTAAAGGAAATAGGAAAATTATCCAACCTTGCCACTGAAAATCAGATAAAACCGACTGTGACGATCATGAACAAAACCAGAACCAAAGTAAATGTCGATTCATCTGACGATTTTCGTAAATTAACTAAGCTTTTAGCAAGCAATCAAATCCCTCATCACACATATGAGAATAAACAAGAAAGAAACGTCAAAGTAATGATGAAAGGAATTCCAATAGATCTTGCAGAATCAGATGTAAAAGCTTCACTGGAAACGGCACTTGCAATAAACAATGTTGGTGTCACCAGAAAACTTGACAAGAAAACCAAAGAAAAATTGAGCATGTGTCTTGTGGAATTTCCACAAAACACTGACATAAAAAGTATTTACAACTTATCTGTACTCGATCAAATTTATAAAATAAAAGTTGAACCTCTAAGGACGTCAAAATTAGTCGTACAATGCAAAAATTGTCAGGAATTTGGGCATACCAAAAATTTTTGCGGCAAAAATCCGAAATGTGTAAAGTGTGGGAAGCCACACGATACAGCAAGCTGTACAAAACCTAATAGTCCGAAATACCCTCCATGTTGCGCCAACTGCCTATCGGAGAATGTGAAGCCTGAAGATGCACAGCATACTGCAAACTGGAGACAGTGCCCAGTAGCTATTAGAGCCCAAGAGGTCTACAAGAAAAAGTTACTGGAATTACTACGCATCTTCCAGAGCAAAAAAGTAGTCAGCGCATTCAAAGTGAAGACACCTTCCATGAATAGAGGAGCTGCAATTAATTTCAAGGACCCTAACCTGAAATCATTTGCTGCCATTACAAAAAACGCTCACAAGCAGAACCCAGCTTCAGAAGACAACTATAGACATGAGGAAATTTCTCTCCAAATGATTATGGCCGAAATTAGAAGTATTAGCAAGCGCCTTGCGGTGCTTGAAAAGCAAGGTCATGCAAGAAAGTCATGAAGCCTACAATCAGAATAATGAGTTGGAACGCCAACGGATTGTTGCAGAGATCAAAAGAATTAGAGGTGGTTTTAAACCTCAGCAAAATTGACATATGTCTGATATCCGAAACTCATTTTACCAAAGAGACATTTTTCAGAATGAAAGGTTACAAATGCTACCATGCCTTGCACCCGAGTAATCGAGCTCGTGGAGGTAGTGCAGTGCTGGTGAAGGAGACCATCAAGCATTATGAATCCACTAAAATTGAAGCTGAGAAGTATCAAATCAGTGGTATAAAAATCATAACACCTGTCTACTCTCTCGAGGTAGCCAGTATCTATTGTCCACCCAAACATAGCTTCAGACAAGAGGAGTATGAAGACGTTTTCATCAAACTTGATAATCGCTTTATTTTGGGAGGCGATTTTAACGCAAAGCACACTAGATGGGGGTCACGTCTATGTACTACCAAAGGCATAGCCCTCAATAAAGCCATCACTAACTACAATTGTGAACCATATTCAACTGGGAAGCCGACGTACTGGCCAACAGATACAAACAAGTTACCTGACCTCGTTGACTTTTTTATAGCACGAAACCTCTCAGCAAACTACTTGTTGGTGGAAGAAAACGATGACCTCAGCTCGGACCACTCTCCAATCATTATCACATTAAGTGAGTACATCATTCAGAGACCTCATAACCCTTCACTTGTCAACAGTAAAACAGACTGGGGGAAGTTTAAAACTGATCTCAGCTCTACAATAGATCTCTCTATCCCTATCAATAGTAGAGAAGATACTGATAGAGAACTCGAACTCCTCACAATATCTATCCAGGATTCAGCCAGGAGAAATACACCAGTTGTCAAAAAGAGAAACAAAGGTATTAACTACCCACAAGAAATTGTTGAGGCAGTCAAAGAAAAGCGCAAAGCCAGAAAGCATTGGCAGGCGACACGTTGTCCTGCCCAAAAAGCTGAATGGTACAAAGCAGCAGCCAGGCTTAGAAATATGATTAGAGAAATAAAAGACGAAAATACAAAAGTATTCCTGAGCGAGCTTACCAGCGATCAGCACACAGATTACTCCCTCTGGAAGGCTACAAAACACCTCAAAAGACCAACCATTCATGCACCCACGGTTAAAAAACCCGATGGAGAATGGGCACGCGATAATCAGACAAAGGCAGATGTTTTCGCTGAGCATCTTGCAAATATCTTTACACCTAATCCTGCTGCACCAAATGAAGAAGCACTAGAAGATATTCCAGAAAAGGAACCATTGACTGATATACCTCCTGTTCGGGTACAGGAAGTAGTTAAAACGATAAAACTTGAAATCAACCCAAAAAAGGCCCCAGGTTATGACCTCATAACTGGCCAGATACTAAAACATCTTCCAAGAAAAGCAGTTGCGAAAATCACTCAGATATTCAATGCAGCAATTTTTCACCGCTATGTCCCTCAACAATGGAAGATTGCTGAGGTGATCATGATCCCAAAACCAGGGAAACCAACGGATCAGTTGACATCATATAGGCCCATCTCATTGCTGCCAGTGATGTCCAAGCTCTTTGAGAAGCTCATAAACAAGAGATTGTTAGCTCTGATCAATGAGCGCAAGCTCCTACCAAACCACCAGTTTGGCTTTCGACAGAAGCACTCCACAATAGATCAAGTACACCGGATCGTCAACATCATTGAAGAAGCTCTAGAAAAGAAGAATGTCTGCTCAGGCATCTTCCTGGACGTAGCT
Source organism: Nesidiocoris tenuis (assembly GCA_036186465.1). Lineage (NCBI taxonomy): Eukaryota > Metazoa > Arthropoda > Insecta > Hemiptera > Miridae > Nesidiocoris > Nesidiocoris tenuis. The sequence continues at coordinate 24,349,701 of AP028910.1, read as the reverse complement.
CAAGCGTTTGACAAAGTTTGGCATGAAGGCCTCAACCACAAGCTGAAGAAGATGCTACCCTATCAGTATGTCGAGTTACTCGAATCTTATTTGTCGAGGAGATATTTTTGCATCAAACAGGAGGATGCATACTCAGAACCTAGAACAATTAACGCGGGAGTACCGCAAGGAAGTGTTATAGGCCCACTACTATACCTTCTTTACACCTGCGATTTGCCCGAGACTGAAGAGAACACAACAGCGACGTTTGCTGACGACACTGCTATCCTAGCAGTTGGAGAAAGCAACGAAGAATCTACCCAAAAACTGAATAGAGCGATCTCCAGGATCAGCAGTTGGACTGCAAAGTGGAGAATCAGATTAAATGAAGCAAAGTCGGTCCACATTGACTTCACCAACCGAAGCATTGTGTACACCCCGACTTTCATAAATGGTGTGGCCATTCCCTATGTGAATGAAGCCAAATATCTGGGTATGACGTTGGACGCCAAGCTCAGATGGAAAGAACATGTAAAGAAAAAGAAGACTGAACTTGTCCTCAAGCTTAGAAAAATGTACTGGCTGATTGGCCGGCAATCCACCATGACCATCGGCAACAAGCTGCTTCTGTACAATCAAGTGCTTAAGCCAGTTTGGTCCTATGGAGCGCAGTTGTGGGGCTGCACAGCTCCAACCAATAGACAGATCATTCAGAGGTTCCAGAACTCAGTGCTACGATGCATCACCGACGCGCCGTGGTACTTCCGAAATGATGCCCTCCACCGAGAACTCAACGTGGATAGTGTCGATCAAGTGATTAAGCAGAGAGCATCTGCCCATCTGACCAGACTGAGAGATCATCTAAACGAAGAAGCAGTCAAACTGTTGGACGTAGAAGATCTAACTAGGCGCCTAAAGCGCACAAAGCCACATGAACTTGCATAGGAAGTGATTGTGAACTATATAAATGAGAATGACAATGACCTAAGCTATGTATCTTAAGTCTAGTAAAGCATGTATTAGGAAATATCAATTTAATATTGTTGATGAGTTATTACTCGGTGCAATAAAAATTATTACAGGAAAAAAAAAAAAATATTATATTACGCTCCTGAACCGAGGAATATAGGTACCTCTGTCTGTTCGAGTACTATTTGTGTATTTCGAGTGCATGCACCGTTTTCCGCCTTTTACATTCGCCTTTTGATCCGCTGAATTCTATCCGTAGATTTCAGCATTTTTCTTTGTAAATAATCGACCGAAACGAAAAGGTCGATCGAAACTGGCTCGAACGAGAAAAATCAATACTTGCTCGTCTCGTAGTTAGGAATATTATTTCCATCTCGAGCTCAACTACAACAATCACGATTAATTGTCTTTTATGTCGTTTTGCCTAATTGTAGTACGTTAAATATCCTGCATGGACTCATAGCCCTCGATCCCTGACGTACTTACAACACAATAAATTGTCAATACCAAAATAATCTGTAAAACAAACTCACCTGAGCCATTGACTTTAACACAAATTCTAAAGTGCGTTCAAATTCCCACCCTATCCCTAACATGTTACTGGCATTTTCCTGGAACCAAATGAAGGTTCTCTGATAACATCCGGTATTGACATTTATTTCTAGTATTGTTTAATTGTTTTAGGTGTGGGGTTTCACGAGGAGTGGGTTTAGTTCTCCTATCCCGATATTTTCCAGTAACCCCGGTTGCCAGGGATGGCATGAATCATAAGGTTATTGGCCAAATTTCCCCATCAAACTCATTCATGCCTTCCGGCACAAGTCAGTCGTGCCAGCCACTAGGCCCTTTATCTATCAAGAGGAAAAGTTGTCTGTCTGTCGGTTCCCTCATAACTCGGGACCGAGACGATAAAACAGAAGACAAGAGTGAATAAAATGCCCCCGTGTGTATTGTACAAGGCACCGCTAGGATTTTAACACTTAGGGCATATGAATCGGTCCATTTAAATTTTATTTGATGGCCGAAAAAATACAATAAAAGTGCTCACCAACCGTTCTATTGAAATTCAAGGTCTTCTGAATCATTGGTTTTGCTTCTACGATGATTTATGTAAAGGAATGTTTACTTCCAGATTTTTGCCAAGTTAAAACTACTGTGTCGATTTTGATATGTCTACTATCTGACCTCAGATCAACCTCTTCTTCAATTGTTATTCTGAAAAATGGGGATGTATTTAATAATGTTCTTGCAAATGCTAGAAAAAACTGCCCTCCCACTTACTGAAATTATTGCATTCTAATTGCAAAAAAAATTGAAGTCAGATCCGAGGTTCAGGAGAAAGTAACTTGTAGTGTAGTGTGTCTGTCTCTGCCCAAATACAACCAGCGATGAGAGGGAACTGACACTCAATGCTTCCATAGGTACTCTTTTTGAACTTATGTTTTGACTAATTTGGAGGCTATTGGGATATAAAATGTCGAAAAATACAGAAACGCTCAAATGGGTTCATTTTTGTGTCCAAAATAAAATAAAGCACAAAGTGCCAATATACCGGAAGTATTGAGAGTTTCCTGAATTCCTGTTGAACAGGATGATGGGTCTTGCCTGTATGAACATTCCAGTTCAAGGAATGTGAGTTTGTGTATTAGGAAGGTTGAGGGAGGTACGGCTATTGACTCTAATTTTACGCGGGCATTAAAAATTGCATTGTGGGTTTTTTAACCAACTCCGAAAAAAACGGTTTTTCTAGTTTTTCAAGGGTTACTCAACGGATTTTTTTTTTACATTTTAGATGCCTATAGCCTCTAATGTAGTAAAAGATGATAGTTAATTTCAAATATACGTACCAAATTATGGAAGTATTCCGTGTGAGCTACGCGCCACTGGGTTTTCACTAATAACCAAAAAATTAGCAGCAGTTTTCCAGACAATTTTCCCAACGAATTGCTCGTAACAATGGTTTATAATAGTCGAAAACTATATTCGATTTTGAGAAACCATGCAATATTTTTTCCGGCACATTTTCTTTAATTTGCCTTCCCTTTATTAGCCCCCGAAATTGTGGGGGCTCCGTATGTTTAAAAGGGGATGTGCGATTTTTGAATTCGTGTAGTGTCTTCTGCTAAATGTTCGATCCTGATGGCAATCAAATTTGTCAAGGTTTAGGTAAGCTTACCAAATTATCGAACTATTGTGTGTCCCATCTACGCACCAAATTCAAATTGAATCTTCAAATTCAAATTTCTTTCGCTGAAATCTTTTTCTAACCACTCCATTCATTAGGTACCGATTAGAATTCCGATGTCGCTCAAGATTAGAGATTTTACGATTTTCAATTTCGCGTCTACCAAGTGTCCGGGTTCACAAGTTTCACAAGATATGGAAGTACTGAGTTTTATCTACAGTTCACATTTGTGAGTTGGGATTCATCGTGGTAGCCTCTTAACGAACATTGCGCACGATGGGATATTGATAACTCTTAAAATATGGAAGTTCTGTGCGTCATTCGCGCACGTCTGTATGATGACATTGTTTTCATCTAACGGAGTTCTGTTTTTAGTGGCTGTCCCCACCGTAGGTATCGAAAAGCATTGATTTACTTAATGGAATAACGCGTAGTATATCATATAATTCATTCATATCCCATTTCCATTCATACACGAACACGTAATTATCCAAATGTATTCGCATGTATGTATGCCCCGTATAAATAAAATTGTTTTATTGGGCGTTGTGTGTGTGTTACAGGTAGCTGGAACATTGGTGCTGATGCTGTTCTATCGAGTGTTTTCAAGTCCAATACTTGATGAGTTTTATGGTTATGGAATGCTATGAAGATATGTTTAAAGAAATCACTAGAAAGTTGTACGGGGAGGATGATATTGACACAATGATGTCAGACTACGAGAATCTGTCATCGTCGGTGACGCCGATGGAAACGCTCAGCGAGCAGGAGGACAACGACGTATGGGTGTCGAGCGATGAAGTCATTCCGTGGACCGATTCCAAAATAGCCAGCTACAATGCAACCCAGAAGATGTTCCGGTGTAACGAATGCGAGTGCCTCGGATTCCTGTCACGGATAGCTGAGCACTGGCTCGGTACGCACGCGAACCTTCGGGTGTTCCAATGTCCGCAATGCCCCTACGCCAGCGCCTGGGCCAGATGTGTGCGGATGCACTTGGCTCGTCAGCACAACGTGACTCCTGAGTCGATCGACCCGGCCGCCTGTTGGAAAGAGAATCCCGTGCTCGAAGAAGTGACCAACTTTCTGCAAAGGTTGAAAACCAAAGTCGAAGGAGACGCTCCTCCAATGGTAGAAGTGAAACAAGAAGAAATCGAAGAGGACGAGCGGACTGAAACCGTTACGATCGCTGACCAACCTACGGAAACTATTTCCGTCGTCATAAAAATGGAAGAACCCCCCGAGACTACAGTGAATTCACCCGAGAGCGAACCCACCGAAGAAGTGAACGATATAATGAACACGTCGAAACGCTACAATTGTACTTACTGTCCATACGCTACAGATCGGAGAGACCTGTACACTCGCCATGAGAACATTCACAGGGAAGAAAAGCCGTTCCATTGCTACATATGTATGAAACAGTTCACGCGTGCTGACCACGTGAAAAAACATTTCGTGCGAATGCACCGCGAAGTGCCGTACGACATCAACAAAATCAAACAAGAAAAAGCCAAAGATTCCCTTCAGACGTTTTTCGAAGCTCAACCAAAAGTCGTCGAACCGCCGCCAAAGCCAGAAATTACCATTCCTAGTTTACAAACGACCACAGCCGCAGCAGCCGCCATCGCCACTACGCCCAAGCAGGAGAAATTGCCAAAAAAGAAGCCCGGCGAAAAGCGCTACACATGTTGCTACTGTTCGTGGTCAGGAGTCGACAACTGGTGTCTTAAACGTCATTTGAACACCCATCTCAAGCCTTACTCCTGTAGTTTGTGTGAGTACAAAGCCGCCAGGACGGAACGGCTCGCCACTCACGTCTACAAGGTGCACAACAAGCGGTTTTGCACAAAATGTTCGTTCATGGCCGACGATCAAGCTGCGCTGAACACTCATCAGCAACAGCAACATCAGTAAGTGTTTACATTGTTGAATTCGTAGTGGAACGGACATTGGGAAATGAGTAGGCATGTTGATGAACAAAAACTCTGAAATTGCAGTTCACTTCATTTTGTCAAAAAAATGTTCTATACTTTTTTAGAATAGTGTGGGTAGTAGGTTCTAGAAAATATTGTTTTTGAGGTTGATGATTCAAAAAAAAAAAAATCAAAATTCAAGTTTGAGGAAAGTACTTTGAAAATGATGGGTTTGTTCCTGGAGCGTGGTGCCTTGGGCGTGCGCAGTGTAACGTTTTTCAAGGTATGCAACTGATATTGATGGGGCGTTGCCTACCACTTCACATGCGTATGTTGCCTACAAATGCTACATTCACGTTCCTGGAACAAACCCAATTATGATCTGTGTAAGATGGCCCCCTCGCATCGAAAATCAAACGTCACCATCGACTAATGATATATTTTAAATTGTAACGGACTAAAATAAACAAACTGAATGAATATTGGCGTGCACGCATAACAACTTTTCTTCCGGCAGTTCTTAATTTGTTTTCAAAGTGATTTTAATCATACAACAACAACAACCCTTAATCGGGGTTGACAGAATAGTAGGTTTAGGATTGCGTGCGGAGTAACTACACCCGACGCAACGATTTTCATTCATGATAAATACCAATGCCCCATAATGAATCCATTAGGGGACCTCTAGATTTGCTGCATCGTTGTAATACGAAGGAATTTGATTCATCCGTATTTACTTCCATATTAGCATAGAGTATGTCAGTCTAGAAAACACCCGAAAATTGAAAATCGGATCGGAGGTTACACAAAGAAATTTCTTATTGGTATTGTCCTACTCAGAAAATTTTTTTGAACAGTACCTGATGTGCGTCATGCGCATTTACAAAAATGGTCGTGTAACCCCCCCCCTGCCTGTATTGAATGCTGGAATTTTGTCGTTATTACAGTAAAACCGCACATCTCATTTTGGCTAACTGTTGAGGAAAGCCAGTTTAGTGATTTTAGTGTTTTTTGGTACATGACCAATTTATACGGAAATCGTGAGTTCAAGTGGAAATAAATATCGTAATTACCTTGAAAACGGAGAAGAACGTGGAGGAGGGTCATCTGACAAGAGGAAAAGCTGAGATGAGTGGTAAGCAGTGGCAGGTTTCACATGTGTGGAGTTGACATTTATTACATTTCCTTTGTCCCGACTTGACTTACGGCAATCACACTATTTTTTTTCGGCTCGGACGTCGATTTTCCTATGTAGGTAGCTACCTAGCTCAAAACACTCAAAAAATGAGATGTGCGGATTTACTGTAATAACGACGATTTTGTTTTCGTTTACCCCGGGGTTCCCCAGCTGTTTTGGGCTTCGAGAATCCATACGTGTATTATATTGTATCTCGATTCTCTATTTGTTTGCTAGAGGAGCACTTGGTTAGCCTTGTCTCTCGTTCCAGGCTTGGGAAAGCGGTCGTCGAACAGCAGAAGGTGCCTCAGCCGGCGCTTACTGACGACGTTGTCGGCCAAACGCAGACCTACGAGTGGATAACACTTTTGAAAAGTGAACCGACGTCGGCTGAAGACGATGAGACGTCCGTACCGCCGTCGATCACGATCAGCGAGGACAATGTCGTCATTGTTTGCGAGGCTATCAACTTAACGCCCGAATAGGAAAAGTGCAGCGTCATTCTCATTCGTCAGCCTGAGTAAAGCGCCATCATGCAACCAGTCGCCAAGAGGATTCCAGAACCTGAACGTTTTTTTTTCTGTACCCGGCCATACCCGAGTGCGCGTTCAGCCAGCACGTGTAATATGACGCGACGTCCTCCATTTCGAATTACGATACCTACTAGAAAATCAATTCTATCTATCAATTTCGTCATTAGTTTTAGTCTGATGGTTTTTGAACCATCCGTTTATGGATTTTTCTGATCCTGATGCTGAAGGCGGATAATTAGTTTTTTTTTTTTTTTACTTGGTAACAAATCATTGCAATACTTTCCTTTCCTCTGATCTTTGGTACAAGAGGTAAGGAAAGTAATTTTTGTGAAAGGATGGCTTACTGACCTACTGTACAACTTAATGCCTATTGAAATACTCCGGGAGAAGTAGAAAACCAACTGTAATTCCACGATTCAATGGTTATTAGCTAGTAAAAACCTCAAAAACGTCCGGAATAGTGAAAACACCTAATCTTGGTTTATTGTTTGATATTGAAATCCTCACTATTTCGAAGCCACTCAGTCGATGGTAGGACAGAAGTAAGCCGTTCTTGCATAAATTTTCAAACGCTAATGTTTTGTTGTGAAAACTATTCTCTAGGGTTTATTCCTTAGGACCGAGAAGAAGAAATGCTTAGAAACCGTTGGTAACCAACGGCCATGGAGGCTGCCATTCGAATCGTTTTCCTCCAGAGTTGGCAAACCCAGAAGTGAATTTTGTTAAGGTAGCCAGTTGTTGAGGAAAGGTAACTACTTATTTCAAACGCGATTTCACTTCAGGCATGAGACTCTGGTTACGTAAAGATTCAATCACAAAGTCTGTTCTTCTAGCCAGGCAGCCATCCATGTTAACCTATTGAAATCTAGTCTCTTTCCCTCCTCTACCCCCCTATCCATTTTTATTTAACTTAATCAACTTTGTTGAGATTATGTTTAGTGTCTTATCAAACCCTGTGTACTCGTTTATACTTCCATGTTTACAGAGTTAATGGAAGTACTGTAATCGTCCTAAAATTGAGAATCAGAACGGACCTTCAGAAAAAAACTTTTACTTGTACACATTTACTCGGAATCATTTTCCAGACAAGTGTCTATGCGTCCGTCTGTGTTCATTCACGAAAATGGCCATTGCTCCCTCAATTCTCTACTGGTTTTCAAATTTCTTGAACTGAAATGTTTGTCTTGGCAAGACTTAACACACTGTTTAATCAGAATTTGAATAACTCACAGTACTTCTGATATATTTGCATTTTTTGGGTTTTCTATTTTAATTTTTCCAGCCTCAAAAATGGACCAATTTGAGCGTTCTTGGTCCTAAAATCTTTGTTTTACCTTTTTGAATAGGTTGATATTTTATGTATTTCGATAACTTGGCGAGTTTAGTGACTTTTTAATATTTTTGGCATAAACACCCTCAAAAGCTGTCAAAATATGATCAAATTATGTCACAATTTACGTTTCAAAATTCGGCCGATTTATTTACGCACCACTGGTTTTCTCACTATCATAGCTACCGCATTTTTTTTTAATTTAGACTAAAATGCTAGGAAAAATCAAAAAAAGTCCAACAAGGCTGGAAAATTGTAATTAGGCTTGAAAACTTCGTTACCACCTTTGAAAATTGCATTGGCCCAGGTTCTACACTTTCATCATTGGTTTATGCAAGAATCTACTTTTAGTGACTCCAGTCCAGCGAAATTCACTATTTTCCCGGCTCTTATTTTGGTACATTATTTCCAGAATTAATTTACCAATGTAATTGGTCAGTTCATTTTTTTACAACACCCCCTCAAACTTTCACCTTCCTCCTCAGTCCTGAACACAATTCTACAATTATAAAAACGTCCGTCCGCCGTAGGGCGGAAAACGCATGGAAAAAGTTGTCTGATTTAAAAAATAAAATTTATTTTTTAAAATAAAATTTAGGTATTTATTTTTTTTCTCATTTAATGAGCATGTTAACTAAACTTCTCTTGATGTTCACCTTGGGTAAGAGAACCCAAGAAGCTTTTCGCTAAATTCCCTTTAAACTACTCAAAAAATTCAAATTCCTAAAAAGTCATGATCTCAAAAACAGTTTTTTTTTTTGGATTTTAAACCTCTTGAACTTTTTCTATTTAATTCCCCGTACAATATGCATCAATTTGGAGCAAAACACAACTTTCAAGACCAACCTCTGCTATGATTTTGACGAAACTAGTCTTAAAAGTTTTGGTTTGCGTCAACTTGGTGCATATCTTCCGGGAATCCGATCGGAAAAGGTTAAGGGGTCAAATTTGTCAAAAGTATGGTAAAACAACACAAAAAGCCAATTTTGAAGGTGATGGCCGCGGGTTTCGAATTTTTTGAGTATTTCTTCTGGGTTTCTTGCTTAAATTACCATAGGATAGGGTGGTTTTTCGGAAATTCTAGGAACCATGATATTTTTTCCATTTTTTGTAATTCAGGTTTTACGAAGGTGTCCCTAGACTGTAAACCGTAGTCTGCCTAAATTAAGTCGTGTTCAGGAAGCATTTTTTTTTTCAACCAATGGGCATTCATTAACGAAATTATGTTCATTTATTTGTGTGTTGAGCATTTCGTCTGTTTTAAGGCAGTCTCAGCTTGTGTGTTAATTGAAGCGCATTTCATAAATGTTAGTCGTGTTCCTGTAAGCAGTAACTCGAGTTTCTTTTTCGATTAATTTTTCTACGCATGTTTTTAATTTATTTATTGACTCGTTTTCAATTGAAGCTAGATTAATTGTCTTCAAGCACTGTTTTATAAAAAAGTGAGGTAAGTTTGACAGGTGAGGCACATTCAATTGTAGCAGGATCTCAAGTATTTTTTTGTTTTTTTTTATTCATGAGCCTGCAGAGCGTTGGTGGTATTAATGGAGGTGAAAATGGGATTGTACGGGCACAAGTAGCTCAACTCAACTGAATATTTGCAAAGGATTAACGTTACTCGTTTTTACTTCACACCTCTAGGTAGCGATTTTCAAGTGAGGTGGACTTGTCATCCAAAGTCAGGTATGGTCGAAAGTGCCCCCCCGCTCATTTCTATCTATGTTTCTTTTGTTCACATCAAGAAGTGGTTTGTCAAGTATCCGCCGTGGAATGTTGGAAATTAAAAAATCTTTTTTTTAGAATCCCAAATCTTTTTGTAACTATGAGAATAATTTTTTACTAATATTATTTTGACATCAGTCAACCGATTCAGTTGGTTGTGTGGTATCAATAAACTTTATCTAGATGGTATTATCCAACAAACAACCGGTGCCAGGATTTTTATGTAGGTAATTTATTGTTTTATCATAAATGTTTACAGCCACTCCAGCCCCTCTCTTCTCTAACCATTTGCACTCATCAACAAATTGAACGTGTCCCTATGTAAAATATGCACAGGAAATATGATCAGTCGACCAGGGGCATTGCATGGGATGGGGGAGTATAGAGATTGAGTCCCCCACCCCCTTATATCAGTCCTCAACCATATTTTATCCATTGGCTAGATTTCCTATTTTCTTGGGGGAATTTCCATTCCTCTTGACGTGTTCAGGAAATGATTTCGCCCCTTTTCACTTCTGGATTTACCAAGTAAATGAATGTATTCTACTCGTCCAAAAGAATTTTTAAACTCGACAATCGGCACGGAGCTTCAGACAAACGTTTATTTATGCACTTTTACTCAAAATTACTTCCTGAGCCAGTGTCTGTGTTCATTTACAAAAATGGCCATAGCTCCCTCAATTCTCAACCGTTTTTCAAATTTCTTGAACTGCAATGTTCTTCTCTGCAAGACCTATCTCCCTGTTTAACAAAAGTTTGAATGAAATTACTCACAGCACTTCCGATCTGTGCACTCTTCGAGTTTTCTATTTATTTTTTCCTGGCCGCGAAAATGGACCAATTTGAGCGCTCTTGGATTTGAAATCTTTGTTTTACCTTGCACAATACCTGAATACTTTTATATTCCAATAACGAGTTTTAAAATTTGCTTTGTGAGTTTTTTGATATTCTTGACCTAAACAGCCTCGAAAGTAGTAAAACTAAAATCAAAATGTGTCGAAAATTTACATAACAAAATATGGGAATATTGTGTGTTGTCTACGCACCACCGGTTTAGTCAGACTTTTGATACTTGGCACTCGCTCCCTCGCATATCTAGTGAGTGCTGTATTTTGGAGATTTAGGACGCTCGAATTTGTAATACTCCATCGTCGGGCATCTGTAGGCTCTGTACGTTGTTATGGAACTTTCACGCTGTAGAGCCCAGATTTCTGAAAGTATTGTTGAACGATTTTTAAAGATTATTCAAATGCACTCCCAAGGAAATTCAAAATGTATGGTGGGTGTTTCCAATAGCCCCCCCCCTCTCTTTCAAGACTATATTAGGAAAATTATTCCAATTACTCGTTTTTGTTTATCCAAGTGGTCTCGGGGGTATGAAGGATTTTTTTTGGGACCTCAGAAGTAGAGAATACTTAAGCAGTGACTTCAATCACTATTTTGAGTGAGGTGGGGCACTACTTTGGAGAGAGGATGCATGGAAGGAAGGTGGTTGTAAAAGCGTTTTCAGTTTACTTTCAATTTGAAAACAGCACAAATCTATTCCGCCTCTTTCTTTGCTATCGGTGTCAGGCCGCCTATGCTCAAAATCTGAACTCCTAACGGAGTCACCAAACAGGTGTTCAAAAGTTTTTCTTCAACGAGCTAAGTGCAGGGTTTTATGCCGGAAAATTATCTTGGTATCTAGTCTGTGGCTGTGCCCAGTTTAGCATGATTTTTAGAACGGTTGAAAATCCACCGGTGACCTCTGAAAACAAATAGGTGTGATGTTGCCTCGAGTTTGTATTATCGTGCATCAAAAATAGTTTGTCGAAATTTATTGAAACCTTCTATTATGTTCGACACTCTATTTGTATGATTTTCCCCACCCTTTACTGCTGGGACCCCAAGACTATAAAACCCAAACATACACGATCGAATGCATTGTCAAAATGTAGGATCGGTCTTTGGAAGTGGAGGGCATCAAACAACAGCGTAGATTGGTCTGATGAACGCGTTTTCCCTATTTACCTAGGTTATGTTAGATTTCAATAGGTTCCAGCACACACTAAGTCTGAGTACATCTTGTCGAATTTTTACCTTATTACGTAGGTACCTACCGATAGGTTTAGATGCCATTCCCATCAACTAAGGAATTAGTTAGCGTGCTTTATAAATTATCGCTAGTTGTGTAGATCGACTGTATTAAAAATTAAGTAGACGGCATGAGTGAGTGTATCTACCCAATTATTCGTCGTTTTGCTCAAAGCCGATACATTTTCTTTGTATTGGTTGTCAAAATAGAAGTTTCTGGATGAAATTCGTATGCGTCGCTCAGCAATTTGTGCTGATATAGCGCGGCCGGCGCACAAGTTCCTGTCAAATCCTCTTTGTCGACGTGTCTGGGGCGTGGGAATGATGCTCTTCTAGTTCTGCTAGAAACTATTCGATGATAAACTTTGTCGGTGTCGTCGCTGATAACACGATGCATTCGACGTAATGAATTTTCATTCTTTCTATTGGGCGAGGGCGACCGCCGGCGTAAAATGCCTCCCCGCACTGCGCCCAGTTATGGTGGATTATGTCGTGCATTTTAGCTACATGTGATTGATTATTCTTACATTAATTGAAGTTGGCTTTCATCAGCATTTGCGTGGTGTAGTGAAAAATAAACATACATAGGGATAAAACTGATTTCATGCAGATGGTTGCCGTCTTCAGCCATTGTTGTTGTAATTGTTATTTTCAGATAATACTGTTTCAATAAATGTAGGGGCAGAATAAATTATTAGCGAGTCTGTCTGCGACGGAGCAAGAAAGTTAGGCAGAGGGAACACCTCGATAAATTCTTAACCCGACTTATCTACTTGCGATCATGTGACACTTATATCATAATAAATTCGAATATAACAATTCAATATTGTCGTCCTAGTTTGTAAAATATGCTCCCAGTTAAAGAGAAAAGTTTTTCACTATCAGAACAGCACGGGAGAGAGATTGTCTTTGAAATTTCTTCTCTATAATAAAAATATACCTCCCATTCAGATCCATTAGCGTATGTATTGTGACTACTATGTTCTCCTAAACCATTGAATTTCGACTAGTATGTGTTGAGTTATGTGAAGAAATGGTCGTTGTTATACATATATTAGAATTTAAGAGTCTGCTTCCTTAAATGCTGTTCCTTAATATAATTCCCCCATTTTTTCTTCTTTTTTTTTTCGTGATTGTTTGTGAAAAACCTACCTGCTCTGTTGTTCAGAAGTACATAAGGTTGTAAATAATACCCCCTCATTTCATTTGTTCCCATTCTAGTCAATTCTTGTTTCTTTTCCTCACTTTTATAACATCAAAAAGCTTGACTGAGAAAGCTTTTGGTAATCTATAATGATTTTTGCAAATAAAGTTTAGATATTGCCGCCAACAATCTTTGCACTGCTCCCAATACTCCTGGCATTGCCGATTCCTGTTTTGACTCTACGAAGTTGATTGGGAAATAACCTTTGGAGAGGCTAGGAATAACGTATTCTGACAAACAAATACCACTAGGCGTTCTATTGGGCAGGATTTTTAGTTGAATGTTCTAATACCAAACATTGATTGCTCAAGAAAAACAAGTAGGTAACCCTCTGAAAAATGTGAAATGAAAAACTGGATTTCAAAAAAAGAGGAAGAATCAAAGGAGGTGAAAATGATATATCTATATTTTGTTGGTTCCAGATTTACTTACAAGAATTTGTAAAATAGATAACTTTCATTAGTTATTTATTGATTGTAAAAACTTTTCATTAAAGCCTAAAAAGACTCATGGTAATCCCTATCACCGATTTTTTATCAATATACGTAAAAAGCAATTATTTTGAACAATTCATTAGGTACTTGAAGAATGATATTACTTGATCCCACTTGTTTCATCGCATGGACCTCAGACATGAAAAATAGGAAAACATCAATTTCTATTATTCCGCCCTGTTATAACATGAACAATTTTTTTGTTCCCAGAAATTGCAGAAAAATCTAGTAATAATATAATACGCAGGAATGATAACCTTTGATGTGTACATATATCACAGTGAGCAATCGCATTAGTTCAACATTCTGGTAAAAATATCGAAGTATCCAAAGTTTAAACTATTGAAAGCATTAATCGTTACAAGATGGCAGCTTTTCAGGCACGATTCCCGTGGTTATCCAAATCATGTAGCTTAGTTGACTTCGGATTGGTTGTGAGATGACCCCGAAATACCCAGGGCTGAAATGCGAGGTAAGATGGGATCGTCCTGCAAATTATGCCAGTTTTTAGCTATTGAAAAAAAAATCAAAAGTAAAAAATATAAGCTCACATTGAAAGGTAGACAACCGAAAGCTGAATTTTTAATGCGGAGGTACGTGATTTGCTAAATATGCAAACGTTTCTGATAATGTGTGAGTGTTTAATTATGGCGGTTCTGAACAAGAGAAACCAAGCATTTACTTCGCTTCCTTCGGCTGGTGCATGGACGGATGGCTCCAAAAGATCCCAAGCTGGAAGAAATGAGTTAGGGCCAGCGGCAGAATCACAGGCAACCCGTCCATCTGTTACAGTACGGTAACAAATAACTATTCCACCAAATAGTAAAGAACTTAGGTTACTATTTGCAGAGTCAATTTCCTTATACTTATTCAAATGGGCAAGCGACCATGCATTCGAACATCAGGACCTTAAGAAGCAACACCACATATCTAACATTTTGGCAGTTTTCAGGTAAAATGGAAAATCATGTTTACTCTCTGTGCAACATCACTGCTCGGTTTCAGATTCACTAAACTCGCTGTGGAACCCACTGAAATATCCCTTAGATACGCTTGGAGACCTATGTCAGGTGGAAACAAATTGGGTTTTCCTTTTTCCTGAAAAGTTGCCAAATGTTACATATGTGGTGTTGCTTCTTAAGCGACGAGGTGTTGCTTTGACATTCATTAAAAAATTATTTCTATACCAAAATGAAATTTGGTTCAAAAACATTCGCTGAAACACAAAATTTCTTAAAATATGAAATCCAAAAGTCATTGCAGTCTGTAGGGTTACAGGCAGCCCTAAAATGAATCTTTTTACCTGTGTGACAGCAAAGATTTTGAAAAAACACAATTTTTTCAAGATTGTAAGAATTTTTTCATAAGGCTTAAAACTGATCAATTGGCTTGGCTAAAGAAATGGGGCTGTCCTAGAACAAGGATGAATTTTCCAAGAAATTTCAAAAATAAATCTTCCGCCGTTCGACAGAAAAAGTGTTTAAAGCAAGCGGACGGATTTTTTATTGCAGATTCGGGTTTTACACCCTTTGAAACGTACACCATAAAAATATCAAATTTTCACATTATAATGGACAAATTTTTGAATTTTTAATTATTGAATAATAAACCAATTTAAAATTCACTAACTTCTCAAAATAAAATGGATCTGCCAACCTGATCAATACGTTCAATTATTATCGCAACACATATTTTATTGCATAAATTAATATATGATATCAGCTACCTTCTGTTCATTTTTAAGGCTAATTGAGTAGAACTCCATACTGAAGAGTAAATATGGGGGTGTGCAAACTGTGAGTAAATCTTACACCCCCAGATCTAATCTCCAGTGTCGCATGAGATATTAATTAATCAAATCGGGCTTCATATAAAATTCAGTCATAATGAATAATAAAGCCTAGTGTAATTCTTTGCAGCATATTCATGAAAATATGACCCAAAATAATTTGGAAAAGTAACTAAACAAAAGTCTGTGCCTAATAGTGCATATTCCCTAAACCAAGAATGAAAATATTTCAGCTACCTGGCATTAGGAAAATGAGCAAATTCATTTGCACCCTTAAAAGTAGCAACAACTTCAATAATAATACCTTGAGAGGTTTGTCTTTCAGAGAAAGGAGCAGTGGCAACTAGGCGTTGTAGAACCAATACCATTTCAGGGCGGTCTTTTGGTTTTGAAGATACGCACGATTTTCCAAGCCCGATGAGCCTAAAGAAGATACCTGCGTAGTCAGGGCCGGCTTTCATGTCCACCAAACGGATAGCCCCCTCATCTCCTACAGATTCAACTTCGTCTTTCTGCAAAAAACAACGATAATCCATAAAGCTAAATTACCTCAGACGCTCAGGTAATCACCAGCCTTGCCCCTCAAACTGAAAAATGCATTTCATCCCCCACAGAGAGGATTTAGATGTAAAGTAAGCTGAATAATCAACTTACAAGCAATTTATGTGCTCTCGAGTCGTCATAAGCTCTCTGGCCAGTGGCCAATTCAAAAAGAACCTGAAAATAAAAAAACATAATTATTACACAATAGACGACGATTTGGAAACCGAACGTGAAGTTAACAAACGCATATTTCAGACAAACTCGCGCCAACGGAAGGAGCGGGCAATGTTATAAAAATAATTCAATTCATTTACAATAAATTATAAAATAAATATTACATATTTATTAGGTAAAAAACTAAATATTTTTAAATGTACTAAAAATTTATCAAGTATCATTATTTATTAAAGGACTTGAAAAAAAAACTCAGGTAGACTTGTTGCAAGGATTTTTTTAAATAGATATTTACCTGTATCTATATATCTTAGAGAAGAATAAATTTATCGAGTACTCACAATTCCAAAACTGAACGTGTCGACCTTGGGGGAAAACTTTTTGGCTCGGAGAAATTCATCTGGTAGGTACGGCCTTGTACCATGGACACGGCTCACTTTCACATGCGTGTACTGTTGCAAAGGGCCTTCGCGTGCCAACCCGAAATCGCCAATTTTCGGTTCTAAATTTGAGTCCAACAGGATATTTGCGCTAAAATATGAAAGGCACTTCACCATAGATCGAAATACATTGCAACTTAATCTAGTCAAAACATTAAGATAAGAACATTAAGAGGCAATGAGTAGTCGTTTACCACAGTTCATATAATGTAGGTACTTATTTTAATACTTATTAAGCTTATTAATACTTATAATACTTATTTAATACTTATTGTGATCCTTGACTAGATTTCCTGATTAGTTCTGAACCACTTCATGAGGGAGGCAGGGCACGCCCAAGGCACAAAGGGGCGCAAGAAGCCAAAGCCTCAAGAGGCGGTTTACCTACTTATATGGAAGTATTGCGCGTTATCTGGGCACCGCTCGTCTCAATCATAAATATACCTACTCTCATTTTGCAGATGAGGGAGTAATGAATTATTCTGGGCTAGTAATGACGTGCTGTCCCAAAATCACTGACCTTTTAATGTCACCATGCACCAGCGGCTTTCCCCCGAACGTGTGCAAAAATTGTAGCCCACGGGCAGTCCCGGTGGCGATGTTGTGGCGCTGGCCCCAATTAAGCGGCAGCCTCAATGAGTCCTGCGGAAATATGACATGAATTCCCATCGAGATTGAACGATTTCTTAATGAATAATTTTGTCTGCTGTACTCACACGACAGAGAAGTCTATCTTCCAAGGATCCATTAGGCATCAATTGGTAAACTAGACAGTCGTACAGGCCCCCAATGCTGAACCCGTAAAGAGGTAAAATGTTATCATGCCTGCAAGTGTTCAGATACTTCAGTTCACGCATTGACTGCTCTCTATGGGTTCTCCAAACCTCCTCAAAGTCGTTGCCGTCCTTCTGTCAAAATGAAACAATAAATCCCATCATTGAAGTCATTTTTTACCAGGAGCTGTACAAGCCAAAACTGATTTGCGAAAAAAATTAAGAATCAATTTAATACATTAAAAAAAAAACATTCAATTGAAAATTCAATTTTGAGGAGTCGTCGCTCTCTACATACCTGCACCTCGAGCCTCTTAACAGCAACTTGTGTGTTCTTCCAAACCCCTTTGTAGACTGTACCGAAGCCTCCACGGCCTAACAGATTCCTCATATCCCAATGAGCAGTTGCGTATTCAAGGTCTGAGTAGCTGATCAAAAGACTTGAACTGTCTGAAGGGTAACAGTTCAATTCATCTGCAACGATTCAATAATATTGTACAATTAATATTGGGAGAAAGTCTTAAGCAATATCTCTTCAGTGTACTTGAAAATTCTCTTACCCAAGAGTCTTCGTAAATTGCGGTTGTGGTCGACCTTGTCATTTTGTTTAGGGATGTTAGCACAAGCACCGTTATCTTTGAACAGAACTTTCTGGGGGATTTCACGATCGTTTTCAGGTTTATTGAAATTTTGGCCACCGAACTTGTCCTGAAATTTATATTATGAAAATAATCAAGCACAGCGTCTAAAACTTTTCAGTTGGCTGGTAGGTATTACTAACTTTTGTTTGCCGGCATAGAATTTAGGTACCTATCTAATGAGAGGAAAATAACTAGGTAGGTATAGCCATTGGGTCAAAAACTCAGGTGTGAGTTATTGTCATAACCTCACGTTAAAGGCTTACCCGAGTTTGAAAAAATCTGTTTCCAATCAAATGCAGGCCCGGGAAATATATTTGTATTCACAGTGTGTGGATACCAATGTATTACGGTGAATATGAATACAAATATAGTTGTACTCAACCCAGCAAATTTGAATGATATTAGTATTCTCTGGCGTGAATAACGAATAAATTCGTATTCACCTGTGTAAGAACAAACATATTTACATGAAATTTTGTGAATAAAAATGAATTTGTGTAATATTCACCAAATTGGCTACATTAAATACGTCCATATTCACACACCATGAATACAAATGTATTTGTATTCATATTCACTAAATTAGATCAAGTGAATATATTCATATTTGCATTCAACTAATACGAATATGTCCTACTCTGTCTACAAGCCTAGAAGCCGTAAAACAAAAATCTCCATAAAATCTAGTAAAACTAAAAATCCAATAAAAAATAATAGGCATCTAAAACATCGGAAAAGTTTAGAGTAGCCGGAATACTTGCATTTTCTTCAACAGTATTCTGGTTCGTATTCCCATTGTGAGTGTTTTGTTCCTTAGGTGTGCAAAAAAGACGACTGATGTTTTCCTCTCCTTCATAAATCAGGCGATGGTATTTTGGATCAACTGTGAACGATAATGCATGTTGCGTTACACAATACAATTGAATAGTCACAGGAATGAGGCGCCAGCAAATGGTAAGCAACTCCCTACCTAACTAGATATAAAATAATTCAAAAATTATTTCATGCTCAGTCAATTATAGCGAGCTGTCACAAGTGGTACTGAACGGATATGATAATTACCTACGTTTTTGAGAACTCTCATGGCTTGGTAGTGTTGCATTCTAGACAAAAGGATGAACAATTCCAAAACCGTGTGGTTTTGGGTACCCCATTCTCTCAGTAACTCGTCTGTAGGGGATTGGTTCCTGAGCACAGCGTGACCCAGACGTTGCACGCTTCCAACGTCAAATTTCATGTGTACGCCAGCTGAAATTATCAGGCTTTCATTAATCCAGAGGAAACTAAAGGCAGGAAATGGGTTCCTTAAGTTGGTTTCAGGTGAATTATTTTCCAAATAAATTAAGAGACCATAGTAGGTAATAACTGCGAAAAACGCAGTTTTGGTCGTATCACTACCCCCAAAATTCACCCTCTAGACCAAAATCTCGAAAAAACCCCAAATTTCATGATTTTTAGTCAATAACTAAAGATTCGAGGCTAAAAACCCAAAGTCAAATCATTTGTTAACAGTTTTGCCTAGGCTGATTCATACTAGCTGGAATCGGTTTTTTGCATTTTTCTCAGTCTTGGAGAGGCTTGGAAAATGGCCAATTTTTCGTGCCATGTTCCTACCCAAGAACTACTCATACAATTCTTTTTAGAATTTGAAGATTTTTTTTAAAGGGTCATAAAAAAAGTTTTTTTAATGTCAAACACTACCTAGTCTTCAAACCAGTTTTCGGCCACTAAAATCCAACCAATTTTGACTTACAGGGAGTGAAAAGGGTGTAGAAACCTTCAACGAATCCAACAAGCTCAAAACATTCAAAATCGGTTAGAACTCCCTCAAATTGGCAAAAAACTAAGGGGGGGGGAGGGGTTGGAAATAATGTACCACTACCTACATACTTGGGAAAATAACTACATATTTAGGAAAAGTACTAACAACATATTTTGAAAAATAAACACATATTATTAAAAAATAAGTACATATTGTACTACACATTTCAGTGTACACACATTTGGGGATTATTATCACATGCAGAAATCCTAGCCCTAGCAAAGATGGACCACTCGATAGGCTGCATACTCTTACCGAGCTCTTCGTATTTGTTATTACTGTCCATAATACTGCACAGCGTCCTTCTCGTTGCATAAGGCATGTCATAGATGAACATGTGGTATTCATTAGAGGTCATGACTCCGGCTTATAATATAGAATCGCAAATCTTTAAAAAAGTTCAGTGTAGGAAACGTATACCGTCACTTCGCGACGAGTTGGCTATTTGAACACGGTTGCGATCTCGTATAGATAGTGATTGCAGGCTAGGGAACTTATCGGAATCATAAATCAAAAAAATGGAATATTAAGAAATAAATGGGTAACAACAAATTGAAAGGTCAAATCACAAAAAATCTAATATTCGTGATATCGTATTATGATTCATTATTACAACCACAGTCAAATGTATGGAATGGCGAATGGGATTCCATCCAAGGGCAAGGATGATAGCGATAACGGATTCGTGCGACAATTTCTGTTTTTCTGCCCTGAAGCGCTCCATGTTGAGCTCAATGGATATTTACCGGGAGCTTTTCTTAAGGAAACAGTCATTATGTCAGGAATCAAACCTCATTTAGGGTTCATTGCCATCAAAAAAGCCTAATTTACCGATTCTTCTCAGAAAACATCCATTCACATTATACATAACTTCCTTCGCGTTTTACCTTTGACTGCATCATAACATAGCCTATTGGTAGTTGTACATACACCACTGTTAAAGAAAATCCTTAGTTTGGAGTTGGAGAAATAAATTTGTCTATAATTGATTACTTAGAGGAGGATTCGAACCCACTAGTTCCTTACTTTGGACGGGTTTGTGCCTCAGACCGCATGGTCACACAATACCCCTCCCCCCATCAACGAAATTGCCATGTTGGCAATACTATAAAACAGCTAAATAGATGCCATCACTACGCTCAAAAATCTCTCAAACTATTTTTTCCACATTCGACGCCTGAGTAATAGTTACTGAGTAATCCTCAAGTATTGAGGATGTACCTATGCTTCTAGGCATTCCTGTTCCTGCCTGGTTGAAGCTGCAACCGAAAAAGATCGTAGCGACACCTGAAGTGGCAGCCTGGCCACGAACTCCGGTGAACAGTTATGTTGGAGTAATGTCAACACTGGACATGCTCTTTGGGTGCAACACTGGCTTCGGGTAGTCGCTGGTCGGTCTGCACTCTCCCTTCGTTCTAGGAATATCGACTCGTCCAACCAAGTTAGTTTGCTTGGTATTTTGCATCTTATTTCCCCGATCGTATAGAATTTAGTGGAATTTACGGTATTTTTGCTATAGTTCGGAAACAAGTGTGTTATTTTGCCGGGCCCAGTGATTTGTTCAAATGCGCATTAGTGGTCAACGAAAGACGGGCATCGACGTCCATTGTGTCTGTGATTGAGTGGCGAGTTCAACAACATTGGTGCTTTGGTCGGTCGTCGAAAATTCTTCGCTAACCTTCTTGATTTTCATACTGTGGTGAGTGATGATGCATTACGATGGTTTTGTGTGGTGATCGGGAAACCCACGGCTTTGACTGGGATGGAATTTATTTTCGTTCTCCCCTTATCATTTCACTATAGTCATCTCGTGTCAGATGGGTGAATACACCAATATCTTTGATCAGCCACCTAGTGGTACCTGGAACCAGGGTTCAGAACCACAATCAACTGACAATTTCTAATGCCCGTTCGCACCGTCTCGAATAATTCGTGACCAAAATAAACAGACGTCATGACCGACTGTTTACATGGATATTTCCAATATTATTGGCCCCGATCGTTGGGTCGTGACCACAATTTTATGGCCCTCCATTATCGCCGTCTATTTTCTTCTGGCCAGCTATGGATATTTTGAGCTTTTCTTTATTTATGTCAGAGTGGCTTAGTCACCGCGAAAGACTTGTTTCCCGATTTCGATTGCTAGAATACCGATATACTCGCGCTATTGATATACTGCGTTTTGAGATGAGTGTGTCCGGTTATCACGATCTAGCCGCGACAACGTCTCTCCGCATTATGCAAAACTGTTTTGATTCTTGCACTTCCCCGTGACCTCGCATTCAACGTGAAATACGTTGATGACGTGAGATGTAAACATGAGATTTATCACGGGTCACCAGTACGGACCCTTGTCAGCCAATAAGAGACTATCCTGCAGCCAAGATAACTAATAGTTCTAAATAAATTCTAAAATACATGAATTCTTCTAAATACTAGATTGGGTTTGAAAATTTATGATTTGACTACCAGGTACCCTAGGTCAATAAAAGCCTCATGCTTAGTGGCCTGCTCCAGCTGACTGAACGTGCCAATGCTAGTCAAGTTGTGTGATTGACCCTCGAGTAATGCTTCATGATATGAAGCATCATGATAATATTATTATCCATTGGTCATAGTGAATCACCACCATAGGTCCTTATGAGACGAAGTATACCCTTAGTACCTAGCTTTAGAGAGAAGTTGAGTGGGTGATTCCGTATTGACTGCAATGTATTTTCAAGTTAGTAGGTAGCTATTTGCCTGAGTGGGTTATTTTTGTAGTTTCATCACTTTTATTTGTGAGGCGAGGGCAAGAGTTCATTGACGACTTCCGCTTGGCATTGTTCATTTCTCAAGCTCGAGCGCTTTCGGCATCTTCAGGGGCTATTTCTGTATCGACATCTCTTGTCAAGAGATTGAAGAGGGCCAGCGGCACTGCGCCTTCCGATTTGGGTGCGATCGCCCTATTTTGCTTTGTTTTTAATTGTTACAATGACGACCCCTTCTCTGGGCGATCGCCTGAGGTGTGAGGCTGTACGACAAACCGTTTATTGAGCAAAATAGTCAGTAGGTACCAGTATGAGCTGTAGGATTGCCTCCCCCTGAAGAGTTGCATTACCCTCATGGTATTCCTCCTGTTTTCAATGGTATGTTTAATAACAGAACCTGAAAATAGTCATTGGACTATTCATGTGAAATTCAGGGTCGTCAGGTAAAGTAGGTACCTAGATTTTGGGTAGGCAGGACTTCAACTTAACCGAAACGACACTCTCACTGTTGAGTCTCCAGCTTGAGTCGATGGTCAATGCCAATATCAGTCAACGTGCTTTCATGATATCTCATTTATAATACCTATGTCATCGCGCGTCTCTTCTCTCTAAACGTCGGTACCAAAATTGGAATTTATTTGTGTGCATGATGTGGAGATTTCCGTTTGCTGCAATAATGCATTCAGTTAGATACCAACGTCACAAACAGCAGAGCTCCCAAAAGACAGCGACCCACGTAACATGACTATAACTTCTTCAGGCTTTGTCACTACAAGCAGAACAGTAGGTCTCGCGGATGGCTCTACTGATCCATTATTGAGTAATTTTTCCGGACACCTCGTCCTTATCTGATGAGCTGGCTTATAACCAAGGAGCTTCCGAATAATTTTACCGTATACCTAGGTGCCTACACCTCTACGTTTTTTCAGCTAAGTTCACATGCAAGATTTGTAAGGTGCAAGAGCATCAAATCCATTGAAGGCGTTAAGCGTTCAAATTAGGGATGAGATTGAAAAGGGCGTACGCGTGCGTGGGAAATCGTCTGGATTGTTTGCAATATTTTTGGGGGTTTCGCTTTGTGCAGGAGAAGGTATTGAATAGGATCATTGAACTGCTATTAACTGATAACACCTGCTTGCAGAAAATTCCAGAACATTCCCCCCCCCCCGGTCCGTCTGCCATCATTATATTTATAACCGTCAAAAGTTCCTAAAAATTCCTGTGAACAAAACGTAAAAATAATGAATCAAAGCTGGTGGGTATCCTGACAATTTTCTACGCTGTAGGATCCTAGTATCAACGGTTGACGCTCTCCCTAGTTTTGATGCTTTTGTAGCTTATCAAACCCTCGCACGTAGGAGTATGAGACCCTCGTACGTATGGTTGTCAGCTGATCGGGGTTGGGGTCAAACGGAACAAGACGCCTCTCTTGCCGAGCTTTCGATTTTTTATTACATATTATTTATTACAATTACATATTTTAGTAACAAGCTCTTCAAATAGCCCACCCTAAACACAAGCAGGGTATGAAGCTATGAAAAAAAAACAGTGGTGCGTAGATAACACACAGTACTTCCATACTTTGACACCTACGCAAATTTTTGAAACAATTTGATTATCTTTCAACTACGTTTGAGGCTTTTAAGGTAAAGAAACTCACTATGCAAATTTTAAAACTCGCCTAAAATCAAAATACGTCTAGTCATCGGATTGTAAAAAAATCCACGCCCATTGATATGAGTAAAAGTTTTTTCTGAAGCTCCGTTCCGATAGTTGATTTTAGGACGATTGCAATACCTACATTGAATTGCTCTGTAGATATGGAAGTGATTAATTTACCTGGACGATATGTAGGCATTCGGACGTGCCAGCTCGTTATATTTAGCTAGCGCGTAAATTGTACCAACGTATTGACCTATGCAAATATGCTCACAAATGGCCTTTACCTTAAAGATTAATTTGGAACTACGGTACTTCGAATCCTTACGTGCAATTAGCATTGTTGGCTGGTTGACGACTGTTGGTTGATTAAACATAGGTACCTTGAAACGCAAACTATCAAATTTTCAGGGTGGTGGATTATGTTGTTTCTTGAGCGATTACAAACTTTTAATGTAGAATAATCAACCAATTGGTTGATTACCGGAACAAAAAATGGTTCAAAAATCAGCAGGTTTTAGAAATATTTAAATTCTGGGTGGAGCTTCGTGTTTTTTTTTTTTTAATTTTGGTTACCTATAGGCTTCCCGTTCTTCAAGAAGTACTTTGGAAGTACTATGCATATCTTGTTACCCAAATAAAGTAATTTGGCGTCGTTCTAGGCGTATCTTTTCGCCCGATAATCGAAATCGTGCTTGTCTGAAAATTAAAAAAAAAACTGTTAATTTCTTGCTAGATGATTTCTAGCAGTTTGAGAGATCTGACAGAGATTTGACTAGATCCAGGTAATTTTTTGTACTTGTCGACAGACGGACAAACAGATCAATTTCTGAATCTTCCATCCGATTTTCAATAAGAGGACGACTACAACACTTCCATTTACTCTATAAACATGGAAGTTGAAACGCATCTGCCAATTAGAACTATAAACATGAAAGTTGAAACGCTGCAGACAATTAGAATTTATCGATTCGTCCAACAAGACGATGACTTTTTCCGTAATTGCATTGAATGTATCGAATTTAAATATTGACTCGTGTAGAAGATGAGACTTGTTTAGTTAGGTAAATTTCCGAGATTCCGCCGGATTTTACTGAATAATATTCCGCTCAGTAAGTTATGGTGTGCTCGAGCTATCTCCAGAAACACAAAACCCTAGGGACCGGTCCATATTCCGAATAATCATAATAGGAGAGCTCCATCTTCATGCACCCATCGACAGTATGAGGTCACGTCGGCCTCCTTCCTGAAAAGTGCTAAATCTTCATTTTGGTTAAATAGTTTTCTAGTAGATAGCTGAGGTAGCGCGAGCTGGGCATCGACCTCTTGACAGCTCAGAGGAATTCATCGTCAGCTTTTTGATGGTATTCTAAATAAAACAAAACGCTTTGAGGGTCATTCAAAGAAAGAACTAAAGCTGACCTAGCCTTGATATAAAAACCCCAAATTCCCATGGATGGTGTCGAACTTTTTAGCACTACCTGTAAACCCATTATTTGTGGCCATGCTCTTTAGCATTTAGGACTTCTTGGAGTTTTCTGTAGCGCACTTTCCCTGTATTTTTCCGGTATTTGAACTGTTGCCCATGCAACACATTGCTTGAATCCAAGCATTTCTTTTTTCGAAACTCAGTTTCAAAGGCTGACCGGATAGCTTTGCTTTTTCTCCTTGTTGCCTTGACATTCACAAAATAGAAATATTTTCTTACAAAAATTATTAAACACTTGAAATTAGGTTCAAAACCTTTGCTGCTTCTGCGAATGTTCTATAACTTCTATGTTCTATAACTTATGAACGGTAAGAGCAATGCGTCGGGTGGTCTCATCCGATTCAGCATGTAGAAATCTATCAAACGAAAGGTTTTACTTGCGTTGCTAAAAAGATAGAAAGTCTCCAGCCGTTTGGTAGAAAAGGTGTTCACGTCCGACGGACCGAAATTCTTCCATTGCATATTCGGATTCTAAACCCTTTGAAACGTAAACCATTGATTTTCATTTAGAATTTTTTTTCTTGTGCATTCATTTCATGATGAGAAGTCTTTGTCGAGTCAGGCGTACGTCGAGCTCTTGTCAGGCAATACTGAGTTCGGGAGGATAAGGAACTTCTTGTATGCCTGCGTTAGACAGAGGGAGTTGATTATCAATGAAGGGTTTCTCTTCTCGTTGGGCAACGCTGTAGTCAACTAGTCACTTATTATTTCATGAAGTTTTTACTTCCATATTTACAGAGTATATGAAATGTATTGTAATCTTCCTAAAATCGACATTCAGAACGGAGCTTGAGAAAGAACTCAGAATCACTTCCAGAACAAGTGTCTATGTCCGTGTGGCCGTCTGTGTTCATTTACAACCAGTGGTGCGTAGATAACACACAATACTTCCATATTTTGAAACGTGGAAGTGTGACACAATTTGATCATATTTTTACTGGTTTTAAGGGTGTTTAGTCCAAAATATCAAAAAATTCCCTATTAAAATTTTAAAATTCACCCAAAATAAAAATACAATATATTATTGGAATATAAAAAATATCCACATATTCTGCAAGGTAAAACAAAGATTTTAAGGCCAAGAACGCCCAAATCGGTTCATTTTTGTGGCCGGAAAAAAATAAAATAGAAAACACTAAAAATGCAAATATATCGAAAGTACTGTGAGTTATTCAAATTCCAATTTAAGTAAATGTTAGGTGTTGCTAAGACAAACATTTCAGTTCAAGAAATTTGAAAAAAGGTTGAGAATTGAGGGAGCTCTGGCCATTTTTGTAAATTACCACAGACGGACAGACGGGCTCATAGACACTTGTTCGGGACGTGATTCTGAGTGAATGCGTATGAGTGAGTGCGTTTTTTCTAAAGCTCCGTTCCGATTCTCGATCTTAAGACGATTCCAATGCTTCCATTTACTCTGTAAGTATGGAAGTAAAAACCTTTTCTCAAATTTCTTAAATTGGGATGTTTGTCCCATTAAGACCTATCTTTCACTTTTAGTGTTTTCTATTTTATTCTTTCCTGGCCACAAGAATGAACCGATTTGAGCGTTCTTGGTCTCAAAATCGTTTTTTTTTTACCTAGCAGAATGCGTTAATATTTTTCATGTTCCGATACCATGAGTGTTTTGATTTTAGGCTTGTTTTTAATTTTGCATAACGAGTGTTTCGGAATTGTTCATCCAAACAGACCTCAAAGTCGCCAAAATATAATAAAATTGATAGAAAAATTTACGTATCAAAATATGGAAGTATTGTGTGTCATCTGCGCACCTCAGTCAAAAAAGCCCGGTTGCGTCCAGCTTGGCTACATGTACGCATTCTTCCCAGGTCATTAACTTGTACAAGTGTCGTATGCCCTGTACTCAATCTCCTCCCTTGTAATGCCTTCGAGGCCTGCACAAAAAAAATAATAGTAATAAAGATAAAATGTTGAGAGCACGTACAATTATTTCGAAAAAACTCATTTGTGTTGGGACAGAGGGTTATGGCCTATAGAGTGGGATGTCCTCTGACATTGATCCGATCTTTTTGCAAACCCCCGGACTGGGAATGGCATGAATCATGAGGCTATGGACCAGATGTTTTACGCCAACCGTGGGATTCGAACCCACAACTCAGGCCGCTTTACTGTTTGAGTTTGTCTATGACCCTACGCTATTCGCGAGCCCTTACCAGAATAATTTTAAGAAATAATTCGGAAATTTACTTTTGGCCTCACAATCTTTTATTCGTGTAGTATATCGTCAACGTTATCCTTTGTTTCAGATCCTGTTGAACTTTTAATGTGATGAGCTGCCCTCAATAGGTTTATGTCATGTCTAAAAATGGCAAACGACTGCAAACTTGTAACATTTAAGAATTGATGAAGCTCTCCTAGTGTTGGGCCAAAGGTAATTCATATCCCGTTTCTTTTCGTTCGCGTTATTTCAGCCTCGCAATTAACTCTTCATCCTCCTCAAAGAGGTACTGCTAAACTGGTATCCCGTCATTGATTTCAGGTTCAACCATCTGAAATCATATATTTTATTCTAATGTGATGGATTGACGACAGCTCCAACGTTAATGAATCTTCAACCATGTCAAATAGACTATTTTTTTACGACGGGTGAGTAGATTATTTTAAATCTAAACCCCATTCTCTAACCTTCAAACCCATAAAACTTTAACTCTATTATTTGTACTACCTTGATTTATCTGTTGGTCGATTTCTGGGAGAGATTTTTGTCAAGTTACACAAAAAAAACTTGATTTGGATCCAAACTTTTTTTTCAACATTTCATCAGGGGTTCACTTTTTTCTTGTGATGTTTCTTGCATGTCCAGTCTGGTTGATAATTAGAGAATGCGGACTCTACTTGGATGAGCGTACGTTCATCAAGATACCTTTTTGATTTCAGCTTCAAGCTTTTGAACATGTCATGAACTGCGACTCTAAGGGACGCAAAAACACCAAAGTTTCTATTCGAGAATGGATAATTGTTGCAATCGCATGAAATCAAGGTGATGACGTCTGGGGGACTCCTCTTGTCAAAATATCTCTATTCATGGAGGCAGTTGTCCACCTGGATCGCTCTGCAACGATGCCCTCGCAGTCTCAGATGGCGTACTCTAGGCCGACTACTCTCCATGGGTGAATTTACGTTCCATGACTATGATGGAATGCATGAACTAGTCAATGTGCCCTTACTGGGTGGCATTTTTCATCTCGAACCTTGAGCTTTGTCATTTGTAATTACCTATATGGCTTTGAATGATGCCTTTAACTGGTTGCCCTTGCTGAAAATGGCTAATTACCATATATTTTTCTATTTTTTATGGCACCAGACGCCCAAATCAATCTTCGGAGTTGTGCTACAAGCCAAACAACTCGACGCCGAACAACCATGGTGGCCCGGGGAATCCGGCGACCCAGGCGCTCATCGCCTCTTCATCTGGAAATATCCAAAGACATTCGCCGGCCACGTATTCGACGAGCTACGCCCCTATAAGGTGATTGAAATATCTTATAGCCAATGAAGTGTATCGCCTGCAATGAAAATTCCAGAAAAGTTGGTTTCTCCTCTAGCTTGTCTTTTCTTTTCTTACTTGCAATTTTGGCAACGCCACTTCAGCGTTCGACGCTTCCAGTCGTGAGTGAAAGGACAATGTTTTGATGGATGAAATTGACTATTTTGTAGTTTTAGCCTTTCAACATTCAGTGATTTTACTGTAGACATCTTGTGGCCAATTAGAAACCTTGAAACTTTTCATTCGCTTTTTTCACCCTTGGAAAGTGACCACCGAGGCTAGATTGTATCCTAAATACAATGCAAATATATTTCAGAAACAGATTGCAAATTTTTTCTAACGTTCATGGTTTATTTTTTCGTTTTATTTCACCAAACCCGGCTAAGGTACATGTCTTACCCGCCAAATGCTGGAGGACCTGGATCGGCGCCTGGCCCTCTTGTATCCTACAGAGAAAGCATTTATTCATCCCGAAATCCTGTGAGTTTTGTATTGCTTTTATTTTCAACATTACTATTATTAGTATGCCTATCTGCGCATGAAAAATGCATAGGTTTTTGTGTTATTATTATTATTATTATTATTAGGGCTAGGATTTTTATGTATTTACATATTTGTCACGGTTGACGATTATTGAAAAATTCAAATACACAAATACGTTTCAGGACTTACTAAGTTTTTTGAGCTATACATGTTGTTACATATTTTCACATAACCCAAATTACATATCTTCACATATTTCATTTTTTTACGTATTTAAAAATTTTGTAGGGAAACAAGGCCAATTTCTTCTTGATCTATAAAATCTTGGTTTGCCCTTGCAGAATGAGGGGTTATTTTTTTTTTCATCCCGGTGACCATGTAAGTGATTCAATTTTAAGCCCGTTCTAAAATTTGAATTAGTTTTTTTTAAATGTTTGATCCTAATACCTAGGCTTCAGTTTAGTCAAAATAGAGTTAATTTGGTGAAAAAATGTACAACGGCGCGCTGTTTTGAATAATTATTTGACTTTTCAAAAATAAGATAGTTTCATCATTTTTCACAAAACTGAAAAATAAATAGGTACTTACCTTTCACAAAATAAAATCAAAATTTTGAGAAAATATCTACAAATTTTTTTGGACAACCAACTAAATATTTTGGAAAACTGAATATTTTGACAAATAACTACATATTTTGAAAAAATTGACATATTTTTAGAAAAAATATGTCCCTATTGTGTGTACATTTACGATACGATTTACAGTACGATTGTGTGTACTCGTATTTGAGCATTTTTATCACACATAAATCCTAGCCCTAATTATTATAATTATTATCATCAAGTACCTATTTTTTCATTGGTTGAAATATTGCTGAGTAACTATTTTTTTACAGTAATACGTCTCAGTTGATTGTTAGTAATAATTTATGATCAATATTACCTAACCCTCACTTACTTTGTTGTTGTTGTTTTCCTTCTAGAATGTTGTCAATGAAAGAGGGCAACCCGTTCTAGAATATGGCATGCGAGGAGAGAACATGCCCAGTCAGAGTAAACCTAGGATCTCACTGTTGACATCACCTGAATATATGTCGTCTTTATCCAATAGACGCCATCATCAGTGAGTATAATTGGTTCACGATCAAGTTTTACCATATTATTTGTCCCAAGTTTAAATATTTTTCAATTTTCTTTTTCAGAGAGGACTCCTATCGAGGTCCCTTAGTCCCTCAAAATATTCAACAACTCGAAGTGAATACTTCGTACAAGAAAATTCGGTTAGGAGACTCGAAGTCTGATATCCAGCGGACGTTGCGGATTGATACCAGAGTGAGTATTCTTTATATTTCACCACCGATTTCGCGTGTACCCTTTTAGTATGAAGCCGATGGATTTACTTATAGATCCATGTTCATTTTTTGTGTGATCAAGTCCCCTTCATTTTGTTCCATTTCGAATTGAATATGGGAATAGAAACTCAAATTGAGGGAACACACTACTTCCATTCGCTCAATTTGAGTTTCGATTTGAATTATGGGGTTCCACAACTTCTTCCTAAATGATTCAATTCATATTGAATACGTTTTTTTTTTCACTACCACTTTTTCTGGATAAGTGTAGTATAAGTTATTTTCCATAGCTTTCCAACTTTTTCTTGATGGTATTGATCAAGATCATCTTTATTGTAATGATGATCATAATTGTTTTGGAAAGATTGAGTTGGGGAATGGGAAATGACAATCGCAGCAAATTTTTATTTTCTATAAAATATACATCCTTATTTCGAAATGGAAAGTCCGTAAAATAAATGTAAAAATGCCTTATGTATTACGGTACAGTCTGCTGTTTATTTACGTATTATATGGCGCTGAAAAACCGATAATTTTCAGGGCCATACAAAACAAGAAGAAGGCCAATCTAGTACAGTCTATACACCTCAAGTGGAGGCTATTTCTCCAACGCTTCCAACTGAAATTCTGCAAGATGAGTCTTTTCGGTCGACCAAGGATGAACTTTTGCACGGCATTTCAAAAGTCGACCGAGAGATCACCAAAACGGAACTGCAGATATCCAAGCTCATGCGGAAACAGGTACTTATCGCAATGATTGTATCAATATCTCAAATGATCAGATAAGCACCTAGTACCCAAAAAGTATGGAGAAATCTGCAGATATCCAAGCTCATGCGGAAACAGGTACTTATCGCAATGATTGTATCAATATCTCAAATGATCAGATAAGCACCTAGTACCCAAAAAGTATGGAGAAATTCTACATCTCAATGCATAAATACTTTGTCTTGTTCGATTAAAATGGCCTAAAAAGGTCGGCAGTTTTGTAGTAGGTCAACTGATCAACACATGACTGTCGTCCCTGCTTAACTTCCTCTGCTCTGAATATCTGTTCAATTGCCATTGCAGCAAGAGCTTGAAGAGGCTGCGAAGAAACCGGAAAAGCAAGCGGAAGAGGAAGAAGTGCCTCAGCCTAAACATCAGAGTCCTGCTCAAAAGATTTATGCCGAGAATCGGGTAATGCCCTGTCAAAGTGTTTTCAAGATATTTTTTTTTTAAGCATTTGAGAGAAACGACAACCATTCTTTTTACATTTCCAATCTCTTCACAATCATAGGGAAACTGTTTGAAAACGTTTAATTCATCAGGCGAAAGTCGTGTATTGTCAGTATAAATAGTGCATTTTAAAGCAATGATTCTCATTGTTTGTTTCATTTTCAGCGAAAAGCCCAAGAGGCACATGGGCTTCTCAAACATTTGGGCCCTGCAGTCCAATTGGTGAGTTAACCGGAGATTCGCCATTTTCATAGTTTCACATTTCTGTATGCGTTTTTGCTATTGCTATTAAGGTCTGAGGACTCGAACACCCGTACTGCTAAATTAACTGAGCTCTAGGGTCTACTGTTTTCAATTACTTTGATTTTGCCAAAATTATTTTTTTCCTGTTGAAAATAAATGCTGAATAGGCAAACATTTTATGGGTTCTGTTCGAGGAATGTATGGTATCGGCACAATGCTTCAAGTGCTTACAAGATTATAAATTTCTGTCAGATAGCTCGTTAGGCAATTCAACTCCTTAATTTGATCAGAATGTAGGCTATCCGACTAGGAATGCTATCTGACAAGACTGGTTTTTTTTTCAGCCCATCTACAATCAACCCTCCGACACCGCAGTCTACCATGAGAACAAAATGAAGTAAGTCTGATCATCTTCACCTCCTTGTCAATGCTTTATTTAGTTTCTATCTGAAAGGCTAAGCGGTGCGGGAGTGGCTTTATAATTTACTGCATTTCCTGTAAATACGGTGTATTGTAATGAATTGGGATGCGTTGTTGAGATTATGACTCTACAAAAGTCCGTTGAATCCAGAGTCCAATCTTGAATAATTTGTTCATTTTTTATTTTAATTTAAAAAAAACTATTTTGTTTTGGTTTGACTTTGCTCATGAGTGTTGATTTTACGAGAGTACGCATAGAATGATGAATATCGGTACAGTGATTTCATGAGGAAAAGTCTGTAATTTCCTTAATTTTTTTATATCCTCCATCTATTTCATTAGATCTTGGGATTGTATTCCCTTCAAAAGTACCCCCACAAGCGCATGGACATACAAAAACTAATTTTTTTTATTTTCACAAATTTCTGAAAAACTTACAATTCTGCGGTTAAATAAAATGTCACTCCCGCAATCTGATAGACTTGGCTACTCGAAGATAATCTTGAGTGTGAACAGTCTGTTTATTAAAGTAGGAAAAATGGCAATCTGAGTTACCAACTCTAAAGCATAGGAACACCCAGAACCGCTGAGTTTTTAGACCTAAACAATCCTGTCCTCTCTTGGTCGTCAATTCCAGCTTCAAATTTTACTTGTATTCTACTTCCTAGGCACCAAATGTTCAAAGAAAGATTGATGCTTCACCTGAAAAAGAAACACACAGAAAGAGAAATGAGAGAAAAACGCCTCACAGCAACTTACTCATTTCGGGTCCAGGAGTGGCTGCGGAAAGTTGAAAAGGTATGCAACATGAGTTTCTTTTCATAATTTGTTGCATCGAACTTATCTTTTTTTAACAACATTTTCTATTGATTCAGATTGATTTTTAACACCTCATCTTGATGGTGAGATTCGTCCGAAAAATTATTGATTTTTTCTTTTTCAACGAACAGGTGGAAAACTCGCAAAAGAGGAAGGCTCGAGAAATGAAGAATCGCGAATTCTTCGAGAAGGTCTTCCCAAGGCTGCGGAAACAGCGGGAAGACCGTGAGCGGTTCAACAGAGTTGGTGCTCGGGTCAAAAGCGAGGCCGACCTTGAGGAAATCATGGACGGCCTGCAAGAGCAGGAAGTAAGCCTCAGCAATCATTTAGAGCAGCTTCATGCTTAGATACATAAAAGTTTAAAATAAAGCAATTCCATTTTGACTAATTTGGTGGCTACCATGATAAAAAATTTCAAAAACGCACTATGCAAATTTTAAAACCTCCCTAAAATCAAAATACGTCCAGTTGGCAAATTTAAAAAATATCAACGCAAGGCAAAACAATCATTTTATGACCAAGAGCGCCTAAATCGGTTCATTTCAGATCAAGAAATTTTAAAAAAGGTTGAGAATTGAGGGAGTTATGGTCATTTTTGTAAATGACCACAGACGGACTAGCGGACATGCAGACACTTGTTCAGAAAGTGATTCTGAGTAAATGTGCATAAGTAAAAGTTTCCAAGCAGTCCATTTACTTCGTGAATCTTTTAGTAATTGAGTTTTTGAAATTTTGATTTGTTTCATATTTATGTTTTTATGCCAAAATCCGGCTGATTTGGACGTTAGGAAAATGACAATTTCCATTCTCAACTAATTTTCAGATGGAGGATAAGAAAATGCGATCCTATGCGGTCGTTCCTCCTCTCCTACTGGACGCCAGGCAAAGGAGCGTTTTCTACATCAACAACAACGGCCGTATCGACGACTTCCCTGGAGAGTATAAAGAGCGACATCTGCTGAACGTTTGGACTCAAGCGGAAAAAGATGTTTTCAAAGAGAAATTCCTTCAACACCCCAAGAATTTCGGAGTTATTGCTTCCTATCTCGAAAAGAAGAGCGTGAGCGACTGCGTCCAACATTACTACCTCAGCAAGAAGACGGAAAACTACAAACGGCTTTTGCGTAAGTAATTTTTGCATCGGGTGTGTGTAAATTGTCAAAATATTGTTAGCCAGCCTTGATACAGCACTTGATTGGAATAACAGTGGAGACCATCATTAGGTACATTATTTCCAGAAATAATGTACCTATTTAATCTGTTATAAATTTATATAACACCCTGAAACTCTCACCTTTTATGTTTCAAAGGGTCTAGAACAAAAATCTGCTGTTAAAAAAATTCGGTCCGCCGTGGGTGAATCACTTATCTGATTTTGACGAAACTGGTCTTATAAGTAGTGGTTTTCTCCAACTCGATGCGTATTGTGCTGGCGATCCGTTCGGAGAAGGTTAAGGGGTCCAAATTGGCATTAGTACGGTAAAAGGTTGTAAAAGCACAAAAAGTCAATTTTGAAGGTGATGATGTGGGCTTAGCATTTTTTTAGTATTTTTCTCAGATTTCTCGCTTTATTTACCTTAGATAGGGCGTTCTTTTCTTCTGGAAAGTTTAGGCATTTTTTTAAAGCCAGTATGGCTCAAATTTTCTGATAGCGATTTCTTTCTTTTTCACGTTTTTCCCAATTTGAGGGAGGTTCTACTGAACGGATTTTGAATTTTTTGAGCTTGTTGGATTTCTTGGACGGTTTCTGCACCTATTTCACCCTCTGATCTCAAAATTGATTGGATTTTAGTGGTCGAAAACTGGTTTGAGGGCTAATTTTTGGCATTCAAAAAACTATCGCGTTTTTTCATAGTTTTCTTGGTTTTACGACCAAAGTATGGGTTTTAGGCAAAAACTTGATAGTCTGGCGTTAAATTTCCTATCATATTCATTCCCTGCAATACCCTTGTTACGGACTATTCACACGAGTGGGTCCGCTTTTTGGCTTGGAACTGCGAGTTTGGCCTTTAGATAATTATCCATTATAATGGATGTTCTGTGTAATAGCCAGCATAATTGGGTAGGCGGTAAGCTATTACGGGGTGTAATCCGGGTAAATTGATCCCAGTTGATCCTGAGTTGGTTTTGATGAAAATGTTCAGTTTGTAAACAAATTTCTACTCCTATAGTATGATATAACTACTATTATAATTTTTATTATTTGAACTTTATTTTTCAGAAAATTAATGTACCTATGTCACTAATGTAGCAGCGTATATCATCATGAACCGTTCCTCTCTTTTCCAGGGAAATCTCGGGTAAGATCGAGGTCGGGTAGGGGTCCGCAAGCGAAAGTATCAGCAGGCGCTGTCCCTACGAGCAACTCTGACCTGCTGAGCACGGCGACTGGGGTGACCACCCGATTTCAGCGGGAACAGCTTCAGAAGCAAGAGCCAATCGCGTCAACGAGTACAGCCGAGATACAACCCCCGCTCATCAATGAAGCTGAGTCCAACCCACCTCCTCCTAACTTCTTGGCGGGTGAAAGCCCTCCCTCTCAACCGCCACCTTTGCTCCTTGAACACACGTGAGTTGCAAGAAAGAGTCATACTAATTATCAACGATTTTTAGCTCGCAAATGTTTGGCATTTTCGCAGCTTGAAGTTTTTTCGAGGATATTACCTAGTGTCTTGTATTGTTCACAGGGAAGTGCCTGCTGAGAAGCCTGAAGAGGAACTGAAGGAGCCGAGTACGAAGAAGAAAAAGCCCAAAGTTGACCCAGAAACTTCGGACGACGATCAGTACGAGCGACCGATCGGTAAGTACCTTCCAAGCCTGCTAACATGCTTCAATATTCTGTGCATCGAGATATCAGGTCAACTAGCAACAGGCTAGAGCAACCAGTCTGATATTAAAAATGACTGATATCAGAAGGAAAGCATCGAAGATATTGCTTTTTCGATAATAGCGGTTTCTGTACTTGCAAACTTGAGAATCCTCTAGTCCGGTGGATCTTATCCAGTGTTGCCAGACGTAGAGAATTTTGGGAGTCTGCCAGGGTTAGGAATGTTTTCTGAAAACCACTCGCAGGATCATCTTCCGCCATCGTTCCTCAAGCTGAAACTGAAATTTTATCTGAAACTGGAAGTGTGAAACTAAAAGTCTAACGCAAACTAAAGTGGACCGGATCCGGTCAACCGTACGCCATGTGAACCCTGCTTAAAAGTAAAAGTAAAACTAAGAGTGAAGTTCAAACTGAAACTAAAATTGAAACTCAAATTGAGAGTGTAAGTAAAACTTCTAGTGGTACTAAATCTTGAACAGTGAATCAAACTTGAAGTGAAAGTGGAACTCAAACTAAAAGCGCATATCAAACATGAAGTGAAATTAGAACTGAAAGTAAAAGTATATGTTATAGTCGGAGAACTACTTAATGTGAAGCTTCAACTGAAATTTAATTTGAAACGAGAAGCATACAACTAAAAGTGATGACTGCAAACTGGAAATGGAGGAAACAAATTATAAAAACTGAAAGTAAAGCGGAAACCTGAACTGTAGCTCAAACTGAAACTAAAAGAGAAACTCAAATTGAGAGTTGAGGTAAACCAGGGAGTGCAAAAAGAACTTAAACTTTAAATCAAACTTGAACTGAAAGCAGAACTCAAACTAAAAGTGAATTTCAAACTTGAAAGTGAAAGTAGAACTGAAAGTGAAATTCAAGCTGTAACACAAACATACTTGAACTAGAAGTGAAAGTTGAACAGAAACGGAATTCCATTCTGGGAACAAAAGTGAAAGTCGGAGTAAACCTAAAAGTGTATCTCAATTAGAAACTGAAATTATAAAACTAAAAGTGAAAACCAAACTAATAGTGGAATTAAAACTGAAAGCAAAATGAAAACCTCGGACTGGACCTAACTCCAACTCAAATTAAAAGTTAAACTCAAACGTGAGTGGAAGTAAATCTGGTAGTGGAACACAGTTTCTGTAATTCAAACTCTCACTTTGATAATGAAATTCCAATTTTACTTTCACTTTCGGGTTTAGTTTCACTTTAGCTCAGAATTTGAGTTTCACTTTTGGTTCCAGTTTGAATTTCACTTTTGGTTCCAGTTTGAATTTCACTTTTGGTTCCAGTTTGAGTCACAGTCTAAGTTTCATTTTCCACACTCAGTTTCACTTCTATTTTCTTTTGCAGTTCACTTTTAGTTTTTGTACTTCAGTTTCAGATTTACTTTCAGTTTAATTTGAGTTTTGTTTGTAGTTTAACTGCCAATTTTACAACCTACTTACTCTCACTTTTATTTCTAGATTAAAAATCTGTTTCAGTTTTAGTTTGAATTTTAGCTAGTTTAAGTTTGAATTCCACTTTCAGCTTTACTTTCACTTTGAGTTTGAGATCCACAAATAGTTCAAGTTCCAATTTCCGCTCGATTGATTTACATTTCATGATTGACTTCCGCGTTACATTCATTCAGAATTTCAGTTTCACTTTCAGTTTGAGTTGCATTCCAAGTTTTAGTTTCACTTTCAGTTTGGTATTCACTTTTAGTCTTGAACTTTCAATTTCAGGTTAAATTCCAGTTTCAGTAGATTTTCCATTTGAGTTTGAGATTCACATCCAGTTTGAGTAGTGAGCGCTTTAGGTTGAGATTCAGTTTCTGTTCAAGTTTGATTTAGAGTCCAAGTTTTAGTCTACCTCCCAATTTTACATAATAACTCAACTTGAGTTTCACTTTTAGGGCCGTATTCACAACACTTCCTAGGCATAAGGAGCCGCTCGATGCGCAAGCACTTCGTTTGCACATTTCATTGGTCAATTTAAAAAAAAAAAAAAAACATTCCGTTTCCATAAAACTCGCGAGGTATGGAGACGATCACAGCAACTTAGGTACTGTCAATCGCAACCTCGATTTTCGAGGTCCAAATTTCAAGGCTGCTCAATTGCTACCTTAAAATTGGAACTTCGAAAATCGTGGTTGCGATAGACAGTACCAAGGTACTTTCTGACAAGTGGTAATTTGCAATATTTCCGTCTGCCCGTTTGTGAGCATTTACAAAAATGGCCGTAGCTCCCTCAATTAACCTTTTTCAAACTTCTTGAATTGGAATGCACGTCTCGGTAAGACTGATCACAGTACTTCCCATATGAAATGAAATGAAATTTATTGGCTTCTTCACAACTTAGATAGGTTCGATGCAATGGTTAGTAGTACTTTGTAAGTACTCCTCCTCTTAGAATATTAGCACGATACATTAGCACGTTTAGTGTTTTCTATTTTATTTTTTTCTGCCCACAAAAATGAACCGATTTGAGCGTTTTTGGTTTTAAAATCTTGGTTTTACCGTACATTATACGTGGATATTTCTTATATTATGGTAACTTGACGGATTTAGATTTTTGGCAGTTTTTACTCCATATTTACAGAGTAAATGGAAGTATTGAAATCGTCCTAAAATCGAGAATCGGAACGAGCTTCGGAAAAAACTTTTTCTTATACACATTTACTCAGAATCACTTCCCGAACAAGTGTCTGTGTGTCCATCTGCCCGTCTGCGGTCATTTACAAAAATAGCCATAGCTCCCTCAATTCTCAACCTTTTTTTAAATTTCTTGAACTGAAATTTTTGCGTCCGCAAGACCTAACACCCTGTTTAATCGGAATTTGAATAACTCACAGTGCCTCTGATATATTTGCATTTTTAGTGTTTTCTATTTTTTCCCGGCTACAGAAATCAACCAATTTGGGCGTTCTTGGCCTTAAAGTCTTTGTTTTACCTTGCAGAATGTGTGACTGTTTTTTATTTTCCGATGAAGTGGCATATTTCTATTTTGGGCGAATTTTAAAATTTGCATAGCGAGTTTTTCCATATTTTTGACGTAAACACCCTTAAAAGCAGTCAAAATATGATCAAATTGTGTCACACTTTTACGTTTCAAAATATGGAAGTAGTGTTTGTTATCTACGCGCCAAGTTATAAGTTGCATTGTGTGTTTTTTGACATTTTTTATGTCAATAGCCGGTGCAAAAAAATCGGTCGAAATAGCAATAGTCGGTGTATCAAATTTACGGATTAAAATATGGAAGTATTTTGTGTTCGATGGAAGTTTGCTAAAATGTGGAGGTGTGTATTAAAATGTTGGAGTACCCACCCACCACTGGCTTCCAAAATTTATCACTCTGTTATCGTACGCGAAATATGGAAGTGTTGCGTGTTATCTACACGCCACTCGTTTCATTCTTTTTAGCTATTTTTAAACCTTCTTTTCTTCGTAGTTCCAATTAGGTGCGTAAGAGTAAACTAATGAATAGCTGAAAAACAGGGGTTGCCTCCTTGCTGTTGCAATTTTTCTCGAAAGAAGTTTAATTCGGCCTGAGGTACAAACTTGGTATACCTCAGGCTGCCTCCAAAATCCAAGGACTTTAAATTTCAAGTAGAAATATGTATAAATAGTAGAATATAGATAGACCAATATTATAAATAGACTGGTAAATAATAGGTAGACTGTACGATTCTACCAAGTAGGTAGGTCAGTGGAGGTTTCCAATTTTTCGGGGATACTACGAACCCGCACAACCTCGGAGTGTTGAGGTGGAGGTAGCATTATTCCACGAACTCGCGTCCACAATAATTGTGGACCATAATTATTGTGGACCATATTGTGGACCATAATTGTGGACCATAATTATTATGTTGCGAGAAGACAAACGTAAGGTCAAATCCAAGTCCATTTTTCGTCAGTATTATTATTTATATAATCGATACAATAGGTAGATATGTAGATGTTTGCAAAAGGGTACCGACCAGCAACTCAAATATTTTAGCACCCTTATTTTCGCGGCTTGTGATAGTGGAATTTTTACTTTCATGTTTACAGAGTAAATGGAAGTATTGTAAACGTCCCAAAATCGGAACAAAGCTTCAGAAAAAATGTTCACTTATACTCTTTTACTCAGAATCACTTCCTGAAGTGTCTGTGTGTCCGTCCTTGGTCAATTAGCTCCCTCTATTCTCAACCTTTTTTCAAATTTCCTTTTCTTTTTTACAATTGCTTGACCTATTTCGATTTTGGGCTGCTTTAAAATTTGCACAGTGAGTTTCTTAACATTTTTGATCCAAGTAGCCTCCAAAGTAGTCAAAATTGTGCGAAATGTGTGCGAAATTGTATCGAAAATTCACGTATCGAAATATGGAAGTATTGTGTGCTGTCTACGCACCACTGGTGCCTTTTAACCTTCGCAATTGGCGTTCTAGGATAAATGATTGTTGCAGGCCTCGAAGAGTAGATTCTCGGGAGTCATAAATTTCAAAATCATTATTTCGGTACGATTCTCCTCGTACTCGATCTGCTCAGTTTGATTTCATCGGATGTCGTTCGGCATGCAGCAGTGATTAACTCGATTTTTCCAACTTTTCAGGAAATCCGAAAAACTGGTATCCATGCAAGTTAAGTTGATTGAATTATTGCTCGGGAAATTGAGTAAAATGTAACAAAAAGTTGGATGATAGTCGAAACGAGGATGCAACGTGAGAGCTTTCGAATCGCAACAAAAGTTAACATTTTTACGGGCCTAAGAAAATTTGAGCCGTGTTGCTCAAAACGGTTTTCGACAGCTTTTTCTCCCGAATTCGCGCAAAACCAGTGGTACCTCCGGATTCTTCGTGGTAAAACGAATCCAGCGATACTAATAACTAGGGATCGGATCCGTATTTGTTTACATATTTTTTTTTCTAGGCAATGTACTGATGTTTTTCAAGTAGGCGTGTTCATATTGACATTTTCTGAACAGTTTAAGCCCACTTTAATTTCACATATTTTGACATATTCCGCTATAAATCCACATTTTACAAATATTTGGTCCACAAAAACCCATATTTGCTAATTTTGGGTAGTTTTTCATACTTTTGAGGGAATCATTCCTCATCCCAAAAACCTCTACCCTATGGTAAATCAAGCGAGAAACCCGGGAAAAATACTCGAAAAATTCTAAACCCCGACATCACCTTCTAAATTGAGTTTTTGTGTTTTTTGGAAAATAGACCATGCTAATGCCGATTTGGACCCCTTAACTTTCAACCGATTTTGACCGAAACGATTTTGATGAAACTAGTCCTTGTGGTTTGCTCCAACTTGGTGCATATTGCCCGGTGAATCCGATCGAAAAATTTTAAGGTGTCGACAGTCCAAAAAAACTGAAATTGTGACTTTTGGTACATTATTTTTTTGACACTTGAACGTTTTTGTTTAATTTAAAGTGATTTTCTTACCAAATTTTGGTTTTTTTTTTTTTTTGAAATCGGACAACTCCTTTCATGCGTTTTGCTGCAGACGGCGTACGGCGGACGGGAAACAAATTATTGCAGATTTTTATCCAGACCCTTTGAAACGTGAAAGGAAAAATTTTCAGGTGGTGTTGTAGAAAAATCAGTGGCATGTGCACATCAGTTTTCGGTATATCCGAAGAACTCTGCAAATTTTGCACAGGGGTTCATTTTTCGATTGCAAAGACAAACCTTACGATATATAGGTTCTCCTTAAACACGGAATTTAGTTGTTATTATTCTAGAATTTCAGTATAAATTGGTAGATATTTTAGATGGGGATTTAGAAAAACGTTTTTTCAACCCGGCAAAAAATAATCATCCTCTTTGCTTGGTCCTCCTTGCTTGACCTACCTATCTATCTTTTCAACGCAGCGCGTCGTTAATTTTCGTTGAAATCATCACTTAATCTATTCTTATTTACCTACATAACTAACAGAATAATAATAATTATTAAATTCTCTGAATAATGAAATTAAAAATGCGTCAAGAATGCCTCAGAACCTTTGCTAAAGCCTGTCTCGTTCTTATGTTGCCAAGCGCAACTGGTCGTAGTGTGAGTGCGTCACCTTGTTGGTGTAATAGGCTAGTGGTCGTAAGTAGATCAATCAACCGTATCTAAGAGCCGAGGCCAAATTCTCAACTTTTTCCAATTTTTGTTTTGCTGATTTGTATAATGCGACCAAATTCTTTGAATTGAAGATATCGGGAGGACAGAAGTTTTTGTGGGGATTCCAACGAGTGGAAAACGATTTTTGTGGCTCTAGTCGTTTTCGAGTTATTAAGAATTGTAGAAATTTTTAAAAACTCAAAAATGTCTCACTAAAACTGCAATACCTCCTAAATGCCAGGGGGCTCTAATCAAGATTAACGAACTTGCACTCCATTCCGGTCCTCGGCTAAGGTATCGCCATCATCACGGAGACTTGGCTGTCCGATGACGTGAGGTCATCTGAGCTTGGTTTTTTGTGGACACAACGTGTTTCGTGCCGATCGTTCATCAGTGTACTCTTACAAGTGGGCTGGCGGAGGAGTGCTTATTGCTGTTGCCGGTTGATCTAAAATGTTCTCAATGGTCATGTGTATACAATTGTGTCGTCGTTTTTCTGAGCTTAATTTAGTTATTGGAGCTGTGTATCTCCCAGATTATTCGACTCCTGAAATATTTTCCAATCACCTTGCAGATTTTGGTGCTATTTCTTTCAGCGTTTACTGGTATCAACTTCTGTTTTTTTGGGATTCAACTTGGGATGGGGAGGGGAGCCTGGTTTCGGGTTTACGACTTCCTACTCAGGCTCAGCTTCTGTCTGAATGCATGCAGTTATTATTGTTGCGAAATTGTTTTGGTTTGTTTGATCACGTCCGTTGGAGATTGTGTTGTTATTAATGGAGTTTCTGTCAGTAAATGAGTCCTTGTGATGTATTCTGATTTTTTGTAACTGGGCGTTTCGCCCGTGCAATGAATAAATAAATAAATAAATAAATAAATAAACGGTTGAAGCTCCCGGCGTGGCGATGGTCTCATTCGATTCAGCATAGAAAAATCTATAGAAAATGATGCGTCACATGCCTATGTTTTAAATTTCCAGAAAAACACGAATTTTTTCCCACTTCAACAGCTGTTTTACTGGCCTTAAAATTAAGGTAAGGTTCTGCCGAGACGTTAGGACCAACTAGATACGGAACTTGATTTTTGGTAAAAATTTCAAAATTTTTCGATAACTCCTTCCCCCTGAAAAACCCCGGACGGCGGACGGCGTACGGCGGACGGCGTACGGCGGACGGCGTACGGCGGACGGCGTACGGCGGACGGCGGACGGACAAAAAATTTTTATTGCAGATTCGGATTCTACACCCCTTGAAACGTAAACCAACAAATTTTCAGGGGGTGTTAAAATTTTTTTTTTCCTGACCGATTACAAAGGTTCATTTCTATAGAAAAATGAACCAAAACCCGACCGATTACCTAGGTACATTATTTCTTGAAATAATTTACCAAAATCTTGTTGTAATGTTCATTTTGTGCTTAAACATTTAAAATTATTTAAACCTTTTACACATTTTTTCCACATATTTCATGAAAATGAATACATATATATATGTCACGTGTTTGGCATTTTTAAATACATAAAAATCCGATCCCTACTAATCGATCCTCATTTTTTGCCCAAAATCGAGTTGATCAATGTTGTGAACCGAATGACGATCCGCTTCTTACGGAATCCGGGGGTTTTCCAATAACACCGTTAGTTGTTGGATTGCTGTTTTCATCGTAATTTATTTATGACTTTCTTTAAGCTAGTAAACAAATTAGATAAATGATGTCCTCGTGATAAGGTATAAATTTTCTCTGTCGATCACAACCGAACAATTTGTGGAATTACCTAAACGACTGGCCGGCGTGGATTTCCGCTCAATCTCCGCCCCCCGGCGGGTTCCTGTTCTCGTC
Organism: Nesidiocoris tenuis; assembly: GCA_036186465.1. NCBI lineage: Eukaryota > Metazoa > Arthropoda > Insecta > Hemiptera > Miridae > Nesidiocoris > Nesidiocoris tenuis. The sequence goes on along the minus strand of AP028910.1, from coordinate 24,305,241 downwards.
GGCGCCCAACGACGTCGGCGACGTCTTGCCGTCGTTGTCGTTGGAATTGTCGGCGCCGTGGCAGATTTTCCTATGCTTGTGGACGAAATAGTAACTCGGAAATTTCGAGCCGCACGTCTTGCACGGGTAATACTGGACGTTCATGTCCTTGACGACGTCGTTCTCGTCGCCGACGACGGGCGCCGAAGCGGGCGGCACCGCTATCGTCGCGTCCAGAGTCACCGGGTTCAAGTGGCGGCGCGTATGCTTGCGGAAGCAGTAGTGTGACTTGAACGTGTGCTTGCAGAAGCGGCAGACGAACACGGAGCGGCGGCCCGAACGGCGGCCGTCGTCGGCGGGCTTTTCGGCCGGTGCCGGCGGCGGCGTCCGCCGGTCGAGCGATTCGCCCGCCCCGTAATTCTCGTTGAGGACGCGCTTGAAACGGACCGGCCCGTCGCAGCATGCTATGTCTTTGTAAACCGAGGATTTCTTCGCCGACGCCGACGTCATCATCGTCGTCATCGTTAGAGGCGGCGTTTTAGCGGCGGGGAACGCCGGCTCGCGCGTCGTCGGCGGCGCGATCGACGTCGACGGCATGACGTCGAGCGACGGCATCGGCAACGGCGGCCCCGGGGCGTAGAGCGTGGCCGCGTAGTGCGACGGCGGGACCGCCGGCAACAGTGAAAAGTACGCGGGCGGCGGCGGCGGCGGCGGCGGCCAGAAGTAATACTTGCGGCTCGGGATCGGCTTGACGATCGAGGGCGGCGGAGGCGGCGGCGGCGTGCTCAGGAGCCGGTGCCTTTCGAACACCAAGTACGTCCTGCAGATTTCCAGGGCCCTCGGCATGTGCAACAGGTGAGCGGCGAGGAGGACCGCGTAAATATTTTCCGGCGTCAAATCCAACCTTCCGGTTTCGACGAAATTCAAAATTTTCCCGAATATTTCCGGGCTCACGTTCGGTATGAGCACGTCGGCGTTTCTGCCGTTCTGCCCGTCTCCGTTGTCGCTCTGCTCGTGGAGGAATAGGCTTCGGAAATAATCGCTCTGGTCGGTGAGCAAGTCGCGCCGGGCGCGGAACGTCCGATGATCGTCGCCGGCCCCGGCCACTATGGTGATGTCGCCGCCGAAAAATACCGGCCCCGACGTCTGCGTCGTCCCCGCGGACGTCATCGTCGGCTCGGCCATCACGTCGCCCATCGTCCGCTCCCGACTGACTGTCTCATCGTGGCGGCCTCTCGACGCCGCCTCCGCTTGCCGCCCTCCGGCTGGCGCAGGCGCACCGCCCGCCGCCGCTTCCCCTCCGCCGCCCGGCGTAAATCAACAGCCGCATACTTTTGAAACATATTAAATTATTACGTACTCCCTTCTCTCTCTAGCCCTCTTCCTGTCCGATTTTCTGAACTCGTTTTTTTCCGCTATTTACTCTTTTTACCTTCCCTTTTCTGTTTTCTTAATGTTCTTCCCGCCCTGTACGAATCAGTTCGAGCGAGTTTGTTTGAAGATTTAAAAAATTACAGTTATCCTACCCCCTAACCACCACCACCACCACCCTCCCCCCATCCCCGGCTTTTCTCCAGGGTAAATCCCCTGATAAAACCTCTCGTGGAAACCGCGGCCTCACCTCATCCAGCTCTGCCGTTTCCTCCTGAAATAGCGTTCGCATCAGCCGAGGTTTCGTCCGTATCGTTTCGAATCGTTCCTACGTAATTGATACGTTATTCTTTTTTTTTTCAATTTAATTTTTTATTTCATGAAAATTACAAAACAGCCATTTATTAATGCGATGGTTCCTTATGAGCGATGCTCGTGCTAGGAACCTGCGTCTATTACGCATGATAATAAAATAAAGTCCATTTTTCTCCGTCGTTCACAAATCCTTTCCATTAATAGCTATAAAAGCATGCGTTAACCAGTGGTGCGTCGATAACACACAATACTTCCATATTTTGAAACGTAAAATTGTGACACAATTTGATCATATTTTGACTGCTTTTAAGGGTGTTTAGGTCAAAAATATCAAAAAAAAACTCACTATTAAAATTTTAAAAATTGGCTAAAATAGAAGTACGCCACATTATCGGAATGTAAAAAATATCCACTTATTCTGCAAGGTAAAACGAAGATTTTAAGACCAAGAACGCTCAAATCGGTTCATTTTTGTGGCCGGAAAAAAATAAAATAGAAAACACTAAAAATGCAAATATATCGGAATTACTGTGCGTTATCCAAATTTCGATTAAACAGGGTGTTAGGTCTTAATAAGACAAACATTTCAGTTTAAGAAATTAAAAAAAAGTTGAGGTAGCTATGGCTATTTTTTTAAACCCCCACAGACGGACACACAGTCACTTGTTCGGCAAGTGATTCTGATTTAATGTGTCTGGGGAATTTTTTTTTCTGAAGCTCCGGTCCGCTTTTCGATTTTAGGACGATTACAATACTTCCATCTAATCATGGTGGTGCGTGAATAACACACAATACTTCCATATTCTGATGCGTCTGAATCATGCGTGACAAAGATAGGTGCTGGGTACGCTGAGTCTAGTGTTTCAATCGTTTCAGGAGGATGTAGGCAGGGATCGAATTTTTACTCCGATTTCCTGGTTTTAAAGCTCATGAGCTAAAATGTCTGATTTCGGACTTTCCACATGCGAGCGTCATACCGAATCCATGCCATCGCCCCAACCTATGACATCTTCCAGATAGATAATAATCCATACGTAGATTTTTGCTTACAACAATCTCCGAATCTACGCGCGGATGGCTTGGAGAAAAAATAGCGATAAACGGATCACTTTGATGAATTCTGAAGTACTGCCTCGTTCTCTTTGAGGTCGAGTTGTTCTAAGTGGCTGAACCACTTGCTCGGGTTTTTTGAATCCCTTCTGGAAGATGAAAAGCGGGATGGCGCCCCTTGGGGATAGCGGAGTCGGCTTTTGTTCGCTTTAGCCGAAGGAGTCAACTAGGAAAAATGAAAAGCAGACTGGCGGATTCCTTCCAGGAAGGTTTGTTTGCTGAAAGATTATCAGCAGCAGCAGCAGCTCCTACCTTTGCTTATTTTAGCCTCCAGTGTTTCTTCGCCAACCTTAATCGAACGATTGAAGGAGAAATTAGAGAAAGAGGGTTGAAATTTATTTCCAACTCATTTAGTGGTGTTTAACTGGATAATTAGTTCTCCGACGTTTTTTGTTTGTAGTAGAACTTCAGCCGGTCAGTTTAATGTTATGAATGAATTGATGGATGGGTGAGTGAATAATTAATTCCATATGAAATTATAGAATTTAAAAAAAAAACGAAATATAAAACCGACTCCAATAAGAAGATTGATAAACTGAAAAGTGAAAAATCATATAGGTCATACGGGTTTTAGATTACCTATTTACTTACAAACTATTGACTGTTAACCGCATCAGTTAAGCAGGATAAGAGAGGGTTTCAACATTTCTAAATTTCAAAATGCCTGCACAAAAACCTGTTCTGGAAAAAAATTTAACCAAAAATACAACTGACTAAAAAAGCTTGAAAAACTAAAAAGTAAACCAGTGGTGCGTAGATAACACACAATACCTCTATATTTTGAAACGTAAAATTGTGACACAATTTGATCATATTACTTCCATATTTAGAGTAAATGGAAGTATTGGAATCGTCCTAAAATCGAGAATCGGAACGGAGCTTCAGAAAAAACTTTTTCTTATACACGTTTACTCAGAATCACTTCCTGAACAAGTGTCTGTGTGTCCGTGTGTCCGTTAGTCCGTCCGTCCGTCTGTCCATCTGTGGTCATTTACAAAAATGCCCATAACTCCCTCAATTCTCAACCTTTTTTCAAATTTCTTGAACTGAAATGTTTGTCTCGGCAAGACCTAACACCCTGTTTAATCGAAATTTGGATAACGCACAGTACTTCCGATATATTTGCATTTTTAGTGTTTTCTATTTTATTTTTTCCGGCCACAAAAATGAACCGATTTGAGCGTTCTCGGTCTTAAAATCTTTGTTTTACCTTGCAGAATATGTGGACATTTTTTATATTCCAATAATGTATTGTATTTTACATTTTGGGCGAATTTTAAAAATTTTATATTTAATTTTTTGATATTTTTGGCCTAAACACCCTTAGAAGCGGTCAAAATATGATCAAATTGTGTCACAATTTTACGTTTCAAAATATGGAAGTATTGTGTGTTATCTACGCACCACTGGTTCAAATTTCTTGAACTGAAATGTTTGTCTCGGCAAGACCTAACACCCTGTTTAATCGAAATTTGGATAACGCTCAGTACTTCCGATATATTTGCATTTTTAGTGTTTTCTATTTTATTTTTTTCCGGCCACAAAAATGAACCGATTTGAGCGTTCTTGGTCTTATAATCTTTGTTTTACCTTGCAGAATATGTGGACATTTTTTATATTCCAATAATGTATTGTATTTTCATTTTGGGCGAATTTTAAAAATTTTATATTTAATTTTTTGATATTTTTGGCCTAAACACCCTTAGAAGCGGTCAAAATATGATCAAATTGTGTCACAATTTTACGTTTCAAAATATGGAAGTATTGTGTGATATCTACGCACCACTGGTTTCCACTTTTTATACCGAAGCGTGAAATTTGCCCCATGGTTGGACTATTTCCCTAATCGTTCTCCGTTGAGTTGAATCCTGATTCCGGGACGGAAATCTCCGGTGAATTGTGCTGTGGGCATTTGACGGTTCGATGGGTGGAGGGTGCGGTTTTTCGTCCGTTTTCATTAAATTAAATGTGGGGAACAGAGGTAATAATATACATTTAGGTGTTTTGAGGGCCGTGTAGCTTGTTAGGAGGACGGCAGGAGCAAACCACGAAGAACGTGAGGGGAGTAGGCAATTTTGTGAAGTCTCTTTCCAAGTTAAATAATGGAAGAAAACCCCGACATCGTTTCAAACTACAAAGTGGGCTCCTCTTCCTCTTCCACTTCTTTACTTTTCTTCCTCCCTTCTCCTCCTGCCACGTCTCCCTCCGCTTTCCTTCGGACTCTTTTTCTCTGCCCTCCAGCTTCCAGGATTCTGTGGACTCTTAATTAAATGAACCGACTAGAAAAGCAAACTGCATTTTAAATGCTCCGTAATTTCGAAAGTATACCGCCCGCTATAATGAACTTTACTCAGTATATTTTTCATCAACTGAAGAAAACTATACTGAGCTAAGAATTTTCGCTTTCTGATACCCCTGCCTCCCTTCCACTCTCGTTCAAAGTTGAAAAATGTGCCAATCAAGCTAATGGCTGTTAAAATATTTATAGTAGGGTACACTTGGATAGCTTTTCATCGCTCTCGCAAAATCTTGGCCGAGATGCAGATGAAGAAGAGTGGGGTTTTCGCTCTTCTTGAATTTCAGCCACTTTTGGTTTTGCGGTAAGAATAATTGAATAATAAACCTCTCTAAAACGAGATCTCCCCTAATGAAATTTTATTTTCGTCTATACACGGATTTGGAAGACTGCGTATAATATCTCACCGCGTTCCAGGCCACAGCTCCTCGCCAGATTGAATCTTCAAGTTCTGGCGGCGTTGAATTGATGGATTGTTGAATTGATTCTTCCGAGAAAATTGTATACCTACCTGAAGATACCTTTATAGAAAAAAACGAACCAATCATATTCGTAATTTTAGTTATTTATTTTTGAACAGTTTCTATGGACGTATGGTTGTTTTATTTTTACTTCCATATTTACAGAGTAAATGGAACCGTAAAACACAGGAACTTTTTACTGGAACAGTAAAAATGAACCGATTTGAGCGTGCTTGGTCTTGAAATCTTTGTTTTACCTTCCAGAATATGTGGATATTTGATATATTCCAATAATGTTTTGTATTTTTATTTTGGGCGAATTTTAAGATTTCTATAGTGAATTTTTTGATATTTTTGACCGAAACACTTTCAAAAGCAGTCAAAATATGATGAAATTGTGTCAATATTTTACGTTTCAAAATATGGAAGTATTGTGTGTTATCTACGCACCACTGGTCTCTTTTTTCTGGTTCAGGTTTTTTATGTTTCACCGCCTAGGAGTATGAGGAAAATAGCTGAATTTTTCCGAAAACGTACCTAATCGTATACTTTTCCAATATCATCAGGAGATTGAAAAATAATATTTTGAAATGATGACTTTCTTGAAATTTTTTTTTTGGTTATTACGAATTTTTTGAAACCGTGGGGACTCTTTGGGAATTGAGCTACGTACCGATCTGTCTAAAGAAGTGAGCCTGTGTCAACGAACAGTAAAATAACATTTCTATTTTGATTGTTAAGGCATTTTATGCTTCACATGCATTTTATTTTCAAGTCTGGTGTAATTTTTTTAGGTATCCTCCGACGCCTGATTTTCATGATTGCTGTTTACTATGCTGTTTTGCCTGAGTCTATCTCGATGCCTCAGATGAAGTAGAGTTGTAAATTCTCTCGTGCATTAATCCGATCGTGATCCCTCGCCCGTTATCTCAGTTATGAAACTTGCAATGAATAAGCGATGATCTTTAAAAACTACGAGGTGGGACGAAGGTGGGATACGCTTGTTGTCACAGGCCCCAATGGGAATAGCCAAAAGGTAATCGGATTAGCCAGTTCGCTAATCTGTCGGTCAAATGAAGGGAGCGGGCGAATGAGGGATGATATGCCAGACTGAAGGTAGCCCAGGTGGACTTTTGGGATCATTAACTCGTTTAACCGAATTTGTACTTCGCGTCTGTGTTGTCTGTCTGTCGTTTATCCGAATCAATTCGTGCTATTGGTCAGCGGACGACGGACCGGTGTCGACGTAGTTGTGAGCAATTCGTTAGAACCGAGTAGGTACAGTTCCCAAATTTTTAGCAAAGAATGAATCCGACTCCGAAAAGAAGCTTGAAAAACTATAAAGTGAAAACTAAAAACGAAATGGATAAAAAAGATTTTGATTTTAAAAGTGATTGATTTTTGTTTTTCAAACTTCTTTTTGGAGTCGGTTTTATTTCTTGTTACAATTTTTTAATTCCTCCCTTTTTAGTTGCATAGGTATTTGACAGCTTGTTATTTAATGTGTATAAATGACGCAAGCTGTCAGGTACAAAATTTAACAAAAGAAAAAAAACTTGAGCCCGAAGCAATCAAAATCGGTTAAGTAGAACCCTCTCAAATCCGCAGAAACGGGGAAAGGGGGAAAACGCATCAAGAAATCTGGGACCAAAAATAATGTTTTCCAAATTCCAGAAAAACTCTCTATTGTATGGCAAATTAAGCAAGAAATCCGAAAAAATACTCGGAAATTTTCCAAGCCCACGGCATTACCTTTTAAATTGGACGTGGAAAAAGCTATAGAAAATGATGCCTCACATGCCTATTTTTTCCTGAAAAGCACGAATTTTTTCGCACTTCAACAGCTGTTTTATTGGCCTTAAAATTAAGGTAGGGTTCTGTCGAGACGTTAGAACCGACTTAATACGGAACTTGATTTTTGGTAGAAATTTCAATAATTTTCGATTACTCCTTCCCCCTAAAAAACCCCGGACGGCGGATGGACAATCAGTTTTTATTGTAGATTCGGATTCTACCTACACCCCTCGAAACGTAAACCAACAGATTTTCAGGGGGTGTTGAAAAAAATTTCCTGACCCATTACAAAGGTTTATTTCTTAAGAAAAATGGACCAAAAATGGAAAAAATTAGTGGTCTCAAATGGCAGAGTTACCTCGATGCTGAGCTATTCAGTTGAAAAGGGTCTACGATGATAAGTTCCCTCATCAATCCGAAAAATGCAGTCAGGATCTTTTTTTTCCATACATTTGTAGGTATTTTCATTTTTTCATGCGCGCATCTTTCTGGTGTCATTTTTATTTTTCGTTAACATTTTTTGTCTGTTAGGAGTTGTAGTATAATTATAGAAGGCTTCTCGAAAATTCCCCTTAAAATCCTAGGTACCTATCCTAAGCGTAACCAGTGATGCTTAGAAAAAAGACCATACTTCCACGTTTCGATACGTAAATTTTCGAAATAGTGATTTTTTTCGACTGCTTTGGAGGTTACCCTGGGTTAAACGTTAGGACTAGCGCATTTTGAAACTGGTTAAAAAAAAAACCGTTGAGCTACTGGGCAAAACTCAGTCCCATTGGAAGATGTCAGCTTTATTGAGACCTTTAAATCAGTGCCGTTACTTGCAGGCGTTGTTATTGGGAATCTGCCATTCTGCGGGTTATACACACATAACTGGCACTCTCGAAATTTTGTTCATTTTGCGGGGCAATGTTCGCAGTGTCCGAGTGTGAGCCATTCGGCGTGTAATTAGTGCGTTGAATCAAGTTCTCTTTCGATTGTCACGCGAAAGGGTGCATCCAGTTATAAATGGGGTATGATCCGTGCGATCCGATAAGCCAATCCAATTTTCCATTTCTAAAAACCTTGGCTGAAGGTAGTCAGACGATCTAAAGGTTTCTCTCGATATGACAGACGAGAGCGAATCTGATTAAGAATGCTCTCTGATAGGCTCCCTTCATTAATTCCTTTTATTTACTCTAACTGGTCTCAGTTTCGAAAAGCTCTCTACCCCCAACCCCCGACCCGTCCAACCACCACCTGCTATCTGGTCCTCCCTCTCTCTCTAGGGCACTCACTCTCAATTAGATCGTATAGAAGCTGTGTGATGAGTTAATTCCCGTTGTGTCGACGTTGGGGTTTTTCGTTCTGTCTATTGATCCCTTGCCACGTTAGCCTCGGGTTCAACAGAAAGCCTAATTTGCGTAATCTTTTGCTGTTTTCAACTGACTTTAAAAAGGTGGGGGTTAACTCAAGTTGACTTGTCGTAAGTGTTTTTCCGATCCTGCGCAGGTAATTTCGATCGGATTTGAATAATTGATTCTCTAAAATAACTAGAAAACCTGCCATTTGGTATCATTATTTTCTTCATTTTTTTGGATTATTATTGGTGGCGTTACAACCAAAAAAGTAGCCAAAATTTATTTTTGGCCGTTTGAAATTTTCGCGTCTGACAGCTTGTTTTTCAATGTCTAACGCAACTAAAATGTGAAAAATGAAAACAAAAATTAGCGAAGGTGCGTAGATAACACACAGTATCTCCATTTTTGATACGTAAATTTTTTATACAAATTTTTGATACAAATTGATAATATTTTGACTCCTTTGGATGCCGTGTGGATCAAAAATGCCGAAAAACTCGCGATATAAATTTTAAAGCCCTCTATAATATAGAGCCTGTATTATAGACTCTATAAACCTTGTATAGATTCAATCAACCGTATTGTAACCATCAAAATTCATGTACCTGCCTATTTCTTTCTGAAAAATATTCTTTTTAATCTCTGCCGGTGAGATTGGAAAAGCCGACGGATGATTGCCCATCACGCTCCTGGATGGTGAAACTCAAACCAGTGGTCCGTAGATAACACACAATACTTCCATATTTTGATCCGTATACATTTTTAGGCCAAATTATTTCAATTTTTGACTAATTTGGAGGCTACAATGATCAAAAATGTCAGAAACACGATGTACCAATTTTAAAACCCGCCTAAAATAAAAATACCTCCAGTTACCGGAATATAAAAAAAGACCCTCATATTCTGCAAGGTAAAAGATAGATTTTACGACCAGGAACGCTCGAACCGGTTCAGTTTATTGAAATGATGAGGATACCTTTTTTGTGTTCGGTTTCATAAGTTCTTAGAAATCTTCTGATCTTCAATCTGTTAGTGGGCAGCTCTCCAAAACTTGACTTAAAAATTGGAATCATGACGAAATCTTGGAAAGTGAACAAAGTGGCATTTAGAAATGAGTAAAGAAAAGTTGTAGGGCTTCTTTGTTGGCAATTAGTTGTAGAATCATTTCTTGCCTTTGGCAGGTTAACACCCTGTGCAGGTGACTTACCCTTGTGACGAATTCTCTACGTTTTGATTTGAATAATTTGACATCATGAAAACTCTAGTCCTCAAATTCGAATTCATGCTGGACCGAGCCCCTGTGCCAGCAATTCTCTGCCATGCAACCGAAAACAATTCTGCTAAACCTATTAGCTATACCTAATATTGTTACCACTGAACGGATCATATCCGATCAGCAAACATTTAACGATGTAATGTAGCAGTTCTCAGAAGCGAAATTTAATTGACTATGAAGCAAAAGTGGGAAAACAAGAAGCTTAGGGCAGCAGTTATAGTCGAGAAATCTGTTTGTGGAGATGAGTTGCTCTGGTTGGGCAAGCGAAGCCGAATCCTCTCTCATCGCGCTCATTCCTCCGGTACACACGCTTGGATTAATTAATAATAATTAGTCTAAAATAAACACACCACTACCACTTGGTACTGCTCCAGTTACCGCCCTTCACCTTTTCGTTGCTCGAATGCGCCTCTCGTTCCTCCTGTTGGTATTAGCGAACGGATGAGCTGAGCACCTGAAGGGTTTAGATTCCGTTCGCACCACTAGACTATCATCCCTTTACTTGTTATAGTCGTCGTCCCGTTCTTCCCTCCTTCGTCTCCATCGCTCGTCTCCTGACACTTTCCATTAATTGGTCGCGCCATCACGACCCTATTTGTGTAAAATTGTCTAAAGCATCGTTTCGTCTTTCAAAAATTAAAATTATATAGTACGTTTTCAGACTCTAAAGCTATTTCTAAAGCGCTTATAAAAGTGGTCGACTTTTTTTCTTTTTTGAGCCACAGTCGAAAATCCTTGTGGTCCAGTCAATTGGGGGGTCGGGAATGGGGTTTTGAGCGCATGCGTAATCTCATAATTCCTCTTATGAAATATGATACGGTGTTACAGGACATTCATAATCTAGTCCCCACGTTTGGAAGGAGAGCAAGTATCGGAAGGTGGGGAAAGATTCAGGTTTTCAGCTTTTCACGCATACCTCGAAAAGGGGGAGTCCCGGAACCCAAATCGTGGAAAATGTGTGAATAAATGTCTTAACTACTCTATCTCGTGTTGCTTTTCCACCGGTCATCAACTCCGCCGGTGAAAGGAATGTTTGTCACTCCACCGATCGTGCTTATAATTGTAAAAATTATCTGTTAAGGTATGACTTGAGGCAATCGTTGACATCCTTAACATCGACGTACATAAAAACTGCCAATGATGTGATGTAATATATCATATATGATATAATATATCATATATGATATAATATATCATATATGATATAATATATCATATATGATATAATATATCATATATGATATAATATATCATATATTTATATTATATTGAAATATAGCATTTCTAAATTGAATTGAGACTTTTCCTTACCAAATTGAGAATTTTCCATATCCAATAATTGAGAATTTTCCGAACCATATTGACAACCATTTAAATTTTTTTTTGATAATTTATGTTTGGGTAGGTATTCAATTTTAAATCAATTTGTGGGTGCTTCAGAATTCGCATGAACTGACCACGTACGCTCGTTGCTATGGAAAAGCCTCTGAGGTTCATAACAACTCCAGTTTTGGAGTTTTTTGGAAAAGGTTTTTCAACTTGGATAACTTAAATTTTGGAGTTAAATAAAAATCATGAATTAAAAAGTCATTTAAATTCGAGTATATTAAGTGATAAATTCAGTTTTATAGGCAAACGGACCTATACAATTAAATTCAAGTTTTTACTCCGACAAAAAAAACTGCAAAAAAATCTTAATTTTAAAGGAACAATCTTTTGTTGTCAATATTTTGCAACAAAACGATTTTATTTCTCTTCCAATGTTTCCTCGGTTCTGTTTCCTATAATAAAGAGATTCATACGATCAGTGGAGTTTTATACATTCCTTTCATTGGTGGAAATGATGACCAATGGATAAGTCTACTCGCCTGACATTGGTCGAGTTAACTGCCCATGGAGTTGCCAAATACCCCTCTCCGGCCATCAACTAGATTGGTGAGGTGTGTATAGGCTTGTCCATCGAATATCATTTCCTCCGATGAAAGGGAAGTATATGCAACTCCACCGATAATAGATATAATTAATTAAGGTGAACGGTCGGGAATCATGGAGTCACATAAAATCTGCGAATGATGGTTAGGTGTGCATGAAATTGAGACAAACATTTCTTGCCAAATAGAACAGCAGCAAAAAGTAACAACAGTAATGCAATTACCTGCTCCGATTTGAGCTGATGTGCACGGCCACACCCTATAGGGAGAGCGATATTAGAGTCAATTTTTTCCTCCGTGTACGGCCCACGTTGATACAACGTGATTTGTTTAATTTGCTAGTTTAAAATATGGAGGAAAACGCGTCATCAGGTTCCTGAACGGTTGGTTGCCGTTGTTTCATGACACGAAATTTTATAAAAACAAAATCACATCCTACAAATTTCCAATCCCCAGCGACACCAAAACCGTTGGCTGCTAACTTATTCTGGGGGAGCAAAAACTTTCAATCCGAAACGTCATAATACAATTTTCTCCTCATTGTTGCAGATGACACAAGAGAGCATACTAGCAATTTCGTCGAGTGTTCGGTTTGCAAGATTGAGTCAAACCTTACCCGTGCTCTTCCCAAAAGCCAAGCATCGGTGTATGGGTTGAAAGACGAGGATGTTGGGGCCGATGCCCGGGTCTGCAACTTGTGCCGCTGCAAAGCTGTCCGTTCTCGGTTCACTCACTGTCCAGTAGCGACTTGCCCTAACGCGAAGATGCAACGCGTCAAACGTCTGCGTCACCTGCCTATCAAGTGGGTGGACATCACTCCGGCCATCCGGGAACAGCTGAGCTCCGAGTTTGGTAAGTACACCTAAGTTAAAATCGCCCCATCGTTTATACATTTGTCGAGTGCATAATATGCACTCGATTCTATATTATAGAACCCACAGACGAGGAGGACCTTGTATTCCTGTGCCTACTAAAATAACAGTTGAAATCATGAAAAAATTCCGATTTTTCCAAAAATTGTCTGCCTTGCGTCCAAGTTGTTTTATTTGAGAATGAATCGAATGAGACCAGCTCTAGGTTTTATAGCTTTCTTTGTTCAAAAGTCATAACGGTTTTTCCCCTGGGGCCACGTTGGCCTCTCTCCTCAACAATGCTGAAGACATTTATGTTTGAAGGGAGTAGGTAATATGAAAGCAATTCGACTCTTTCCTTGTACAATCTTAAGGACAAGCACGTTACCTATTGTTTCTAGGTGTTGATGAATCGCTTACCAAGTGCTGCTCCCTATGCTACAATAGAATAATAAGGAAAATCAGCGCCAGCATGGACATCAGTCCGTTTATAACAGCCAAAGGGACGATCAACCAAGCTCGCTGTTCTATAATCAACTGGACCGAAGAAGAGATTCACAAGTTTAAAGATGGCCTTCAAATGTTTGGCATCAAATGGGCACTGATCGCCGATCTGGTCGGTGGGAACAAAACGTCAGATCAATGTATGACGTTTTTCTACAAATATATGAAAAAATTGAATCTTGAACATCATCTTGCACCTGGAATAAAGGTGAGTGCCTTCTAATGAGCAAAAATGCGTGATCTTTTGTGTAATTTGTGTGGGATAAAAAATGTTCAATTTTTTTCAGGAGTCGGTATTGGAAAAAAGGAAACCCGTTCTGACGGATGAGGAGGAATCGGGTTCTAGCACTTCCAGCTGCGATGAAGTTGAAGGGACGAGGGTCGATGGTGCTGCTGATAGTGACACTGCTAGCGCTCCCTCTCCTGCACAAAACGCCGGTGAGTTCCATGCTTCATCAACCTTGTTGATCTTCGTAAACTGGTCGCTGCTGTTAACTCTTAGTATTATAGTTATGTACTTTGCTCATTTTTCCGATTATTAATTTTTAAATTGAGGAGTTTCAGGGCGATTTTTTGGCCACATTGCACATTAATATTAAGACACCTTCATAACGCCTATAGATTCTATTTGATTGAGCGCGAATCCTGGTTTCCCATTTCTTGGTGGTATCGACAATATTTTCTCATGTATTTCCATGGCGGTGGCATGTGACAGGATTGGGTGAAGATAGGAACAAAGAGAGCTCTATCACTCCTCCTCCTCAGCTGATCGAGGAAGGACGAGTCACGACACCGAATGCTGACAACTTGGAACGAATGACTCCCCAGCAAGGATCACCTCAGAGTAGTAAAGGTTCAACAACGGCTTCTTTGCTACCGCCAGTCCTCTTGCCAAACAAGGAGGATTACGATAGTTCTGCCACGGTGAGTAATCTGCTAGAAGAGGATTTAGAGATTGTCCATTTTTTGACAAGGGAAAATTACAATTTTCACATTGGATTGACTTTCTTCAAATGATTGACGATTACTATGTACTAGTCTTCTAATTTCAAACGGCCTTACTTTTCTGTAAAAAAGAGAAAAAAAAACATTTAAACGAATTTCAAGAACCGTTGTTCTTGTCGGAACTGTTGTTCCATAGCTCCTGTAAGTAGCTGATCACTAATGTTTTTTTGTTATTCCAAGTATAGATTCTTCCAAAAATGTTTTCAAGAAAAGTTAAAAAACATCCGATTTCCTGTGGTTTTTTAATTTTGTTTTTGTTGTCGTTTGATCGGGTTATGAGTGTCCCAATATTTTGGTAGGAGACTGCAGACGAGGGTCAGGGTGGCACCGAGGTCGAACCTTGCAGCAACGTGGATCCTCCTCAAAAGAGGGAAGAAGAGCCTCCTTCTCCTCTTACCGTTAAAGATCTGATGTTGAACGTTATAGAAATGCAACTGTTGAAAAATCGAAGTAAGTTCAATTTTGTTTTTATCAAGATTTACAATTTCGAGAATTTTGGGAAATTGCTTGTAGACATTCTTCTAAAATAGGGGCTAGTAGATAAGGTTATCATGTGTAAGATGCTTACAAATACGCCTCATGTTTGGAAGCCTCCATACAGCACTAAGATAAGGGACTTCTAAAAATACTCCTCTGCTTCTCTTTCAGGCCAAACTCCAAGTTCGTCAAACCCAAGTGGTCCGCCGACAATTTCTTCAATTTTGAAGTCTAACAGTAGCATCACATACAGCCACAGGGATCGAGCGCCGCCCGCAAGACCGACCACAGACAACAATTCGTTGGCCACCGTTTCCGTTGTCAGCTCCCATCATTCCCATCAGCCTCCTTCTCAAGATTTGAGGAAAGAAAGCTTGGTAGTGGTTCAGGTAAGCAATTGCAAACAATCAGCTTGAAAAGTTCTTTCAATGCGCAAACGAGGTTCAACTTTTTGCGTCTTACAAACATCTTACAATCATAATGATCTGATTTAATTACTATAGAATTCAATTAATTTCTCTTCCTGTTGCCTAGATTCCACAGGCGGTTAGAGAAACAAGAGAATCAGAAGGCGTCACGTTGGACTTGAGCATCAAGAAACCAAGAGACAGCCTGCAAGCTCCACCTCCGCAGCTACAACCTGCAAAAATATCTCACCAGCAATCTCACGCTGTATTTCGAGTGTCTCAAGCCAACACACAGCAGTCGCAGATGGCAGCTCAGTTACAGTCGCCTGCGCAGTCTATGCAGCAGCCTCACAATCCACCATCCCATCAGTCTCAGCAAATGAGTGGCGAATCCCCCAGTTTCTTTCATCAGGTGGTCAATTTTTTTCAATTCATTACAGTGTGTAATGTTCAAAATTGTGTTCTTAAGTCGCCTAGTTGCATCTGAAAGGGCTTTTTTTACCAATAACTTCAAACTTGGGGAATTACCGATGGCTTCCAGATTTGACCTGAAATTTACAAAAAAGCAGAAATGCGGAAAGTATTTCTCAATCTGCAGAATTATTCTAAATTTCCTATTCATGGTGTAAATTTTGAAATTCCGATCATCCACCTCAGAATTTGGAAATTTCACAACCTCAATAAAGTTGACAATTTTACTTTCTTCATTTCAGCAAATTCTACCACCGCCTCTTGCTCCGAAACTTTCACCAGGCGTCATCACTGGGTCATCGTCTAGTAAGCCTCAGTGCGGGTCAATCATACATGGCACGCCTGTCTCAAGCCCGAACATCTACAACCAGACACGCTATGATCAGCAAGCTTCTACTCCAATAATCATTCATACATCCCCTCATAAAGAACCTGGATCAATTACTCAAGGTGAGCTAGCTTATGTGAAAATTTCAAATGCGCTTTTTTCCAGCTCTGGAAAACGTAGGTAGCTATAAAAGAAGAAGGTCCCCAGATATTCCAAGGTTTCATTTATCGCTCTGTATCTTCAGGTACTCCTGTTCACCAGCGAAGTTCGTTGTTCCCCTCAAACACCGAATCGATGTTCAACAAGAGAATGACTCCTCAAGGATTCTATCCACCTCGACCGCCCGCGTACAACGTCGAACAGCGGCAGATCATCATGAACGACTACATTACTTCACAGCAAATGCACGCTCCTCCAACTTCGGGTTCACGGAATGGCAGAAGCGTGGGCACGGCAGGGGATAAAGTATTCTACCAGCCAGCACCTGGTACCCGGCAAGGTGTCATACAGAGGCATAACACGAAACCGCCAAGTCCCGGAGTCAATGTGAATCATCACCCGCCCGGATACGAAGCCTTCTCCTCGTTAGTAGACGTTGCATCTCGACAACCCAGTCTTCCTGTCCCATCACCCCTTGCTATGCAGGCGATGCCTGCTGAAATGAAGGTCAGCCATTCTGAAGAGAAGCGCCACCTTCATGGTGAAGGACTCGGAGAACGATTCAACCGGGACAGTTCCCACGAAAGGTACAACTACTTGTACTCAGGACAATTACAATTATTGCTAATATTAGTTGTGTATTAATAAGTTTTTTCTTCCTTTTTCTTTCCTTCAAAGGCCACAGCTCATTCAAGTGAAGCATTCAGATATTTACAAATTATTGACCTTTTTTCTTTTTACTGTTTCAGATTCTCGAGCCGTGATACAGAGGTGCATTATATCAAAGACAATAGTAAAATTCATGGCCAAACTTCATCGGACAGACGGGACCATCAGCAGCAGCCAACAGTACTACCGCTTCGGAGTGAATCCATTGGCCACAGCCGGGAGAGCTACTCTTCTGCGCACCATGTGGAACGTGAAATGCAAACGCATCAAATGGCAGCTGCCATACGGGAAAGGGATCATCACAATCACCATGCCCAAAAGATGCGAGAACATCAGATCCACGTGCAACAGCAGCAGCAGCAGCAACAACAACAGCAGCAGCAGCAGCAACAACAGCAACAGCGGGAGATGGACGCCCGTATGCGTGGGCTGCCCCAGAATTATCCTCAAAGAATCATTCACGAGCAGCATGTCAATATCGATCAGAGGTTGATCCAAGTTCAAGGCTATAGGAGTGAACAGCCATCATCGTCACAGTCATCAACGTCGGGCTCCTCCTCTCATTCTTCATCAAGGAGCATGAAGCAGCAGGAGCATAGGTCAGTTAACATTTCCTCCTCAATAAAATTGGGACACATCGGTGTAATTTGGAATCAAAATGACTAACGGGCTGCATTAATTTTAACAACTTATTGAAAATGCTGCAATTTCTCACACTTAGGCCAGTAAAAATAGGGTTTATTCCTAAAATAATTTATAATTACCTATCTGAAAATTCCAGGATTCATTCTAGAAAGTGCTTAGTATAGAATCCCTAAATTCCTCTTGGATCGGGTGTGATGGTCCATCCAAAATTGCTGATCAAAGATAGTGGTCAGTAACTACAGCCCGGGTTTTCTATTCACCTCCGTATCTCCTCTTACAAAAGAGATATTCAGAAAAAGTCTGGAAAAGCATGATAATCGTGAGATGTTTCTGCGTTGATGTTTCCATGGCAACATTTCATAAAAAATTATGCTAAACTACTTTAAACAACAACGATTGAACTGTAAAATTCGATCATGATTTACCAATTTATGGTCTGCATTGTTTATATAGCGTACCTCTTTCAAGGCCAATAACCTAATTTATCCAATTTTGCACAAAAAAAGAAAACTTTTTTATTGCAGATTTGAATGATTCAACGTCCTTTGAAACGTAAACCATGAAAATTTCAGGGGGTTAATTTTTTTTATCAATTTAATAATAATAAACCAATAATCGAAAAGGGAAAATGGGGTTGGCTTGAAAACTGTCAAAGTAATGACAGAAAGAGTGAGTGTTGTACAGATATATAGAGGGGCAGATATTTTTGGGATAATTGATTTTAGAAGAAATTTCAAAGTTTACAATACAGTTTTAATTACGAATTTTGTTTCCTTGGTTTACGACATTGCATCCTGTGGTTCAAGGAACTTCCAACTATGTTTGGTTGAAACTGTTTATTTCATGTGCTATTTCTTTCCAGCTCCGACAATACCAATGTCCGCGGTCGGTCTGGCGATGGATCATCAACTTTGACCGCTGCCAGTCTCATCGATGCAATCATCACTCATCAGATCAATCGCAGTTCTGAGGGTCCAGCGCCTCCGGTTTCGTCAGGCTCGCAACAGACCCAACACACACGACCCGGCGATAGACTGTTTCAGGTATCAATACTGTACATATTTTCTTTATTTGTAGGAAATCGTCATTGGGGAGCAGTCAATGCTTATCTTGATTTTTACTACCATACTTTCGAAGTAAATGGAAGTATTGTAAAAGAATTGAAAATCAGATCAGAGCTTCGGAAACAACTTTTACTTCTACTTTTTTTACTTTTACTTCAGTGTCTGTGTATCCAACATTACAATTACGACAATGTCCATATCTTCCTCAATTTCTAACCTTTTTTCAAATTCCCCAATCTGGAATGTTCATCTCTTCAAGTCCCGTGGTAGTGTTTAACCAGAATTTGGACTACTCATAGTGCTTCTGGTATATTATGTAACAGTTTAGTGTTTCCTGTTTGATTTTTTTCTGGCCACAAAAATGAACCGATGTGAGCATTGTTGGTCTTTGTTTTACCTTACAAAATACGTGGATATTTTTTTATATACGGGTAACTTGACGTATTTCGATTTTAGGCGGGTTTTAATATTCCCATAGTGAGTTCTTTGACATATTCGAGCCAAGCAGTCTCCACATTAATCAAGATATTATTAAGTTGCGTTGAAATTTTACGTATGAAAATATGGAAGTATTGTGTGCACCTATGCACCACTGCTTCGATCATCCAAATGAACAAGAATGCGTCTTCTATCGTTGTAATGAATTGTTCTTTTGGTGCTGCTGTTGCAGAGCTTCTACCGAGAGTGTTCAGAATCGAATGGAAAAGTTTCGCCGATGAAGCCGAATTTATCGATTGACAATAAGGGCCAACACTCCTCATCTGCGTCTTCCGGGCCGTCAGGTGGCAGCGAACACGAGATGTATGGAGGACAGCAGAACATCCGGCAAGGAGGTGGTGCAGGTGGTGGTGGTGGATCATCCTCCATGTATCAGGGTGGTGGTGGAGGTCCTGGAGGTGGCTACGATCATCAGACGTGGAAACTGAGGCGCGCCCTTCAGCAGAAAGATATGGAACAGCAGCAGCAAAGCCAGCACGAGAAAGCAGTTGCGGTTGCTGCTGAAGAACAGCAGCAGCATATCGCCAGTCGTGGGTACTATGCGGATCCGCCTGTTCCTCTTTCGCCACTGGACTACGTTAAAAACCGAATAGCCGAGGTGATGCGCACTTCCGAAGAAGATGGTGGGGGTGGCGGCTCCGGAGGAAGCAATGCCAAATGTGAGAGCCCGTTGTCGCCCGGCGATACAGGTGGCGTGGACGATGGCGACCAACAGACGTCGCAGCAGCAGCGTCCACCATCCGGCCCTCCACCTTCAAATACAGCATCTGTAGTGGCAGTTTCCTCTTCACCGTACATTGCGCCAAACCCGCATGCCTACACTTACCCGTACAGCGCGCTTTCCTTGACAACAGGCGGAGGCGGAGCTGGTGCAGGAAACGTGAACCTGGCTCCTCAGCACGTCAATAAGCCTGGCAACGATTCAATACCCGAACCGGCACCACTCTTGTCGGCCCAATACGAACCTTTATCTGACGAAGACTAAACTAAAAAAAAAAAAACTCGATTCAGAACCCTGAGTGGTCTGAATACTCATTCTACGTGGGCTGCAAAAAAAAAACCAGGGTGTGATATGACTTCCTCCTGGAGTGATGCCAAATTGTGACTACAAAGGAGACTAGTTTTTGTCAACTCACTTGTTTTCCATAGAGAAAAAAATTTCTTCCTCTTATTTTCTATAACTTTTTGATATGGGGTAATAATTGGCATTTTGGGCGTCATTGAGCATTGTATGGATTCGCTGTATTGATGAATCAAACTTACATTAAGTTTCAACGAAATAAGACTTGGGACACTAGCTAATTCAGATACAAATCGGTTCAGTTTGGGGGTACTCAACTTGTTTTAGTTTTTTGCGACTGCTTATTTGCTTCGATAACACCCTACCTACTGTCAAAACTAATGTTCTATGCTGTCTTGAGATATCTATTCTCCTAGATATCTATTTTCTCTAGTGGAAAAAACTTTTTTCTGATACAAGTTAACTCAGAATCACTTCCCGAACAAGTGTCGGTGTGTTCGTCCGTCCGTCTGTCCGTCATTTACAAAAATGGTCATAGCTCCCTCAATTCTCAACCTTTTTTCAAATTTCTTGACCTGAAATGAAGGGTAAGGGGAAAGAACAGGAAATGTCCATTTTTCCCAAAAACAAGCTTAATAGCGCATTTTGTAGGAATTCAAAGGTACTAACCGTATAGTGAAACTCCAAGGGGAAAAAAGTATAAATGTCGCCCTGAGAAGCAACGAAAGATTCGGTGTAAGGGGAAAAAACATAGAATTTAAAATACAAAACCTGCTTTTTCTCTAAAAGTACTTTTTGTGACATTCCTCGTTCCTTCCCCTTACCCTTCAAATGTTAGTCTTGACAAGACCTAACACCCTGTTTAATCGGAATTCGAATAACGCACAGTACTTCCGATATATTTGCATTTTTTGTGTTTCCTATTTTATTTTTTTCCGGCCACAAAAACGGGCCGATTTGAGCGTTCTGTCTTGAAATCTTCGTTTTACCTTGCAGAATATGCGGATATTTTTCATGTTCTGGTAAATTGGCATATTTTATGTATCACACATTTTAAAACTTGCCTAGTGAGTTTTTTGGTATTTTTGACCTAATCAACCTTAAAAGTAGGCAAAATATGATCAAATTGTGTCTCACTTTTACGTTTGAAAATATGGAAGTATTGTGTGTTATCTACGCACCTCTGGTTTTGGCTTGTAGCGTTGATTTTTTTGTGGTCACTCTTGAATAGCCTGTTTACCGATGTTTTTGAAATTGTTTGATGTTTTGAAATGGTTCACACGTTGCTGTTAATTATTTGGTACTATTGTTCACGTATGTGTTCACAAGTTTTAATGAAAATCCTGTTAAAATATCAATAAACCTTTAAACCAACTCTGATGGCCCAGAAATTACCAATTTGCTGGGGGGATAGTATCATGTTTCTGTTTTTTTTTCCATGTGCAATTATGCATTTGATTATTCCATTCAAAATTCCAAGTTGCAGGTCACACGGGTTTCAGATCATTCAGACCTATCTACTTATAAACTATTTACGACAGTAAACCACATCAGTTGAAGCAGGGTATGAGAGAGTTTCAACATTTTTAAGTATCAAAATGTCTGCACAAAAACCTGTTCTGGAAACAACATTTAACCAAAAATAAAACTCATTTAAAAAAAGCTTGAAAAAAGTAAAAAATGAAAATGCAGTTGGAAAAAGGATTTTGACAGCCGTTCTTGAAATGATGAGGAAACTACATCTTTCATAGAACCCTTTCCACTGAATAGCTCAGTACCAAGGACATCGCCTCACTTGAACATCCCACTTTGAAGAGGGTGCCTTCATTAATCTGTAGTTTTAATACTAAAATTACTGAAGGCACCAACCTCGAAGTATAATGTTCACGTGAAGAGTTGTTCTTGGTACTGAGCTATTAAGTAGAAAGGGTCCTACGATGGGTAAGTTTCCTTATCCTTATCATCTGCTTAACTGCAGATTACCCCCAAACGAATAGTTTTTTTTTTGTTTGTTTGTACAAAAAATTATTGAATAATTTCCGGAAAAATGCATTTTCATATGGTAAATCAAACTAGAAAATCGAAAAAAATACTCGGAAATTGTTTAAAAAAATGTGCCTGAATACCACCCAAAAAAAATTTTTTTTTTTGGAAAAAAAGTTGGAAATAGTGTTTGACAATAATAGAAAAGCTGTCAGACGGGAACTGTTTTGGGAAAATTCGATGAGAAGATGTCTACTGTTAATGCACTATTATGATGGCCTTGCATTCGTAAAATTTGCCATTGGCTGAACTGACTAGTCATCGAATGAGCTATTGTTCCCTGGATGATGTCTTAACATTTGATATTATGCTACCTACCTAATTCAGACTTTTATTCTCCTGATTTTTTTGTAAGGGGTGACAAATTGAACTAATAATGACATAACAAGGTAGTTTACCTACATATTTCTTGTATGTTTTACAGGTCAATAGTCAAATTTTTGTTCTCACTACTTGAGCAAAACCGCAAAAAAATACATGGTTTATTTGAAAAGTGTAGGGAAAGGGAGAGAATGAAAACTTATACCCCATACGATACAAACCTGCCCCAAAATGTTGGGGAATGATTAAAAGAATAATTCCTTCTTGTTTGCAGCGTGCCGCTGCTTGAACGTCTGCATGGTCTATCCCAATTTTCTGATACTAACAACTAAAATTAAAAAAAAAAGTTTGCGGCTGTAACGAACAATTTTCAATCTTGCCTAACTAGAAAATCAAATAAATAATTTGCAAAATCGAGTTAATTTTTTAGAGTAAAATTATTTGAGTTCCGCGTCTCACATGCAAACATTTTGATCGAACTCCATTGGGCGGCGTATTTTTTTCTCTACCACCCCAACTGTGAACGCAAAAATTCGGCCCACCAAACTCTGGTTGCTGCATCATTATAATTCTGTCCCTGTTTAGTGAATACCCCCTACTCGTCCCGAGATGGAATATTGCATGCTTTACAGAACTGATTGGCTTTGATTTACTGCCACCTCTTCAAACAGTGGAATCGTGTTAAAAATTGTATTAATATAGTGCAAAGATTGTTAACTTTCACTATTATGATTAACTAGTCAACATCGTTTACTGAGTTATAATAGAGAGAGAAAAATAAAACAATTCTGTTAGTCGATGTTCGTTTTATGTTGTGACAAAGTTGAAAATTTCAAGAACACTACGTTCCTATTGACAGTTGAAATGTTATTCGCCGTTGATGAAATCATGGTGTAGAACATGGACAATTTGGTGATCCGTTAGGATCGGAGTTATGGAAAAAACGTCGAACGCTCCCTCAAACTTGCGTATTTTTTGGGCAATCTCCCAACAAGTAAAAATACCTTCAGGGTTGTTGTAATGTTGAGCTGACGTAATCGACACAGCCAAGGTGCTTGTCGTTCGAAGACGACGTCGATGAGAATGCGTCGATTTTTTTCGTTTTAATAATGTGTTTTGTATTCTGATTGTCTGAGAGCTGATAAAAATATGGATATATATAAAAATTATATATTTATTTGGTTATTCTGTATTCTTTTTAGTTAACTCTCGGTAGTGAAATGGGTTTGTATCTAGGTACTCGGTTAAGCTAAATAGACGATAAAAATAAATACGAAATAAAGTGAATGATGCTTAATACGCATTGCTGTCCTTGTGTAAAATCAGTATCAATCCTTCATTCAATTAACCGAAATTCCCATCTGTACTTAAAGACGACAAGAGCTCTTTTTTACAGCATTGCTAAGTTGTGGTTTTGTTCCGACATTGTGTAGTAATCCCTATGTCACTCTTCTGAATCCGTCATGAACAGCCTTCTTGACCAGTCCGGTTATTATTTGATATGAAACAATTATTTGGGACTGCATGTATAATTTAGATGAACACTGTAAATAAACTGAAATTAAACTTATTTATGTATTATTGATAGAACTTAACTACTCGTATGATTTAACTGTCTTCTTTGTAATAATTATTGTTTTACTTTCATTGCTCTTCTGTATATAGTACGTAAAAGAAAAGTTTTTTCAGGGTAAGCCATTGGTTTCCTTACATAAGTCGATCATTTGAGTAGCCGAGTATTGTTGGATGAACAAAATTGCCCCATGATTGTTTTCAATCATAGTCAAGGCTTTTCAATTATGATGCGGATTGGCTCTTGTCTAAATAACACTACTGCATACGTGTGCTTCTCATGTGAAACTTTTAGTTCTGTCAAAGTACGGCTCTGAAAGGGGTGTTGAGTGATATAGACAATTTGAATGCCTAGTTGGAAAGTCCGGATGTCTGAGGGGGTTCTACTTTTTTTTCCCGCAAGTTCCACTTTTCCCCCCACTGCTGCATACATAATATTCACCAGTATACTACAATGATTCAAGGTGTTCATGAACTTTTTGGTATTTTTGTGGGTGACAGGAAGGAAAGATCTTCATGGATAACTAATAAGCAATAACTCATACTATGAGACATTCCCTCAGGATACTCGGCATGATATCCAGAAATCTGCCTGTACATTTTGTTTCTGAGATGAATGCCGAAGTTTTTCAATTCAAAATGCACCTTCTTTCTTGTGTGCAGCGGTGGAATGCGTAGAGTGCATAGATCATTCCGCCTTCGTTTGGAAATTGTGAACTCATCTAATATGCATACCAAAAAACTGTATCCCCAATAATTTCCAACAAGTCTGAATTCCATATGAGCCCCACTGGCGTCCGGTGCATTTGTGCCATTTCGGTTGTTATATTTGAGCTAGGAAAAATTCCATCATGTAGTAGGTTCCTACCTACTTTCTTATTTCAATTTGACTCATATTGGCAACCGGATTGAACAATTTTTTCTCACCGAAAAAATATTTGAACCCTCAAAATGTAATCCGTTTCCTGTCCCTCACAAATTTTCCTATTTTCAAACATTGATACAATCCTCCCAAACGTATTGACAAAGATCCTCAGAGAACCACCTACAATGCTTATAATTATGTATTGAATCCCATTCCTCTGTTGCACATCACGGTTACCCTAGCCCGGGTTATTGGTCACGGACCCATGAGTATTATACTCATAATGGGTCCGACTCCTATTGGTGGCATAAAAAAAATGGCCCATACCCTTCTGTCATTCCTGGTATTCGGGGTTTCTGGAAATTATCGGAATCGGAGATGTCACCAGAAGGCAGAAAAAGCACTTCTACAGTTACAGCTAACCACAAAGAGTTCAGGACAACGCCTTGATGAAATCCTACAGTAAGATGAAAACAGTTTCAGAAAAATGAGACGCTCTAATGAGTTGGAATTCGTGAACAATAGAAATTAGGGAGGAATTGATTATTGCAAAAGTTACAGTTAGAATAGAATCTCGACTAAATCCAAGAAGAGCAATGTGAAAGACATACGAGCTACATCTCGGAGAAATGAAAGTAGTTTAATTAGAATTTTCGTTTACGTCGACGTTTTAAAGAGAACTAAACCCACTCATTGTTCTACCCTATGGGTCAGCACATAACTACACATTAACCCTTGAGAGTTCGTGGATCAGCTTTCATGTTTGTTTAATGGCTATTCCATTTTATTGATTTCACTTATGGATATTTAAACAATATTGGTTCATTTTTCTTAAAAAATGAACCTTTGTAATCGCCCAGGAAAATTTTTTTCTAATTTCCCCTGAAAATTTGTTGGTTTACGTTTCAAGAGGTGTAGAATCCGAATCTGCAATAAAAATTTTTTGTCCGTCCGAGGTTTTTTAGGGAGAAGAGTTATCGTACATTTTTGGAATTTTCACCGAAAATCAGGTTCCGTAGGTATCTAGTTGGTCCTAACGTCTTGACAGAACCCTACCTTAATTTTAAGGTCAGTAAAAAAGCTGTTGAAGTGAAAAAATTTTCGATGCTAAATCGAATGAGACCATCGGCAAGCTTTACCAACGGTTCTTGAGGCATTCTTAATTTAATTATCCAGAGAATTCAATAATTATTCTGTAGGTAATTAAGAATAGATTAGTGAATTTAACAACATTAAACGATGTGCTGCGTTAAAAAGACTGGTAGATAAGCATCAAGATAGGCAGGTATATCTATCAGGCAGAGTAGATATAGCTGTTCTGCTGGGTTGAAAAAAAATTTTTCTAAATCTCCATCTAAAATACGAATTTATACTGAAATTGTAGAATAATAATAACTTAATTCCGTGTTTCAGGAGTATAATATACTCTATACTATAGAGTATAATATACTCTATATTATAGTCTTTGCAATCGAAAAATGAACCCTTGTGCAGAATTTGCAGAGTTCTTCGGATACACAAAAAAAAAAATGAAGTGCACATCTCACTGATATACTTAGCAGCGTTGTTTGTATCCCTTCACTCACAACAAAAGGGGCTCACATCAGTGTAAAAGAGCTTGAATGTAGATACTTGTTCATGGTGACTTTATTTTGAATCTCCTTCGATATTTGGCTACTCTTATGCACATATTTTGCATAGAGCATATTGCATGTAGAGCATATTTTGAAAGTTATTAATTATGCCTATGGTTAAAAAAATATTAGACCTAACATCATTGCTGTGATGTTACTTTCGTTGAATGTTACTCTTTCGTTACTTGAGAATGTTTTCTAGTGCAATTTTCTCATTAATGTAATTATACCCATCTCTTCCACTTGCACTTGTAAATACATATTTATATGTTGATCAGTTTGAATGTTATCCAACGTTCTCCAAAGGAACCTACTTACCCGCACTCAGACGATGTTTATTATCCGGTTTTTACTCTAGCCGGTTCAATATTTCATTAGTAGGTACTTGATTTGTTCATTGTTCGAACTTCAACTCCAAAACAAAGCGAAATCAATCAATCTTAGTAAACCAGCCGTAGTATTCTATGGTCGGGATTCAGTCACCAAAATCCACTAGGGCAGCCCTAGTAGGGCGTTGCGAAAGTGACGTTAAAATAAGGGTAACCAAAGAAAAGTTTTTTTTTTCATAAAAGTGATTTTGAAAGTTTGGTATCTGTAGGTTTATGCCCTTACTAAGGGGGTCTAATTGAGAGAGTTAGAGGATATGCCTCAAATAATCCAAATCGGTTCTGTTCTTTAAGAAACAGTTTTTTTTCTGGTAGAATCTAAAATGAAATACCTACTGAACCGATTTTGATAATTTCAAAGCTTACTTTCGCCAAATAACACCCTTAAGAGCCATGGACCAATAAAAAACAGAATATTTGTCGATGATTTGAAACAGAATGGCCTCAGCTTGCTTGACGACTGGGAACTATGGCAGGTACTCAAAACTATCCAGTGGTCCCAGAAGAACTGCTTTACACAGGATTGGTAAAATAAGCAATGATTTTGCAACACACGGGGTCGCAACCTCTGGGGTCGAGAGGGTTGATGAAAATAGACTGATACCAACGCTGATTAGAGTACTTCAGTAAACGAAAATGATATCTTTTGAACGGTGAAGACTATAGAAGTGATTGAGGTCTCTTCTGCTTTGTTCTCTCGATTGTGGTCTCTTCCGCTTGGCGCCAAAAATGTACTAAAAACTATTCCTCCTCGTCTACTGCTGGTAAATACAAAATGGGATGAATTTTTCTTCAGGCGTTTTTACTCTAATTGGCGGCGAATAAATATATATTCATTTATTATTTACCAAACACATGATTTTTGGTGAAAAACCTCCTCAAAAGCTTGACGGAGGACTAACATCTTTATTGCAGATTGAAACCCTACACCCCTTGAAACGTATATTTTTAGGGTCTATGAAAAAAATTCCCAAGTGAAAATTAGTCCCGAAAAATAACGCAAGTTCCCTAACTTCAAAATACTATATCCTAGGGCCAGGTTAAATAAGGTAAAAACGACTCCAAATGACGGAATAATTTTTATAATAACACATCAATGAAATTTCCACAGTTCAGCCAACTTGGGAAGCATGAATGATTTAGGTTCTTTCAAGTTGGGTTTTTTTTTTGTTACAAATAATTTGTATAACACGTACGTTGATATAACTTTTACAGTTCAGCATCAAAGATTCCTTCAAGTTGGCCCTTTCTGTCTGTCTGTTGATACAATTTTTTTTTTTTTCTTAATATAAGTTTGCCAATAAAATGGCAACAGTTTCAAGTAATTGTTTGTAATAATACTTGTAGGTTTTAAATTTGTCGTAGAACAGATGTGTGGAGCATGATTTTCGACAATAAACGTAGCTCAACGTTTGGTCAGGAAAAGTAATTTATCACAGCCGTGCGATGTTATTAAAAGAAGGAGAACACTGCAACAGAGAGAATTAGAGTCAGATGAAAATTTCGACTAAAATCCTCAGGTCTACGGTAGAATGGGTTAGAGCCCAAGAGCCTACGATGATTAGATAGGTATTTTTGCATTGTTTGACGTGAGAATAATGTGAAAGCAAAGGAATGACGGGATTTTTTGGCTGCGAAGACGTCATCAAGAACAAACGGTTGATCCAATGAATACAGGCAGGTATTGCCTGAGGCTTAGATAGAAAAATTCAACGAATTAATTAGAAGAGCAAATCGCTTCACTTTTCTTCCCTCATTCTACTCAAATCAATTTATTTTATTTCCCTATTCCAATTACACAGGTGCGTAGGCTAACAAATGAGAACAGGGCCTGGCTAACCTACAAACATACACCACAATAATAATAACAAGCAGAGGGTGCTAATCATGATCGCCATATCAAACTCAATGACCAAAAATCTCACTTGTTCATTTGACGAAACCGTTGGTTTTGTTTCGAAGTAATAAGGCTCGACGCCTCAGGTTTTCATAGCTGCAACATTGAGAAATTTATGAAGGTAAACAATGTTGGCTTAACTACAAGCAGAAAGGCGCTATCTGACTAACCAGTTCAGTTTAGGGGCTACATAATAGGAAGTTCAACAACTTCAGTTCATTTTATTCTAGATATATATTTTTTGCTGTTCTATTTGAACAGCAGAAAAAAAAGAGCGAAAAACTTGCAAGGTGGAAGCACAAGTTGGGATTATTTTTTTAATGGAAATTCGAGGGCGAATTTTTGTGGCAAGTTAAGAAACTATAACACTGCCCACATAACGGTTGGTGCGCCGGTTGGTAGTTGCACGAAATAACCGGGAGGGGTGACAGTTAAGAACCAACCTAGGCTCCTCAGATAGCTGCACTTTCAGAGGTAATTTTAAATTAACGATAACTTTGGAACAACAGTATGGAATTTTAACATCTAATCAATCCTTAAATTTTTTCCAATCCGGAAATGGGTTTGAATGCCAAATTATGCCAGTGATAAATTGTAACGAATAAATATGAGTAAATAAGTAAGTATGATAATAATAAGTAAAAATGATAAGTCCTGATACTCGGTGTCCCAAACTTGGCGTGAAAAATTGGGCGAAAATAGGACAAAACACCGCCATCCGCATTTTCCTGTCTCAACTCGTTCCTAGATACGATTTTTGAAGGTTTTTTTTTTTAAGAAAACCTTGATTTGCTTCATAAAACCCCATATTTCTCCGCTCAAAAAAACTTTTTTCTACTATTAAGGACATTGGGTTTTGTTCTATGTCCGGACAAGTTACTTAAAATTTTCGTTTCTTACACCAAGTTTTGAGCCCTATATATTAGAAATCTGAAATTTTTTCCAGCTTACCTGGCATTATTAATTGCAGAAACCCAACGGAGAAGGGCTTCTTGGTCTTTAGTAGAAAATATAACAATCTTGTCGTAGGAGTTACCGAATGTCAAAGAGAATGTGAAAGATGCTCCTCCGTCGGATAAAATTTTTGCTTCGCAGTCGACGAGAAATATTACGCCGTCCGGCTGAAATACGGAAAACTTGAATGAAATCAACTGATCATTGAGTGAAGTTGGCCTTGAAGTTGGCAGCCCTAGATAGGATGTGTTGCTTTACATTATTTAATTGTAAACATACAACGAGAAGCGAAGGTAAGCAAGTGCATAAAAGCAAACAAACCTCTTCGTAAATTTGGCCAGTTTCGGTGAACTTGAAATAGAAAAGCATATTATATTTCAGTCTGAGCCATCGATGTTTAAAAACTAGAAAAGAGTGAAAACATTGATTTTCATAATATTATGCGCATTGTAAAAATATCCACCAATATTGAATAGATAACCACAATTAACGGTTTAAACTGCTATGATCCAAATTCTACCTGATATCTTCAAAAGCACAATCTAGTACCTACTTAATTCTCTTCTAGTATATATCTAGTGCTTGGATAGCTCACAATACTTCCATATTTTGATAGCTACGTAAAAAGTTATGACACAATTTAATTATACTTTGTGTACCTTGGAGGCTTGTGAACCAAAGATGTAGAAAACCCCGATTATGCAAATTTTAAACCCCGCCAATAGGATGTTTTTCGGAAAATTTCATCGTGGGCAGTGGTAGGTATGGCTAAAATTGCGGTTTTTTCGCCGATTTTTTGGTCTTGCGGCCAAAGTACCAATGAGCGTTTGGAGAAAACGTGATGGAGAAGAAAATTTCAGGTGTTTAATTTCCTATCAGATGCATTGCCACCCTTGTTATGGACTTATTACACGAGGGGGTCCGTTTATAGGCTCGGAAATGCCAAACTGCAATTCGTCTATTAGAAGGTGGACGTTTTTCGGATTAGCCAGCCGGGAAAATTAATGGGTGGACAGGAATTAATTACGGGTCGTATGGCGGTAGGTGCGGGTAGGGTTCATCTCGGCAGTTTGGGGACCGGCGGTGCCTCTGGTGGCTAGTTCTAGAGAAACGATTAGCAAGGCATTGTTCCTATGAGCCATCGCCACTATTGGCGACTCAGATTACCGATGAGTGCGCTGCGGTCGCCTCTACAATGGCGGCTATTGGTTGGACAGTCTCTCATCCATTTACTAATATGACCGTAACTCCCTCAATTCTCAACCTTTCTTCAAATTTCTTGAACTGAAATGTTTGTCTCGGCAAGACCTAACACCCTGTTTAATCGGAATTTGAATAACTCACAGTACTTCCGACATATTTGCATTTTTAGTGTTTTCTATTTTATTTTTTTCCGGCCACAAAAATGGACCGATTTGACCGTTCTTGGTCTCAAAATCTTCGTTTTACCTTGCAGAATATGTGGATATTTTTTGTATTCCAAAAATGGAACGATTTTTTTTGTTGCGAATTTTAAAATTTGCATAGTGAACTTTTTGATATTTTTGACCTAAACACCCTTGAAAACAGTCAAAATATGATCGAATTTTGTCAAATATGTACGTTTCAAGATATGGAAGCATTGTGTGTTAAGCACCACTGGTTGTAAATGACCACAGACGGGCACACAGACACTTGTTCGGGAAGTGATTCTGAGTAAATGTGTACCTATAAGTGATCGTTTTTTATGAAGCTTCGTTCCGATTTTCGATTTTAGGACGATTCCAATACTTCCATTCCCTCCGTAAATATGGAAGTAAAAATTTCGTAGCAAACCTGCGATTAACATTTTGATCAATAGATAGATGCTTTTATTTTCCTCAAAAGCAGTCAAAACATAATTCAATTGCGTCAGAAATGTAGGTAGGTACATACGTATCAAAATATGGAAGTATTGTGTGTTATCTACGCACCACTGGTTTTATACTCTTGTATGATTAGTCTAATGAATGGCAACGTGCGAGAAAATTGAAAATTTTCGTCACCAAAATAAACAAAACCAGCGTGATGACATGATCTGAGACCTATTGAGACCCAGATATCCTACTTAGACTTCTTATAACAATGTTTTAGTATAAGTCAGTGGGCCTATTTCATTTTTCTTTCGCGTTAACAATACCAATATCCATACGGAAAAGTACAAAATCACTCGAGCTAGAACATTCTGGAGTTATCAAAGAAAATTCATCAAAAAACTGGTCAATGGCTATGCTTTCCAAGGGACTGGAGCCGGGGTTGTCCAACCAATACTAGTTCCGCCGCTCGGCCGCTAGAGCGCTCATCGTTAATCTGAGTCGCCAATCGCTATCTTGTTTAATCATTCAGTGCTTCTTGGTACATCATGTACAGAACCACATTATTTTTCTTTTATAATGCATAAAAGCATAATGATAATACAGTATAGTATTCAATGATTTTTTTTTTATCATAGTGAAAACGTACCACTTAATCCACATTGACCATACACCACAAATCATTAAGTAATGCCAAATAAAAGCACTCTCTCCATCTATTGATCAAAATGTTGATCGCGTGATCCCGATGGCATTTTTTTGGTACCAACGCTTTTCTATTTGTATACAAATATTGACTCCTATAATATGATGATCCTTCCTACTCCTACTATTTGAAATTTATTTTCATAGATACTCGGAAAAATAACGGACCAGAGTCACTAATCTACTTAGCAGCGTTTTTTCTGAAGCTCCATGCCTATGTTCAATCTCAGGACGATTAGGTACAATACTTCAATTTAATCTGTAAATATGAAAGTGAAAATAATAATAAATGACTAATGTGAAAAAGCACCACCTTCCTTCTTGAACGAACCCGGCGACTTCTTTTTCAGCCACAATCTGTCTTCCAAATCTGGATTGCCAGATGCCAAGTTCACAAGCTGCCTTTCGTTGAAACGCATTCTGATTTCGATTTTATTCCTTATTGCAAAGTGATTGTATATAAGGATAGGTATCAAACTATTTTTTTCACGCTTAAATCATCAACCCAACATGATTCAACACAATCAACGGAAAACGCCTAGCCCAACTACAACGAAAGTAGGTACCCGTGTATTTTTATCTTCATTCGGCTATAAAAATAGGATATAAATAAGAATGACCTTGACCAGTTATCCGTGTCCGCGCTCCGTAGACGTCAACCTTGAGTAAGACTTCTCCATTCCACTTCCTCTTCAACTCCGTTGGGGTACCAAAGACGGCATTGATTGACATAAATTACGATTCTCAATGCCAATTTCACCAGCTATGAAAATCTATGAAAAACATCTATGAACTCAGATCAGTTCGAACTCAGATAAGTTCGAACTCAGATCAGTTCGAAGTCAGATCAGTTCGAAGTCAGATCAGTTCGAACTCAGATCAGTTCGAACTCAGATCAGTTCGAACTCAGATCAGTTCGAACTCAGATCAGTTCGAACTCAGATCAGTTCGAACTCAGATCAGTTCGAACTCAGATCAGTTCGAACTCACATCAGTTCGAACTCACATCAGTTCGAACTCAGATCAGTTCGAAGTCAGATCAGTTCGAACTCAGATCAGTTCGAACTCAGATCAGTTCAAACTCAGATCAGTTCGAACTCACATCAGTTCGAACTCACATCAGTTCGAACTCAGATCAGTTCGAACTCACATCAGTTCGAACTCAGATCAGTTCGAACTCACATCAGTTCGAAGTCAGATCAGTTCGAACTCACATCAGTTCGAACTCAGATCAGTTCGAAGTCAGATCAGTTCGAACTCACATCAGTTCGAAGTCAGATCAGTTCGAAGTCAGATCAGTTCGAACTCACATCAGTTCGAACTCAGATCAGTTCGAACTCAGATCAGTTCGAACTCAGATCAGTTCGAACTCACATCAGTTCGAACTCACATCAGTTCGAACTCACATCAGTTCGAACTCACATCAGTTCGAACTCAGATCAGTTCGAACTCAGATCAGTTCGAACTCAGATCAGTTCGAACTCAGATCAGTTCGAACTCAGATCAGTTCGAACTCAGATCAGTTCGAACTCACATCAGTTCGAACTCACATCAGTTCGAACTCACATCAGTTCGAACTCACATCAGTTCGAACTCAGATCAGTTCGAACTCACATCAGTTCGAAGTCAGATCAGTTCGAAGTCAGATCAGTTCGAACTCACATCAGTTCGAACTCACATCAGTTCGAACTCAGATCAGTTCGAACTCAGATCAGTTCGAACTCACATCAGTTCGAACTCACATCAGTTCGAACTCAGATCAGTTCGAACTCAGATCAGTTCGAACTCACATCAGCTCGAACTCACATCAGTTCGAACTCACATCAGTTCGAACTCACATCAATTCGAACTCAGATCAGTTCTAACTCAGATCAGTTCGAACTCAGATCAGTTCGAACTCACATCAGTTCGAACTCACATCAGTTCGAACTCATATCAGTTCGAACTCAGATCAGTTCGAACTCACATCAGTTCGAACTCACATCAGTTCGAACTCACATCAGTTCGAACTCAGATCAGTTCGAACTCAGATCAGTTCGAACTCACATCAGTTCGAACTCACATCAGTTCGAACTCACATCAGTTCGAACTCACATCAGTTCGAACTCACATCAGTTCGAACTCGCATCAGTTCGAACTCCGAACTCACACCAGTTCGAACTCAGATCAGTTCGAACTCAGATCAGTACGAACTCACATATCAGCTCGAACTCAGATCAGTTCGAACTCACATCAGTTCGAACTCACATCAGTTCGAACTCAGATCAGTTCAAACTCAGATCAGTACGAACTCACATATCAGCTCGAACTCAGATCAGTTCGAACTCACATCAGTTCGAACTCCGAACTCTCACCAGTTCGAACTCGGATCAGTTCGAACTCAGATCAGTACGAACTCACATATCAGCTCGAACTCAGATCAGTTCGAACTCACATCAGTTCGAACTCACATCAGTTCGAACTCACATCAGTTCGAACTCACATCAGTTCGAACTCACATCAATTCGAACTCAGATCAGTTCTAACTCAGATCAGTTCGAACTCAGATCAGTTCGAACTCACATCAGTTCGAACTCACATCAGTTCGAACTCATATCAGTTCGAACTCAGATCAGTTCGAACTCAGATCAGTTCGAACTCACATCAGTTCGAACTCAGATCAGTTCGAACTCAGATCAGTACGAACTCACATATCAGCTCGAACTCAGATCAGTTCGAACTCACATCAGTTCGAACTCCGAACTCTCACCAGTTCGAACTCGGATCAGTTCGAACTCACATCAGTTCGAACTCACATCAGTTCGAACTCACATCAGTTCGAACTCACATCAGTTCGAACTCACATCAATTCGAACTCACAT
This sequence comes from Nesidiocoris tenuis, assembly GCA_036186465.1. Taxonomy (NCBI): domain Eukaryota; kingdom Metazoa; phylum Arthropoda; class Insecta; order Hemiptera; family Miridae; genus Nesidiocoris; species Nesidiocoris tenuis. Next base: position 24,270,199 of record AP028910.1, on the reverse strand, counting down.
CAGTTCGATACATTCGATACACATTGGGGCGACAGAAAAAATACAACTAAGTTAGAACAACATGATTGTTTATTATTACATCTGATACACCACCATGAACAAAATGATGTGGGGCTTACGTATCGTTGGTAACTAACACAATAGGTACCTAATCATGAGGATCAACTATTCCTTGCGAGTAGATACAGGTAACAAAGCTGCTAACGAGTTTCTTGGATGAATTGGTTCACTTTTACAAAAAAAAACTATTTTGTAGTGATGGAACACATCAAAGCATCATTCAACTAGAATACACAGGATGAGTCAGTCTTCTAATGATTCAAAGGTACCGAATGCAGATAACTGCCTACTTGCATATCGTTTTTTTCCAACAATAATACTGCATGAACTGGTGCGGGATAAGACCTGTAGATAAGCCTCCTAGCTACAAAACCTGAAAAAGATAAAAAAAGTCAACTGAAGCACAGTACGCCTTTAGAGGTGCAATGCATCTTGAAAAATTTGTGTACATACAATTTTTGCAGAACTCGAAATTTCTTGGGCTTGGAAAACTGTTAAAAGATTACTTACAACTAGGATTTACCAACCTGCTGACCAATTTTCTTCTATTCACCTTGGGGGTCGAAAATTAGAGATGTGATAGCGAACACCAAAAATACAATCCCTCCCAAGATTGTCACTAAAAGCAAAAATAGAAATGTCACTGATGTCAATGTACGGACCCATAATCAATTATTATTATCGATTATTTATTATAGATCCTGTATTCAACATAGTGAGCAAAAATCAACCCAGGTTCATGATTGCCAAAGAACTCCAAGAAATCGTTAGCGTTCTCAAACAAGCGCAAATTAATTTTCTCTTTAAGCCGATCAAACGTGTAGTTTTCATTTTGTTTTTCTCATGACCACAGGATTAGTCCTGAAGCCTCAGGAACATTCATGATTACGGCCCAAATGAATTGAACAACCGGTTCGTAGTCTAAACATAGATAATGGTGATCACATTTTATAAAATTGTGTGAGTGGTTCCTATAATGTACCAACCTGATTTCACTGAAATCTTCTCAGCTAAATACCTTCCGCTTATGACGGCTAATCCTGAGCAAAAAGCATGACCAGTTATTGAGCCCAGTGTCACGCCATACACATCCTGTGAATATGAACAAAGGTAGTTCCAACATCAAGTAAATATAATGATAATATATATGATAATATCCTTCTATCCTTATGGTACCTACATATTATGTACCATTAGGATTTTGAATGACCATCCTACTTTATATCGGAATTGGAATGAATTGATGATCCCAAAAAAAAATACTGCACTATATAAATAGGTATACCTACCGCATAGTGCCAGCAAATTAAATTATACCCTCTAAATGTGAGTATAATAACGATACTCTCATACTCTTGATGTTGGCATTATTTAGCATGAGAGCATCATCATACAAGTAGGTAATTAGTAAGTTAATAGCATTAATGTTAATTAATTGTGCATTAATAAGTAGGTCGCCCAGAACTTGAAATAGGATTGGTGGTACGACTGTAAGTACAACTAGAATCAGATTGAAGTCCATACGAGGTATATAGGATACAGATGGGGGGGGGGGTCATGAAAACACTCACTTCGCGTGCTGCTAGGATTATAGTTGCCAGCTGCGATCTGTCACCCCATTCGGCTAAAAACGTGAGGGTGAACGCTTGAACTACAATTTTAGAGATCTTCAAACACGATTTGCCCCTCATTTTCAGTTTTTCAGCGGTAGCTGGCACAGGATTGATATTTTCTTTTTCATCCTCCTGCACAGCGGAATATCAAGTGCCTAAGCTTCATTATTAGTATAAACGTGTGATATTATGGTAATACACTGATAGCGTACGTACTGAAAGTTGTGGCAAATAAAGGTGTGCGTTACTCACTGACGCATCGTCGTCTGTCTTCTTGAGATCAGATTCCACCTGTTGAAACTCTCCTTTGCTATCCTCGGGGGTCATTCGAAAGCCTTCGACAAGCATTTTGACCCCAAAAAAGAAAAATAATGCGGTGGATACATAGTAGGTGTATATGCGGGGAATCACTGTCGCAGCCCATCCAAAAACCACTGGAAACAAAGAATGAATACCATTATGCGAACCTTCATTTCAAAGAAAAGATACTTAATTTGTCTAGCTTACAATACAAATTATGCCGAAAATTGAGATAATACAGTATTCCACGAGGGGTGCGATGTGATGAACAATAAAACTAATTTACTAGCATTTCTAGGTTCTTGGATAATATTTGAGAGTAACTCCAACTCAGATTGGTGGAATTTTTTATACTAATAACCTCCAAATCAAGTCAAAATATAATCACTTTGGTTAAACATGTTGCGTCAAAACATGTAAGTATGCAAGTGTGTTTTCTGAGCGCCACTTTTTCTACTGGACCACTATGTACATTATTTTTATGTACTTTTTAATTACGATTCTGATGGATTTTCTGGAACTTAGGTGCCTACCTAAAATGAGTGGGTTTGAAGGGATTGGTGGGACCAACCAATTGAATTTTTTCAAAAAATCAACTGAAAGAGCCATTTATTAAAAAAAGCGGAAAAATTGTGGAATAATCATCCTACCCAGCTATTTTTGGCTAGGCATACCCTACTCTATCGGAGCTATTTCCCTCGTAAGATGCAATTTATGTAGTTTACACAATCCGCTCCCATACAACACCTTGAGCCAAGAAATGTAAAATCCGTCCCAGGAGACTTTTTTCATTTCCAGGGTGAGAAATACCCTCTCGAACAACCGGAAGTACCTACGGATCAACGCGTTGGGTTCGGTCCCTCAACAACTCAAGGAGGTGAGGCAATGAGTAGCCGTGCATTACAGGCAGTATTGCGAGACTAGAGTGTCATGTCTAGTCCTTACTAGTACCTCCTCCTCGAGGACGGCAAAGCACGCCCGGGACACCTTTGGTTATCAGGTGAAAAGCCTGAGACGGCGGTTGACTTGTTTACAACCTACCTATGCAAGTTGCGTAAAACAAATTGATCCCAGGTTGAACAGACGTGCTTCAATTAGTTGGGTGAGTGGTTGACAATCGCAGGTCCCTGATCTAGTGTTGTAACAACCCTCCTGCTGGCACGATACCGGTCAGGCCGATAGTATTTGATCCTATCCATCATTTGTATGAGAAGGTTTCCTTTTCGCCGCGTTATGACACAAATTATTTTCTATCCACACCTGGCGCTCGTCAATCACCTTAATATAACTATAGTAACACATTATTGTGAAGGCCCGCAACACACCGAATAGGAACCTACAATTTCAAGCACACTTATCGCCATAGCATCAGATCATAATTATTCTGTTAATAACCTCATACATATTTGGCATTGGAAGTCCTGAAAATTTTACTCCGCTTATAGTTTTGAAAATAAATAAATCTTATCGAGCAGTAAGGGGAATTTCAGTTTGAAAGTCAATTCCGATTTTCATCTATTTTCTTTCTCGGAACTAAGAAACTTTCATCGTACTGAAACGATCTCTCACCGAAATATTCAACGCTGGAAACAAAGCCAATCTCCAAACAAAGTCGTTATCAAGACTAATAGCATAATTCACCGACTGTTGATTAGGTTTGACCCATGCCCGATTAAATTTTATCCACCCTTCCCTTTGGAAGTAGGAAAAAAATGTCAGGTATGCATGATTTTCGAAGAGTTGAGCATTACAGAGTGCTAAAATCTGGAATAGAGAGATCGAAATTAATATGGAAAGTTCTTCTGGTACCTACCTATTTTTACTACCTACCTATATGATGGCTCACAATGGCAGCAGGCTACCCACCTACCTAGTTTTTAAATGTTGAAGGCACTGTCTCTTTTGAATTCGTACAGTAGCCATACACTCGATTCTACTATTTGTATCAAGTACAACCACAACTTTTAGGTGACTAGTTTCATCAAAATCGGATCAGCGGTTCCATACGATGTCCTGTACCGAACCACTGATCCGATTTTGGCGCGGTTGGTCTTAAACGTTGCGGTTTGCTCCAACTTGGTGCACATTGTCTTTGGAATCCGGTCGAAAGATGTTAAGAGGTCGAAAATCCAAAAAAAAAAACTGTTTTTGAAATTATGACTTTTTTGACATTTGAGCGTTTTTGAGTACTTTAAAGTGAGTGTAGCGGATCCTCTTACCCGAGGTGCGCAACTAGAATAAATTAGCGAAATTTTCGTGTTTTTTTTTTATTGAAATCGGACAACTCTTTCCATGCGTTTTGCTGCAGACGGCGTACGGCGGACGGAAAAAACTTTTTATTGCAGATTTGTGTTCTAAAACCTCTTAAACGTAAAAAAAATTTTTTTCAGGGGGTTGTAAAAAAAAATTTCCGACCGATTACATAGGTACATTATTTCTGGAAATAATGTAGCAATATTAAATCCTCAATACATACACACAATCAAATGAGGCTGCCGAACCATCGTTCACCTCGGTGATTGGCCGTATACCTCCACGCAATCGATATTACTAAATATTACGGATAACCAAATATGTAGGCCCTTCACCTGAAAGGACGCTCATAATGGAAAGTGCTAGAATTGCACCGAAGAAGACTGCCAATCGGGAATGCTTCATTGCCATGATGGCCGCTATGAAGAAAGTCTTGTCGGCGATCTCTGAGATGACGATTACCGAACATGAGGCTATGAATCCTTGCAAGAATTCTATTTCTCTTTTCGAGTTTTTTACTACGTCGCTGTACGGCTGTAGCAAAAAGTGAAGACAAACATGTTAGTGATAATGCAATCGAGGACCGACGAAACAGCTTCGATTGCACAAAATCAAAACAACTTATTTTTGGCAGATTTATCAAAGTGCCACTGCAATCTGGTACGTGGCGTGGGCCTGATTTGAGCCAACCCCCCCCCCCCTGCAAGACATACAAGTGGAGTTCAGATTATCTGCGATCAAACAAAAATATTGTCGGCAATGATTTGGCTACAATATGTAATTAAATACACGGCACGGGGCGGGGGAATGCCGATTCTCATCATAGGAATCCAGCAACCGTCCGTCGCCTCCAAGCACAAAATCGTATAACACGCATGGACTTAGTTGTTTGGATTGTCCTTTTCCCCACTCACACCAATACAATATTGCCTACTTACTCGTGGATAGGTGAATTGGCGCTATAAGAATGGATTTAATACAATCGTATTTCCCATCACTCTTCCTCCGAACCAGAGTAAACGAAGTGAGTGATTAGTGGTGCGCAAATAACACACAGAATATCCATATTTTAGCACAAAATTTTGGACCAAATTCATGATATTTGGACTAATTTGGAGGCTGATAGGACCAAACGTTGCGAAAAACCGAGCCCGTTTTTTTTTAAAGCCAGATATTTTTTAGATAGGAATGCTGCTATAAGTACGCTATTTAATTTATAAGTGAGCTATTTGAACGAGGAAAAAAATCACTTGTTTCAAAATGACGGCTCTAGTTCGACGAGAAAATCAACACCATTACACGGTGGGCGTTCACAGGAGGATAAAAAAATAGGCCACTACCATGTAATGGTTTTACATCCGTAGGTACCGTATTTAGTTCCGGTATTTACAAAGTAAAGTACAAAGTATTGCAATTGTCCTTGAATTGAAAATCAGGTCGGAGGTTCAGAAAACAATTTCGCTCTCACACTTATCCTCAGAATTCTTTTTCTGAACTGTGTGTCCGTGTCTCCGTCTCTATGCTCAAATACAAAATTGCCGCATCGCCTTAAATTCTCAACCTTTTTTTCAATTTTTTGAACTTGAATGCCCGTCTAAGCAAGACCCCTGCTGAGTCAAATTTTCGATTACTCATAAATTATGAGTCATAATACTTCCGAGATATTGGCACTTTCAGTTTTTTATTTTTACTGGTCCCAACAATTATTAGGTGATTTTTTTAAGCATTTTTTATTTTGGTAGCTAAATACAACGTGCTAGAAACGTGCTATAGGCAGGCAGTGTATTCAATTCTACTTAGATGATTGAATTTAATTTCAGTTTATGTGCCCATTAAATTGTGACTTCATGGTTTTTGAGTGGCGCCCGATCGTATTAGAACTCGTTACCTAGGTACCTCTTAAGTGCTAAACATCAAGCGGTAGGTGTGGCACCCATCTTATCAGTAGATACCTCAAGCTTCTTACGTTTAAAGACCTCCACGAGACAATATTACGCAACTTGGTCGGTTTAATCCTAACTACGAAGTGAAGAGGAAATCATTTCCTAGATAAAAAATTATTCTAGCGTTCAAAAAGAAATTATGAGCCCGGGAGGACTGGTGGCACAGGTCGGTAATGTAGGGGGATTCCCAGGTTTCGACTTCAGTGAATCATTCACTGCTGCAGTTCTAAGACAACAATAATGCATAATTTGGAATCTCCTTAGCTTCAACGCTATCTCTATCGCGAATGCTAATAAATCTAGTGAACGTGAAACACACAAAACAACAAAGTTCATACTAGTGTACTCCTTCAGATGATGATCATGATGGTTTTAGGGGTTGTACCTACGTAAAATGATCCTCCCCTAGGTATATCTTACGATGCCTAATAAATTAATGAACATAATAAATTTCAATTTACCAACGCCAGATATATACCATCAAGAAGGTCTTATTAGTACAATAATGGAAAGGCTTTTCTAAATACCGTTGAAACTGTCGGACGTAGCTGGGGGCGGACCTTGAAGGCCCGCAATCAATAGGTAGCTTTAATAGTTTAGCATAATAGGAATATAATTAATTATTGTTCGTTTAATTAATTGTTTTAATAGTTTGGCATTATCCTACACATTAAAGCCAGAGGGGGGAAGGCACATTTACTGACAGAAATTACATTACTTTGAAGTAATTTCAGCATTCTTAATCTTTGATTTACCTTGCAGAATACGTATATATTTTATATAAGAGTAATTTGGCGGATTTCGATTGAAGGCTGGCTTTAAAATCAGCATAATATGCTGCTACATATTATGTAGCGAGTTCTTTGAAATTTTTGATCCATATAGCCTCCAAAGTAGTCGAGATATCGTTCGGGTATCAAATTTACGTATTCAAACATCGAAATATTGTGTTTTTGTGTTTGAGGTAAGTTGTTAAGATGTGCAAGCAAATATGGAAGTATCTACGCACCACTGGTTCCAAAAACTCTGTAACTATAAGTTTTACTGCAGACGGAGTAGGTTGCATCCAAAGCTTATCTACCTACTTCATGTACTTAATGATACTTCTTTTAGGAGTTGGTGGTTAGTTTTCTGTTTCTCTCTGGACTTACATCAACATTAGGTGTCCGGGACCAAGCAGTAGGACTCCAATAGCAAGACATCGTCAACAAACTATGTGGATAGGCGTAACGTTCCTTCACAGGACGCTTCAATATTTTTGCTTCCAGCTCTAACGCCGATTTTCCATTCATAAAAACTTCATTCAAAGACCAAGGATCAAATTAATAAGAAAAACCGACCAAATAATTAGCTTTTCAGTACCTGATACTCAAAGAGACGGAGACGTCGCAGTAGGTTATTTTAATTTTCCAACCCTACGATGGCGATTAATGAACATTAATTTCTGGCGTGTACGATCTTGGTAATGATGAGATTAATTATCAAGTTGACTATTGAGGGGGGGGAGATATTTCCCTCCAATTCAAATTGTTTTTGGTATTTTCCTTTTTTGCATTAAAGGATAATGTATGTATTTAAAATAATCGTCCCTAATTGAAGTTCAATCAGACAGGAATTAAGTATTAGGTAGAGGCAATTGATTGAAATATAGTTAGGAAGGGTATTGCACGCATAAATCACGTTCAAAGGCTTCAAAAACTTTGGGTGTCTAAGCATCATAATAATATTATGATGCTTAGACACATATTATGATATTACTACACTATAATATAGTATAATATTATTATAGTTCGCTACGTTAAATATTTATGAACGGTATAACATTTTCGAATAAGTAAGGAGTAGGTACTTGAGTTGTTTTTAGATGGGCGAAAATTCAATCTCTCAGTTACTTGATCCATGGAGGAAAAATACAATGTACACTCACTGGAAGCGTCGACGAATCATCTTCGTCGTCTTCGAGAAGACCGAATTCAGCTTCATACTTGCCGACGTCTTTACCGAGGTCAGCGTACATGTTCGCTTGTAGAGCAAGCCCAGAACAGGATAAGAATTGAACTAGCAACAGGGCACAACACGTCACGACACGAATCATATTCATAATTCTTCGTTGCTAATCCAGTGAACGAGAAGGGCGTTGATTTATATGTTTAATTTTTGCTTTCATTCCATCACCCGTAGGGACCTACATGAACAGCTAAGGTGACAGCTGAATTAGTACTGCAGAGTTAGCGCCAAGAAACAACTCGGCTCTAGCGTTTACTCATTGGGATGAGATAAACGGTATTGGGATGGAGCGGGAAGCGAGAGACCACCGCACGATAAGCTCGAGACACGATCAGAGGACAAAATACTCGACAATTTGGACAAATGAATTTGGCATTCATGTGCAAATACCTATTATGATTCACTATCTCTCGGTATAGAGCTAGCTTTTTAGTCCCACCGTTTATGCGGAGTTGTGGAAAGTAAGAGTTGCCCCACCCCACCCACGAGAGGGGAGGGGGGTAGCTTTTGTCAACCCCAGGATGGACAGTTGATGCATCTGTTCGAAATGGAGAGAAGACGGAACCTACCTATATTTTTATGTCGCCTGTTTTGGCCCAATGTGCCGAGGTATTGATGTCAAGTAGTTACCCAGTAATCTGTTGGCAGAACCGCTCTCATCTCGCTTTTTTAACGAGGGGCAAGACTGTATTGCAGAACGTATAAGCCCACAGACCACCTACGTTTGTGTTTGATTAGGTATAGGCGTCCATTGACTTTTCATTTTCATTGTTGCTCTCGATCCGTTTGATTGAAGAGAGTCCTTATCAACACAATTTTACGTGCCTAACTTCTTTAAAATACTCCTTCCTTTTGATCGGGAATACCTGATTTCGGGAAACCTATTACTTATTAGGAAAAAATCCGGCCACCGTACGCAATGAAGAACGTTCAAAGCTCCTGAAGTTGGATTACCATATTAGAGTGTAAATTTAATACCACACCTATATTTTGGTTCATTTTTCTTAAGAAATGAACGTTTGTAAGCGGCCAGGAAAAAAATTTTCAAACACCCCCTGAAAATTTGTTGGTTTACGTTTCAAGGGGTGTAGAATCCGAATCTGCAAACAATTTTTGGTCCGTCCGGGGGTTTTCAGGGGAAGGAGCTGTCGTAAATTTTTGAAATTTCCACCAAAAATCAGGTTTCGTATTTAGTTGGTCCTAACGTCTCGACAGAACCCTACCTTAATTTTAAGGCTAGTAAAACAGCTGTTGAAGTTGGAAAAAATTCGTGCTTGTGGCCTTGAATCATTGAGGAAAAGGGGCGTTAAAACGTGCTATGGGTAACAGAGGATTAGAACTGGACAGGAGCTTTGAGGATTCTGATCAGGCCTTGAATCATTGAGGAAAAGATGCGTTAAAACGTGCTATGGGTAACAGAGGATTAGAACTGGACAGGAGCTTTGCGGATTCTGATCAGGCCTAGAATCATTGAGGAAAAGAGGCGTTAAAAGTGCTATGGGTAACAGAGGATTAGAACTGGGCAGGAGCTTTGCGGATTCTGATCAGGCCTTAAATCATTGAGGAAAAGGGGCGTTAAAACGTGCTATGGGTAACAGAGGATTAGAACTGGGCAGGAGCTTTGAGGATTCTGATCAGGCCTTGAATCATTGAGGAAAAGAGGCGTTAAAACGTGCTATGGGTAACAGAGGATTAGAACTGGGCAGGAGCTTTGAGGATTCTGATCAGGCCTTGAATCATTGCTGAAAAGAGGCGTTAAAACGTGCTATGGGTAACAGAGGATTAGAACTGGGCAGGAGCTTTGAGGATTCTGATCAGGCCTTGAATCATTGAGGAAAAGGGGCGTTAAAACGTGCTATGGGTAACAGAGGATTAGAACTGGACAGGAGCTTTGAGGATTCTGATCAGGCCTTGAATCATTGAGGAAAAGATGCGTTAAAACGTGCTATGGGTAACAGAGGATTAGAACTGGACAGGAGCTTTGAGGATTCTGATCAGGCCTTGAATCATTGCTGAAAAGAGGCGTTAAAACGTGCTATGGGTAACAGAGGATTAGAACTGGGCAGGAGCTCAGCGGATTCTGATCAGGCCTTGAATCATTGAGGAAAAGGGGCGTTAAAACGTGCTATGGGTAACAGAGGATTAGAACTGGGCAGGAGCTTTGAGGATTCTGATCAGGCCTTGAATCATTGCTGAAAAGAGGCGTTAAAACGTGCTATGGGTAACAGAGGATTAGAACTGGGCAGGAGCTTTGAGGATTCTGATCAGGCCTTGAATCATTGAGGAAAAGGGGCGTTAAAACGTGCTATGGGTAACAGAGGATTAGAACTGGGCAGGAGCTTTGAGGATTCTGATCAGGCCTTGAATCATTGAGGAAAAGGGGCGTTAAAACGTGCTATGGGTAACAGAGGATTAGAACTGGGCAGGAGCTTTGAGGATTCTGATCAGGCCTTGAATCATTGCTGAAAAGAGGCGTTAAAACGTGCTATGGGTAACAGAGGATTAGAACTGGGCAGGAGCTTTGAGGATTCTGATCAGGCCTTGAATCATTGAGGAAAAGGGGCGTTAAAACGTGCTATGGGTAACAGAGGATTAGAACTGGGCAGGAGCTTTGAGGATTCTGATCAGGCCTTGAATCATTGCTGAAAAGAGGCGTTAAAACGTGCTATGGGTAACAGAGGATTAGAACTGGGCAGGAGCTCAGCGGATTCTGATCAGGCCTTGAATCATTGAGGAAAAGGGGCGTTAAAACGTGCTATGGGTAACAGAGGATTAGAACTGGGCAGGAGCTCAGCGGATTCTGATCAGGCCTTGAATCATTGAGGAAAAGGGGCGTTAAAACGTGCTATGGGTAACAGAGGATTAGAACTGGGCAGGAGCTCAGCGGATTCTGATCAGGCCTTGAATCATTGAGGAAAAGGGGCGTTAAAACGTGCTATGGGTAACAGAGGATTAGAACTGGGCAGGAGCTTTGAGGATTCTGATCAGGCCTTGAATCATTGCTGAAAAGAGGCGTTAAAACGTGCTATGGGTAACAGAGGATTAGAACTGGGCAGGAGCTCAGCGGATTCTGATCAGGCCTTGAATCATTGAGGAAAAGGGGCGTTAAAACGTGCTATGGGTAACAGAGGATTAGAACTGGGCAGGAGCTTTGAGGATTCTGATCAGGCCTTGAATCATTGCTGAAAAGAGGCGTTAAAACGTGCTATGGGTAACAGAGGATTAGAACTGGGCAGGAGCTTTGAGGATTCTGATCAGGCCTTGAATCATTGAGGAAAAGGGGCGTTAAAACGTGCTATGGGTAACAGAGGATTAGAACTGGGCAGGAGCTTTGAGGATTCTGATCAGGCCTTGAATCATTGCTGAAAAGAGGCGTTAAAACGTGCTATGGGTAACAGAGGATTAGAACTGGGCAGGAGCTCAGCGGATTCTGATCAGGCCTTGAATCATTGAGGAAAAGGGGCGTTAAAACGTGCTATGGGTAACAGAGGATTAGAACTGGGCAGGAGCTCAGCGGATTCTGATCAGGCCTTGAATCATTGAGGAAAAGGGGCGTTAAAACGTGCTATGGGTAACAGAGGATTAGAACTGGGCAGGAGCTCAGCGGATTCTGATCAGGCCTTGAATCATTGAGGAAAAGGGGCGTTAAAACGTGCTATGGGTAACAGAGGATTAGAACTGGGCAGGAGCTCAGCGGATTCTGATCAGGCCTTGAATCATTGAGGAAAAGGGGCGTTAAAACGTGCTATGGGTAACAGAGGATTAGAACTGGGCAGGAGCTCAGCGGATTCTGATCAGGCCTTGAATCATTGCTGAAAAGAGGCGTTAAAACGTGCTATGGGTAACAGAGGATTAGAACTGGGCAGGAGCTCAGCGGATTCTGATCAGGCCTTGAATCATTGAGGAAAAGGGGCGTTAAAACGTGCTATGGGTAACAGAGGATTAGAACTGGGCAGGAGCTCAGCGGATTCTGATCAGGCCTTGAATCATTGAGGAACAGGGGCGTTAAAACGTGCTATGGGTAACAGAGGATTAGAACTGGGCAGGAGCTCAGCGGATTCTGATCAGGCCTTGAATCATTGAGGAAAAGGGGCGTTAAAACGTGCTATGGGTAACAGAGGATTAGAACTGGGCAGGAGCTCAGCGGATTCTGATCAGGCCTTGAATCATTGAGGAAAAGGGGCGTTAAAACGTGCTATGGGTAACAGAGGATTAGAACTGGGCAGGAGCTTTGAGGATTCTGGTCAGGCCTTGAATCATTGCTGAAAAGAGCCGTTAAAACGTGCTATGGGTAACAGAGGATTAGAACTGGGCAGGAGCTTTGAGGATTCTGATCAGGCCTTGAATTATTGAGGAAAAGGGGCGTTAAAACGTGCTATGGGTAACAGAGGATTAGAACTGGGCAGGAGCTTTGAGGATTCTGATCAGGCCTTGAATCATTGCTGAAAAGAGGCGTTAAAACGTGCTATGGGTAACAGAGGATTAGAACTGGGCAGGAGCTCAGCGGATTCTGATCAGGCCTTGAATCATTGAGGAAAAGGGGCGTTAAAACGTGCTATGGGTAACAGAGGATTAGAACTGGGCAGGAGCTTTGAGGATTCTGATCAGGCCTTGAATCATTGCTGAAAAGAGGCGTTAAAACGTGCTATGGGTAACAGAGGATTAGAACTGGGCAGGAGCTTTGAGGATTCTGATCAGGCCTTGAATCATTGAGGAAAAGGGGCGTTAAAACGTGCTATGGGTAACAGAGGATTAGAACTGGGCAGGAGCTCAGCGGATTCTGATCAGGCCTTGAATCATTGAGGAAAAGGGGCGTTAAAACGTGCTATGGGTAACAGAGGATTAGAACTGGGCAGGAGCTCAGCGGATTCTGATCAGGCCTTGAATCATTGAGGAAAAGGGGCGTTAAAACGTGCTATGGGTAACAGAGGATTAGAACTGGGCAGGAGCTTTGAGGATTCTGATCAGGCCTTGAATCATTGCTGAAAAGAGGCGTTAAAACGTGCTATGGGTAACAGAGGATTAGAACTGGGCAGGAGCTCAGCGGATTCTGATCAGGCCTTGAATCATTGAGGAAAAGGGGCGTTAAAACGTGCTATGGGTAACAGAGGATTAGAACTGGGCAGGAGCTTTGAGGATTCTGATCAGGCCTTGAATCATTGAGGAAAAGGGGCGTTAAAACGTGCTATGGGTAACAGAGGATTAGAACTGGGCAGGAGCTTTGAGGATTCTGATCAGGCCTTGAATCATTGAGGAAAAGGGGCGTTAAAACGTGCTATGGGTAACAGAGGATTAGAACTGGGCAGGAGCTCAGCGGATTCTGATCAGGCCTTGAATCATTGAGGAAAAGGGGCGTTAAAACGTGCTATGGGTAACAGAGGATTAGAACTGGGCAGGAGCTTTGAGGATTCTGATCAGGCCTTGAATCATTGCTGAAAAGAGGCGTTAAAACGTGCTATGGGTAACAGAGGATTAGAACTGGGCAGGAGCTTTGAGGATTCTGATCAGGCCTTGAATCATTGAGGAAAAGGGGCGTTAAAACGTGCTATGGGTAACAGAGGATTAGAACTGGGCAGGAGCTCAGCGGATTCTGATCAGGCCTTGAATCATTGAGGAAAAGGGGCGTTAAAACGTGCTATGGGTAACAGAGGATTAGAACTGGGCAGGAGCTCAGCGGATTCTGATCAGGCCTTGAATCATTGAGGAAAAGGGGCGTTAAAACGTGCTATGGGTAACAGAGGATTAGAACTGGGCAGGAGCTCAGCGGATTCTGATCAGGCCTTGAATCATTGAGGAAAAGGGGCGTTAAAACGTGCTATGGGTAACAGAGGATTAGAACTGGGCAGGAGCTCAGCGGATTCTGATCAGGCCTTGAATCATTGAGGAAAAGGGGCGTTAAAACGTGCTATGGGTAACAGAGGATTAGAACTGGGCAGGAGCTCAGCGGATTCTGATCAGGCCTTGAATCATTGAGGAAAAGGGGCGTTAAAACGTGCTATGGGTAACAGAGGATTAGAACTGGGCAGGAGCTTTGAGGATTCTGATCAGGCCTTGAATCATTGCTGAAAAGAGGCGTTAAAACGTGCTATGGGTAACAGAGGATTAGAACTGGGCAGGAGCTTTGAGGATTCTGATCAGGCCTTGAATCATTGAGGAAAAGGGGCGTTAAAACGTGCTATGGGTAACAGAGGATTAGAACTGGGCAGGAGCTCAGCGGATTCTGATCAGGCCTTGAATCATTGAGGAAAAGGGGCGTTAAAACGTGCTATGGGTAACAGAGGATTAGAACTGGGCAGGAGCTCAGCGGATTCTGATCAGGCCTTGAATCATTGAGGAAAAGGGGCGTTAAAACGTGCTATGGGTAACAGAGGATTAGAACTGGGCAGGAGCTCAGCGGATTCTGATCAGGCCTTGAATCATTGAGGAAAAGGGGCGTTAAAACGTGCTATGGGTAACAGAGGATTAGAACTGGGCAGGAGCTTTGAGGATTCTGATCAGGCCTTGAATCATTGAGGAAAAGGGGCGTTAAAACGTGCTATGGGTAACAGAGGATTAGAACTGGGCAGGAGCTCAGCGGATTCTGATCAGGCCTTGAATCATTGAGGAAAAGGGGCGTTAAAACGTGCTATGGGTAACAGAGGATTAGAACTGGGCAGGAGCTTTGAGGATTCTGATCAGGCCTTGAATCATTGCTGAAAAGAGGCGTTAAAACGTGCTATGGGTAACAGAGGATTAGAACTGGGCAGGAGCTCAGCGGATTCTGATCAGGCCTTGAATCATTGAGGAAAAGGGGCGTTAAAACGTGCTATGGGTAACAGAGGATTAGAACTGGGCAGGAGCTTTGAGGATTCTGATCAGGCCTTGAATCATTGCTGAAAAGAGGCGTTAAAACGTGCTATGGGTAACAGAGGATTAGAACTGGGCAGGAGCTTTGAGGATTCTGATCAGGCCTTGAATCATTGAGGAAAAGGGGCGTTAAAACGTGCTATGGGTAACAGAGGATTAGAACTGGGCAGGAGCTTTGAGGATTCTGATCAGGCCTTGAATCATTGCTGAAAAGAGGCGTTAAAACGTGCTATGGGTAACAGAGGATTAGAACTGGGCAGGAGCTCAGCGGATTCTGATCAGGCCTTGAATCATTGAGGAAAAGGGGCGTTAAAACGTGCTATGGGTAACAGAGGATTAGAACTGGGCAGGAGCTTTGAGGATTCTGATCAGGCCTTGAATCATTGAGGAAAAGGGGCGTTAAAACGTGCTATGGGTAACAGAGGATTAGAACTGGGCAGGAGCTCAGCGGATTCTTATCAGGCCTTGAATCATTGAGGAAAAGGGGCGTTAAAACGTGCTATGGGTAACAGAGGATTAGAACTGGGCAGGAGCTTTGAGGATTCTGATCAGGCCTTGAATCATTGCTGAAAAGAGGCGTTAAAACGTGCTATGGGTAACAGAGAATTAGAACTGGGCAGGAGCTCAGCGGATTCTGATCAGGCCTTGAATCATTGAGGAAAAGGGGCGTTAAAACGTGCTATGGGTAACAGAGGATTAGAACTGGGCAGGAGCTCAGCGGATTCTGATCAGGCCTTGAATCATTGAGGAAAAGGGGCGTTAAAACGTGCTATGGGTAACAGAGGATTAGAACTGGGCAGGAGCTCAGCGGATTCTGATCAGGCCTTGAATCATTGAGGAAAAGGGGCGTTAAAACGTGCTATGGGTAACAGAGGATTAGAACTGGGCAGGAGCTCAGCGGATTCTGATCAGGCCTTGAATCATTGAGGAAAAGGGGCGTTAAAACGTGCTATGGGTAACAGAGGATTAGAACTGGGCAGGAGCTTTGAGGATTCTGATCAGGCCTTGAATCATTGCTGAAAAGAGGCGTTAAAACGTGCTATGGGTAACAGAGGATTAGAACTGGGCAGGAGCTTTGAGGATTCTGATCAGGCCTTGAATCATTGAGGAAAAGGGGCGTTAAAACGTGCTATGGGTAACAGAGGATTAGAACTGGGCAGGAGCTCAGCGGATTCTGATCAGGCCTTGAATCATTGAGGAAAAGGGGCGTTAAAACGTGCTATGGGTAACAGAGGATTAGAACTGGGCAGGAGCTCAGCGGATTCTGATCAGGCCTTGAATCATTGAGGAAAAGGGGCGTTAAAACGTGCTATGGGTAACAGAGGATTAGAACTGGGCAGGAGCTCAGCGGATTCTGATCAGGCCTTGAATCATTGAGGAAAAGGGGCGTTAAAACGTGCTATGGGTAACAGAGGATTAGAACTGGGCAGGAGCTTTGAGGATTCTGATCAGGCCTTGAATCATTGCTGAAAAGAGGCGTTAAAACGTGCTATGGGTAACAGAGGATTAGAACTGGGCAGGAGCTTTGAGGATTCTGATCAGGCCTTGAATCATTGAGGAAAAGGGGCGTTAAAACGTGCTATGGGTAACAGAGGATTAGAACTGGGCAGGAGCTTTGAGGATTCTGATCAGGCCTTGAATCATTGCTGAAAAGAGGCGTTAAAACGTGCTATGGGTAACAGAGGATTAGAACTGGGCAGGAGCTCAGCGGATTCTGATCAGGCCTTGAATCATTGAGGAAAAGGGGCGTTAAAACGTGCTATGGGTAACAGAGGATTAGAACTGGGCAGGAGCTCAGCGGATTCTGATCAGGCCTTGAATCATTGAGGAAAAGGGGCGTTAAAACGTGCTATGGGTAACAGAGGATTAGAACTGGGCAGGAGCTTTGAGGATTCTGATCAGGCCTTGAATCATTGCTGAAAAGAGGCGTTAAAACGTGCTATGGGTAACAGAGGATTAGAACTGGGCAGGAGCTCAGCGGATTCTGATCAGGCCTTGAATCATTGAGGAAAAGGGGCGTTAAAACGTGCTATGGGTAACAGAGGATTAGAACTGGGCAGGAGCTCAGCGGATTCTGATCAGGCCTTGAATCATTGAGGAAAAGGGGCGTTAAAACGTGCTATGGGTAACAGAGGATTAGAACTGGGCAGGAGCTCAGCGGATTCTGATCAGGCCTTGAATCATTGAGGAAAAGGGGCGTTAAAACGTGCTATGGGTAACAGAGGATTAGAACTGGGCAGGAGCTTTGAGGATTCTGATCAGGCCTTGAATCATTGCTGAAAAGAGGCGTTAAAACGTGCTATGGGTAACAGAGGATTAGAACTGGGCAGGAGCTCAGCGGATTCTGATCAGGCCTTGAATCATTGAGGAAAAGGGGCGTTAAAACGTGCTATGGGTAACAGAGGATTAGAACTGGGCAGGAGCTCAGCGGATTCTGATCAGGCCTTGAATCATTGAGGAAAAGGGGCGTTAAAACGTGCTATGAGTAACAGGGGATTAGAACTGGGCAGGAGCTTAGCGGTTTCTGATCAGAGGTAACATAGGCATGTTTGGCGTCATTAACTATAGATTTTTCTATGCTGAATCGAATGAGACCATCGTCACGCCGGTAGCTTCAACCGTGTAGGATTTATTGGAGTTTTAGTGAGACATTTTTGAGTTTTTTAAAATTTCTACAATTCTTAATAACTTGAAAACGACTAGAGCCACGAAATTCGTTTTCCACTCGTTGGGATCCCACAAGGATTTTGTCCTCCCAATATCTTCAATGTCTCCAAAATTCTTCAAAGAATTTGACAATCTTCTTACACAACAAACATTGGGACAAGTTGAGAATTTGGCCTTGGTTCTTAGGTACGGTTGACTGATCATTGCTCAGCTGCGACATTCTAATCTATTTTGGCATGGACCATAGGGACCATGAATATAACAAGAAAAATTTTGTACCGCCGAGTAAACGGAATTTATGGATTGTTGCTCACTTCACAGGTTGCTTGCTCAATGTCGGGGAAAGCTGGTCGATTTAGCAGACTGATGACCCCTGCCTAATAAAAAATAACAATCTCAATAACGCAGAAATAGGGCCACTATGTCAAAATCGCAATAACAAAAAAAAACTCCCTTTTCAAAGCTTTTGAATGATGTCCGTCGTGTGACCACAACGGATCATAAAAATGAAGAAAAGAAGTAGAAGAGGAGGCAAAACTGCCCTGCAAGACGCATGTCTCTACCGGGAGGACTGCGCTCATTCTTATCGATGACTACAGTGTGAAGATACAATTTGATAAGAACCAGGGGAATTCTCCCTTTTGAATTACGCTCTCTGTGGGGCCTCCAGTTCGATTTGCATGTACCGTGGTTTGGTTGGAGAATGAGCATTTCGTGCGCCCGTTGGATAGTTTAAGTTATTGCTAAGTTTTGATTTACGATTGAGGCGCTTGACTGAAAATCCAAAATGGAAGCTTTGATCCCGGTTATAAATAAGTTACAGGACGTTTTCAACACTGTTGGTGCCGATGCAATTCAACTTCCACAAATCACTGTGATTGGCACCCAGGTAAAGTCTAGCTTGGCTAGAAAGCGGTTATTCCTTTTTCTACTATTGTGTAGGTAGTTAATTTTAGGGAAGCGCCAATCGCCTTACTGATTGATGGGGTGTGGTGTGGTTTACCCCAATGTGAAAGATATTAAAATAACCATTGTTCTGTTCTATGTTAATTTTTGATCCCAGTATAATGTTATTCACCAGTGTAGAGTGGTGGAATAATTGAAAATTAGCTGAAATCGTTCAGAAACACACAAAGATAAGAGAACTGAGGAGAATTATTGCGCAAAAATCAATCGTTCCTTGAAAAGTACCTACTCTGTTTTAAATATTTACGAATGTTCCAACCAAAAGATTAACAACAGTTTATCAACTAGTTTTTTTGCCACTGGGAGAGTTGAATTATTTTTCCATTCATTTTCTTGTTACCTTTCTCTAGAATGACGACCTCTCTTAGGAATCTGGGTACCGAAACTCTCGAGGAATATGTTTCTGCTGACCCCCGGAGAGGCCAACACTGCGAAAGCGCTAGGGACTGAGTACATCATACAATTCGTATCTTGGGCTCAGGGAAGCCCAGTGGCTAGAGCGACTGACTCAAGCTGCAGGCTATACCTGGGTTCGATTTCCCATTGGTGGCATGAAAACTTCAGCTCATCTCTGGGATTCGGAGTTCCTTAAAATTATCATAATTGAAAAACAGTTCTTCAATTTAGTTGACCCATAGGGTTAGAACTAGTTACTAAACCATTATTACGCATCATAGCTTCAATCCTACGCTCAAACTATCTCCAAACACAAAAAGCTACGAATTCTAATTTTGAAAACTTGAATTAATGGTTAGTCAAGGTTTGTGAGACGTCACCGCTTGAAAAAAAGCGGCCAAAGCGTCAATAAGATGCGCAGGTATTTGACATGAAAAAAAACGGTATTGAAGCATTCCAGGGTTAACATCCGAATTGCATCAAATCATGTTTTTCTCCCCATTTTCGTTTCAGAGCTCCGGAAAAAGCTCCGTCATCGAGAGTGTCGTTGGGCGTTCCTTCTTACCGAGAGGCACTGGGATCGTCACTCGAACCCCTCTCGTCTTGCAGTTGAATTACTGCCCCAAAGAAGACAAGCAACGGCGCAGTGAGTATGGTAGGTTGTCTGCTCTATGTTTTTAAATTGGGCAATTTTTTCAAAATGAATCTTTTCGATTCAGACCTATCATCATCGCTATTTCCTGCGGTACGGTAATCTCGTTATTAACGTCCAGATCCTCATGTTATTATTTTTTGGCGTTATTCACCCTAGCACCATCCCTAGGAGTGTGTTCCAGCACCTTGACTGCGTTTCTTTAAATCTTTTGGGTTCTTTTTCAGTTTCCGCTATTAGAGAGTTTTTGCAATTATATTTTCGACTTGTCTCAACTTAGTAAAAATGATGAATCTTAGCAGATAATGTGAGATAAACAAGATACTTATCTATGTAGGTTGCGTAATTTTAACTAAGTTGCATGATCTGTATAATCAACTCCTCAACAAAAGTTTATTTGATTCTAGTGTTATGAGCTAATTGAGCTACAGTAGCTCAGCTATGAATTTAATCAACTTGCCTAGAGTGGAAGTCACGTCTCTGGCTCGCTTTGAGTTCTGGGCGAAGCCAAACCCCTGACCACTTGATCACCGGTGGAGTTACAGCAATTTTCTTTAATTCATAGGCACTGCTGATGTTGAAGAGTGGGCGCAGTTCTTGCACACAAAGAACCGAATGTACACGGATTTTGACGATGTGCGCAATGAAATATCCGCTGAGACTGATCGCATGGCTGGCCACAACAAGGGCATATGTGTTGAGCCTATCGTTTTGAAAATGTACTCGCCTCACATTCTCAACTTGACTCTGGTGGATTTGCCTGGTTTAACCAAGGTGATATTTGTGATAATGTATTATCGCTTCAGGTTGGGAGTTTTGTTGAATTCCAACCTACATGAATTTGGGGTTTTGACATTTTTCATGAAATCCGATTAATATAAGTTCGTTTTCAGATTATTGATTGGCAGGGTTGATCTGAAGGGAAAATGCCTTGAATTCTAAAAATCAGTTCAGTAGCTTTGACGCAAAGTCGAGGACTGCTAATGAGTATAGTTGACCAAATAACATCTAAACTACCGGGCCGATTTTGATCATTATAAACTCATTTTCTTCTGATACACCCCCCTCCACACCTGTAACCAAATAATACGGAACATATTTAATGATTTCCATAGCCTTTTTTAACTTTAGGTATTGTTTATAGATCAACACCACTCGAGTCCCTCAAGGTGGTATATCTGAGCTGCCATATTTTGTGTTTTCTTGATGTTCTTTGTAATTGATTCCGTCTTATAGTCTAAAATTATTTATAGGCCTAACTTGTTTTTTCAAATAATTTTCAGGTCCCAGTTGGTGATCAACCCGAGGACATAGAGAATCAGATTCGCGAACTCGTTTTCCAGTACATAAAAAATCCAAATTCCATCATTTTGGCTGTGACGCCTGCCAACACTGATATGGCAACGAGTGAGAGTATTAAGATTGCCAAAGAGGTAGATCCTGATGGGAGGCGAACGTTAGCTGTTGTCACTAAATTGGATCTGATGGATCAAGGTATGAGACTAGAGAACTTGACGTACTCGTATGTACTCAAAGACGCTGCTTCGACCGTAGCTGACAGATTGGGTTACTGGGGTTTCAGCTTAATTATTTCTACCCCAAAAAAAATTATCAAAAGTTCCTTGCACATCCTCGGTTTCAAAGAGTTACGCTGCTAGATGGGTTTGGTGGCAAATCCTACCAAATCAGGTAAACCGGTTCCAATTACTTGAAGATTCCAAACTGCTTTCTCCCGCATAAGTTAGAAGACATAGCTAAACTGTTGGGGCTATCTTAAATTAGGGTTGATTTTTCCTGAAAATTAAAAAAAATCAGTGGTGCGTTGATAACACACAACATTTTGAAACGTATACGTGTGACACAATTTGATCATATTTTGACTACTTTTAAGGATGTTTAGGTCAGAAATATCAGAAAAGCCGCTATGCAAATTTTAAAATTCGCTCACAATAAAAGTAAGCTACATTATTGGAATATAAAAAATATCCACATATTCTGCAAGGTAAAACAAAGATTTCAAGACCAAAAACGCTCAAATAGGTTCATTTTTGTGGCTGGAAAAAAATAAAATAGAAAACACTAAAAATGCAAATATATTTGAAGTACTGTGAGTTCTTCGAATTCCGATTAAACAGGGTGTTAGGTCTTGCCGAGACAAACCTTTCAGTTCAAGAAATTTGAAAAAAGGTTGAGGATTGAGGGACCGATGGCCAATTTTGTAAATGACACAGAGACACTTGTTCAGGAAGTGATTCTCAGTTAATATGTGTTAGTAAAAGTTTTTTCTGAAGCTCCGTTCCGAATCTCGATTTTAGGACGATTTCGATGCTTCCATTTACTCTGTACATTAGGGTGGAGCGAGAATCGAGAAAATAATTTTTTTTTCATTTTTCACGTTCCAGCAGGGCGCTTTTGTTGCGTTTTGCCTTCCTGATGAAGAATCAAAAAACTTTGGGCACAATAAAAAATTCCTTCAGTTCCCACAAACGACTTGAAGTACAAGGAGGGGCAAATTTGAAACTTTGAGGAATTAAATTTAAAAAAAAATTATGAAACTAACTGAAATGTATTTTGAACCATATAAAAGTTATCTCCTTTGTTTTACAACTGTCTAGAAAATGTTTGAAGGCTCATTAAAGCCACAAAAAATACTAATAATACGAAGCGAGAACGTCAAAACACCATACAGGGGTAAAACAAGCAAAACCGGACATTCCCTCAAATTCTTCTTGGTTTCAAGTTTGTTGACCTTCTTCAGCATTGCGTGGGACCTGTTTTCAAGCCGGCCATCTCAAAAGACCCCAAAAAGCATACTTTCTTGAAAAATTGATTTGAATGAAGAGTAGAATGTGCGTTATTCACTTAAGAAAAAAACACAAAACCCCGAATCTTATAGACACATGTGGGAACTGAAGGGATTGAGTTTTTGAAAAATTGTTTTGCACACGTCTCATTGAGATCATATTGCAGCAAATTAGCCTTGTTGGAAGAAGAAAAAAATTCATTTTGATTTTCGCTCCACCCTACTGTACATATGGAAGTAAAAACTAGCCGTTTGGAAGAAAAGGTGTTTCTGGCGGACAGGCAGGTTTTTTCTAAATTGCACATTCGAATTGTACACTCTTTGAAACTTAAACCATAAACATTTCTGGTTCTTAGATGATTACAATGGTTTATTGTTGAGTGATAAACCAAAATTGAAGAATATTGTGGAAAGATTTAGTGGAGATGCAAGTAACCGTCTTTGGCACAATGGCCCCCTAGTTTTGTACCTAGGAGTTCTCAGTGTAATATGATTTGAAGAGGAGATTTGGAGGTTTATGTCAGTCATTCCCAAGAGTGGGTCTTATTTTTGCCAAGCTAGGTTATAGATTTGCATTTTAGATGTGAAATTATGCTGTTTAACATAATTATTTTCCAGGCACTGATGCTATCGACATTCTATGCGGCAAAATCATCCCCGTGAAATTAGGAATTATCGGTGTAGTTAACCGTTCACAGCAAGACATTATTGACAAGAAGGTACTAATTTCTGTGGTGCCAATCCCTCAAACAATGTGCTTGCCCTCTGGTATATAATACTGAAGAAGCTTGATGCTCTGTCTTAAATCGGTATTTTATTCATGAATGTTTATTGTTTTTAGTGCATCAAAGACGCTCTGAGGGACGAAGCGGCGTTCCTGCAGCGGAAATATCCCACATTGGCAAATCGCAATGGCACTCCATACTTGGCCAAAACACTCAATCGATTGCTAATGCATCACATACGTGATTGCCTCCCTGATTTGAAAGTATGTAGCCTATTAAGTATATGAGAACAAGTTTTTAATTTGTGCCATAACACTTTTTTTGTGAATTCTCTAAACACCAGACAAATACTGGCTATCGTAGCAATGTTCAAGGCTTTCAATTTATGTACTTTACCTAACATAATTTTAATCGTGTAATTTTAACCTGTAATTAATTCGACTAAGGGTTGGGGTAAGAATGTTTTGGACAATCCAAAATATCCAGCTTGTCCCAGATGACCGCGACAGGGTGAGAACGTGTACCATCCTCCACACTTAGAGGTCAATAGGATATATGAAAAAAATTTTACCTGGTAGTTATCTTATAAACAAAGGCATCATTCGCGTTATTTATTTGTCCTTTCTACACCAATGTTTTAAGTACCTAATGACTCCTTATTTTTTCCTTGTGGATCGCTGTGCAGGTATGAGTACAAGAGTCAGAGGGCGAAAATCATTTCCTTTGGGTTATGATGCTCTCATTACATATATTACCTTCATTTCTAGTGTGTTCAGCACACAGGCCATCTTCAGGAGCTTCAATATAAAAACACCCATATCCAGCTATAATAACCGTCCTTGAATACTTATTAGCATGATCGAGTAATGCCTAAAATCCCTGGGTTTGCTCACCCTGAGATTCTCGGCATTGTGGAAATAAGTATTCAATGAAGGGATGCTGCATAATATGTGTGCTCTAGATTGAAGCTCCTGTTGAGGGGCTGTGTGCCGAAAGCGCTGGAGCTGAAGGATATATATACAACAAGAGCATGGCATGGGTTATCTCTTTCCCTCACCCAAATGAACCAAGTTTTGAAGGGACCATAACGTCAAAAAATCATTTGTCCATTAGTATTCGGCAACACATTTTCTTATGAAGGTTGACTATTAGTTTTTCTGCTAGTGGTTGTATACTATGTGGTAATTTGCAGACAAGAGTTAACGTCATGGTATCGCAGTTCCAATCACTGCTAAATTCTTATGGTGATGATATTGGTGACAAAAGCCAAATGCTGCTTCAGATTATTACGAAATTTGCCTCTGCTTATTGCAACACCATCGAGGGTACTGCGCGTAACATTGAAACGACTGAATTGTGAGTAGCATAGATTTCATAGGATAATATAAGAAGAATCTATCATCGAATATTATTTCCTGCATTTTTATGATACCTTTGTTTGTCCCAGATGCGGTGGTGCTCGAATTTGTTACATTTTCCACGAAACCTTTGGTAAAACCTTGGATTCGATTCATCCACTCGCAGGCCTCACCAAAAGAGATGTCCTGACTGCTATCCGGAACGCAACTGGCCCCCGACCTGCGCTTTTTGTGCCTGAGGTTTGTTCCATACCAAAATGTAAAGTATGGATTTCAATCATTAAATTATTCTTACAGCCCAGATTTTAGCAATGCAAATCTAATCTAATAAAAATCAAAGAGGATGATTTCATTGAATTAACTATAATTTTCGTCCTTATTTACTACCCTTGGTAACCTTACCAATATTTACTTTCTTTGCATATGTCTGATTTACAGGTCAGTTTTGAGCTTCTGGTAAAGAGGCAAATTCGAAGGCTTGAAGAACCATCCCTCAGATGCGTTGAATTAGTCCATGAAGAAATGCAGAGTATCATTCAACATTGTGGTACGGAATCTCAGCAAGAAATGATGAGATTTCCCAAACTGCATGAAAAGATAATCGATGTAGTTACACAACTGCTTAGGCGTCGTTTGCCAACAACCAACCAAATGGCAAGTCTCCAAATAGTTGACTCTGAAATGTGAATTCTTAGAATGATTGCAACTAATTCGTGCTCCATTTCACGTGGCAGGTTGAAAATTTGGTTGCAATCGAGCTAGCCTACATCAATACGAAACATCCTGACTTTCACAAAGAAGCTGCCCTGGTCCCATCATTGCTGGACACAGCTGCTGAAGAGGAAGTGATAGAAACGTCAAGGAACATGAGGAGGCCTCTTTCACAACTCCTGGGTGATGACAGACGGGTAATGAGAGTTCCATAAACAATACTATTTCATTGAGGGATCCTGCGTGCAGGAGTGGTCATCGAGGCTATCAGTCTCAGATCCCAAACATGGATCAGCTGATTCGATTCCCGCTCGTGCTCGGGAATTCGCAGGGTTTCCTGTTTCAGTTTCACCTGTTCAGAATATCCCCTCCATCATGCCACGGCCTTTTGGCGATCATCAAAAACTTGAAGAAAAAACTTCACAATGCATGAATTATTTTTTTAACAAACAAATTTTTCTCCTAACCCTTGACAGCTAGAAGTCCAAAAAATTGCCAAGTTTTCTTCCATTGGAACTAATAATTGGGATTGGGCGCTTCCTTACACTAGTCGAGGTTCAGGTGTGCTTCCAGAGTAATGTCGGTTATCGCCAAAATAATCGTTAGGCGGGTAGAACGGATCTACGGATCTTTTACGATGGTCTAGCTAATTTGGGGAATTTCGGTTACTGAGGGACGTAATAAAAGTGACGCGTCTGGTTTACGTTTGTCTTTCTTCGCCAATTAGACTCTTTCCAGTGGGACTAAGGTCCGTTTTATAAATTTATTTAAGCACTAATTAATTTCCAAGAAAATTTCCTTATGACAGTAAATTATAATATGTCCTGGGTGAAATGTAGTGCAAGCGTCCTTGGATAAATCTAGCGTTAAATGAATTGATAAACCGGCCCTAAATCTGCAGAAAAGCTCCCATTTCATAATTAGTTTCCGCAGGGGTACAGCCGACCTGTGGAGAATGGGCCGACTGAAAATCTCACCGATGGGGGCCCGTTGTCAATTGGTGATGGTATCACATCACCTCCTGTTCAGCCTTCAACTCCAATGCATTCGAACGAGCAGGCGCAACTTGGCCGATCAGTGAACGTTGATGTGCCTTGTGTACCGTCTGGTCGCAAACTTTCAGAAAAGGAGCAGAAAGAATGTGCAGTGATTGGTACGTGCCTTCTTGTAGAAATATTCGATGAAGAATTTTCTTCTCCTCTGATCTCTATTCAAGAAAATCCTTCTGAATTTCAGTCCCCAAAATCTGCTCTACCCCCATTTGCCAAGCCCCATTACGCAGAATCAAAACTATTTTTCAGAGCGTCTCATCAAGTCCTACTTCTACATTGTACGGAAATCTATTCAAGACAGTGTTCCTAAAGCAGTGATGCACTTTCTTGTCAACTACGTGAAAGATAACCTTCAGAGCGAACTAGTCACTCATCTGTACAAATCAGACGCGGCTGAAGAGTTGTTGAACGAATCGGAGCACATTGCCCAGAGAAGAAGGGAAGCAAGTGATATGCTCAAGGTTTGTTGAACAAATCCCCTTTCGTTCCCCGTGCTCTTGCTACCCTGAATGCTACTGAGATCGGTATGGCTTGTTGGGTTGATTATGTTCGGCATATAAGCAAGTTTAGTTTTTGTGTACAGATTCCATTCGAATAGTATCTAAAAGTACCTACATGCGCTTGAGAAATTGAATATTTTCTCAAAGTAGTGAGATAATGGGTAGACGTTCACTTCATCAATAGCTGGTTATACAAGGAAGCCCTGATTTATCTATTCCCATGTGACTGTGCCGAAAAATCATAATTACGCTGTTTATACAAATGATTAGTTGATTATATAAATTTGTGAACTGAGAGAGATATGTAGATAGTTATTTTCACATTTTGAGCTCGGCATCTCTCAAAATGTGGGACTTTGTCGTATCATTTTACGGTATGGGTTTTTAATGTTTGCCCATTTTGAGTGAAATAGAATTCTATCCCCGATTGAGTTCCAAAATATTGAAATATCTAGTGTTGAATCTAGTTAAAATTATTAGCACTAGGAAAGAAAAAAAAACCTGTCGTTGAGGTAGTGGTCACTGATAACGCTTCTAGTTTTGCTGAATTTTTGTTGATCATGGTAAAATATCTATTTTTACGATCGTTCTATTTTCCCAGGCTCTACAAAAAGCCAACCTGATCATCAGTGAAATCCGAGAAACGCAGCTATGGTGATCGTCGACTCCGAATAAACAGTTAAGATATCTAGGCAGGTAGTTCATTGATTTAGTTCCATTTTCATAAGTGCGTAATATTTATTTTCGAATAGTGAAACTTTTCTAGGATGATAGCTCAACGTGTACATTTTTTATTTCTCCTCGATTTTTCTCTTTAGTTATCTATTTTTGTGCTTCTGTTTCCCTCCACATCAAGTTAGCCCGTTGTTCCTGGATTTCCAAATTAGACTAGATTTGAACCAACCTTTTTTTTGCAGAATAGATGTGAAACCAAAATGTGATGTGAAATTCAGAAATGCAAAAGCCTTCGGATACCGATTCTTTAATATTGTCTAGTTCCGTCAAGCTACTTGGTTGCTTGTGGGGCTTCTAACCCGTTAGAACCTGACAGCACTTGTTTCCCTTAGCATTGTTTCATTTCAGTCTTTTTGGTTCAGAAGGTATTGTTTTAGGCTATGATCGTCAAAACAATTTTTTAGCCTTAATGTCCCCGGTTTTATTTTGCATTTTGCTTAACAATTATTACCAATGGATGCTGTTATTTTGTGTAATCTGTATGGCTTATCAGAGAACAGGCGTAATCTGCAAAGCTTCTGTGGGTTATGAATCAGATTCTCTTTGGTGACATGATGGCGCCTAAGATTCACGTCATCCCTACTATCAGGGTTTTATAATAAAAAAGTAGGTTCAAAGTCTGAGGACTAACCTTTTGAGTTGCTCATTTGAACGTTCTTTGTCCTTTTTTCATTGATCCAATCAAAGAGCATTAGGTACTTATCATTTTCGGCCACTTAACGACAGCTTTACAGATGACCAGCGGTTCTATTCCATAACATCATAAAACATTGTTAGAAAACTAAAAACTAAGCGACATTTTCAGAGAATGGATGCAGCGAAAGAAGTTCTACTATTTGTACTCATTTGGAAAATACAGAACAAAAATGAACACCCGAATACACCGAACTGTACTTTTAAGAATAGGGGACGGCATATAGTTAATTTTTCAGAACGAGAAAAGCTAATTCTAGTTGAAGCTTAAAACTAATGATCGCAGCTTTACCCCCCCCCCTCCCCATTGAATCTTTACTGCCAAAGAGTCCATCCTGACTGTCTGCGTAGCATGCAGGAACATATTATGTTCTTGCATCTTTAAGAAGTTCAAGCTCACCTTCATAAAATTGATTTTCAATCATAAACTTGATCGGTTTTAGGCCAAAGAATCACAAGAATGATAGTATCATGAAATTCCAAACAAACTTTTTCAATTATCCGAAGTTTCTTCAACAAGTTTACAGTGTATGCGCAAATGGTATATAATTCCTCTTCTATGATTCGGGTTGTTTTTGCAATTGCATGGTTTCTATTATTGTTTCAGACTGATCGAAATAAATAATCAATTGTAAAATGAAACTTTTTGGTAAATTTTGTGTGTTGAATTTTTTCGTTCTGATCACCTATTGCACTTCTACATTACATTGGCTTGAACAATTTATTGTTCTCGAATATGAGGGATGGGCAACTTGTGTCCGCTTGTTTCTATAAATTGCCAACATTTTTCAAAGCCTGCTTATTTAACTGCAGCCTTAGAAAACGTTCTCCAGGGTCTATTTTGTAAAAGGCCTCGCTGAGGCAAAGAGCCTTAATGTAAGACGTCATCCTACTTTCCAGAAATACATCATCATGTTCGATTACTGAAGCTATGAGTATAAAACTCTAGGAGCAATAATCTTGCGCACCCGACTGCTGCCTCCCCAATGACACAATGTTGAATACCTGAATCTCAATAATGACCATTTGAGCTGTAAGACAAAACTTTTTAAATTCGTTTTTTGTTGAAATGGCATATATGAAAATTGTTACATTTTTTCTTTGAACACTGACTGGCCTGTTAAATATGGAAACAGGCAGTTGAAATCAGCATTAAGCTAGATAATGTTGTAAATTGGAGAAAACAAAAATAAAAATAGTTGAAAAGTAGAAGTTTGTTCTGTCTATAGGTAGAGTCTGTAGAGTCTTGGAGCAATCATTTGCGCAAACAATAACCGACTTACCAACTGGTTGCATTTCTTGTCCAGCATTAAATGATAGGTACCCTTGAATTTTAGGGGATCTCTTTCAAGCAGTATTGTAAATATTTTCATTTCTGTTCAACAACCGAAATTCTCATGCTCTCATGCTTCTGACTTCTTTATTGTTACTATATTCCAGCTAGACTTTCAAAGGTAGGTATAGTAAATTTTCATTGTTGGTTGTGCATTTAACCACTTACTACAGTAGGTAGTTGATATTGAAATATACTTTCCCCGGATTTACCGCGATTCGTTACCACAGTGAAATGAAAAGCACATTGTTTCCCATCACTTTCATTGGCTATACTGTATAAATATACCTTATTTTTACTGTTGTTGTCTAGTTTCCTTTAGGTACCAATGCTTTATTAATGCCAGGGATCTCCAACCTTTTCCAAGGTGGGCCAAATTGAAATCTATCCTCGACTGCGCAATTTCTAGAACTTGGCTTTTGTCACTTTTATGACGATGTTTTTGGCCTTTTCACAGATTTTTGGCCAATTTGGTCAGAGAAGTGACATCAGGCAGGTCCTAGGAATAGGCATTTTTAAAGTCTGGAACTTGAGAACGGATTAAAAAAAATTGTATAAAAGTTGAATTATCAGTCTGGAAAGTAATCCCAATCAGCTCCCAATTGACCGTGACTAGACTGAAGAACTTCAATGTTGGCGGAAAATTTGTCATTCTATCTAGTGTAAACCCTTGGATTAAAAAAAAACTACAAATTTTGAAAACCCGCCAAACACCAAGTGACCTTGAAATTGAAAACTTATCCACGTCTTCTGCTCGGTTAACTAACATTTGACCAAGAACGCTCAAATCGGTTCGTTTTTGGCCAGAAGGAATAAGATAGGAAACATTAAAAGACTGGGCGGGGGGTGGTTAAATATATTTATTCCCTCTCCATCGCAGAATTACTGGGCACACGTACATGGATACATGCCAATGGAAAGGTAAGTGCGTCAATAAATTTAATCAAATTTTGCTCTACGTCACGATATATGACCTAACACCACCTGAAAATCAAAATGTGTATCAACTGTGTAATCAACAAAGTGTAACTGGAATTGAAACTCAAAATCAAACCGCAACTCTAGCTCAAACTAGAACTGAAACTCGAACTCGAACTATAAACCCAAACTTGAACCTAAACTGAAACTCGAACTTAAACTCAACCTCAAACTGGAATTGAAAAACTAACTCAAAAACCAAACTGTAACTGAAAGTCAAACTGGAACTCAAGCTTAAACTTAAATTCAACTTCAAACTTGGACTCAAACTTCAACCCAAACTCAAAGTAAAACGGAAACCCAAACTTGAACTTAAACTGAAACTTGAACTCAAACTCAGTTTGAGTTTACGTATGAGTTGCAGCGTCAATTTCACTTTGAGTTCGAGTTTGAGTTTAGGACTGAATTTCAGTTTGAGTTGAATTTTCAGTTTGGAGTTTGAGTTTAGGACTGAGTTTCACGTCGAGTTCGAGTCAAAGTAAGGTAAACTCAAATTGAATTTGTGTTTGATCTCAAGTTTGAGTTTCAATTCCAGTTTGAGTTTAGATCTGAGTTTCACTTTGACATCGAGTTGAAGTTTCAGCTTGAGTTTAGGCCTGAGATTTACTTGAATCGACCTGAATTTTCAGTTTGAGTTCGAATTTTTATTTCAATCTGACTTAGAGTTTAAATTCGAAATTAAGTTTGAGTTTTGGTCCGAGTTTCACTTTGAGTTCGAGTTGAAGTTTCAGCTTGAGTCACAGTTGAGTTTGAATTTTGAGTTCAAGTTTAGTTTATGAAATAGTTCGAGTTTCAGTTTAAGTTATAATTCGAGTTTCAGTTCCACTTTGAGTTTGAGTTCAAGTTTGAGTTTAGGTTTGAGTTTACAATTCAGTTTGAGTTTTCATTTCAGTCCGAGTTTTAGTTTGAGTTCAAGTCATAGTCCGAGTTTCAGTCTCACTTTTAGTTTGAGTTCAAGTTCGAGTTTAGGTTTGAGTTAACATTTCAGTTTGAGTTTTCATTTCAGTTCGAGTCTCAGTTTGAGTTGCAATTAAGGTATGAGTTTCGTTTTCACTTTGGGTTAAAGTTTCCGTTTGAGTTTAGTTCCAGCTACAGCTGTAGTTCAAATTTGAGTATAGGTATGAGTTCGAGTTTTTATTTCAGTCTGAGTTAGAGTTTGAACTACAGTTAGAGTTTTAGTTTCAGTTAGAGCTCAAGTGTGAGTTTGAGTATGTTACAGGTTCAAGTTTTAGTATGGAAGTTTGAGTTAGGTACAGTAAGTTAATCCAGTTCCAGTTCAAATTTGAGTGTAAGTTTCAGTTTGAGTTCCAGTTTGATTTTGAGTTCAAGTTTGGGTTCAAGATTGAGTTTTCATTTCAGTCTGAGTTGGAGTTCTAATTACAGTTTGAGTTTTGGTTTGAGTTTACGTTTGAATTGTACTTCAAGTTCGAGCATAAGTTCCAATTTGAGTTTGTGTTGAACTT
This sequence comes from Nesidiocoris tenuis, assembly GCA_036186465.1. Classification (NCBI taxonomy): domain Eukaryota; kingdom Metazoa; phylum Arthropoda; class Insecta; order Hemiptera; family Miridae; genus Nesidiocoris; species Nesidiocoris tenuis. The sequence goes on along the minus strand of AP028910.1, from coordinate 24,238,145 downwards.
TCAGTATGCATTTGAGTTTCATTATGGGTAGATGATCTTGGTGTGTGCCGGCTGCATGCCATTTCTTGTAGCTGGTCCGGTAGGTCATTGCTTCGGTAGACATAGGTGGGGTCGACCGATTTGGTTTTGCTTGGTTTTGATTCGCTGTTGTGCTTCCGTCAGATCATCCAACTGATGAGCCATAGCTGCTATCAGTCAGTGATAACAATGTAAACATTTTCTCCCTGCCGAAATCGGAAGTACCGAAGTACCTAGTAAATTGCCTTCTGCTGAATGATTGAAGGTGGCAAAATTTGAACGGGTATAATATTCCTGAAGTGCGTAAATTTACGCAGAAACCTACTTGATTTATCTGAACTCATTATGAATTTTCAAGTTTCACTATTTTAGTTGGAAAGCGACAGCTTAAATTAAAAAAACTCAAGTTCCGGATTCTGTGCTTTCTTTATCATGTGTGATGCAAATTCGGTGCTTCCAGATTCAAAATCGGTAAGACTACATTTCTTCCCTCTTCTCGATGCTTACTTAAAAGGGCGCATCCGTCATGTTCACCATAAATTATCAAGCCAGTTCGCTGTAGCAGGTCGTAACAATTTTTTTAAACATTCTTAAACATTCTTATGGGTTAGCAATCCATCCATGTTAACATCAATTTAATGGTTCTCAAAAACTAAGGTGCATCATTTAGTTTGAAACTGTTCTGTCATAAATCCTGAACTAAGCCGAGCATTTCTTCCAGTCAGAGAGCAGATGCGTTGTTCAATTTTTGGGGAATCGTTAGATTACTATTATTGTTAATTTTTTCTTTCACTGAGGATTGGAATGGGTAATCGAATAGGAAAAGATTTAAAAACGTAATATTATAATTTAAATTTTGACATTAAATAAAAAACTCAGGTAAGGTAACTTAATTAAACTTAATTAAATTTTGAATTCATATGATAATGGAACATCAAGTTATCGGTACTGATGGCTTCAGATCAGTTATTACACTCAGTTGATCATTGATTGACACTGATTATAGCCTCAGTGCTTCATAGGAAACTTTATTACTTCCAACTTTTTTTTTTGGTGCGACAGCTCTTTGTCTTGTTGACTTGGATTGTTCAACTTTTCTTGAAAACGAATAAACCATGATACAATCTTGTGTTGAACAGGATCAGGGTACAGAGCCGAGTGGAGAGAGCAAGAATCAAGATGTTAGCAAAGAAGATGATGAAGAAGATGCTGTGCAGCATAAGTCATTACATAGTAGTTGTTCCACCATCGTGGACGAGGCTGAACAAAATGACGTTGTTAACGTTGACATGATGACGTCAGACCTGCCGAGAGATCTCGAAAACGATTTCGTTGCTGCCACCACCGAATTGGAAAATGAAGATAGCGTTTTGGACAGTGAAGAGTGGAAAGCCAAAGAGAAACACATTTTCATCCTTAGTTCTTCAGGGAAGCCAGTGTATTCCAGGTTAATATTTATTTGATTACCTATCAGTAACAATGACTTTTTGGTGGTCGGATCGGTGTATTCACCAACACCAATGTCCGGCTGGTTAACACTAGTGCAATATCCTCCTCATATCCTTTGAGCTACCTGCTTAAAGCTAGGGGTAGAATCTTGCTAGTTTCATTATGACTGTCATTTCATTCCTTAGAAGTTTGAAGGTGTTTTATATTTCAAATGACTACAGGGAGTAGTGTGCAGCCATCGGGAAGATGCTAGGGTCAGCCAGGACCCCTTGAAAAGTTTCCCGATTGTTCAATTGAGCTGTCCATCTTGGTTCTGTGCGTTGAATCTTGCTCTAATTTATACCTCTCAGCTGCGAACTTAAATTGAACGGATTAATCAAATGTATCTTCCCAACTACCACTCACTGACCCTTTTGTGGTTTAATGTTTAAGGCATTGAACTGGAAATCTGGGTTTGATTCCCGGTCAAGGTGGAAATTTTGTGCCAGTTTTTCCAACTGAATTTTGTTTTTCTTTGATTAATCCCAAATAAATACTAATAAACTACATAAATAAATAAACTTCATGTTTTATAAATATATTTCTACAATACTATGTGCCAGTTTCCATTATTATTCAGCTTTAATTAGACCAATGATGAAATTACTGATCAAGTTTTGTTATTTCCAGGCACGGAAGCGAAGATAAACTGGTGACCTTGTTCGGTGTCATGCAAGCTCTTGTATCTTTTGTCCAAGACAGTGATGATACACTAGAGTCGATACATTTTGGGAATAATGTAATTGTCTTCCAAATCAGAGGTCCAATCGTTTTAGTTGCTGTATCGAAAAAGAACGATTCCGTTCTGTTTCTTAGAAATATGTTAGAGTGAGTGGATTCCATATACCTATTTTGCTAGTAAGGCATTGTCCCTAGGAGACCTTGTCAACAGGTATCACTGTCTTATTTAATCGCTCAGTGTTTTTTTTTTCTTTTTATACGTACCATTTAACCATCATCAAATTCACCATTGACCGTTACTCCACAAATGATATGATGATAAACCAACCTACTCCAACTATTTGAACTTCACTTTCTGTGGTACTCGGACTAATAATGTACCCATGTCACTAATCTACTTAGCAGTGGTTTTCAACTCTAATAGTTTACCTATTGATTCAATTCAAATGATTGAAAAAAAAAAACGCCAGTCGGTTGTGACCACCCAATAGATCAAAACAGTTAGAAGGTTTACTCTGATCCTCTGATCGGACAATTAGCAATACTTTCATTGTTTCATAAGTAAGGAGTGAAAATAAACCCTTGTTCCTTGTAATTAACAGAATCGTATGTCCCAGACCAAACCTTTATCTGTACCTGTACCTATTGACGGTTTTTTTCAGGTATGTTTATAATCAAGTGGTAAGCGTCTTGACCCTTAGACAAGTGACAACAATATTTGAAAGGAGACGAAACTATGATCTTAGACGCCTTCTCACTGGATCAGAAAGACTGATAGATCATTTGTTAACGTTTTATGAGACAGAACCTAGTCTTTTCATGAACGGCCTAGCATGCATTCCAATGCCATCTCCTCAACGTGAGGCCATCTCTTCAGTCATCGTCTCAACTTGCTCAAAAATCAAGGTAGCTATCACTTGATGGGTATAAAAAATTTGGCCATCTTATCTATACGTCTATGTACTTATCTATATCTATATGAACAGGGTTACTTTTTAACTTCACTGGGGTCCCAATAATCGTTTTTGTCACCAAGCCATTTTTTTAATTTTCACAGAATTTGGTGTTTGCCGTCCTTGTCGCAAATAATCGATTAATTGCTCTCGCCAGGAAAAGGAAATACTCGATGTGCCCCTCAGATTTGCACTTGATTCTAAACATGGTCGCAGCATCAGAGTCGTTCAAAACTGCTGAAAGTTGGACTCCTATCTGTTTACCTCAGTTCAATGCCAAGTTGGTTTTTTAAAACTATACTTCAACTTTTTCAAGTCAAATTTCATTCCCTTGGCGGTAAAGTTGACATTTTACTGAACTTTCAGCGGCTTCCTGCATGGCCATGTATCCTATTTGACCGAAGACTGCGATGCTTGTTTGCTTCTACTGACTGTTGACCAAGACATTTTCTTCCAACTGTCCGAGGCTAAAAAGAAAATCACCGAGGTAATTCATAGTTAGATACTCATGTGATCCTTTGTACTCAAACCCGTCATGTCAACTGGTGCAGAACTGCCTGACTTTCATTGTGGTAGAAAGCTTTTTGCAAATGACAGTTTTTTGGCCCGTATCTTGAACGCCTTAGCCTGTTGCTGCTTATTGTTATACGAGAATTTGCTGTCATCACCCTGAATTGAAGTCAATTTAGAGGGCTTTCCCCCAAAAACATTTGGCTGAAAACTCAGCTTTTCAAGGGTGTAGGCGCCATTGTTTTTTTACTCATTTTTCTCTGACCGGAGCTTTGTAAAAGTGACACCATTTGGTCCAGCATAAAAATTACCTTAAGTAAAACTCATGCCATCGTTTGGCTAGATAATACCGAGTTGTAAAAACAGTTAGATTTTTAGAGAGAAAAAAAACACGTTTTTCCACATAAATACGTGATTTTCTCTTCCTATTAGGAGTAAAGTAAAGAGGAAAATATTCATCGGTACTGTGGGAAAGCTGAGTTTTGAGGAAATTCTTTCCAAAGAGTGCATTCTGATTGAATAGGAAACAACGACTAGGAGCGCATAGCTCAATATGCAGTTTTTAGTTGTTTTTTTTTTCTCAATTTTTACAGAAGTTGACAAAGAACAATTTGGTCTCAGTCATCAATGACGTTCTGAAGAAACCACCCTCATCGTGGGTTTCCTTGCATTACATCGGCGTCAGTAAAATCAGGCATTTCATTTACAAATGCAAAAAATCGCAAAATATTCTGTCCTCTCCGCTGACTCCGCCTTATGATACGACTGATGAGTCAAGAAAGTTGTTCACCAAGTACCAAAACCTATACTCAAAGATGTTCGAGTCTAACCCTCAACTTCAAGTTCTCTTTCAGGAATCTGATGAAGAGAGAGTTGTTTGCTTGGTAAGCGTTAATTTGTTTATTTATTTTTTTATTTCCACTTCATGCGTATAAAAAAATTGTTCATTGGCTTCAGAAGAGGGCATTGCGTATTATTCAGTAATTTATTAAATATCCATTTACTCTCCATGGCTATTGATGTTTTCTCCTTTTTTCGATTCAATTTATTTTTCATTGCTCAAAAATTTTTAACTGTATTTTAACAGATTGGCGAAAAGTTTGAAGTACTTGCAGCATTGGAGCCAGTTATCAAGAAACAATCCGCTCTAGACTTGATTAACAAACTATGTCAATGGATTCAGAAAGAAGAGGACAGATTTTTTATTACCAACGTTCCCTATCTGTGATTGGGTGAAAGATCGTATTTCTGCATTTCCACAGCCCATTCTGCTGGAGAAAAATGGAAACACATAATGGCAACCGCGAGTACAAATGTGCTAATATTACAGACTCTGTTTTGACGACCATTTTGGATCACTGATTCGCGTACAAATTTTCTTCCTCTATAATACAAGCTTTCACTTCAGATTCTGCACTTACCAAATTTCGTTTCTCCGCTACTGTTACTTGCGGGATACTTGTATCCTGAATTGAAAAGAATTGTTGAAAAATGTGATTTTATACAAGGACCTTACTTAAATTACGCGCAGTTCTCATGATAAATTAGTTGAATGTCGCAATTGAATTAGTTGAGTATGATGTAACTAACCCGCAGGTTATGTGATAAATGGGTAAGAGTGGTAAGTCTTCAAGTGGAGACGAGTCGTATTGGAAAGTTTATTCAGCTTCTCCGTGACAATAAAGTAAATTATTTGTCGGACTCACTTGAAGCACCCGTGGCATTCCCAAAATAATAAACAATTCATGGGAATCTAAGAATAGTTTTTATTTCATCCTCAAAGTGTCGCAACTACATGAGGGAGAGGGGGTAAACTAATATCCCATCACTGGGAGTTGTTGCAGGGTACGTGAACCAACCAAAAATGAACCAACAGGAGAAATTGCATAGCTGCTTATACGCCATTTGTCCCAGCTATCCTGTCCATTGCCGAAATCATATTGGTGCTTAAATACCCTCTCAATTCCTATCATGTCAACAACCATCAGAGTAGGGACGGCAATCGACCAAAAAATTATCAATCAATCTCTCATTTGATCAATCAATCAAATCTGCAGTTAGCGCTCGAGCTCAGTCAAAAACCAGGTTCCACCAGTAGTCTGGGATCATTCTGACATCTTATTGAATCAATTTCAACAGAAGCCGCTTCAATGGTGACCGTAAAATTAATTACGTTACTTCAATAAGGCCGGTAAGAATGAATCAGGATAAACGATTGGCAGATGAATGGTACGTCGCAGTTCAAGCAGCCACTTTCTATAACTCAGTTTTACAGGAGACGCACAAAAACCGACTCGATTGCTGGTTGTTCGAGGAGTTGAACACTGGTACATGGCTTGGAAACGCCAATAAAATGTATTGGTTTCAACGCCGACGCCACCTCGACCAATCACATCAATGCATATCCTCAACCCCATGTTTGCAGCATATGGACTAAACTATTCACAGCAGTGTTTGTTTTGGTTTTTTTCGCAATTCGACCACGGTAATGGGCATGTGTTCAACATGTGAATAAGGTCTGCCTCATTTTGGCCAAAAATGGAGTTATAGTATGTGGCTGTTAAAGCAACCACGTCCTACTGCGTAGGTTCAAGGCTTATGAGCTAAGATTTTGGAAATATATTGAAGCAGGATGAAGACATTCATCGATCTATTGTTGTTAGTCTCTCTGAATTATCAAAGCTACCCCTTTCAAGATCCATTGTTCTGTAGGAGGGACACAATCTAAGTATATCTCTTCAACAAATTGAGTTTCATCTAACGAGCTGGCGAGGTTTCGTTCTCTCTTCGATGTTTGGTAAATAGGACAAACAAATCTTCCATTCATTCTGAAATCTTCTTTCATCAGTGCCTGAACAGTTATTGCTGGCATCATTTCCTGGGTAACTCCAATACTGACATCCTCAATGCGACACCTGTAAAATTTTGTACAAATGAGTTGTTATTTCAACAAGCAGAACAATATAATTTCTCAAGTTGAGAAAAAGAGTTTGGGTCAGGGGTATGTCGAAACATGATTCCCACTCTTTCAATAATCATCTCTGTCGTTTTACCATTCTAACGTGAAGGTAGGTTTTATATTGTCATATATATCTAAATACCACAGAATTGAGGATTCCCATGTGAGGGGTCCCACTTCAAAGACGTCCATGAATATTGGCTTGGCCTGATTTCTAATAAACTTGAGATTTTCATTTATTTCAATGTTTGAAAAATGCTAACAGTCATGTAGGTATGCTGTATAAATGTAATTACAGGTACTGCTAGATGCGATTGAAAATTAAATCTACAACATCTTAGTGAAGGTACTCACAAATCCGGATTCCACTGGGCCGATTCCAGGTAGAATCCGTCAATTTGGAACTCATCCTCTCCTTTCTTGTTTCTGATATAAAAATCCAGCTTCAAATCTTGAAATTCTACTCTTTTCTTTGCTGCATGATCAAGTTTTATAGCTGTGAATAGCGACTTAGGGTGCGTAAGTTTGTCAAGGCGGTATTTCTGATGTATTTTGGCTTGAGGTAGTTGCTGAAAAATGACGGGTTTCGCTCACTGCACAAGAAGATCTTGAAGCTGAACTTGAAATGTTTTTGCTGCTAGTTATTCATTCATTATTATCTTTATTCAACCTCAAATGTTTTTGAAAAGTAGGTAACCATCTTCCTCACAAATAATTGGCTCTTTGTGCCGAGGGTTCAAATTTTTTTTGTCAATCATTTAGGTTTGAGGGTGTGAGAGCATGACAGAGCCGACCGAAGGCGCCCTAGCTCAATACAGAACGTACTCGGGAAAACGTGGTGCTCTATCTCTCACCCTCAAACCCGAATAATTCCAATATGGTTCATTTCTAGCATTTCCAAGACGAATTGACCAAATTGAGTATTTCCCAAAACAATTAGTGAATTTCCCAAATCAATTACCTAGCGAGTTTTCCGAAACAAATTGGAAATTCCCTCGCAGCTGACTTGCCTTGGAAAATTCTCAGCTCAACTAGGAAATGCTATATGAATAAATTGTATCATATTGATGCATAATGAATTATACTCACATTCAAGTATTGAATCCGACTGCGTAAATCGTCAATGTAGGATGATAGAGATTTTGTAGTTGGGTATGAAACTTTGAGCCATGTGCCTGGGACTGAATCTTCTTTCAGAGATAGAATTGTAAGTTCCTGCTGAGAGGTCAGATAACTGATTCCAACGTAAGATTCTCTCAAACTAACCAGGTCGCTTCGAATAGTGCTCAATAAGATTTTGTGGCTTGAAAATTCTTTATGAAAAAGTAACCCGAGAGAGTCTTCAACACTGCTGCTGGATTCATCGGGTAATTCTCGTTCCATGCTTTTTACCTGTGGAAGAGTGTCTTTATGTTTGATAAAATACATTTTCACAAATTCTATCATTTCTGCTGGCTTCTACGATCTCCAGCACAGAGTTGTGTACGGGGTTGGTATTGGTAGGTTGTGAAGGGTGTGTGCAGGATGGATATTGATTGGTTAATAATGGGCTCAGAGAAAGCCTAGTGGCTTGACTGACTGTTTTTGCTGGTGGTTGACAACGCGAGCACACTGAGCGTGTACACCGTACACGTGCGTAAGTGCACCCACGAGAGAGGGGACGCTAAAACGCGAGTACGCCCAAATCCTGAACCCATCTTTTTGAGGTAACCGGAAGCGAGGGAGGAGAGGAGCAGAGGATAATGTAATTTTTGTAACCTTATGACTTCCTATTCTAACAATAAAATATATTTTCGGAATGTTCCTCCAATTTATTTCTGAATGTTCCTGGGGTGTATGGGGAATAAAAACATTTCAAATCGCATCTCTTAGATGAGCTGGGCAGTTCGATTGGCTGGGTAGATAGTTTGGATGAGTTCAAGAAACAAAAAATATTTTAATCGTACCTATCCCTCATGTTGGATTGGCAGGTCAAGTGGATGGGTAGAAGTGGGATCGAGAAATAAACAAGAACATCCCAAATCGTATTCCTTAAGTAACATGGGCAGGCCAAAGGGGGGGGGGGGGGTTAGATCAATTGTGTGCAGGATTTATGCAACAATACAGTTTCTCTATCTGGAATTGTGAAAGTTTGCGATTCTCACACAAAAATCAAGTTCTGCATCCAGTTGGTTTAAACAAATTCCTGACTCAATTTTAAGGTTTTAATAGATTGTTAAAATATTTAAGAAATCTCGTCTAAATATTTTTACGGGGGTAGGCAAGAGAGACCTAATTTTTAATTGGTTTTATAATGCTGCACTGTCATGTTCAGCACTTTGTTCAAAAAGCCGATTTGCGAGACCTTGACAAACGCTTCATATTTTCGACTTCCCTCTAATCCTAAGACTTACCCTTCCTTTTCATATGAAACGATTCACTTGAAAACAGAGTAAAGCACAGCCTACTAGCTAAACCTTCAATTTAATTAATTTCCACCAAGGATCTATTAGCGAGCCTTCAGTGCAGATAATCAGTGCACTTCTGCAGATAGACATAACAAACTTTTAGCAGGACGAATTCTATCTTCTGTAAAGCCAAACTTTCCCCTGGAACTTCCAAATATTCATTATGAGGTTGATAAGCGATGAGTGATTGATGAAACTGGAAGGCTTGGTTGGCGTTGTCGGTTGCTTGCATGGATGAATGGAACCCAAGAACAGCTGGGTCCGTGGGATCAGGAAGGTTCTGGAACATTCAGCATATTGCTGATTAGCTGTACATCCACGTATGGATTCACGAATCCCTCTTGCTCAATATTTTTAATTTTTGTTTTTCAACTACCTATGTGCCTTTTCTGTGGTTTTAACCAACTTGAACTAAGGATTACTCTCTTCGTGTAGCCAAGATTGATGAGGTGACTACTCAGTTGAAAATGCGTTAAGGTTGGCAATTCTTCCCCATGGTGCAGTAGTTTATGCTGGTCTCAATACCACAAGAAGAGGACGGAATCGGGTAAAAATCTCAATAAAATCACTAATGGTAATTATTAACATTTCTAGCAGAACTAGTGGTATGGTTCAGTTGATCTTCTTTTCTTTTCTCTGGAATGTATTTAGACGGAAACTCAAAATGTTTACCTCGACGAACGTTATGTAGTCCATTTGGCTGTAGCCGATAGGCATTATGTATCGATTGTCCGAGCCACTCAAACAATAGCCCATGGTTTTCAAGACATCGGCATTTACGTATTGTGAGAATATTGCCTCAAGCACACGCTGGTCCCAGTAGTCAACCATTTTACCTCCGTACGTGCAATATCTTGAGATGAACGAAATTTCGGAAAGTGGCACTGTCTTGGACGTCTGAACCAGAAGCTGTGGTAATTAAGAAATAAAAAAAGATAAGAATAATGCTGAATTAAAATTTCCAACGTTTAATGTAAAATCGACTAGGTGTTATTCAACTCGGTTTTGAATTATCAGATTTGTTATTCATTGGGTATATACATTGGTGTCCCAACAATGTGCATACCCACTATGCATTGGTCATTGGGTTTTTTGTGATTCTGAAAAGGGATTGACTTTTGTTTAATTTTCAGACTTACTTGGAGATTTCTGATCGTTAGGCTGTAATCAGTCTCGTCAAATTGGTATGGTAAATTCCATCCAATCGGCCCAAATTTCTCTCTTGCCTTGACAACAGCGTGGAAGAAACTTACTCCGAAAAGGAGTTTGGCGAATTTGTCTTGCTTTTTACCACAGCTGTTGTAGAACTCATTACAACCCAGTAAAGCCGAATTGTAACTTTCCCAGAGGCTTCTTTTCAATTCATTGACTACTTCCAACGATATTTTCAGGCATGATCGAACAAATGCTGCTGGCAGCTGGAAGTAAAATTTTCTATAAAATTAACTTCGTTTCTTCTCCACCATTAGTAATAAGTCATTCGAGTCTTACCTCCGACCTACTTTCTCCTCAACAATTCTCTTAATTAGCTATGTTTTTTGTCATCACTCTGGGGACGGTGAGGTTAGAGGAAATGCGAGTATGGCGTACACTTTGCAAATATTTTTTCTCTCTGTAGGGGTAGACACTGGGTGTACAAATTTCTCTCATTTACTTACTGATCATCTTTTAGACTAGCAAACTTTTAGTCAAAAGTACCTCTAACAGCTGAAACTATTATGTAATATGAACAGTATTAACCCACCTCGTTTTGACCAACTGTAGCGCTCAAAATCAATCGGAAATTTTGACTCGCGTTAACTCTATAGTTTTTCACTAAAATGTCAACGTTTTCCAACCACTGCGAACGAGCCAAGTGACAGTTTCGACTGTACACCCATCTACCATTTGCTTGGCACTCCCGAATGCTTTCTTCAATATTTTCATCCTGGAATCAAAAATATTATTTAGGTACTTAGGTAATTCATGAAAGGCCTATTGTCATACTGCTAGGTAAGTACCTATTTTGCTGTGATGCTTATTTCAAAATTCGATGGTTAAATTCTTCATTTTTATTTTTCTATGTTGCAAACGCAAAACTGAACTGCTTTATTTACCACTTGTTGTCCAAATCGGACCGGTACCTTAAGACAGCCTAGAAAGTCGCCAATACATACTTCAGTCATGGTTTAATTTTAATACTTTCTAGCCGCGGGTTCAAATGCTCCAAGGTTACGCTAAGGACGGCAGGTGAAATCATATGGATCCACTAAGCTGCACCAATCCTATAATGACCCAACTGGGTGAAATCGTAAGCCGCCCTTCTTGCATTGTTCCTTTCTTTTCTCAAAAAAGAGAACGTCAGATACCGGCCAATATAATCGGATAGCATATATTGAAGAAAACTTGGAGCGGTAATTACATTGGAGTACCACATTTTGACATTTCTGGCACTATATTAATATTAACAGCAACAACAATAAAAATAATATAAATAATAAAAATAGATAGGCCCCTAAAGACTGATACCAAAACCCCTGCCACCATAAGAAATTTTTTTGGTCAAGCTTTGTAACAATTACAGCACGAACCGCTTTATCTCCCATAGCTTTCACTTCAATGGCTATCCCCAGTGTTTCTGACAACTCAGAAACCATTGGCAATGCATCAGTACTGTCGGCTAGAAGAATCAAAACTGGGGTTTCACAATTGGATTCCTTTAAAACGTCATGAAAATTCAATTTTTCTAGTTCACTGTATGATGTACCGAGAATTTCAGTGTTTAGTTTTTTCACCATGTGAACTATCTGAAAGAGAAAAAAAGATAATGTGAAACTTAGTACGTAAGTTACCTAAGGAAACGCATCTTGCAGAAACATAGGCATTCACCTTTTCGGGGTGGAGCAAACAGAAGATAGTGAATTTTTGAAATTTAGTGAGAGTGTCTCCGAAGGGTTGCGGAATATCATTGTACGATGCATCAGCTCCCTCAAGGATAAAAGACCAAGAATCACGATTCTCGCTAATATCATCGACGATATCTATGCTCAAACGGTTGAAAGACAATCAGTACCAATTTAGTAATAATTAAAAATAACTGACAAACATTGTACAATTAATTCAAAATTTATTTGATTTGACCCTTCGTTCAATAACATTTATTCTACTCGTCATAGTTTATTTGAATTAATTTCAAGATTATTTTATAAGATTATTAATTTTGGATTATTTTACCAGAAATTGAGTTGGTTCATTCAAAATGTAATGAAAACTAGGAATTTTTCCAGTTTGATTTTTTGGCTCCAAAATTTGGATCTTTCAACGAGTTATAAAATTATAAGTAATTTTGTCCTTAATTCTTTTATCTCTTCTCCATTATTTCCTTGTTGGAGTAAGAGCTGCTTTTTTTTAGTAGCTTTCTCAAAATAGCTCACCTTTCCATGGGCCTTCTATTTGAAAGAGATTCGGATCACTCAAAGGATTATATCCACCAGCCGTTCGCAGAGGAAATGGCAATTTACTAAAGGAATCGGAGAAGAACTGCCAATGTGAGTCAACCAAATCCCCTTGAAATCTGTCGATGTCCGTTATTGATGAAGGTGAGTGAAATCGAAATAAAGTAGCTATGCAGATATTCTACAAAGCGCCAGAAAGAGCCCCTAAAGGACGCTCATCAGTTTGATACAGCCTTAAACCGACGTTGCCATCTCAATACTGATTTTCGTCAAAGAATTGTTGATTATGGACTTTCGACGATGACGTACAGATGCCCATTTCCTCATGGTGTAAATGTGGTGCTGAAAGTATGATTGCAAAAATGGTGCCAAATGTGGGACGGGGAATGTAAACTCGGAAACAAAAGGAAGAGAGGCATGTGGGAAATTCGAATCTCTCACTTGAGTTTGTAAATAGGAACGAGCGGGAGAGTTTTTCAAATTTCATCCTTAACAGCTATTCCGATTCCCGAGCTCAAAATGACGGCATCATATTTTGTAATTCAAAAGTTTGTAGAATCATTTCGCCATTCCACTAGTTAAATAGGTATACACGTTGTATTTGAATTGTGGGGGTCCAGTGTGGCAGAGCCGTCCAAGGGGTTATCCGTTTTCGGTTCACAGCCGAGGACATTGGGGTTCGAATCTTCCTCTAGCCCTGGAAATGTCGTTACCCTGGCAGGTCCGTCCTTTCAGTGCGACCTTTTCAGACCAGCCCTTTGTCGTGTCAGGCCAGGTTGTGGTCATCAATCTTAACTTAAAGCTGAATTTAATTTTTGAAATTCAGTTTTTATTGGAAAATAATAACAAATATATAAATAAAAAATTAAGAATACAATTTTTTGAGTTTAGTTTTTATCAGAATGGAATTTAACAAGTACTTAGAGGCTTCACAGTTTTTTCATGGCGTGGAACCCAGTTCGGTTTGAGCCCTAACCATTGTTGTTTACATACGTAATGTAATGGAAGGGAGGTGCCTGGTATTGGTTAACTAAAAGATCGGAGAAAAGAATGTTTCTACTTACTTGAGTATGGATATGCATAACAGGAAAGAGATCAAAACCTTATGCTTTTCAAAAGTTGATGCGATTATGCTTTTGAATGAGCTGAAGGTGAAATGTTCTTTTAGATTAGAAATACGCCGGTCCAAATCTATTTCATCATGCTTCCTGCCAAAAAATCAGGCACATTGGTGGAAAGAAAACTTCCTTTTGTGTAAAAAAAAATAGGTTCATTTTTATATTTTCGTATGAAGAACGTTAGTGAAATACTAGGGTTTGAGCGATGTTGAGTCTACATTGAATCTCGAATAGTTAGAACTCACGTAATTAGTATGGACTTCACGAATTTTTCGATAAACCATTCGAGTGAGTATCGATAGTAGCTACTGATTCTATGAAAACTGCTCAAAACTGTAAAGAGGCGAGCGCTGTAATCCGCCACTGGTACGTAGAGTTGTCTCACGGATTCAATTTCTTCTTGCAAATTTTGCGACACAATTTCCCTTTCCTGAGCTGCCTTAGATGCTTCCTGGAATCATAAGGAGAATATTGTAAACTATGGCAAAACTCGACACCTTGTTTTTTTTTTTTCATTCGTAAAATAGGGGTTCCTCAAGTCTGTTTTCCATAAAATATTTTAGATCAGAAGCCAGTATTAAAAAATCACCCATAGTTTCTCTAATCACCCCTTATGGGTAATTTAAAATTGAATCAATCAATTGAATCAGTCAATCACATATTTGCTAGTTTATCATTATCACCTTGCACACTTTCAGTTTCTTGACACTACCGGGTTCTGCTACGATATTACTCTCCGTTGATAACAAGTCAAGAATTGCATCCTCGGCTTCTTGCAACTCAATTCGGTTGGCTGATCGATTTGGTGCCAAGGAGATGCGATCTGACGAAATTTCCTTCCTAGAAGAACGATCAATGCAGTCAAATTTTCTAATGGTCAAAACCCATTGTTTGGAGAGGGAGGTGCTACTATGAAAACATTGTGGTTTTGAAAAACCTTTCCAAGTGTAAGGAAAGCTGGCAGTTTATAAATTACGGCCGCTCAATTTGGTTAACTTAATATTTACATTTTGCACAACTCGTTGAAAATTTGTTGCAGTTTACACTAAATTCGGATATCAGTGCAGAAATAATAAAATCGATCCAATAAAATTATATGATTGATAAAATAAATCTAACCGTTCAATCTCCACAACGGCGGACACCAGCTGTTCAGATAGACCTTTCTCCCCCAACGTGAAGTCAATTATCAGTACTTTATTATAAACTTGAGGTAAATAAAAAGGATTTTCAATTTCGGTCGTCATGAAAACTCGGAAGTTGCTATGGAAAGTGACGTACTTTCCTTCCATCATTAGCCCTCCACGGATATCTGAAATGAGAAAATTCGATTTGGAAATTCAATTTCAAAATTATGACGATTTCCATTGATCAGGCCCCACCTAGAAGCTAACGCTGCACCAATTCGCCACTAACGGGGGTTAGTTGACAGGGGTGTCAACTTCAACCCAAGCGCATCCCTACTGGGGCAGGAATTGTCTTCCTCAAAGAGAAAAGTGTGATGTTCTGGAATCATACCTACCATACTTATTCAACAACCTGCTTCTTAGGTAATAAATTAACAGAAACTTGTTACCTACCAAATGGAAGTGTGAGAAGAGTAAGGAAGGAAGATGAATCCTCATGGTTGTGATCCTTTAATTGCTCGATCAACAGTGATTCTCCATTCACAGCCGCATTTTGGACGATCGAAAGACAATTTTCATTCGAGGCGCGGATTACCTGACCGTTTGTTGACCCCGCAATTTTTCTGATCCATTTCTTGGCTTGTCCATGTGGATCAATGCATAGGGGCCATCTAAGTACAATTTTTTTACGCATAAATTATACATTTTGATTGGTAGTTGATCCACGCCATGGGCTGACAATCCCTGGCTAAGCCCGGATGCTCGTCAAACGAACTCTGAACCTAATCTAACCAAATAAGTTCACCGCGTTGGATCCTGTACCTCTCCACCCAAGGAGGTGAGGCAATAAATTGCCAAGCATCACAGTACATAGGTTTTGCAACATGTCATGACTAGTTCCGACCCTCTCCATGAGGGCGGCAGGGCATGCCAAGGACAACTTGGGTTAGTGGGCAAAAAGCCAACAGCTGGAACGGGGGTTTACTTATTTTTATACTTTTTTAGTATTAAGTTAACTAAAAAGCATTAGTTAGCCATGGAGTTCATAATTAACTGTGGCTCATGCTCCTACACTGGGCTCATCGTTGGATCACAAGAAAAATTCCACAGCGTACAACTTTTTTCTACCTTTTTGCGAAATGCAGAATGATACCACTCTGGATTGAAAAACAATCGTCTGGCAGACTGGAAATGATCCATTGTTCGGTCTCGACTCTATTCATCAACACATCCGTGGTCTCAAAGTGTTCTGAGACGGGAATTTCAGCCTCTTTAGCTAGAGTGACCCATTCATGGATATAGCGTTTCCTAGGAAAACAAACATAATTGAATTGAAAGGCAACATCTAACTTAATTTTGTCAGTACTGTCATTACCTAACAATTAACAATAGCATGGTCATTTTCACTCAAAGCAAAAAAAAGTGAATTAAATGCTCCTATTTGGTCTCAATATTATGAATGACTCCATCGATAAACGTATACCCAATACTTGATCTATTTATTACAAACTAATCTGACTAAAGTATCTACCTCAGAGATCTCGGAAACGGCCCCAAATAGGACAGTATAGAGGTCACCACCAATATGTCACCAATAATAGTTTGTAAAGATGTAGTGAGGCTTGTCACCTGCTGTGTCCATCTTTCTTTCTCGCCACTCAAACTATCTGCATCACATTGTTGAGAATTCAATCCTTATACATACGAGTAATAATAACAGCATTTTAGCCTTGTAAACTACCTTAGTACCTACCAAGTAGATATGGAGCTCGAATTGTGTAGGAAATTTCAAACAACTACAAAAACCTAGTCGGTTGGATGATGTAAAATTAGTCAACAAAAAAAAAATGCTAACCAACGATTTTCACTAATGTCTGATTGTTAACTGTTGTTATCAAACATAATCATTGAGGCTCAAGTCATCCTGAAAAATTGATCGCAGCGTTATAATTGCGGCTTTTCTTCTCTCCTATTAGCCCTGAAAAATATGCCACGGTGCTGATTTGATAGGTAAGTTGAAGTAGGCATGCATGTGAATGAAAAGCTAACCAATTATCGTTTCGGCCTTTTTGAGGTTTTGAGCGCAGAAATCCACTTCTTTTTCAATTTTTTGCCTTTGAGTTACCGCCACCATCAACGTTGAGTTCAAGTCTTCCAACTTATTTTGCAGAAGTACTAATTCGGCTCGTTTCTCCTCGAGTAGGCCAATCGTTCGACCATATTCTTCTTCGGCAGTGGCTAATTTCTTTTTCTTGGGTGCGACCATCTGTTATTAAAAGATGACGTTACTCAATTGAAACGAGGAATCGATGTTGGCTTATTTTACAACAGAATTGGATATTTATAGCGTTATCAAAACAGTAGAGCTGGCTTTTATTTTTAGGCAGAAATAAAAATCATTTAAGCCGTGCTCATGAATGGGCCTTTGGGTTTTCCCTTAATCAGGAAGGTCAATATAGATACCTATTAATAGGTAGATACCCACCGAATAATAGACAATGCTGGTTGAACGAGAGGTTTGATTTGTACCTGCTGGAGGCTATTTTTGAGCGGTTTCGTAGCTAATCCGTTTGTCAATCAATTTGTTTGCAAAATTCACGTTGGAAGTATTCGTCAGTTCAATATGGAAGTATTGTGTGTTGTCAACGCATCACTGGTTTAAAATAATACATTCTTACCTTAACAACAGTGTCGTATTTATCCATTGCTAGTACCCATTTGCATAATCCCTCTGCGGCGCTCGATGCTTTAACTACGACGTTAGGCCTGAAATCCTTGTTTGGGATGTAGACTTTCCTTACAGTTTGCATAATATGAGGTGGTATATTATCTTTATCATAATCCTTGAGCGTTTGAAGGAATGCCATATCACCAAGGATTCGTTTACTAGGGCCCCAGAAATCCATAATCTACCGAAAAAAGGTGAATTCATTTACTCAATAATAACTAACAATGTATTGAATACACAATTTGCAGTTTACAAAGTCTAGTCGCTCCCCCTGAAGAGGCCCAGCGTTGCGAAAGCGCTTGGAGTATTAAAGAATATGAGAGTACGATGGGCTACCACTCTCTCCCTCACCTCAACAATATCCCTTCACCATCAACCAATGATAGACTTAGTAGTATGTTTCAAGTAACAAAATTAAGGATTCGGCCAGGAAAGTTATTCGAAGGGCAAAATGATTGTATCCAATACTTTTTTGAACCTTTCGCCCTGGATTGGTGGGGTCTGGGACTCTGTCTGGTTTTACATCTTTCATGACACACACGGCTGCCATCACCAATTTGACAGTATCGGGGGGATTTTTCATGGACTTGACGAGTGTGATATCGGTAGGCTTCAGTGTATTTAGAGCTTCGATCGCATCTGAAATGGGATGACACTTCACAATAAATTACTAGGTAAGAAGTACTTCAATTTTATTTTCAAGGAAGTGTAGTTACCGAGATAAATCTACAGTTTTATTATTTTCCAATAAATTAATATATTTTGGCAGTAAAATTCATTGTTGCGTTTCTTCCGAACAGATCAACTAAATAGTTAGGTTTAGTATTAACTTATAACGGTAATGTTTCCACGCAATTTTCTATTTTCTTATGCTTTACCTTCCAGGATCGGTATAGCTAGTGCTAAATCATTTTCACACTCAGTTTTCAAAGCAATAGCTGCTTCTGCTTGAACATTAGCAACTATCTCATCTTCTTTTACGTGATGTGAGGCTATGTCAACTGCAGCTCTTTCGTTATCGACGTTTTCCAACATCACCTTGGCTTCTTCCATAGCAGCTTCAAGCTGGGGCCTCAACACTGCCAAGTCGTGTTGCATTACCAAAACCTGGGAAGGATAGACGTTATTGATTGCAAATCAATTCAATATGATGCATAATATTATCAATAATTTTTCATGTCATCACCATTCATACCTAACTCTAATTATATTGCTGTACCCTAGCTAACCGATAATAACAAGTTTGGTATGGTCAATGATAATCGCCTTCACTCAGTTACCTAGGCTACCGTATATTGCTGGATTGGAAAATTTTTGACCGTGGTACCTCATCATTTCTTTCGACCTGGCTAGAGCAAGATTAAACTTTTGCTCATATTACCTTCTCACCTGTTTTTCAGCTGACGTCAACTTTGAGAGACCATTTACATATCTGTCTTTCATTGTGTTGAGTTCCATTATCTTTCTTGAGTAGGTATTTTGATACAAATCCATAAACTCGAGAAAAATGTTTGGCTTGATGTATATTACCCTTCCATATTCTACATCCAGTACGTGGACTGCGTTTCTGAAATGACATAAGCAATTTAAAATTAAAGCCCATGTTTATGAACAGTATACTTGCTGGTTGTAAGAGGTTGTTTGCCAGCAACTATGTTGTACTACTTACATGGCACTGAAGTAGATATCTGCGGCTATCTTTTGAAGTGAAGTTTTGTTCTCGTCGTCTATGCTGACATCTTTCAGGTAAAGCTCTGCCACGACGTCGATTGCGTCAGAAGGCCAACTCTGGAAAGGAACAAGGGCGATTAAAGGGGTTCACTTGTTAGAAAGTTTTACACAGTTTGTCACACAGATCTTGGTTAATGGTTAACCTCCTTAACACTTTTCAATTGAATCCTCCGTATCCAACCCCCTTATTAATTGGAACAGTTGACAGGTATAACTGCGAAAGCAAAATCTGAAATTAGTTTGTCCTGATGTTTAACGTTGCATTGGGTGGTTATCTCCTGAACATTGATGTACAGCAAATTATACGAACCTATTTTACCTATTGTACAAACCTAGTATATGAAATTGTCATGAAATTTTTTCCTGGGATATGTAGAAAGGAGGGTTTGCTCCACCGAGTTGACGGGTTGAGAGAACCCATCTAACTGTACAATAATGTACAAAACGACTACAATAATACTTGGAGATTCACATTTATTTCACCTGGCACCAGCAAATTGTACAGCAGCTGATAATCGAAGGGTACATCTGTAGTTTTTTCCTGAAACCTCTTCCGACTGGGATCATGCATATAACCAAATGCAAGTTGCTCTTGCTGCGGTTGACAAAAAATTGAAATACTGTCGACGGGTTTATGTCCAGGTTTCGGTTGCCTCCCTGGGCAGCCAATCTCGTCATCTGGTGAAATAAATGGTTACCTACATTAGAAAACACAGTTTTGTATGTAGGTCCCACTAGAGTTTTAGAATAGAAAAGATTTTATTGTACCAACAGGTTCTTACAATAGAACATGTAGATGCACTCATGATCAAATCATACAAGTCTTGTAGTACAAATTTTGTGTACTTCGACAAAAGTTCTGCTATAATCCAACTAGGTATCTGTAGGTATTAACTCTTTGTCATGCCAACTCTTTGTAAGAACCAAGTGTAAGATCTCAATAGAGTTATTGTAAGTTAGACAGTTACCTACCTGATTGTGGAACCTTTCTGTGTTTGGGGATGGTAGTTATAAATTAGAGGTTTGCGTTATAAAAGCTCGAGAATGACTAGTTTACAGATTCACAGTGCAACTATGGAAAATCTTAATCTTCGTTGCCCCTTCAAGTTACCTCCAGAATGTTCTGGAGCTCATCGTTGTCAAATAAGTTTGGTACTTCTCCAGAAATGAGAAGAGCGTCCAAATCTTGATAGTAGAAATCGTCAGTGGTTTGGAATTCTTGGAACACAAAAACGGTCTCACGGTTTTCACCTCCTGACAGTTTCATCACTCTGGTGATATCGGATCTCCACATTCGCATATCTAGACAAAATCGTGGCCGTCAGTTTCGTCAATACTTTCAACCGTAATTGATATCTAATAATGAGCGGCAAATGTAGTTGGTTTGTTCACAATTATGCTCATACAAAATATAAAGTTTGCTTACCATATTTAGTACTAGCCTCTATATGGACTACCGTTTCACCTCCAACTGCTGATGCTAATTTGATGAGACTTTGCCTTCCTGATCCACCGACTCCAATAAGGAGTAACGATGCACCTTGCATGATGAATATTCGGCATATGCGAGCAACATACTCAAGCGCAAATCTGAACGTAAAAATGATGATGATGTCAGCATGAGTTCATTTCTAGGTTGACATGCCTCCGATGATTGGGAAGAATTAGGTATTGTTTTCCAGGCTTTTGCAGTTTACAAATGGGCTCTCGAAGGCCCAAAGAATTGGACGGCATTAAGCAGAAAGGAACCAACCACAAAAACTTAGTTTCGAGTAATCAGGCTTCAAAGTATTTTCAAGCATACAAATCCAGTGGTGATTGTGTTTTTCAAATTCAAATTTCGAAGGGAAAGCCTTATAAAAAAAATTGCTTCTTTTTGTGGAAAGCGTAGTTGATTGAAAGCGTAGCTCATTCTAATAGTGCTATTATCTCATTTTGTCATTTTTTGTGGTTGGTTCTTTTCTGCTTAATACCGTCCAATTGAGCTAGTGCCTAAAACCTGAGTTACTTGCCTGAATAGAATCATGTTAAGTTTGGGCTCATGATGGGCATTAAAATCTTCCATAGTTTTTGCGATAAATCGATGATAATCTTCTACTGAAGCTTCTTCATACTTTCTTTCATCTGGTACATCACCAACGATCCCACTTGAGAAAATCAGGTTACCAAGATGCTTGAATTCCAACTAGAAAATGATAGCAAAAATCAATACTAATCTCAATAGGGATTTTCATTATAAATATTCTGTTAACAATAGGATGTGTCCTTTTACTTCCAAAATGAATTAAAAATTGAAAGTGGGTTATGTATTGGAAGAAAAGATTTTCGATTTTAGGACGATCACAAAGCTTCCATTTACTCTGTAAATATGGAAGTAAAAACAATTCTTCAACCCGAAGTGTCACACACGTTTATCAGTATTTTGGTTCATTTTTCCCAAAAATGAACCTGTGTAATAGGCAAAGAAAAACCCTTTTTAACAGCCGCTGAAAATCTGTTGGTTTACGTCTCAAGGGGTGTAGAATCCAAATCTGCAATAGAGAGTTTTTGTCCGTCCGCCATCTGGTGGTTTTCAGGGGGAAGGAGTTTTCGTAGATTTTGAAATTTTCATGAAAATTCAAGTTCCGTATCTAGTTGGTCTAAACGTCTATACAGTACCCTACCTTAATTTTAAGGCCTGTAAAACAACAGCTGAAGCGGTAAATAATCGTGTTTTATAAACATTTGGGCATTTGCAACATAGGCTTGTGAGGTATGATTTTCTATAGATTTTTTAATGCTGAATCGATTGATACCATATCTTCAACTGTTTAGGATTTATTGTGGTTTTAGTGAGCCACTATTCAGTTTTTGAAAATTTCCACAATTCTTAATAAATCAAAAACAAGCAGAGCAACAAAATTCGTTTTTGACTCGTCAGAATCCTCACAGTAACTTCTGTCGATCCAATATATTGTACAAAATTTGTCTCTTTATTCAAATCAGCAAAACTGAAATTGAGAAAAGAAGAGAATTACAGCAAAGTCCACTAATTTACTCGGAATTTCTTCTTGAACATTTCTGTCGTTGGGCCCGTTCATTTGATTGTTTATCCGTCGGTTCGGACGAACTTGTCCTCTAAAACCTTCTTCCACAATTTCCATTCTCTTGTGTAATGCAGCAGATGAAATTATTCACCTCGGCATCGTCGTGTCCCAAATTATCGAGGACATCGGATACGTTTTCCTTGAATATTTCGTTGATAGTTTTCGTCAAATAATCTGCGAACCACTGCTGATCACTATAAACGTTGATTCGGTCCGCGAACACGCGAAGCACTTCATGTGTCCAAAGCCTACCGATGGAGCAAAAAATAACTTAAATTAATCTCATAATTAATTTAATCGTTACAGAGCAAATCGACCCGTGGGTTCACTTCTGCTTACCTGATGAATACGCGTCGATTATCAGCAGTTTCTTTCCGGGTTAACATTATTCCGTTGAAAACTCTTGTGAAATCTCTCAAATTGTATATGTAGTGACATGTTGATGGAGCTGGACGTAAATGGTTTTGTATTCCATGATATAGGAACAATGTGGCTGCCACGATTGTATTGACTGTCGTGTTTATGTCTACTGGGAATCCATTTTTCTGGAGATGAAATCAATGCAAACGGCACTAAGTTGGTGAAGAATTTAGTACCTATATATAGGTACTGTGTCCAGAGGCCCCTCTTTTGGAAGAACGGTACTACTTTTCAGCTAAAGGTTCTACGGTCTTTTGGGAGTGCTTAAGGGACCATAATAGGTATTGAAATTTGAACATAATTCTAGGAAATCAGACGAAATTTTCTAATAAAACGGGAGTAACTCCCTAGTTCAATGTACTAGCTCGCGTACTGCTTTTGCCTTATTTGCCAGATATGTACTAATTTGAAAAACTACTAGTAGTGGTGCGTAGATAACACACAATATTTCCATATTCGGGTACGTTTAATTCTGAACTAAATTGATTTAATTTTAACTATTTTTGGGGACTAAAAAAGATCAAAAATGTCAAAAACCATTCTGTGCAACTTTCCAATTCCGCCTATAATCAAAGCATGTTAAGTTACTGGATAAAAAGAAAAAAATATTCTGGTTCGTAATCTACAAGTTGGTAAAACAAAAGATGAAGAACCAAAATGCCAATAAATCGTCACTTAAGTTCTAACACCGCCTAACTCAATTTTTGGCGAAAATGAGTTGGACACACTGCTCGATAGATTTTTCAATAGCCGATATCATGGTAACACTGCCGAAGAGATCGAACCAATCATGAAGAAGGAGATGAAGAAGAGGCAGCACCGCCTAATGTATTTCCAAGTAGAAATAATTAGTTTTTTGTGCCTCCTGAAAACTTGGGAAAATTGAGTTAGGTGGTGTTGGAACTTAAGTGACGAAATGTTTCAATCGTCCTAAGAAAATTAAATTATTCACATTAAATTCTGCCCTAATCATTATTATCATAAGTAATTTATTAAGGGTTTTTGTGCCTTTGTGCTATAAACCTTAATATGAATATTGTCGTTTTATGCAATGAACAGTACAATTCATTTTTCAGTTGAATTTTTCAAAAATATAAGATAAACCCCTCACTCTACTTATATTAGGCACATGACATTGCTGAATTCATAGTCATTATCAAATTGTAGGCGGGTACTACTTTTTAGGAAAAAATCTGGTTACCGTAGAATATAAATCCGTAAATCACATCTCGAGATTATCCTGATTTTGAGTGGCGTTCTGCATTTTTGGCGAATGAGATCTGGCATTCATAACTAAACGTAAAATTGGCACAGGCTGCGCAAAAAATTATGTCCTCGTTAAATACCATTGATAAACTGCTTACTCTGAGCCCAAGCAGCAAAACGTTTGAGAAGATTCTGTTAATAGTTTCATCAGTGAAAGGAGCCAGAGCAAACAAGGAAAAATGACGCAGTAATCGTGGCGACAAAAGCTTATTGTATCCCCCTGCACTTCCGATTGTCGCGAAAAAATAGACGTTTTTCAAATCCAACTTGCTCGTATCTTCTGTGTCGTACCTGATGGCATATAAGCACTAAAATGTCCCAAGAATGTCATTCATTCGTTTCTGGCAGCAGTTGTGTATTATATCATTGGTAATGCTCGAATTTGAATATTGCTATTGTAATGAACGATTTACCCACCAGAATGAATAGTCGAAAAATTGGCGAATGAGTTCGGGAACAGAAGAATTTCGATCGCTGACTAGAGGCATGGATAGGTTATCGAGGAAAATTACAGACTGTTTGCCATGTGGCGCTGAGTAAACACCTTTCCTTAACTTCACCAATCTTGATAGTATGATTTCCTGCGAGGGCGAAGATACACCAACTTAAGTACCCCAAGAAACGTGCGAGTAAAACTCACTCCAGTAAATAATAAGACGCTTTCTAAAAGTTAACATAATAATCTACCTGAAGTAGTTGGGGTGTTGTGGATCCTGTAAGAGATATGGAGGTTATGGAATAGCCATTACTTGCCAAGTCCTGGCTGAGCACATTGTGGCAATAAAATGTTTTGCCGCTACTCATTGGCCCACAAAGAGCAACTGGCGTATTTTCCTTCATGCAGTGCTTTACAATAGGAAGATACCTATTCAAAAAACCAATTTTTTACTTCCATATTTCCAAAGTAATCGAAGGCTTTTTTAAAGGAGCTAAGTGGCAATTTTGAAACTTAAGAAGAATCGAAAAAAAAAATTTCCAATTTTTTTGTGTTCCAATACAGTGAGACATTTCAGATTTTCACCTAGATTTTCAGATTTTTTTAGCAAGAGACGGTGTATCAAATTGTAATTTAAAATTTGCTAACATAGCCCTTTTAAAAAATCGTCATTTTGGGATTAATATAATTTACAAAATCAGCTTCATACATCTCAAAAATGTATTTAGGAGAAAAAAACCTTTTCTCCACCACAAGTGCGGTTGGTAGGTTGGTGGGGTTGGTTGGAACGATTAATAAACATTATGTTATACTAAGGCCACATCATTCACTTTCAATCAATTCAAATCATCAATTTCATCTAATAACAGTACTTTCGATACATTAGCACTTTTAGTTTTTCCTATTTTATTCTTTTCTGGCCCCAAAAATTTTCTGATTTGAGCGTTTTTGGCCTTAAAATCTTTGTTTTGCCTTGCTGAAGGCGTGGGTTTTTTTTCTATTCTGGTAACCTGACAAATTTGATTTTAGGGGGGTTTAAAAATAGGCGTTTTTAACATTTGGGTTTAAAAAGGGTTTAAATTTGGCATAAAAAATTACGTATCAAAATATGGAAGTATTGTGTGTTATCTGCTCACCACTGATTTTTAATGCGGCACTATACTAGTTTTTCGTGAACATTTCCGTACTTATCGCCCCCCTATCGTCCCCTTGTGGTCAATCACCCCTATGTTGCGAATCATTGCTAAACCTCTATGAAAAATTTCTATCTTAAATAATAAAGGTGCTGGTGCTGTTATATAGAGTCAATCGTCAACGATTCTAAATTATTTTCGCAATTGGACAATATTATGCTTACTTTATTGTATCAGACGTTGGTATAATAAGACTGCTCAACTCCTGATCATCTTCAAGTTTCATGGTTTTTATTATATCATTAAACAACTTCCATCCACCCTTCACTTTGAATAAGTATCCATAGTCGTAAAGAGACCCATTTGGAGGTAGCAAGAAATCGCCTGGATCATATGCTTCAGGCACAGGGTATTGCTCTACATGACCTGGAAAACCTAATCTATGAACATGGCTTTTTGCTACAGATTTGTTTTAATGATTGTTTGCGTTTTATAGGTATGGTACATGACTATTTTTAAGTTTATACTAGACACGTTATCTACCAACCGGACAACTTTTAACTCACCTGTATACAGGGATTTGAAGAAGGAATCGAATTTAATTTTTGAAATCTCATCTAAGCATCCGCCAAGACCCCAATACAATCCAAGAATCAGGGCAGCAATGGTCCATGGTCCACTAGGAATGGATTCTATACTAGCTGCATAAGCGGTTGATAATTGAAATTCAATCACTTTCAATGCTACACTGCAAATGTGACAAATCTCGTCAAGGTTAGTTGTATTATAGTAGGATTGTGCATTAAATGATAGCATAATTTTGAAGAGGCCTCCTCTAGCATGGAGTTTATTGCGATTATTCAACGTATGAAAAAGGTACGTACCTAACACTACAGTAAGGCCCATCATTATTGACTTTCGTACAAGAGCCGTTGATGTAGTCCAAACATGGAGTCAATAGCCAGTTGAGAAGTAACCTTAACTTATCGCCGATTCCTTTTTCCCTCCAATCAAGCGGTATACTCTCTAACCAAACGTTTGCTCGATCCTTCCATACATGTTTCATTTGGTCGATGAATATGACTCCACATTTTGAAACGAACGCGGGTGATGCCTGTGGAAAAGTGAGAGCAAACTTTTATTACTCGTGAGCTGTTCATGTTTGCAGTTTCATGCTGCAAAGTATTGATTTCTCACTCTATATCTACGTACATCCACCATATTATCCACTTCAAATACAATTTTTGTATTCGTATTGACATGGATTCTTTCACCAGAAGCCAGGAAGAGCGTTTCATTGCCATCAAACACTGTGCACAATCCTTCCGTCCACATTCCGCAAATTGGTCCATCGAGGAGTAAAATATTTTTAGAGGTATTGGGTTTTTTTGAAAACGACCTGTAAATGACGAATGAGGCTATGCTTTCAACAACCAAATGAGAAGAATTTATGGGGCCATTACATGCTCGAAGATGTCGAATGGTAAAGATTTCATAAAATAACTGACATTCATACAGGTATTCCACATTTGTGCAAATTAATTCAAGTTTATACTTCTCGCTAAGCATAAATACGGTTTGTTTTAGTCTTTAGATAAATTCAAGTAAGGATCATGCCTTAATAATCTACCTGAGTGAGGCGGAAATCACACCATCTATCCATTTGCTCGATTCAAGATGCAAAATGCCGAATAAGTGGTGCGTTGGAATGGTAGCAGGATTCACGACTATCAGTTCTGAACTGTTACCCTCTTCAATAGATTCGAAGTGCTTCAAGACCACCTGCAACATATTTTGAATAGATATTGTTTGTCTTCTTGAGAAAGTCAATGCCGTCATAGGTATAAATTTGTATATTCCGAAGCCAGGCAGTAAAATGCCCAGCCAGATTTCAGGCGTTGCAATACGTGTAATCTTGTGATCCAGTTATTTATCCTAAAGATCAGGTCCCACATTAATGAATAATAAATTGATTTTATTACAGAGAATACAATTAATCTGAACTCCTCCTCATGGTTAACGTTTCAAGCTAGGGGTAGAATCCAGAAGTAGAATAATACATTTCTGTTGCCAATTTCTAATGACTCAAAAAACTGGCAAACACCAAGTGTCCCACATCAACCAACAGCATAATACAATTCTGTCCGCTCACTTTATTCACCTACCCTCCAAACTAGCTAAAATGGCAATGTGAAAACTTTCAGGGTAAGCAGAAACTTCATTTCGTTTCAGTCCCGTGTGTCTGCCCAAATCAAGATGGTTTCTCGACTTTGACAAACTCGTTTTATAATAAAATGTAGGGCCTAGCACGACATAATTCATCTTGCATAGGTGTTAGAGTACTGAATTGAATGAGAATACTTTTGTAACCATATCCATCCCTCTATCCCTCTAAGATTAGGGGCTACTGGCTTAAGAACTCCTTTTTCTAATTTTCGGAATATTTTCACAATTTCAAACAACATAAGAACTACCTACAATATTTGTTTGGCATATGTTTAAATGGCGTAATAATAGTATTAAAATTATTGTTATTGGGAGTATTAAAACTCAAACTCACCTTAAGGAATTCCGATTTCCCAGCACTAGAAGGGCCAATGAGAATTACTCCTCGGTATGAATTCATTGCTTCAAAAGCAGGCATCACTGAATTGATGGATTGTTCATTGCAGAGCAAGTTCATCTCGAGGAAAGACTAAAAAGAGACAAGGAGAGTATCATCTGAACAACGATAACATAATATAAGGCTAGTCTAAAAAGTGGGCGAAAGATCTAGCACTTTCTGCAGTGTGACCCTCTTCAAGAGCTAATTTTTCCAGCACATCGTCTTCAAAACTCATTTGATCAGAACTCTAAAATTGTGAAGTTTGGCAAAAACAATATTTTTTTAGAAACATAATATGTTTAGTCATATATTAGTCATATTATGGCTAATGGGCCAGAACATAACTACTATTATTTCAATCTTTGAAGACCAGACTCATTTGAGATGTAGGTTTCTAAAAAAAATACTGTTTTTGCCAAACTTCAAAATTTTAGAACCTTGACGTCTTCTGATCAAAATTTGTTTGAAAAACAACTTCTCAGACATTAAATCGTAAATAAGAAGACAGCGACTGCCAACTAGTCGATCCATAGTCATGGATTACCTTTTGTAAAGATTCAGCCAACGCTGTATTATAGGGGCAAATTTCACTCGTCACTGGGAAAACGTTGGTCAATATTTTGCTGTAACCCAGCTTCCCAGAGGTCGGTGGTAGCAATGACAACACCTCGTTCAAAGCTATTTGCAGCAAATTGATTTCGGCATGGCCTGGTAAACGTTGTCTGAGTTTCTCCATTATCGAAATAATTGATATGACGATCCGTAGGCCTGAAAAATTAAAAAATTGGGTTTTTGAAGTCTGGGTTTTTACCGAGCTTCTAATCACACAGCTGTAACTTTGAGCTGTTTGCTCAGTCGTGTGCCAAAGCACGTATGGACTAGGTGGTATACTCTGTGGCACGATGGTGCTACACTATGAAATAGTATTGTATGTCAAAACGCTTCTTTCATTTATGAAATTGAAAAAATCCATGAATAATAAGGTAGATATTATATGCATTTTTATAATACCTTTCCACCGATATTCCAATGTTCCTAAGTCTTTTAATAACGTGAGGGTTGTTGACAATCGGCGAGCTAACATCTTTCCGTCCAGAAACCCATTCGAGCAGAACAGCAATTCTGCGCCCGGTATGATGTCTATTGCAGCAACGAGAATCGGTCGGAAAATCAACTGCAAATGAATTTATAAATCCATCGGCATTTTTTCTACGCTAATTCAGCCAACTCTTTTTTTGGGAAAAAGTGTGGGATAATTCACAGCAGTTATGCTCAATTCGCGGTATTGATTGCATACCTACAAGGTTTGATTAATTATAATTTTCTTTTCCTCTTGTTTGTGTGCAACGATCCGAAGAATATTTGGCAATACCTTTAGTTCATGAGGAAGGTTCTGGTCCTTCCAACTGCTTGGCGAAAGTACTAGCGTCACCATTGACGACGGTTTCGGTTTTAGTGCCATGCCGTTAATTTGGAAATTCCCATGTCCAGCAATTGTGGCTTGACTCAGCGCCAAGACATGTTGAGACAGAGTTGACATGATTGAATTTTTCATGTACTCTACATTTTTGAAACAAACCCAAGCACCCGACAAAGCACATCCGCAGATAATCTGGATTTGAGAAAGAATACAACGACAATTAATTAATCCTTTTACTCCTTCACTCAAATTTTTTATTATTAGGAGTTATAGAAAGTAGCGCTGGTTTAGGTGTATTCACATCTCTAAGACTAATTAAAAATTTTTCAAACAGTTTTCAGAATTTCCCAAATCATATTGAAAATTTTCCATCCCAAATTGAGAATTTCCCAAGTCAATTTTCAATTTGGCTTGGAAAACTCTTAATTCGACTAGGAAATACAATAACAACAACCTTTCTTCATCGTAGGTGATAGATCAAAAATTGTATGTGATGATTCATGAACAATGGTTACATCAAACTGGTGAAAATGTCATCCTAATTTCAGTACGCACAATGAATATACCTGTTCAACTGTCGTCAGTGCAACTCCTGCTACACAATAATGTAGGACCAGTTTGAGTGCCAATTGATTAGCTAAGCCTTTGAGGATTTCAGTTTTTCCCGAGCCACTATACCCAACCATAGCGCAGTGTAAGTGCATGTGAAACGCCGAGAACAGAGCCCTGTAGCATCTGTCAGAGAGTGGTGTCCTTATGTGGGACGAATGGCAACTCACCAATTCATAACCGTATTTGATGCTGACGAACATAATTTCTGCTATTACATCTCCAGATGACCAGTAATATCTAGAAGGAAGAAAATGTCAGTTGTGAGCACATTACAATTTTCCTTCCGTCAGTTTTTGGAACTTGATTTTCTCTAATGAAATTAATTTCGAAGTCCATGACTGGGTAAATCAAAAAATTGGCAACTGTTAACATATTTTCTATAGAAAGGTCGGATCCCAAAAATTCACCTCATTTGAGCAGCCCACGAAAAATCGTCGATAGATGACACTTTTTTGTCAATCAGTTCATGAATGATAGAAATTTGGTGTAACTGATTGCACATAATTGATGACAGTGTCAATTTTTCCCGTTTCGTTAGATTTTGCTTGTATGTATCCATTGATTTGGCAAGTAACTCCTGTAGCAAATAAGATCATTTACCAAAATTTATCAACACACTGAACTTAACCGATAGGTACTTCGTTTTTCAATAACACTTAACTCCCTACAGTAAGTTGCTTTACTCCTGTATGTTTAGGGTGACAAGAGGTAAAAAGGTTTGGGAGTACGGATACTACTTTTCGAGTTAAGGTCCTCTCATATTTTTAGATACTCAAAATTGGAGAAATGGTACCCTTTTTTTGAAGTGCTACTCCTAAAGTACTATTGGAAGTTACAGTCCTGTGGAAAGCCTATACCTTGGTCCCAACTTACCTAATGGCACCATGGGCTTCAAGCCACGCAAAGCCAAAACTACAATTCTTTTTATGCTCCTTTTATAATACCCTTATAAATTCAAAAATGATTCTACCATTGGATAGCTGACATTTTGTGCCTGTTTTTTCTGAAACGTGGGCGAGATTTTTTCCATTTTTCTCCTCCTAAACGGACGATGAATATAAAATGTAATTTTCAGAAAATTAAGAAGTTCTCGACTTTGGCTCAATTTTTTACTTTCTTCACTTAATGCAGCTGCAAATGCGTTTTGCTTTCTTAATAGCAGCAAAATTTGCTTCCAGTCTTCCAGTGGTACTCTAATTTTTGAAATTACTCAAACATTTAAAAAATTAATAGGTAATGTTTAAATTGAGGCTAAGTCAAAAACACGACCAAAATTTACGTGAAAACAGTGTACGTTGTTTCACCTTGAACCCTCCCCCCTCACCAAAAATTGTGCATCAACAATTGTGTAGCAAATGAGGAAAAAGAAATCTGCCTCTTCAAGGAAAAAAATCCCAAGGGTCCTTATATTGAGTATAGGCTATAGTGCTAAATAATAAATTAGGTTGTTTGTAATAATGTTGCTTTCAAATGGTAATTTGTTTGGATTTAAAATAATTGGTACTTGCTGAGTATTATCAGCACCACACAAGCATTATCTAGGTTACTAAGTGTAAAACCCTTGTAGGTATAACCGTGTTAACTAATGAAAATTCATTGGATGTCGAGTATTGCCGTTTGTAATATGTCTGGGAATTTCAAGGGTGAAATTGATCGGTTGGGACGACTCGTCACGTGAGCCGACCATTACTTGCTGATATTATCAGAGGAGCCTCTTGACTATTAGGTACCGAAATAATTATTATCAACCAGTCATTTCTCTTGTAGTGCATAGGTAGGTCCTTTTCCTCTTTCAAATAGTTCCATTTGATCATCCGAAATGAAGAGGTGGCTGAATTCGACGTTGGATCCAATCTTATGGTACTCGACGAGTCTGTTTTTCTTGCCCTGCGATTATAACGGTCGAATTGTGAAATGGCGTTTGGTGATCTCAGTTCTCTTCAGCTGCTTGATTTTAACGTTGCTCCTACACCGATTTATAACGGACATTTCCAGAGATACGGTTGTCACAAATCTTCAGAAGCTTGCCAGAGCTAGAAAGACACTGCGAGTGGTGACGTGTATTGTCAATATTTTCTGCCAAAACTACTGGTTCATTTTTCACCCAAAGGCCTTTGAATCGATTATAAAACGGCTACGCATCTTGACTCAGATTTTTGGCGATTCTGTAGCCTTTACTCGAATCAACTGGTTTATAGGCCTAACCGTTCTTAGCGTTCTCTACAGCATTCAGATCGGGACCTTATATTACGGCTTTGAACGGTTTGCGCACAATCTCTTCGTTTATTTCATTCCTCAGAGTTACAGTATGGTTATCACAGTCCAAGTCACTGCTCTTCTCGAAATACTTCGATGCTTGTTTCAAAAACTTAATGAAGAGACTAAAGTCTCCAAGAGACTTCCCGGGATGGCTGATATTCATTCGGCGCTTTGCAAAGTAG
Organism: Nesidiocoris tenuis; assembly: GCA_036186465.1. Lineage (NCBI taxonomy): Eukaryota > Metazoa > Arthropoda > Insecta > Hemiptera > Miridae > Nesidiocoris > Nesidiocoris tenuis. Next base: position 24,205,532 of record AP028910.1, on the reverse strand, counting down.
CCAGCGACGTGACTAAGCTGTACAGCATTCAGCTGTTCTTTCTGATTTCGGAATCACTCCTGTACATGACGACTCAATGGTATCAGCTTTTCAAAGTTATCACAGGGAATGAAACCCTCGAAGGTACGAACGGAACGTTTGATGATAAACGCTGAATTATCATACCAGGGTTTGCTATTCGTTCAATACCTACGCTCTGTTCGGGCCCATTCATGAGTTTAGCTGAGAGAGCATGACTTTTCATGTAGCTTTAGAAATGTCAGGAGCCGGGAGCGCCGCAATAATATAAAAATGACATAAGCGTAACATAATAATTAAAAGCAGATTAAGTTCTACCTTGAAAAAAACTTTTGGTTTAAATACTTAGTTGTTTTAACAGTACTCATTAAACATAAATATGAAGGGGAACGTATCCCAGATAAACAGGGATGGAATGTTTAAATGAAAATTAGTTAATTAACTCCACAATCAAGTAATGGACTTATAGTGTTGGTGTTAACCAAAATATCCATGACAGTATTGTTTTTTTTTTTCAGGATTATCCGTCGGTCTGCCGTTTTATCTTGTAGGAAGAGTTATCCTCGTCAGCGGTATGTGCCACTTGTCGACCGAGCTGAACTATGAGAGCGAAATATTCTACGAACAACTCGCGGAGGCGATGAGAAAACAATTCTATCCCTGTTTTGATCAAACATTAACACTTTACATTGCTTTCAGGCGCACTGTTGTTATATCAATAGCAGGTATCGTTACTGTAAGTAACCACATTATCACCTCCATAATTGCAACCGGGTCTACGTATTTCATTGTGTTAATCCAAATTGAATAGACTGACTACAAGTGCACTGACTACCCAGGCACTGGCCTGGGATTGCCACGGCGAAAATAAAGTTGCTCATCTAAGCTACAATAACATGGGCTATAGGCTACTCCACCAGAGGGGGTCATTAATTATAAAATCTGACAATGCTAGTCCACCGGGTTACTTTCTTGCGTAAAATATTCATACCTTCAAATCCACCGGTGAAAGGTAAGAATGCATGCTTTTTCACCAGGCATCAACTCTGCCAGTGAAAGGGATGTCTTTATCTCCACCGTTTTAGTAATATATTTGAAATATTAAATAGAGTATTAGCAACGATCGATCATCTTGTCAACAGTAGATGCCGATGACTCTAATGAACTGTTTGACAATGGTTTGATGAGAGTAGTCACTTGCGAGTGAAGGGTAAATAATGTGTATAAATGTACCCGTTGTTGATACATAGGATGTCTAGGACAATTTGGTTAACATATCTATGTTCCGATAAAGATTGAAATAAGATAGTATCGAAATATTTTTTTTTAACTCCATATTCGAGTTCAGGGCACCCTTAACAACCCTCAAATTCCTTTTTTCAGCTCAAAATTAAATTTAGTTCAGACGTGAAACGCAGATGAGGATGTATTAGACACCATTATTCTGGGAAACGTACCTAACTACCTATGGAGTAATTTTCTCAGGCCAGTGAATTTTGATTTACGCAACTGCTTTTTAACCGACTGTAAGAAGGAGGACGTTACTCAAGTTGTCTTGTGTATTTTTCAACGGCTAGATGAAAATGTTCTTGACAAAATTAAACAAATAAATTTGTGAAAAATCCAGGAGCGAAACGTACCTTGTACTTTTCCAAAATTGTTGATAGTTTGAAATTCGAGTTTGTCAGAGATGATTGAATTTCGGCGGTCCACACAATCTGAGATGCGCAGAAATATACTTGTCCAGGCATTGTGGAAATCACAGTATGTTTTTCTTTTGTCAAATACAGGGAGATACCTTTTTCGAGCTCATGCTTAATCGTGGCATACATTTCCCGCTCGAGCTATAAAAAATTGCAATGAGTAATTCTTAACAAAATAATTTAAGAACCAGTCAGGGTTGGGGGAGGTCAGTAGTGTTGGGGGGCAGTAGTTTGTATGGGTATAAGCACAACCCATACACCTGGGAGTTCTATTCGAATGTAACAGAGGACGACGGTGGAATGATTTAGCATGAATATCAAGACCCGAATGAATTTTTTTATTCCCACAGAAAAATAAATATCGGATTTAAAATGTCTTGAGTTACAGGACAACCACTTGCCATTTTCAACAAATTAGGGGTCTCTTGCGGCTCCAGGCTTTTACTTCCAATTTGCTATATTAGCTCTGTGAGGCTGTACCCGGATAGGACCTGAGTAAATAGTACCCAGGTAGCAAATTTTGTATCCAAAAATTGATCTTGAGTTGGTATATAGAACTTTGCCAATATAACTCTTGGAAACCAATTCTATTATGCAAAAAACTAGGGTCGAGAATCCCAAAAACTAAAATATCCAACTGCTGCAACCCCCCTGAAATAGAATAGGTCAATCTATCGGATTGAGAAACACCCACGTACTCTGCAAGCTAACGTCAGTATTTCAGGATCAAGAACGCCCAAATCAGTTCATTATCGGTGCCAGAAAAAATGTTGTAGAAGTCACCATTATTGCCAATATATCAGAAGAACTTTGAGTGATTGAAATCCCGGTTCATCAGGATGGTGAGTTTTGCCTTGACGAACATTCCAGTTCAAGATATTTGAAGGAAGGTTGACAATTGAGGAAAACACGTTAAGTTATGTAAATGATCATAGGCACACGTCCATACCGGATTTTCAATTTTAGGACGATTAAGACTTTCCATTCACTCCGTACTTTGCTAAGGAAGTAAAACAAGTAGATCAGTGACATGAGCACATAATTTTTTCGTGTATCCGAAGAACTGTGCAAATTCTGTAGAAGGGTTCATTTTTCATTGCAAAGACAAACCTAATGATATACACTCCAATGGCTTCGATTTCAACTTACGTACCGCCCTGAAAAACATGAATTTTTACCGAGTTCAACAGCAATTTTACTGGCTTTAAAATTAAGGTAGGGTTCTGTCGATACGTTAGGACCAACAAGATACAAAACCTGACTTTTGGTGAAAATTTCAAAAATTTACGACAACTACTTCCCTCTGAAAAACCTCGGACGGCGAACGGACAAACAATTTTTATTGTAGATTCGGATTCTATACCCTTTGAAACGTAAGCCAACAAATTTTCAGGGGTCGCCTAAAATTTTTTTTCTGACCGATTACAAAGGTTTATTTCTTATGAAAAATGAACCAAAATCATTGATTGGAGACTGGCATATGATTTTACTTTGGCCAACCATTTCTCAACTTGACCCTGGGAATCTGCTGTTGGGATACTGGAACAGAAAACAAGCTCCTCAGCTTCGAGGCTAACAGCTGAACGGATTTCCCCGTTCTTGTTGAAGAGAAGAGACGCTATTCCTTCAAAACAATTGTTTATGTACTGGTCCACTTTTCTAGGGTCGTTGTTCTCCGATAACATGCATAGAGCTTCTTCATTGGACATGAAGAACATCCTGCAAAAATTATGGCAATTCGTAGTCGAAATTGGTTTAGCAAAATGTTCTAGTTCCTCTTATTAAGTGTACCTACCGGGGAAACACTTGTCTAATTTTCTGCAAATATGCATTTACGCCAGCTGAGATGATTTCAAGCATAGAACAACATTCATTTAACAATGGTTGGACGGTTGGGTCTTCGCAAATGGGTTTAACCAGTGGGTCCTGATTTGTTCGTTCAAGAAGACTGCAGTACTTTCCACTGACTTCCTGTAACAACCAACTGATTTATAAGACCTACATAACCAAAGAAAATTGAACATTTTTTAATCTGTAAAATTCTTTTAAAAATTTTTCTGAGAATCGTCTTCTGAGACTGTTGTTACTTCAGGACGCTCTGTTATACTAGTAGCAATAATGATCGTAGAAACAGAGTGCAGCGTGAGGGCAAATTGAGAGCACAAAATACTTGATTAAGGTTTCAGCTGGAGTAAACAAGAATATCCCACCGAGGCAACCAATCAGTGGAAATTCAATTTCCCGAGGGTTTCAATAGGATGCTCAGTTTGTTTTTCTACCCACTCAATTTCGCGCGAGTTATGAACCTTGGGTACATAGAAAAGATACGAAACTTAAAATCTAATTCATTGTTATAAATTTCTGTTGAAACCTTGAATATTGAACTCTCATGTGCCATAATTGCCGCTATCGCTTGAACTGAGAGGAGCCCGAAGAACGAAAGCCACTGTACTTGTACTTTATTCCATTTAGTGAGAATGTTTGTTGCGCTGATAATGAATTTGTGCCATTTGTCGATTTGATCTGAAATTGAGAGAACATTGCTCAGTACCCTGTTGAAAAAACAATTTTCTCATGTTCATTTCCTCCTGGTTGTATGCAAAACAGATATTGTATCATAATTGAGTGGCCTTATTTTGCAATTCTAAATCCAGTCAAATCATGTTTTGAATTTTTACTATTGGAGAGTGTCCCATCCTTTAACTCGGGCAGTCGTCCCTTTTTGGAGGTTGACTAGCACCTATCGCCCTCTTTTCATATACATAGAATGTCTGATTATAATAATGTGAAGTTTCAAATGTGTAATTTTTCTTCATTTTATTTAAAACTGGCTTGGTAGCGCTTATACACACGCTGGTTACCTATTTATTGCTACAATACTTAAACCGAATCATCAGGTAGCTATTTATTATTTCAAACCAGTTATTAAATAGTTTGGTAGGTTTGCAAATTTCAATACTCATTTTTTGAGCAAATTCACTAGGTATTGAAGAAAACTACCCTAAGCTCTTAATACCTTAGCAATCACTCTTGGATAATATTTTCAAAAAACCGAGTGGTGCGTAGATAAGACACAATACTTCCATATTTTGGTACGTAAAATGTCGACATGCTTGGATCATATTTGGACTACTCTTGAGGGTGTTTAGGTCAAAAATATCAGAAAACTCATTATGCAAATTTCAAAACTCGCCTAAAATAAAAAAATGTCAAGTTATCGGAAACTAAAAAATACCCGCGTATTTTGCTAGCTAAAACAAAGATTTTAAGACCAAGAACGCTCAGATAGGTTCATTTTTGTGGCCAGGAAAAAATAAAACACTGAAAGTGGCAATGTATTGAAAATACTGAGAGTATTCGAATTCCGGTTCAACGCGATGCCTCTTACTGGAACAAACATCCCATTTCAAGAAATTTGAAAAAAGAATGAGAATTGAGGGAGCTATGGCCATATTTGTAAATGACCACAGTCGGATAGACAGACACACAGACACTTGTTCACGAAGTTTTTCTGAGTAAAAGTGGACAAGTCTGACAAGCGTTCTTTCTGAAGCTCCGTTCTGATTCTCGATTTTAGGACGATTACAGTACTTCCATTTACTCTGTAAATATGGAAGTAAAAATTAAAGTAACAACTAAACTGTTTCTCAGATTCATTAAAGATTAATAGAAGGTTCTCAATCATAAAGGTTTTCAAGTAAGATCTTTGAAATGGAGGTATCAATCTTAAATTGGAATCTAAAAAATGAGTACCGACGTTGACGGAATAAATTTGAAAAGAGGAAAAAATGAAACTTTGTAATCGGATCCCGGATTTTTTGTAACTTCGAATACCGGGATGAATGACGTGATCCAAACTCTCTGGTACATGCAGTGGGCATATTGAAAATAATTATACTAATGAGTATTTTCGCACCTTTGATGGGTTTCACAAACGCAGAACCTCTCATTGCTGTAGTATCGTTCATCTGCTTGTCCAATACTTGCTGAATTTCCTCCGTGGACCCAAGGATGAGAACACCCCTGAAATCATGTGTTTCTGCAAGAACTAGGTCGTTGACTAACAAGGACGGAAGACCGTAAAATCTTGAGATACAAATTCATAGTATTAGAGGCTTTTGCATTAAGTACACAATACAAAACACCATCACAGAACACAAGTGATACCTAGTAGTTGGGAAGCTTTAACGAATACCGAATGAGTTAATTCATCCATGTGTTTTTTTCAACACTGGAGTTGATTTGGGGTCGAAAATAACGTCCAATTCCGCACTTACTCGGCATATTCTAATTTGAATTTGACGCTGGACCACTCATCAATCATCCTTTCAAACGTATCCTGTAGCACTGCCTCTCTTGATGCTGCTGTACTCACAATCTGAATTCTGAAAATAGGTCCCCATTAACGATGGGGATATTAATTTGCAGCTAAGAAAGGAGAACATCCGATCCTCAGCATGAAACGAGGATTGAGTTGACCAGTGATGGGAAGGTAACCTCTTTTTTCCACAATCCAACAATTTTTCCAATAGGTACGTAAGGAAAAGTCTCAGCGTTTCAATAGGCACAGTAAGTACCTATTTACAGTTTTATCTTTAGTCCCGATTATTGGCTGCCCCCTAATTTTAAGGGGGCTAACAAACTCAATTGAGTGGTTTTTCTAGCTTATTAAACCGAGTGTCCCGAGTTTGGTGTAAAAAAATTTAATGAAACTAGACAAAAAATATTTCAAAACAAATGTGTTGGTTTTCTGTTTCAACTCGTTTCTAAAATACAATTTTTTCAAGTTTTTTCCAGAAAACAAACATTTTGACAAAAATTTCTGCAAATACTTGTACCTCAACTGAGTTTCGGGAATACGTGCTAGAAGATGTCAAATTTCTGGGAAACTTGCCCATTGATAAAATCTAAACTTGCCCCTTTGCCCAATGATATGGTCGACCATGCCGTTATCTTCAGTTTTCACGGAGAAATTCAAGTTTGAATGCTGAAATACAGTATTCACCTGCAGCTAAGCGGGAGATGTGTGTAAATGTGGACTTTTAGTATGAAATTCTGGACTTTCCTCCACGCATTTCAAAACTCCTTTGTTGACTGGGCTATTATCTTACAGTATAATGAGCTGATCAAATACTACGACGAGAACGTCAAAACTTTATACACCAAATTTCGGATCTTACTTTTCGTAATATCCTTCCAATTTGTAGCTGATGAATTGCCTCAGGGATGATCCTTTGTTAGGCATCAAATCAAATCCAACAATTGCTGACAGCTCTACCCAATGACGGTGATGGAGATGTGGATTGGCCAGCATTTCAATGAGAACAAATTGTTGCTGAAATTGAAATCACGCCAGAAATATAACATGTTTTGATTATGGTTGGGGTACGTTATAGCAAACAATTGACTAAGCATGCACCTTAATGGTCTGTTCCAGTACATTAGGATTATTGTGGGTTAGGTTTGTAAACATTTTATTATGATTCGCATCATGAATAGCATCATTTATCTTTTATTGGAGATGGTAATAGGCTTCAATCATTTTTCCCTGCTTTTTACTTCTCTTCCACGGTATTGGAAGTCTGAAGAGAATATGAGCGAATAGAATTATAGCTTGGTGTGAGATGTCTTGTTAAAACCTATACATAAAGCATACCTAAAGGCAAACGACTCAAATTATTGGTGAACCTACTTTGATGTGGTTCAATGCTTCCAAGCCAAAATGAGCTATTTTTAACGGACTCGGCCAGGCATTAAAGTCAGGATCGTCTAGGAGGCCCTTGAACCGTTTCGGATAGTTATCAACAATATGTTGTCGAATCTTCACCTTGAAACTCTGATTCATTGCCCCGATCAGCCTGCATTAAAAGGTTTAACTGACTTAATTATACACATTCACGAACAAATAGCAGTACTGCCAACCGTTTATCGTTATAAAGATATTGGAGGAGTGTGAATGGAGCATTATTAGTGGGCTAACTCTCTCTAGAAACAGTATTGCCCTTGTTCAGATGATAATTTTCAAAAAGTTCAATGATCCTAGTTCAAACTGTCCTGAAAAGGGCTGTGAGGGGAAAAGGGGCTGACTCCGGTGAGCATAGAATTAACCCCTGTCAATTAAGAGTAGGTAAACAACCCCCTTCCGAGCGGACAGGCGATTATGTGATCCGACTACCCAACCCCTCGATACCGTACCCCACCAATCGCCGTATCTCCCTCTCCATTGGACTCTCCATTCCTATACCATCTAGCAGGTAAATAAATGTTATTTAAAAGTAAAAGTAAAGTAAAGTAAACCGCCGTTCCAGACGTTGGCTTTTCGCCCGATAACCGAAGTTGTCCCGGGCGTGCCCTGCCGCCCTCAAGGAGAGGGTCGGAACTGTTCAGGACATGTCGCTCTAGTCTCACAGCACTTATGTACTGTGACACACGGCTACTCATTGCCTCACCCCCTTGAGTTGAGAGGGACCGGATCCAACGCGTTGAACCTATTTGGTTAGAATAGGTTCAGAGTTCGTTGAACAAGCCCATCGGGCTTAGCCTGGGATTGTCAGCTCATGCCGAAGATTTTTTGCCTCGACAGTGGAGCTGTCCGTGAAAATTGAACTCAAGACGCCCTGTCTGTGCCCTCGCAAACACAGAAAGTCACACGCCTTAGCCACCTCGGCCACCCCGGCTTATGTGATCCGACTACCCAACCCCTCGATACCGTACCCCACCAATCGCCGAATCTCCCTCTCCATTAGACTCTCCATTCCTATACCATCTAGCAGGTAAATAAATGTTATTTATAGACCTTTAATAATATAATATAATGCACTTTGATATCTCTATGCTCGCTGGGTGTCATTTGCCACATGCCAGGACTAGGGTCAGTGTTCAGCCGTTTTTGGATCGAATATTACATCTCGCAAAAACTTTTACTATAAGAAAAAAACGTTCAAAAGTTCCAAAGCGTTTTCCACCGTTGAGTGGACGGTTTAGTAATCGGAATAACTCAGCAGCACTGAAAAAAAAGTGGAGTACAAAAGTAGTTACCTGGAATTTTCTTCAACGACTAAGTCGATACCTTCAAAGGTATTTGGTTCGAAAGGCCCATCCATGTAATAACTATATGTTCTGAGCCACTTGTATATCACTATTATTAGCTTGGTCAAGGGAAAGACGATCATCTGTAACACCGAGGAGCTACATATAAACATTGTTATTGGGAAACCATTTAGCAGGCTTAAGTTTTTTAACAGTCATCTGTCACGGCCACTTCCAGCAAATATTTCCCGAATCGTTGGTTGCTGTTGGCAGCTTTGTTAATAAATACGCTATGCTTAACGTGAGGGCGAAAATGGCCCTCAGTAATTTTTCCAAAATATGAAATTTGATCAAGTTTGAATCTCTGAAGTTTTTTTTTTAGGGACAATGACAGAAATTCCATGGGTTTTCTCGTTCTGCTCGGAAGTAAAAAACAAAACGTTCTTTTTTGCTTTTGTTTCAAAAGACTCATGCAGCCACTTATGTGTACCTTTATTTCATCCAGCTCTGGGTATGTTGAGAGGACTATACTTAGTAAACTCTCCTCTTTGTTGATCCATCCAACCCTCTCGTCAAATTTTTCGATCTCCCGTAGGTATTTTGAACAGTACTATTGAAAAAAAAATCAGCAATAATGATAACAAAATTGGGAAGCAATGATGTAAGAAGGTCTTATTAGATAGAAAACGCTTTTGGTATGTGTACTATATTTTTTAGGAGTAGTATGCATACCATGAATACTACCATACCATGAATAGTATGCATGGATAATGAACAGCGCAAATAAAGACAGTATGGCGCGGTGCATAAATATCACTTGCACGTTTGAGTTGTGAATCCCTTGCCTTATTTGAATTTTTTTGTTTTAGTGATTTTGGTATTTTGGATATTGATGATGATTTTGGATTATTATTTTGATTTGGATATTATTACTACTTCGGGTAGGTGCGATTATGACAACACATTCTAACCTTCTTCACGGAGGCTCGTACGAACGATTCGAGCTATTGATACTGCACAACTATCATCAACATACTAATTTTCATAAGAGAATTACCACTTCAACATTTATGAGATTCAATAATTAATGAAACATAAATGCATACCTGCACATAATTCAGCATGTGAGTTTTCTTATCAAAATAATTAAAAGCTTCCAAGTAGCAGTTGCCAAACTCTTCCAAATCTTTGTTCAGGTCTTCAGTAGTTGTTCTTAGTTTTTCTTCCATTTCATCCTTTGTTGCGTCAAACATCTGCAAAAAGTCACCCAGTCTAACTGATCACTGTTTTTACTGGGGTAATCCTTTTTTGATGATTCTCCCAGCTTCATTTTATTTTCGATTTCGTAACCGTTTTCTGTGACAATTTCCGGGTTGGGTGGGGATCTGTCACTAGTAGACAAAAACTCGCTATACAAGTTTCAATGGTTTTTAGAACACAACGCATTCTACAGTGTAAGGTACATAATACCTACTTGTTTGAATTCCTTGAATGAAGACTTCATGGAGTTCAACAGGCTGATAGTGCCACATACAAGTTGAATGTGATCCTGTGGTAACTCCACCACATCCATCATATCCGTAGTCATCTTCATCAGGTGGACCGATCGTAGCCTCAAACACTGCATCCATTGGGTGCTGCAGACCTGCATGTATTTTGATACAGCAACGAGTTCTTCGCTACAGCTAGGTATGTTTCGGCATCTCTCTTTTACGGAGATGGCATCTTTGCGAATTCTGCATGAAACCAAGCATTTATACAGGCACTCAGCAAGTCGGTACTTGTAACCTATGGTCACACGACTGCGTGTGACATATTTTTTTGTTTTTATTTGACGATATATTACTTCCCTTCCTTGGAAATAATGTAAACCAAGTTAAAGTAAATTCTTCCCCACACTCGAACTGTAGCCTCGCTCGCAATTCCCAACTCGATTATAAACTTTTTAAATCATTAAATTTCCAGTAACATCATCAATAAAACTCAATTCATTTTGAATACCTACTAAACCAGAGTGTAATAGGTACTTGTCAGAGTTTTATTCAATAAATGGAAGTCTACTATGATCAGACGATATGCCAACTAAAATGTGTTACAATGTGTGTTAAAAAGTTTTACCTTAGGTTCAATTCCAAGTGGTCGTAAATCATGTCACACAATGCTTGAGTTGTCTGCAGTTTTACTAAAGCAAGAACAGTCGTTTTCATAGGAGTCTGCTCCAGCCTATGGGACGATAGATAGACGATTCAAAACGGGTATCATCAATGTCATTTGATTACAAATGGGTTTCAGGGGAATAACTTAAGCCTCTCCACCAAGCATTCGGTGAATATGGGAATGCTTAGGGATTTAAACAAACGGAGAACAAATTTGTAGCTATGGTAGTTTTTGATTTTACATTTTTAAAAAGTAAGAATTGAGGAAAACTCAAAAATGGATCACTGAAATTGTGATGAACCCTAAACAGTTGAAGCTACCATTCGATTCAGCACAAAAAAAAAAAAAACTATGGAAAATGATACCTCACTTGCCTTTGTTAAAAATTTCCTGAAAACACGAATTTATTCACACTTTATTCACAGGCTTTAATATTAAGGTAAAACCAGTGGTGCGTAGATAACACACAATACTTCCATATTTTGAAACGTGAAATTGAGACACAATTTGATCATTTTTTTTACTGCTTTTAAGGGTGTTTAGGCCAAAAATATCGAAAAATTCATTATTAAAATTTTAAAATTCGCCCAAAATGAAAAAACGCCACATTTTCGGAATGTAAAAAATATCCTCATATTCTGCAAGGTGAAACAAAGATTTTAAGACCAAGAACGCTCAAATCGGTTCATTTTTGTGGCCAGAAAAAAATAAAATAGAAAACACTAAAAATGCAAATATATCGGAAGTACTGTGCGTCATCCAAATTCCGATTAAACAGGGTGTTAGGTCTTGCCGAGACAAACATTTCAGTTCAAGAAATTTGAAAAAAGGTTGAGAAATGAGGGAGTTATGGCCATTTTTGTAAATGACCACAGACGGACAGACGGACAGACAGACAGACGGACACACGGACACACGGACACACGGACACACGGACACACGGACACACAGACACTTGTTCGGGAAGTGATTCTGAGTAAATGTGTATAAGAAAAAGTTTTTTCTGAAGCTCCGTTCCGATTCTCGATTTTAGGACGATCACAATACTTCCATTTACTCTGTAAATATGGAAGTAAAACATTTTTATTGCAGATTCGGATTCGGACACCTCTTGAAACGTTAACCGACAAATTTTCAGGGGTGTTAGAAAAATGTCTTGGCAGATACCTACGTTTCTCTAAAAAAATAAACCAAAAAGTGTTGGCTATTCACAATTTGGCTTGGAAAATCTAGACTCGAAAATGCCTTAAATAAAATGTACTATCAATCTTGGTTTGATCTCATCTGGTGAACCTATTCGCGATCTTTTGACGTCCAGAGAAGTCAGCGGGACATGGTTAGTTTGAAAGTCACCCTCAAATATGGATGGAACTGTAATTTGCCTGAATATGCCGACGAAATTCCGATCATTCATCATTTCAATTTTTTCCTGCCATGATGCCCAGTATTTGTTCTCACTTAGTGTGCTTTCATCATTACCATTTGTGGATCTCCTAGGTATCGGTAGATCAGAGAGCTCTGACAGTTCCTCCTCTGAAAATTTGTGATCATCAAAATTTTATCAATAGCTATTATGGGCTAATTATGAAAGTTAATTGCAGGTCGTACTTTGCTGCTCAAACTTTTCTATCACGGGAGAGAACAGTTCTTCAAGTTTTGAGAGCATAATTTTCTGATGAACTGCTATGAAATCGTCGTGATGCTGGATGTGTAGACGCTTGTTGTGGGCTAAATTTGAAGAACCGTCAAAACACTTCCAATCCCCACACAATGACATAATCTGCAAATTTTGTGAAAACGTAACCAAAATTATCCAGCAAAATTGTTTCGTATGTATCACTAGCGGTTCCGGTTGCTGTCCTTGGTTGTGGCCCACACCACAAGCTGCGTAGGTAGCTACTGTTCCCATATCGATGAAGCAGAATTGTCTTCAAATATATTTTAGGCCCAAAAATTTGGTTTAAAAAATGAGCAACGAGAAGGAACTAACTTTATTCAATATTGAGACATAGTGATGTTTTATTTTATTCAGCGATGGCTTCGTCAGAATGGCCCCATCTTCGTAGTGCACAGACAGTTCAAGGTACGGAGTGAGTTCAGGGTCCGTGAACACTTCTATGAACCTCTGCATTGTTGATGTCATCATATTGAGCATCTGTACAAAAATCATTTGTCCAGGGGCAATTTTTCATGCTACTATACATTAAAAAAAAAAAACACTAACGCACCAAACACTATAGAACAATGATTTTTTCCCTTACATGACCTTTCACGTACTGATTGATTAGAGCGTAATACTTTTTCATTTTCCTGAGCTCAATATTTCTAAAATTATCCGAGGTGCTGGTATATTTGACAATTTCCTGGTAATACGGCCTCAGCCTGTTCTTTTCGCACGTATCGAGGTCTGTCACAATCAATTTTTTCAGTTTTGCTGGTTGGTAAAAATGTTCTTCTTTCCTTTAGGAAAAATTTAAGATAACATGATAAATAAATAGAATAAGATAATAAGAGAAATACATTTTAATGGCATTTCAGGTGTGAACGATAAAATGATTGAGAAGAACAATTACCTAAGCTATGAATCTCAAATCCACTTCATTATCGTGCAATGTCAATAACGTGTTGATGAGTTGTGACTTGGTACAAAAAATTTTGGAAAAAATTTTAGGTTTATTGCCTGAGAGTAAAATGTAATAGATCGTAAGAGCCCAAACCCCAGCAATACAGGTAGGTTACCTTGTTGAAAATACTGACGCTCTATATTTTGGTACGATGATTTTTTTTTCTTTGTAAATATTGCGTTTGTCTGATTGTGGTAATTGTTTTTGACCAACTTGACCCAAATTAATTGAGCATAGGATTCAGGATGCTGCTTCGAGTTCCAAGCCAGGATTGTGAAGTGGAATTGTATAAAGAATTTACTATCCTTTCGAACGTTTTTTACCTGTAGCTTTCCACGGCCAGGAGAGACTCGACATCAAGATACTTTTGATTTAATTTTTTAATAAACCTGATCGCTTCGTGTGTCCATAAAATGTTATTTTCATGCACAGCTTCAGTGGCTCTCTCAGTGAACGGGCTGAAAATTGAGCTACCTTCAATGATGCGTATCGTACAAATGTTAATACAAAGGACACAGGTGCATTGCCAAGAGAAAGTCGTCATTTGGCTCTTCCCCTAGTCCCACCAATAAGAGAGAAGAAACTTCATAATAGTGCATTGCATTTATGCAGTACCTACCTACTGTCTTTATTGAAAAATCGTGAAAAAAAGATCGTCTCTGTTTTAATTCAAATTGCTGCTCAGTTGCATTCTAACAATGTTGTACCAACAATCTTTGAAAAATCCCAATTTGGTGTATGGAAAATTCTTAACTTGGTTTGGTAAATTGTCAATTTGGTTTGGAAAATTCTCTTATTGCTTTGGAAAATGCTCAATTCGGTTTGGTAAATTTTCAACTTGACCTGAAAATGCTATATATTATACGGCTGTTAAAAAAATTATTACAGGACTATTATTGTCCATATTGTATGCAGCCAGTGTTCTGTACTCTTGATCAAACATGTTGAGTGAACAAAACCTCCAAGATCCTTAGAGTTTAACCAGATTGATTGTACTTGCCAAAGCCAAGCAAAATTCAAGAAGAATGAAACGGATCGAAAGATTTCAACAAGTGTACTGATTTGGCAAACGCTTACAAAATTTCATGATGCGCTCGCTTGGTGGCCGTTTGTCAAGGAGCGCTCGTCGATTCTCTCGTGAAGGTACTCAAATCCTTGACGATTTCCTCCAATTTCTCCCTTGTTTTCTTGTCGTCTAATTTTGCTGGCATCGTCTAAAAACCCAGAGGTATGTGGGCGTTTGCTAAATGTTCGATTCGCCTCGTTATATTTTCACCAGAAATATCGCTCCCGAATTTTACCGAATAATTCAACTGATCTTCTTTTGACTTGGTTTATGGCTTATATGAATAGAAGATCGAGCATAGTTTTAAATTTCTGGCCGATCAGACAATGGAGTGTAATCCTTTTTACTGGCTTTTAGAAACCATTTGTTTGTATTCTCAAAACAGACCCATATTAAATATGCATTTAATACTTTGCACTTTGATAAGGTCGGATTAATCTACTCACCCTCAACGCATGTTCAAGCCAAGGAAGGTAGACGCCGGTTCCTGACGACGGAGATTCATGAAGGGTTGACGGATTGAACCATTTTTTCCATAATTCTTCTCCGTCATAAGGATGCTTTGCTGATTGATTGTTTTTTGCCATTGTTCTCTTTTACTGCTGCATGTCAAAATAAATTACTTCGCGAGATCATTCAGAGCTCTCATGGTGGGACTACTTCAAATCAACTCAAACTCAATAATATTCACAATGAGCAACGACTTAACTATTCTCTTGCCACAAAAATGAGGTACCTACTCACCAATACTCTTTACCGAAGGTTGATGCTGTAAGTATAGAAGAATACAATAGTTGAAGCTCCTCTTCTAGTAGCTAAGCGATTTCTTACCTGTTTACTAGTTACCAAGACAACGGAGACAGGCCCGCTGAATCCATATTGTCACGTGTTGCACCGATGTAATTCGGTAATTTATAGTTGATTTCTAGTAAATTGAATTCGCATATCTAAATCGAAGATTTAAACCCTCAATGAATTTCAATTAGCATAATGCAACGGTCAACCATGCATAATGGTGTTTGTGCTACAAAAGTAACCAGTTACTGGCACACTAAGTTCGCACATGCAAGCTTTGCAAGGTTTGAAAAAATAATTTGCAGACCAATTGGTAATTCAATCAATGTTGTACATACCTACCTACAAACAAGATTGTTATGAAATATGATATTGTAGTTCTTTGGGTATATAATCTCAAGGTATACAGATGAGTTAGAGGTAATTGAGTTTCCAACTTAATTTTCAACTCATTTACCAAGATTTTTCTCCTATTAGATACGATTAGGATTAACAATATTAAATATTTATTATATTAAATTAATTAGATTATATTAAATTATATTAGATTAACAATATTAAATATATATTAAACAAATTTTGTTGACATGACTTGGTATCTAATTTCTTGATTCCTTGTGTTAATCTAATATTATATTAAATTATATTAGATTAACAATATTAAATATATATTAAACAAATTTTGTTGACATGACTTGGTATCTAATTTCTTGATTCCTTGTGGGCCTCTTTAGTCGACCCACTAGCAACACTCAGCATGTTAAAATATGAGTACGCCGAGTTGACAATCTGGAAGAAAAAAACGTTATAATTTCATGAGTCAATAATTGTCAAGTTTTTGGGCCACATCAAGCACTAAAGCTAAGTCGCGCTCATTCGAGGTGAGTGAAGTATAAATTGTTTGCTCTTCGTAGCTGTTGGAGAGGTAAACGTAGACTCGAACCGCCTAGCTTCTGTGGCTTGTGGGTTCGAATCGCAAGGGTTGCATGGACAATTTGGCGCATAACACCAATACCAGCGGTTTACAGAAGATATCTTCTGCGATATCGCAACTAAACTAAAAGTCGGAGACACGATGCCACTGTTGTTCGTACCGTATGAGCCATTCGAGCCTTTTACTTCTTAATTCTTTTTGATTAAATTCTTCTTAAAACGTCTTAATTTTTTTATTCAAGTATTCAAATTTTTGTCAAAACTATTTGAAGACTAGTGTTCATTTAATTCATCACTCGAACTAGTGAATCGGTAGGTGTAGTTTTTAGAATAAAACAGATTACGCAAATGACGTAATGAATTACTACCAACGAGTGACTTACGGATGAGAAGGTATTCATGGTGCACGTAAATATGTAGGACCCTTTTATTTCAATAGGATGCAACGTACAATCTTGGAAAGAAACAATAAGCTTCTTATTCGCCTGATCCATGTAGTACCATGGAACACTGTAAATTGTGTCACGGATTCCTCCACTCTGAAACCAGATTATCGATGGTGGAATTTACCATCTCCCTTTGATGTTGATCGTGACCTAGCTGAGTTTGGTGACATTTTAAATGAGTTTTTGTAGGTAACCGAAAGCACCTAAGTCCCACTCTACCTTAATCTGACAGGGTGAAATCCATTGTAAGAGTATAATACCTTTGGTCGGAGGTCATTTTAAAAGTATAGGACATAATGAGAAACAAATGCAATTTTTTCTACGTTGTTTTCTTAAAATAATGGAATGAACTTGTGCGACTAGGTAAGAAAGTAGACAATTCAACGACCCCTTACAGTTGTTTTTACTGTTGGGCCCCCTTTGAGTTTTTTTAATTGTAAGCTAAGCTAAAATAAAACGGTAGTAGGTATGCATGCATCACGTTAGGCAAAACCAAAACATTTCTCTGCGTAGATAACACACAATACTTCCGTATTTTGATACGTAACTTTTTGGATCAATTATTTTGATTTTGACTAATTCGGTAGCTACAATGAGGAACATGCATGAAAAAAGAAATCCATTTTTTCCGCCAGAATGATGCTGCTTAGGATGCGAAAATGATGTAGTGATGGTCTACAACGAAAAAACAACATTTTTCCGGGTGAAAAACGCTAATGAAAAGTGCCCTTTTGAATGTGGCGGTTAACCGTATGACGTCACTGTGCGGACGAGACTGCACGTAGTTTCTTAACGTAACGGCAAAAAATCCGTTATCGCCGCCCTATCACTGCATACACACATGAACTCGGATGAGGTTGCACTGGTGTTCACGGGAAGATGACATCACACTGTGTGACCTTGCGGCTGGCCATTTTCCCGCTCGACTTCAAGTCTGCGATTTTCACTAAGCCTCCCTCCTCTTTTAATTACCTCTTTTCCGAACCGTCATCCACCATCACACCGATTTCGAAGCCTAACAAGGAATATTATGGCAAAAAAACAGTTAATTTTTTTCGTGCATGTTCCTCATTATCAAAAATGTCAAAAACACACTTGCCAAATTTTAAAACCCGCCTAGAATCAAAATACCTGCAGGTGGGTATAAAAAATATCCACTTGTTACAAAGTTAGCTACTAAGTACTAAGCTTGGGTTTATTATTCAATAACGACGAGTTCTATTTGCTTATAGATAATACGCACCAACGTGAGGACTTCTTCGCCAAAATAGCACGCGATGTAAATATTCCCCAACTCGCCAATCATTGCCAGCGTATTTGTTATTATGAGGCCGATCCTCTCTGATTTCTGTGGTTCAAAATGTAGCAGAAATTTTAATAGTTGATCTTTACGAATAATATCTGTTTAATACCTAGTATTTTGGTTTCCTCGTGTATTTTTGACCGACCTCGACGAGAATTACCATCGACAATGCCAACACCAGAGTTCCCATGAAGAATGCTGCCATAATTGGTAACGAGGTGACATTAGTGTGTTGCACGTAGTATCTGCACAGTGGTAATAGTAAATGGTACTAAGTAGATACCTAACATGATGTTCATGTTCACATAAACTATATTCTAGTCTTATTAGCCCATCGTGGCTTCCACTTCAAGAAGACTTGGAAAACCTCCTTCCTCAAGCTAATCTCAAAAATTCAAAATGATGTCTTCGCCAATTCTGCCGATCTCTCTCTCTCTCTCTGAAATTATGGCAATTGTACAAGGTCCCTACTTCCAAACATCTACGATAATAGTTCGTACCCGTTGAATATACTTACTTAAGAATGCTTTGGTGATGTTGAACATTTTGTCGTATGCAGTACTTTATGCATTCCTGAAATATTTTGTCGTTCATTAGATTGTTCTTGTCCAATTTTCGGGTCGGGTTCGTTTGCCGATATAGTTTTTTACTCCTGGTGAGAATGTCTTTCAAAGAGCAGTCCAAAATTCTCAATTGGTGAGCGATGTTCTGCGTACTGACAACATTCAAGTACACTGTGCCAATTATTACAAGGGCTAGCATGGAGACAACGATAATTTGGAAACCGGTGGCTGCGTAGTGAGCCGGTAGGGAGTCAACTGCGAAAGGGAAATACATCGGGATGGGCGTTTTCATATAAACCCCGTTTATGAAATCCACATCGGGCGCAGCACCAATCATGTTGTCGATGAAAGGTCCCCCTACTACGATGAATAATCCAATCAGGCCGATGAGCATAACGAAGGGGATCAGTCTAATACGTTGACGGACGAGAATTTTCTTAAGTTCGGCGATTCTCTTCGGATCCAATCCAAGAATTCCGTAGTCATAAAAGTTGAGAGCGATCGTTTTGTGAAGTATGCAAATTTCTCTTCGGTGTAGGTTTATATGCTGGCAAAACACGGAGCCGAAAAGCGCCAAGAGAAGGTAGTGCAGCTGAACGCCGACGAGGACGAAATCATCTTTGAGGAGGTAACAAGTTACTGTGAATAAGTAAATATAGATGTGTACCAGGGTGTAGAAGAAGATGGAATGGAGGATGGCCAGGGGTACAAATCCGGGGTCAAGGCAAGCCAATAAATTACTGATCTTGAACAATGGTCCGTATGAGGCCCAAATTGTGCGGCGCACGTCATCATCTTCTAGAGCCCTCACTTCGCTCAACCATCGCTGGATTCGGCCGTACATTATCCGCCTCTCACTGAAATAATTATTGTAATAATATGATATAATATAATATGATAATCATTATAATTGTATAATCATTGTATTCAGTGGCGGCTCCTGCCCTTAAACCCAGGGGGTGCACTTAGGCCATAAGATAATAATATTATCTAGCTCTATAATATAGATAATAATATATTATATTATGGAACAATCGCGAAGGGAATATGTTATCATAAACAGTCAGTTGGTCTCAGCCAAATATCAATTTAACTAAGTAAATGCAAATTAATAGGAAAAGTTAATAGGAAGTTAATAGGAAAGTTTTGCACACTTTCACGTCTCATTATTATAAAATGAACACCAAAAAACGTTCACTAGTGATAACAGAGGAATTTTAAGATGATTACCATCTATCAATTTTCAGAAACCCTATTTTGTGAAAGTTGAAATTGAATTACCCAAGTATTGTCGGTTGCATTTCCGAGTCGTGGAGCGATTTTTAGCTTTTACCTTTAAAAGCTTAAAGCTTAAATTTTAGCTTTTACCAGTAAAAGTCCTTCCAGTGCAGGTGAGTAGCGGCCGGGTTCCCGGATTGCTATTTTCTCCTCCAAAGTAAACTTGTAAAAATTCAACAACTACCTTCACATCACTCATTTTTATTGAACCACAGAAGAAAACACCGCGATTTTTACTAAATCATATCAGTTTTCGAACTGATAAGATAAGATTACCTCGATTAGACCGCATTCGACCGCAGATTCGATCGCATTCGACCGGCGGAGCAGACAGAAAATTTGCACCTGGACGGTACGGTGAGGCATTGGCTGGCTTACTCACACACTTCAAGTAAACACAGTACAACTAAGACCAATGTGGTGTATTACTAGTTCGTGCACGAGCCGCCATCCAGTATAGCGCTAGTCCTATCCGTCAGTGATCCTGAGGCTTTGCCAATGACGTTGTTGTTGTTTTTCAGAGAGGATTAATAGGGAAGAGTTGTGTGGCAGTAATAATGTTATTATTAAGGTAGGTCACTGTTTTTTTCTTTCTCATTTTGGCCAGGGGGTGCACATGCTCCTCTGCTCATGCCAGGAGCCGCCAGGAGCCGCCACTGATTGTATTATTATAATTGACATAATTATACAACCTGATATAATTATTTGAAAACCGCTAGGTATAAGAAGTACGAGTATGTGAGGGGTGGTTAACGGTAGATAGACTCATTCGACTTCCGAAAATCTCAATAATTAAAAGTTAAAATTTCGAGCTTCTAACATTCATCTCAATTTTTATTATTTTATATACTTCTTATTATAATTACGGTAGGTACCTGAGTTACTTTTTTGGGGCAGTTCCCACTCAGGAGAACCTCCCATTATGGTAGAGAACAGAAACTCAGCAACTTCTACAACTTGGGGAAGGGGGGGGGGGGTTCGAATCCCCTTCTCAGCCCTGGAATATTTGCGACCCTTGCAGGCACATCCTTTCAGCGTAACCTTCTGAGAACAGTGCCTTAGTCATGTCAGGCTCGGTTGATGTCATAAATTTTGCCGAAAAGCGAAATTTATTCAGTTATATTTATTTTTATTCAACCGGCTAGCGACCCTAATCTAAAAACTAACAAGTTTAGACCCAAGTCATTTATATTCGGAATCAGCAATAAATTTCCAGTAAGAAAAGAGTTTTTGTGGCATAATCGTGCATCTATACCTAATTTAGTAAACTGAAAGAAACCCGAAAAATGGAAAATCGCCAATAACTCGAACATTTGGACGTCACCTGAAGAAAATCGGCTGTTAGATTTGGATTCAGAACTCTAAAAAAACATATGAATTTTCCCGAGGTGCGAGAAAGTGACCTTTTTTGTCAAACCTGGGTACCTAATTCTATTTGGTTGATTAGTTTCTACCTGTAAATCCGGTAGGATTGTGGGCATGTGATCCACACAATGTGTTAAAGAGTTGGACTGGTGTTACGGCTATGAGGAAGAGGCACTAGATTTTTGACAGTCAATTAAGTCGTTGATATTATTCAGAACGAGATGGTTTGGAGAAGGGTACGTATAAATTTTATAGTGGTGACAAATTGCCCCGCGTGAAAAATGTATCAATTCTACTTTCGTGTCTTACGGCAATTAGCATCCGCGTAAATCAAACTGTCGGTTATTAAAACTCCTCGGGTAACTCCTCAGGTAACTCGTTAATAAGTTGACATGTAAAACTAGCATCACGAACATACAAAAAACTTGTTGGCGTTTGGTGAATTTGGTCTGTATCTCTACTTGTGGATGGATACGGAATGACATACTATGTCATTATGGCATAAAATAAAATGGTACCATAGTATGGTATAAAATACGCTGCAAAGTATTACGCAGGGTTTATTATTCATGTAGCTTGCTTCCCTTACCTATTCGATGCATATTTTGTTCAAACATCAAATTGTCATAATGTAGCTTTGACATTCATTAAATGAAAATATTTTTTGACTAAAATATCTAGACAGTTGAACAACATTCTTTGATGACATCGAGCAATCATCGCAGTCTGCCCGACAGGCAGCTCTGATCGCTCACCAAAAATGTTTCAACTTTTGGGCGAAAGAAGCTATAGCTTTTGAACGAATGAAAAAAGCTAGCATTTTTCGAAATTTCGACAATTTCATCATAAGGCTTGAAATTGACCGTCCGGCGATCTACGGTCAGTCTTGAATGGTTTCTTCACCTTTCAACCCTCCAAGAAGAGGACCATAACTATTCTACTGCTCGAACAATATTTCATATAATAACAATTCAATACATAATAATAATAGAAATGACGTGGCTAATAACACCTACGAAAATGTTGAAATATATCAGTTATTGGCCGGAGGGGTCAACCAGTAATTTGATCGCCAATACTGATACAGGCGGGATGTCTATTGCACCAATTATTGACCATTTGTTGGTATGTGTTTTGTCTGAGGTTAAGCCACACTTTTTAGTAATTCTTCTTGGAATATGCCCATATTCAAGCTTTTATAGAGCCCCCTTTCTGCCAAAAACGCTAGTCGAACCTTATAAAATATAAAATCCACGGGCCTGATACATCATCGGCCAGCAACAGAAACATGTGGCCGACAGTGGCGAATCCACAGTTAGAAACGGGGCAAGCATTACCAAGGAAATTCGTGACTTAAGAACCATAGACCATGGTATGCTAGTAGAGTAACGATTGTCAAGGTACTGCTTGCCCTGGCTGCCCTATGAAACCTCGACACTGGTGGCCGATAACTGGTACAAACGACGTATTCCAAAAAAACCCTCAAAAACCAATAATTTGGACTCCAAATTCAGGAAAAATTGGTATCGGATCACATTCCTGAAATGCTTACCACTCCAAAAATCAAATAAGAACCCAAAAGAATTTAATTTGAGTAGGTACATTACAGCGAGAAACAACCTTAAGTGGCCAATAACTGGTGCTCTTACCCTATTTGCTCGGGCAAACTTCTCAGTCAAATTGTGCTTGTACGCACTGCTTGACATCTCGTACGCAAGTGACTGCGCCTCCAGACTCTGGCACGGTCACTAGATACTGGAACACGTGGGTTCAGCTCTGGAACTGGCACCGGCGGCCGGGGAGGGGTGAATTGTTAATGAGCGGCACACTGTGGAGAACACCAACGCAAAACGCACACATGCATACGGCGACAAAGAGGGTACGAGACCCACGATGAGGGTGTGAGCGGGAGGGAACTCGCGGAGTGACATGAATGGGCGATCGTAGCGCGTTGTGAGCCCGACAGCCTGCGTCTACGGAGTGGGGTGCGCCGTGCGTAGGATGCCGTGGCCTCGTCGTCGGCTCAGATCCCGTCTTGGCAGGGACTCCAATCGCGTTCACAGTCGCAGCTGAACGGAAGCATCGGTCGATCGAATGCAGTGAATGCGCGGGCGGTTCGCGTCAAGTAATTGATTCATCATCACCATCATCATCAGCAGCATGGGAAACAGCCATAATGGTCCAATCAGGCCCGTCGGCCCGATCAGCACCGGCCTCCCTCGATCTGGCTAAGTGAGTCGGAGAGAAATCAAATTGCCATGTACTGAGAGAATCCGATTTGTTTTGCCCATCATTTACGGAAATTAGGTAACTCATTATTATCGACCGTAGTGGCTTATTGTACCAAATGAGCTGATGACATCGCTGCTGTTACGAGCATCCTCAACTTACAAAATTTGTAATTTGTAATTGGAAAGGCACTTGTGGTATTTAATACCACAAGTGCCTTTCCAAAATTTGAAGGTTCAGGAATTCTAGGCAACTAGCCATACAGAAAGGAATAGCTCTATAAAATGCCTGAACCATGGGTCATTATCTGAATAAACTGATGGATTACCACTAAGTGGTAATCCATCTTGTGATTGTCTTGTGATTTTTTTTGCGTGTTCGAAGGCCGGTTATTTACAAAAGATAAACTAGAAATAATCGCAATTACTATTCGGTAGTTTGATTTATTTTTAAATGCATTACTGTTCTTTCAACTTGTCAATGATTTAAATGAATATCAATTTAACGAGCAACCAGTTGTGCGCGTATTACACACAATACTTCCATATTTTTATGTGCAAATGTTTGACAGGATTTGATTATATTTTGACACTTGGAAGTCTGTTTAGATAAAAAATTTCAAGAAACTGACAAGGTATGCAAATTTTAAAACTCGCCTAAAACGCACGTGATCTGCGAAGTAAAACAAAGGTTTTAAGACCAAGAACGCTCATATTGGTCCATTGTTGTGGCCAGGAAAAAATAAAATAGAAAACACTAAAAGTCTCATTCTGAGTAACATCAGTGAACATTTTTTCCAATGTGATTTTTGAATTTTAGGACATAACTTCCATTTACTTCGTGTATATGGAAGTAAAAATGACTAACTATAACAGTAACTGTTACAAAAACGCTGATTAGTAGATCAGTGACATGTGCACATTATTTTTCCGTGTATCCGAAGAACTCAGCAAATTCTGAACAAGGTTCATTGTTTGATTGCAAAGTCAAACCCTATGATACTCCTGAAACGGGGAAGTTAGTTGAATTTCGCGAGCATTTCAGTGTAAATTTGAATTTTAGACGGGGATTAAGAAGAACTTTTTTTCAACCCAGCAACAAAGCTGCAACATCTACTTTGCTTGATAGATACCTACCTTTCTCGATAGGTATCTACCAATCTTATTAACGCAGCACATCGTTTAATTTTGTTAAATTTAATCCATTCTTAATTACCCTCATAATTAACAGAATAATTATTGTTATTTCTGGG
This sequence comes from Nesidiocoris tenuis, assembly GCA_036186465.1. Taxonomy (NCBI): domain Eukaryota; kingdom Metazoa; phylum Arthropoda; class Insecta; order Hemiptera; family Miridae; genus Nesidiocoris; species Nesidiocoris tenuis. The sequence goes on along the minus strand of AP028910.1, from coordinate 24,180,771 downwards.
TAATGAAATTTATAATGCCTCAAGAATGCCTCAGAACCATTGCTAAAGTTTGTCTCCCTCTCATGCTGTCAACCTCAACTAGTGTGCGTGAGTCACCTTATTGGTGTAATAGACTAGTAGAAGTAGAAGATCGAAGAACCAAGGTCAAATTCTCAACTTTTTCCAATTTTAGTTTTGCTGATTTGTATGATAAAACCAAATTCTTTAAATTGAAGATATCAGGTGCACAGAAGTTTTTTTGGGGACTCCGACGAGTGGAGAACGAATTTTGTAGCTCAAGTAGTTTTCGATTTATTAAGAATTGGAAAATTTTTGAAAAACTCGAAAATCTCTCACTAAAACTGCAATACATTCTAAACGGTTGAAGCGTCCGCCTTGGCAATGGTCCATTCGATTTAGCATTCAAAAACCTATAGAAAATGATGCCTCACATGCCTGTGTTACAAATTTTCTGAGAAATAGAGTTTTTTCTCCACTTTAACAGATGTTTTACAGGCCTTAAAATTAAGGCGTCGAGACGTTAAGACCAACTTGGTACAGACCTGATTTTTGTGAAAATGTAAAAAAATCTACGAAAACTCCTTCCTTCTGAAACCCCCGGACGGCAAATGACCAAAAAAGTTTTATTGCAGATTTGGATTCTACACCCCATGAAACGTAAACCAACAAATTTCCAGGGGTTGTTAAAAAATTTTTTCTGACCGATCACATAGTTTGATTTTTTATGAAAAATGAACCAAAAGCAGACAAAACACATAGACACGGAAAAAATTCCAGTCCAAGTTCTCAATGTCTATTAATACATGTTGACGTGGGTATGCCTGTGGATATTGTGCACGCCCTGCTGTGGTGTGGCTTGGAAGTTCTTGCAGTAGTAATTCGGCTTGGATTCTGCTTATCTTGAAGTTTTCTGTGTCGGAACTGGCGACAAAGAAGAAAGGCTGGCTGAGGCCTGAAGAAACTTGAAGCAGAGGCGGGCCAGATTGTCTTCAATTCCTCTTACTCGGACTCAGGTCGATCTCTGGGTTTCACCGGTGGAATGTAGTAGGATGTGCGTAGGCGATCTCCAGTCCCCTAACGTAGTGTGTTGTCTTTTTCTCACTTTCTGTCTTCACATGTCCTTGTCACATGTCATCTCAGAGTGCTGCACGCTTCTAGCAAGAGTTCTGATCCATGATTTTTCGAAAGTCCTTGTTTCGATTATTTGAGTAGGTATTGAAACAGTTTTTAAATTGTGAGCACACACTCTTGCTTAACTGCCCAAGATGTATGAAATTATCAAATGTAAGCTACTATCAGTCTTTCGTCTCTTCGCGACATTGGGGCCATAGGAAAGGGTTTGATGGTGCTCTCACCAGAAGCGTAAACGTCTTGACCATAGTAGAGTATCAACCTTAGTTTAGGATGGAACAATTTTTGGGTTGTACCTACCTACATCAAAGTCAAAAATTCGCGTCTTTCTAACGTCCTCCTGGGTGGAAAAATGCGGAACCGAGCCCCTCTCCCATGAAAAGTTTCTAGGGGATTTCCTAGTTGAGATGAGTTTCAAAAATACGATATGTTTCAACAATATTTTGGACCTTACTTTGTTTTTTGATTCATTTTTCTTAAAAAGTAAACCCATGTAATCGGCCAGGGAATTTTTTTAACGCCCCGTGGAAATTCTTTGGTTTTTGTGTCAAGAGGTGTAGAATCCGGATGCACCATCACATTTGTTCTTGTACGCCGTCCGGGATTTTTCTGGGAGGAGGAGTTTTTGAAATTTTTGATAATAATCTTGTCCCGTATCTAGTTGGCCCTTCCGTCTCGACAGGTGAGGTGTATTAAGGTGGTACCTTAATATTAAGGCCTGTAAAACAGCTGTTGAAGATGGGGAAAATTCATGTTTTTCAGGGCGGTACGTAAGTTGAAATTGAAGCCCTCAAGATTGAAAAGTAACTGAATGGCCATCGCAAACAGAAAAGGATGTAAGTGGTTAGTGTTGTAGTGTAGGCCTCTGCCTGCCGGGCAGTAATTTCCTGTACCTTTCCGCCTGCTTCCTCGTTCGTCTTACGTACCTACGTCTAAGCTATACCTGCTGAAGACGAGACGGTCCGAACGCCTTTGAAATGTTGATGTCATTCCGAGCTTATCGGCCGTTAGTTTTTTGCTGCTCTTCCCTCTGTTCCTTCCTTTTTTCGCATCGTCAAATAGGTATGGTAAAGGTGCATTATATGTGTGTGTGTGGGTCGTTTTTGTGCACCATGCATCGCCTCACTTGGGATGGTGACTTTTCCAGTACCTACCTTAGGGACCAGTTTTTTGCTACCTACCGCTCGGTGTACTGTCAGTCCAGGAACTCCCATATTAGGAGAGTTCGTCTGTTATTTGTAATCATCTCACTTGCTCACTCTCATCGCAAATCTATCATTAAATTTTGAAATCGCCGGAGACTCTCCGCACTATTCTACCGGACGGACGATCAATCTTTTTGTTCAGCAACAGGAACGGGCAACGGCCAACAAGAGTATGGAACGAAAAAATCACATATGCTCGTGGCTGGTGATTTCTTCAGTTCATGTTCCCTTTACATGCAGTAGTCACTAGCCCAGTTCTTATACCTACCTATCCACCTGATCAACATATCTGCGTTTTCCTCAATACGAAACCCTAGCAATCATAAAACGGAAAATGTGCTGATGATTTGTCCTAGGGACAGATTAAGGAAATGCTCTAAACGTATTTTTGAGTAATAGTATGGGCAACAGGGTTGACAATTATTAGAGCCATAATTACAAGAAATTATTACCTAGCTGCCAAGTGAAATGAACAGTTTTAAGTGTAAGGAGTAACGATTCTGAACTGGAAAAAAAGAAAAAACGCTGCAAAGTAGATTTGTGACATGGGTACATTATTTGTCTGGGTAGGCATCACAGAAAATAAAGTTCAAATCGTTGGAGTAGGTAGGTTTATCATCGTATTGTAGGAGTCAAACTTTCAAAATCAATTATGCTTAAATGGCACCTTTTCACAATGATGAATAAAAAGGTATAAAAAGAAAAAAACACTTCAGCTGGTCAAACTGAGTTTAACTTCAAGTTTCAGTTCGAATTTGAACGTCAGATTGAGTTTAACTTCGACTTTCAGTTCGAGTTTGAACGTCAGATTGAGTTTGGCTTCGAGTTTTAGTTCGAGTTTGAACATCAGTTTGAGTTTGACTTCGAGTTTCCGTTCGAGTTTGAACTTCATTTGGAGTTTAACTTCGAGTTTTAGTTCGAGTTTGAACGTCAGTTTGAGTGTGACTTCGAGTCGCTCGAATTGGAACGTCGTTCGAATTGGAACGTCGAACTAAAGTCACGAACTGAGTCACGAGTGGGCAAACTGAGTTTAACTTCGAGTTTTAGTTCGAGTTTGAACATCAGTTTGAGTTTGACTTCGAGTTTCCGTTCGAGTTTGAACTTCATTTGGAGTTTAACTTCGAGTTTTAGTTCGAGTTTGAACTTCAGTTTGAGTTTGACTTCGACTTTCAGTTCGAGTTTGAACTTCAGTTTGAGTTTGACTTCGAGTTTCAGTTCGAATTTGAACTTCAGTTTGAGTTTAACTTCGACTTTCAGTTCGAGTTTGAACGTCAGTTTGAGTTTAACTTCGACTTTCAGTTCGAGTTTGAACGTCAGTTTGAATTTGACTTCGAGTTTCAGTTCGAATTTGAACGTCAGTTTGAGTTTAACTTCGACTTTCACTTCGAGTTTGAACTTCAGTTTAAGTTTGACCTCGACTTTCAGTTCGAGTTTGAACTTCAGTTTGAGTTTGACTTCGAGTTTTAGTTCGAGTTTGAACATCAGTTTGAGTTTGACTTCGAGTTTCAGTTCAAGTTTGAACGTCAGTTTTAGTTTAACTTCGATTTTGAACGTCAGTTTGAGTTTAAGTTTGTCTTTTAGTTCGAGTTTGAACGTCAGTTTGAGTGTGACTTCGAGTTCCAGTTCGAATTGGAACGTCGAACTAAAGTCACGAACTGAGTCACGAGTGGGCAAACTGAGTTTAACTTCGAGTTTTAGTTCGAGTTTGAACATCAGTTTGAGTTTGGCTTCGAGTTTTAGTTCGAGTTTGAACATCAGTTTGAGTTTGACTTCGAGTTTCCGTTCGAGTTTGAACTTCATTTGGAGTTTAACTTCGAGTTTTAGTTCGAGTTTGAACTTCAGTTTGAGTTTGACTTCGACTTTCAGTTCGAGTTTGAACTTCAGTTTGAGTTTGACTTCGAGTTTCAGTTCGAGTTTAAACTTCAGTTGGAGTTTAACTTCGAGTTTTAGTTCAAGTTTGAACGTCAGTTTGAGTTTAACTTCGACTTTCAGTTCGAGTTTGAACGTCAGTTTGAATTTGACTTCGAGTTTAGGTTCGAATTTAAACATCAGTTTGAGTCTGACTTCGAGTTTCAGTTCGAATTAGAACGTCAGTTTGAGTTTAACTTCGCCTTTCAGTTCGAGTTTGAACGTCAGTTTGAGTTTAACTTCGACTTTCAGTTCGAGTTTAAACTTCAGTTCCAGTTTGACCTCGACTTTCAGTTCGAGTTTGAACGTCAGTTTGAGTTTAACTTCGACTTTCAGTTCGAGTTTGAACTTCAGTTTGAGTTCGACTTCGAGTTTCAGTTCGAATTTGAACTTCAGTTTGAGTTTAACTTCGACTTTCAGTTCGAGTTTGAACGTCAGTTTGAGTTTAACTTCGACTTTCAGTTCGAGTTTGAACGTCAGTTTGAATTTGACTTCAAGTTTCAGTTCGAGTTTGAACTTCAGTTTGAATTTGACTTCAAGTTTCAGTTCGAATTTGAACTTCAGTTGGAGTTTAACTTCGAGTTTGAACGTCAGTTTAAGTTTAACTTCGACTTTCAGTTCGAGTTTGAACGTCAGTTAGAATTTGACTTCAAGTTTCAGTTCGAATTTGAACGTCAGTTTCAGTTTAACTTCGACTTTCAGTTCGAGTTTGAACGTCAGTTTGAGTTTGACTTCGAGTTTCAGTTCGAGTTTGAACTTCAGTTGGAGTTTAACTTCGACTTTCAGTTCGAGTTTGAACTTCAGTTTGAATTAGACTTTAGTTCGACGTTCAAATTCGAACGAACTGGAACTCAAAGTCACACTCAAACTGACGTTCAAACTCGAACTGAAAGTCGAGGTCAAACTGAAACTGAAGTTCAAACTCGAACTGAAAGTCGAAGTCAAACTCAAACTGAAGTTCAAACTCGAACTGAAACTCTTAGTCAAACTCAAACTGATGTTCATACTCGAACTGAGACTCGATGTCAAACTCGAACTGGCGTTCAAACTCGGACTAAAACTCGAAGTCAAACTCAAACTGACGTTCAAACTTAAACTAAAAGTCAAACTTGAACTCAAATTGACGTTCAAAATCGAAGTTAAACTAAAACTGATGTTCAAACTAGAACTGAAACTCGAAGTTGAACTCAAACTGAATTTTAACTGGGCAAACTGAGTTTGATTTCGAGTTTTAGTTCGAGTTGGAACATGAGCTTGAACATTTTTTGAAAATATTTAAACCTTTTTACATATTTTCCATATATTTTTTTAGAAATATTTCAATCTTTTTACACATATTTTAAGAAACATAATAACTTTTATGTCACATATTTGGCATTTTTAAATACATAAAAATCCGATCCCTATTCATGTATAACTGAATCCTTCCTCGTCCGTTCACGATGTTCCCAGGATGTGGGTGATGGTGATGGTAATCATCTGCGGTGCGGCTGCCGGGTTGCGAGCGTCATGGGTTTGCCCAGACATAAGGGACGTATCGTGCTCGTGTTACAACCCTCATACTCTCCGCTGTACTGGCAACCAAAGTGCACTCGAGCTCATTGGTTCGACCCTACGGAACTTACCATCAGCGCACATGGTTTCTCTGCTTGATTGCAGTATCCAAGGGCTTGTTCACATCAAAGAACCAATATTGATGGTGAAGACATAATAAACCATTTCGATTGAAAATAGCAATAAGGATACTTAATGCATAGGCTTTTACTTATTCATCTGGTGAATACTTACTCGATTACATCTTCGATAAAACCTGTCGAAACTTTAAGAACAATTAGACACAGAACCTGATTTTGGTGAGGATTCAATTTTTATTGATCAGTGTCCACAAAATTAAATTTTGTTATCAAGTGTTCGGCTTTTTCAGGGTGTTTCGCTACATGGACTTGTGATATCATCGAGAGTCTTGATAAGCGTGGCAGAAAATGCTTTCGATGGCCTGCGATACCCTCTGGAAGCTTTGGGTTTCCCGAATAATCAGCTTGCATACGTTCCTATTCTAGCAATATCCAAGCTCACACAGCTAACTCGGCTCGATCTATCCCATAATCGTCTACCTACTCTTGGGAGCCATTCATTTCAAGTAGGTCAAATCCTATGTTAACCGAATTTTTTTGAATGAGGCAAGTTTTATATAATGTCAATCTGTTTTAATCAATACATCTGGAGCCATATAATTTATTTAAGGAGAACCTATACCTAACGTTCCCTATTCCGACTGGTAAAATAGGTACCTAATCAATTTTTTTGAGATACCTCGTACACAGTTGAATTTTTTTTAGGGGATATTATTTTTTCTCAGTTACTTCAAATAAGTAATTTCGAATTTTTCAGTTATATTTTCGATCTTTTGTACACTTCCAAGGGGCTCTAAATTGCTGCTATAAGTTTTGGACTGGTAATAGATTATAGAATATTTATCAATTCTCTGGATAATTAAAGTAAAAATGCCTAGAGAATGCTTCTTGAACCGTTGGTAACGCTAGTCTTCCTCCCATGTTGCCAAGCGTAACTGGTATAGTGTGAGTGCGTCACCTTGTTGGTGAATTAGGCTAGTGGTCGTAAGTCGATCAATCAACCGTATCTTAGAACCAAGGCCAAATTCTCACCTTTTTCCAATTTTTGTTTTGTTGATTTGTCTAATGCGACCAAAATCTTAAAATTGGCGATATTGGGTGGCTCGAACGAACTTTGTAGCTCTAGTAGTTTTCGATTTATTAAGAATTGGGAAAATTTTGAAAAACTCGAAAATGTCTCACTAAAACTGCAATATATCCTGAACGGTTGAAGCTACCACCTTGAAGATGGTCTCATTTGATTCTGCATAGAAAAATCTATAGAAAATGATGCCTCACATGCCTATGCTGCAAATTTCCTGAAAAACACGAATTTTTTCCCACTTCAACAGCTGTTTTACTGGCCTTGAAAATAAGGAAGGGTTCTGTTGAGGCGTTAGGACCAACTAGATACGGAACCGGATTTTTGGTGAAAATTTCAAAAATTTACGACAACTCCTTCCCCTTAAAAAACTCCGGACGGGGGATGGCTTACGGCGTATGGCAGACAGATTAAAAAACTTTATTGCGGATTCGGATTCTACATTCCTTGAAACGTAAACCAAAAAATTTTCAGGGGTTCTTAAAAAAAATTTTTCCCGACCGATTACAAAGGTTTACTTATTTCTTAAGAAAAATGAACCAAAACCCCGATTCATTTATTCCAATTTATTTGTTACAGAAACTGTACAACCTTCAATTCCTCGATCTTAGTTGGAATCGGCTAACGAATATCAGCTCTTCTGCATTCTCAGATTTATCCCGATTGAAAACGCTTCGACTACAATCAAACTATTTGAGCTGTGGCGTCGTATCGCGAATGAAGGGCCTAACAAACTTGCAAAACCTAGACCTCAATAACAACAGATTAACCGGCCCCCTGGGTCCCGGAACGCTTCCGAATTTACCTAGGTTGCGAGCTCTGAATATTGCTCACAACCAAATCAGCAGCATACTCACGAATGCATTTTTGGGATACGACATGCTTGAATCCTTGAACGCTGAGAGTAATATGATCGATGTTTTGGAAGATCATGGGTTCATGTCTTTGTCCAAGCTGGAAACACTGAATCTGGCACACAATCGCATAATTGCATTTTCTGAATTGTCATTTGCTCATTTGACAAATCTGACCTCTTTGGATCTGTCGGGTAACTTTTTGCGGGCCCTGAGCGTGGATCTGTTGGCTCCACTGAAGAACCTTCAAGAACTCAGGCTGGATGGGAACGACATTTCAATGATATCTGCCGAGGCAATTGAGGGTGCAACACATTTGAAGACATTGACGTTGACAGGTGAGTACCGAATTGCTGTCCTGAATTCTTCAAACCAAGAATATTTTGAAGGGGTCCCTTCAACCTTCAAGTCCAAAAACCCAACCTGAAAAATCAGAATTGTAACCTAACTAAGCCTTGAAATTACTTTGGCATTAAATTATCATCCTAAAATTTCGGTTTTCCTTAGATTGATGTTGGAGCTAAAACATACATCGCTAAGAAAATTGAGCTCCCAGACTAGGCCCAACGCCACAAAGCCTACTGGCACCATCGCATATTGTTCCACGATTTCCAGATCATTAAAAAAACCTCTTTTTGGAAAGTCCTCTTGTTTTAATAGACTACCACTTGATACTACAAACGGAACTCCAAATTTTTGGCTCAACAGCGCTGAATTAATACCAAACTCGATGCTAAACTATTATCTTTTTTTGCAGACAACCCTCTTAACTGTGACTGCAGTCTTATCGGTTTTGCTGAATGGCTGAACAGAACTAACATCGACCAGAAAAACCATGGGAATGCTGTGTGTGCTATTCCTCCATCGCTTGAGAATGCATTTGTGCGTGATCTTCCCGCGGATCAACTCGTCTGCGATCAAGGCGACTCGCTGGCTGGTACAGGTTCGATGCCTGTGTCTGGATCAGGGGTAATGCTGCAAGGCTTCGACTACAACGGCACGCATGTCTCCCTTCTATGGATGGTGGATTCTCATACTCCGTACCGGTGTGGGGAACTTTTCATCTACGAAGAACTTGGAGCTCATGAGGTGAACCGAACTCACAATCCAATGTACCTACCTATTGCTGTTTCTCAAGTTTTCAAACGACCCATTATTCTATTTCTGAGCTCAAAATGTTGACGGTGATTCGGAAAAAAGGCACTTAGTGCATGGATTCTTTATAAAAAGACCTGTCCATAGGTACGTGTCGACTAATTAGAGGATTACAGGGTCTTTTTTTGCGCTAAATGCAGTAAAAAAACCGTAACATGTCCAAAAAAGAAAGTAAACCACCGTTCCAGGCATTGGCTTTTCACCCGATAACCGAAGTTGTCTCGGGCGTGCCCTGCTGCCCTCTAGGAGAGGGTCGGAACCGTCAAAACATGTCACTCTAGTCTCACAGCGCTTGAGTACTGTTACACATGGCTACTCATTCCTCACTTCCTTGGGTGGAGACGGACTGGATCCAACGCGTTGAACCTATTTGGTTAGAATAGGTCTAGAGTTCATTGGACAAGCCCGTCGGGCTTAGACAGGAATTGTCACCTCGTGACGAGGATTTTTGTCTCAAAATTGCTTATTATTACGGATAAACTCAACCGATTTGGTTCAGGCAAACAGCGCAAGTTCTTTTGAGAGCCATGGAAGTGGTCTTTCAGATGATATTATAAACATGCCAATTTAGTGAGATTCTAAAACAATTATTTTTTAACTTTGCTATTAATTTTCTTTAACTTTAATTCTTCTCAAACGGGGGACATTTAGCCTTTACTGGCACCCCTTAATGAATTTCCCACCCTGTACGACTTTTCTTAGCTTCCTGAACTCTCCATCCCATTATCATCAAGCAAGTGAAATAATATTTCGCTCACAAAATGTTGTGTAACATGAACCTATATGCAATATTTGACATACCCATTATGTCACACAACATTTTTGTGAAACGATGATGGTATATGACAAATCGTGAAGCGCTCATTAGTACAGTAATTTCTCCTAACAATATAAAGCTATCGAAGTGCTGATGTTTCAATTTGACTCAGTATGACAAATCTATAAAATAGCATTATGCTTGATGTTAGGTGGGTAGGTAATTGAACGAAGGGTGCTGGAAGTGAGGAAAATAGGACCTACGCTGGACGGATGATTAGACGATGGGCAGGGTACAGTAGGGAAGAGTAGATGTCTGCTCTATCTACTCCAATGCTACTGTACAGTTGATAAAAAATTGTAGGTCCTGATACAGTCATGTAACAATCGGGATATTACCTATTTCTGAAGATGACTAGCGCCTATCCTACCAAGTAGTAAAGATCAGTATGGTTTACTGAAAAAATCCATTTTCTGGCCTATATGTAACCTATCCTGTTGTTTTAGGTACTGCTGGAAACTCAATCGTTGACCTGTAATTCGTCGTCAACCGACAACCCACGATTGTTGTCAATAACGCATAACGTCACTCGGTTAGAAAAAGGTAGGTGGCCGGCTTGATCTTATGTAATACATACCTCTAGACGTCAACCGCAATACTCTTGAGTATAGGTACCACAATATTTCATATTACAATAGAGACATTAGCACCAAAATGAGTGTTTCAACAGAAACTTCTGACACTTTCCAGGGCACAACTACCGCTATTGTCTCACTATGGTGGAACTTCGGCAAAAAGTGAAGTACGATTTTCAGAATTCACTGGCCCTTGGTTGTAGCCAGATCATGGCTCTGAAGGTAGTCACTCCACCAAGGATAGCTGATATTCAAGCCGTCAACTCAGCGCTGGCCTTTCTAGAAGTCTATGTTGAATCATGGCCTCCTTCATCCCTCTGTTCAGGTGTAATAGTCGTCTACGTTGACTCAAATATTGAAAACCAAACACCATTCCTATGCAACGTTTCAAAATACAACATAACGGAGTTGCCAACCTATGGCCCATACAAGGTTTGCGTAGTTATTGATGAGAATGGGTCGCGGTGTGTATCAGCAGTGGGTCAGCACATCCTTCCTGACCCATACACACCGTTTTTCACACTCCTCTTCTTAGTCATCTTTCTGGTTGGATTACTTGTTGCTGTAATGACTTACGAGTACTGCCGAAAAAAAGCAAGGCAGCCAAAACTGCAGGAGCAATGCTTTCTTGCAACTCACCCTGAAGAAAACCAAAGCACAGGTTACATGAAACTCCATGCAACCACTAAACTTTAAGGTATATTAAGTGTGGATTACCAGCAAGTGGTTCATTCCGATATTGCAGATGAGCTCAATGTGCCATAACGGAGGCTGCATAATATGCATAGTATATTATACTCATGCCAAGGCCGGAGTGGACATTTGATCCAAGCCAAACGCCTCTTCTATATTGTAAGGTGTATTGTAAGGCACCGTCACTTCGGACGATTAAGAGCCTGAGCATGGTTGACGTCAGTGAATGGTCATCTTCTATTTGTGAGGGGTAAAATTGCAGCCCATGGTTTTGGAAAGCTTCTTACCAATTTTTAGGACGTAAAGCCGCCCAGTGCTCACCAAGTTCATCGGTGAGTTTTCTGTATACCGCCCGAATAGGCCATCTTCAAACCTATGACACTAACAAACATAGTATGATGATTATGTCTCATCTTGAAAGGTGATCCCCAGTTCAGTATCTATATAATTGAAAAAAGGTTCTATTGCCTTCGGAATATTTGCAGGCATATTTGAATGGGCCAGTGGTGAAGGGAACTAAGTTCAAAAAATCGATTTTTTTTTTAATGCAGTTTTGAGTTCTCCATGGCAAGACTCATCACCCATTGGTGAAAGGAACTAAGTTTTTGCGTTGGCACGGAAGATATTCGGCCTCGTGACAGAACGTTTCGTGGAGAAAGGAACTAAGTGTGTAGTTTTTGCCATGTGACCGTGATTTTGGAGCGTTCAAAAGAAAAATAAGGAAAGCTGATCGAGTGTATACACCATAGGAGTATGTTGAATTGATTGCCAACAGCAAGAAAAACGTTCTGGTAAAAATGGTGCAAACTCAGGACATTCTAAACTTTGGCAAGTGGTGGCCAGCATACTTCAAGAAATCTGTCTGCTCAAATGAAAGCCAGATGTTGGGGAGGCAAGGAAAGCAACATTTCACGCCAATGTCATTCAAGCAGTTGGAATACTCATCCGATAACCCCGGTGTTGTGGTTGCCAGGCTGAATATTGGATCTATAAACAAGCACACTTTCCCCTTGGGAAAACTTCCGCTTTTTAGAGATCGAATTGCGGTCCCATCAATCGCCTACCCTTCAGGATATGTCCCTATCAATGCCAAAAAGTTGGAGGATGTCGGCAAACTTACTCAGTACGTCCCCGAAGATTGCAAGCAGTTCTACGAAAAAATATTAGCCTGGCCAACACAAGATGTGAGAGAAGAACAAGAAGAATCCGAATAACATGATTGAGAAGTGAAAAAAAATATACTACTTGATTGTAAGACTGTTTTTGCGTTCAAATAAAAATGTTTCATAATAATCAATCTTTATTTTCTCCTTCCTTAGGTCATCCAGTGGTAAACGGCACTAAGTTCCAAATTTTGACAATTTTTTTTTGGTAATCCCCCTCAACATTTTGCGGCTGTTCAATGGTTTCTGAACATCAGTATTATAGGCCTACGAACAGGAAAAAAACTGGATCAAAATCACTCGTTTTTGTTAGTCCAGGCTGTTTTTTGCTTCTCCTGAAAAGTTGGGTTTTCGCACTTAGTTCCTTTCACCACTGGCCCATTCATTTGTCATTTGACATGCAGCAACGTTAATTTTGCCCAAAAGGTACCTATTAAATATAGATGTAAAAGAGATGGTGGATTCTTGGTATCGAATTTGGTGAGAAAAAATGCCCAAAAAAATTGGAGTTGAGTAGTACTAACAAATATATTGAGGATTCGGTTGGAGAGAAATTAAGTACATTGGTACCTACTTACCCTACCAATGTACTTGTGGAGTCCATGACAAATGTTACCTGCCCTAAGTAAAGCTAGAAAATTTTAAAGAAATGTTATTTTGCAACTGACTCAAAATCTCGATTTGCGAAAAAAAAAAAAACAGGGAAGAAAATGTCAGTATGACAAAAAGAGTTGGCCAGCTTAATTGATCCTATCTCATATTTTCAAAGTGATTGGAATAAAAATTGGAAGACGGATAGAGGATAGAGGGGTTCAGGAAAAGAGTTTTGCTCCCACACTTTTATTCAGAATCTCTTTTTGAACAATCATTGAATCATGTTCAGCCGGCATTTCGGTTGCTTACTGTGCTTCTCATACGCTGGCGCGAATAGATAGTGTTCTGTTTTATTTTTTTACTGGCAAAATATAATCCAATTTGAGCGACTTGGTCTTTTAAAACCTTGGGACTATTTGGCTAAATCCATGGATGTTTTTATTCCAATACTTTGGCGTAGTTAGATTTTATGAGGGTTTTAAAATTAGCATAAGGACAGTTTTTTTGACATATTTAGGTCCGCTTTTCAATTTATTTATAGCTAGATTTATCCAAGGACGCTTGCATTACAATTCACCTTGGACATATTTTGTTAGAAATTAGTTAATGCAAGCGTCCTTGGATAAATTTAGCTTTGAATACATTGATAAACCGTACCTAAATCTTGGTATTTAGCATCCAAATTAGTCAAAATGAAATAATTTTAGTTCAAAATTTGCCAGGATGTGGAAGTTTTGTGTGGCATCTGCGCTGCTCTGGTTTTGAGCCTTCACAATGTTATCTCAGCCGCTATTATCTAGTGCATAATTGCATTGTAATATCAGTTCTCGATTAACATAGAACCCAACGTGCAGATACGTAGGTAGGTACCTACTTTTCGTTATCCTATTGATGTTGTGCCTTGATTCATGCAGTAACTCGTTGCTTATGTTATCCCACTTGAAATCATCATAACGAGTATTGGTGATGTCCCCTTCCATCTCTTGAGGCCCTAATATAATTGTTTTGAAGATACCAATTTATTTTTATGTTTTGATTGATTTCCAAGTTTTGATTGCTATCAGCAGAAATCGATACCAAGGTATGTTTCTGCAATTTTTATGATGTGATAAATTCTCATAGTCATTCTACTTTATCATCGATGGGGTATTTGCCTTTTCCTTCAGTGCTAAGTGTGATAAATTGTTCTGTATAGGCGCGAATAGTTGTAGAATGTAGATGTACCTGTAAATAAGTTGAAAATTAAGTTGGAAATCCTGTGAATATGTAAATACATCCGTAATGTGCCAACGGATATTTTAGTCAATTATTATCTGTAAGTAACATAAGTGCTAGGCGTTTGAAAAGTACTAACGATTGTTGTTAGATAAATTTAAGTGGTACACCTTCCATATGGGAGTATTTACCTTGATGATCCTATAATCCTGTCCGTCGCAATGGAGGTGGATTAACCTGTAATGTGCCTGTCGTTACAGTACAGAAATGTTTTGAAAAGCCTCATTATTTCTTCCTAGCCCTTCTAAAAGCTATTATTTGCCTTCTAATTATTACCTTCAATCAAAGAGGTAGGTACCTAGGAAACACTTCTGAAGATCAGTGCTCGCGAAGTTTTTTTAAGTTAGATTCGGGGCGTTGAGTATATAATACCCTAAGAATAAATCGGTCCTGGTACACTGTATCACAACGGATTGAAAGAGAAAACACTATGTGCTCATTGTATGTACAATCGCGTTGAATATGTACCTATAATTCTCCACAACAGCCCTCGCTTATTGTCAGGGTCAAACGTGCTCCCGAGTCGAGTTAAAATGCAATACAGATGATGTCGACTCATGAGGTATTACAGTGCATTGTTCTTCAACTTCGCATACCTAGTTTTTTCATTAAAGATGTAGGAAATAATGTATGATCTCTACAAACCCCTGATAGCAGGGATGGCATGATTAATAAGGCGAAGGGCCTAGATTTTCATGCCGCCATTAGGAATCGAACCCAGAAGCCTCTGTAGATTGGGTCGGTCTCTGTTACCATTATAGGCTGATCCGTGAGCCCCCTTCGAGATGTAGTAGACTTTTCACATCTTCATACCTCATTTCTAGAGAACAGGAGATAAAAACGGCGACAATTATTCATAAAGCCTATATTTTCACTTTACTCCTTTAAAGGATTATAACAAAACTGTTGACAGTCTTTTTTTAACAACTAATTTGTTATAGTTTGACTTTTCGATAGATGCTGATAAAATGTTCCGTCGTAATACCGCAACGATGACGCCGCTAAGGTCAAACCTTTCTACTCGATTTTAGTAGGCTTTTATATATTTGTCTTCTTTGAAAAAAAGCAAACATTTCTATGTTTCAATCGTCAAACGAACCAAATTATATGTATGGATTTTTCTGTTACCAGATGATGGCTCCATTGCTAGTTCAAAAATTAAAGAAATCAAATCTCGTTATCAAAATTTTGTGAGGTATATGGAAACAACAGAATACTCAGATATACAGGCTTTTAGGCCAGTCAACACAAATGTCTCAATTCTTATCGATTGTATCAGCTTACAATCGGTAATTGCTTTTCCCAAACTCAGAACGCCGTATCAATCAATTTACATATATATCTCAAAACGTAAAAATTATACATCCGACAATAAATAACAATGTTTTAATACTTTCAAACAGTCGAGTCTCATATACAACAGCATTGAAGCCAATGATAATAAATAATATGAGAATTAATAAATTGAAAATGTTGCCAACAATCTGTCGATCACAGAGCACGTGTTCATCACAAAACCCTTCACAGAACAGAGCCAGAAAATCCATTCGGTGTTGGTAGCAGCAATAGCAGCATCCCTTTTTGGCGCGGTTTTTTTCCAAAAGCGTTGCACCCATTTCAGAACGTTAGTGGTACCTAGTGTAGGGATGGGCGTTTCAGTTCGTTTCAAAAAAACGAAATGTAACAGTTTCGTCTTACCCTGAAACCGTTTCGGCGAAACCGTTTCAAAACAACAGTTTCGGCCTCAACGTGATCCATGAATTAAACGTACGTTTCAAAAGAACTGAAGCTGGCTTCAGGTGAACGGTTCCTTTCTCTGCTTCGGTTTCGGTTTCTTCATGCATCCATGTTCCATACATCCGCAACGAAATGAAACGGAGAAACCGGAACGGGGAAATGACTCGTTCGTTTCTGGTATTTCGTTTTTTTTGAAACGGCTATTTCAGGCTACTTGAAACTGTTTCATCGTTTTTCCTGATGAAACCGTTTCTCCGAAACAGTTTCACGTTTTTTTCACATCCCTAGTACCTAGTGTTCCAGAACCAGATTTCCATTAAAAAATGCATGCAATGATTTAGGGCCAATAGTTTAGCGGAATGGGTCGTGAGATGCAGAATAATATTCTGGTATAACCATATTATGGTTACGGGCTCTATAAATTAATAAATATTTTGTTCGTTCTCTGCCTAAGGTTTTTTTTTTGGAGGAAGAAGTTTTTGTGGATTTCTGTAACATTCGCCATAAATCTAGTCCCGTAACTAGTCGATCCTAACGTTTCGAACGTAAAACCATAAAAGCAACAACCGTTCTATTAACATTCAAAGGCTCGAGGAACTTCCATTTTCGGTAGGTTTTACAAATCATGTTTACATTTTTCCAAACCATGTTTTTCTGATTTCAACTCATTCGTTAAAATATCATAAACTTGGTCCATTTTGAGATTTAAAAAAAGTGAGGCACACGCGTATTCAGCTTGTGATGAGTTTAATTAATGTAGGCAAGTATGGGTAATGTATCTGGTTCGAGATTATTGATCCCACCTGTTCTGAATAGGTATGGACTTGAGATACCGCAACGCCAAAAAGTAATGTTTTTTCAATCATCTTTAACTGAAAGAAACACACGCAGCCGCTACAGAAGAAAGCTGCTTTTATCCTTTATTGCTCAAGCTGCAACTACAATATCAAAAGTGAACTGCCAGTAGGTTTTCAGCTGTGTCGAGAGATGTTGCAAATAATATTTTTGGAACGTTTGCTGACGCTTTTTACATCTTTTCCTTACAAAATCGTGACAAGTGTCATTTTTAATAGGTAGGCAAATACAAGATGGACTAAAAAATTAGGTAAGTATAGTTCTTCTCTAACACTCTAAATAATTATTCATCTGTGCTTTTCCCAAGCTGCTCTAATAGAACAAATTCTGAAGTACTATAAATTTTTATCAGTGTGCCATGGCGTTATCAGATTTTCTTTATGAATGTTCTTCAATCATACAATGATGTGTTCTTTATTTTTCAAAATAGCGTTCTTTTAGTTTCTGATACATCGTAAAATGGCAATCGAATCAAAGTGTGTTTGACTCAATATATCTATTGTTGCAGCTAACTACAAAAGTAACAAACCATGTGGATACTTCTTCATTCTTTTTTCTAAATATAGGTACGTACTTATATATGAGCGGTAAATGTTGGCCGTTTTATTTTAAGACCATAACAGGGGTTGAAATATAGAAGACAAATATATCGTAGCAACTCATGCAAGTGGATTGCAAAATGTAATTATGTATGTTTTTCTTTAAAAGACAATTTCGATGTTAGTGTAATTGAACTTGAGGCACATTCCTATACATATCGTTCAACCCTCAGACATTTGCATACTCTCTTCCATTATGGAATACTGTAAATATGATTTCAATTTAATGGTGGGTTTTTCGAAATTTATTTCACAGAACCCAACAGTGTCATGTTTTCAAGATTTCTTGTTTCTATGTAGTTGTTGTGGAACAATTTATTGTGACCAAAGAAATTATCTGTTTATTTATACGGGAACCGATAAGTGGATTCGAATTTGCAGTTACTTGGTCTTAGCCGCAGCTAAGCAATTATAGTTTATAACAATTACATTTTTCTTCTTACGTAGGTTATGCATTTGTGCCTCAGGTGGAGGGCGACCGGATTCAGGCTAAAGGACTTTTTTTCGGATGCTATCAGAGTGGAAATCAGCCGAGAAATTCGTGCCTAAGAAGTTTAAACTTCATGAATGGTGGCTTGGAGAACGGAATTTCCTCCGATTCCAAAAAAGGAAAATTCACATTGCAGTGTTCTACTGAAGAATATAGTATAGGCACCTATTAAAATAAGTTTCGCGTCATAAACTCTCAGAAAGAAACCAACAATCAATTCATTATACTCTCTAGGACAATAATAATGGCTTCCTATTGAAAATATACATTGGTCACTATGATTATCCAATCCCGCAATATAAAAACGTGTAATATACTAAGCTTTGTATTCCACAGTTTATCCATAAAAGTACAGCTGTCATACGTGGATGACATCGTCATCGGAAAACCCTTACCATTAGGAAAGACTATACGTATCGGTACGCAGTGTGTTCTCCTACCATTTTTTATAAGTATGTTTTTAAATTTTTACATTTTTAACACTCGTCAGAGCTAATGAAACTCAAAAATAAAAGAGAAAATCTTTTGGCAACGGCGTTTCTTTTAAAGCACCTAGGTGAAAGTATTGAAACCCGTCTTCTCAGTTAAATAGGTACATCTCATATCAAGTACAAAATGTAAATCAACATGATAAAACGGATATAATTATGTACAACATTCACCCCGGAAGGATTCTGCTATTGCAATATCGTCAGGTGACACCCTCTATGATTTAGCACTTCATGAAAAGAAACCATTCACATTTGAAAAATTTCATTTTACCGGTTATAATCTCCTGTGTAAACACAACCATCAGCTAATTAGAAGCCTATTAAAAATCACTACCTATCCAATAATTCATGAGCACAACATACTCTCCGGTTTGTGAGTGGAAACAATACTTGTGTGTGATCCTACGTTGCGATAATTGAAACTGGAAGAAATTTTGAGATGAAATTTATCTCAGGCGCTAACAGATAATAGTTAGATTTGAACCTTCAAGTTCGACTCAAGTATCCAAGGAATTTACTTCCGCAAAGTAACCAACACCAAATCGATAGAGAAACTGAAAGATCTCTCAAATTAGAAAACGCCGATTTTACTGGAGATGAAAAACGTTCTGGTTCTTCTATTACCTCACTTTCGCCAATGAATGGGTCCACCCCTGGGGCAAGATTACATTATTCAGATTCTTCCTATCACGAAACAGCATAAATTATATGCAAAATGCTTTTGTTTGTTTATTTGTACCAACTGATCTAAGAGTTGAGAAAGGCTGAAAATAGACACATGTTTTTCACTTGTGGAAAATGCAAAAGTGAATTTTATTGATTTGCTTGTAAACTCAAATCAAACAAATGACCCAGGAGAAAACTCTAGGTTTGACCGAAATAGGTATTGACAACCCATTATTTGCTAAGAAAATCTACCAATTTAGAATGACGAAAGTCGACGAAATCTGTGGCTAACAATACAAGTATTTTGGTATTATTTTTAGTAATTCTATTGCTCCAATTATGATTTTAAACATTTCATAAGACATCAGAATCTGAAGAAATATAGAATGAAAATTCAGCCACTTCTGCAGTCAAGCGTAAATTCCTCGTGTACTTGGACGCGCCCTGCATCGTTGAGAACCCCGCGACCTAGCAACAAATCCGTAGGTACATACCAACCTATTCAGAAATCAAAGGTAAGTAATTTCATTTCATTCATCATTATCAGTAATCCAAGGCACTACCATCCCTAACCAAGGCAATTTTATTAAAATGTGACAAGACGTGCATCTCTATCACTGAATAACATTGAATGGGATTATCGGACCATAAAAATGAATTTGGGAGTTTCTTCAAATTTGGACGACATTCATCGGATCCGAAATTACTTTATCTCAACTTACGCACAGAAATTAGACGTTTTAATCTTTCTGGCATGGTAACAATGGGTAATTAACCGAACACGTAAAACTTATGAGGACGCAAGTTGTCGTTCAAAGTGTGAAGAGACCTAAATTACAATATCAACGCAACAAACTATAAGGTACGGGATTGCAGACAATAAGTCGTTCAAGCAGAAGACATCATCATGAACAATATTATGCAATTTATTGGACTGAAGCCGAGTTAGAAAGGAAAGGCCACCTCGTTGTTTTGAATCAGATAAGTTTCACGATAGGGTTTCGAGAGTGAAAAATGCCTACCCACTATAATTAAATTATTCCAGTAGGAAAATATTTGGAGTTGTTTTCAATTATACGCATAATATGTTACCTATTGGCCACTTTTGCTCCCAGGGGTAGGAGGAAGCCGCATTGAATAGGTCAACAAGGGAGAAACACGTTTAAGCATGATCAGCCGATGGCGCTGTGCTTAGAGAATTTTCATCATTCGTAGGCACTGGGCAACTGGGATAACAGGGTATTTTCCGTAGGTACTGTATGCACAACCTCGTATCCACCATGTGAAATAGGTTGGTGTTAGTGTCTAAGGGACGGCACAAAGGTTTTGCAAACCATCAGCGTTGTTTTGTTGGAACCACAGCAATTTCAAAATCAAGTATCGGAGTCACTGGAGAGGTCAAAGTATGGCGCCCAGAAATAATTTTGTTCTTCTCATAAAAAATCCACGGCTGTGAAGAGAAATGTATATGTATGTACATGTACAATACCATGCACACCTACGCTGTTTTTATGTATCCCGATGATACAGATGCAAATAAGTATCGGATGTCCAATTCACTCAAGTTCTATCTTTCCCCTGAACTCATGCACGATCGGTGGAGTTACACATGTCCCTTCACCGGCACAGTTGATGAACGTGCCTTTCACCGGTGGAGGTGTTGGTATGGATATTTTATCCGAGAAAGTAGCCTGTTAGAGTCAAAGTAGAAGTAATGACACCTCTCCAGTTTTCCCTAGGCACCTTGTTTGAGGACACCATTCTTGTCTTAACAAATGGAAGCGACAAATGCCGCAAACCGATGAGAATTGTGCTATTATGAAAGACTCGTGATTAGCAGTAACACATTTTAAATCGTTGAAAAACTCGGTGTTTCAGGTTTAATCGAACAAATCCAATAGGTAGTTTTTTTTCTGTGTTGAATGGACACACTTTTTCTGCAATCCTTCTGCGCCGCGCTAGCGCTGCGCTCGCCTCACTCTCAATTATATCTCCCTGGCAAAATTGGGCAAGCTTGCCCGTTTTATGCAATAAATAAATCCAAATTTTTGATACAGTCCAACAGTCCAAACCCGTTTTGACTAAGGTGAAGAACCTTGTCGCTTTGGCTGTAGTCATCCTTTCAGGAAACACATCTGTATACGATCGGATGACCAAAACCTTGCCGTTGACCTTCCCGTTATAACTCGGACGAATGGTGGCAATTGGAATTAAAAGAGAGTCCTGCGTACAAAACGTATCTTGATACGAATGACTACATCTTTTACTTTTCCCCACCCACACCCTATTGATGAACATTACAGACTGAGAGAGGTTTGTTAGCTTCGAAATGTTCATATCGAAACGGAATGCTATAATAAAATAGGGACCTTTTTTAAATTTGTAAACGAGATACTCTTCAAGTCCAATCATCTTACTCAAACTCAACAATTTACTAAAATCAAAGTTTCGCCATTACAATAACTTAATTGACTAGGAGGACAGCTTATGAACAAAGTTGATAGAAGCTTCCCAAAGCGTAGGTAGTGTTTTTTTTGCAGCCGGCGTATTATAACATTTTCTACTCTTACTCGTACGCTAAAAGAATTCACCTTGTGGTTCGCTATTCTAATTAACATTTGGTTGAACACTCATCTACAAAAGACATGTTATGGCAATCGAATGGCAAATTTAATCCGTTAGGCCTACATTGGAAAAGAGAAACTAAAGTACCAACAGATAATGGTGTTGATAAGGATTTCTTGGTCAGCTTTATAAGATTGTAAACAATAACAGGTAGACAAACGAAGGCGAGGGTGGAAAATTATGCGTCAAATTGCAGCTGTCGTAATAATTGAGCACCCTAAATATTAAAGCTATACTTTTACTCAGTTACTCTACAAGATATTGCGTTCATTCTAGCTTCTCTTAAATTTAACAAGTGGAGTTTTATTTTACAATACTGCATTTTTATCCTTAGCGTAGTATTTTATTATGAAGTCATCCTATTGTATTATATTTACAATACCATTATCACGATGGACAGAAGAATAAACTTATAACCAATTCCATCTTTTTTTTTTTTGTAAATGAAGCCTTTGAGATAACCAAGGACTACACCTGGTTAAACGTCCAGAAATGTCTACGTCTCCACAAAATATATGTACAAATGTTTCAAGTATCATTTTTCCGGTTTGATTTCTCAAGAAGTCAATATATCAGTATTTACAATATTGCGGTGAAAATGCAGATTTTTCTCTTATTGAGACAATATTCGTTTGTTTTTCCAATGATTCATTTTTCAGATTTCTCGACTCTTTATTCTGTTCTGGTTTGCAAAATACACATTTATTATATAAAATAGGACAGAGTTCATTAGAGATTTTTCCATTTTAAGAAGAGATTTAGTAAAAAGCCTAACGTTAGGAACAATCGGGATGTTGCGGAAATGAATTGAGTTTCATTGGTCTTTTCGATTTTTTCTTAATTACAATTTATCCGGATACTCGTGCACTTTCACGCATGGCACATTTTTTACACGACGGTCACGCCATTTCATAGATCAGCGTCCAAAGTAACAACATGCCTCATCGTAAGCATCATCAACAGTTAATTGCTTCATATTTACCGTTCTTCTTGTTTTTGTATAGAATCTCTTTTTACACATAATTATTATTTACAAGGATGATAAAACGAGATACAACTTCATCTTTCTCACACTACCGCATTATTATTTAATCACAATCACAGGCATTCGAGTACTTTTGAATATCAGGATTAACACAATCCAAGAATGCTTTCATTCTTCCTGTTACATTAAAGACGTTAACAAAAATAACACCAAGAAGTCGACTACATACATATTGCTTCGAGTATATTTCCATGGAGAATTGTTGATGTACGGATAATGAATACAGAAACTTAAAAGATAGGTGATCAAATTTTTATCAATCCTAATGTATAATGAAAGCCTTAAGTTGAGATCACTGTGGATAGTTTCACACTGCAGGAACAGTTGTCTTCTTTCTAACAAGTACCCGATATTTCTATAAAAAACATATCCTCATTCCATTTCAGAATACCCATTGAACCACTTTAATAGCCTAGGTACCTCGGACTCGTCTTCGTCGATACTGAATGCTTAGAGAGGAAAATATGGCCTGGACTCTTGAGATGATATATTAATATGGATTGCTAAGCCTAAGGGAAATGTAAATATTCATTACCTATTATTGTCACGGACTGTTTCAAAAATTTCAATTTGGGTGATGGATGGGTGACTCAAGAATGGAATAGGAGAGGATAGAAAATATTGAGTGAAAAAAGGATTGGGATATTAACCGAAAACGCACGACTACAATTATGAGAAAAATGCCGTATCACAGCGGTGGTTAAATGGCGTAAATGTGATCTGAGAAATCGCCTACCCACTTAATTACTTCAACATTTGGGTTATGGTCCTATCAACCAAAACTATCGCAAACTGTGGCAAAGTCTGCAACGCTAAAACTTAATGATGGTTTAATTGTCTTAACCCATAGAGTAGGTACCAGAGGGGTGGTTTCAGTTGTCCAATTAAGGGTGGTTTCATCTGTTTCAGTTTATTCATCGAATATCCATTATTCTCCGAATAGGCACTTTCTTGGAAATTTAGACTCTGAATATTCTATGCATAAACTGAATTGATGAACCCACAATAAGATAATTTCCAGGAACCCTGAATACGGATATCAAAAGATGACATGAATATGGCTATGAACCAAATTTTTCATGCCAACTATGGGAATCGAACCCATAACTCCCGGGTATAACCGGCGGCTAGTCAGCCACTCTAGCTCCCGTCTGCTTGCTAGTTTATATTCAAAATAACCGATCCGTAGGAACCTCGAAATCAATGTGTAGGAGTTGAAGATATGGCTCCAGAGATAATTCGGGCACATTAAAATTGTCCTTGTTGTTAAATAAAAAGTTCTCTCGAGGTGGTGAAAATATGCAGTGTTGGGGAAGAATTTTGCTCGTTTCTTGTACAAAATCAAATTCCATCATTTTGATATACCTAATTATAGTCATGCCACAGGAACTACCTCTGTCTTGAGTCAACCAACTTAATGAAAACTGACGAGAAGAAAAGAATTTTTTGTTCAGTCTAGGTACCTACGCATAGAAAACCCAAGTTTCAGTCTCAGGAGCGCTTTTGAAATAAATAAAACCGGTTGCTTCGGAAGAACAAAATTGTAGAAGAGAGGAATTTGAGCGGTATACCGAAGAAACCTGAATGAGTTAGATTATTCTTATTATCATCGTTGAGCTCGGAGCTGAAGTCCTCTAGATCACTACTAATGATAAAACTGAAATTGTGTTTTAAAATGAGCAGGAAACGCAAGGATTCAAAGATTGGAAAATGAGGTAACTATACTATATTCCCATATTTTCTCACTTACCAAGACGTTAGTATAAAATTGGGAATATAGGTTGCTACTCGTTAATAAACATAAATCGAAAATATAAAAAAAAATACGACACGTGTTTCTTTATGTGTATCATATCTTTAGAAAGGTGAGCGAATTTTTTATTTAAGTACCTTTTCCGCGAAGTTTCAGCCACCGTTTGCCATTCTGTAACTCTCATATCTAATTTAGTGATGAGTAATTATTGAATTTTGGGAATTTATTTTCTTGTACTCAGTTATTATATTATGATACTTTTATCCTGATCTAGTCCGATAGTAAATTTGATCTGATTTATTAACTGATACTCAACTATAAATCCACTCATTGATTTTTTGCCGAAAATTCTATAGATTTGCTGGCTTTGTTAAAGGTTTATGCACAACAAAGTGTCAAACGTTCACGATTTAAGGGTACACAGTGAACCTCACACCTTTCACGGGATCTTTACGATCTACTCATAAAACCATAGTTCATCCCCATGTTGCACGCCCTCGATAAGTATAATGAAATGATAAATCTTCAAAAATTCACTTACATTGTGTTACACGTAAAAATCTAGAAGAGTCAAGAAGAATAAATTTACCCTCCAATAATATTGAAAACACAATAATACTAAACAAACAATAAACTTGGAAGGAATAAGCGAGATGTCTCATCTGAGAAGGTAAAACATCCATAGAAAAACAATCTTGAGTGAGCTTGAATAATGAAATTGCAAAAGAAATATGAGAAAATGAAAAATGAGAAACGAGGAAGTTAAGGAGCACAAGTAAAGAAAGGTCATCTATCTGAATTAAGACCCCTCGAAAAGCAGGTAGGTAACAAATGGAATGATTAGGTACAGGTATTTGTGAACCGGAGACTACTGCTTTCAATTTAGGCGACTTGAGACGGTTCCGAGGCTATAATAGAACGTGTATGTACCTAACAGAATGCTTATTAGGTACCTAGGAGACGATCGATGTATCTTGCTTCGAAGCTGATTTTCTGCTCACTCACACAAGAAACGGGAGAATTTTTGGTCATTTCAAGGCATATAAAATTATGTTTCTCCGCAAGTCTTCCATTCTCAGGTGATGGGAAATGCATGATAATTATCATTCATAATCTTACTGCTTTGGGAAATAATACGATAACTGTTTAAAAATTCTCAATTACTTACCAAGCCGATAAGCATGAATGACCTAATGATAAAATTTACCCCATTAGACTTCATGATGCCCAGGAAAAATTACGACACTGAACACCAAAGCCAAGATTAAACTGCGGACAATGGGCGCCTAGATTTTTTTATTGCTTTAAATGGCAGATCCTGGTGTGCGATTCCCAAAAAGGTGTTATCAGTGATGCCTTTAAAGAGTGGAACCCAAACTAAACCGGGTGGCAGAGTAATGCCGAACTGTAAAGCCACGCTTGAACCCCCTTGCTTGACCCCTCTCACTCGTCTTTTGAAACTTTCAACCCAATGTAATTTTTGAGCTACAAATTTAAATCATGGTGTTCAAAGTGAACTGAAAATATAGTCGAATTACGACATTCCGCCTCGATCGGGAGTCCATTGAGTGTATTGATTGGCCTAGTTTTCTGAATTTTGAGCGAAGTGGCAGAACCTTGCAGAACTACTGGATTCCATGTTTTCATAGCATTTTTCTCAAGAAACAAAATGTCCTCTCCCTTTTTTCAATGTTTCCCAATTGACTTGGGGACCCTTACTGCCGATCCCCACCAAAGTTAAAATTAGTGCGCGGTAACTTAGAAATTGAAAATTACGATCTGTACAAAAAATAGTAATACGCATTAACTACAAACCAGTTTTTCCCTTTTTTTAATGAGATTTGATTTCAATTTGTTTGTTGTGTTGATTTCGTATCTCGAAAGGAAAGCATCTAGGTAGGCGCCTAACCTTGCTCAGCATAACAAAAATGTTGATAGGTATGCATTCATTTTTTGATTTCCTAGAACTAGGTTTTAATTATTGTGGGTGGAATCAACAGGGAAAACCCGAGAATTATTTTCCGGAAAACATAACTGGCTCCTTTTTATTACCCTCAAGGTTCATGATCTTCCAAATTGGCAGAGGCTCGACTTTATAAGCTATGGGTTTTCGAACCCACCAGCCTCGAAATCGTTCTGGATATCGCCGCAGCAGTTCATTCAGCAGTTGCCCGCTTTTTCGAAATTCCTAAATCGCCAATCAGGAAGTCTACTTCCCCACCGTACCTTCAAACCTTACTTAGGATAGTAAGTAAATGTACGACTATTTTTCCTGTATTTCCCATATAAAAAAACCGGCAAGTTCACCGGAAAGGTTTTTAAAAAATCAATTCTGCGATCTTTTGGATTTTTTATGCCTAAAATTTAATACACTTACAAAAAAAAACGATGTAACTCCGGGTAATACTTTATTCAATTGACCTGTTCTTGGTCTCGTTTTGTCCAACGAGAAGCTCTAAAAATTTAGGTGGCAGGATCCTCCAGAAATAAGTTCTTGAAATTCCTATGAAAAAATAAACTTTTGTTCAAAAAAGTGACTTACATGAATTGCAAAATTCCATTCTTTTCTTTTAGGCAAGGCAGAGTTGACATTTAACTTTTCAGTATTATGTATGCATTCTAAAATATGTGATAAACATCTGAGTGACTAATTTTTGGGAATCGCGGGAGCAAATGCGTACGAAAGCCAAATCTGCCTCGAGGGTGTATCTTCCTGTACATGAATCTGGAGATGATTCCTGGGTTCTTGTACGTGTTCCCTGCATCCTATAGAATAGAACGAAACCAAATAAAAAATCCAAATATTTCCATTACAATATCCATTTCAAACGTAAACTCTCTGGGGGAGAGTAAGGATGTTTCGATTTTGAACCACATCACCCTCTAAAAAAGTCAACAATACCTCTTGCAGCTACAGTCGCAACCTATTTGATAAACATCAGGTGCCTACACGCCTGGCTTGGGTAACTTTTTATCACAGCCACCAGGAAAATTACCCAGTAACAGTCCATTTACACACGCATGTACAGTGTGCATGCCTTTGCATACAAGAAGTGCTTTACTTTTCAATACCCTTAACCCATCACACAACCGTTGCTGAGTAATGAGCATGGGTAGGCGTAATTTTCACGCTTCTCATAGGTAAGCATGTGCTGTTTTCCAATATCAAACTATAGCACGTTGGCCCGTATCATCGACGATAATCACTGGCATGCCTGCCCACAGACCGTCGACTAAGGGTTAGTTCATCAATTCAGTTTATTCATCGAATATCCATTATTCTACAAATAAATTCTTTTCATTGATACGCCGACAAGGAAATTCATAGTCAACATTTCCAAGAAACTACTTATTTGGGGAATAATGTTTATTTAACGAATAAACTAAATTGATGAACCCACCCTAAGTAGAATTTGCAACTGCTGTGATATCAATTGGATGATAATTTGCACTTGGTGCATTGCTGGAAAAATGCTAGCAGATGGCCTCATTAGCGGTTCGGCTTATGATCCATTATGGACGGGAATTGTTGGTGTATCAGGGTATGAACAGCCTCAAATGCTCCCAGCCAATGATCCTCTATTGCACTACCGAAAGTTCTCCCAGCATCAGTATGAGTGAAGACAGCTTCAGATGATGAACCAATATCGCTTCCTAATGCTGATCGCCCCAGACATCACATGCAGAAAATTATTCTAATGTGAACTACGCGATCGCACCGGACATCATTCGGCTGTTTGCATTCATCGGATGGTGCAATTATGTTTAATTTCCCTGCTATCAGGCGGACGTTCTGAAGTCACTGATAAGTAGAAGTCGTCGTTGTTCCGGCGGCACCAGCGTTCTCCTTCTCGTCTTTGTTGAAAGTGTCTGATTTGTGAAATGTCGGCCTCGTAGACATTTGCAGTTCTTGTATCGCAGAAAAGTTGTTCTCGGATTTTGGTCTTGGTAAACTTGCAGTGAGGATGTGTAAACTTCGTCCGAGCTCGCTGATGAGGGACCGATTGCCGACGGATTCGACAGACGTGTTGGCGTGGTCAGCTTGCTCGGACAGCGCGTTGACGACGGCGTTGATCGTTTTGCTTTCGCTGCCCATCTCTTCTTCCTCCTCTTCTTCGTGATGCGAAACGAGGTTCGGATTTTTGCCGATCTTGTTCAACCTGTGAAAAAGTAATACGATCTGTTACGAATACTAGAAAATTAATTTTTCATGAAATTAGAGAGCATTTGCAATCACACTTTTTGATCACTCAGCTTAATTAAAATTATACAACTTACCAATATATTATGCTTAGGGTAGGTGGGGGCAAAGGTTTGCACGGGGTAAAAGTTCGCAAAAAAGAACCAGAGTAAACCAAGCAAAGAGCAAAGAGCAAAGAAGCAGAATGGTAAAATAAATGAAGGGTAGGCGTTTTACGGAAATCCGGCTAATTTTACTCAGACTATGAACGACTTTTAGCACCATCCAGTCACCATGAACATTTTTGAGATGGTTACACGTGATAGAGTGGATTATAAGCTTTCAAATTCTGCCTTCATTTCTAGTACCTGTTTGTTTAAGCTCAATGGCAGCCATGTTGGTAAGTCAACAAGTGGTGAAAATTGTCTGTACTACAAACCATTGCTCCCTTTGATGTATGCTTCTATTTCTCTTGATTAAAGCTGTCAATTACCTTTTTCAGGGTAATTCCTCGCATTTAGTATGATACAATTCAATTCTTATGAGGGGTTCTCTAAAACCCATAATTACTATTGCAAAAAGTTAATGCCAACTTCGCCAGCAAAAACCTTGTTCGATCTAGTTTGATAGACAGTTTTACAGACAATTTTCTATCAAGCAAAAAAATATCAAAAATCAAAACAAAACTTTAGGTTGCACGTGAAATTGGTACTTTCTGTGCTCATTCAGGGTATAGGCGGCATAATGATACGCATGCAGACTCTAAAAAAAATATGATCTCATCACTGGTGTTTGGATGTAGATCTGAACTTCAAGCTCAAACTTGAACTCAAACAGGAATCAAACCGAAACTCAAACTAAAAACATGAACTGTAACTCAAACGCAAACTGTTGCTCAAACTTGAACTAAAATTCAAACGTTAACTCAAACTTATACCCGAACTGTAGATGGATGATCGACCCTCGAACAATGCTACTATGATGTCAGCTGATCATATACTCGAACTGTAACTCACACTATAACCTGAGCCCAAACCTAAACTTAGACTCAAACTAAACTCAACCTCAAACTGTTACTTAAAGTGAAACTCAAACTCAGACATGAACTGAAACTCAAAGATAAACTCAAACTTATTCTCGTAATTAAACTAGAACACAAACTCAAACGCAAACTTGGAAACTGGAACTCAAACTGAAACTCAAACTCAAATGTGGCTAAAATTCACACTCATACTTAAACTGAAAACTCGAACTCTAACGTGAACTCAAACTTATACTCGACCTGAAACTCATATTGAAACTTGAACTAAAACTCAAACTGGAATTCGAACCCAAGCTCAAACTGAAACTCGAACTTGAGCTCATACTTGAACGGAAACGCAAACTGAAATCGTAACTCAAACAGGTACTAAAATTCAAACGTAACTGAAATGAGCAGCTTGAGTTCGAATTTAAGTTCGAGAACCAGTTTGAGTTTAAGTTCAAATTTGAGTATGAGCTTCAGGTCGAATACAAGTTTGAATTTGAGTTAAGGTTTTTCAGTACCTATGAGTTAGCGTTTCATTTCCAGTTTCAGTTTGAGTTACAGTGTGAGTTTGAGTTCCAGTTTTGGTTTGAGTTCAAGTTTGAGCTTGAGCTCAAGTTTGAGTATGGGTTCGAGAATAAGTTTGAGTTTGCGTCTGAGTTTCAGTTCAAGTTTGAGTTTCACTTTGAGTTTGAGTTTCAGTTTAAGATTCAGTTAGAGTACAAGTTAGGGTTTACGCTTGAGTTTCAGTTTGATTCAAGTTCGTCTTCAAGTTTGAGTTTGAGCTTAAGTACGAGTTTCAGTTTGAGCTTGAGTTCAGCAGTTTGAATTTATTCCAGTTTGAGTTTAAGTTCAAGTTTGAGCATGAGTTTCAAGTCGAGTATAAGTTTGAATTTGAGTTTAGGCTTTTCAGTTTGAGTTACAGTTTGAATTTTAGTTACAGTTTGAGTTAGAGTTCCAGTTTCTGTTTGAGTACAAGTTTGCGTTTACGTTTGAGTCCAAGTTTGAGTATGTGTTAAAATTCGAGAATAAGTTTGAGTTTGCGCTTGAGTTTCAGTTCATGCTTGAGTTTGGGTTCCACTTTGAGTTTTAGCTTCAGTTTCAGATTCAGTTTGAGTACAAGTTTGCGTTTACGCGTGAGTTTCAGTTTGAGTTTAAGCTTGAGTTCGAGTTGCAGTTTGAGCTTGAGTTCGAATTCCAGTTTGAATTTAAGTTCGAGATCCGGTTCGAGTTTAAGTTCAAGTTTGAGTATGAGTGTCAGGTCGAATATAAGTTTGAATTCAAGTTTAGGTTTTTCAGTTTGAGTTTGAATTTAATTTCCAGTTTCAGTTTGAATTACACTTTGAGCACAAGTTCGTGTTTAAGCTTGAGTTTCAGTTTCAGTTTGAACTCAAGTTTGAATTTGAATTATAGTTCGCATATAAGTATGGGTTTACGTTCGAGTCCATGTTTGAGTTTGAGTTACAGTTTGAGGTTGAGTTTAATTTGAGTTCTAGTTTAAGTCTTGGTTTAGGTTTGAGCTCAGGTTTTAGTTTGAGTTACAGTTCGAGTATAAGTTTGAGTTTCAAGTAGAGCTTGAGTTACGGTTTCAGTTTTAATTTGAGTTTCAATTTAAACCTGAGCTTAAGTTTGAGTTTCAGTTTGAGCTTGAGTTCTAATTCCAGTTTGCGTTCATCGAGAATTGCTCAAGATAAATTGGTAAGCATACATTCAAGAACGACATACGAAGTGATGCAATCGAACGTTTGTTACCAGATTTTTCGTTTTAATTTCTCTGAATTGTGTGATGAATTTGATGTGGACGTCAATAGCATAATCATTGTGGGAAGTTCTCATTTCTGTTTACTCAATTATTTGGTGGCCTACTATGCTTTGTAGTGCACCCACTTTGAGTATCGGCAAGAGAGATTAGGTTGAGACTTCACTACATAAAAAAGTGTCATGCATTCAGGAAAGAAAGTGAGAAAAAATAAGTAAGTTAGAGAGAAATTGGTTTCAAACGATAAACACAAAAAAAGAGAACAAATAACTTTAAAAAATTAGAATTTATTGTTTTTAATAACTTCCACTCATTGATGGATTCACAATTTTTGTTTCGATGGTAATTATCAAAATACTGTCATAGATACAGCCTCGATTACATTCTATCAAACAGAGTAAGGAAACCATAAACTGGAATTTGTCAGATTTCCCTGATTTATAAGGCATTCGTTGACTTCATGACACGTTAATAAATAATCCAACATGAAAATCAAATAATTTGATACAAATTATAAATAAATTCAAACTTGAACATGAGTTCTTAAAACTTAATCGAGGTTTATTTCAAATAAAACCTTGCATTCTAAATGTGGATGATTTTTCTAATATCCTCCATGGGCGAATAAAATATTTCAGCTTTATTCCATAAATGTAAAATTTAACTTGAATCAGAATTGGAAAATGGAAGACTAAACTAGCGTGATGACCTATTTTCAAATGTATCTTCATTAATCAACACGCAATCTGCTAAAGAGCAGCTTTGAAAAGCTCCAAATCCGCCCTCATACTTGACATCTAATGTCCCTTTTTACGTGGCTGAGTATATGCGATACGAACTTGGTCGAGTCTAAAATGTATAAGTGGCTAACGAGATTAACAGAAGAATATGAAAAAAACTTAGGTAACGCAAATTCAATAAATTATAAACTCAACGTAAACAACATTGCTAATTACAAACTCAGCAAAAATGAACGAAAAATTACTTCAGCTGAGGAAAACGTCTATTTGGAAGGATAACATGTAAAATAGCTACGTCACATGCAGGAGCACAAAGTAAAATCACTAGCAGAAACATAAGTAAGTGGAAGCTCTTGGTGGAGTTTTCACAAATTTTGGCCGCTCACAACAACGTACGGTATTCTACACGTTTGGAATCATCTCAAGAACCTATTTATGGCAAATAAATATATTTATTCAAAACGATGGCCTCTAGTTTTATCGAATGATACATGCTATGAGATGCCTACTTTCACACTTGTACCGTTAACTGTAGTACAAGTAAGAGCCAAACATGAGTGAAAAAACGCTGGCTAGACCCCCTATAGCTTTTATAATTATGTTCCTCATAGCAAAGAACCATCTAGAGGTGCCTCCTTCCAAAGTGCCCCCCTCCCCCCGACTTGTGGCACTCGAAAAAAATTATACCTTTTCCGAGGTACAGCTAATTTTAATTTGGTTCCAAGAACCACAGGTGTGTGGGTAGCGTACAGTACCGACCTTTGTACTTTGGTAGGTACCTTCTTGAAATGTTAGTCTGATAGGACCTTGGACCCAATCCACGGTGTTAGGACTGATTAAGGTTCTGGCTTATGAAAGTAGGTACTTGCTAAACATACACCTAAGCCAAACTGTAAGTACGGTGGGTAATCAGAATTTCCCTGCTAAATTCGATGGTGGATCTTTCCAATGGCGACCTCTGGAAGAAATTTGTGGAAGGTCGAAAATTTTAAAGGGAACCAACGAACGACTGATTTGTGAATGCGTACGGAAGGCACAATAGCCAGTTCGGAAACCACTTCGTTCTGATTGAAACATTTCTATTGGACTTTCGACCCGGTTTTTTTTTTGCTGTACCCATGAGAATACTTCTATTATTCACATTGTAAACATTTGACCAAAAATTCTCCAAAAAGAAATGTTTAGCTCAAAGGACGTTCAGATCTACTATAGGTTAGAAACTTGATAATTATTTCTGAGAATTGTTTTTTCAATTAAAAACCAGCACATCCCATGATTAGGTGACAGACTTTGTTTTATCAACGCCTTATGATACTTGCTAGTAGCCAAAATATTTTCGCACCAACGTTGTTGTGAACAGCCTAAGCAGAACAATAGTATTCAGACGAGCGATAAGAGATAAAAACCACACAAAAGCAGATTTGGTGGCGCGTGGATACATAAAATCTGAGAGGACAAGAAACGGGTTGTCTTAGATCGCTTTCTTCTAGTCTAAAATATTAAGATGGTATAGAAATTCTCAAAGAAAGTAGAGAAACCATCAAGACGAAGCCACAATCACATTTTGTGCTCTTCGACGATAATGTTTTTTTCCTGTTTCTCATCTTCGGCGTTATGATGGCCATTGCCAATTGAACTATCTACAAAATTGTTATCTATATCGGGGGTCTGCCTCGAGTTGGGTGATTCTCGAGCGCGCATGCGCTCTCGGTTTATACGGTACCTTTCGGCTGCTACACTCTCCATTGTCCGCCTCATTAGCGGATACTGGTCAAGCACAGCGTTGAAATGTTCAACCGACAGAGAGAACAGATTGCAATACGTCTCGGCACGGACACTGGCTACTCGTCGGGCGTTGGTCAGCAGGCAGATCTCACCGAAGTATGAGCCGTCACTCAAGCTCGTTGCCACTTCGCCGTTCGCCATGACAATGTCGACAATACCCTCTTGTATAAAATACATCTTCGTTCCGATCGTCCCCTCTTTGATGATAATATCACCTGAAAGCACAAAAAACCAAACTCCACGTTGATACTTGGTCATAATGATTGTGAAAAGGTAGGTAGCAGTAGTAACTAAACTAAAAATAAGTAGTAAAGTTATTGGGTAAGTGAGTACGCCAGTAAAGTTGATCTGAACATACCTAATAGGCATGTACTAAACATAAGTACATACGTATCTACAATCACTCTTGAACCAACCACTGATGGTACTATAAAATATATCGCTATTTTGGTTTTGGGCTAACATTTCAGAATCTACTTATCAAGTTTCAGATACTTCAACAAAACTGATATTAAAAATTTATTTGCAGAGCCAATGATTAGTCATCCTAGCCTCAGTTCCTCCTTCTTTTTACGAAGAATCAATTCATTATTCTGCAGTTGGTGACCCAGATCATGCTGTACGACATCCGATGTCCAGTACCTGGCTGGAAGACTTCATAGCGCAGCTTGGTTACTACATCCGAGACGAAGTTTCCATCTGCGTTGGCAAAGAATGGGACAGAGGCAACAAGGGATCGGCAGTTGTAATTGATGACGTCCTGGAAAAAATTAGTTGACGCGAATAAGCGAAAGGTGGAAAGTAATAAATTGACTCTTAAAATAATCAGTCAAAATGAAAGCTCTAGATCAAAACGAGACGTTTTTCTCCCGGGATGAACGTTAGTTCATATGAAGGGCAACTTTTTGTGAGCAATAAGCAGATACGAACCAATGAATAATGTAAACACGTTGAAATACATAGTATGGCTTCTAGGCGTATGGAAGCACTTTCTTGGCAAGACGGTTAATCGACGTATTTAAAATTGGGAAAACATGCTCAATCTGTAACCAGTGGCATCGACTCTTATTTTGAGTGAAGCTCATAGCCCTGGGGAGGGGGGGCTATTGTGTAATCTCGAGAGACTGTCTCTCGGGCTGGAGATTGTCTATGAAAAACTGGGGAGACCGCTATTCTTACCAATTCTGTAACCCCAATGGCGAGCCATAACCGCCATCTTGGACAATTCAGCTCAGAGACAATTGACAAGAGACTGATCTACCTTAGTCTCTCGATGGTGGAAGACTATAAATTGACGAGAGATCTCTTGTCAGGAGCCGCCTTTCCCCTCAGTTGTTTTCTGATCACTCGTGTTTTATGGTTCATTCGTGTTGGTTTGTTCTTTTGTTAATCCGATGTCGGTTAACTATTTCGTTATTTCGTTTCAATAAGTGGATGTTATTTTTATTGTGCTTTGACAAATTCCGTAACACTTCGAGAATATCGTCTGTGTGTGAAATTCTCTCGGATTCAGTCCCTTATCTCTTAGAGACTGGAAACTGTCTCCAGTAGTGGAAAAGTTACAGAATAGCCCCCTGAAAACACGATTGCCCTCCTTCTAGTGCAGCACCCCACCTTCTGCAACTATTGTGACCTGCCATCGATGATTATGCTGATGATGCATGATGATCATTCAAATAAGTGAT
Organism: Nesidiocoris tenuis; assembly: GCA_036186465.1. Taxonomy (NCBI): domain Eukaryota; kingdom Metazoa; phylum Arthropoda; class Insecta; order Hemiptera; family Miridae; genus Nesidiocoris; species Nesidiocoris tenuis. The sequence continues at coordinate 24,145,252 of AP028910.1, read as the reverse complement.
CAATTTTCCTTCAGACGATATTTCTTTTACGTTTTATTTCATAGCGCTACGATTCTAAACAGGTTATAAAGGAAAGAGGAAAACTGCGATCGGAAATCCCACTTTGTTGCCAACGTGATGCATGCAACTATAAACATAGAATAAACTTTCTGTGTTGACACCTTCTTAATACCATCACTGATATATCGATGAGGCTTTTTGCAATTAATCTTGGTTTCGCAGTAAGTGCACCTCATTACCTTGGGAATCTCACTTTGGACAGACACGTCCCGTTGGGAACCAGACGTGTGTGGGCGTTTGGGGAAGGGGGGGTAGAGGTGTCCCAAAGGGGTATTCAGGTAAACTTTCAAGTTCACCAGTTGTTCGGTGAACAGGTGCACAACTTTCATATTACACGTTGTCAGCCAACGTTTAAGCGAATCTAAATCATGCACAAATCTAGTCAAGGCAAGAGAGGAGTTGTGTGTTTTATGTCGAGATCCTCTCCACTCAAAGTTCAGATTTGTAAGTGCTCAAATGAAGTGAATAATTCTTTCGCCCACCATTCTCTGTCATTTTACGATCATGCAAAGAGAGATACCATTGATTTTCACAGTTCGATCCTAAATAACTTTATTAGTTGCTCAATCACCCCCATAACATGCACGACATGCATTGAAATTTTCAATCACCTCTCTCAGCTTTTCAGAAAGTTCTCCCAAAATGGCTTCTTCATCAAAGAACTTGCCCTGGTACCTGTTCAATGATAAAGTGATTAAGTATGCATACTACTCAGTATAGTCAACATCGCCTCCTTCCAGACGGTTGTCCTACGTTTTGAGAAGAGTTCCCAAAGGCTTTAGAGAAATACCATCCTCAAAATCCCTTGAAAATACAAGTCATTCTTGTAATAGGTATTAAGAATGTTTGCCTTATGTTTTGCAGTAGGAAAAATTTTGTAAGATAACCAGTGGGTCTAGATAACACACAATACCTCCATATTTTGTTACATAAATTTTTGGCATAATTGAATTATATTTTGACTACCCCTACTTTGGAGGCAGTTCAGATTAAAAATGCCAAGAAACTCACTACCTATGCAAATTTTAAAACTCGGCTAGAATCAAAATACCTCGAGTATTACAAACAATATCCACATATTCTGCAGGGTAAAACAGATTTTAAGACCAAGAACGCCCTAATCGGTTCATTTTTGGGCTCGTAAAAATAAAAGAGAACTCACAAAAATTACAAGTAAATTGGAAGCGCAGTAAGTTATTCAAATTCCGATTAAGGGTGTTAGGTCTTGCGAAGACAAACATTCCAGTCAATGAAATTTGAAAAAAGGTTGAGAATTGAAGGAGCTCCGGTCATTTTTGTAAATTCTGAGTTAAAGTGTAGGAGTGAAAATTTTTTTAAGCTCCGATCCAACTTCCAATTTTAGGACAATTACAATACTTCCATTTACTCTGTAAATAAGGAAGTAAAAACCTCAACATTTCTTTGTGAAAAACAGTATAATAGGTATATCAACTGAATCGTTCCTATTTTTACAATTCCTGTCATTAGTGTTGGACATTCGGGACAGCTGATATACTGAACAGTGATATCTATCTGGACGACGATTTTTTTAGCAAACTTTATGGCCTCATAGTCTCTGCTGGGTTTGAATAAAGAACTAAACTGACGGCAGATGTATAGCTGGGATAATGCATACCTGTGTTCGAAATACTCTGTGATCCTTTGCCTCATCTCTCGTGGCAGTTTCCTATACGCCATGTACTCCTCAACTTGTTTTACCTGGGAATAGAATTGCATCGGTTCGGTATACAGAGAAAAATCAGTATGCAATCAATTTAAGAAATGCAATATGCCTTCCAATGGCTGCTTTCAGGGGGTTCACCCATCATAAATGAAATTACCAATGCATAACGCATGGATCCTGTCCCTCGATAACTCGAGGAGGTCAGGCAATGAGTTCAAGTAAATTACAGCACATACATGTATGTATACTGTGGGAGTGGAGGACACATCCTAAGTTCTGACCCTCTTCTTGAGGGCAGTTCACTCAATAAAAAGGATGGGGAGTCAATGTATTCAATAAAGCTGGTTCTTCATATTAATAGTAGATTTTTTTTAAGTTGCTGATGAACTGACGAAATTGATAAGAATGTTTCGGTATTTTGAATAGAATGCCAGGAAAACTTCAAATTTTTTGTTCACTTGTAATGTTAATAGGAATAGCCTCTAAAAATAAGCCCTTCAGAAATTGATTAGAATGTTTCGGTATTTTGAATAGAATGCCAGGAAAACTTCAAATTTTTTTGTTCACTTGAAATGTTAATAGGAATAGCCTCTAAAAATAAGCCCTTCAGGGTTTATCACAAAGATGGCGTTCTGGATAATCCTCTTGCGTTCTGGATAATCCTATTCTCCAAAAACCAAGAAGAATAGACACGTTGATGTTTTTCAATCAATATTTTGGAAACCATACTTTCTGAGATATGTATGTTTAGATTGACTCCTAAGTCTCTTTTAGGGTTGAAAAAAAGTTGGAGACTTCAACATAAAGTTCCTCCTGTGCTTGACATTGAACCAAATACAATCTTGTAAGCTCGACGGTGAATGAAAAGAGAGGTAAATATGATCACATTATCGGCAAATGCTGGGTGTAAGCTTACCCGTTCTCGATACTGCCGTCTGGAAGAGTCCAAACTTTGAATGAGATTGGTAGCATGGCCGAGGAACAGTGCGTAACACGTTGCTCCGCTGATCATGGACAGCATCGTCAGCCACATGTCGGTGAGTGACTGCGGCGGAAACCTGCCATAACCGATGCACAGCATGTGCGACATGGCTTTGAACAGAGCCCACGAATACTGCTCAAGCCAGAACGCTTCCTGCGAATCAAGAAAAATAGATAGTGGGTACACATATTAACAAGTAGGTACCTATGGCGTAAACATAGCATAGGTGGTAATATATATATTTTTTTTTGACAAATTCCAATGTGCTGGAGTGCTATTGTTACCTATTTAATTTCTAGTATTGTCCGAAGATGGGAGCAGGTGGCTCCCGAAACGTCACAGAATAAATGGACTGAGGAGTAGAAGAGTAATTCAATTGGCCGAATCCAGACTATTTTTTGGTACAATTTGATTATATTTCGGCTGCTCTGCAGGGTCATGGATCAAACAAATTTCAGTGAACTCGTTTTGAAGTTTTAAAACACGCCTAAAATTGAAATACCACCAGATGCCACAATACAAAAAATATTCAAGTATTCTGCAAGGTAAAACAAACAATTCAAGACCGAGAACGCACAAATCGGTTAATTTTTGTTGCCAGAAAAAAAGAAATACAACGCTAACATATCAGAAGAGTGAGTAATTTGAATTCCGGTAAAATAGGGTGAGAGGCGCCGAGATGAACATTCGGGCCCAACAAATTTGAAAAAAAGGTTACGAATTAAAGGAGAAATTGAAATGCTTGTGAATGACCACAGACGGGAGGACGGACACACAGGTACTTATTCAGGAAGTGATTCTTAGTAGAAGTCTCATACACTTTGTCTGATTGAAAGGGTAAGAGCAAAAGATTTTTCTGAAGCTCCGTTCTTATTTTCAATTCTAGGACGATTGCAATACTTCCATTAGCTTTGGACAGATGGTAGTAAAACACAAAGGTAGCGTGTCCGAACAGACATTATGTATTATGCATAGTTTAGGGACATTTGATGATTTACAACAATTTAATCGTGTTAACCCATAGGGTAGGTATCAGAGGAGTTAAAGCTCTCCAACTAAGATCCTAGAGTTTAATCGTCTTAGAATTGAAAATCGCAATGAAGCTTCAGAAAAATCGTTTAGGCGATTCACAATGGTTCATTATTGAATAAAAAACCAAAATGACCAATCTTAAAAATTTCAACGTGACCTAAAATAACAGAGGGTGGATTCGGATTTGAAGCAAGCAAATAGCTCACTTTTTAGGAATCTAAAAAAATAGTTGAATATTAAGTTTTTCCAAAGGTTTTCTGCCCAGTGTTAAAGCCATTTAATTTGATACATTTTTTATACTGGATCGAATAAGATCATCGCCAGGTCGATAGCTTTCTTCAATCAAAAGTTGAACCCTTAAAATGAACGCCCGTATGGATCAGAATGCGAGGATTTCTTGGTTTCGCCAAATTCATCAAGCGTTGAGTTTCAACACAGATGTTCGAACCAAATTTCACTGTTTCACTTATTTTTGTTTGGTGCTTGAACAATCAACTTCTGGAATAATAAACCTTAGTGCAAGAATTCGCAGCTTTTTGGTTCGTTCCAGTTAGAATAATTACGGATTAACGTCCAGAAGCCCAAAAACTTTCTACTGGAAATTCATAGCTGATTATGAATATGATAGATAAACGTAAAGACGACCCGAGATTATGTTCAAGTTTGGAAGCATTATACTTATGACCTCGATTGGTTAACGGAGATGTTCTATCCCTTCGACCATGGAATGCCTTTAATTTCATCTTGTTTAATACGTACAGCAGAAAATATGCAATCAAAATAGTTTTTAACAACAAAATGTCTTACTTGCAGCTCATTTATGGCAACCCAGGAGTTTTGAGGAAACCCCTGAAGCATAGGAACTAGGAACTGAAGACAACCCGACCAATGGCCGATGAGAAGCATCATGCAGATCAGGTTGAATATTCTCATGAAGACGCTCGCCATGTTGAGGAACTGCAACAGTCAAATAAGTTATCTCCATGCGAGTGAATACGGATGGACAATCTCAATCAGTAAATTGAATTGACAGTAAAATATCTCCGCGAGTAGTCCACCTGAAATCGAAATTCCTCCTGAAAATGAACAATTTTTTGCTAAACGAGTATTAACAGCTCGGGGCGTCCTCTTCTCGGGGTGGTTGTTCTCGTACAAGAGGAACAACTTCAATTGAAATTCAATCGTGATACGCTGTTGGGCTGACTTGAATTTCTTTTCGGGTTGTCTCTCGACCTAACAATGTTCTACTTTTTTTGTCCGCCTTGAAAGATTTCCTGAGCTCCCCAAAGAAGCAGTTTTATGATGTATGCGCCTTGTTTCGAATGCGTATTAGTCATATTGGTACGATGCGCTCAATGATCAACATACTCGTCTCATGTTAGTACATCAAAATCACAATCGCCGAAGTAACTTTCATGACATCATTCTCATATAGCTTGACAGAGGGTGCATGACAGCATCCAGGCTGATTATTATTACTTTTGTTATAGTGACAGTAAAATGCGTAAATCACCGGTTGGTTGTTTGCAAACTACGGTAATAAGTACATTTGAGCTTAATTTTTGATATTTTTATGTTTAATTTCGTGATACTGGTAAATCGAGAAATTGTCGATAAGTTGCACTAGTTTTTACCTGGCGTATCCAACATGCATACAAATTGCTCTAAAAACTAAAATCGTATACATCGGCTGACGGAAGCGAAACAGTGGCGTTAGGTTGAGGGCATAAGCATTTTTATAGGCAGCATGTATGTAAAGCAACGATGATTTCAAATTAACATTGCAGATGATGAATCCCAGTCAGAAATGAGTTATCTTAGTCGATGATGTTCACTAGCAACGGACGATTATGATACCTACCAACTTAAACCAGAATCACCAACTTGTTTCTGTTTTTCATTCAACAGTAATTTCGAGTGAGAAATTACCAAATGAGACTTAAGCAACTACCAACGAAGGGCAGAACTTTTTGGTTAATCGGCAAATCAACAATAGTGTGTCAGCCCTATATGCAAGCGATGCAATTTTCAGCAAAACAACAATTGTAAGCGTTCTAAAGCTAAAAAACGTTACGAATGATTGCAAAGCAAAAATGTCGTATGAACATAATCGTAAAGCAGTGAAATTTTACCTGCAGATCATTAAAGAATACGCTAACCATGTAGGTACCAATAAGGCATTGTATTTACAGAAAGAATATTGAATTACTTACACCGGTAACAGAAAGCAGTTGATAACACATTAACGTGTGGGCGGTTGTACCCAAATGGGTCGTTGAGAAGTCATGTTTTGTATCCAGTTAGCAATAGGCAGGTACTACGATCAGTGTTGAAGTGTGCGAGGACTGTGCATCAGGTATTGGTGAGTACGTTTGAGACATGAATGTTGTCCGTGTTTGTATATTTCACCGAGCTTTTTTCACCTCAACTGATTTTTGTGTTCCACAGACCCGAGGAAGAATTTAAAACGGTTGAAAAATAATAAAAGAAAAAAATGAAAGAAAACAGTCGAGCATGCAACAAAGAAGAAGCGGATTTTTCAAATTAAAAAATAATTTTGGCCAAAAGAAGGAGAACTGATTAGTTTTTGATGATCATGCAAGAATGTAGGCAGATTGGGGGCAGGACTCTCCTACCAAGGCGGGAGGTTACCTTAAAAATCAGATTGCTTTTGCTGAACTTTGACTCTTTCTGTGGGTCTGAGCTGAGACGACCCCTGCGCTCTGTCCGCTTTTTTTGAAGATTCTGCAATATCTAGAAAAACAAGAAGCGAGGAAAAAATACCACAAGGTGTATAGAGAGAGAAAAAGAGCGGGTACAGATTTCGGTAAGAGAAGACGGGAATCTGAAGGTAAAAAAAGGACGTAAGAAAAAGCGGAGAGAGCTGGAGAATGAACTGGAGTAAATGAAAGAGGGCGATGAAGATGATTCTAATGGGTTTTCCCTGCAAAATTTTCCAAGCTCGGAAGCGGAGCAAAAAATTAAAACCGGATGAGCCCAGGAGAATGAGTGAGCGATCCGTCAGAGGGCTGCCTGATAACAAAAGAGAAAGAAGTAACTAATTCGGAAAATAACTGTGTGTGTCCCAAGAAGGTGAGGGGCTGGAGCGGCGCAGGAGCATACACCAAGAAAAATGGGTGCTGGATGGCAACGAAACCGAACAAGTGTGGAAAAGGGAGAAACAAAGGAATAACAGAGGGGAAAGCCTTTTTTCCTAAGTTACGCATCTATCGTTTACAATTGGACGACAGGCGATGGTGGAGACCGACCGACAAACAAATGCACTGCCAACGAGCAGGATTAAAGAACTACTAACTCCAACTCAACTGCTGGCTTCGGGCTTCAAAACAACTGAAAAACAGCTAATAGGCAAGGGAAAACTTCAACAAAATCGGAAGAAAAACGAAAATCAAATAAGAAAAATAGAAAAAATAAAGCAATGCCACAACGCGAAGAAGCGAGTCATCATCTTTCTACCATTCCATTTACTCGTTGTGATACACCTAGCCAATTCCTTACGTAAACGTGAAGTTGAACAGTGTATGGTTCATGTAGTAGGTATAATTGATTGTGTGGTATTGACCGTGTGTGGTTACTCAAATAATGATCCCGCGGACTGATTGAGTTTATTTGGGCTCTAACAAACGGCTGAGTAGTTGGAAATATCATTGTCGTTATAATAATAACTATGCTAGTTAGTACACACGAGGGATGATTATTAAATCATGATTCACAAATAACATTAGCGTTCAAGAAGAGTCTTATCGTGGCGGACGTCCTCATGGTTCGCGATTGAAAAATTATCCTAAAATACAGGGTGAGGCCAGATAACTTCCTAATTTTGTAACGCAATAAAACGCAAACCATCTGTGCTTAGATGACACACAATACTCCCTTTGATACGTACATTTTTAATACTATTCAACTCTATTTTGGAGGCTGAGTGGATGGATCCAAATTGTCAAAAAACTCACGATGCAAATTTTAAAACAAGCCTAAAAACAAAATATGGCTAGTTCCTGGAATATAAAAAATATCCACGTATTCCGCGAGGTAAAACAAAGATTTTAAGATCATGAACACCCAAATCAGTTCATTTTTGTGGCTGGAAAGTGTTAGGTTTGCTCGTACTCCTTTGTTGTCATATTGCATTGATGTAAGGGAGACATATTCCCCGAGGCTGTTCAATGATTTTCATTTTTATCCTCTCGCGTTTGCCGCTTATGGCCTTGTCAGGGGAATCCAGGATGGGGGTGGTCACAGGCACGGGGGAATCACATGTACCCGATGTAAAAACCGTCGCTCAGAGGGGTAGTCGTTCATAACAAGTAATTTAACGAAGAACGATGAAATTTAACTAATCATGTGCAGTAGACTTGCAAATGTGGGGTTTGTTTTGTATTTCAACCTGTAATTCACGTGTGGGCAGTTAAAAAAATGGCCTTATCTCCCTGAATTCTTAACCTTTTTTTTTCAAATTTCTTGAACTGGAATGCTTGTCTTGACGAGACCCATCATCCAATTTAACCGGAATGAGGATTGCTCGCAGTATTCCCAATATATTAGCACTTTCAGTGGTTTCTATTTTATTGTTCTCTGGCCACAGAAATGAACCGACTTGACCGATCTTGGTCTTGAAATATTTGTTTTACCTTCCAGAATACTTGGCTATTTTTAAGAATGGCGACACCTCTGGGGGATGGTATTTACGCATACGATTTTTCTGTTCCCGTGTCTGCCCCCATTCGGGATTCCCCTGAAGAGGCCGTAAGCAAAGGATGCGCTCGAATGAATGAGGTTACCCTAAACTTGGAGTTAGAAGGATTAAGGGGGCTCGTGAGTCATAGAAAAAGTCACCTCGAAAAAATGGGAATGGAATTAATACTTTTCAAAACTCATCATTTTGAGTTAGGTTTTGAAAAATCTGGGTCAAATTCGTTTAGAAATATTGGTGTCACCCAAAACTTAATTGTGAATAAAGTGGATGATCGACCCGTAATACTGCGTAGCTATTGTCAGCGATCAGGGGTAGGGTCTCAGATGAGAAAACAGCATTGTTTTCTCATCTGAGACCCTACCCCTGATCGCTGACAATAGCTATAAAACTTAATTGTGGAGTACTTTCTGAATTTATTAGAAACCCAAAATACCATTTGACCGATGTCAAATGTCCAATGTCTTTTGAAGAGCACTTTTACCCCTTTACGATTACGTTCCAAGTACCCTTGGAAAAGAATTGCAAATCACTTTCATGCGAAAAAACCCGAAGAGCATATTCTTCTAAATTTTATTCTGGCAAAAATTTTGAAAAAACTCATGGTACTGTGTGACTCCGTGTACAGAAGGAGTCTTTCATCAGCCGAGCTATAATGATCTGTTGGTTTTTCAAAAGCTTTACCTGTCTAACATGTAATGAAAAATTCGTTCATAGAGTGCATAGTGATAACTAGAGACTAAATAAGTATGTCCGAAGATGCTCCAATATTCTAAGAATCTCAATGCTTCTAACTAAAAACAGAAAAATACATCAAAGTTCAAACCGGTTCTGCCGAATTTCGACAGATAATTATTCTTCAATCAGTTCAATACGCCATTCAAACTATCAGTTTGATGAGAGATTCAATTTGAAAAAAAATCTTTTCAAAGCCTTGACGCTTTTTTCGGACTGAGGTGATTAGCTGTATTGAATTTGAACGAAGTGGTTATAATAATATTATGCAACCAAATGTAAACAAAATTGGTGTCCATTTGGACACCAATTTTGTTTACATTTTGTTACCCGAAAGCCGGAGAAAATAATTGAAATTTCAAAGGAAAAATTTCTTCCTAAGACCATATTTTTAACCAGATCGCTTGCTTAAGTCTAACATGTCTCGACTTCGGCAATTTGTGATATTATCAGGCGAATAAAGTTTGATCCAAATTTGTCGTAAAATCAATACGGGTCATTTTGACCGTAGGGGCTGCCAGAAGTTTGATTGCCTTTTTTTATGACGAGCTTCATCCATGATTTTGTGGGTCTATTAATTCTATGACCGTTGTGCAATTGTAAACATGAATAAAAATGTTTCATTGATGAAAAATTTCTTGAAATCACCCACCTAGTTATGATGTACAGGTACAATCCTATTTTTGATTCAATATTGTTCGAAAGTGATTCGCATTTTGGGACCGATAGTTTGATATTTGCATACACCATGAATCGATCAGAGGATTCAAATCAATCTTTCTTGTACCTGATCTATTGTACCTATTCTATTTTCACATAAAACGAATATAATAGTATTAGATTTTCAACCATATTCTGAGTTGTAAGGCACTGAAATCGCAAAACCATGTATATTTCCTAAATATTTTCAGAAGACAGAAAATTTCCAAGTAAAACCATGTGCCCAGGGCCTTAGCTTGTACTGAGGAGTACAAAATTTATCGGGGTTACACGGATGTGAAATCACTATGAATTTTTTTGTAAGATAGAAAAAAGACTGCGGATCCCAAACTCTGGTTTGCAATTCTCATAAGTATTCAAATGGAATTGCGTGTAAGGTTATATTATTTGAGAAATGGGAGTAGGCTATTGAGTTGGGGGATGGCGGCTAAGTTGGTGGATTGATGGGCATCCAATTAATGGGAGAAGCTCTGAACCTTCATTTTCAAATCATTAAAGAGAGAAAATAAATTTTATTTTGGTATTGTAACCACTATTTTTAAAAATCACCATTGAGAAGGTAATAATTAAGGGTATTGTGTAGGCGGTTGTATTATTATTGACTTAGAGCCAATAATTGGCATCTAATCTCACGGTCTGTATACCTAACTGAGGCCCACAAGGGATCAGCTCATCAGCGTCTTACCAAGTCCCCATAAGCCCCAGGAGGTAACGCAGTGATTGAAGTTCCATTGAGGTTCCAAGTGAATTGCCGGAGCTACTCTTCACTTTATGCATTGTTCTTGGTTACTTTCGATAAATGTCAAGAACACATCACATGCATTCATATTCCATTCCTATTCAGTTCCACTGGTTTTGGGGTATTCCTTGAAGAAATTCAACCAAATTCAAATTTTGACGAAAAATTTTTTTTAAACCAAATAGGCCTCTTCCGATCCCCTTGAGAATGAAACTTGAAACTGTCCCAACCAATAGCCTCTCGGAAAATGGCTCGATCACAAACGGCTGTCGATTGGCTCACTTTGCTCTTATGTAAGGGCAAAAAACTTTAATAAAAAAATTTACTCACTAGTCGAAAAATCAAATATTCCTCTCCTCTTCCTGGATTGAGATTCCACGCACAACAAAACTTTGGTCGAAGGTCCGCCACCCTAAATTGCACGTACGATCGAGATTGCAGTTCTCCCGAGCGTGAGTAGTAAAAATTGAAAGCAAAATGCCAACCTGCCCCTAATGCCAACTCTCCCTGGTCTCCCCTACGTACTGAAAGTAGGTATAACGATCATTCAGTTTCTTCTGTTATACTTATAATAAAGGAAAAGGAATTCAAAAATATTTAATTCCTCTAGCGTAAAAAAATCTACAGTAAAATGAGAAAAAAATAGTTGGCCAATATTCCGGTTTTATGGCATTCGATAAAATTATACGAGCATTACAATGGGTACGGATTAAATGAGATAAAACAACATCTTAAACTTTCAAACATAGAGCGTAAACCATCGTTACACAACAGGCCCATTCCAGCCGTAAAAATTGTTGAAAAATCAGCTTATCTGGAACGTAGGTAGGTATGTATTTATAACTCGCAATGCATAATGTCTTACTGGCATGCAGCCACGGCTAAACTATTCAAAGTTTGAACAACTTCTAGATAAATAAACATGCCCGTAAGGATAGCAATATAAAAAAAAATCTAATTTCGACATTTTCAAAAAATCGTTTGAAATTACTCAATTGAATTCTTTTTTTTACAAATTTAAGACCTCGGAGCGCAGGGAATAAATTCTTCGTCGGATGCGTTGATATGCTTTCAAGTAATCAGATAAAATTTAATTCCAATGCTATGATACGTTTTCAGGAATTCTATGAACCTTAATTTCAATGCTGTGATCGATAAGGGAATCGTCAAACCGATGTAACGATCTGTTAACTAAAAATTTAGCAATCAAAATACATAAAGATGTTGATAACACTGTGGCAAACTACAGAGGGCGCTACAGTCTCAAAAAACGTACCTAATCATATTTAACAATGTAGTGTTATGCTGACAACGGAAAATGAATGAACCAATCACCACCCCTCCAAACTATCAAATTTTTCTTGCGAGACAAAGACAAAATTTGATATTTGAAGGGTGCCAGTGGCAAAACGGCCTATTTTCTCAAACTGGTTTTTTGTGTGTTTGGGGTCTTGAGCGCCACGCCGGAATCGCAGAAAAAATTCTAGATCAATAGTGCTACTTCAAGCGGTTCAAAATTGAATCCAAACATCAAAACGGCCTATGTTCTCAGTGTTATATTGCAAACATTTTCTTCTCTCCTGAAAAATTCTTGCTTGGGCACTTAGGTCGTTTTGCCACTGGCACCCTTCATTTAATATCAATTGGCTAGTAATAGTCTACTCTCTAAATAGGAGCCGGGCACTCATCCAGTCACACAAAATCCAAACTATTCGGCCACCAATCCAGTTAATCGCTTTGATCGATTGCTGGATTGCGTTGGAAAGCTCACCACCACAACCAGATGGATAAAGTGTGGTCCATACTTTTATTGCTAGCATTGGTATGCTACCTGCTGGGAAAGATCTCACATAGTCAAATCAGGACAACTAGGAATTCTTGTCGCATCCGAAAATTTGCTGCCAGAGATAATTGGGGCCAGAAAAAGGAGAGTTCTGATGCTGCACGCCTGCCAGCGAAGAGCGCTGCTGCATGCCTGGCGTATTGCCACGAACAATGGCATGGGCAAGTAAGATGTCTGCAGGATCTGGAATTGGGAAATAAGGAGTTTCTAGAGCTAGATCTAGAAGCCTGTGTGATCTTAACCGTTATCCCTATCTATGGGCTAAAGGTACGAAACCCAAATGCTGGGTCTTCAGCCCATGGAACCGGTCCAAGTTTCGGATGAGCAGTTTACGGAAGGGCTCCAGCTTCTCATCGCAGCTCAGAATCAACGCCTACCATAATTTGATCTTTCTTTTTAAGTTTGCTTTCAGTGAACAGATTTTTCCCTAAAAAGAAGAAGGTACCTTTAATTAAGTAGGTAAAATCAAACATCAGGTGCCTACTAAAGGAACGGGGGAGGGGGAGTACCTTACCTCATTAAAAATTTCAAGCTAAAATGATAAACGATGCAATTTATTGCACAAAACGGGTTTACCAATTCTAAGGTTACACAGAATGATGATTTGGACGAACGTGAATGGAAAATTGGTTGATGGATCCAGACATATTCACGTATATCAAAACAAAGCTACCGAGAGCAACCATGTCGATCTGGTCGAGTTCTGGTTTTCTACTAGGTAACTCAGAGATGAAGTAGCAAGCTACCTTGCCCTTAAAAAGCCTATAGATAAAATTAGTTTTTATGATTTCGAATTTCTATGGACCAGGGGATCAGTCAAAGTGTGGCTCAGTGATTGGCTCATTCAAATTAATTTAGACACTACTTAGAATAATATTTAGATTGGAATCGAAACGATGAATACTAGATAACCGAGGGGTCATTCCCAACTGGATTTGCAAAAACAATTTAAAAAGACATCGATCCATTCCCGTAATTTACCGATCCGAGTTCTTACTTTTGAACTGATAGTTGTTTCTTCCACTTCTTTCTTCGGTGCCATGGTAAGCTGCAGTAAAAATATTCTTAGCTCTGCATACACTCATCATAAAATTTTTTGCTAGTCACGCATTTCCCTAGCAGAATAAATTAGAGGAATCGGCCGGGATGAGGACTCAAAAATGAGATGCCTAACGTGATCAGTTTAGAGTTCTCTAGGTAAACCACGAGGATCTAGTACCTATGTATTATGTTCGGTATGCCTATACCTACCTGTTTTTGGGTTTTAAAAGTACATTGCTGCTACCTATTCTGTTTTCAAAGTCTATAGCAGTTTAATTTCATCTACAAATCTAGATGAAATTACACCGAAAATTGATAAAATCGCTTAATTTCCATATTGGAACATTATATAAATTTTATCTGTTCGACAATGACAGATTTCACCTTTGACCGTAAAATGTCTGCTTAATGCTTCGGTACGACTCCTCTCTGCCATGATGATTTTTCAAAGAAAACTCCCATTTCAACAATTTTCCTAAAACCGTGAACATTGAGATGGTAACTTGTCAAAGTACTATGGCCAACTAGGCACAAAAACTCCTTCCTCTTCTGAACATTTTTAATTTGATTGTTGTTAAGATGAGAGCAAGAGAGTTATTTTGACTTCCGATTTCGACTTTCTTAGCCTCGAATGAAGGAAGTCCCAAGAAAAAGTCGAAACATGTCTGCATTGCCCTTATCCTAACATCAATGGAATATCAGCGACAACTCCAATAATCTTGAGATAGTTAAAAGTATGCGCGGGGAGGTACCTATTTTAAGAATTTCGAGGGGCATTGGAAAAAATCTGGGCTCTAAAACATAGGTTCATTTATGAATAATGAACCATGAGTGCTCCTTGTATAATTATCCATTATCCTAATTTTTGGCTACGCTTGCAATACTTATTGGCAGACTCGGAAGGTAGTTGATGAGGAATTATTTTGGTAAAAATTTGGTTGACAAGAGATCCTACCTCATCCTTCCAAATCTTTCGAATTTCTAAGAATCGAAAACTGTTGGCATCATTTTTGAGGAGCTGGGCCGATGTGACATTCGATTTGCTCCAGCACCAGGAAGAGCTTCCTTCCATGGGAGCCCATGCTGCTCATGAAATTTGACCGGTTCTTCGGGTGGTAAGCAGACTTTGTTTCCTCACTCACACAAGGCCTTTTTCGAACTAGTTCGAGAAAGCTCCTATTTCCTAGTCCCACATCTGGCTAACGTTTCCCTCTTCCTTTCCATCCCTCAGTGCTGTGAACGGTGGAGTCAGTCCAAGCGTTTGATCTAACCACTCACCCTGTGGAGGTAGAATGCATTTTTGTTTGAGGAGCGAGGCCAACGTAATCGCCGATTTTCAGGGATTTTTACTTCCATATTTACAGAGTAAATGGAGGTATTGTGATCGTCCTAAAATCGAGATTTGGAACGGAGCTCGAGAAAATTGGAGGTCAGTGAGCCAAATTGGTCGAAGGCATCGATCTGAGCCTAGTTTCTCAAATATGGTATGAAGCATTCCTCCTCCGAAGGGTAGCCGTTTGGGTCGAAAGACCAGAATAACACTACAGCATTAAAAATACCTATTTGCGCAATAGATGGGGCCTGCATTCTTCTGGGAAATCCCTAAATGTAAACAATAATCAAAGATAGTTAGGTACCTACCTTATTGGGATCCGAATCGCTATAAAATTCTCTATAGGATAGCCAAAGATTCTGGCCACCGTCTAGCTAGCTAATTGCATCCCTCATAGGTGTGCTGTTTTATAGTGCCAGTGGCCGTTTTTTGGGCTCACACCAGCCATAATAATTGTATCAATTCCTAGGTGATTTTTTTTGAGATGGTCTATCAACTTCCCAATTGCAGTCCGACGTGATAAAAACACTGTAAAGCTCTCCACTTGGATTTTATTACAACCGCCCCAGCTAACGATGCTGAAAATTTCGGCTAGGGAATGATGAAAAATTCCGCCCGGTAATTGATCAATTATATGAACGAATTATCGTCATAAGAAATAGGGGAATAAAAAGGGGAAAAGAATGAAAGCTAAAATCGCGTCGTTCAATTTCCTCATCTCTCCCTGATCTCCACCTGACCTTCTCCACAGCCTAATTCAATTTTTGTCAAAATGAGGCTGAATTTAATTGTTTCGAGCTGAATTTATCTTTTTCCGAATCGTATCTGTTAGCGATCTTTAAGCAGGATCTATCCTCGATCCTATTTAAAAAACCAACCGGGTATGAGGATTGAATTGAAACTTTATTACATTTAGGTACGTTCTATAAAATTAGTACCATAATGAAATCGGATATAATTAATAGAAAAACAAAATGTATGAAGCTATCTTAAACCTTATAAATACGTTCGGTGAAAGAAAAGGGACCATACAACACACTGAGATTCGGTAATTGGAAGGTAAGTTTTCCGTTTACAATTGTGCTAATCATCCTTAAAACAAATGTAAGATGAAGGATTTGATTGATGAATTCTAAAGGAGAGATGGATGCATTGAGGGGAGCCATGGGCTGATCAACTAACTATACACGCCTGTGGTAGCTACTTTAATCTTATTACGTACCTAACTATTTGGTGCAGTTCTGCTTGCATTTAAAATGCTCAATTTCTCGCTTCTTTAAATGTAAATGTTTAGCACCAGACGTTTGGAGGACAAGGATTGAGTTTGCGTTGGATATTCTCAGCCCTTTCCACAAGAAAAAGTCCAATCAAAGAGATTTTGCTTAGAGAATGCCATAGTCAAGCAAATCTAGCGTAGCATGCAAATCGAAGCTCAACATTAGATTTGCAACAACGGATATAATGGTAAGCGTACCTTGTAAATTTATGTGAAAAAATAACAATAAACAGGATAGAAAAGAAATAGTAATAATATTTGAAGCCTGGCTGCCATGCCATTCGAACATAAATGAAGCCCATACTGAGGCGTGTACTATTTATTTACCACAAGCGAACCATAAGTATTGCAGATCGAGTAAAAATTTGTGTTATCCAAAAGTAAGTATTATGAGGGCATCAGAGCATTCCATTCGAAAAATTAGATATTGTCAAAATGTTACAGGAAGCAACACGCATTATTAAATGGTTTGTAGATTCAACTGCTAGTCAATCGTCTTCAATATTGGCTTTTAGAGGGGATAAGAGGAACAATGAAAGAAGAATGAGCCGAATCAGGATGGCAACATTTAGAGAAAAAAAAGGTCAGGAAAATAGAAGGTATTATAAAAATTGGAGAGTAGGTTTCACAGAGACAAAAATAACCAACTCATCATGGCTGTCCGCAATTTCATAACCGACGAAGTAAATCAGGGATAATGTGAATATGGGCGATAATGAAGTCAATAAAGTTATTGAATTATGATAGTTCTATCAGGTAGATTGGCAGAAAATTCGGTACACTCGACAAAAGGGATCGGCAAGTTAACGAGGCATTGTATGTGTACCTATTAATTGTTGACGAATTCGGAAGGCAGATTCACGCCAAATATTACCCATGTTTGAAACTAAAACAATAAAAATCTTGGCTAATTCAATGAAAATGTTGAAAATTTGCAACCATGATCGTGTAGAAGAGTGTTTCCTAGAAAATCAAAGAGAAAATTCTACAACACCGACTGGACACACTTTTGCTGTACCTAGCATTAGCAAAAAAAGCGCCTCGCATCGCAATCATTCTTCCACCAGTGGGATGATGCGACCCAGCCCGACCCGACAGTAGTCATCAACAAAGAGATGATTGGAAGGATGGAAAATAACAAATCCTTCAACATTTCAACTCATTTTTTTCAAATTGGCTGATTGGTTTGGCTGAAGAACTAAGCGTGCCCCGGACCATGGACCCAGAACGCTGTTTGAAACGTAAACAAAAACATTTTCAGGGGAGTTGAAGAAATTATTGGGCAATTAAAATGGTTTATCATTGAATAATTAAGCAAAATGAAAGGAGAATTATTATTTTTAACATCGAAAATGAAATTAAAGCTGTTTTAGTGCTGACAATGTGTTTTAAGACACCATAGGCTTGAAAACCGGTCTTAATAATCTATGAAAGTAGGAGCCTGATGTAATATTTTTTAGTTCGTACTTTACGGCAATACCGATACAAATAATACTGGTCCTATTCAGATTAATCCTATTCTTAATAATTAAAACGTTCATTGTAGGATCCAAACTAAGTACATTGGATTAAAAATGAAAACATAATATGATTTATAATTCTCAGAAGAAGTCTCAGTTTAATTTATTCGTACACCTAGCAAGAATTAACTTAAATGAAAATTTCAAAAACAAAAACAAAATATCAATTATTTCTACTGTAAGGTTTTGACATTAATTTTTTCAACCAATTTGAATCTAGATACTAATGTTTGCAGGTATAAAGAATATTTATTTTTTCTAAAGAAAATTGTAGTTATTAAGACCAATATTGAGAATAATAAAATAATATTTTATTATTTTATTTGTTTCATATTTATATTAGTTTATATTATTTCATTATTTTATTGAATAAGATATTATCTTATTCATATTTTCTTTAGTATCTTATTCATAGTCTTGACAATAGTGTTTTGAATTTATCTATAAACTACAGGGGCAAGCAATCCTAAATCGGAGGTACAGCACAAAATTTGTGTAACATTTAATCAGAGGTGCAGCACAAGATTCGTGCAACATTTAATGTTTTCAATGATGATTTCAAAACTAGTCTTTACCGGAAAAAGATATTTTTAGGTACTTCCCAAGCAGAGCGTTCTCTGCCTTTTAGCATTTTGATAATCAAAATCACTCTATCAGTTCGACTCATCAATTTTGCCAGCAATAATCTGTTTCGGGAGGATTCCAGAATTAGACTACTGACAGTTTTAACAGGGCTCACTCTGAGGTCTAAGACTATCCTAGTCATGGATCTTGGAAAATATCGTTTTTTTTTGCTGCCTATATACTGAATTATCTTTTATCAAAACTTGAAAAAATCATTTAAAAAATGTTCTTGCCTGAAAAAAAAAAAATATTTTTTTTAGTCCAAAGTGAGTTTAGGAACGCGTTTCATAGAAGTTGAAACAGGGAACCATGGGTTCATCTTAGGATTCCTTCCCATCCAGGTTTTTAGTTCGCATCTGTTTGTTTAGGAGGTACGAGCACCCATTTAGCATGAAAAAATAAAATTCAACTCAATGGCTGATAATTGACAGACAAGTAAACACCCCATTCGATGGCATTCTCGTAACATCACACATACTAAACGAAATATTCTAAATCATCCAGAAAAATGCGTTTTGGGGCACGTGTGACAAAGGAAACCACACTGAGGGAAATTTCTCTTGAATCGGCAGTCAATCGTACGTCACCGCCCTTTGAATTTAATTTAGTTTTTGGAATGGAAAGCTCGCTCGGACGTCAACTCCCAATGGAATGAACAGTCGTGAAATGAACTTGATCCAAAATAAACAAACGGTTATCCCATCAATTGGAGGGAACCAACTTGAATTGGACGGTGACGTCTGCCTGGCTACTTTGGTTTTTCCCAGCGTATCAACAAATCTAGCATACACTGTTCATGTTCAGCAAGCTCAATTGTGATTCCTATGTCCTGTATGTATCTAGGGGTCAATTATCAATGTTATCTATGGGGATTACAACGACGGATGTCTATCGCCGTCCTAGATGGGTGTTAATGCGCATAACTTCTATGCTCTAATTTTCCAATATGGATGCGGTGGTCTACCCCTGAAAACGTTCTATGCACCTCTTGGAACCAATGGATTCCATTTTTGACTCTTTATTCTTGTGGAAGATAATATATGAGATAGGGAGAAGTTTGAAAAAATCAAATCCAAATCGGAACAGCAGGTCATTAGCTCGTCAAAAGAATTTGTTACTCCGATAGCTTCAACCGTTAATAGCCATTGTAAGGAACGCGCAGGGTACTTTTCTCGAACGTTTGAAAAATTGCTGGGATTGTTGTTCCAATTCATATTGAATTAGTTGTTGGGGAGAAAAATGAGGCGACCTTCTCTCATTATTTGTTTTATATTATACGAAAATTGTGTATCATTAAATATTATACGTCTATCCCTCGCTCAACGAATGCAAAGTTTGAAAAATTGAAACGATTCGCTCAAGTTGCATCGATCATGGTTGAAATTATTATTATGATTTTTGCAATTTCGGATGTTCTGGTTTTCGGCAGCGTTTTGCTGCGGCGATCTCTTAGTGGGAAACGGAAATTTTTCCGAAAGATGAAAGTAAGTATAGAAAATATGAGCTAAAAATTGATACTGACGAATGTGTTCGCCTACAATTCTATAAAAAAGTACCTACGCTTGAGCTAGCAAAGGTGGTGGGGTTTTGAACGAACCATTATGTAATGTATGCCTACCCTTGTTTTACTTGTGGCAGAGATAGAAAAACTCAGATTTTGGCCCCTCTTACGTTCTTCCCCATTCCAAGATACCGACAGTCATTACTTACGTTCTTGAACCCAAACTGGTGGGATACTCAAAAAATGAAGTAGGTACTTAAAATAATATGAGACTACAGCTTTCACGATTTCAACCCGGTAAAAAATAGATGAGATTGTAATATAATTTAATTAAATTTATCATGAATTTGCTGGATGCTTGTGCATCGATGCAATTACTGCAACACTCAACCCTGCAAATTTCACGCAAAATTGTCGAAGAATCCACAGCTTCCGGCGAGTCTGGCCAGTTTGGATGGTTTTATTACTATCTGTCCCTAAGTAGGGGAGAGTGGGGCAAGAAGTCCCGTGGGCAGGTTGTCCTAGTGCCCATAAATCGTAAACGAATGATGGAGAATGGGGCCTCTTGCGCATGCTCCTTCCAAATCATGCTTCCATTTTTTCAGAGAGAATACCGAAGTTGGAGCACCAATCCCTTCAAGACGAGAAATTTCAATTTTTGAGAACAAAAAAATACTTTTAACAACTGATTTTTGTACCCCCCTGCCCTTCATAGTAGATCTAATGTTGCGTGAAAGGGCATACAGTTAAAGGAAAGAGCATTGTTCAACCTCCAATTTCCAGTCAGAATGCACTTCATCGGCGAATTGGTTCTCTCACAGCAGCTGTACCACGTCTTGGGGGTAGGTATAGCACGGAAAATTTTTCCCGAATCGATTTCATAGCTGAAGCATTACTCAAAACATGGAAATCGAAGCTAACTAGTCAAATTTATAAATTAAAAGCCCACCCAGAAATCTAGTTGATTTTTTCATGACATTGATACAATTTTCTATTTTTTCGGTGAAAAATGTAGGTAATGCTGTTCTACCTAGGTAAATCTGGCATTCTCCCCGGAAGAAACATCACAACAACACATATAATTGTACTGGGACTAAAAAAAGACAAAAATTGAAAAACTGAAAATTGGGACAAACTGCCTCGCTCTCCCCTACCTACTTGAGTATTAAAAAATACGAGACTACTTTAGCTGTGGTAGAAAGTGAATAAAGTAATTCTACAGCCAGTAACTATTCAACTAATGTATAAAAATACGAACTGTACCCAATGTACGAAATCAATTGATGTGCCTAGACGTCAAATGGATTTGGAAAGGGAAGCGTGTAAAATTAGGTAAAATCGAATAGTCGAAAAGAGGTGAAATGAAACTTTGTTGTGCGCAATTCAAGTACGTGGTAAATTGTGGGATAGTTGCGTGATATGTGGTTGATTGAAAGTTGGTATAAAACTGTATTCTATGTTGGTAATATAAGTCGAATCATACGGTTTTTTAAATTTTGCCACTCGAAGACCACAACAACCAATCGGAACGATAAATAAAACAATCAAAAGCGACAATTCGTTCCTCCATTTTTCCAGGTTAAAATAGGTAAACGAAAAATGCGATACTCACATAGACTTCTTCCCATTGACTGACGTATCGGACGAGTCTGGACAACCTGAGAAGGCGGACTAGAGACAGGAGTTTCGCAAGTCGCAGGATCCTCAGTGCCCGGCCAGCGTGCAGGATTTGGAAGCTCTCACTGAAATCCTATAAATGAAATAAGTTAACAATGCTTTTAACAACGACGTCGAACCAGCATCGAGTGGTGTGTGAGACTTGAGTTTACCTGAACACACGTTCATGTACCATAGAACGAGAATTGGGTCATTGGATTCCGCTCACCCACAAACTTGGTGGCAAATTAGCCGGACTAGCAATAAATAAGTTCGGTGGGGATTCAGATGACAAACTTAGATTTAGCATTCGAGCTTTGAAGAAATGACCAGCCGAATCAGAGAGACTAACGGTTTGTGTTTCGGTGTTGTTCCAATATCACAATATGTGTGAATTCGATCAGTTTCCGATCGACGCATGGGGCTCCTGTGCAGTAGTAGCTTCTCGGAAGGAGAAATTCTAAATCAAATGATGGTCTAATTTAATGTGTCTAATAAGTTGAGGTGCTTGAGAAATGAACCGAAATCTAGTAAGAAATCTACTTGTGATAGGCTAAAGAAGATCCGATAGAAATTAGTTGTTTCGAGAATGTGAAAATATGAAAAAAGAAGTGTTTGATAAATTCGTAAAATCATGGAATCTACTTATTTGCGGTTCATCCTAGTCATACTCAAATTGTATCATCAAACGCTACATCTCCCTTAATGCAGGTACTAGGTAACAATACACTATTAATTCTTCAAGCCCAGTAGATGAATAATTTTCATTACGAAACGGGGGATTTGTAAGCTTTACATTTTATTCTGTTTGGAGAAAAGTTTGAGGCAACTTGGCTAGTAATGGTTCCCAACCGCAGGTAGATTAATTAATATTGAGAACATACTAATTGCAAGTTACTGTTAGTTTGATAAGTTTTGACCATTTCAAAGCCCATGGTTCGATCATTCCCCATAAACACTTTCTCGAATTAACCCTTCTTATGGATTAAGGCGCATTACAAGTTGGACGATCGAGTCGCTCACTCGGTGTTGAATCATGATTTTTTTTTTATTATAAGAACAATAAAACTGTCGCCAAAAAGAAGCATGAAAAATTAAAACATAGAAATTATGAAAAAAAAATATTTTGACTGCAATTTCTAAAATGATTAGGAAAGTGCCTTCACTAATTTTAGGGTATGATGGAATGAAGGCATTGACTTCAAAGTGGGATGTTCAAGTTAGTGAGGAGTCCTTGGTACTGTGCTATTCAGTAGAAAGGGTCCTACTTGGTACAGTTTCCTTATCAATTTAAAAATTGCTATGAGAATCGTCTTTTGTTCGCATTTTTATCTTTTACTTTTCAGTTCATGCGTCTTTTTAGAGTTGGTTTTATTAATTTTTGTTAAAAAATTTCATTTCTTACTTTTCAGTTGTGTTAGACACTGGAACTTTTAGAAGTGAAATTTCAACAAACAGGTTACTTTTTCGAACATTTTCATCACATTTTTGGCTGTACGCCACCAATCGACTGCCTAACCGCCACCTAACCTGGCGAATTTAACTTGTTCTTAGTAGGTTTTGGTCACACTCACACATCTATCAATGAAGTTCATGATGAATTGAGCACTACGCTAACAAGACGAGCCAATCAAATTGGACCTCGATAGTCCTGTCAACTAGGTAAGTGCTACTAAAAAAGTGTTTTCAAGATTTTTTAAAATTGTTAGAAACGCTCGAATGCCAAGACTCCTTTGCCTCTAGATTTCTTGATGGCAAACAGTTAAGTTGAGTCTATGAACGCAAGAGCTAATTATAATTGGATTATTGTGCTTGACCACTTCAATTAAGTGAAGTAAAAAGGAGAAGGGAATTGAACAGCGGACGGACGTCCTTATTTATGAATACGCATAACACCTGTGTTTAAGGACATCGCTTGAGCATGTACCCTTTGCAGCGGAGCCTCTGGTTTAAAACCGAGTCATTCATTCTCATAGTTCGTATAGCTTGCACCACCAATTCAACTTTTTTCAAGAACCAAAATGACGACCCACTACTGACAACCGAAACTGCTAATTGTCCACCCTACAGTTGCATTGATTAACAATCTTTCTGGATACCTCACTGATTCCTATGGAACAAAAGGAAGGCATCGCTCTCTTAACATCCAGAACCCCATATCGAAAAAACTACACAGATCAAGTGAAGGAAACAATATTGGTTGCAATGGTTTAGTAATAAATTCATACATGGTTTCTGTAGCACTATAAAAAGAATGGAGCTAGAAGGTCGAGTTTAAACAGGGGGTCCGACTCTATTTTCAGGTTCGGATGCATTAGCACTAATAAGACCCTCAGGTCGAAACCCGTCCCTAAATTTAAAGCTGAGTGCTCAATTATCCCTGTGGGCTTAATGTCAGAGCGTTGTGGGTCAAACACTGATAGAATATAGAAAAGTGGTTGCTGAAATTTAGACACTGGGCCAATTTGTATTTCGGTATATTTTATTTTTCATTCATGAAAAATGTGTTTAGCCCCCATAGAGTATATTATAGACGGAGCATACGTAGGCCTGTCAATTTCGTAAGTTGGTATAGCACAATGCAGTTTGCAACAGGTTAACATAAAGCAGATAGGAATTTTTGAAATAACGAAGAAATTCAGTAACATGCCGAAAGAGAGCAGAACATTTCAGCGGAAATTAATAACTCCAATGAAGAAATAGTGTTATGGTAGAGCACAGAAATTAACAAGCAGCCGAGGAGTTTGGTGCAGAAAATAGTAGGCCCCAAAATATGGAAAACCTATAGTTCAGCTAGGGGTGACGAAAAAGCGAAATCAGAAAGCACGATTGATTGAGCTTGTAATTGAGTGCATTTGATCCAGATCAGACAAGTTCAGACCAGTAGAAGAGGAGGAGCGATAGGCTAGAATAAGTATTGACGTATAATCATGTATTATGGTGTCCCGTTTTTTGATAAAGAAAGAAACTAAATGCCTGATATGCCAGACTCGTGGGTTTTTGCAGTAAAAATTGAAAGATTTGATAAGAAGTACCTGGGTGTACTCTCCGACGGATAGACGATTTCCTGCCAGTTATGCCTGCATGATTTCATATTTCCATTTTTTCTGTCAGAACGTTTTTTGATGCTCGATATTAGAAAAGCTGAATTTTCTACGGAACATAGCGCTTGTTTTTGGATTAGGGAGGCAAAAATCTGACAATACATCTATAACAGCATGGCGAAGAAACGAAGGGGAAGGTTGTCAGTCAAATTGAAAAAGAGCTCCAAGCTTTTTAATGTCGATGGAAACGAACCAGATTTTTGGTGAGCCTTTCAAAAATCGCAAAAACCATGAACGGCAGAAGGACAACAAATTTTCATTGCAGCCTTGGATCCTACACCGCTTAAACTTAAACCAACAAATTTTCAGGGGATGTTGAAAAAACGTTTTTACCAATTACATAGGTGAATTCAGTGAATAAGTTTTTCTGAAAATTAAGTTACCAAGAATAACCTCGAGAATCAGACTACTGATATTTTGAAGCAAATGACTATATTGTCGCTAAAATTGGGATGTGAAAATTGACCCTAGTTTTCCTAGTCCCCACGTGTACAGGTCCCTATAATATTTATAGCTAAACTACCCGTTTCAGGAGCAATCACCTCTCTAATAGAAAAAATAGGCAAAACCGGTGCAAAAACAGGGGTCAAGCAAGACGTTGGTAAAAACGTCCAATAATTTCGTATCCCCAAAATTAACTGTCATTGTCCAAGATAAACGAAATAGGTAACAGA
Source organism: Nesidiocoris tenuis (assembly GCA_036186465.1). Lineage (NCBI taxonomy): Eukaryota > Metazoa > Arthropoda > Insecta > Hemiptera > Miridae > Nesidiocoris > Nesidiocoris tenuis. Next base: position 24,120,014 of record AP028910.1, on the reverse strand, counting down.
GACACGTTTTTGAAACCATTTACCGGAAGGAAATATGGCACATGGAATCGAAATCGTCAAGCACATAACTCCAATTGTCAATAACCATTGTGTGAAATAAGTAACCATGCTACTATAGAATGAAATGAAAATCAAGACATTTCCTGAGGAGTAGGAGCAATGGTAAATTAATCGAGCAGAAAAACTGGAAATATCATATTGGAACGATACAGTAAGAGCTTGTTCTCCCTCGTGTGTGAGTGTAGGTGGTAAAGAGAATATTGTTAGTGTACACTGTCATCAGCTACCTGAATGACAATGTGCAACGTTATGGTGAAAGATTGAATTTTTTTTAACATGCTTTAGATTTGATAAATTGCGGAAAATGTGTAAGAAAATCAGAAGAAGCTGAGAGTAAATCCGTCATGCAAATTATAAAATTAAGATATAATTCAATCATTTTTACCGTCTGTCGCAAAGGTTCGCAAAAATTCGTTGTCGATTAGTTTTCAGTGTCTAATCGTCATAAAATATCAAATCTATCACTCAGAAGTGACAGCGGAAGAATGTAAGCTCAACTCTATCGCAAACGTCGAAACATTGATTTTTACCAATAGAGCAAGAAGGGACAGCGCACACTGGATAAGATGTAACAGGAATAGGAACTGTCGTTTCAAGGAACACATAATCATTTCAAACAATTCTAATCGAAATGAAAGTCGACATTCATGAGCAAGAATATCCAGTAATCACAAGGAGTCAATCACATTATGAGTGCAATGGGAGACAACAGAACAGAATAACGTATGGTATATTTATTCCTCAACCGACCCAACAGGTCGGCGGTAGGCAGATCGTTATAGTCTGAAGATAATGTTGGGAAATTCTACTCAATTTCCCCGGAATTTGTTGGGTTGGTAAAGCGTAACTCAATGAAGCTGTTCAGTTCCATATTTTTTTAATTTCATTTCCGTTTAACCATGAATCTTTTGATATAATAATTATATCAAAATATTATATCAATTATTGTGTTGAATTACGTTTCAGGCGTGGAGGCATAACCTTGGTCAATTAGCTTTTGAGGTAATCTCTATCCACTGGAGAGACAGAAAGTGGCAGCCACCAATATTTAGTAATTTTTTTTGTATCTACCCTGAAAATTTTCTTTTTCGGTTTCGGGGGATTCATGCTTTTACCTAACATATTTTTTGAAAAATTTCCAACTAGCCGAAGTGCGACATAAAAGATATATGATTCTATATAATATATAGAACCTTCTGTATTATAGAAGAGTTTACTGTATTGCATAGCTCAGTGAAAGCTCCAAGTCGAACTACTTTCGATACAATGAGGAAACACGTACCATAAACACCAAAACGTAAACATACAAATTTATTCCAAAGGTCTGAATTTATTACATTTATCACACTTTGAAAAGGAAACCGTGAATATACTGGTGGCCACGTTGATTCAATGGTGAAGGTTTCATTCCTTTTTTGGGACAAAGGATAGCTCCCTCCAAATTTCCATCAATTAGGTATTTATTGTAAATGCCTAACTCAGTAGGAACTATCATATTTTCGTGAGCTTGAACCCATCAATGAACGTTCACAAAAAACCAACATCCATCTAGATTGGTCACTTGCAATTGTTGTAGAAAGAATTAATAAAAAATTCGATTCATACCTGATTGAATATGAGGAAAATATAATCCAGTGGAATTGAGCTGATGAGATCAAGGAAAAACCACGTTTTCAAGTAGTTTTTCGCAATTAGTTTGGGATCCAATATCACTTGTTCTGCGTTATCTTGCTGCATGATTCCTGAAAGCAGACCAGAGTGATATGAGCATAGGGAGGGCGGATTTTCCAGACCGGGCATATTTTTCCCTGAAGGAATATTTCGACGGTTTAAAGAGATTCGTCCGTTTCAGAGCAAATAGATTTGATTGACGCATAGTTCCCAAGCCTAGAAAACGTAGATTTTAGGGGTCAGGGAATATTATTTCAATAAACGCCTTAAATGGTCTATTCTCAAGAAGTTAGAGAAAAATCTGTTTGATTAAATTTATTTTTATATCACCTGTTCTAAAGTTAACGACGATATCTATGAGGAATATCGTATCGGAGAGGCAGTTGAAGGCGATCCATCTCGTGCTCAGGTCGTCGTTGAAAAAAGAAATGGCCACGGGAAGGATGATTAGGTTGGCCACAAGGAGTAACAGCATACAAAGATCCCAATAAAATCTGAAACACAAAGAATCCATGATTTTCAATAGCATGTCTAAATTATTTTCCGCGTATCTATAGCCGAGTTATCACGGCGTTGAAGGGGAACTGGGCATAATAATTCCCAATTTCTCTCTTATGGCAAGATATGCATTTTGGAAGCTAGGCAATGGAGTGTAGGTGCACGGGGTCAATCATTTGAGTGATCACTTTCAGCAAAACATGAGATAAGACATTAGACATTGAGTGATTCACATAGATTATTCGAAAAGTGTTGAGACCTTCATCACGTCAATGCCACTGCATTTCACTGTTTTCGTCCTTAATTCAATCTTCCTTGAACTGACAGTACAAGAGCCGATTATCCCGGCGCTGAATGTAAAGCGACAACCAACAATCATCGCCTGTATTGATAAAACGCCTACACCAGTGTTTCCTATAGCGACCCTGACACACAAATGTGACTGGGCGGTTGTAGGTCACAATGCATAACAACAAGGTAGAGCAGCGATTTGCTTAGGCACTTATACTTCACCTAAACCTTTGGACAAGTCACTGGAAAAAGCTGCGTCATTCAATCGCTTGTTCTTGAGTGAGGAGACCGAACGCTCGGCATCGACAGAACTGTCCAAGAATGACAGTGCTCGAATTCAAGAGTAGACATAATTTTTTAGGGGCCCTAAAAAATAAAATGCAACCGTGGCCTACAAGTAGGGCTACAACTCGGGCTTCCCTGGGACGTACCCCCTAATTCTTCAAGGTTTCTGGCGAGGAACCTTGAAATTGGGACCTCGGAAATTGTGGTTGCGATTGACAGTAGCCGGGTTGGGTTGCGATGATCTTCTCCATGCCATGCGGGTTTTATGGATAACGGAATGTTTGTTTTTTTGAAATTGACCAATAAAATGAGCAAAATCTATTTGTCGCATCGGACGGCTCCTGCAGGACGGCTTTGCACATGTGCAAAGAAACTTTTCTGAATACGGCCCTTTGACATAATTACGGCAAATCAGTATTTTATCTAAAAAAAAAAAAACGCTGCTAAGTAGATCAGTGGCATATGCACATTAGTTTTCGGTATATCCGCTGATTAGTGCAATACGACCAAATTCTTTAAATTGAAAATATTGGGTGGACAGAAGGTTTTGAGGGGATTCCAACGAGTGGAAAACGAATTTTGGGGCTCGAGTAATTTTCGAGTTATTAAGAATTGTAGAAATTTTAAAAAACTCAAAAATGTCTCTAAAACTGCAATAAATCCTGAACGGTTTAAGCTACCGGCGTGGCGGTGGTCTCATTCGATTCAGAATAGAAAAATCTATCGAAAATGATGCCTCACATGCCTATGTTGCACTTTTCCTGAAAATCACGAATTTTTTCCCACTTCAACAGCTGTTTTACTGGCCTTAAAATTAAGGTAGGGTTCTGTCGAGACGTTAGGACCAACTAGATACGGAACTTGATTTTTGGTAAAAATTTCAAAATTTTTCGATAACTCCTTCCCCCTAAAAAACCTCGGACGGCGTACGGCTGACGGACAAAAAATTTTTATTACAGATTCGAATTCTACACCCCATGAAACGTAAACCACACCGTTTAAAAGACATCTACTACTTAAGAAGTCGCTTTAACGATTGGCTGTCTTGGACCAAAGTTGATTTTTCTGAAAAGTAAAAGATAGAAACCTTTAGCCGTTTCGGAAAAAGTTTTGAAAAGTGCGGACAGCGCGGCGTACGGACGGAAATTGTTTTATTTAAGGTTCGGATCCAAATCTTTGAAACGTAAACCATGAAAACTTCAGGGGGTTGGTAAAATTTGTTACATCCGAATATTTGTATCATTAGCATTACCATTCATTACGACTTGATCATTATGACCTAGATGAAAATGCAGTAGCAAGTTAAACGGTTCAACAGTATAGCTTGAACAAGCTAAGCAACACAAAGATTTTATGTTGATTTGGTTTGAAAATTTACGAATAGATTCTAGATTTGCTTCAAGAATACTTGATGATTTTTTCACAGCAGCTTATTCTCTTGTCTAAGGTGAAACCAACCAAGAATCGCGTAGTTGCGTCGTAGAATCGGCACCGTCCACCAGATTCCCTCGTGATTGGAGTTCCTTTTTGCGAAAAGGAGAAGTAATGAGAGGCTAGCTTGCAGAGACACGGTACTTACCTAATCTTATCGAGCTTCAAGGGATAACAAAACTTTCCTAGATTTATCTTTCACAGTCCCTGCTTTACTACACTTTCAGCGTTGCAGCAAGAACATTGAAAAAGTGCCCCAAGCAGAAGAACTCGGCGCGCCCGTTCGTTTCTTGATGGTGTTGCTGACGGAAATGGATAGCACTGAATTTTCCTCCCGATTCTAAAGAACAGAGGCCAATGAGAAGAACAAGAGGGTGCACCTAGTCAGCATTGGTTTCTCCGATTCCCGCAGAGAGACATTAGTCTGACCCTAACCCTGATCTGCTGAAAATCATAGTTAAATGCGGTCCAACAATATCACGTTAAAATGAATAATGAACACTAGTTTTGAACTTCCAACGTTTTTTAAGATTGGTTGTACCTTGAAACACGAATACTATCAAATTCCCGAGTAGAGAAAATTCGTAACAGTGATGAAGTGGCGGCAATTGACTGCTTTACGCGACAGTATTGCAGCTATAGCATACTCAACATATTCCCAACAGGTTCAGAACTCGTAACTTATTAAATGTCATAATTAATTTCATTTTCAAAATTCTGCCGTTTTACGCTTCAATATTTAAATATCGATCGAGCGCTTTCGCAATTTCAGGTCCTTTCGAACATAAAACGATCGGGTAACCAGTGGTGCGTAGATAACACACAATACTTCCATATTTTGAAACGTAAAATTGTGACACAATTTGATCATATTTTGACTGCTTTTAAGGGTGTTTAGGCCAAAAATATCGGAAAATTCACTATTAAAATTTTAAAATTCAACCAAAATGAAAAAATGCCACATTTTCGGGATGTAAAAAATATCCACATATTCTGCAAGGTAAAACAAAGATTTTAAGACCAAGAACGCTCAAATCGGTTCATTTTTGTGCCCGGAAAAAAATAAAATAGAAAACACTAAAAATGCAAATATATCGGAAGTACTGTGCGTTATCCAAATTCCGATTAAACAGGGTGTTAGGTCTTGCCGAGACAAACATTTCAGTTCAAGAAATTTGAAAAAAGGTTGAGAAATGAGGGAGTTATGGCCATTTTTGTAAATGACCACAGACGGACAGACAGACAGGCGGACAGACGGACAGACGGACGTAACGGACACACAGACACTTGTTCAGGAAGTGATTCTGAGTAAATGTGTATAAGAAAAAGTTTTTTCTGAAGCTCCGTTCCGATTCTCGATTTTAGGACGATCACAATACTTCCATTTACTCTGTAAATATGGAAGTAAAAACCAGTGATTTAACATGAGCAACTAGGTATATCTAGTTGAATGGATAGTGGAAATGAATGGATAACTATAAAGCGCTTATGAATGGCCTAATGAACCGGTAGATTTATTTGCCAAAAATATTGCCCCGTAGACTGAAAGAATGAGAAAGAACAGCTTGAAGGTTGGAGGGAAAGGATGGAGTGCCGTGATCGATGGCCCCATTAGTTGACCTTGCTGATGGGTGAAAACGCGCAGAGGTAATTAATTGCCTTTCATGTGAAAACAATATCACATTAGTTTGGGCCGCTGTCAGCTGAGAGTAGATAATAAATATGAGAACAAGTTAAAAATCAACGCGAATCTAATGACTTGTTCACGAGGTATTCAATGAAATTTCAACGGAAGGTATTGGATATTAAGAACTATTGGTGCGTAGATAACACACAATACCTCCATATTTTAATACGTGAATTTTTGACACAATTTTATAATATTTTGACTACTTTTGAGGCTGTCTAGGCCAAAAATGTCAAAAAACTCACTCTGCAAATTTCGCCTTAAAATCAAAATACGCCAAGTTACCGAAATATAAAAAATACCCACGTCTTCTGGAAGATAAATAAAAGATTTTAAGACCACGAACGCCCAAAGCGGCCAGAAAAAATAAAACAAAACACTAAAATTGCAAATATATTGGGAGTAGTATATTCGAGCTTAACAGGATGCAAGACCCGTGCCGGGACGAAGAATTTGAAAACAAAGGTCCAAGGAATTTGAAAAATTGTCCCGGATTGAGGGAGATAACTACTGACAGACGTACTCTTGTTCAGGAAGTGATTCTGAGTAAAAGTGTACGAGTAAACGGTTTTCCAGAAGCTCCGTTCCAATTTTCAGTTCAAGGGCGATTGCAATCCTTCCTATGCAACTATGGAAGCAATTATAAAGAGACGTTCACCCACGATACCCAAATTCTGGTCCTTTGATTTTACAGTAGTATGAATATCACGGAAAAATAAGTAAAATCAAAAAAGTTTGATGATGAAGTAATCGAGCACGATGCCCCATCTCAATATTACCCAAACAAATTAGCTCATAGCTGAGCGGCTTTGAAAAATAGTTGGGGTTCCGTGTACAAGTTTAATCATTCAAGTAGGCCAAAAATGAAGCTAGTAAGAAGTTCTCAACAGTTGGCTGTGATATTGAAGGGCCCTCGACATTTCTAGGTAATATTATAATATTATAGTATACTGGATTTTGAAATTACCATCATAACTGAGGATTCAACCAGCAATACAATGACTATATTCTCCATGACCATGACCATATTCTCCTTCGGTAGGTAGTGAAACGCTATACTTATTGGTAGGTAGGTACTTTATCCGAAATGAATTTTCGGGTTTTACAGCCACAATAAATGAACCGAATGTCGTGGAGTAGGTCTCACGCTATTGTTTAACACTACAGATTATAAATGCAAGTAAATCCAAAGGAAATATTGGTCGATACTCAATAATGCGATTAACCGGAGTATCCAAGAGTATTCTGTAAGAGTGACCCACTAATTATGAGGGAACCACAAAAATCTAATGCTCGGGGGAGAACTGCGAAAACTAAAAGTTATTTTCGAGGCTTTTCCAATATCACGGCTAAAACTCTCCGGGGAAATTGGGATAAACTCATGCGTAAGGCCTATTTGAGTGATTAAAAAAGTTACCACGACACCACTAATTATTTCTGAGCAGGAAACTAATTTGCCCTTTGAACAGGAGAAGCTAGTCTAACTTGTGACCCATCGTGCTTCAGCGGTAAAGGTCGATTGGTTTAACTTCTCTACATCGGTCTTTCGAAATTTTGAGAGACATTAGCTTGCCATACGCAAACCGTTTTTATTCTAGTTTTTTTTTTTTAACATTACTTAGACGTATGAAGATTCTCATGAAATAAATCCAGGGTAAGATGGATTGAAAAACCTTTAAAAAAAAAAAAAAACCAGTCCCTGTATGGCCAGCTATTGAGTTGAAAAATCAAAATGGACGATTTCAACAAACCGACAAAGAAAGATTATAATCTTTCTGATAATTATCAGTCACCGAGCCGAAAAATTCATTATCAAATGCCTCGAGTAGCAGTAGATGCTTATGGTCCTAAATCAATCCTTTCGATAACAACCGATAGATGGTAACCTCTGTTGGGATAAGGAGAATTTTCGTAAATTACACGAGTCAAAATTATCTCTTCCCAATATGTAATTTAATTCGAGCGGTTTGTGAGCTCATTTTTCTGCTTGCTTCCGTCATCGGTTCTTTTACTGGTGGATTCCAATATCAATCCAAAGTCTCTCAATCTGTTGATTTTTCAATAATACTCAATCGTACAAAAGTAATGTACGATTTATCAATTTATTTGAAGCTAGATTTATCCAAAGACGCTTGCATGAACTAATTTCCAAGGAATTTACGGTATGACTGTCAACGAAAATATGTCCAAGGTGAAAATTTCACCTACATTTAATGTAGTCAAAGCGTCCTTGGGCGAAACTAGCTTTAAATGAATCAATAAACCGGCCCTTAGACTCAGAATGAATTTTCATTAAATTCGGTATTAGTTCAGAGTTCTGAAACAATTGTTGAAATCTAGAAAAAATTGCAATTTTTCCCAAACATTTTTTGCTCAGCTTCAAAGACCATTCATTCAATGGATTTTTTCATGCTAAAACGAATGAGACCATTGCCAGGTCGGTAGCAATATTCGTTCGAAGGTTAGAGCCGTTTCAGTGAAACTGCGTGTGGAGCAGACTGACAGGATTTCGTCAGATTCATTGAAGCGTTGAGACTCAGCGCAGATATTTGAACCAAATTTATCTATTTTACTTGAAACGAACGATTGATCTATTTTACTTGAATTTATCTATTTTACTTGATTGAACTTCTCATTTACTTGAAAAAATATTGATCTAGTTTATCTATGTCAGAGTAACAGACTAACCCACAGCCGCGAATCGCAGTGAATACGACCCTTAGTGTTTTGTGGTATTTTTTTCTGGCCACAAAAATGAATCGATTCGAGCGTTCTTGGTCTTGAAATCTTTTTTCTAACTATCACAATACGCGAATATTTTTTATAACCCGGTAACATGACGTATTTTGATTTTAGACGGGTTTTAACATTTTCATAGCGAGTATTTTGACATTTTTGGTCCACACAGCCTCTAGAGTAGTCGAAAAGCAACCAAATTGCTTAAATGATAAAATATTAATAGATATTAAAATGTAGACGTATTATATGTTAAGTGCGCACGTTTGCTTGGAACTGCTACAGGTTCTCATGTCCTGGATCCCATTGTATTTTGCTCTCTTTAAGTTTCGGGCCTTTATGAATCGGAGGTGCTCTGTTAGAATTTGCTAAGATTCGTCCAAATGAATTTATTTCCGAGTCAATATTGTGCGAAACTAATGAGGGATTATTGGCATTGAGGGATCAATTACTGATATCGTCACACAACTTTGGAATAATTATGAATGTTAGCACCAGATTGATACTAAGTTCAAGTGGAAGGGTCGAGTACACTGTAGTAGACGGTATAGGTATGCTTACAAAGAAAGTGAGTCGTTCGATACCGGCCAGCACTTCCTGAGAAGGATAAGGAGGCTAAGTATAGAGTCATTTATCACGAAGGGAAATCGGCTGGCAAGAAGGGGATTGTTACGCGGCGGATGAGGATAGTCGGTCCTGGTGAAGGAATCAGGTGAAACCCTTGGGGAAAAAAGCCGGGCAACTTGGTACCACTACCCTATTCTCGCCCCGAACTCCTCCGACCCCATCAACTGCTCGGTCTAATCCCGGGGGATCATCAATGGTATACTCCGGCCTCTTGTGGACATCGGATCTTTCCCGTGTTATTCGTCCGCGGGAAACTTGCTGGAATTTGCCTTTGTCATTGAGTTAGGAAGGGTAAAAAATTTCGTCTAACTCGTTGGTCTGACGGCTGAGTACCTATGCCAAAATAAAATATTTATCTCGACATGGTGTTGGATGGTTGATGGAGTTTTGGAATTTCCTTTGAACGGGAAAGGGCTATTTGCGATTCCGCCAGGCTTCAATCCCCTGGGGAAAGCGCCAAACCGGATTTTGACCAGAATACAAATGGCGAAACGAATCACTTGAAGAAAACCTATACCTACTGACAATTGTTTAGACCAAGTTGATCGAAATCCCGATAAAGGTCAAAGTTCATGTTTTAAGTCAATACCTAAAGACTATTTCCAAAAAACCCCGAAGTCAAATCCATAACTTTTTTGAAAAATATTCTACTCCCAGACCGTGGATTTTTTATGAGAAATCGGTTTTTTGCATTTTTCTTAGTTTGGGAGAGCCTAAGAAAACCGCCAATTTTCCTGTTATGTACTTATCTGAAAGCTAACTACCAAAAAAACATTTTTTTGTTGGAAATTTTAGAATTTTTCGAAGGGTCTGAAAAATATTTTTTTGAAATGTCACGCTAGTTTTCGACCACAGAAATCCAACCAATTTCGACCTCCAGGGAGAGAAATAGGCGCAGAAATCTTCAAGGAAATCTTCAACGAGCTCAAAAACTTCAAAATCGGCTCAGTAGAACCCCCTCAAATTGGCCAAACCGTGAAAAAGAAGGAATTGCAATCAAGAAGTTCGAGCCCTACTAATTTTTGAAACATTCCTTAAATTCAGATTAAAAAAACTCCCTAACTATGGCTATCTATGGCAAGTTATCCTGAAAAAATACTCAAAAATTCCTAACCCGCGGCATTGTCTTCAAAATGGACTTTTTGTAACATTAAAAAAATGCCAAATTGGACCCCATTGGAAAATATTATGTATAATTAAAAACTTACCACTTCTCGAACTCCACATTTTCAGGAGCATTGAAGCATTTCAAGAAAATCATCTCCAAACGGTTTACGCACTTCCTAATTGTGGAGCCAAAACGCCTTGCCATCTGGTTATGATATCAGGTTATTTTTGACCGGGATCCCAACCTAGAGAGTTTTTCACAGTCAGTCTGGCTAGAGTATTTTTTGTTGTTTTTTGTTTGAAAAAGATTTCCACAACCGATGAAAATCCAAAGAACTACTGTTGTTAAACAACATGCCTACTGTAGGCAATAATTATGATTATCCTTTCCCGTGTTGTCGGTCTCCGTTGTGTCTAGAGATCGACTTGACCTGATCGTCCTTTGGATGACCTCACCTTACAGTACCTATTCTAGTTTACTCGTTGTTATATGTTGTGATGGATGGGGGGTGGTCACGAAGGCCTCCAAGCTGTTCTGCTCTTCGCGACCTTCTCCTTCACGACTACTTGCACAAGCTTGGCCCATATTCCTCTGCCCATAATAACAGCAATGTGATCTATCACTATGTGACTGTTATAACTTACCACAACGGCTATGAACACTAGGCTTGATTTTAGAAATAGCAGCAGGCACGGAAATGTTTTTCAGTTATCGGCTGTTTAGGTAATCTGGTATTTCGGCCCGACAGCCTCCCTCAGATTAAGGGCTCGACCTGAGGTGAGGACTAAGAAGTGAGGATCAAATCCCCCAGATAATCCGAGTAAGCGGAGGTGGTGAAACCAAATTTTTCCACTTTTTTCGGATTTCCGCTAATACGACCCCTAATCCGAGTTGGTGAAATCGGCCATTAGTGGAATAGATGAACAGTCATTGCCAGATAACATCAGGAATGAAACTCCAGGCGTAATGAAAAATAATTTAATTAACCTCAGCGTAATTTCTACTTAACATCGCTTCACCTTAAATTCATCTAAATCGATAAAAAAAATTACTCAAATATTATTAATTACTCTCAAATATTTGAAAATTGTTTCTTTACTCTGTTCGAACCGCCACGCTAATTGTCCATTGTGAGTCTCCTCGTTTCAAGCAAGAAAAATTTTTATTATTCATTATCATAAAGTGGAGAAATGGGAAGTTGAATTGATTCAAACGAATTATTTAGTCAGACGTTTTGGCTAAGGCTTCATCAAACAAAAACGAATTTCAAAACTTCATTGATTGTCCTGCTTATCTAAAATTGTAACCATCTTAGAACCAGTGGTGCGTAGATAACACACAATACTTCCATATTTTTAAACGTAAAATTGAGACACAATTTGATCATATTTTGACTGTTTTTAAGGGTGTTTAAGTCAAAAATGTCAAAAAATTCGCTTTGCAAATTTTAAAATTCGCCAAAAAAAAAATTCGGTGCATTTTTGGAATATAAAAAAATATCCACATATTCTGCAAGGTAAAACGAAGATTTTGAGACCAAGAACGCTCAAATCGGTCCATTTTTGTGGCCGGAAAAAAATAAAATAGAAAACACTAAAAATGCAAATGTATCGGAAGTACTGTGCGTTATCCAAATTCCGATTAAACAGGGTGTTAGGGCTTTCCGAGACACACATTCCAGTTCAAGAAATTTGAAAAAAGGTTGAGAAATGAGGGAGTTATGGCCATTTTTGTAAATGACTACAGACGGACACACGGACACACAGACACTTGTTCGGGAAGTGATTCTGAGTAAATGTGTATAAGAAAAAGTTTTTTTTGAAGCTCCGTTCCGATTTTCGATTTTAGGACGATCACAATACTTCCATTTACTCTGTAAATATGGAAGTAAAAATCAGAAATGCCTATTGGAATGAGGAATGGAACAGCAGCCGGCTGCTGATACGCTTGCTGCTCAATAAACTTGATCCTAGTTTGCATCGTATTCGGTCTTTACTGAAAATCCACGAATTAGGTCGATCTCAGTGGGTCGGATAAAAAACGAGCCGGTGCACCGGCAGTACAACAGCAGCAGCGTAGGCGTATGATGATGATGACGGTCTGGAAAAGGACGAAGGTAGGATTGGGTGAAGGTTGAGGCGCGGAAATGTGGTTTTGATGTAAGGTTTTCATAAGCTGCCCTTTGATAAATGGATGCGAAGAGAGAAGGAGGCCTCACCAGCAACTGTACGCGAGAAAAGCCTTTGCCACTCAATCGCAGGGCTGCTGCTGCTGCTGCTGCTGTTGCTGGTGAGCTCCAGTTCGAGCAAGCCAAACCAGCTCAACTAAGGGGCAAGGGTTTGCTGGAGAAGGGAAGATGGCTGTAGGTGGTAGCCAACCAGCGGCTCCCTTTCCTAGCGTTTAATAATAAAACCAAGCCTGCAAGCAATACCTACGCGACGGGGTACAGCAAAAAAAAAAAAAAAAAAAATTGCTACGCAGATTTGAACATCCGGGATCAAGTGGAGAAAATGACGGGGCATCGACGCTTGAATAACATCCGAATCATTCCTGCAGTACAGCCGGAGCGGAGTAAACAAATAACGTTTTTTAAGAGCGTGGAAATTTTTGTGGAGGTTGAAGATGTATTCGGATTGACTTTCAACATTATTATAACCGTTGGGATGCCTTTCCTTCTATTTCACGGTAGGATATTATTTTAGGAGATTATTATTTTAGGGATTATTATTAGAAGCCAGCGGAATTATTTTCCTTTCCCGAATCATTGAATGCGGGTATATCAGTTGTGCTCCACAATATTCGAGAGCTAAGTACTATTCCTGGAATATTTGAAGGTGTTCGTGAACTCTCATTAGCGTAAACTCGATTGACGAAATTTTGTAGTTCAAGTAGTTTTTGATTAATTAGAAAAACTCAAAAAATGGCTCACTAAACTTGCGATAAATCCTAAGCGGCTAAAGCTACCGTCGTCGCGATGGTATCATTCGATTCAGAAACAACAAATCCATAGAAAATGATACCTCACATACCTATGTTCACTGTTTCATAATACGTAACATATTATGTTACCAATGTTCTCCTACTTTAACAGCTGTTTTAGAGGCCTCGTTATAGGAATATTAAGTTAGAGACATTACGACCGACAGGATACGGAACTTTGTTTGACAATCATATTTCCACGTTTGTGTGATCGACAGCTTGCCGCTATCAGGTTTATCAAAAATTTGAAAATAGCATTAGCAAACTTCGTTTTCACCAGGTCTGAGAAAATTTGGGCCAGTATTGGCGGCTTGTATTGCACAAATACACGAAGAAGAAAAAAGTAAACTTGAGTACACTTCTCTCAAAAGAAGTCATTTGAAAATATTGATAAATTCACAGCAAAACGGTTGGTATCATTATGAGCGAGAAAAGTTTCCTTCAATGATTCCGAATGATGAATTCGTACTTTCAGATTCAGACGACAGTTAGCGAGCGAACTAGTAAAGCGTGCATATCTTGAATAGAAAGAGGGAGCAAATTGAATATTCAAATTTACTCAAGCCTTTCTATCGATAAATATTTATCTACCGGGACAAACGAGTGATTCTTGTAATACCGTGCCTCCTATTGCTGGAAGAAAAAAGATTCATAGTGTAAACTTGGCCCAGTAACACCTCTAACGAACGTTGAGAGAATATTGAAGGACTCGAATCCAATGCCAACGGTTCGTGCTGCCAATAGATTAAAAATTTGAATTTCAGAAAAATTCGACATTATGCTTCCGTCAAGTAGAGATAATTAATAAACGGTAAAAATTTCGTAAGGGCGGAAAAAGTTGAAAATAGGTAAATATGGAAGTAAAAATGTATAAACCTGTCAGGTGAATGGTCAAATTGTAACGCCTGAAATGAAAAACCTGTGAGAACCTCCAACGAATCTGATGAGACCTAACGCAAAGCCGAAATTGGAAGAGTGAAACCTCCTCAAGTTCATTTTTATACGTTTTTTCGTGACTACCGTAAAATCAGTCTCAATATGATGGATTCGATCCGAAATTTCCTGTACCCGTGCGGAAGATCACCGTACTTTGATTTATTGATGCAGGCCTGAGTGCAAAAGGCGAAAGGAACTTGAATTTGTGACAATTGTCAATCGTAAAGAAACTCAAGAAACAGTTAGGTTGAGGAAAACAATCCACACCTCTGTGTCACGAGCCTATAGACAATGCGTGTGCCTCTTCGCGTGTGACGTTGGGAACAACGGAGGCGTTGATTCAACTAAACGTACAATTTGTCAAGTTGCCAAGTGACCACTCGAGTAATTGTTTTCTATTGTACTTAGAGCTTCACGAGGGACTTGAACTGTTCAATGCTCCCCGTTTCTTACACGATTCGATGGAACGAGTAAATAAAAGCTCACGTCAGTTTTAGTAGTCAGGTCAACCTCAGAATTCTTTTTCTACAAAACACCAGTAAAAACCGGTTCTCCCAAGAGCTTTTTTTCGTTTCGGTGTCACAGAATTTTCTAAATTAAACAGAAAGGGTTGTTCGTCCAACTGGAAATCCAGAGATTATGGGTTCGATTCCCGGCCGGAGTAAAATTTCGATTCCAGTTCCTCCAGCTTCTTCTCAGTACGCACTTATACCGTTTCTTCGGCGCCAATAAAAAACCATGCACTCGGGTTTATTATCTATCATGACTTGAGACTCATAATAGTGTTGTATTGAAAGTTGTATCAACAATTGGCATTGACGGAATTCATCAGCAGGTCCTTGGTATTATTTCCCGAAAATAAAAAAAGTTTCATTCCTAACCTTTTGTGAGAAGTAGCGCTGACAACGTACGGCGGATGAACGGATTATTTGTTTAATCGCACATTTGGATTATACACTCATTAATTATTACTGTGTGCCAGAAATGCTTTAGCGTTCATACGATTTTTCTATGTCCTTTGCGATTATCATTTGAGGAATTTTCTGACGTCGGAAATCTGAAATTCGGATTTTACGCTCAAAAATACAAGCAATTAGGCATGATTAAAACGTTTTGAATTGGCTCATAAACGGCATAGAAAGTGTTCATTAGTCGAAACCCAACTGCCCATGGTCGAAAATCGTGCTGGAGGGCTACCGATCTTTTGGGGTATTGACCTAAATGCTATGAAAAATATTTTTTGACGTAACAACCCATCAACAAAATAGTGACTAATAACGAATGAAAAATGGCTTCTGCGTCAATAGATCACCATTATAAATCACATTCCCACAATCCACGTACATAACAGAGCAACCTTTATTCACAAAAAAGACTGAGTTTTTTTACCCAAACTTGACAGCGGTTGACATTTTTTACGCCGTCGCCGGTGCTCGAGCCGAACTCGTTTTATCCGGTTAATGTCAAGGACGAAATCAAGTCGTTCCTAATCCAAGATCAAGGATCCGTAGGCCTAAATAAACTCACAACCGTCTGTTCCGTTCAATGGTTGCACCTTGGTTATGGCCTGACCAATAACTCTGTTCTGAGTATTACCATTATTCAAATCATAAAAGTCAATCGGGAGAGCCAGAAGAAATCAAGGCATTTTGTTACATCTTACAGCTTAGCCAGTAGAGGTCCAGAACAAGATACAATTTCAGTGTGGCGTTTTCGATGGAATCCCAGATTTTGGTTACCAACTGATGACTCGAAATCATATTGTTTTTGCAATCTCGCTGCCCCACAACTTCCTTTCCCATGCATGGGAAAACTCCATGGAGTTTTATACACTTAGCTACCCTGTTGTTGTTGTTTTTGGACAACAAATATTTTTTAGACATTTAAAAGGTGATAAAAATAAACACGTAAAACGAGATCATTTGAATTGGGTAACTTACGAGGTCGGGTGTTATTGGATTATTTTTCAATCTCAGCCACAATACCTGCAACAAAAAATGGACGTTAAGGATAGGATTTATGCAGACAGAAATCTATATTATGATGCTGATAATAATTATCCCTATTATTGGGTTTGACTGCCTCACTCTTGTCCTTTTTAGGACATACGTTCTATGACTCAATGTACATGTCCCTTGCGTACGTACCTGGTATGGTTTAATTGTATGGTAGTCAAATGTATGATTTACAACAACAGATTAGGAGTTGATTCAGGGGCTTGTGTCATAGCAAACCAGTGGTGCGTAGATACCACACAATACTTCCATATTTTGAAACGAAAAAGTATGACTCAATTTGATAATATTTTGACTGCTTTTGAGGGAGTTTAGGCCAAAAATATAAAAAACTCACTGTGCAAATTTCAAAACTCGCCTAAAAAAATTTGCCAGGTTTTCGGATTATAAAAAATATCCACATATTCTGCAAGGTAAAACAAAGATTTTTAGACCAAGAACGCTCAAATCGGTTCATTTTTGTGGCCGGAAAAAATAAAATAGAAAACAGTAAAAATGCAGATATGTAGGAAGTACGGTGAGTAGGATCCGAAACTGTAATAAACGATTTTTCTAAATTTTTCATACTGTTTTTTTCAAAATTATTTTTATTGAGTAACGATAACCATTTCACTCGATAGATTTTTTCATGCTCAATAGGTGGTTTGTTAATAAAAGAATTATGCAAACGAATATAAAACCATAGGTTCTTATTTTTACCTAAAAAAGTCCTTTGCCTCACACAACTTGCCTTTGGGCACCTTTAAAGTCGTACTGCAGCTCTTCCTATGTTTCCTCGTGCTAATGATTTCCCAAAAAATGAATCTGAATCGCCACCAATCCTACAGATGAAACCATCTTCTCGTCACAATCCGAATCCGAACCCTTCAGCTTCAAAAAATATTCCTGAACACACGTTAAGATCCTTTAGAGCCACGTTGTCCCCTCCCTCTTTCTCCAATCAAAGGCCACAAAAATCTATAATCTAGAAGTAATCTTATTTAACTAAGTATCCCAAACCGAAGCCTCATGCCTCCATCCTCAAAAACCCACTGCCCTCTCGAGAAAATAAGAATGGGACAAGATGAATGATCTCTGCGGCTGTTGAATGTAACTGTACAGCAATTGAACAGTGCTGACCGCGGTAATTCACAAAAATTGCCGAACGCTCTGCCCCGTCAGTTTGGCTGAACGGAGAAGATCAACAAAGGCGAATGACAACTCACGTGGATCACGCCTCCTTCCGTTTTGCGTCCTTTTTTGCCTGATTACGAAATTGTCGGCTGTCGTTTGTAATGCAACGAAGGAGAAAAGGGAGGTTGAAGGGGAGGCAGGCACTGACTGCGATAGTGGCTAGTGGCAATGATAGGCGGGTGTCAACAACGGCACTGGCATGCAACAAACCGAGTCATCGTCATCTACTCCACTTCACAAAATGTCCGTACCTACTAGTGTAGCAGGTTCTTGTGCGAGGCGGATCTACGATGAACTGATAAAAATCATGGAATTGAGTTTTCAAATCAACCCCCAATACTAGGGGGTCCTATGAAGTTCTTACCACAGTCACCAAGTTGAGAAATAACGGAACTTGTTTGGTGCAGGGTAGTTAGGAACCCACAGCTCTCACATAAGCTATTCTTCTTTTCTTATCAGTCGATTTCGGCTGGTGAAATGTCGAATTTTACATAAATTAAATTTGATGCTCTTGTACCATAAATATTTCTGTATCCCGAGCATCACTAGACTATTTACGGATGTTATAATTGTAATAGAATGATAGTCCTAAAGTGCATGGTTAGCGAATATACCTCAAACCGATAGCAAAAACGTGTCGGTACTTATCGTACCCACCTTGCAGAATCCATTTGCAAGTACTCTAATGTCTGGGAAGATGATGATTCTTTTTTAGGATTAATATTGTTGGCGCTATAGCCAAAATGTGAAGAAAATTCTCGAAAACATGAATTTGTTTTAAAATTTTGCGTCTGACAGGTTGTTTTTTTTTCTAACAACCAGTAGTGCGTAGATAACACACAATACTTCCATATTTTGATACGTAAAATTTTGACACAATTTGATCATATTTTGACTGCTTTAATGGGTGTTTAGGTCAAAAATTTGCACAAATTCACTATTCAAATTTTAAAATTTACCAAAAAAAAAGTACGCCACATTATCGGAATATAAAAAATATCCACATATTCTGCAAGGTAAAACGAAGATTTTAAGACCAAGAACGCTCAAATCGGTTCATTTTTGTGGCCGGAAAAAAATAAAATAGAAAACACTAAAAATGCAAATATATCGGAAGTACTGTGAGTTATTCAAATTCCGATTACACAGGGTGTTAAGTCTTTCCGAGACAAACATTTCAGTAAAAGAAATTTGAAAAAAGGTTGAGAATTGAGGGAGCTATGGTCATTTTTGTTAATGACCACAGACGGACAGACACTTGTTCAGGAAGTGATTCAGAGTAAATGTGTAAAAGAAAAAGGTTTTTCTGAAGCTCCGTTCCAATTCTCGATTTTAAGACGATCCCAATACTTCCATTTACTCTGTAAATATGGAAGTAAAAAAAAAAATGTTGACGCCCGTTTTTGGAATGATAAGGAAACTACTAAATCACTTGCGGAGGAATTGTGGAATCGCACGATTTGAATAAAAACTCAAAAAATGAGAATATTAAGCTTAAATATGGAATAAACTATTTCTCTTCTCTCGTTTTTTGAGTTTTTATTCGCATAAGGAAACTATACCAATCGTTGGATCTTTCTATTGAATAGCACAGGACCAAGGACAACTCCTCACTTGAACATCCCGTTTTGAAGTCGGTGAATTCTTTAATCAAAATATAAATAGTATAAATAATATAAATAAAATTATGAAGGCGCCGACTTCGAAGCATCCTACTTCAACTAAGGAGTTGTTCCTTTTTCATGCTTTTTTTGGAGACGGTATCATTTCAGTAAGTAGTGAAAAATACCCTTGAAACGGATACCACGCTTTTCAGGGGGTAAATTCATACCAACAGATTTCCAGGGGTTTTGAAAAAAAGCTCTCCTGATAATTATTATTTCCCATCACTCCGAAGAGACTATTTCTTGTTCTTATCACTGCCTATGCAATAGAATCGCTCAGCACGGAAGGAAGAAAAGAAAGTATCTTCTCCTGTTGAAGACCGCACGGGTCAAGGTTTTCCGGGGCCTTAGGTCGAAGGGTTCGGGCCCGAGGTGTTCGTACACTTCGTGAACGTCGTATTTAGGCAAATGTCTTCCATCGACCCTTCGCTTACAGCGATGGCAGCACAACATAGCCCGACGGGTTGCCGTCATGTTGAAAGAAACATGTTGCTCTCGCCGTCGGACTACCGTCCCTTACAGTGGAATATCCTGTCCCGACCATCAGCTCCATTTGCTGGAGTATTAAGTATCCCTATTCTCCTCTACCAACCAAGGGTACACTCAATCCCTTCCTCTATTATACGGACCGTCGCCTGATCACCTCTTATTTTCCTTTTTCTGTCAAGATCGCTCCCGCTCCTTCCCTTCGGCCGTTTCCTTTCGTCATAAATATCCAGCTGGGACCTCCAAACCGGTGTATACTTACTACCATTCTTGCTGATTAGCTATAGAATTATTTCCGAGGTTTGAAAAGAGTTCAAACTGAAATTTTAGTTCCTGGGTGGTAAAAGGTGCAGCTGAGGGTAGGTAGACAGTTTTTGCTACCTACATACCCATAAAAGTAAATTCCTTAAGATGTGATAATAGGTATACAGGGAAAGCAAGATTTGAGATGACATCTTTCGCCAGGAATGTGGCAAAAGCCAAGTTTTAGAAATTCCGTAAGTTTCGAATGGATAAAAAAATGATCTGAAAAAAATTCTTTGAAAAACTTTATTAGCTTCCTTTTTGTTGTTCAACCTCTTTCGCGTAACGCTTAGTTTTTGCGTTCTAAGCACATAACAAAAAAGGCCCAAAACTTTCCATCCCCCTTGACCTCTAGTGGGAAGTTTTAGGCTCTGGGTGTTGGTTTAAGATCAGAGACTTCCCCTACCTTCCCCAAACATATTCTTGCAGGAGACAGACATTTATCTAGATTTATAGCTTAGAATCGCTTGCTGATCTACTTGCTAGAAAGAGATAAAATCAGGAAATAGTGACGAATGGTAGGTGGTGCTAAAAAATCCCTACGACAAGTTAACTTGAGTAACCTTCTTTTTTTTAAGTCGCTTAAAAAAGAACGGGATAGTACTGTGATATCAGAGCTGCTATCTAGTAGTCCTTGAGGGGCCCCAGGTAAACTGAGGAGGGATATTTAGTGATCACGGGGACCTGCACCCTTATCATTGGAGCCTAGGACTCGGAGGTGCAGTGAAGGTATCCTGAAATGAGAGTTTCTCCTCGGGTTAAAAAGGGAAAGATTCTCTGTCCTGATAAGGTCAGGTCATTTTTAAACGAAGTGGCTCAACTCACCTCCATGATCAAAAAAACCATGCTGAAAACGCATCGGAGAAAATATGATAAAGGCTTTCTTTAAAAGGCAAGATGTTTGGATTTGTCAAACAATAAATTTTTCATCTGTTCACATTTGAAGGGGACAAGAAATTTTTGTTGTGAAAAAGGTTATAGTAGACTTGTTTAAGAGAGGTGTCTTCTGAACTTCAAAGCCGATTTAATCAAGGGTTTACTGTTGAAGCCCTCATTACTACCTTCCTACCAATTTTGCCGTTGAAATAATGAATGAAATTATAATAATTTAAGGGGCAGGTAGACTAAGGGCCGAAATTCACTGGTTAGTAAATTAATGAGATACATAATTTTAGCAAAAGAAGTTCAAAACGAAAATTGAAATAAAATATCCGATAAAATATTCGAAGTATTATTAGCAAGGGAGGGATCAAACCTCAATCCTGTTCGAATTAGAAACTCAAATTGAGGGAATGGAAGTTGTCAGTTCCACGAAAGTTTACGAGTTTGATTCATTGGCTCAATCCTGTTCTGCCTCATTTCCCCTCCTATCCTATATTTATTCTGGAGTTTACCGTTGAAGCCCTCATTACTACCTACCGATTTTGCCGTTGAAATAATGAAAGAATCGGTAATAATCTATTGGCCTTACGTCAAATTAATCACTGGTTAGTGAATGAATGGGATAGGTACTTACATAATTTCAACAAAAGAAGTTCAAAACGAAAATTGCAATAAAATGTCCGATGAAATATTCGAAGCTTTATTATTACCAAAGCAGGGCTCAAACCTCAATCCTGTTTTGCCTCATTCCCCCCCCCCCTCCTATCCCGAGCGAACGCCACTTTACCCAATGGTATCCCCACAGCAATAGAGCAAAAGCACGTCAACTAACACCGATTTCCCTTGGCCCTTTCAACTGAACTACCTCGAGTAGCAGCAGTTCGGAGGCTATTTGTTCGTGACGGATACTGCGAACCCCCGGCCCCCGGACAGGAGCACTTTCGTCCGCCCGATCAACCGGGAAATGTCTAACAATCGGCTACAGTTGTCCGAAGTTTATCCTGGGTCGTTTATGAGGTTCGATGATATGAGAGGAAACCCAGGTGTCCCCTCTGAGTTGATATTAGGCCATTTTGTTTTCAACAATAGCCGAACTTTTAGGCCCAACTGGAGGAAAAAAAACATTTTGGTTTATTATTCAACCATTGTTACACACTTGGTGGGTGGTGAAGTCCACTTATTTTCAACTGTAAAAAATGATTCTGTCGTTTCACACATGGTTCTGAACTGTGCGAATCCCGGAGCATGGAAATCGTATCATCTGTAAACCTGCACCCATACCTAAAAACCGAATAGGTACTTTCATGGCTTATTACTTCCATATTTAGAGTAAATGGAAGTATTGGAATCGTCCTAAAATCGAGAATCGGAACGGAGCTTCAGAAAAAACTTTTTCTCATACACATTTACTCAGAATCACTTCCTGAACAAGTGTCTGTGTGTCCGTCTGTCTGTCTGTCCGTCTGTCCGTCTGTGGTCATTTACACAAATGACCAAAGCTCCCTCAATTCTCAACCTTTTTTCAAAATTCTTGAACTGAAATGTTTGTCTCGGCAAGACCTAACACCCTGTTTAATCGAAATTTGGATAACTCACAGAACTTCCGATATATTTGCATTTTTAATGTTTTCTATTTTATTTTTTTCCGGCCACAAAAATGAACCGATTTGAGCGTTCTTGGTCTTAAAATTTTTGTTTTACCTTGCGGAATATGTGGATATTTTTTATATTCCGATAGTGTGGCGTACTTTTAATTTGGGCGAATTTTAAAATTTGAACAGCGAATTTTTTATATTTTTGACCTAAACACCCTAAAAAGCAGTCAAAATATGACCAAATTGTGTCTCAATTTAACGTTTCAAAATATGGAAGTATTGTGTGTTATCTACGCACCACTGGTTTTTAAAACATTGAGCATTTAACGGAAGGGCGCTCGGATTTAGAAAAGGAACTATGCGGTACTCCAAAACTCAAATTGGCAAACGTTGACTTTTCAATTTGTAATAATCTTTATTAGTTGTCACGCATATCGATACCTACCTATTGGGTATATTTATTTAATCGTTATTTTATTATCAATTGATAATTAATTTATTGTAAAATAAAAAGTTTTATTGGATTATTTATAAACGAAATGAGTGAAAGGGCGAGTCGTGACACCGTGCGGTGGAATTATATCCCGAGGATTTCACCGATTCCATTCGACCGGACGACAGATTTTCATTAGCCCAGCAGCTCCAGTGGCAGACCACTCAGCTGATTCGAAACCGATACCAACTATTGTAGGTACCCAGAGTGGCCGTGTTGGGGTCGTATCCGCTGAATCTTTTCCCACAACTGTTGGGCAGATGGAATGGTCTCATTTGAAGATGGAATAGGAGGGAACGAGCAAGTACGGGAAGAAGCTTTTACTGCATTATCAAGCTCAAGCATTTCGTGTTCACCACTCATCGTCTCCGCTGTGCAACATTTCTATCTCATCTTCTGTCATCTCTTTCGAAGACCAAGACCGTGTTCCATCCCAGGTCATGATGGGCCTGATACGAATGGATCGGATCCTTCACAATATTCATCAATCGGATCCTCTCTTTGTGGTTCCAGAATGGTTCTGCTCCCACGGCGAAGATTATTACTGATAGTTTCTATTCCTGGTCTGACGCATCTCCTTCGATTCGAGCACGTATCCGCCGAACAAGCGTTAAAAAGGGAATTAATTTTGGTTGATTGTTCAATAATAAACCACTGTAATCACCCAAGAATTTTTTTTTTCTACACTACCTACCCTGAAGTTTTCATGGTTTACGTTTCAAAGGGTGTGGAATCCGAATCTGCCATAAAAAGTCCGTGAATCGTTACCATGTTCCATGCTAAAAATCCTGCATTACGACATCGAGCCATTTCTTGCTACACGCGTCCACAGTAATCGTCTAGAGAATAGGTAATCAACCAAATACGAGCGGAACATAAACGTCATTAGTTCATGCGAGTCTGTACGTTCAAATCAGTCGCAACGGATTATAATGATTCTCGAACTGATGTTGCAATACAGGTGAAATAGTTTTGGCAGAAAGCCACAATCTGCCTGGCACATGGTGAGCACTGAGCTCAGCAATGAAGCCCAGGGAACAGCCAATAGGATAATTAATTTACAGTACAATGGCTCGCACCTGAGGTAGATTCCGCGGTGGCGCAACAACAGGCCTCAGAGCCCATGGAAGTTCGTTTATTGGTACCTACCAAACCAACGTATACTATAGCAGGAGGAGTTATTGATGGAGCGGAAGGGTGAGCATGCGGGGGCTCACAGTGAGGTAGGGATGGGGTGAGGGGCTAATGGCAACGAAGGGAGGTGCGCTAATACAACAAAGGGTCCTCCAGTTTTCTGTGGGAGCGACACGGTTCGCAGAGGCGAATGCATGACGCGAGTTAAAACGACCACAATTTCAGACTTCACAGAATGCAGTGGAACTTAATTAGCCAATCCTGCCTTAGTTAAAATGGATTAATGCGCAGTCGTTCCACAGAGCTGGACCACATTACACCATTCGAGTGTTTGTTAGTTGATCAAGTCTGATTTCAATAGCTCGAAATTTTATTGACGACTGACAGCGAGTAACCTACCTTCCTTTCTGTTTTCGGAAGCACGTGAGGGGTGGGCTAAAACCCACTCGAGAATCCGAAGGTAATGTGCCCTTTGATTCATTTTGGTTAATTATTCAATGATAAACCCGTGTAATACGCTCAAGGAAAAGAAAGCTGCAAATTCATACACTGGGGTTTATTATTCCCAGCGCAAAGGTTGATTTTCGCTTACAATGTTGAAAAGAGGACAAATGCCTGATCGAGTGAGTAGGTACCTCGGTACAAATTTTTGACATGAATAGAAATCCAATATTTAGGCATTGGGTCCGTGAGAGTAATCGTCATTTTCTCAGATCTGTTACGTTTCAGCAAAGATTTTTTAACAATGCAATGCAGGTTTGCTTATTTATGTTGAAAATATTGATTTGATACGTCAAATTAACGAAATGGCAAC
Organism: Nesidiocoris tenuis; assembly: GCA_036186465.1. NCBI lineage: Eukaryota > Metazoa > Arthropoda > Insecta > Hemiptera > Miridae > Nesidiocoris > Nesidiocoris tenuis. The sequence continues at coordinate 24,095,146 of AP028910.1, read as the reverse complement.
TTGACCCTTGATGTTCGGATGCGTGGACGCTAGTACAATCCAATTTCTAGAAGCAAGACAAGTGAATTACAGACCCCAGCGAATGGATTCGCAGCGTTTTTATATTATATTATAGATTTATACTATATTATAGTAGGTAATAGTTAAATTCTGAATTTCAGGATCAATATTTGTAATTTGTGAGGGAGAAAAGAATCACTGAAGATTTCAGAATTTGTCACTGTTTATGAGGTGATTTATAAAAATAGGTATGAACCAAGTGTGCCGTGAATTGAATCCTATCCTAGTATAATACACTATATTATAGTCCCAGTAGTGCGAAAGGGCGGGTTTTGCAGCTATCGTCTCAATTGGTTGAGCCTCCACTGTTTTGTCGATGAATTAATTGTAAGAGCAAGAGCGTTAGGAAAATACTCCGAAATTTCAAAATATATGTGCCTCATAGTGGTTTTCGAGCAATTTATAAGGGTGTACGTTAGGGTGTCCCTTATTTTTCAACTTCAATATTTTTGGACGCATACCCTCTCATTTTTTTCTCTTAGGTCTAAAACTATCGTATGTGAAATAGTTTCCCCCTAGGATGACGTTAACCCGTGCCGAATCGTCGCCAAAGTTGGAATATACGAAGTTGGGCTTTTTCGCTAAAATCGCCCCTTTCTTGAGACGCTCTGAAATTTCTTCTGGCAGTCGCGGTTGTTTGATTGACGTGAAATTTATACCATATATTTGAGTAATATTAACGAAGATCTGGTAAAAATTTAAAGAGGATTGGATGGAAATTGCGGGCTACAGAAATCTTGTAAGTCTATTGTTGGTGCCCGTTTTATCGGAAACTTGCATTCAGACGGTTTTACTGACTCTTAAGATAACATCTCTGACGAATCGACTTCAAATGTTCACCCCGTCTTCAGAGAGGCTGTCAAAGAACTGCTGGGAGTGGAAGAAGAAGAAAAATAAGAGTTTATTTGTATAAAGCCAATAAGGCCATTACAAAAGTTGGCAAGATTTCATTAGGCACAAAAGTGAAGATAAAATATATATTTTCCTTTTGGAGAAAAGATTAGCTCCTACTTGAGCGTTAAATATTATGCATCGGAGTTTTTTTTTAATTTCTTAAGTAAGCATCTACCAAAAATATCTATTTGCCAAAAGCGGAAAGTACGTAGGTAATACATTTTTTCCTCAGAAAACAGTTCCCTCTGAAACCTTGAAGGCCCTGAGCCTAAGGACCGTCTGCAGGAAACCAATAAAACTTGCAGGGTTCTTGATAGTCATGACTAGCAGCAATTCGCCCTTGGAGAGCGTGCAACCACCCAAAAATTTGAGCCCCTCGGCTCGAAACACTGCGCATTCTGCGATTAGGTGTTCTGAGGTGTCTGGCTTTGTCAGATCACAAACTTGGCAGTTCCGATCTGCTGAGAATTTTATACAGAGCCTGTTCAAGTATACCCAACAGAAGGGGAGACCTGCTAGTCTTGTCTGAGCTAGGAGTCGCTTAGCGCACAGTGGCACTGCAGCCTCCAAGTACGGAAGGCCCCCCAGACATCCTACGTTTCTTGGGACTCGGTTGAAAGAAGATTGGCTCGCGCCCTCAACGTCCTCCAGGCGGAGCGGAGCGTCCTCCAAAGAGTTCTCGCTGTTGTTTTAGTCGGGCATAATCCTGCGGTTCCAGGAGTCCCTCGCAATCCGCCTGAGCGAGCAGCAGTCTGAACTGCAGGGGTCAGCGAGCTTCCAAGCTCTAGAAGCCTGTAAAAGCCAGTCCTAGGAAGCCGCTCTTTACCCATACTTTGGAGTTCCAGAAACCAGCTAAACATTCCCTTCCCAATATGCAGTTTGAGGTGGGTTCTAGTTGAAGCACTGACGAGGTAATACGGCGTGCTCCATCCCAAGCCAAGCAGGGCCGCTGTAACTTGAACTCTTTTGAGCAGCTCACAGTGGTAAAAACTCCATGCTTCTGCAGCGTAAAGGGCTTTACTTGCTATCACTGCCGAAAAGAGTGTCTTCCACGAAGAGGGCGTATTGGCTTGAGACCTGAATACGATCGGCCAGACACTTTTATAATCCGCAATCTCCTTCTCAACTGCCAATTTACCAACTGCCAATTTGGTATGCCATGTGAACAAGCCTGAAGAGGAGAACTCGACCCCTAGGAAGGCAACAGACTTTTGGACAATGACAAAGGGTTACTGAGGAGAATATGAAACATTGGCAGAGCGCGAATCCAGAATCGACATGTTGCTGCACGTTTATGCGCGGTTGCGATGATCCCGGATTTGAGATAATATAATACGAATTCACCCCACATTTTTGAATGTTAGTTCAAGCACCTTATCTAATGCCTATGAAGATGCATGAACTGACAGGTTCATGTAAACATCTTACGGGGTGAGTGCAAGAGCTAAATTATTTTCGGAAAAACGAGACAACATCTGAATACTCAACCTTTTCTACCAATCGTATTTTTCGATCAATCCTCTTCAAATTTTTACCAGATCTTCGTTAATATTACTCAAATATATGGTATAAATTTCACGTCAATCAAACAACCGCGACTGCCAGAAGAAATTTCAGAGCGTCTCAAGAAAGGGGCGATTTTAGCGAAAAAGCCCAACTTCGTATATTCCAACTTTGGCGACGATTCGGCACGGGTTAACGTCATCCTAGGGGGAAACTATTTCACATACGATAGTTTTAGACCTAAGAGAAAAAAATGAGAGGGTATGCGTATCAAATTTCCCAAAAAAAATTTTTCTCCGATATAAGGGACACCCTAGTGTACGTGTATGAGAGAAAATATTAACCACTTTCAACATCATGTTTGAAAATTATTTCTGCTCTGTTCTTCTAAAGGACGGGATTATTGAGATATTTGTCTCGAGAATCGCCAAGTGATTTATGGGGGTGGAGGCTAAGGCCATGAGGAGAGGCCAGCGGCGCCAGGAGGCCCGATTAGTGAACCAAGTGTGTGCTACATCCCTGGCCAGACTGAACTGGACTCTGATTGTTTTTTCAAAGCCTTCCGCCTGTTGTCTCCATAAAGAACCACAGCGCAGTTCATCCCATAGAGATCAGCTCATTGAGTTATAGATCCCTTCAACCGCCGAATTTTTTAGCGACATATTTTTACCTATAACGCGCGAGGAAAGGTCCGCTTTGGTTTTTTTATATATAATAAACCATTGTGGTCGAAGAAAAAAATTTTCTGAGATTTGTTTCAATGAATCATGTTCTATTTTTTTTTTTTTAATTTTAGGCATAGGTTTTAATTAGTTTTTTTTTACATTTAGAGGGAAAAATCAACCTTGGCCCGCGACAGACTTTATTCTTCGGTAAAGCCAATAAGTAGCCCAATTTTAAACATTCAGATATTAACACACACAAAACACGATTAACTCACACACTAAAATACGCACATGCACATTCCAAAATTGTGATGATATATTATCACAGTCTTATTAAGACTGTTTCTAGTATTGCTTCACAAAAATTGATAGTTGAAGAACCATTATGGTACCTGTGATTGCCTTGTGGATCGTTATGTCATTTTTTGTTGTTCTATCTTTATGTTATCTCTGTTTTGTTCATTAGTCGGACTGCAAATTTGAATTTGTTTTCCTTGATTGCTGTGTTAGCATTTGTTAGTTTTGGTTATAATTTGTTGACTTTTGTTTTTAGATTTTACTGGTTTTTTCACATATCACGACGGCGTTATGCCCACGCCTCGAGAGTCTCCAACTATGTTTTGCCACGTGCCTAGCTGTTCTCAAAAAATTTTTTAATTTTCTTAGGTCCAGTTTTTAGCTAATTTAAGCGTGTTGCCAGCTGCTACTGACGCATCATTGTAGTATCTAGACCCTGAGGAAGATAGAATAAACTATCGGTAGCTCGGCAAAGAAGACGCCTGTTCTGTTATGACCCCTACCCCGATTACTGACTTCCGTAAAGTTTGAGGGTCGATCTTCCATTCCAAAAAAAAACTCAATTTTAACAATTGAAAAAAATTGTTGAAATCTTAAAGAAAAATTGTTTTTCGGGCCCTTAGAATTTAGAGCGTTTTTCATGAAGGGAATAAATCAAAGGGGAGATCAGGGAAACCACATTCCTTAATCTCGTGGTAATTTTGAGATAGATTATCTTCAAGATTTCAAATTCTTCAAGTCCCGCAGCTTTTGCTTTGAAAATTTGCGTTAACCCCTGAAGCTAATTTGAGAACAGCCTTTCTGTTCTACAACAGGTATCGACCATGGCTTATGTGTTGAATATTTGATGAAACCGTTAATCAAGCGAATCATATTACAGTAAACCACTATTGTTGGACGCATTTCTGAGGAGCCCAGCCGCGGTTGATTCATGCCAACCTATATTCACCGCGTATGGCAGTCGTAGCGCTCCTCACCGCCGGCTTGTTGCTAATTGTTCCCCCTCCATTGTACAAACGACATATTTGAAAATGCTGCGACTGTTGTCAAACAACTCCCAGCATAGCCACCCCCTGTTTCGATCCACTAACCCCCTGCCCACGACCACCTCATTAGAGCCTTACCTCTTTTGTTGCTGTGCTGCTAATGTTCCTGCTAATGGCAGTCCAAGGGAGAGCTCCACGCTTTTTGGGCCGAGGCGGAGTTTTCCAAAAAGCTCCCACCAGGATATAGAAAATGAATTGAATTTTGCTCTGGATTCGAATCCGCTGGATCTGTTGACCGAGTCAGTCGACTTTGACCGCTTTGTCTCACCGGCTCATTGCACGTTAAGCATTTTAGGGATCCCTGAGAAACGTAGTTAGACTCTCCCAGACTGCCCACTCGGAATTTGGACAGATAATTGTCAAGTAGGTAAGTACCTAGGAACTTTACTTGGTACTTATTTCTTACTAATTAGGGGAAACTAAGGAGGTTCGACCCAACCTGCGGGTTTTCTACTGTAAGTTGCGCGTGGTTTACTGATATTTAGAACACATCTTTAGTCCAAAATCAATAATTTTACCCAAAATCGTAAGTCTATTTCAAGGTGTTTTCGAAAAGCAATAAATCAATCAAATTCGCAATAATAATCGCCTTTTATCAAGTGGATTTTGGACAAACTATTCAATTTTCAATTTCTTCACATTTGCTCCGAGCATCAACTTTTTTTTTGGTTGAAAGCGTTATTATTTAGGGAGGCTATACCAACAATTTGGGTTCCTATGGGTCAAAAGAGTCTAGTTTAACTACTTTATCCATTGATCGACAGCTCAATTTAGTTACATCATGAGAGCCCAAGAATCATACCTACTGATATAAATATTCTCAGAAAAATTCTCAATTTGATTTGGAAAATCCTCCACTTGTCTTGGAAATGCTATAAATTGGACGACTTTTTTTTTGATTTTTGAGGGATAAGGCCAACTTGACCTCGGAGTTGCTGAGGGAGCAGATAGTCGCTTAAATGGAATCTAAACGGATTTAAATGGAATTGAGACATTGAGAATTTATTATGTATCAATAATTGGTATCACAAACCCCAACTTCCGAAATGACGAATAATTTTGATAAATTGTTCTGTAGCGGCGAGAAATTCAATTCTATGAGCGTCCCACGCGTGATGTCAACATAAATTACAGGATAACCGAGGAAAAAGTATATGTAAACTGAAAAATGTCAGGATGGGGATAAAGAAGATTTCCGGAAATACACGCGCGGGTTCCTTTCTGGGGCGCAGAAAGGTCGGATAAGTGAGAAGAAGATAAAGTAATGGCATCAAATGCCCCTTTCGACGAGACGACTTGGTCCGAATTATGAGTTGCCTGAAAGGTTAGCCTTAGGGCTGTGCGGGAGCCAAGTGATGTATTTAGAGATTGACAGAGGGCTCATCCATTCGGTCCGTTGTCTATGTCTGGCGAGTGTACACAATCAATAAGCGCTCGTGCCTGCCTGTCTACAAGGTTGCCGAAATCATTACCAAGGGATGGGGGAAACCACGGTCGGGTCAAGATTCAGACCTTCCCAGTAGGGAACTGGGTAATTTATTAATAAAACAATTGAGTCCGAGTTACGAGGGGCGCGACGAATCATTATTTCAAAGGAACAAAGTGGTTTCAGAGTAGCCTGCGGCTGCCACCGGTCGGGGTTGCTACGTTAAAGCTAGAGAGTTGAAGAGAAATTGGATGGAGAGTGGGCGCACCTAAGTAGACGGCAAGTACACGGAAATGGCAGGGGTCCCACTTTCTGATGAAACGATTCAAATTCGTTCGAGGCAAGGATAAGAAATTCAAACCCAAGGTACGAATCGTCTGAGCGGCCGAAGGGCCAACTGCTGTCTGGAGCAGGTTGGTCCTTGGGCCGCTCGGATGTCGACGAAAAACTCATATTGATGCTAGATAATATCTAGTATTCTATATCTAATATTATAGTTCAATGGTACGCATGAAAAGCTGAAAAGAACTTGCGCGGTACCTCTCAACAATAAACAAATACGAACACTTCAGAGAATTTTTCTCGACAGGTATTGGGCTATCAGTGGAAGACGAATTTTGTGGCTCTAGTTAGTTTTCGATTTAGTAAGAATATGGGAACTTTTAAAAAACTCAATAATGTCCCACTAATACTGCAATAAATCCTAAACGGTTGGATCTACCGCCGTGGCGATCTTCTCATAGAATCAGCATAGAAAAATCTATAAAAAATTATGCCTCACATGCCTATATTGCACTTTTCCTGAAAAGCTCGATTTTTTTCGCACTTCGACAGCTGTTTTAGTGGCCTTAAAATTGAGATAGGGTTCTGTTGAAACGTTAAGACCAGCTAGATACGGAACTTGATTTTTGGTGAAAATGTCAAAAATTTACGAAAACTTCTTCCTCCTGAAAAACCCCGGGCGGCGGAGAGACATGAAAATTTTATTGCAGATTCGGATTCTACACCCCTTGAAACGTAAACCAACAAATATTCAGGGGGTGTAAATTTTTTTCCTGACCGATTAGGTACAAGGGTTTATTTTTAGAGAAAAATGAACCAAAACTCGGATTCTGAACCTAACTCGTATGATTTCTTTTTCTATACTACTGTCGGTGATGGGAAAGAACGTGACGGTAGCTTCATCCTGCAGAGCAACATTCCGTCGATGAATATTCACCTCTTTCATCCCGAGGCTCCAATGGAAAACCGGCAGCTCGCGACTTACAGGGTCGTTCCGAATGTCGCCCTGCGAAACCTATTGACGATGATCGTGCAAAATTACGACTGAGTGCGTACGTCTACACGGTGACTGATACGGAAAACGCAATAGGGGCGAATTTCACTTGATCTGCGATTCTCTCGTCAGCACTGACGGTCGCTTAATATTTCAGGGAAGTGCCTCGACTGGCAGGCTTAGGATTCAGAACAGCAGATCTGAAACGAACTGAGCGAACGTTGAGCTGGTCCGCTTATTTCCCCATGCAAAAGGGTATTGTTGTTCCATCGGCCACGATCCGTCTGTGGCTACATTTCCTCAATGCTGCCCTCTTTTCCGATTCCAGTGTTGAAGATATACCTTGACCAGTGGAAACGTTACACCGCAGGTTACACCACGTTACATCACAAATTTCAACGCCCGGTTCGTTTGACTACGTATGCCTACAGTCATTAGTAATTACGTAGAATCATAGTACGTGGAGGTGCGTGATAAATGATAATAATAAGCAACTCAAATTGAGGGAATGGAAGTAGTCTGTTTCTCGAAAGCTTACGAGTTTGTAAACTGGTTTCAGCGTTCAAGCCATCGTCATGAATAGTGGATTAAACAAAATTAATCGATGTGCTGCGCTAAAAAGATCTACTTAGCAACGTTTTTTCTGAACTTTCATTTGGATGAGTCCTCCCATATTTGTTTCTATTTAGTTGATGAATAGGTAACTATTTTTTTCAAGTAAAATACGTGAATTTCGGGTCATAATAATAAACATAATTATTTGGTTCCCATAAGTACCAGGTTTCTTATGAGATTTAGTTAGATTGCTGCAGTTTTTGCAACAAAAAAAGTTTTAGTTTACTAAATAGTTAGTTTACTTAATGGATAGGAAAAAGGTAGACTTCTTTGAGAAACCTGCGTTTCAGTATTCAGTACGTACAAATACAGAGAAACAAAAGTCGGATTAATATTAAATATTAATTTTACATTAATTAAATATTAATTACATTATTCATCATTACAAATCATTACATTATTAAATATTAATATTAAAATTACGACTACTGTGATTTGCATAAATTTTATGCAAATCACAGTAGTCGTAATTTATACGAAGGTTTAGCCTATCAGGCTGCATTACTGACGTCTAGCCTTCTAGGGTTAATTAATGGTTGATTAAATGAATGAATAGTCGACCACTAAAAACCAGCCAAACCATCTGATTCGAGTAACGAATAGGAATAACAATCACAAGAATCCGAAATCTCAAAATTTAGTACATGGACGGATCGCCGGCTAAAAGTTGTCCATCCATGCTGTAAAAGATCAACTTATTACCTATGCGACAATTTTTCTCGAGTTCTTGGATATTGCCATAACTGGTTCAGACTGGAGGAACAAGTCTTTTGAAGCATGCAACGATCACGTGAAAATAAACCTTGAATCCTTAAGATCTGGCAGGTGCGGTAGCCATATTCACTCCTGTTCAGCAACGCGTCACATTTACTACTTATGTAATATACCCAGTGTGTGAAAATTGAAGGAATTGATGCAATACGAGTTGGTGAGAAAGTAATTTTGATATCAATCGTTGCCTCTCAGAGTGTAAACCCCAGTCGTGTGGAGGGTTTAGTATTCTTGGTCGTCAAGTTTCATCAATGAGGAAAATTATTTTTGATACACCGAAACAGTTTGCATGATTATCCACTATAGCAAGTATTTCACACCAGCAGGATTTACACACTAACAATTTTGGCTTATCTATAATTGAGTGGACTTGATGTTCATAATTGGGCGCTTTTTTGTTAACTGAAGCCGGTAGCGAGATATACCTATCTGGTGTTAAGAATTATTGATTAATTTTTGAACGTGTACGCCTACCATAAAATGGATGATGCATTTCCGATTGAGGCCTGTAGTTTCAAAACCGGCTCAATCCATGTTTTCCAAGAATTAACTTTTTCCGATTTTTCCCAAGTTCATGATCTAGTCCATCACCCTGCGACGACGTCATATGGACCAAGTCCGGCTCAATACGATAGAAAAACGCATCCGAAACAGTGGTTTTGCTTCAATAGTATGCTTCTTGGGAAAACGTTTTTGTGTTGCCTGGAAAATTTTCAAATTTGGATCGAGCCGGTTTCGAAACTACCCGCCTCAATTCCCTTTTTTCCCAGCAAGTAGGGTGCGCCTAGGAAAAATGTCATGGTGCGGTGCTGAAATCACGACAAAAATTCGGCTTTCCTAGGCCCCCCTTATTTCCTGAAGAAAAGGTCATGTTCACAATATTTCTTCTTGGACGACTATCAATCCACACTGGATAGAGAAATAATAGATAATCTATGGGAAGGAGTCGCTTTGTATCTCTTATTCTTGAACTAGAAAAGCGCTGAACTCATTTGACTTTTCCCGTATACATGGCGAAATGACACGATGACCCAATCCATTAGGCATGCGCAGCCGCTTACCAAATCCCTCTCATCAAGCTGATGTGAATTGCTGCTAGTGGCTGGCTGTTTGTCTCAGCTCAAATCATCTTTAATCAAATGCCTTCATCTGTTTGAGCTAATGCGACCAATAGTGGCGCAGTGATACTGCCCAGTCCATTTAATTGAATGTTGTTGAAACCGATCAGTTCCCGACGAGAGACCGAACGACTATCGGTTTCTATTGATCGAATCAGAATCACTCTCTGTCGACCCTTATGTCCAGTTGACTCGTTGACAACTATGTCAAAACCATAGGAGAATTTAACGCCCGAATTGGAAATTGGTAAATTTTCAACCCATATCGATCAAGCACCGTGGATGGATATTTTTCTTGGACAAGAGCACCTTTAGAATAATATAGGGCCTTGATGATTGCGTTATGGCCTCTGGGTCAACACTCAACAGAGGCGGCAATCTCTTCACTATTTTGAGAGCCGTCTTAATACGGTTAACCTCAAGTCATATAAACCTCTTCTCTTCCTAACGACCACCTCAACACCGAGTCCTACCCTCAAGCACTTTTGCCTGGTCTTGTAATAAAATCAATGACGAGAAACAGTAAAAGAGAAGAAAAGGAATTCCTCGGTCGACCTGAAGTCATTCCCTCGAAACGGCTGCAGATGGGCTACGAGCGTGTAAAATCACTCAGCTTTGATGACTTCGAGCCTGATAGACGGTACAAGGCTACACACAGTAATTTCGACTTACACTTTCATTATTCGCCTGTTTACTCGCTTTATAGGAATTGGATAAAAAAGTCAAATTCGAGCTAATGCAATTCCTTCACCTTCCAGAATAAGACTGGTGCAGCACACGGGTAGTAACACAAAATTCTTCATTAAAAGCAATTGTGTAATTTTTGTTTTGTAATTAATGCGAATTTTTTATGACACAGGAGGCTTAAAAAAGACCTTAAGATCTGAGCTCAGCGAGCATAGAACTAACTAGAGGCGGCATCCACTATCCTCGCTGCCTCGAATCGTTTCCCATCCTTCCCTCGCTGAAAAAAATATAATTTTCATCAGGAACAATTCTTTTTTTCAAGTCATAGAGCATTAGCGATCATTTGCTCCGGCAAAACAGGTGGTATAGTTAATATCTGCCCACGTGTTTTGTCGGGGACTAGCAAATGATCGCTAATGCTCTTTGACTCGAAAAAAAAAAGAATTGTTCTCTGCTGGAAACGATATTTTTCTTGCGGGCGAAGGATCAGAAACCATTTCAGGCTCCGGTGGTATCAACGATAGGGTTAGCGTCAGTTTGCATGAGACGTCGGAGCGTATCAACGCAACGGCTGGGACCTGGACTGGCAGACAGTAAAATGAGCTAGGGAAACGCCTCTACCTCTAGTTTCAACTCAAACATTTATAGGACCATTCCGCCCTCGCTGCTTCTACTGTAGTGCTCCACGCTTCAGAATTCCCCGTCGTTCCAGACCCTCGACAATCTACCTAACCTATAAAAGAACCAGCAACTTCCACCACTCCTGTACATACCTTGAAAAAATTACGAAATACATTCATGCCTACCATTAGAATTCATTGGTGCCGAAAGGATACAGCAATCGTCTTTTTACATCCAGATTTACAGAGCAAATATTGGAAGCGTTGTAATCTTCCTAAAACTGTAAATTGGGTCAGTATTGGACGTCAATATTGAAAAAATGCTATATTCTGAGGCTAGACGACAGACAGAAACCTTAAATGATCACCTTTCCGATGGCCTGATAATGATTATTTCTCACATTGTTCGTGTCTCACGATGCAAGTGAAAAAATTATCGCAGATTGCAAGGTCACTGCCCTAGACCCCATCAACCTAAAAACCTCTACGATTGCCTCTGTTTCATTTCGTGAAATCTTGTACGTGTTCACGAGTCGGTGGACAAACGACCACTGAGAGCTATCTATGTGGGAATGGTCAGGTTCTATAACAGACAGTGAGTTAACGGGAAAACTCTGGTTCCACAAGAACGTGCATGCTATTCAACAATTTGTGTCAAGGTTAAGCTAATTCCTACTCCAATCTGAAAGTGCGCTGACTGAATCTGAAATCCGTAAGCCATTTCTTAACGTGTAGTTTTCAAATTGGCAATTAGAACGGAGAGATGAAAACCCTTTTGAAAGCCCTTCGAAGGGCTAGGAGGAGGATTTTTGAAAACATAATTTTTGGTCCCAGATTTCTTGATGAGATTACCTCTTTTTCCGTTTTGTTGCGGGTTTAAGAGCGTTAAAATGATTATGAATCCTTCAGGCTCAAGATATATTTTTTTTCTTCCATATTTACAGAGTAAATGGAAGTATTGGAATCGTCGTAAAATCGAGAATTGGAACGAAGCTTCAGAAAAAACTTTTACTTGTACACATTTACTCAGAATCACTTCCTGAACAAGTGTCTGTGTGTCCGTCTGTCCGCGTGTCCATTTACAAAAATTTCCATTGCTCCCTCATTTGTAACATTTTTTCAAATTTCTTGAAATGAAATGTTTGTCTCAGCAAGGCCTAACTTCCTGTTGAATTGGAATTTCAGTACAGTACTCCCGATACATTTGCATTTTTAGTGTTATCTATTTTAGTTTTTTCCTGCCACATGGTCTTAAAATCTTTGTTTTATCTTGCAGTCTTGTTGCAGCATCTTGTTTTATCAACACTTGTTCAGGAAGCGATTCTGAGTAAAAGTTTTTTCTGAAGCTCCGATCCAATTTTCGAGTTTAGGACGATTATTATAAAACTAGCCAATTATTATAAAATTATTATTATACTTCCATTTACACAGTCAATATGGAAGTGAAAATTGACTCGAAGTGTATCCACATTGGATTTCAAGTGGTCAAACTATATCCTCATAATAAAGACATTAGCCCATTTCCTCAATTCGAACGAGCCTAATAGAAATGAAACGCTGGAGTCCCGGCAAATCGCGCATTTCGCCAGTATTCCCACGCTGATTTCCTAAGCAGTTCTCCGCACGCTAGCTCGGTTTTATTCCCGACCCTCATCAACCCAACTCTTGGCGGCCAATTCGCCAGCTCCAGTTTTGGCGCTACGACAGCTGATCGCTGGGTGTAGTACGAAAGCCGTGAATAGCAGAGAACTAATTCAAATGGCGAGTTTTGGGGATCAAGTACTTAAAGCGATGACTGCTAATTAAAAACATGTCGTTTTTAGATCATTTTGCTTGTAGCTGTTTCTCAATAGTTTTACGGGTTATTAACACTAAACCTTCCGGTTTTGAGTTTTTTTTTTAATATTATGTAGCAAACCTTTTGTCAAATAATACACCTGCTCATGATTACCATCAATGTCAACAGTTGCTGTTGATTTTACTACATCAATAAGATCAATAAACACTAGCTATATGATGTCTGACTGATTTGGACCTCAATCCTACCTAATGAATACGCACAAAATAGGAAGAAACACAGAATCTTGAATGTGATAAGGTTGCATGAATCAGTTTGCGATTCATTTTGTTTCTTTTTTCGATTAACGAGGAGTATCTTATATTGAATCTTCTTCAGTTTAACTGATTACTTGCGGTGGCCGTGAGGAAAGGTCCAGTATTTTTTATATCCTTATCCTTTTTGAGCCTACCCGCCTCAGTTTTCTCTCATAGATCCCAGTGGAGTTCTGAAGGATTCTCTTTTATTTCTCGCACAAAGAAAAGATAGCCTCGTTTACTTGAGTGGTTGACTTGACAGTTCTTCCTGCCAAAATGATGGATCATTTTTTCTTTAGCTACTTTTTGCGATGGCGGAGCAATGCTATTATAATGAAATACTTATTCTTATAGGTTCGAGCAGAAACTCCCTTTGTTATAAGCGGAAAATATTTTCCGTTTTTAGCATACATTTTTTTAAATATCGTTATTAATCACGATCTATCAGACGAGTCTTGCTGTTCATTAGCGCCTCTTTGTGCGATTCCATCGGTGGTAGTTTTGTGTGCTAAAAAATATTTAGTTACTGCAACAATTTAGTGAAAACGAAAATATTTAGTTATTGCAGTCATCCAGATATAGGGCCGTATTCACAGCAGTTCCTTCTCATAGGAGCCCTTTGCTTCACCAAATAAATCGAGCACAATTTATCGGTCGATTTCAAAAAACGAACATTCCGTTCCTATGAAACCCGTACGGCATGGAGACGATAACAGCAACTACTACTATCAATCGCAACCACAATTTCCGAGGTCCTAATTTCAAGGTTTCTCGCCAGCTACTCGATTGGTTCATTGTTGGAAAAATTATTTACCCAAATGCCAATAATATCTAAAACTAAGCATGAGTCAGATCGATGTAGTTGTGAATTCGCCAGTTCAAAAATTATTTGTCATTGCGATGGGAATCATGAGTGTGTCATCCCAAAGGGAGTCAGGCTAACATACTGCCTCTGAGTTGTTGGTTCGATTCCCAAGGGGTTTGATTAAAATAGCCCCATGATTCTTATATTCTGGTCCCGGGGTTTATTGAAAATATCGGATCAAAGTCAGAGGCCGAAATCCAATTCATCCAATCAACCTTGTATGAAAACGTACATGAGAACGAAGGTTTCTTTACCAATAATCCAACTTCGGCATATAGGTAAATGTTTTCTTTTTTGGTATATTATTTCCAGAAATAATGTAGGCACCTATGTTATCGGTCGGAAAATTTTTTTTACCACACCCCCTTAAACATTTTTTTTGCGTTTAGAAGGGTCTAGGACACAAATCTGCAATAAAAATTTCATGTCCGTCCGCCGTCTGTAGCAAAACGCATAAAACAACTTGTCCAATTAAAAAAAAAAAACCAAAATTTAGCAAATTTATTCTAGTTGTGCACCTCAAGTAAGAGAATTCACTGCATTCACTTGAAAGTACTCAAAAACGTTCAAATGTCAAAAAGTCATATAATGTCAAAATTTCATAACAAAAAAAGTTTTTTTTCGGCCCTTCAAAATTTTTTGACCTGATTCCTCAGACAATATGCATCAAATTGGAGCAAACCACAACTTTTAGGTCCAACCGTGCCAAAATCGGATCAGCTGTTCGGTACCTGCCCAAAAAATTTGACCAATTTTAGACTAATGTTTGATATTAAAAAAAAAAACATTTTTTTTGACCCTTTAAATTTTTTTTTAAATTCCAAAAAAAAATATTTTTGGGTAGGTTTTGGGTGGGTACATGACACAAAAAATTGACAATTCTCCAAGCCTCTTCAGGACTGAGAAAAATGCAAAAAACCGATTCCACATAAAAAATCCAAGGTGTGAGCCAAGGAAAATTTTCAAAAAAAAAAGATGAATTTGATTTCGGGTTTTTCGGCGCTCTTTAGACTAAAAAACATGAAATTTGGCGATTTTCGAGTTTTTGGTAAACGGGGTCAATTTTGAGAATAGTGATTCGCCAAAATTTTCAAGAAAAATTATTAAACTATGATTATTATTAATTTGATGAGTTTCGAAGTCACATAATGGCAACTAGATACAATGCCAGGAATTTTCACCGGGTTGCGTACTTACCTAATAAATTTGAATCATAATCTGTAGAAAAAATAGATGAGTGAAAATGATCCATTAAAATACAGACGCAGTGTAAGAATTTGCAGTGTTTTAGGTAGGCCTATGATCATTTATTTAAAAATGTATCAACTTGTCTTAATAATTAATTATTGAATAATCGTATTTTTTTTAAACAATTAATTAAATAAATAGATTTTATATTTAAAAAAACCGACCTCAGGGTGAATTTTAGCAAGCCCTAACAGCGAATCGGAGAAATATCTTAGAGAAAAATGACGATCCTTGATGACGCCCAGTCTGCGACAGTACTTGAACGAATAGAAGCTAGAGAATATGATGGACTACCGCTCTCCACCACCTCCGCACTCAACCTTCACCATCAACTAACGACAAAACTTTTATTTTTAGTCCAACAAATTGTAGGAAAAAATATGACCTTACAAGAATATCCTTAACGCTGTGATCTTCGAAAATTTCCTCAACAAATTTAAGGAGGTAGTGTTTCGAAAAACATCAGCCCTATTCACGAAAAGCTGATATTTTGTGAACCGGGGTTTTCTCGTTGAAAAGGGAGGCAAATGGTTTTTCAAAATGTGGGCGCTCATTCCAAATGCCAAAGTACCTACGATAGGTAGCGTTCTATTAGGAATAGCATCCGCTATAAACACACTCATGCAGGCGTAGCTCTTTCCAGCAGTGGGGAAAACTTTCGTATTCACTTGCAACTCTATTAGCCTAGTCAAATGACATTAATAGCCAAGATAAACGACCATAGAGGCGAGCAGCTGTTATGAACGAGTTTAGAAGGAGGGGGTCTCAACTGGAGAGATGAGGAGTTCATTCCGTTCAAGTGAGACCACCGCCAGGTTTATAAAGGAGGGAATAGCGCACAGGGAAAACCGGAGTTAGTTACTCAGAAGGGGGTAATGAATTCGCTCTACTCTTCTCCCATTCTCGGAAAGAAAGACTCTCAAGTCAACGAGTCAACAAAAATGAAAGGATCTTTTCAAATTGAGAGCGGTCGTGCTCTAGAGGATGAGAAAAGTGAAAATGAAGGGCGGAAAAAGGTGAAGGGTTGAATAGTTGATGCTTCCGCCACCACAGCCACCTTGCTGCCACTTTTATGAGCTCAAGTTTGCCCCAAACTCCGATCCTCTTTCTTCTTTGCTGTCAATATAGAACGACCTCAGTGCTGCTTCTTAGCCGAAGACAGAGACAGTGTGAGAAGAAGTGAAACCGAGCGCAGTCTGGCCAGGAAATACGAGCATTTTTCCGAGAGATGTTGCCGTAAAGCAACGGGCGATATCGACTTTTTCCACAAATAATACAAAACGATATATTTATGCCCCCAAGCTAGAGTTCATCGGTAAAAGGGACAGCCTAACATAACTTAGATAAAACAACCTTGGGGTTGACATTTAATGCCAAACGGTACATGGATTATTTTTTGATTTATAAGTTACTCTCAAACATAAATCGCTTCGGAACCTGGCTAACTACGAAATTGATCTTGATACTTGATTTATTTATTAGCCGCATTATTAGCTGATAAATTGCCGTGGGTACTCGGTCCTGGTCCCATAAAACGATACGGACGATATAATTAGGGCTTATACTTACCCACGGCGCATTGTGATTTGAACAAGGCAATCAAAAGAGGCAGAGAGAGACTAACCTGCAACAAAAATTGTAAAGGTCCGAATAATATGAAAATGCCCATGTCTTTTGTTATCAATAAACTGGGAGTTATACTTAGGCTCAAATGTGGCCTAAGGCACAGGACAAACATAAAGAACAACAACAACAAACTGGGAGTTTATTTACCCCAATGTTACCATTTCTATCTCAGGTCACCATTTCTGTCACTGTGAATCAAAGCATGGCGATCGAGCAAAAAATGAAAATCGGACAGAGAGAAAGAAAACTTTTCCACACACATTTACTCTGATATACTTTCTGAGAAAATGTTAGCTGTCTGTCTCTTAGTCTCAATATCTGTCAGTTGGTTCTGGAACCGATACATCTTCAATATTTGAATCTTTTTACTTCTATATTTACAGAGTAAATGGTCTAACATCGACAATCGGATCAGAGCTTCAGGGAACATTAAATGTTTAAATTTTTTACATGGTAAACTTTTACTCTGAATCAAACACAAGTGAAAATGCCCGTCTGTGGTCATCACATAAATGGCCGTAGCTCCTGTAACCTTTTTTCAAATTTCTTGAACTGGGATGTTTATGTGTAACATCTATCACCCTGTTTAACCAGAATTTGAATTACTCTCAGAACTTACTTTCGATAGAGTGTTTTCTATTTTATTTTTCCGTGGCCACAGAAATGACCCGATTTGACCGTTCTTGGCATCAAGATCTTTGTTTTACCTTGCAGAGTACGTGGATATTTTTCGCATTCCCATGACTCGAGGTGAATTTAATCGACTTTTAAAATTTGCCCAGCGAGTTTCTTGACATTTTGATTCAAAGAGACTCCAAAGTAGTCAACGTACGATAGTCAAATCGTGTTGAATATTTTCGTACCAAAATATGGAAGTATTGTGTGTTATCTACGCACCACTGGTTTCATATAACTTTTACTAAGATATTGAGCCAATAAATATAACCCTAATCAGCCTGAATCTTGTAAATTAGTCGATTGATGCGTTTACAAATCCACACTTGAACGAATTAAAGGTGAATTTAAAGCGTGTCACTAAAGTCATCAGCAAACTTTCTCGCTTGATTGATTGTCCTACCAATTAGTGGGTTCTTTCCGCCAGCGAAATCTAATCCTATAAAATTTTCTAGAAGAACCTATTCTCAAAGCAATTCATCATTTTTATGAACAATGGTTTTAAAACGTTTGCTATCGATTCCAAAATACGAAGTTAATAATTCTTCTCCTACTCATCGAACGTAGGTACCTAATTTTACTATGTAGGGTATACATTTAAAATCGTTTCTTCTACTCATTATCGAGCCTCCAATCATTTAGAGGTCCAATTTTTATGGATTTGCCCCGAA
The DNA here is from genome assembly GCA_036186465.1 of Nesidiocoris tenuis. Lineage (NCBI taxonomy): Eukaryota > Metazoa > Arthropoda > Insecta > Hemiptera > Miridae > Nesidiocoris > Nesidiocoris tenuis. The sequence goes on along the minus strand of AP028910.1, from coordinate 24,076,989 downwards.
TAGTGTTGGTTACCTAGGCGCCCCTGGCATTTTACGTATCCTGGTCCCGTAACTTAATCGGCATCGTATTTCAATTATTTGTTTTTAAAATTGAAGGGCGTTGGGTACAAAGGGCCTAAGTGCCAAATTCCATTTTTCGCTGGTTTTGTTGATTTCCACACCTACGGACCAGTGGGATATTGTCTAGAAAGGGCCTAAGTGCCAAACACGTCTCATCAGTCCGCCACGAAGCATGTTTGCCAACCTCTTCCATCCAAAAATTTCAGAACGGTGGGCAAATCAACTTTAAATTTGCAATAACTTTTTTTTTGAATTGTGGCACCTAGGCCCTTTGTACCCAAAGCCCTTCAATTATTGAAAAAGCACAATTTTTGAACGTTTTTTCAAAAAAAGAATTATAACTAAAACAACTATAAATTTGTTTAACAGACAGTCATCTAAGGTATTTGGATAGTAGCGATTGACGAGGTCCTTTTTAATGGATAGCAGGGGAATCTGGGTTAACGAGCCCTGATAAATTATGGTAATTTGGGATGACTATGCGTGGCATACAAGATCTGCTAATAAGTTACAAACTGATTGTGGGCTCCTTAGTTGTTTGAACAAGTTCAGAGTGACATCTTTCTTAATTTGAGCGTTCAGAAAGTCCTCCATTGTTCTGACCGAATTGTGGCCTGGATTGACCCTGCTGATTTTGAGCTCGTAAAAGCTGGATATGCTTAATAGCATAACATAATTTTCTACGATCGTGCTGAAGGTTGACAAGTTATTAGCTTAGTACGAACTTCTATCAAGTGCCAGTAGGTAGTTGGAGCGAAGTTGAAAACCTTCATCGTGAGTTTAGCGTCCTCATTAGCGAGTGATAAGTCATTATATCAATCAAAAGTCAAGCTCGGATGGCCCGAATCACCAAACAAGATTTTCTGGCCAATGAAAGCGAAGGCCTCTGACAATATCAAAGTGGAGCAAATTGTTTCTCAACCTCTCATTAGAGCAGCGTGCAAATGTTTGCTAATCTCGAGAAGAATGGCAATCGTTAGGTTGGCGTTTTGGCCGATAGCATCATTCTGGCGGAAAAAATGGATTTCGTTTTTCATGCATGTTCCTCATTCAGGGGTTTTTTGGTGGGAGTATAATTAGCTTTGATGACATCAAAATACATTGTATTTTGCTTTTTGTATATTCGGCCGCAAAAGTTGTTTAGTTGATGGTATAGTCGGGGTTCGGCCACAAATTTCACCATCGCTTGGTTCAATGGTTTATTCTTAATCTTCAACATTTCGAGAGGTTTCACTCCAACATCAGGATTTAAAACAATAAAAAACCAAGAGTATGTCGTGATACAGCCACGTTGTCAGTTGGCATGGGGAGGCACCTACATTTTAAAAACTCAGCATGAAAAGACCGCAACGAACACAACAGGAAAATTCATTCTTCCCTTGCGTTCAGTCCAACAACAAACCATTCAGTCTATTTTGAATACATAGTTTTTACATTGATTGGGTATAGGTACCTGTTATTGTGAAATTTCTGCAATGCATGTGTACAAAATTATCTTCCCCCTCGGTTTTCGTGCAAAAATACGAGTGAAAGGGACTAGGCGTCTGGCTCGTTCGCAGCTCAAGTCGGCTAAAACAACAGCCAAGGCTCACGCTTAAAGTGATAACGGGAGCGGTGCACAAGAGATGATATATAGGGCTAGCTTGGAAGCGAGGTCCTGTACACAACGGAACATCTCGGGGTTTACAGCACGACAGACAAAGTGCGAGACCCAATATCCGCTATCCTGCCTTCAAGCCGCTGCTGAGCTAAGCAGACTGGTCTCTGGAGGTCTTCGAAGAGACGTCCTACCCAACCCCGTCCTCTCTTATCGGCCCCTGTAAGGCTATACGCTTGTACGAACACACCGCCATCTCTGTCACATACACTATTACAATGCATCATTATCTCTGCAATGTACCTACTTCTAACACTACAGTGCGCAGGACGGGTTGGCGCATTGATTACATAAATGGCTAAATGATATCCTCGGGGCAATCCACTGAAGGGAGCTAATTAGGTATGAAACGACTTCATGCAGCTCCGTCGAATTATTTCATTTGAATTTCACAGCATCATCGCCACGCCATCATCAGTAGTTTATAAGATGACAGTTCTGGGACGTAAAAAAGGGAGACTTGAGGGGGCAGCGGCCCCCAACGTTCCCAGCTCACTCGATCCATTGTTCCTACCATCCTACTCATAATCAAACTGGAACTCAAACTCATAATTAAACTCGAAGTCAAACTCACAATGCAACAGAAACTCGAACTCACAATGAAACAGACACTCAAACTCGAAGAAAATCCCAAATTCAAACAGAAACTCAAACTCATAATAAACTTGAACTGAAACTCATAATCGAACTCGAAGTCAAACACACAATGAAACAGAAATTCAAAATCATAATCGAACTCGGAGTGAACTCGACTCGCAATGAAATGGAAAGTCAAACACATAATCAAACTCGGAGTCAAACTCACAATGAAACAGAAACTCAAACTCATAATCGAACTCGAAGTCAAACTCACAATGAAACCGAAACTCAAGCTCATAATCGAAATCGAAGTCAAACTGACAATGAAACAGAAACTCAAACTCATAATCGAACTCGAAGTCAAACTCACAATGAAACCGAAACTCAAGCTCATAATCGAAATCGAAGTCAAACTGACAATGAAACAGAACCTCAAACTCATAATCGAAGTCGAAGTCAAACTGACAATGCAACAGAACCTCAAACTCATAATCGAACTCAAAGTCAAACTCACAATGAAACCGAAACTCAAACTCATAATCGATCTCGAAGTCAAACTCACAATGAAACAGAACCTCAAACTCATAATCGAAGTCGAAGTCAAACTCACAATGAAACAGAAACTCAAACTCATAATCGAACTCGAAGTCAAACTCACAATGAAACCGAAACTCAAACTCATAATCGAACTCGAAGTCAAACTCGACTTGCAATGAAATGAAAAATCAAACTCATAATCGATCTCGAAGTCAAACTCACAATGAAACAGAACCTCAAACTCATAATCGAAGTCGAAGTCAAACTCACAATGAAACAGAAACTCAAACTCATAATCGAACTCAAAGTCAAACTCACAATGAAACCGAAACTTAAACTCACAATCGAAATCGAAGTCAAACTCGAATTGCAATGAAGTGAAAAATCAAACTCATAATCGATCTCGAAGTCAAACTCACAATGAAACAGAACCTCAAACTCATAATCGAAGTCGAAGTCAAACTCACAATGAAACAGAAACTCAAACTCAAAATCGAACTCGAAGTCAAACTCACAATGAAACAGAAACTCAAACTCACAATCGAAATCGAAGTCAAACTGACGATGAAACAGAAACTCAAACTCATAATCGAAGTCAAACTGACAATGAAACCGAAACTCAAACTCACAATCGAAATCGAAGTCAAACTGACAATGAAACAGAAACTCAAACTCATAATCGAACTCGAAGTCAAACTGGCAATGAAACAGAAACTCAAACTCACAATCGAAATCAAAGTCAAACTGACAATGAAACAGAAACTCAAACTCATAATCGAAGTCAAACTGACAATGAAACCGAAACTCAAACTCACAATCGAAATCGAAGTCAAACTGACAATGAAACAGAAACTCAAACTCATAATCGAACTCGAAGTCAAACTGGCAATGAAACAGAAACTCAAACTCACAATCGAAATCAAAGTCAAACTGACAATGAAACAGAAACTCAAATACACAATTGAAATCGAAGTGAAACTGACAATGAAACTTTTTGAGCTTGTCAGTTTGACTTCGATTTCAATAATGAGTATGAGTTTCGGTTTCATTGTGAGTTTGACTTCGATTTCGATTGTGAGTTTGAGTTTCGGTTTCATTGTGAGTTTGACTTCGATTTCGATTGTGAGTTTGAGTTTCGGTTTTATTGTGAGTTTGACTTTGATTTCGATTGTGAGTTTGAGTTTCTGTTTCATTGTCAGTTTGACTTCGACTTCGATAATGAGTAGGTATGAGTTTCTGATTCATTGTCAGTTTGACTTCGATTTCGATTGAGAGTTTGAGTTTCTTTTTCATTGTCAGTTTGACTTCGATTTCGATTATGAGCTTGAGTTTCGGTTTCATTGTGAGTTTGACTTCGAGTTCGATTATGAGTTTGAGTTTCTGTTTCATTGTGAGTTTGACTTCGACTTCGATTATGAGTTTGAGGTTCTGTTTCATTGTGAGTTTGACTTCGAGATCGATTGTGAGTTTGAGTTTTTGTTTTATTGTCAGTTTGACTTCGACTTCGATAATGAGTAGGTATGAGTTTCTGATTCATTGTCAGTTTGACTTCGATTTCGATTATGAGCTTGAGTTTCGGTTTCATTGTGAGTTTGACGTCCAGTTCGATTATGAGTTTGAGTTTCTGTTCTATTGTGAGTTTGACTGAGTTCGATTATGAGTTTCTGTTCCATTGTGAATTTGACTTCGAGTTCGATTATGAGTTTGAGTTTCTGTTTCATTGTGAGTTTGACTTCGACTTCGATAATGAGTAGGTATGAGTTTCTGATTCATTGTCAGTTTGACTTCGATTTCGATTGAGAGTTTGAGTTTCTGTTTCATTGTCAGTTTGACTTCGATTTCGATTATGAGCTTGAGTTTCGGTTTCATTGTGAGTTTGACGTCCAGTTCGATTATGAGTTTGAGTTTCTGTTCTATTGTGAGTTTGACTGAGTTCGATTATGAGTTTCTGTTCCATTGTGAATTTGACTTCGAGTTCGATTATGAGTTTGAGTTTCTGTTTCATTGTGAGTTTGACTTCGACTTCGATTATGAGTTTGAGGTTCTGTTTCATTGTGAGTTTGACTTCGAGATCGATTGTGAGTCTGAGTTTTTGTTTTATTGTCAGTTTGACTTCGATTTCGATTATGAGCTTGAGTTTCGGTTTCATTGTGAGTTTGACGTCCAGTTCGATTATGAGTTTGAGTTTCTGTTCCATTGTGAATTTGACTTCGAGTTCGATTATGAGTTTGAGTTTCTGTTCCATTGTGAGTTTGACCATGAGTTCGAGTTTGTGTTTGACCCCAAGATTAATTTTGAGCTTGAGTTTCGGTTCATAGAATGTTTGACTTTGAGTTCGAGTTTCTCGTTCACTGTGAGTTCGACTTCGAGTTTGACCATGAGCTTGAGTCTCTTATCCATTGTGAGTTCGAGTATGAGTTTGAATTTGTGTTCCATTGTAAGTTTGACTATGAGTTTGAGTTTCAGTTGCATTGAAGTTTGACTTCAAGAATTATCATTAGTTTCAGTTTCGGTTTATTGTGAGTTTTACTTCGAGTTCAAATATGAGTTTGAGTTTCTTGTTCACTGTGAGTTTGACTTCGAGTTTGAGTTTCTGTTTCATTTCGAGTTTGACTTCGAGTTTGAGTTTCTGTTTCACTGCGAGTTTGACGCCCGAATTTCTTCTCTTTTCCGTTTATACCGATTTGAGAGAGTCCTGCCGAACCTATTTTGGATTTTTTGAGCCCGTACGATTCTTCGGAGGTTTCTACGCCGTTTTCTACGAATGATTAAAAAATATGTGTTTTTTTATGTGTTTTAATATTAAATATTAATTTACAAATTTTGTAAATATGGATTTATAGCGGAATCTGTCAAAATATGCGAAATGAAAGTGGGCTTAAACGGTTCAGTATATGCCAATATGAACACGTCCACTTGAAAAACATCGGTAGTTCGCCTAGAAAAGAATATGTAAACAAATACGGATCCGATACCTAGTTATCAAGCAGGCGAGAAAATAAATAAAAACTAGATTTTCCGTTAGAATTTGTCAGGGAATAATTTTTTTGCTCTTCTGAAAAGTAGGGATTTTGGGATTTTCGATTGCGTATAGGCTACGGGTGTATGTTTCTTCAGGGGACTGACAACTACCCCGAACGTGGCGTTTCTTTGTATACGTGTGCATGGATACGGTTCGGTTTTGACTATGTTATTATATTATTCTACTTAAACGCAATTAGTGGAGTTGCCTACAGTCCTGTCACTGGCAGAAATTAAATTAAAAACATTAAATTAAACTTTGCTTTAAGGCAAGATTTATAACCGCAACAGCAAGGAACTTCTTAGTGACAAGCAAATACAGTCTGATTATGATAGGTTTTTCTGATAAAGATTTTCTTAGAACTACGTTTCTTATCGTGTCGTTAGTCGATAAATTCTCCTAACTTATGTGGTTATTAAAGTAATAATAATGCTTAATATTTCGCTTTTATAATTCTCCCCCTCCATATACATAACAGGTTGACCGCCGGAACTCCGGCGTGACCCTAACTTAACCCGCAATACTTTCCTCTCAGTTGCGGAGCCGTTTTCTCTTCGGCAAAATGTCCTAGGCTAGGGACTACGCTGTCGCAACTGCCTTATTACTACCCACCGAGGAAACGTGGACCTGAACATACACGAACATAATACAACGACAGACGAGGTAACCTGGCCTACGACCCTCCGCAGGGTTACCCAAATCGAAGTTATGCGATCACTTCCTTTCGCTATGATGCCTGACGACAAGGGAGGCGAGGCGATAAAAAAGTTGTGCATCGATAAAACGGTTTGCGACCTTCAGCCCTCTGCCCTGCCTACTTCCCTTTCGTGTTGACCCACTCCACCGAATTCATCCCCACGAACATTTAAGCTGAGCGAAGCTCGGTCTCGTGTTTGCCGTAAAGGGCCGTCCTTCCTTACAGATAGACCGATATAAACTCTCGACTCTCTTCTTGTGTGTAACAGCACCTTGAGAGAACCTTTCTTTTAGACCCAGTAAGTATTCAGTTTATTAAAAGACTGGCGGACTGAGGAGGGATAAAACCTCGAAAAATTGCAAAAACATTGTTCGGATTTGATGTCAAATAAATGTGAAATTAATCAATCGCAACCGACCACGAAATTGAACCAAGGCCAAATCCTCAACTTTTTAAAATTTTAGTTTGCTGATTTCTACAATACGACCAGATCATTTAAATTGAAGATATTGGGTGGACAGAAGTTTTTGTGGGGATCCCAACGAATGGAAAACAATTTTTTTTAGTTCTAGTAGTTTTCGATTTATTAAGAATTGGGAAAATTTTGAAAAACTTAAAAATGTCCATGAAAACTGCAATATATCCTGAACGGTTGTAGTTACCGCCGTGGCGATGGTCTCATTCGAAACATAATCGAAAAATCTGTAAAAAATTATGCCTCACATGCCTAAGTTGCGCATTTCCTAAAAAACACGAATTTTTTCTCACTTCAACAGCTGTTTTATTGGCCATAAAATTAAGGTAGGGTTCTGCCGAGACGTTAGGACCAACTAGATACGGAACTTGATTTTTGGTAAAAATTTCAAAAAATTTCGATAACTCCTTGCCTCTGAAAACCCCGGGCGGCGGACGGCGTACGGGGGACGGACAAAAAAATTTTATTGCAGATTCGGATTTTACGTCCCTTGAAGCGTAAGCCAACAAATTTTTTTAAGAAAAATGAACCAAAAAATTCACTAGGACATTAAACATCTGGCAGGTACACTGCAAAGGTACTCTGTAAAGAGTTCATTAGAATCAAATCCAATTGTTGTTGGTACAGGTCAGGATCGAAGCTCCGCTTTTGTTAAACGGCCATGGATGAAATTTCCGACCAAAGGAAGAATGCAGCCGGCAGGTGAATGGGTGTTTTTACCTTGGAAACGATTCGAACTAGCGAGGAAACAGTCGCTCTATTTACATCGTATGCCCTTAAATCCGCTAAGGTCAACGGAGTTGATAGGGAAAACAGCGATTGAATGAGAATCGGCCTACTGTTGTGAGCGTGAAAAGTGGGGGTGTTGGCGGGGGGGGGGGAACTCAAGCCCGGGTCCCCGACGCCAATGTGTTCCGCGACCTTTGTTGAAATCATCGAAAATGTTCGACGTGGAAATGACATTGTTGGAATTCGCTGAACGTAGTATGGATCCTTTCAATACTCTTGGTTCAGAGAAAACGTATTGTACTTTCCTTTGTAATTTAGAACCTAAGGTAATAATGGGAAGCACTTCTAATATCTGGACTCACCATTTTTACTCCCACAATAGTCTCCATCCAACGGAGTTTTCATTCAGATAGGTATTGCCTCCTTGATGTTGGGACTCCGAAATGAATGAAAGAGCCAGCCCTTAGTGTATTCAAAACTTCTTCCTATGCGCATAGCTCACGCTGAAAAATGTAGACTCAATAATCTACTATAATATCGATACAGGATTGGCCCCAAACGACCATTCCCTATCTACACAGTGGCAAGAGCTGCCTGGGCGCACATTGCCCTGTTTCCGGTCGATCCAATTTCCCTCTTCGGAATTGAATATAACTCTTTTCTCCCGCCCTTACACCTCCCAGCTTGAATCTCCCGCCGTTTCCTATCGAAGCTTTTCGTTTCATGGTCGCCTCAGTCTCTCTCTCGGAGATTTTTCAAATCGTTTCGGGTGGCTTCCATCCTGGGTCAACTGACGTCAACGCCTGCGGATTAGTTTCGTAATCATCCGTCTAACTTGAATTGGTACGTAGGTACCTAAGTAGTTTTTCTTTTCCTCTCCCGTGGCGAAGATTTTGCGTAACTGTAATCCAAGCCGTATAGATTTTAATTTGTTTCACTTATTGTAGCAGCACTTATAGTAGCTGCCTATTGTAGCACCGTGTAGCTTATTGTATGATCATATCAAACCAGAGCGAGGCCGCAAACTAGTCGTCTTTCTCGTTATTGATCAGCTCTTGGGGACATGAAGCATGTTCTACCATGTTGGAGTGAGCCAGCGTGAAACGGTAAAGTTTAATTCTTGATATAAAATAGTACTTGGCTGTTAGGGTATTTAGTCGGATTGATATTGCGGTCGGTTGGGTTGGGGCCGGTGGTCGGAACTCGCCGAGAACTGTTGGAAAATGGCAGACCCATTAGAAGAGGTGATATGTTTGAGGGGTCTGAAGAAGCGAGAGGAGAAGAGGAACAAAGGCAACGTTGGATTACCTCCCTGACGTCTGACGCAGTTTGTCATTATCTCCGAAGGTAGTTCCTTTTAAACCAGTGGTGCGGAGATGATACACAATAGGTCTTCCATGTTTTGATATGTGAATTTTTGAGTCAAAGCAATTTGATGTTGACTGATTTGGAGGCTACTAAGATCCAAAGTGTCAAAAAACATACAACGCAAATTTTAAAACCCCACCTAAAATCATAATACGTCGAGTTATCGGAATATAAAAAAAATCCTCGTAAATTTGCCATTTGCAAGGTAAAACAAAGATTTTAAGACCAAAAAGTCTCAAAACGGTTGGTTTTTGTGGCCAGAAAAGAATGAAATAAAAAAACATTAAAAATGCTAATATATCGGAAGTACTGAAAGTAATTCAAAGTCTGGTTAAACAGGCTGATAGGTCTTGCCGTGACGAACATTTCAGTCAAAGAAATTTGAAAAAAGGTTGATAATTGAGGGGGCTATGGCCATTTTTCGTAAATGACCAAAGACGGACACACAGACACTTGTTCCGCTCAACGAGAATGAACTATACTCTCAACTTTAATCGTAAAATGAGTGTTCAGAATAATTTCAAGGCTATCATCTTTTACTAATCCCCTCGATTCTTTCCTTAACAGGAATTTACTGGCCTCAATTTGCAATTCATTTGTCATGCGAGTACATGGGGATTTAAAAGGGCATTAAGTCCTGAGTTAACCTCGAAGCGGAAACGGAAACAGGTCGGTTCAATGATGCCACTTCATGAAGTATAAATAGTCGTTTCGCCAGTGCTACTTCATTAGCGTCACTTGAAGTCCTTAATTTATTTGCAAATCTCAGAATGAGGTAGTGAATAATGGCACGCATTAAGTTTCACCTCCTATCAAACGCTACCTACTTAATTATGAATTTAATAATAGGTGAGTTCCTACCTAGTCAAGGATAAGGTTAACGCTCTATCAGTACATTTTGCCTGACAGAGTACTCACGTTCTAGCACATCGAGGAATATAATATACATAAGTTAATATCCATTAAATTATTAATTAATAAATTATTAATGGCAAATATCGATTTTGGCCATCAGAAATGATTTTATTTGCTGAAAAATCTTGGCTGTTCCAGATGTGATTTCGGAATTCATCAAAAAACGAAGCCAAATCTAGGGTTCTATGATGCATTGAAAATTACAGATCTCTCGACAACATTTAGGAAATCTGCAAATCCGCAATAACGCGAAGAATAATCTGTTGAGAACTGAAATGACGAGGTGACAGGACTAATTACAAGGTAGATGAGCCGCATGGCAAGTATGTTGAGCACCGCCATTGTCTAGAAGCCATAGGGATATTATCAGCCGAAGCTTCTGGGTAAAGATTTAACTTGCTAATCCGCTATAGCATAAAAGAAGAATGAAGTGACAAATTAGAACGCTAAACTCCAAGTATGGGGCGTGTGGGGATGTAATTGTAGCTCAAACCCTCAAGAATCCATCATTCTGATGGTAGAAATCTCGAAAGAACAATTCAGTACTGGATTAGTTAACTACTTACTTAATTAGTGCAGAAGTTCTTGAAATACACATTTTTTCAATACTTCAACAATTTCTACTGCCATATTTACAAAGTAAATGAAAGTATTGTGATCGTCGTAAAATCAAAAATCGGATCAGAGCTTCAGAGAAAATTTTCACATAATACACTTTTACTCCGTATTACTTCCCGAGTGTTCGTCTGTCTGTCAGTAGTCGTTTACAAAAATGGCAGTAACTCCCTCAATTCTTAACCTTTTATATTATTTCTCAAACTAGAATGTTCGTCTTGGACCGATCACCCTAACCAACCGAAATTGGATTATTGTACTTTCAATATATTAGCACTTTCAGTGTTCTAAACGAACCGAAAATAAACTAATTCGAATGTTTCCGGTCCTAAACGGTCTTAAGAAGGTTTTTTTGCTCTCATTGGTTTAAAAACGTGCTTTTTATATTCTTAATTCTTCCAATCACTAAAAAAGTGTTACACGTCACCATTAGTAGCATTGGCGTTAAATTGAAGAGGCGGTAAAATGCATGGGTAAATGTTAGGTCATGATTCACGCACGAACGCGAAACCCTCGTCATTACCAACGTTGAAATTAACGGTAGGAAAAGGCGTATTCTTCAACTGAAATATAACCACGACCAATGGCCCAATTTACGGCGAGTTCCGACCTTTCTCGACCTCTCGGCACATTTGTTCTTTCGAGGTTTGTTCCATCAAAATGATTTATCCATTTTTCATTTCCAACAGCCGGTTAGCTAGGGCACATTGCGTTACGCCATGGTGTGTTAGAATCTCCGACTCCCCAGGATTTTTTACGTTGATTCTTTCCCGTCAAATCATAAATAATTGAACTGCCAATATGTTCGGATCACTTCGAGCAATCGAAATTTCGGTTAAACACGATTATGGATTTAGCCCAGAAAAATAATCCACGCAACTAAGTATAGCTACCATCCCGGGAGGGGCCTGGTCGAATCAGAGTGTCTAAAAATAGATTGGAAAAAATGATACCTTGTGGTGCACTATAATTTCTCCAAGGAAGAGAGTGGGTGGGTCGAGGTAAATTGTCAATCCAATTTTTGGTTTATACGTATTTCTCGAAATGTGAACCATCAAATTGTCAGGGGAATCTTAGCTATTCGTAAGATGACAACATTAATAATCATAATATCATTCTTATTACTATGAAGAGCATCATTATTGATGATGCCTAATAGATCATTAATGTAGGTATTTGCATCAAATTTTTAAAATCGAGCCTTCATCAGCAATAATTGCGCAATTGATAAATCTGCTGTTCAGTATGGGAGAACAGATAAATCGAAAATCAGAATGAAGCCATAATCATCCATTGAATGCATGAATCCATACCATAATCTTCGAAAAAGGAAGAATTTTCGTTCATTGTAGTTTCCTGCGTTTGTCGTACCGACCTTGCGATTTTGTATGCATTGGAAATTCACTTTCGTCTTGAGTTCTGCTGGTTCATCCGGGAAAAAGGAGCGGAAGAATGGAATAATCCAATGTTAGTACTTTCAATAATTCCTGACTGGGGATCCTAGGGAAAACAACTTCCTCTTCCAACCGAGAACCAGGTGAGTTTCATTGGTGTCTACTGCAAACAAATACAATCGCATAGCGAGGCCTTTCCACCATTCATGAGCCAACGGGTAAATGCACGAGGGACTAGAAAGAAACCAGTGATCAGAGAGTCATCTCTGAATTATTGCGATTGTATCCGTAAACGCATTGAGATATTGATGCAGTTTTTCTTTCAGAATTTTCGCATTTTAGCAGCTTAGCAATATAGGTGCATATTAAGCAAAATCAAATTCAGTGTTGATCGATGATGGAGGCCCTTTGAGATTTATTTCAGCTTTTGAACAGTATAACTGACTCGAGATAAATATGGAAGTAAAGAAACACAATTCATATTGCATCGTCAAGTTACCGAAATAAAACAAAACTCCTCTTTACTCTGCTAGGTAAAGAAATGTAAGACCAAGAATGCTCGTGCATTTTTGTGGAAAGAAAAAATGAAATTGAAAGACAAACATTCCAGGTCAAGAAACTTGAAAAAAGGTTGAGAATCATTCAGGAAAATAATCATGGCTTTTCATTGAAAGTAGTCAGAGACAGGCACACAGAAACACGTTCAGTCAGTGATTCTGGGTAAAAGTGTATCAGTTAAAAGGTTTTTTTCTGAAGCTCCTTCCGATTTTCAATTGTAAGACGATTACAAAATTTCCCTTTACTCTGTAAATATGGAAGTAAAAACAAAGTATGATACAAATTTATTCCTGTTACAAACTTGTTTTTATAGTAGGTACGAATTCCAAAATCCGATCAATTTTAGAAAAGTAGCTTAATTCTTTTAAATTGAAGTAGGTGCCCACAACCTTGAAAAGGCTTAGATGGGCTAGATATTGTTAATAGAGTTTGTTTTTTGGATCATTAAAAAATGTCTCGGTACCCCGGCTCTCATGCGGGTATTTGAAAGAAAATTTGGGTTTATCCATATCTCAGCTGTTATGGCATTATGAAATGGGGTATTATGAAATAGGGGCCATGGATACGGTTGATTTTGGACGGATTTGGGGTTCGCCAACTGGTGGGAAGAGGTGAGATAGCCAAACAAGTGAGAGGCATAGGTGAGAACCGGTACTGTTGACAATCACACAGATCGAGGGTGAAGTGGCAACATGATCTAACTCGTTTTTCCTATATTTTCAGGACACACCAAAAACATTTTCTGGCGGCGTTGAATATAATGAGAAGGACTTTTTAAGAACTCGATTTGTCACACAATCCTCCGTTATTTTGTCCAACCTGAGCTCACCAATCGACTCGGCGCGAAAATTTGAATCTAGAACCACTCTTAACTCAATACGGCCGAAAAATGAGGTAGGTCATGTTGCCACTTCACTCTCGAGATGCTCTGCGTTTTCAGATTTGATAGTAATGGCCAAGAGCTGAATCCAAATACATACAAATGAAAACGAGTACGTAGGTAATGTTAACAATCGCACACTGGCGAAAGATTTTATCGCCGCGAGTTCGGAATCACGGACGGTTTGAGAGAGGAGTTGAAATGCACCTTTTTCCATCCGGCAACATAGTTCAGCTAGTCGGGGATCGGACCTATTCGTTATGCATTACTGATCCCATAGAGACGGCTGGTAAACGTGGAAATGAACACTAGGAGGGAGACAGGACAAATTGAATAAGCCTCCTCCAGACGTGCACATATTGGATATTGGTCAGCCCGAAATGGACCATGGTGTCATGTGACTGGTGACAGGCCATATGCACCCATTCACATCTCACTCTCCCTCTCTCACCATGAATCTACAGGCCCCTCAGGAACTCGATCTAACAAGACAGAACTGTCAATATGTTACCCGTCTAGTTCACTGACCATTTACTGTCACAGCGAGGCTGCCAACCAGCAGTGGAAAGCTTTAATTACAGCTGTGGTACAGAAATGTAGATTTTATTATAGTGAACGTGTCTATCCCTCGGCCAGTGTCACTCCCATGAAATTATTCTCTGCAACATGTTGATTGTATGATCGTAATTTGTAGTTATTATTGACCACGGTTGATCACCATGGTCACGGTTGAAGGCTAAAGCGTATGACCATTTGGTATGTTCATTTTTGACAGACATCATCATCATCATGTATCGCTATATTTTTTATCAAATGAGAATAGATTACAAGGTGAATTCAAAAAAGTTGGTTTGCTCCAAATTAATGCGTAGTGTCTGGAGAATTCGATCAAAAAATTTCAAGGAGTCGAAAACCTCAAAAAAACCTTTGATACCATGACTTTTTTGACATTTGATTTTTCTTAGTTATTTTTTTAGTTATTTGAATCGAATTTAGAGGTACACATCCCTACCCTAGGTACACATCGTGCGTTTTGAAGGTGGCGACGTACGGCGGACGCACTTTTTTTTAAACATTTCGAATCTAGACGTAATTTGTGAAGGTCTGAGGGGCTGTTTTACAACATTTTTGCCTGGCTGATTACGTGCTTAGTACAGTATTTTTGAAGAATGATGTGAGTGCCAGAATAAATAATTTTCACACCAGAATAATCCCGATTTAATAGAATAATTCGTAGAATTCGGGTAAGGGCAAGAGACAAGCGTAGATGTTCTCTTGAAATTAGTATTTCTGCGGTTGCTCGAGCGAGTTCAGCATACCCAACAAATTCTCCCCTACTGTTACTTCAAATTAACGTTTGGGGGTAAACAGAAACTAATTCATCATGACTCCGCTACTGTCGCGATGAGGGTGAATTCAAAATTATCGCTGAAACTCCTTAAAGTGTACCCTCGAAGGATGCTTGATGAGCAGGGCAGTATCGTGTGAAATGTGAGATGAACGTGACTCAGCAGTCTTGTCGCTTGAAAAACGTTTTGTTTCCCTAGAGATTAGAGTAGATAGGAAACTTGGGATAGAGGAAGAAAATTTATTTGCTGCGAGATTAGGATCAGCATGAAGGCTGGCGCTTCATAATGAGCGATAGGCAGGTGAGTAAACATGGGACATTAGTGAGGAACGTTGATATAATTATTGACCAGCGAGAATGAGAGGGCAGACTGAATTATTATTTGACTATAAATACCGGAGGTTAATTAAATATAGCTCGGAGGTTAATTAAATATAGCTCCGATGTTAACACTTCGATGAGACACCACGACGTTTATAAACGTTTAATAATTAGGATAAATACTAATTATTATTGAACATCGAGTTAGGTTCTAGTTTTGAATTGTTGATGTTTTGAAACAATATTCATTGACTTTATTGCTACTGTATTTCCTTGACTACTCGATTCGTGTTATCGATTTCGACCGTGGTCATCTTCAGGCAAACGTCTGGGAATTGTCATCACGTTGGAAATTCTCTGATTCCTCATCATAGTTATAAAGTGTTTGACTGAACAATTGTGCTTATTTTTGGTTAATTTTTCTTAAAAATGAACCTATATGATCGGTCAGGGAGAAAAATAAAATCGATTACTAGCGGTCTATACTTCTGCATTGTTGGCATTTCGAGTGTATTCTATTTAATTTTTCTCTTTACCCGACTCGAAAAACGGAGGTAGGTCCAGTTGACTTGGGGTGGGTTTTTTCCTGACCACAAAAATGAATCGATTTGAGCGTTCTTGGTCTTAGAAATCTTGGTTTTACCTAGCAGAATACGGAATATTTTGCTTCTAGTTACAAGGCGTACTTATCCGGGCCGGTTCATCCGAATAAGGGCCTTATTCGGAGGGTCGAACAACTTTATTCTCCTAATAAGTCCTATTCCCAAAATAGTTCAACTTGATGAACAGCCATCATGGATCTATTCGTTCAATGAGGCTACTCGCCGATTAAAATGCCTCTATTCGATGAATAAGTGCGATTGATGAACTGGCCCTTAGTAACAAAGCGTACTTATCCGTTGTTTTCGCTTTATGCTCAGAAATAAGTGAGAATTCAAGTTTTTCAGACAATGATGACAGGTAATGAGCGTTCCAGAATGCCATAATCCCCTAATTTTCATCTAAATAGCGGACTGGCCATCGGAACCGATGGGCAAGGCTGGGGTATAGGAGAGCAGATAGTTTTCCTATCCCCAGAGTAGGTTTTCATATCCAATCAATAAAAACAGCCACGACAGGGATAAAGTTGATATCGAGAAATGCACCAAACGATCGAATTGAACTGTTCGCGATGTTATTACCTACGTCGTAAAGTATTCGGCCGGGTACCCGAGGAGCGAGGGCATTTTTTAAACGGGCCATATTTATGTGGGAAACTCGCCTTCCCTCCAGCCAACGGTCGATCCCTTTCCCCCAATTTTTACCACTTACCCCACGGATATTCCGGCCTCGCAGGTATACTTCCTGCACCCTACACTATATCCCCGTCCGACGTGACTGTCCGTGGGTGAACTATGCCTCGGGCATTACACATTGCCCTTGAGCAAGGAAAGGCATGAAAGCTTGACAGAGGCAATTCAACCCGTGTAGGAACATCGCATTCTGTGGCCCTTCCAATCGATAGGTGGAGCCCCTCTACCACTGCTAAAGTGAATCGATCCATCCGGGGTGTTTAGCCTCATTCTCGGAGCCATGAGGAACGAAGGCTCGAGCTTAGGACGACTTTCTGCTTTATGAGCTCCGCTGCCAACCACCAAACCATCGCAGCTACCGTGCTTCTTGCCGAACTGTTGAAGGGAGTGAGTGATTCATAAGACCGACCTCCAAGGTTATAGAATGCCATGAAAAGCCTCGAGTCCTCTGGCTACCTCTCAGCAAGGAAAAAATTCGAGAAACGGACGAATAATCAAAAGTATGCCTCTTTCATCGTAGATCGTGATTTGCGGGTTGCTAAATATTCCGAACCTGCACTTGTCGTGAAGAGTAGTATCAAGCCAATAACGCATGTTTTGCCGTCGACCATTGTACAAACTAGGTATTATAGTGCGATTCATTGTTCATAAAAATTAACCTCTCTATTCGGTCAGGAAAACCCATTTTTTAACACCCCCTGAAAATTTGTTAGTCTACTTTTCAAGGGATTTAGAATCCGAAATTGCAATAGCAATTTTTTGTCAGTCCGCCGTCGGAGTTTTTCAGGGGTAAGGAGTTTAATGGTTGTTTATCTTGTTGGTCCGCAACCCTACCTTAATTTTAAGGCCAGTAAAACAGCTGTTGAAGTGGGAGAAAATTCGTGCTTTTCAGGAAACGTGAAACATAATATGTTTCATCCATATTATGGATGTGAGGCATCATTTGTGAGGCATTTCAGATTTCACTACCCAAAGAATTTGATATTTATTCTGTTGGCTATGCAGGTAATTAATAATAGTAAATTTAACAAAATTCAACGATTGCGGCGTTAAAAAGATCTATCTAATGGTAGGGGAAGATGGGGTAAGATGACGAGGTGGGTAAGATGACGAATTGTGATTTTCTCCTGATTGAAAATAGTTAGAGACACCGTTCCAGCGTCACCAGTGACCTATAGTGGTCCTACTCGTAAGTCAACGGCGGACATTCGCGCCCCCGTCTCGAAACATGGTAGTTACAACAAAGTTCGATTTCGAAGATGTGTGATGTAACTTTTGCTCCACTTTTCCTAAGCGACTACGATTTTTTGGTAAGTCATTTGAATTTCACGTTTCAAAATTCCAAATCTACAATTCGTAAGCTACAATTTCACTGGAAAATGAAGTCGTTTGCTTTGAAGCTGCATGTTGATGCACCAGTTTCAAAAAAATATGGTGGGCTGGGGTAAGATGACGAATTTCTGTGTGGGTAAGATGACGAAAGGTTTGGGGTATCGTCATCTTACCCCCACATTACTTTTCGATTGTGAATTATGTATCTAATCACAATTTTACACCATTCTAAACACTGTTTCTCTTAATAATTAATTGTCTTGCAAGGATCGATTGAAAACCGATAATGGTTGGAACGAGAAGAAGCCGCTCATCAGCAGTGGAAATGTGACTTCTGCGCCCCCAATTGAAGATTTTATAGTTCTACTTCGTCTAAATTTCTGTTTTGAGTAAAGTTTGTATGATTTCCGTTCAAATTTTTGTCAATTTGCCATTTTAACCCCCCATTCGTCATCTTACCCCGGGCCATTCGTCATCTTACCCACAACGTGGGGTAAGATGGCGAAATTGACATTTGTCCGAAAATTTATTTTTTTGACATCTTTCAGTTGAATGTAAAATTTGAAAAAAATGTATGTTGTACTCGGGTAATCACTAAAACGAATAGTTCCATTTACAACTCGCCTGGCTGCTCACAGAGCCTAGAAAAAATCTTAGAAGCTTAGGTTCGCCATCTTACCCCCACTTCCCCTATCTATCAAGCAATGGAGGTGATGTCGATTTTTGCCAGGTTGAAACAAAAGTTTTCCTAAATCCCCATCCAAAATACAAAGTTACACCGAAATTCTAGAATAATAACAAAATTATGGAGTATGTATCATAAGGTTTGTCTTTGCAATCGAAAAACCAGTGGTGCGTAGATAATACACAGTACTTCCATATTTTGACTGCTTTTGAGGGTGTTTAGGTAAAAAATATCCAAAAACTCACTATCCAAATTTTAAAACTCGCCTAAAATTGAAATAAGCCATGTAATCGGGGTATAAAAATTATCCACTCTTTCTGCAAGATAAAACAAAGAGTTTAAGACCAAGAACGCTAGAATCGGTTCATTTTTGAGGCCGGAGAAAAATATAATAGAAAACACTAAAAATGCAAATGTATCGGAAGCACTGTAAGTTATACAAATTCCGATTAAACAGGGCGTTAAGTCTTGCCGAGCCAAACATTTCAGTTCAAGAAATTTGGAAAAAGGTTGGGAATTGAGGGAGCTATGGCAATTTTTGTAAATGATCACAGATGGACAAACGGACACCAAGTGGAACAAGTCTTGTTCGGGAGGTGATTCTGAGTAAATGTGTGTAAATAAAAGTTTTGATTTTAGGGAGATTGCAGTACTTCCATGTACTCGGTAAATAAGGTAGTATTGAACCCTTGTGCAAACTTGCATAATTCTTCGGATACACAGAAAAATCATCTGCACATGCCACAGGACTTGGCAGCGGTTTTTAGTAGCATTTCTGACGAGCGAGTCTATCTCAGCCCCAGAGTCGAGGTGGAACCAGGAAACCGGAGATGATGAACCTCTAGAGCTAGCTCGAGGAATTTCCTACTTCCTAGTCCCACATCAGCGGAATCCCATAGTACGTATAAATCGATTTTGTTTTATCGTCAGATTTTAAGGTTCTCGTCTTCTAATAGGTTAAGTCAGCTGGGGAATATTATTATTATGGGGAATATCAACTGTACGTGAGTGATGATTTCCCAATAGTTGACCAGTTGAACTATTTTAGCTGGTGATAAATGACAGTTATTCACTATATCAGAGGTACCTTGAGCTCCGTACCTGAGTCAGGGTGCTAATGGCCGTGATTCTGACACTAACGGTTGAACTGGTCAACAGCTCTCCGATGTGTAATCGGTTAATGAGCTACTCAAGCGTTTCGAATGATACGACCTACTCATAAAACTTGAGCTGTTTCCTCATTTTACGTCAATAATTTAAACGACGTACGTGCCAGTATCAGTCAACCTGACGGAGTCAGCCATTCCCAGATTTCTCGTACAATACTGAAGATGAGTAATCGTAAAATATTAGGTACTAACTTTGATACTGCGGACAGTTTAAAATTTCAAGAACCTACGATAACTACTTCCCTTGTAAAAATCCCCGTACTTACCATAGCCAAATCCACAAAGGCAAATTTTCTGGGCAAGCAGGGCAAGCCCAACAAAAAATTGAGCAATATTTATATTTTAGATCGTTATGATCAATCTCAATCTTGACAAGTCGTGAAAACGTTTTTCGAATATTTTCGTTGTATTCAAGAAACTCGGATCCTTCGACTCGGGGAAAAAAGTGAATGGAATCAGGAGGCGTAATGGAAACGATGAGTATGGGTATAAAGCACGACGAACTGAAGGAAAATGATGATTTTCTTCGTATATACGACGGCTAAGAACCAGCATCACATAACTCAATTTTCCCATTTTGAGAAGTGCACTTTACGATTCAAATTTTCGCACCCAATTTGATGGAAGTAAAAATACGGAATGATGGAAAAACTAATACGGAACGCTCACGTTCCTCGTGAGTTTTCAAAAAACTAATAGTTCCATCAAATCGGGCGCAAAAATTGGGATCAGAAAGTGCACTCCTCAAAATGGGGAAATTGAGTTATGTGATGCTGGTTCTTAGCCGTCGATATCTCTCGTCAAAAAAGGTAAGCAATTGATCAATGAGTTCAACGAAAGTATAATTTGAGAAAAATCAATACTGCCTTAAAGGCGCTGAGCTGTGAAGGTCGGATGCGATCCCCAAGCCAGATAAGGAAAGCAAATGGGATATCTTAGGTGAGGAGTGAGACGGGTTCGGAGATAGAGGGAACAAGTAGGGGAGGACTGTAGAGTAAGTGATCCGAAACACCGAGCTGTCTCGATACAAGTTGATTTGAGTTCAAATACAGATTGAATCCAGCACGGAGGTATCGCGAGGATAGGAGAACGCGTAGACTAGGAATTTGGAGGCTAATGGGGTCACAGCAAACATTCGATTTTTGTGAGGCCCAACCATCAAATTCACTACAAAACGGGAGCAATTCGATTCCCAAATTCCGAGGGGAATAAACATCCATAACTTAGAGCACGAAGAGAATGTGTCCCGAAGTATTGATTTTGAGATTCCGGTATCGATAGAATCTACTCATCAGGACCTATCGATCGCACCAAGAATCATGATCCAGTTTATCATTTTTGGGCCGGAAAACGGAAAAATAGGAAGACTAAAAATACTTACAGAACGTTATATCTTGGAAGTGCATTGGGCTACCAAAGTTTAGGTTGAACAAGATCGAAGATATCGACTAAACAATATTTATTTATATTCAGGAAATTTTTTGTAAAATTCAACTTGATGGGAGAAATGTCAACATTTGTTAATGGATCGAGAACTTATGCGTTTTTCTCAAAATGCAATTTTTGGACGTATTTCCTCCCTTTGTGTGGTAGCGGTCCAAAGGACAATACGAAAAGAGCGCTCAAATTTTAAGGTGGGTTATGCAGGCACACCTTATCTTTTGTTGTACCAATGCTCGAATTGGTACCTAATCGAAGATAAAATGGTAGGCACAATTCGAATTGATTTTCTCCTGTTAACCCGAGACTCAGGTAATAGAATAGAAATATTATGAGTATTCCCACAAAGTATACCATATCCTTGACAACAAGCTAAGAACTGACCGAGGTCCTTGGGAAGTATGGGCTCAAAAATTTTATGCGGAAGCCTAGTTCTATTGTACTGCTATTGGAAGGTGGCTGAATATCGGTCCAGTATAAATCACTCGGATGCCGAAGGTATAAATAATATTTCAAGAGGCATGTACTAGGTACTCGAGGAAACTACTCAAGTTCAGGCCCGCTGGCCAAGTATACACACAAATCTATTCTAAAGAACGGCAGCGAACAAGGAAAATATTCCTGGAATAAGTGGATGACTTTCCCCCGTTTTTATGGAAAATGTGCGGGTGCGTCTGTGACGATCATTCGCCGTGTTTTCTCATGTATAATTCAACCGGTAGCTGAAAGTGACTCCCAGCTTTTAGTTTCTGTTGAAGGGGCCCAAATTATTTCAGCAAACCAGCAAGCGGAGACCTTCTTTTTTGTTTTCATATTTATGAATATGACACATCAACATATTTCCATGAATTCTGTGCTAGTAGTACATCAAGTCGATTTACCGAGAAAGTGCAGTGCAAAGTAACCTAATTCACAAATACCTATTTTGCTCATGATTTTTTGAGAAGTGAACGAATGTGGTCATTGAATTGTTTTTTATTAGATCTCTTCAATTTTTCGATCTCAACGTTTCAGAAAGTGTAGAATACAAATCTGCATAAAAATGTATGTCCACCAGTACCAACAACCGTGGTCCTGTTTCGGAGGAATAAACGTATAAGCCCAGTGGTGCGTAGATAACACACAATACTTCCATATTTTGATACGTAAATTTTTGAAACGATTCTATTTTATTTTGACTACTTTTGAGGGTGTTTAGGTCAAAAATATAAAAAACTCATCACGCAAACTCTAAAACTCGCCTAAAATCGAAATACATCAAATTTTCTTAACATGAAAAAAATACCCTCGTATATTTCATGGTAAAACAAAGATTTTAAGACCAAAAACGCTCAAATCGGTTCATTTTTGATGCCAGGAAGAAATAAAATGGAAAACACTGGAACTGCTAATATGACGGAAGTAGCATGAGGTAGGTATTTATATTTTTAGAGCCGGTTCACCATCGCACTTGAAGCTAATTTTAACAATAATTGAAGTATTGACAACATTTACATCAATCAGGTACCTGCAGGATATTCAGGATTGATGTTTATGCAGCAAGGCTAGGCGATAGAAGAATTGACGTTTGTGCAAAATTTGCAAAACCTAACAACGTTTTCCTCAAAATTTAAAAGTTTCCGAATGCTTCTCTTGTGGTGTTGAAATTGTGTATTTTCAGGAGAATACGGAATTGATTCACTGGCAGCAGAGAAGAAACTCGCAATTTTGAAATGAGAAAGAAAGGCCGAAGAGTTCTTACAGTGGAACGGGAGGATTGATACTGAAAGTTTCATCTACTTTGCAAACTAAAAAGTAAGAAAATAAAGCAGTTCTATCTCAATGTTTAGCGCTGAGCCAAGAGCTTACGAATTCTTATGAAATACGCTCGTAGATCCAGCGATTCGTGGGGTTTAAATTGGTTGCTCGTATTTCACTTTATTTTTTCAAGAGAATGGGGGTTATTCATGATCGGGTCGGAAATAATGATGGTTCGAGTGAGTGGTGGCTAGGTGCGAGAGATCGAATAATTTGTTCATCGAGCGCACAACTAATACAACACAGAAAGGTCGAGCGTAACCGAACTAAAAAAAAAAAATGTTTACCTATAGCAGTTTCGGAATCTACACCCCTAGAAACGCAAACCAACAAATTTTCAGGGGGCGTTGGAATTTTTAAAGAACAAAGCACCACACAAATTTGAGTCGAAAAAAGTTTTCAAGAAGTTTTGGCTGTAGCGCCACAACTCAGAATCCTTCAACGATGGAAAAATGGTAGACCATAATGGCCGGGTTTCCCGACATCAATTTCAGCCAAGAAATCACTCGAATTAGATCAAAATTGGCTGCTTCTGAGAGAACGGGCAACGAATTAAGCAAAAAGCCCTTCAGACAAGTCAACTTGAGTAACCTCCTGTTTGAACTAGGTAAAAAATAAAGATGTAGAAGGGACACTGCTAGTTCTCTTGGAATGAGAAGATCCGTAAACAATGTAATTGCTCAGCGCGGCTGGAGTAACGAGGATCTCTTCATTATGTCATTGGCACGCACGGCCCATCACTGAGCACTCCTTCCTTTCAGTTTGAAAACGAATTGAAAAAGCAACAAAACTTGATAATGAGACTGCAATGGGGGAGCATAATACGACGCTCAGACAATGGATTAGTTGTTGGAACAAAAAGGATTCTCTGATACAAAGGCATGAATGCCTGTCCGGTACCGACAGTCCTACTATAATTGTCGATGAAAAACGCGAGGAAAAAAATGACGGTTGGACGGAAAACTTCAAGTAGGTAACACAATCGTTACACACCATAGTAGAGAATAGATTATAGGTAAAGAAATCGTCCGGATTCCAATTTAAGATTATCAGGCGGTTTATATTGCGATTTGAAAGAACTCATAATATTGAAAAGACTAAACTCTTGCAGCAGTGTTTTGCGCAGTGTTTTTTGACATTATTGATCCTTATAGCCTCGAAAGTGGCCAAAATACAATCAATTCGAGTCAATAATGTACGTGCCAAAATATGAAAGCATTGTATGTTATCTACGCACCAATGGTGATTTTGGTTTCAGCGTTAAATTTCTTACTCTCCTAATATTCACACATAATCGCACATTATTTTCCTAATGGTGCCCCAACTTTTTGCAGTTCAAACACCAATACTTGCGGTACTTGCGAGTTAGTTTTTGAATACGTGTGTACAATGGATGCTAACGAGAAATTTAACGCTGAATCCATAAATATCCTCAAAACCTAGAAAAGATTGATTCGAACCGGAGAAATGAGGGTTTTCGTGAAGCAAGGTGTTGTTTCTTCAGGGAAATCTTCAAACAATCTTATCCTGAATACGAGTTGAAATCGAAAAATGCGGTGGTCGGCCTTGTTTCCATTTTCGATCTAGTTTCGCCCCAATTTTTTCACCGGGACATCCTATATAATTGGAATCAGCACTAGGTACAACAACAACCAACCCTATAGTTTCTGAGGCACCCACCAAATTCGACGGACCAAGAGAAAAGGGTAAGCTTCAGAAAAGTGGTATTATTAGGTGATTTTCACAAAGATTTCTTTTAAATTTCCGCAACTCCACCAGCCCTCTATATTTTCACTTCCTTCAGCTACAATTTTAGTGCTTTCTATGCACAAACTGACAATAGGTTATGTTCATTGGTTCCTGCGAGGAAAAACTAATAGATCGATATTGAGAGTAGAAGATATAAAGTTCAGGACTTACCTGAATGATGAGCAGGGATGGATGACCCAGTGTCCGGCGGCTTTTTGTCGGATTCGCTCCTTCATCAAAGCCTTCTTGGAGCCGAACAGTTTCATGGCCAATTTGTTGTCTGTCGGCTGGAAGAGGGCTTGGAGTTGGTTTTTGATGAAGCTTTGTTTCCCCGAGTCCGCCGCCGCCGCCGCTGCCGCCGCCGCTGCGGCAGCCGCGGCCATCGCGGGCGGCTCCTCCTTCGGCGTCCCGTATAACGACAGCTCATCGCCCCCGCCAAAATGAACCTGGAACAGAAAAAGGCAAATTGATTGTCATCTAATGACTCTGTAGCTGTCTCATCACACCTGGAATGCACTTCCTTTTTCCCAACATTTTCTCAAATTGAGATTACGCGAAAAGAGAAGGTAAGCGGAGGAGATATATCAATTCTAGAAGATACTGTGGTGGTTTGAAGAACTGCTAGACTAAAATGCTACAATGTTGGTATTCATTAATTCCAAAATTGACTAGAATTCCAACAGCAAGATCAATCGAAAACGGTACATTGAAATGATAATCTACGCCAGACTGATGAGCAATGATAGTCTAGGACCTTCAGGATTTTTTGAGGAGCCCAAATAAACGAGCAGTGACAGTTTTTTACACGATTTAATTCCAGTTAAATACAGCTACTCAAGTGTTTTTACAACATGGTTCTACCTATTTTCTCCAGGCTACATAGCAGGGAACTTCTTCTTTAAAGTGCTAGCTACATGAGCTGATCTGTTTAGTGTCTTGCCCGACCACTTTTCCAGATTCTTGGTAATTTGCGGCCAGTGAACTTTTCCCGAGAACCCCCAGCAGTACTATTAACACCTCGAAGAGGTCGGATAATCTTCACCCCGTCTTCGGAGGGGGTGAATTCTCGACGGGCCGGTGAGATGCAGGTATAACGTCGGGGCATTAGCAACCGACTCCAGATGGAAAGGCTTTATCGACCAAAATGTTGTGTAAAGGCCTTGGCTAGAACGAACTGCAAAGGGAAAAGGCCCCTTCTGGCCCCAGCTAGTGGTGGAGGGGCATTAGCAGACTAGCTTTCAGTAGTTGTGCTCGTAGTAGCTGTATCTGAAACTTCAGGTGGTAGAATAGGAATAGAGGAACCCCCTTGCTTCACCATGCATCGAGAAACCCGACCCGCTACCGCCGGCCAGCCATTGATTCGCAGCCCTCGGTAGCTTTCGTCTCATCAGCTGATACTGCCGTTGGGGGCCAGTAGTGAAAACCAGAGGTGCGTAGATAACACACAATACTTCCATATTTTGCTACGTACATTTTTTGACACCATTTGATCATATTTTGACTGCTTTCAAGGGCGTTTAGGTCAAAAATATCAAAAAATTCACTATTAAAATTTTAAAATTCGCCCATAATAAAAATACGCCACAATATCGGAAAATAAAAAATATCCACATATTCTGCAAGGTAAAACCAAGATTTTAAGACCAAGAACGCTCAAATCGGTTCATTTTTGTAGCCGGAAAAAAATAAAATAAAAAACACTAAAAATGCAAATATATCGGAAGTGCTGTGCGTTATTCAAATTTCGATTAAACAGGGCGATAGGCATTGCCGAGACAAACATTTTAGTTCAAGAAATTTGAAAAAAGGTTTAGAATTGAGGGAGTTATGGTCATTTTTGTAAATGACCACAGACGGACTAACGGACACACAGACACTTGTTCAGGAAGTGATTCTGAGTAAATGTGTATAAGAAAAAGTTTTTTCTGAAGCTCCGTTCCGATTCTCGATTTTAGGACGATTCCAATACTTCCATTTACTCTGTAAATGTGGAAGTAAAAATATGTAAACACATACGGATCCGATCCCTAGTAATAACTATTGTGTACCAAATTTGCAGCATTTTTCCTGATGACCGATTTGTGTTACGGCTGTCGTCCTAGAAGTTCGTCCAAGATATTTAATAAATATTTAATATATTATATTATCTATTAATAAACATATTATGTTTATTTATATTTATTTAATATATGTTTATTTTATATTTTTTATATATTTCATTTAGGTATATTTATTTAATAAATATATATTAAATAAATATGTTGAATTATATTCAACCCACCAGATATTGTAATTCTCTTCATGTCGACAAATATTAAATCTGAAAATTGCACATATGATGCCCCAACCTACTAGTTCTATCGGCTGATTTTCCCCGATGTTTAATAACGTGGCGATACAGCTGGGGAAGGAAACTTAGTCTTGAAAGAAACAGCAAAGCTGAATAGTTTTTTCCTATCTATTCCCTCATGCGGGTCACGTTTGTAACAATCCTGAAACCCCGACTACCGTGGGATTCATAATCCTCGAGGGGCAACAGAAACTGACCCGAGGCTGGTAGATCCATCGGATCACGGTTATACGACTGAGGTGAAGGTGTAAACTTTTTCTGCAAAACAGAACAACCCAAGGAAGCGTTTTCTTTTTAAAGCACCACCGATATCGGTATCGAGTAGAAGATATTTTATCGCGAATTCACGGAATTACGTGGAGGACACCATCCGTAATTGACTATTGGATTGCGCTGCAAATTCTGGAAAAAGTTGATCAATCACCCAACGAACTCCCTTTGGCTAATTCTAGATTTAGAGAGAGAAAAACAGATGTACTACTACAACAATAAAAATTCCCTCGATTTCTGGGAGGCGTATTGGGCATTTAGGGCTGTTTGGGCAGTTTCGTATTTTGCTCATTACCGCGAACCGTCTCCTTTCGTCAACATACGCGAAATTTTTACTTTTTCTTACCTCAAAAATGACGAGTCGCAAATTTACTTCGCATTTTACTGGCACTGAACTCGTCACTTTGGAGTCGGTTAAAAAAAATATGAGAGGTGAACTTGATACCTATAATAGTAAGTTGAGTAATTTCAAATGAGATACGTGATCGGAAGTGCAAAAACTCGCTATATTATTTCGTTCAATTGAATAAACCTCAATCTAATAGCGCAACAGGAGCTTCTACATTCAACCTGGTCTACACAGTCTTCACACCAAGTCGGAAACTATAAAAAACTAATGAGAGGAAAAAAGTATTAGGTGCCGACACCTTCCTGTCAGTGTGTCAGTAATTGACATCTAATGACGTTCCCTTCCCCGCATCAAGTCTACGGTACGTCAGTTGTTACTAGTATATGTTAACAAAATTTGTCATTTCATTTAATGAAAGTGGTGGAGCGTAGAGAGCACGCAGCACTTTTATTTTCATATTTTGGTAAGTGAAAATGTTGACCATTTTGATTTACTTATTCATTAACTTATAAGTATATTCAAATATTTCTGAATCCTCTTTAGAAATTTTTAAATATTTAATTTAAGAATTGTATTTTTTAAATAATTTAAACGGGGGTATGAATTCTGCCGTGCTTATCAAGAGTGCATCTCCACTTTTTATCCGTTTTGAGTCAGACCACTCTTGAAGGTCATGGGAGGGTAACAAACTTTCAGGGTCAAAGTTAATCAGAAACAGCCTTTTCCCCCCAGAATCGTTAAGGAATTTTGCCGTGAAAGCTGTAAATAACTGGAAAGCTTGAATATTGCAAAGCTTAATTGCAGTTACTCCTACATGCTACAAAATAACGAATAAAATCTAAAAAAAAATGCTTTTTATCGCATTTTTACTTCTATATTTACAGAGTAATTGGAGGTATTGTAATCGGCATAAAATCGAGAATCGGAACGGAGCTTCAGAAAAAACTTTTACTTATACACATTTACTTCAGAATCATTTCCCGAACAAGTGTCTGTGGTCATTTACAAAAATGGCCATAGCTCCCTCAATTCTCAACCTTTTTTCAAATTTCTCGAATTTTCTTCTCGGCATGACCTAACACCCTGTTTAATCAGAATTTGTATAACTTACAGTGCTTCCAATACATTTGCATTTTTAATGTTTTCTATTTTTTTTGCCACAAAAACGAACCGATTTCAGCGTTCTTGGTCCCAAAATCATTGTTTTACCTTGCAGAATAAGTGGATATTTTTTATGTTCCGATAACTTGGCGTATTTCTATTTGAGGCAAGTTTTAACATTTTCATAGTGAGTTTTTTGATATTTTTTACCTAAACCACCTCTCGAAAGCAGTCAGAATATGATCAAATTGTTTCACACTTTTACTTCTCAAAATATGGAAATATTGTGTGTTATCTACGCACTACGGGTTTATTTTTGGAGATAATAAGCACGGCAGAATTGGACGGAAGATCAAGTGTTACGAATAGATGGAACCACTCATTGCTTGGAAAGAGATTATAAGCGTCCTGGGTCCATCCGTCGACGGTAAGACGTGGACGACGACGCGTTTGATGAATGAAGGGTCGCCGATCCAATGGAATCATCCAAGGCAAACAGATCCAGACGAACGACGGATGTAGGACCCGATCATCGCGCGGTACGGAGAGCTCATAAATCATTCGTTCGGTAAACCGGAAGGACCGGAAGAGAATCAAAAAACAGGGAAAAAGCCAAAAGAAAGACGAGCGAATGAAATGAGGAAAGTCTGAGCGGAGGAGGGCAAACTGGATGGGGTGGCGGGGATTGACGGACGGGTGGCTTGATTGATTTTGAAACTTAAGTGGCTCAAGTGTACGATGCGATTCCACGGCTGAGCTCACCGGTTCAACAGAGACTTTCCTCTTCGAATGACAGATTTACGTGGCAAGGAACCAGTAATAACGGCAGTCAACCCTTCACCGACATTCATCTTTCCGTCGTTTTGCAGCCCCCACTTCGGTTTAGCATTACAATGCCCGCTTGCCTTGAGAATGGTTATTACTTTCTTTGCAGATGCTTTCCAGCTGAGAGTAACTACATGAAAGGACAAATTATACAGCGTGTCAAGGCGATGCTTCAAAGTTTTGAGTTTTTAACTTTTCCAAACATGTGCTGGAGTGTGTAAGGACACGTTCATGAACATCCAGCGTCGCACTTTCATTCTTAGCAAAGCAAATACAGGGATTAATCGGATCGCAGTGTTGCCATGAAAATCCTAATGGAATTGAGTAATACTACTAAGATTGCCGGGGCCTGAAGTATAAAGAAGCACGAGAACCTATCGATTTAGGCTTTATTGAACAAAATCTAAGCATGAAATGGTAGGGATGTGGTGGGACTTAACATCATCATGGTCGGTTAAAATTAAGGTTGGGTTCTGTCGAGACGTTAGGACCAACTAGATACGGAACTTGATTTTGTTATAAAATTTCAAAAATTTACGAAAACTCCTTTCCTCGGAAAACCCCCGGACGGCGGACGGACAAACATTTTTATTGCAAATTCGGATTCTTCACCACAACTCATTTTCAGGGGGTCTTAAATTTTTTTTGAGAAAAATGAGCCAAAAAAATCTAACACCGTCCGCCGCGTGCCGTGAACACTTTTTCTCCCAAACGGTGAAGTTTTCTTCTGAAATTTCCAGGAAAAATCAACCTTGATCCCTCACAGCCCGAAATCTTAACCCATGCAGTCGTTTGTGTTTAATTGAAAAAAAAATCAGAAGTTATAAAATTCAAAAAATTGCACATAAGTACAGTTGCCGCAGTAGTAAGACATTTCATTCGTGGATTAGGCGTAAGACCGAGTAGTATCAGCAGGGTGGGGATAATCCAAAAAGCCGAGAGAGAGAGAGAGAGGGATCATTTGTTCTAAGGATTTGTTATCCAAGTTGAAATCCACGTCGTGCGCAGGGTCAGGAACGGCATGACAGCATAATACTGAGATGGACCTCATCTGCTCAACTGTCAGTTCAAACTGCTTAGCGCTCATTTGAATTAGCAACCTGAGTTCTACTGGAATTTAGAGTGCCTCCCGGTACGTAACAACATGTTTGTTAGGTCACCATCCGATGAACCACCACAAGGCTTTTTTCACGTTTCTTCACCATCAGAAATATGATAAAATAGTGGTTGTGGAAATCTACAAAACTTACTTCAAACCCGGTTAAGTAACGTTGCAAAAATTTATTGGTAAATTATTCTTTCCATAAGGGTTATCGTTTAATATAAATAATAAATGAAAATCTAGTTCAATCTCGAACGGCGAATGCAATTATACTTTACACGACTTTATCTGAGGCACTACGACTTTTGCTGGTGCAATTCAAGTAAATTTCCTAAACTAATTATGAAAAAAACTGAATTTCCTAAAGCCCAAAATTTGCTGTTTGTTTCACGCCTATCTATGCGAAAATGAAAATCATACCTTAATATTGGGCCTGAACTGACGGTATCAGCTATTTGGAGAAATGAGATGCAGGAAGCGATCAGGTAAATAAGCACGTGGTACGCAGTGTAGGATTAAGTAGCCAAGTATAATGATAGCTCCTTCGACATTGACGAATGCGAACAAATAAGGGGTGTTTTGCCGGACAGCAACATAATTCCAGCCATTCCACTTCTACGTTTGGGGGACGAATCGAAATATTGGAGGAGCTCAGATAATCGCCAGGGAACAATCATCTATCGAAATCGATTTCTGAGTATAGCGTCCATTTTTTTTTTCGATTTTGAGATATTGGTATCACAGGATTCGTGAGATCGAGCTCTTTCCAGTGCACACTAGTAATTTGTCCAGACCCGACTGGAAACCCCATCAAAACCCGAAAAAGTGAACGTCAGATGTCCAGAAGATCCATTTATCGGAGGCACAGAAGGCATATGTCCGGGACATAATATCGATACCTTAAAGCACAAAGGGCATATGTCCCAAAATATCAATTTTGAGATTTCGGTACCGAAAGAATCTACTCATCAGGACCTATCGATCGCTCCAAGAATCATGATCCTTTTATCTATTTTTGGGGCCAAAAAACGATATTATAGAAAAACGACAAATATTTAAAGAGCGTTCATCTTCGAAGGGTTGAATGCTACCAAAGTTCTGGTTGAACGAGGTTGTAGATCTCGGCCAGACAAACCTTTTTTCATTTAGCGAATTTTTTAATGGAATTGAAAACTACCAAATGTCCAACAATCCCATACAGTAGACTTCGATAAGTTTTCGCCAAATGTATTGGAACTTCGAATGTAACCTATAAATAGTTCCTGATAACCTCGGATGCATAGCAACCTTTTTTTGATCTCTGGTTTTCCTTCTCTACAAATTCTTTAAGTACTTCCTAGGTGGAATTTCCAGCAATTGAAGACTGTCGCTTTGATCGGTGCATCGAAGGCGAGAAATACGAGTATTACATCGAAATTGTCCTAGATTCTTACATTTTAACGGCCATCGACACGTATAAAACGCACTATATGTTTGCCCAGCAAAACCAGGTTCAGTGTAGGTAACTCACAATACTTCCATATTTTGGGAGGGGCCTGCGTAAATTTTTCGAACAATTGATTCAAATGTTATGATTGAAATATTATTTTGATTTGAATATAACATTTGGAAAAAAATACAATCTGCTAATTTCAAAACTGAAATAAAAACACGCTGAGCAATAGGAACGGGGAAAAACATTCACTCCTGCTACAATACCCCAGCTTCCTTCTGACATTGCACTCGGGAGGGGCCACAGAAGAGTCATAATGTAAAAAAAAGTAGGCCACAATATTTTGATGGATTTTTAATATCACCATGGTTATGAAACACAAACCTCGGGAGAGAATCCTGAAGAAAGGATTAGGCAAATTGTAACCCTCTAAAACAGGAGTACCTACTTACATCCAGTTATCGGGATGAAAAAATAAAAAAAGTAAACCGCCGTTCCAGGCGTTGGTTTTTCGCCCGATAACCGAAGTTGTCCCGGGCGTGCCCTGCCGCCCTCAAGGAGAGGGTCGGAACTGTCCAGGACATGTCGCTCTAATGAAAAAATATCCAGGCATTCTGCGAGCTAACAACAACAATTTCTCGAATTGGTTCGTTTAGGTGGATAATGAAAAATCAAATATAGGAAAGATGTGCCAATATTGGGGAAGTACTGCGAGTAATGGGAACCCCAGTGGAAAAGGCGTTTCCATGAGATATCACGAGAGATACCAACAATCGAGCGAGTTACCATGAGAGATAGCGGGGCACCTGGTCGATTTTCCATCATTCCCAAGCTTCAAACATTGCAATTACTTGTCATCATCTCGTCAGTGTTCCTCGCCTCGATTTTCCATCATGTATATTCAATCGATTCAATTACTGCACCTGACTCGTTCGAGTTCATTCGAAACGTTTGCTCTCGCCATAATTAGTACTGTTTGCGCGGAGCAGTGCTACACATGAGCTGTTTACAATGCTTGCGCACCCTCTATAACTGGAATGTACATAAGTACGCGCAATTCAGACATGGACCGGGACAAGGGATCGCATCCAAAAGGAATTTTGAAACTAGCCTCCTCCCTTTCCCACCGAGGGCTTTCACCTTTCCTACTCGCTTTACATGAAGGTGTGTTCAATATTAATTAGGTTTCCCCAGCTTCTGTGTTAGAGTGTAAACAGCGGAAAATCCGGGCGCTTTGAGAAGAAATTTCCTTTGAACATTATACGAAATATGTGATAACTAATTTGCCAAGCTGAGCAAGTTGCAGTATTTCAGCATGGATTCAGCGTGTTTCACTGCACTATTGCAGAATTGTCTCGCAGAGTAAGAATCGCATGTTTGTTGTAATACCAGGAAGTTCTACAGCAAAATTTATCATGAGGATTGTACAGACTACAGTTCCCAAGCTCAATTCAGTAAAGATTTGTATTGATATTATTAATTGAACCTTTGCCTGGTTGAACACGATTACGCTTTCGCCTCGATAAACTATCAAGTGGAAGGAGTCTCAGAAAAGGCTGTAGATGCTTTTTTACTTCCATATTTTTACAGAGCGAGTTGAAATATTGAAATCGTATAAAACTGAAATCGGATCATCAGGGTTCCGAAAAACCCGCTCATAGAGTTTTACTCGGAATTACTATCTGAAAATCACTCAAACGAATTCCGAATTCGGGATTCTCAAACGAGTGGAAAACAAATTTTGTGGCTCAAGTCGTTTTCATTTATTAAGAATTGGGAAAATTTTGGAAAACTCAAAAACGTCTCACTAAAACTACAATAAATCCTAAACGGTTAAGCTACCGCCGTGGCGATGGTCTCATTCGATTCAGCATAGAAAAATCTATAGAAAATAATGCCTCACATGCCTGAGTTGCAAATTTCCTGAAAAACACGCATTTTTCCCACTTCAACAGCTGCTTACCTGGCCTTAAAATTAAGGTAGGGTTCTGTCGAGACGTTAGGACCAGCTAGATACGGAACCTGATTTTTGGTGAATATTTCAAAAATTTACAACTCCTTCCCCCTGAAAACCCCCGGACGGCGGACGGCGAACGGACAAACAATTTTTATTGCAGATTCGGATTGTACACCTCTTGAAACGTAAACCAACAAATTTCAAGGGGATGTTGAAAAAATGTGTTTGTGCACTATAACAAGAAAAATGGGCATGTAGCATTGGTCAACCTATTGGTAATAAATAATAGATTCTGGCAAATTTTTGCTTAAGGTAACTAGTTTCAGAAAAATCGAATCAACGGTCCTGAAATTCCCAAATCAAAAAAGTTCCCTTGTCTCATAGAAACGAATGTGTGGTGGTCACGTTCAATTTGTAATGTCACCCTTGTATTGCCATCAGTTGATGGTTATTTTAAAGAAACCAATAAACTTTGCAAATTCGACTCGAGAGCTCAATCAAAAACATTCTCGACATGCAAGGTATTGTTTGCCTCACCATTTCGCAGAAATTCTGTCTTTCAGAGGTTCCACCAAGATACGAACCCAAGTAAGAACAAACGGCACTTGGAAATAAACATTCACCACGATCAACTAGTTTACGAAAATATCCAAATTTCGTCAGCATGACAACAATCGCTCATTCCGGCCATTCGATAGTATATGATAACAGTGATACCGCGAACTAAACACAATGAAGAGGATGTAAGACAATGGCAGTTGCTATTCGATCGAGAAGTTACGCTCGGGTAGTTTCCAGCTTGGTGAGGCATGGTAAATCTTGATACAATCATAAAACAAATACCGTATACTTCGGTGCAATATTCAAAGGGATATGATAAGGAGTGTTCCTTAACTTCACAAGGCGTTGCATGTTCGATTAGTTTGAGATCAAAAGCCGAACTGCGTACACTATTTGCTGAAGAATGCAAAACATGATCTTGCACGACAATATCGGATCGCCGTCGTACCATACCTGAGCGATCCCAGGCCATCCAGGCTTGTTAATCTGTGGAACCTGCCATACGCTAGCAAACATTTTTGCAACTAATTGCTGATAAAAGTTACTCAACCTATCACATTTTTTCGATCGCTTTAAAAAATACCACTTTTTTACTTCAAAGATTTTTTCGTGATTTAAACCCCAATTTCGTCGCTTAAGAAGCAACAGGTGCTAACGCAATTTTTGGCCAAATTGAGATTCTCATACTTACCGTTGGATTCGTCTTTTCAAGCCAGATCGATTGTTGAGGTCGATAATTCTTTCTAAAAAATCTATAGTAGGTACCGAACGATTGATTGGAGGTGATTGCTGCTAATGCAGTCCTTCTGCAACGACCTTCTTTCACAATCAGTTCAGTGCCGGGACCCTATCAGCAAACTTCAATCAAACTCAACTTCGAGATCAACGTAAACTTCGAGATCAAAGTAAACTTCGAGATCAAAATCAACTTCGAGATCAAAGTCAACTTTGAGTTCAAACTCAACTTCGAGATCAAAGTCAACTTCGAGTTCAAACTCAACTTCGAGATCAAAGTCAACTTCGAGTTCAAACTCAACTTCGAGTTCAAAGACAACTTCGAGATCAAAGTCAACTTCGAGTTCAAACTCAACTTCGAGATCAAAGTCAACTTCGAGTTCAAACTCAACTTCGAGATCAAATTCGACTTCAAGATCAAACTCAACTTCGAGATCAAACTCAACTTCGAGTTCAAACTCAACTTCGAGATCAAAGTCAACTTCAAGATCAAAGTGAACTTCGAGATCAAAGTCAACTTCGAGTTCAAACTCAACTTCGAGATCGAAGTCAACTTCGAGTTCAAACTCAACTTCGAGTTCAAACTCAACTTCGAGTTCAAACTCAACTTCGAGATCAAAGTCAACTTCGAGTTCAAAATCAACTTCGAGATCAAAGTCAACTTTGAGTTCAAACTCAACTTCGAGATCAAAGTCAACTTCGAGTTCAAACTCAACTTCGAGATCAAAGTCAACTTCGAGTTCAAACTCAACTTCGAGATCAAAGTCACTTCGAGTTTAAACTCAACTTCGAGTTCAAACTCAACTTCGAGTTCAAACTCAACTTCGAGATCAAAGTCAACTTCGAGTTCAAACTCAACTTCGAGATCAAATTCAACTTCAAGTTCAAACTCAACTTCGAGATCAAACTCAACTTCGAGTTCAAACTCAACTTCGAGATCAAAGTCAACTTCGAGTTCAAACTCAACTTCGAGATCAAAGTCAACTTCGAGTTCAAACTCAACTTCGAGATCAAATTCGACTTCAAGATCAAACTCAACTTCGAGATCAAACTCAACTTCGAGTTCAAACTCAACTTCGAGATCAAAGTCAACTTCGAGTTCAAACTCAACTTCGAGATCAAAGTCAACTTCGAGTTCAACGTCAACTTCGAGATCAAAGTCAACTTCGAGTTCAAAGTCAACTTCGAGTTCAAAATCAACTTCGAAATCAAAGTCAACTTCGAGATCAAAGTCAACTTCGAGTTCAACGTCAACTTCGAGATCAAAGTCAACTTCGAGTTCAAACTCAACTTCGAGTTCAAAATCAACTTCGAGATCAAACTCAACTTCGAGATCAAACTCAACTTCGAGTTCAAAGTCAACTTCGAGTTAAAACTCAACTTCGAGATCAAAGTCAACTTCGAGTTCAAACTCAACTTCGAGTTCAAACTCAACTTCGAGATCAAAGTCAACTTCGAGTTCAAACTCAACTTCGAGTTCAAACTCAACTTCGAGTTCAAACTCAACTTCGAGTTCAAACTCAACTTCGAGATCAAAGTCAACTTCGAGTTCAAACTCAACTTCGAGATCAAAGTCAACTTTGAGTTCAAACTCAACTTCGAGATCAAAGTCAACTTCGAGTTCAAACTCAACTTCGAGATCAAAGTCAACTTCGAGTTCAAACTCAACTTCGAGATCAAAGTCAACTTCGAGTTTAAACTCAACTTCGAGTTCAAACTCAACTTCGAGTTCAAACTCAACTTCGAGATCAAAGTCAACTTCGAGTTCAAACTCAACTTCGAGATCAAATTCGACTTCAAGATCAAACTCAACTTCGAGATCAAACTCAACTTCGAGTTCAAACTCAACTTCGAGATCAAAGTCAACTTCGAGTTCAAACTCAACTTCGAGATCAAAGTCAACTTCGAGTTCAAACTCAACTTCGAGATCAAATTCGACTTCATGATCAAACTCAACTTCGAGATCAAACTCAACTTCGAGTTCAAACTCAACTTCGAGATCAAAGTCAACTTCGAGTTCAAAGTCAACTTCGAGTTCAAACTCAACTTCGAGATCAAAGTCAACTTCGAGTTCAACGTCAACTTCAAGATCAAAGTCAACTTCGAGTTCAAACTCAACTTCGAGATCAAAGTCAACTTCGAGTTCAAAGTCAACTTCGAGATCAAAGTCAACTTCGAGTTCAACGTCAACTTCGAGATCAAAGTCAACTTCGAGTTCAAACTCAACTTCGAGTTCAAAATCAACTTCGAGATCAAACTCAACTTCGAGATCAAACTCAACTTCGAGTTCAAAGTCAACTTCGAGTTAAAACTCAACTTCGAGATCAAAGTCAACTTCGAGTTTAAACTCAACTTCGAGTTCAAACTCAACTTCGAGTTCAAACTCAACTTCGAGATCAAAGTCAACTTCGAGTTCAAACTCAACTTCGAGATCAAAGTCAACTTCGAGTTCAAAATCAACTTCGAAATCAAAGTCAACTTCGAGTTCAAAGTCAACTTCGAGTTGGAGTCAACTTCGAGATCAAAGTCAACTTCGAGTTCAAAATCAACTTCGAGATCAAAGTCAACTTTGAGTTCAAACTCAACTTCGAGATCAAAGTCAACTTCGAGTTCAAACTCAACTTCGAGATCAAAGTCAACTTCGAGTTCAAACTCAACTTCGAGTTCAAAGTCAACTTCGAGTTCAAACTCAACTTCGAGATCAAAGTCAACTTCGAGTTCAAACTCAACTTCGAGATCAAAGTCAACTTCGAGTTCAAAGTCAACTTCGAGATCAAAGTCAACTTCGAGTTCAACGTCAACTTCGAGATCAAAGTCAACTTCGAGTTCAAACTCAACTTCGAGTTCAAAATCAACTTCGAGTTCAAACTCAACTTCGAGATCAAAGTCAACTTCGAGTTCAAACTCAACTTCGAGATCAAATTCGACTTCAAGATCAAACTCAACTTCGAGCTCAAAGTCAACTTCGAGATCAAAGTCAACTTTGAGATCAAACTCAACTTCGAGATCAAAGTCAACTTCGAGTTCAAACTCAACTTCGAGATCAAAGTCAACTTCGAGTTCAAACTCAACTTCGAGATCAAACTCAACTTCGAGTTCAAACTCGACTTCGAGATCAAACTCAACTTCGAGTTTAAACTCAACTTCGAGTTCAAACTCAACTTCGAGATCAAACTCAACTTCGAGATCAAAGTCAACTTCGAGTTCAAACTCAACTTCGAGATCAAAGTCAACTTCGAGTTCAAACTCAACTTCGAGATCAAACTCAACTTCGAGTTCAAACTCGACTTCGAGATCAAACTCAACTTCGAGTTTAAACTCAACTTCGAGTTCAAACTCAACTTCGAGATCAAACTCAACTTCGAGATCAAACTCAACTTCGAGATCAAAGTCAACTTCGAGATTAAACTCAACTTCGAGATTAAACTCAACTTCGAGTTCAAACTCAACTTCGAGATCAACATTATAACATTTATGGGTCATTCTAAAATTATGGGACTATTTCAGGTGTCGGAAAAACGAAAAAAAAAGTTCGATTTCCCCACTTTTTTTTGGTGTTACGGTCTTTGTAGGGTTCCCTCAGTACAATTCTGAAGCGGGACCACACTTTACCTCGTAGTTTCTGAAATATCAAATTTTGAAAATTTGTACTAGGTATATAAAATTTTTTTAATAATTATTAGGAAAAAAAATTGGGTTGTGAGAAAAAATTTCTATTGCAGATTTGTGTTCTAGAACCTTTGAAACATGAAAGAAAATGCGTAGATAACATACTTTTATATTTAAATACGTCCGAATTTCGGTTAAACAGGGGGGTTTTACTGAGACAAAACTTAAGAATATAATATTTTTTGTAGATATTTTCGTATGAAATTTTTTGTTTGCCCACTGATTGGAAGATGGACCAATTTCAATTATTTTCACAAAAGTTTGAATGAAATATAACAGTCTGTACAGCAGAAAGAAACTATCCCTCATCAGATTTAATCACTCATCTGATCGGCACTCGATAGAAATCACGAGGCGCAACGTCGAACAATCGATGAAATCACAAGAAACCGTCGAGCTCTCAAGCGTTAAAACGAAGAGCCTGATGTTCTCTGAAACCGGACCGCAAGGAGGAGACCCTCGGCGAGGGAGAAGGACGGACGATCGAGCCTTTCACTTCTGCCCGCGCAGCCCACCTACTTGTTTGGGGACCGGTTTTCCACCGACCTCCCCACTCAGATCTACCGACTGCCTTCCTCTAGTGATCTCCCATTATTTATTTCATCACATTTCACATTGTCATTGTCATTTAATCGCAACATTTGTGTCACATATTAATTAGATACCTACCTAAGATGTTGAGATGAAAACAGAGGAAAAACCAGTGGTGCGTAGATAACACACAATACTTCCATATTTTGAAACGTAAAATTGTGACACAATTTGATCATGTTTTGACTGCTTTTGAAAGTGTTTAGGTCAAAATTATCAAAAAATTCAGTATTAAAATTTTAAAATTCGCTCAAAATGAAAAAACGCCACATTTTCGGAACGTAAAAAATATCCACATATTCTGCAAGGTAAAACAAAGATTTTAAGACCAAGAACGCTCAAATCGGTTCATTTTTGCGGCCGGAAAAAAATAAAATAGAAAACACTAAAAATGCAAATATCTCGGAAGTACTGTGCGTTATCCAAATTCCGATTAAACAGGGTGTTAGGTCTTGCCG
This sequence comes from Nesidiocoris tenuis, assembly GCA_036186465.1. Lineage (NCBI taxonomy): Eukaryota > Metazoa > Arthropoda > Insecta > Hemiptera > Miridae > Nesidiocoris > Nesidiocoris tenuis. Next base: position 24,036,970 of record AP028910.1, on the reverse strand, counting down.
AGACAAACATTTCAGTTCAAGAAATTTGAAAAAAGGTTGAGAAATGAGGGAGTTATGGCCATTTTTGTAAATGACCACAGACGGACAGACGGACAGACAGACAGACGGACACACGGACACACAGACACTTGTTCGGGAAGTGATTCTGAGTAAATGTGTATAAGAAAAAGTTTTTTCTGAAGCTCCGTTCCGATTCTCGATTTTAGGACGATCACAATACTTCCATTTACTCTGTAAATATGGAAGTAATAAGTAGATCAGTGGCATGTGCACATTAGTTTTCTGTGTATCCGAAGAACTCTGCAAATTCTGCACAGGGGTTCATTTTTCGATCGCAAAGACAAACCTTATGATATATAAGATGCAGATAAGTGAATAGCGCAGGAATCTCTCTCTCTTCCCGCCCGTGTCCCCGTGCGTCCGTATTGTCGCTTTTTTCCCTTAATTCAATTTTTTCACGTTTAAAACTCACTTTTTTCACTTTTTTGAAACTTAAAAACTCACTTTTTTAAAATTTACTTTTTTCACTTTTTTAAAATTAAAAAAAATTTTTTTTTTTTCAAAAATCGAAAATCGGGTTTCGAGGTCTTGTTGCCAGCCCCTTTGTGCTTCCGTGTAAAAAATTCCAGGTCCCTGCGTGCGATAGATTTGGCTGGAGAGCTCGGTCAAACGAACAAACAAACACTTGCTTTTATTATTATAGATAAGAAGCCACCTTTTCATTGGAAACGTCAGTTTTCGTAGGATGGAGAAATCGGTCAGCAAGAATACTAACTATCCTACGGCAGGTACCATAGATTAACACCAAGTAGAAGCATCCATTATAATGGCTGATAATTATCAGTGTCAGCTCGTACGAATTAGTCAGCATCTACTCCAAAGTGCGAAAGTTATTCCGTATTATTTAAGTATAACGGTTGCAAGGTATGGTAAACGACGACGGTTTAAAATCCCAGAGGGACGAGTTCGATTTGGAATGACCATAATTCTTTGAATTCAATTTTTTTCGCTCGAGATGTCCCCCTGGTCGAAACCAAACGTCCCGGAGTGGATTATAGGTCCCGCGAGATTAGACGACGCTCCTGAACGGACGTACTGGGACTCGGCTGTCTGCTTCGGAGTTTTACCGAGTTCTGTCTCGCGTGAATTGAGAGCGCTGTTCGCCCTACGCGTCTCGCAACATAAACATAAATATAAGAGAGAGCGAAAAAAAGACGCTTTTTCATCGAACAGGTCGCAAAATATGGCAGACTGCTCGATTGTGCGTTGAATCGATTCAGCATAAGCATCCCGTAGCTGATCAATAGGCAACATTAACTGAGCTCGAAGAGCACTTGATTTGAAAAAACAGTGGTGTGTAGGTAACACACATTGCTTCCATATTTTGGCGTAAAGGTGTGACACAATTTGATCATATTTTGACTGCTTTTGAGGGTGTTTGGCTAAAAAATACCAAAAAACTCTCTATGCAAGTTTGAAACCTCCCCTAAAATAAAAACTCGCCAAGTCATCGGAGTAAAAAAAATATTCACATATTTTGCGAGGCAAAACAAGGATTTTAAAACCAAGAACGACCAAATCGGTTCATTTTTGGGGCCTTAAAAAAATAAAATAGAAAACACTGAAAATGCAAATGTATCAAAAGCCCTGTGAGTTATTTAGGTAAATTCCGATTAAACTGGGTGTTAGGTCTTGCCGAGACAAACATTTCAGTTTGAGAAATTTGAAAAAAGGTTGAAAATTGATGGAGCTACGGCCATTTTTGTAAATGACCGCAGACGGACACAGAGACACTTGTTCTGGATGTGATTCTGAGTAAATGTGTTTAAGTAAAAGTTTTTTCTGAAACTCCGTTCCGATTCTCGATTTTAGGACGGTTACAGTACTTCCATTTACCCTGTAAATATGGAAGTAATAGATTGAAAAGTTTGTCGAAGATTACAGTATTATCAAGCTTACAATAAGTACATGACTTATTGTGTAGTAGCTATAGGTTCTTATTTGTGTATAGCTAAGTACCAAGTTTAATAGCTAGGCACTTGAGTACTTAGTTTTATAGCTTTAAATGTATTATAATTAGTTGACTTCCTCACGCCATCATCGTTGATAAGTATAATTTGGGTGACTAATTGTAAACTACAATGATGAGAGGAAGTCACATAATGATGAAAGGAAGTCACACAATTGCCCTCCCCCTTAACCAAGGCAAATAGTTAGATTTACTTATTGATTTAGTTAGAATTACATAGTTGATTCATATAATAATACATCTTAATGTCCACAATATAACCCACAATGTCCACAACATATAATGATGTCCCTAAATTATAATATCCCGATCCTTCCTCGAATGTAGCGAAGAAGGAATAACAGAGTTGGCCTCTCTCTATTATATGCTTCAGCACATTCAGCTCTCAGGCTAATTGCCATCAACATTGATGGTGTACGTGATCAACGTGAGTTTAGTTCCAATAAATAGAATGATGCAATAAATTCCATTATTATTGGCGGCATACGTATGTAAGTAAATTTGCCGATCACCTTCTCATTGCGCCATTCTCTGGACCCTTCTAATCCGCAAGCGACGCGACGGCCGGCAACTGGATAATAAACGGGAGCTGATATCATTAACGGCCACAACAGGTCCCACCACCCGCACCAAACCTGACGACCTCCAGCCCACCCCCTGGCACGGCCTCTCTCTCAGACTTGGAACATCCCCTTGCTCCATCGCTGTCAATCTGCCGGCTAGGCCTACGTCTACCTACCACCACCATCAGGTACGTGGCTGGAACTAACTATACCTACTCTGCCGGCCGTCTAATTAATTTCGATTTGTCGCCAGAGGCGAGAGCTGACGTCGTGAAAAGAGTAATCCCTGTCTGGGATAGCCAGACCAGCCAAACCTAAGTTAGTGCTAAGTCAGCATATGCATCCCATCTGCTGACCCAATGACAGCTAACCGGGCGCTTCTGTTACGATTCGGCCCCTACATCGGTGATAATAATCTACCTCTACGAGAATAATAACCAGAACAGTTCGAAATCAATACGTACCATAATTGAGAAGTTTTTCAAAAGGGAACGTATCCAATTTTTCGAAAAACCGGTTTCTCTGCATTTTCTGAATCTTTTAGATAAGCCTCATGTTTTTTTATTCCAAACGGAACGATTCCCTTTGGTACAATTCAACCAAAAGGTAACGAATCCACTCCCTTCAACTTTTTCAGATTTGTTCAGAGATTTTTCGATGGGGGAATGCCCGAAAATTGGATCACTTTTAACAAACAACATTAGGTAGGTCCCTAAACGTCCCATTGAGTTTATCCGATAATAATTTTTCTGACACACATTTACCATGGTCCCATCGACTATGAAAGTATGGGATTAAAGGGGAAACAACATGAATGTTTGCGAATTAACATGTATCTAATAATAATGGAAGTTTTTCGGTGATAAGAATTTTTTATAGAACACTCGAATTACTCCTGGAATTGGGCAATGCGGATTGTGTTATTAGGGGAAATTCGTTCAATAGCTACCTAATACTCCACTATCAACCTTGAAAAATCAAATTTTCGGACAATTAACAAAATACAATAGTAATAATATTGTCGGATGCGACAGCAATTTGAAATATCAATTGGAGGTCAAGTTGTACGGTTGGAAATGGGATAGCGTGATCAATCCGAGCAGTTGAACCTCCAAACACAACAAAGTACCAACCGGTTTAGCATCCTCATCCGTATGGCCCGGATGCGACAAACGGTCAATTCCACACCGGAACCAAATCGTTCTCTCATCTCAGCCAGTCGGTGTACGAGATTGTGACACGTCATATTGCCAGTGATAATGGGATACAGAGCCGCAGACCCTTGGAATGAGGGTTGATTACTTAGTAAACATATCCGAGCCTCGAGACCAAGGTCAGATTCCAAAAAGGTGCTTGGGTCACGCACAGGACTTCTGTCATTTGATGCGTGAATTTCGGTTCAAGATGTTTGTACTGATCTTGACAACAAACACGGTTCATTGCAAAATGCCACCCGGTAAACGTGCCTGTTTGGCTTTGGGGGAAGTAAATTGAAGCGATTTGCTTCTCATATTTGATGAATTTTTTGTTGCAGATTTACTGAACATTTTTTATCGCATTGAAAAGTTCACGTGGGCAATTAATGCAAACCAATCCTGATTTCACGGGTCGATCATCCATCCACAATGAAAATTTCAGGGTGGGTTAAAAAATGTTTTAGAAAAGTTCACGCGGGTAAATTTACGTGATTTCCTTCTCTTATTTGATGAACTTTTTATTGCAGATTCGGATTCTACACCCTTTGGAACGTAAACCGTGAAAATTTCAGGGTACTTTAGTCAGCAGATCGGGGTAGGGTCTACCTTAAGAAAAACTGAGCTTTCGATATGCTATAACATTTTAGGCCTATAAAAGCAATGCAAACAATCCTGTCGATCATCCGTATACAATAAAAATTTCAGGGTGAGTTGGAAAATTTTTTTCTTATGCAACTTTTATCGAATTGTGTTTGATCGACCCTCCTGTAGGTAATTTGTCCAGATATTGAGCTCCATTCCTAAAGCAACATCTGGACGAATTCCAATTTTCGGCCGTTGTGAAACGAGTTCCAGTTCCCAATTAGCTAATTCCATAATTTACTGAGCGAAGTATGTAATGCAGAAGTAAGGGATGCAGTGCTTGGTTTACGCTTCGTTGGAAATTTCGAGTGTGAAAAGTGTACGGTAAAGTCAAGATTTGGAGCCATGCGAGGACCTAAGTCGAAGGGTTCAGAAAATCAACAGGTGGCTCTTCCACCCCTCCTGCCCATCTTAACCCCCTCCAACCCTCTACCGTACCAACAGCTCCCGGTCCAATAGGAGGCAACGTAAGGGCCTCGTTCCCGCTTGGACCAGTGCCATCTCCACTCAACGAAATCCATTAATTTTTTCTGGAGCCCTGTATTTGGGTGGAAACGTAAACGTATTGTTCGAATTAAATGCCAGTTCCAACGTTTTCATTGGCAGGTAACTACGTTCGTCTAATTCAGCTACACTGCCGAGTCCTGCTACTCTCAGCAGTAATCCTGGGCCGGTTGTTTACTAGTAGTATACACACTAACGCTCTTCATTCTTTATTTTCTATTTCCCGGGTAAATTATCTACCTTGTGAATGGACCTGAGGAACGAGCCTGAAATTGGAATGTTAATTCCCGAAGATCGTGTTATGAGCCATCGAACAGTGAGTTCACAAAATTTTGGCCAACAGGCTGGTCCGATTCGAATGGTTTTTGTTTTGTTCATAGGTCTTTGGAACAGTTTAGCTAAGTAAAAATGTAAAATGTTCTCCTTAATTGATATTTTTTCGACCAGTTTGGAGGCTATGAGGGTCAAAACGATCAAAAACACGAATGGGAGTTACCATGATGAAAGAATATTTGCATATTCTGCAAAACTGAAATAAAATTTAAAGGGACGATTCATTGACAAAATGTATTCATCCGATATCTAAGGAAGCTTTCGATAAACATTGCCAATAGATGACTCGGATACTTATCGGATATCATCTGAATTTCATCTATCATCTGATTTTTTTAACCTTTGATGAATTTTCGATAAAAATTTGATTCTAAAGCATCCTCGGATACGTATCGGTTTAATGAGTTTTTTCAATAGACCGCAGGCCTAAGACCATGAGCTCAAATCGGTTTATTTTTGTCAAAAAAAAAGTGCCTTCATTACGTACTGTATACAGTGCTACTACAGTATTACTAAGTATACTTAGTAATTTAAGTCCCGGTTAAACAGGATGATGGCTCTGATCTAAACAAATATTCCATGAAAAAAGGGTTGAGAATAGAGAGAGCACGTTTACAAACGTACACGTACGTATCCATAGCCCAACTAACGAAATGGCGAAAAACCAGCCGGAATTTTCGAAATAATGCCGGCTTATCAAAATTCTAAAATTAGTCATGCATACTAACATGACGATAGTCATCTGCAAGCTAAGAAAACTTTACGATCATTGCGGCCCATCAAAATTCCAAACAGACATGTTCCAGTCATGATCCCTGCCCGAGAAAAAATATTTAAACCTTTATAGCTCATTCGATATTGTCGATCCATTCCTATATTTACGACGCTTCTACCCTAATCGAGTATGAAGAAAACCTGTATTTACTGGCATTGCGATGCTATTTGAGCATTCGAGAAAATGCATTTTACGAGTACTTCCTAGTTCACGAACTGAATGGATACTGAATGGTATGATGGGCGAATGAATGGATACCGAATCGGAGAATCTGATTAATTTTCCGATGTCAGAATAAATTACGTCTGTCGACCTTTTTATTATGACCGTGCGCATTTGACGGGTGATTCCTAACTGACTCCCGGGAAGCAAAAAACGTCCCAACTGACTCCAGAAGCGAAAAACGAAAGTATCAACTTCTGCTATTCTAGAGGAGGGTGAATCCTACCAAATCGGTCAAAAGGTCCTAGCTGACTCCCATACCGGCCTTACACTGCTTGGCGTATTTTTTTACGCGTACACCATGAGTCCTAATCTCGCCCGAGGCGTAATATGCAAAAATTTTTGCCCATTATATCAACAGGTTTTTTTTAGAAAGCAATACGTTTTAATACAATGCTTGTTCAATGGAAAATATATTAAAATTACTTTCCTTACTCTGATAGCCCCCAAATCATTCCAAATGAATTATCAATTCTGTTCAAAACGGTAGAATTGAGGGACACCACTGGTTTTTTCAAAGAGTTGGATCCCAATCCGCAATATAAATTTTTATTGCCGTCCGCCGCCTGGGGTTTTATAGGGAATTGTGTATTCGTTAGTTTTTGAAATGATCATCATAAAATCTGATTCCGAATTAGTTAGCCTACAACGAATACATCGGAAACGAATAGGAAACGCGTGTTTTCTATAGAACGAACGATGTTGCAATTTTTCAGTATCATGAAATTTCATATTATCTGATAAAATTATTGCTTAAGGACCAATGTCAGTAAACATTTAACATCATGATTAGCTCAACATGGAGAATGACTGATTATATCAACTTTGTTCATTCCCACCAATAACAGTTAGGGTCAAGTGGGGTAATTATGAACAAATTGCAACAATTTTACAAACTGACAGCTCTCAGAAGTACCTAGTCCATGTAAAAACCTGGAAACCTCTCTAAAACAATCGGTTTACATCCCCAATACACTGTGAGACAGTTTTTGAATTTTTTTGACTGCTGTATGGTCTTTGAAAACCGCTGTTCATAATTACCCCTTATGTTCATAATTATCCCATAGGGTATGGGGTAATTATGAACAGCGATTTTGACGTTTAAAAGAGGTGTTCAAAAGGTTACATTTGATTCATTTCACACTGTTACATGTGACAGTTAGCACGAACGTGTTACACTAGGCGTATGAGATGTAAAAGACGATGTTCATAATTACCCCATAGCATAGTTCACAATTACCCCAAGATCCAAATAAATCAAGTCAATATACTTACATACTCCCAAAATATCATAATTCAAACGAAAATCACCTAGTTTGTACCATTTCATTGCTAAAAATGGACAAGAAGTGCAAAAAAACTCTCAGAAAAAAATGTTCATAATTACCCCATACCCAAAAAAGTATGGGGTAATTATGAACACCCTCTGTAAGTCACTGAGAACGAGATATGGCAAAACTTGAGTGAAATCCTGTTGAAGAAACAATTAACGCATGTAAAAATATTGAAAACAATAACTTCACACAATTTTTTCAGCCAGAAGAGGGAAGAACCTCAAACACAAAAAAACTGTTTTACAAACTTTTTAATAAGGTTTTTGATAAACACGTAAATGGCGTCATCGGCGTTGCCAAGTTGGAGAAAAAAAAGTCGTAACCTATCAATGAGAGAATGAACATTCGATTGCTACATCTTTTTGATTTTTCCATTGCTCACAGGGGCGCAAACATACTTTGTTCTTGATTACCCCATGTTCATAATTACCCCACTTGACCCTAAGCAGTGCGCAGTGCATTCGGCGTAAAATGTTCGGTGGAATTGGACCTCAGACTATTAGGGGCCTCAAATAATTAATAATCAAGGAATTAAAAAATCCTTAAGGATTCGAAAGTTATGCGAAACAATCGACAAATCTAGACCGATATTTCCTTCAGCAAAGTGTTAGGGATAATGTTGGACACTAAATAATTGAAAAATGAAATGAAAAATACCTGAAGCCCCCCCCCCCCCTTCAACTTGGAGCCAAAGCGTGAGGGGGGGGGGGGCTGCCGAAATTTTGAACCTTTTTTTCTAGTTTTTGCCTACAACGTGAAAACTATGCGTCCCAAGAGAGAAGTTTACACAACAAAAAGAAAGCTGATGAAGTTTTCTAAACGAACCATTTTTCAGATCCTTTTTATTTTTATCCGATCGTGACAAATCAAAAAATGACAATCTCGAGAAATTGGCTTTGGTAATTTTTATGGCAAAATTTTTGGGCTTTTCAGGGCTCAATTTATTATTGGAGGATTACATTCCCTGTTAATTTGTATTTCACAGATCTACCTACACAAATATAATAGTTTTTTCAGCTGTACGTCCATCGGGCAGTTTAGCCCATTCAAGGCTACGAATCTAGGGGGGAATTTTTCACTTTTGGAAATCTGGAATGTGTTTAGCGTAAGTGGGAAGTAAACATAGGTACTGAATGAACCCGACCCAAGACCCAGCCAAAATGGAAAAAGAGCCAGAACCGGGAGACTTTTTTGTTAGCATGCCTATGTCAAAACTATGCACCCCAAGAAAAATGTTACTTACGAAGAAAACAGATAAAATGTCCTAGAAGAATCGTATTCTGAAAAGAAGGATAGAAAGAGATTTCGGCCAATTCTGGTCAGGAAAGTGTCAAACAAGCAGTTTCAGGAAATGAGTATTTTTAGTCTTGAGAACGGATGAAAAAAAAATAGTAAAAAGGAAAATACTGAAGAAATGAAGGACGTCAATGTTGGCGGAAAATTTGCCATTCTATCTAGTGTATACCTCGGGGATTTGGGGACCGAAGCCCCCCCTGAATCCGCTACTGGTTTGCCATAATAAAGTGGTTTGCGAATATTAATGATATCGTTAACCGCTGATGCATTTATTTTACATGTGTAGAAAAAATGTGCATATGACTTTAACCGATTAATAGGTTATAGTTCAAGGCTGAAGAATTATATTCCTTGAGGACCGCTGGCTATAGCCAGCAATCACATCCTGCTGAGAACCGGCATATTATATCCACGCATGGGCCAAGCATCTGTGCCGTTATAGGAGGGACAATTTCCTATGCTATTCCACAGCTCAAATGAAAATTTCACAGGATTTCTTTCGCATCGCTGAAATTGAAACAATAAATATGGCTGTAGTTTGCTACGATGATTTTAAAAATCGTTTTCAATTTTTTTCCATCGTCGAAAAAAATATGTAAATTTGGAAATTTGTCAATCTGTAGGAGAAAAATTAAAAAAAAAAAAATTGAAAATAATTTTTGGTTACCTTGCCGCCGGAGACGTAGTTCATATCGGAGGGGAAGAGATCCTGAAGGAGAAGGGTCTCGTCGTCCAAAGCCGTCACTAGGGAGTCGGTGCAGGTGTTAGTGTTTTCGAGTGAGATTTTGATTTCATCTCGAGTGAGCCGGCCGCTCCGAATCTCGTCCACGGACTGAGCGGAGAGCCGGCCGTTCGGCAGCTTGAGGCTTGGCGCCCTCTCCCCTCCGCCCCCGCCTCCGCCTCCCACCACCCCCGCCGCCTCACGGTCCGGCTGCCTCCCACCGCCGCCGCCGTCTCTGTCTCGGTCCCTATCCCTGCTGAGGTCAGCTCTGTCCCTGTCCCGCTCGCACTCCCTGTCAACAAAAATGGATTAATTAACGATTGCGGGTAATTGCAACGAGCTGGAGCTGGTGATTTGGGGAGCGAATTTCCCGATGCTCACAAGAATTTGATTGGACAGTAGCAAATAATTAGGTAAATTATGATTAGCCGTAATTCTAGAACTCGGGTGGATTCAGCACGAATGACAACTGTTGAACGTCAATCGCAACGTGTTTTTCCCGCTCCCGGTTCATAGCTCATTCTTCACTTTTGTGTCACCTCCATCAACCCGTAAGGTGGATTCACAAGTGCAGAAACACCGTTTAAACACCATGATTACGATTGAATATTAGCAACCATCTCCCCCAAACACAATATCATAAGCCTTCTCACAGAGGCATGATTACAAAAATTGTTCAATATCCTCAAAATTTCTAGAGTGGTATACAGATCTCTAGGAAAGAGTATCGTCGTTGCTTAAGCACTTCCGCATCCGGGATTGCGGGAAATATTTCGCAAATTGAGAATAGTAGTGTGACAAGTCCAAAATGTCCAGTTTTGAGTTAAACTCGCAGGCAGCTCGATCTCAATGAGCTCTACAAGGAAATAGAATCGTTACAAGCCTATAGCTATAGCATTTTTCGAAATAGTGATGAGACAACTCCAAATTTTTTCGAAATGTGAGCAAATACACCATTCATTTTTTCCTTGGCGAAACTATGTTCAATATATTGAATATAATCCAATACATTTCGCGTAAACGCGAAACTTAAAACTCGTTTTCCCAAAATTGCAGGTTTTTGACTTGTCACACTGCTTCTCAGGGTGCGATTTATTCGATTTGATGCAGAAGTGCCTAAGAAACGACGATACTATTTCCATACAGATCAGTACACCACTCTAGAAAATTAGAGGATATCGACCTTAAAGCACAAAGGGCATGTGTCCAAAAATGGCATAATGAAAAATAAGTCTTTGATCAATTTACAAAAATAATGGTTTCTCCCATAGTTTTCAATTCTATAAAAAAAAATTCGCTAAATTAAAAATGTTTCTCTGGCCGAGACCTACAACCTCGTTTAACCAGAACTTTGGTAACACTTCCAAGATAAACGCTCTTTAAATATTTGTCGTTTTTCTATTTTATCGTTTTTTGGCCCCAAAAACAGATGCAAGGATCATGATTCTTGGAGCGATCGATAGGTCCTGATGAGTAAATTCTTTCGGTACCCAAATCTCGAAATGGATATTTTGGGACATACGCCCTTTGTGCTTTATGGTATCGATATTGAACTATTTTCGTAACCATGTGTCTATGAGAAGGCATATGATTTTGTGTTTGGGGGAGATGGTTGCTAATATTCCATCGTAATCATGGTAAAAATGGCGTTCAAATGGTGTTTTCAGGTCAAATCAAATGGTGGTTGTCAGTTGGTTTGGTACTGAGGATGGCTTGACCGTGGCACTCCTAGTGCTAAAAAATCAGAAATGACCTCAAATCCAAATATTAATGAGAGCCCAGCGTTTTTCGCATTTCTTGAAAAGGAAGGTTTGTCTAGCCACAAAAATGAACCGATTTGGGCGCACTTGACATCTATGTCGCCGAAAAAGTTAATATTTTTTCATTCCAGTAACTTGAAGCATTTCGATTTTAATTAATTTTGGTAATTTATACGCCATTTTTGTGTTCCTGAAGTCTCCCGAAAATGAGTCGAAATGAAATCAATTTGGCTTGCAGTTTTATCGGCCAAAATATTGAAGTAATTTTATCTATGCGCACCGCTGGTTTCAAAATTATTTTGCTAAAATGCGGTATTTCTGTAATTGCGGACAGAAAGATTCACGGGTAGGTACGCTGTTTTGAAACGTGATTCAGAACAACTCGTACACGAGTGTATTCCCAAAACTTTCGTCCGTGAAACCAGTCCGATTTTCAATTATGGACGATTACAATACTTCCATAGGCTCTGTAAATTAGTAAATCGTGCTGGAATAAATTTGATCATCTTTCTAATTATACGATTAATTACGTGATCCCTTATCTACGAACGCGTGTTAACAGTAGGCATCGGCAATAGCAGCGTTTAAAAAAGAGATGATAACAATCATGTTCGAAAATCAGAGATTCATCATGTTCTGTTGATTGCTCATTTCGACAGGCCTGCAACTCCTTCTGTCTTGATTAGTAAAACCTCACGATTGCTCAAGTCGATAGAATTCTATTCGTCTAAACATGTTGAACCGGGCATGTTTGGAGTATCTCGAGGAATTTGGGTCATCATCGTAAGTAGAAGATTAGGTCGTTCCATGACAACTCAAAAGCGATTGAAAACTATCTCCAGTGATTTGTTTGAATTGGAAGAGATAATTCGTTCTCAAGGAAATGTGGGGTTTTGTTTGAAACCATACATCGTACACGTACGGCATGTTTTGGTTTTGGAGCCGGTCTCACGGGATCATAATCCGTTTCGGTCAACAGTTAAGACTCTGTGGGTCCAAATCCCATCCGCGCAATTCTTGGAGCCCGGGAAGCTTTTATTTCTGTACACCATCGTGTCCCTCACCTTTCAAGCCACCAAAAACCGTAAAAAAATGTTCCAGGAAGTTTTGGAGATTAGATAGTTTTTGACTACAATAGATTGAAATAAACTAAAATCGATTGATTAAAAGAGGTTAAAATCCTTAATGATGCTGGCCCTATTTTGGAAATTATTCCATTTTTGACTACAATAGATTGAAATAAATTAAAATCGATTAATTGAAAGGGGTTAAAATCCTAAATGCTGCTGGCCCTATATTAAATTATTTCCCACTGACCTCCTCGAACAATCGACCATCAACTGAAAAATTCGACTCACATAAACTGGGTGCCGACGGTTTTCAGATCAACAGGTTCGACCAATCGAGGGAAATAAACGCGAACCGTGCGAGCGACGCGGCGCAGGCGCTCACTGGTCACTGTTCCCTCAGCTCAGAAGATGAAGACCGTCACGCGTCAGTCAAGCGAATAGCCGAGGAAAACGAAACGATACCGTAAACTCACACAGACGCGGCCGCACGCCCAATCACGACGCACACGTACGCACGCAGACGCGATGACAACAGTGACCGGGGTCCACGGAACCGATAATTAACAGAATAGCAGCGACGGCGAAACGTCCCCACCCCATCGGCCTCATCAGCATCGTCGGCTGTCGGACGAAGATGCAGAACTGAGGCTTCCGTCGGATATTCCAGCCAATCTATGAATCCTTGAGAGCGAACAATTATTTGATCGGCTTTGTCTTTCACGATGGTAGCCGCACGCACGAATAACTGGAGTGCGTACATCACTTTTTTCCTCTTCTCAGTTTTAGGACTAGATTCTAATATAGAGCGAACATAAATATTTAATTATGTCAATGATTTTGGCCTCAGAGGTTTCTGGTCAGGGTTTTATTTTTTATTTTTTAATTTTTCTTGAAAAATGAACCTATGTAATCGGTTAGGTTACAAAAATTTAAACAACCCCTAAAAATTAGTTGGTTTACGTTTCAAGGGGTGTAGAATCAAAATCTGCAATAAATGTTTTTCCGCCTTCCGGGGTTTTTCAGAGGGAAGGGTTTATCGTCGATTTTTGACATTTTCACCATAAATCAAGTTCCGTATCTATTTTGTCCTAACGTCTCTACAGAGCCCTACCTTAATTTTAATTTCAGTAAAATAGCTGTTGAAGTGGGAACGAATTCGCGCTTTTCAGGAAATTTGCTAAATAGGCATGCGAGGCATCATTTTCTATGAATTTTTACTTACATACACTGAGTAAATGATTGCATGTGAGTATTGTAATCGTCCTAAAATCGAAAATCGGAACGAAGCTTCAGGAAAAAATTTCACTTTTACACGTTTGCTCAAAATCACTTCCCGAACAAGGGTCCGTGCGTCCGTCTGTGGTCATTTACAAAAATGGCGATAGCTCCCTTAATTCTCAACCTTTTTTTCAAATTTCTTGAACTCAAATGTTTGTCTCGGCAACACCCCGTTTAATCGGAATTTGAATAACTCACAGTACTTCCGATATATTTGCATTTTTAGTGTTTTCTATCTTATTTTTTTCCGGCCACAACCAGTGGTGCGTAGATAACACACAATACTTCCATATTTTGGAACGTAAAATTGTGACACAATTTGATCATATTTTGACTGCTTTTGAAAGTGTTTAGGTCAAAAATATCAAAAAATTCAGTATTAAAATTTTAAAATTCGCCCAAAATGAAAAAACGCCACATTTTCGGAATGTAAAAAATATCCACATATTCTGCAAGGTAAAACAAAGATTTTGAGACCAAGAACGCTCAAATCGGTTCATTTTTGCGGCCGGAAAAAAATAAAATAGAAAACACTAAAAACGCAAATATCTCGGAAGTACTGTGCGTTATCCAAATTCCGATTAAACAGGGTGTTAGGTCTTGCCGAGACAAACATTTCAGTTCAAGAAATTTGAAAAAAGGTTGAGAAATGAGGGAGTTATGGCCATTTTTGTAAATGACCACAGACGGACAGACGGACAGACGGACACACGGACACACGGACACACAGACACTTGTTCAGGAAGTGATTCTGAGTAAATGTGTATAAGAAAAAGTTTTTTCTGAAGCTCCGTTCCGATTCTCGATTTTAGGACGATCACAATACTTCCATTTACTCTGTAAATATGGAAGTAAAAATGAACCGATTTGAGCGGTCTTGGTCTTAAAATCTTTGTTTTACCTTGCAGAATATTCGGATATTTTTTATATTCCAATAATGTATTGTATTTTTATTTTGGGCGAATTTTAAAATTTTAATAGTGAATTTTTTGATATTTTTGGCCTAAACACCCTTAAAAGCAGTCAAAACATGATCAAATTGTGTCACAATTACACGTTTCAAAATATGGAAGTATTGTGTGTTATCTACGCACCACTGGTTTTATTTGGGGGAATTTTAAAATTTGCATAGTGAGTTTTTTTATATTTTTGACCTAAAAGCACCATTGAAAGCAGTCAAAATATGATCAAATTGTGTCACACTTTTACGTTTCAAAATATGGAAGTATTTTGTGTTATACAATAATTCAAAAATACAATATTCGAGAATTATTCGAGTTCTTTGAGTCAGCGAGAAGTTTTTGCCAGCTTCCTAGTGCCAATGTAAAGTAATGTAAAGTAGTGCCATGCCTGAAAGCTAAACTTCGTATTCCGTACTTCGATCTTCGTAAAGCACAAGTTCCAGGGGAAAAACTACGAATTAAATTCAACTTAGACCGACGACTTTCTGACCGATATCTCATCATCTACAAATTGAGGAGTGATTCGGTTATTCAAGCCCTCGTTCCCTCCAGCTACTCACTTTCCTATGCTCCAGTGACGATCGCTCATGCGGTTTCGAGCCGGATTGAAGTGGTTGCTCTTTTGAGAACTCTGTCCAGGGCCCTGAGACGTCGCTTAATGGAAATGACTCGATCCCTAACACGTCGCACATTTTAATTGTTAATCTTGTAAATCATTTAAACGCGAAAGATGAGGTCCCTCCCATTTTATCTTGTTTCTCATCTCATTGTACGGCACGAGGAAGTTTGGCGATAACCCGATCCAGCCACGAGTTGATACAGGGTTGACAAGTTTTAATGGATGATGAAACACCTTTTCAAAAATATTGATCGATTATGATGATGTTAAAACACCATACAGGGCTGTAGCTGATTGGCCCCAAAATGAAGATCTGGGTTAACTTATTTTAGATAACCGTTCCTCACGTGTGTACTTTTCTATCATAGGAATCACTTGCATAATATGCAAGTCATTTTATGCCCTTGCCCTTCATATTATGAAGGGTGAGGGGGAGGATGATCAAAGCCCACTTTCTCGTCCAAATGAGGTAGGTAGGCTATTTTTTAGTTGAGAAGGTGTAAAACTGAAGGAGTGGTTCCTTTTTTTAAGAAAAATACCAAGTTCAATAGTAGTATCGAGTGAACATGTTTATTCGACTTCTTTTTCAGTAAAAGCGAAGGTTATTAATAAATTCCTTACAATAAAATTCATCTTTGAAATGATTATCCGACCCCCTAGTCCCATCCGCCTAAACATAGTTGGGGGTTTCGGCAAAAACGATCAAACTGTAGGGAAAAAGGATCGAAGTCCATATCTTTTCTGGAATATGATTCTATTTATGAGGAAATAATTAGATTCTCTCGGTTTTCTTGCCCATACCCCAAAAACAGTAGTTACAGTCATTCTCTTCTAGAAAAGCCAAACATTTATTTTTTACCTGGTTACTTACTTTATCAGCCAGTGATGACTTGAAACCTTGCAATTTGATTTACCTTCCAATGTGAATTGTATCCCCCCTTCATAATGCGAAAATTTCCCGAAACATAAATTAGCTCAAAATCATTTTCTGATCAATACTCATCTTCCTGTTGGTCTGATAGACGTCTTTTTCACAAATTAGTTTACGCCTCTGAATCGACATCGGCAATTATATACAGCTATTCTGCCGCCCTAAGATAAAACGTCCTAAGTCCCATTTAAATTGCAGGCGACTCAGGACGTTTTATCTTAGGACGGCAGTATTATATCATAGCTGTGATGGTTTGTTCAGATGAGGCCGAAAAATCGGCATTCCATCACCATAGCGAAACAATACTAGCCAGTAGGATAACGTCTTTATCAAAAGAATCTTTCCCTTTGAAAATGCTGTATCGTTTATCATTGTGAGAAACGGAATATCCAGAGTGTCCATCTTTTATTGGTATTTTACCCAGCTCGAATCAACTATCGCGTTAGCCTATTCATGCCATGCGATCTCAAAAAATTACACATATTCACCCAATTGGCCAAGATCTTCTCATCATTGAGTGTAAACTCACTTTGAGCACGCAAACTAGATTGTTCCAAGTGACGGCCAAATTCTACTACTGCTCAAATTATTGTTTACTGGAGCGATTGTTGGTTCGAATCGCACTGAAGGATATTATAGTTATATGGGTAAGGCGGAATGGGCGTGTGAATGACAGCTGTTGTATTATTTGACGCCTTCGGCCACTTGAATTCGCTGCAACGAGAAAGTAGTCAAAACATTCGAGCTGAGTCAGATTTCGCTTTCACGGTTTTTGCAATAAAATTTTTAAAAATATGTAGAGAGTGAATGCGCCTCATTGATTTTTTGTCGTACCGTTTCATGAAGAAAAAGTAGTTTCAAAATTTTTCAAAAGCTTGGAAAAAGAGACGTATTATTACGTGTGGCCCTACCTCCGATAAGTTGACGTCAACATATTATATGGGTTAATCTTTTCCTCGTGAAATGTTTATGGTTTATGTTTCAATGTCGATCCGAATCTGCAACGAAAAACTATTATTATTATTATTTTCACGATGTTGAATTCATGATAAATCCTTGATTGGATGTGTACCTTGGCGAAAATTCTTGGCATTGATAAAACTCCAGTATTCGGGTATTGGTAATATACGTGAACTCAAAAACCTATATATTGTGTCCTATATATTGACCTATATTGTGACCTATATATTGACCTTGACATCGGCAAACCAAATTAATGTTTTCTAACGCAACGAAAATAATTTAGTACAAAAGTCAAATTTGGTTCAAACATCTGTGATGGAACCCAACTCATCAATGAATCTGACAAGAACAATCCTCTCAGTCTGCTCCGAACGGGCGCTCATCCAAAAGGCTACCTTAACCGAACTTTTGAACAAAGAAAGCTTTGCCGAAAGGAGGAAAGACAGACTTTTTGGGTCAAAAATCTCTCTTTCAGCCGAAAATGATGATTAAGCAGTTGCGATCCCGGGACCCCTTGCTCCGCAAGCGGATGTCTTAACCACTAGACTACCAGGCGACCGTCTGTCGAATTATTATTTTCCCGAGGGTTTGAATTGGAGGCTCAGTGTTGGTTTTTCTGCCGACTCAATTTTCCATGTTGTCACAAAGCGACCTGGCGATGGTCCCACTCGATTCAGCATTTATGCTTTTTTTTTATGAAAATAAATAAATAAATAAATAAATAAAAAACCTGGTACGCTCAATTGGGTTTAATCTTGCTAGTAACTAGAGGTCAATATTATTCTAAAGATGAGCTCGCCCAAAACTGGGATTGCCCCGTTGAAACTACCCTTATATCACAAGCCTAGAACAGTTACGCTTCCATTCGAGTGACGTAGGATAGCCATGCCTTACTCGTTTGGGAACATGACGCTGGTAACCTGCAATACATCATGCATAAACGGTATCCAATTTTTGGCAATTGTGCCGGTTGTCGCTCATCTTTAAAACCTTTCCTTCTCTCAAAATCGGTTGAATGAAAGCAGAACGTTTTCTTTCTCAAATGATTTCCACGCGTCACCAGTCAGATGAAGTCTTCGCCCCCTTTGCTCCCAGAAAATAACTGCTCCGCGTTGTAGTTGTAAATGTACGGCGAACGAGTTCTTCCAGATGGATTTGTGATATGGCTGACTCTGCAATCTAAAGTTCCGTGTGAATTTACAATTTAAATCGGTTCCCGCCGGCGTAACGCAAAGTTGGAAAAGGGGCTCTTGTATTACTTAAGGCTTCGAGAAGATCCCTTGATCCGTTTACTTCACGGCTGGCTCACCCCAGCATCCCATTTGCGAGAAACCTCATTGAAAACTCTAAATCTTGTTGTTCGCGAGAAAAGTTCTACACCAACATTCTTTCGGTAGGATCAGGCCCCATCCCCGGCAGCCCTCAGGCATCCCAACAGCGAGGGCTAGTCAAATTTCCTAGACTTCTTTACTACACCATAGATCAAATTGATAATGTATAAGATGAAATATTGTCCGAAAGCTGCAGGCTTTCATTCGCAAGTATAGTATGCAATAAATTTACATAGTCATACATAATGCTATTATTACTTTATTACTAGTAATAATAGATTACCTTATCCTACGGTAAATCGAGCGAGAAACCCGGGAAAAATTCTCAAAACATTTCAAACCCAAGGCATCACATTCAAAATTGAGGTTTTGTGTTTTTTTTTTCAAAAATGAACCGTATTAATGCCGATTTAACGCCTAACGGCGGACGAACGTTTTTCGCACATTTGTGTTCTAGACCCTCTGAAACGTAAAATAGAGAGAGAATTTGAGTTGGAGGGAGAATACTTAAAAATGAACTTTCATAAAAGAAGAATTTTTTCATATTCATAGTATTCATGAGCATTACAAAATGGAATATTTTTACTTTTGGTTTACTTTGAATATTTTGATTAGTAGATTTAGAATTTGGGTGAATTTACATGTTAGTCAGGGTTCATGATAATTGAAAAAAAAAACTTGGAAAAAGTGATTAATTAATCAATTAATAGATTATTGAGGCATCGATTAATCGATTACTTTGGATTAAATAATCGTCGATTGCATGAATCGATTAGTCATTGGTCGGTACCCATCCCTAAAACTTTTCCGTCCGTGAGACCAGGGGATCCTCCTAAAGCCCCGAAATAATTTCTGACGCCAGTTTACCTCGCCATCCATTCAAGTGTCAGTTAACCCAATTCATGCTGCTAACCCTATTAATAGTTTTATAAGGGTGGAAAACCGAACGAACTCCGAACCCCCGAATTGCGGATATTGTCCGTTCGGTCCGCTCGCCAGCAGGTGAGTCCGTTTTCATTAAAACTGCCCATAGTTTCAATCAGCCAACGGGCGAATCGGCAACCGATTACCAAAGCATAGCTCGCATGCTGTGTAAACTACAAATCCACTTCCGACGGCCAGGCGATAAATCTGGAAGCCCTTCCCGCGATATCCTGCTCTGTCGTGAAGGCTGTAATGGTGGAAGCCAGTGCTGCGTTGTAGCCGACTTCGAATTCCACCATCAATTTAATAACCTGTGCAGAGCACGACCTCGTAAAACCGCCTCCCCTCGGTGGCTCTGCCAGATGAAATCGGTAGCCCACGACTGCAGCTTGTTTGAACACGTTTGCAACTTGCTTATAGTCGCTTTGCCTTCGTCAGGTCCCGCTGTAACGTTGGAGTTCCACGGATCAAAACTCGTGACATTTTTACGTCTTAGCCCTGGCACACGTAAAGAGAAACCGTTGCGAAATCCATCAACTAAAAAAAAAATGCAAATTTTCTGTAAAATTATAAAAATTTTAAAAATTAAACTTAAAACCAGTGGTAGATAACACACAATACTTCTAGATTTTAAAACGTTGAAGTGTGACACAATTTGATCTAATTTTGACTGCTTTTGAGAGTGTTTAGGCCAAACATCAAAAAACTCACTATGAGAAATTTAAAACCCACCTAAAATGAAAATACGCCAAGTTATCGGAATATAAAAAATATCCACTTATTCTGCATGGTAAATCAAGGATTTTAAGACCAAGAATGGTCAATTTTTGTGGCCGGAAAAAATAAAATAGCAAACACTAAAAATGCAAAAATATCGGAAGTACTGTGAGTTATTCAAATGCCAATTAAATAGGGTGTTATGCCTTACCAAGCTGAACACTTCAGAAAGAAATTTTAATAACGGTTGAGATTGAGGGGGGTATTTTTGTAATTGACCACAGACGGACAGCGGACACACGGACACGCAGACGCTTGTTAGGAAGCGATTCTGAGTAAATGCGAGTAAGCAAAAGTTGTGACTACTAAACATGAATAAATTTAGAGTTTACTCTAACTTAATCAAGTAGAGATTCCTCGGTATATCCATCACGATTGCCACACATTGTACAACAACGAGCTCTTCAAGTCTATCTCTGGCAGTTTCTGCGATCTGTCGGCACGACTCTGAACTATCGAGCAGCTGGGCGGCCAGGCGGGTTGTAGCATCTTATCAATGAACGTGCGCCCCCACCTCCTTCCCAATCCTCACCTGCATTCATAACCACTACCTACCCTCCAGATGGCCCTTCACCCTGTTCCTTTTCTTTCTTGCCACAGTACCTATCGATTGTTTCCAACAGCGGAAAGACGCCTTTGTCGGTCGTACTTCCCTCGTCTTTGGAATATTTTTCTTTTCCAACCTTCAACCAATGTTCGATTTTCAGAAGGCCATTCACCCCGAAAAGGAGATAGGCCGCAATGTCACAATGGTAAATATAAATTATGTTAATCTATAGGGTATCGCAAGGGAAGGGTTTAGTTATCCATTTGAATGTTGAACGTACCACTGGATTCGTCATGACGAGCTGTAAATGGGGCTAGTTTCGGTTCATCGATAGTGAAAAAACTCGCCGGTAGAGGGGAGATAAACCAGTACACCAGGTACCGCTGCGAACCCTCTAGGCCGAAGATTGGTTCATCTCTGTTGTGAATCAGAACTCAAGATTGACGGAAGTGACCCCGGTGTTGTGCACTGGTTTATCTCAGATGACTATACGGGTTCTAGTTCATAATACCTAATATTTAATATTGCATTCATTGCAAGACTGACAATAACGAATGAAGAAAAGACTGGAAATAAAAAGTTTTTTGCGTCGGTAATAAAGAGTGGTATTTTTTATGGTACCCACTTACGTACAGAGCGAATTATATCCTCAACCACCTTATATTCATCAACCACAGCATCCAAGATTACTTTCAAAATTACTGCACAGAATATTGAGAAACATGTTGATCTAGTCCGGCAATAGCGATATTGAGAACAGCTCTAGTATGGATTGATGCTGTAAGAAGTGCCACTTTGGGACTAATTTCTTGGGAATGTAGAGTAGGGTGGAGCGAAAATCAAAATGAATTTTTTTCTTCTTCCAACGGGGCTAATTTGCTGCATTATGATCTCAATGAGACGTGTCCAAAACAATTTTTCAAAAACTCAATCCCTTCAGTTCCCACATGTGTCTATAAGATTCGGGGTTTTGTGTTTTTTTCTTAAGTGAATAACGCACATTCTACTCTTCATTCAAATCAATTTTTCAAGAAAGTATGCTTTTTGGGGTCTTTTAAGATGGCCGGCTTGAAAACAGGTCCCACGCAATGCTGAAGAAGGTCAACAAACTTGAAACCAAGAAGAATTTGAGGGAATGTCCGGTTTTGCTTGTTTTACCCCTGTATGGTGTTTTGACGTTCTCGCTTCGTATTATTAGTATTTTTTGTGGCTTTAATGAGCCTTCAAACATTTTCTAGACAGTTGTAAAACAAAGGAGATAAGTTTTATATGGTTCAAAATACATTTCAGTTAGTTTCATAATTTTTTTTTTAAATTTAATTCCTCAAAGTTTCAAATTTGCCCCTCCTTGTACTTCAAGTCGGTTGTGGGAACTGATGGAATTTTTTATTGTGCCCAAAGTTTTTTGATTCTTCATCAGGAAGGCAAAACGCAACAAAAGCGCCCTGTTGGAACGTGAAAAATGAAAAAAAAATTATTTTCTCGATTCTCGCTCCACCCTAATGTAGAGGTGCATCATCGACATTTCGACAACTCAGAGCTTCTGGTAGTCTCTGGAGAAATTTATAAGGATTTTTCAAGATGGATCGGTTGGAGAGATAGTTAATAGCATAATGAGCAATAGTAGGAAAGTTTTCGGAAACAACGTTTTGGAAAATCTTAGAACCCGATTTCCCAAAAGTTGGGTTTTTGGATATGTACCACTACTTCTCTGAACGCGCGAATGGTAATCATCGGTATGTTGAAGTAAGTAGTACTGTAGGGTAGTAGCGTGTTACGACGCAACCGTCTGCCCTATAGGGCAGAATCTGTATACAGGGGCAGAATCCTTAAGCATTTTTTAGAAGCAAAGCCGACGCGGCTTCAAAGTTGTGGTGGAACCAGGAACCCGGAGCTTACCTATATTGCTCTCCTACCTGCACTCCGAAGGGTAGGCCGTTGTGTCGTAGGCCCAGAAGAACCCTACAGGCCTCCATCCGGAAAATCGCGGGATCACCAAGAGATCGCCAAGAGTCAAGAGATCACCTGGCAGTCGAACGGTTGACATTCGCGAACGCAAAAACGCGTAGCTACCAAGGATGGGCGCTCGCGTGGGGGAGTGCAACCGGCAAAGATAAGTCAGAACCTCATCGAACATTTCGATTTTTCCTAATTTTTTCAATCCCTTGGAGGGGGAAGACCTTTTGAGCTGAATTTATTAATATTCAGTTCGAGCTGAACGTTCGTATCGTTAATGTTTAGTAAATTTTTTTATAAATTAAATTTTCAATTTCCTTCAAGTTCACAAAAACCTGTTTCCAACATTTATCCCCCTTTTCAAGGTACCAGATTCCAGGGGAGAAGGTAAGCTGGTTTTGGGCCAATAAACTGAACAGGATAAGGGCAAAGCCTGTTGAGTTATTTGCCCCTAAACACTGAAATTTATGGCTTAGTTTCCGAAGCTTCTCTTTTCAAGTCCGCAGTGACGCTTCGCCGACTGGCGCCTCAGTATTCAGAACGCAATGCTTCAGTGCCGGGCATCTTTAGTCTAGAATCCTACGTAGTTATATTACAATCAAACATAATTTTATCGATTACCTATCTCAACTTATTTGTAGCCAATATGGTCATTGATACCTACAATCGTTCGAAGCTTCTTTTGGGCCATAATAGTCTGTCATCCACTGCTCCAGTGAACGTTTTTTCTAAAGCTCCGTTCCGATACTCGATTTTAGGATGATTCCTAACACAAACATTCAAATTTTGTGGACTGGAATGTGCGTGATTCCAGTTCATAAAATTTGAAAAAGTTTGGCATTGAGGTGGATATTGCCAATTAATGGCAGCAAATTTTGCTGGCGATAGCATAATCACTAATTTTATATCCGTAAACTGGTATGTACATTTATTTTCCGATTTGAAGTGCATTTAAGTGATCTATTCCTGAACCTCCGATCCGATTTCCTCAGATAGGGTGTTGGTACAATTTTGACATTTACCCAGTAAATATCGAAGCAACAAAAATGAGAACAACCTAAAAGTCCTTGCTGTGGTTATAGGATAAAATTCAGATTGTGGATGGAAACAGACTGCAAAGATCAGGTTCATTCAGTAAACATCTTCCATTATTCAGTACTTAGGAAAACTCAGTGAACGTATCTAACCTTTTCAGCCATTTTATCCCGTTCGCAAATCTCCCAACGAAATCCTTTCGAAGATACTACGATGTTGTTCCTAGCATTGATACCTATATCAATATATCATGATACATCATGATCGACATCTTTCCCAATTATGGTCACGCTTCTTTCGGGCCGTTATAGCCTGGCCCCAGAATTCTAAAATTATTCTTTTGGAGATACCGTGCGCTTTGTTTTTCATATTGTGGTCACGCTCCCATAACCTTCTACACCTTTGAACAGTGCCCACTGGCCAACAGCAATTTTTGTCGGCGAGCTAAGAAGTTTGAAAAACTTCCTAATACTCGGTTACTATGGTGACAAGACGGTTTGTCGAATTAAATCGGGGGGCTCCGTGACGTGACGCCAAACTGCCAAACTTGACAACGAGGCAAAAGTTAGGCTATTAGCACGAAAGTCCTCGCCTCCCTATTCGTGCTTGTGAGTTCAACCATGTTTATGGCCATGGGTGCATGGTGATGTAAGTCAAGGTGAATCGGCTGTTTTTGAGAATTCATCAGTCGTAGTCCATCAGTAAACGGGTGTTCAAAAGGGGTGATTTATCCCTGCCAAGCCGTAATGAACCGTTTCAAGAAAAAAAATCAATTTTTTTTCTGCACTCTTATCTTGTTAGGCATGTTCTCAAAGGGTTCTGTGATTTTTCGAACTAAAGTTGGCTCAAGTTGACTAAATTCTTTATATTATAAGAGCAACCCCTGCTTCCTAGCTTTCTTAGCTCCCGAGACATAGCTTGTCAAAAAAAAAAAGGAAATAGTTTTCAAAAAGTAGCGCATCCGAGTTTGTCTCTAAATAGGTACTAATCTCTAAAATACAATTTTTCATTTTTCATTTCAAAAATTCCCATTAAATTTCTGTCTCTGAAGTTTGCAAGAAGAATCCTCTCTTATTTTCATCTTCATATTGCTCAAAACCGTTCTGCTCTCGGCAAGACTGGAATTTTATTAAATTCATTTTGCAACTATTAACACCAATGTTTCACGTATCTCGGTAAGCCCTATCAATGTAGGTGATTCGCAGGCTATTCTTGATAGTTAGTAGTTACAACATAGCCAAAAAAAAAAAAAAAAAAATCAAATGGCACCATTTTCGGAAAAATGGCACTGATTTTGGAAGAAATTTGAAAGGTTCGAGCCTATTTATTTGGTCATGTTTAGTCAATTAAACAAACACTGGCTAACATTCAAAGCACTTGGTTATTGAAAGTGAGAGAAGTGTGACGACTTCCTTTCACGATCATTATTTATTAGAGCCCTTAAATAAACAAGGGTCGCTTTAATAAAATAGGAGCATCAATAAATAATGATCTTAGGAGAAAGCCGAGACACATCTCTCACTCCCAACCTCTCTAAATGGAATGGGGAGCGGCAATCGCAGCTTAAAAGCACTGATAGCAAAAACCCGAACTATTCCAACGATTTTCAAAAATAAAGATCATCCTTCGTCATTAGCACAGATTGCAACAGATCATTTTAGGCATTGATTGATAAAATTGCCTAACTATTTAACAATTTTTAGCCTGGGGGTTTAAGTGGGGTTAAAATTATTTTGGTTTTTGGCGATTACATTTATTATTGATCAATAAACCAAAAATCAAAATATTTTTCCAACTTTTCGGGGAAATGATTTATTACTGATCGAGTATTTTTGGTTCATTTTTCTTCCTTACCTTTTTACTTCCATATTTACAGAGTAAATGGAAGTATTGTGATCGTCCTAAAATCGAGAATCGGAACGGAGCTTCAGAAAAAACTTTTTCTTATACACATTTACTCAGAATCGCTTCCTGAACAAGTGTCTGTGTGTCCGTTAGTCCGTCCGTCCGTCTGTCCGTCTGTGGTCATTTACAAAAATGACCATAACTCCCTCAATTCTCAACCTTTTTTTAAATTTCTTGAACTGAAATGTTTGTCTCGGCAAGACCTAACACCCTGTTTAATCGAAATTTGGATAACGCACAGTACTTCCGATATATTTGCATTTTTAGTGTTTTCTATTTTATTTTTTTCCGGCCACAAAAATGAACCGATTTGAGCGTTCTTTTTCTTAAAATCTTTGTTTTACCTTATGTGGATATGTGGATATTTTTTGTATTCCGATAATGTGGTGTATTTTTATTTTGGGCAAATTTTAATAAATTAAATAATATTTAATTTAATAATTTAAATAGTAAATTTTTTGATATTTTTGACCTAAACACCCTCAAAAGCAGTCAAAATGATCAAATTGTGTCTCAATTTTACGTTTCAAAATATGGAAGTATTGTGTGTTATCTACGCACCAGTGGTTGTAAAATACCACAGTTCGCGAAGTATTCTCAGTAAAAGTGTAAGAGAAAATTTTCTTTGAAGTTCCAATCCGATTTTACGACGATCAAAATACTAGCATTTACCCTGTAAATATGGATGTAAAAGCGGTTTTGAATTTTTCAATTAACCTGAATTTAACCCCACAATTGACAAAATGCCTTACAACTTCGAAAACGGACTTCTGGTTTCCTGTAACTAGAACATGCTGCAAGAATATAATTTTTTTAATCTCGATTTTTTGTAGGCTTTACAAACGAAAAAAAAATGGTGAAAACAGATGAAAAGACTTGGTGAATTGAAGACACTCGCTGATTTCAAAACTTATTGTATTTATACAATATTTATACAATGGGCGAAAAAATAAAAATACAAAAAAATTAAATACTTCGTTTGTAAACGAAGTATTTAATTTTTTTGTATTTTTATTTTTTCGCCCACGCAGCGATTTTTTTTTTTTTTGTTAAAAGACAATTTTAACTAGTAGGTATCTAAAATACAATTTACGCGCCTTAAAATACAACTTAACGCAGGAAAACACAATTCCGTTTGAACATTGGTCGAGAGCCGACTCTCCCGCCATGGAGACGCGCCGCGCTGCCGGAACCCGAGCCGGGCGGTGCCGAGCTGGGCAATCCGAGCCCTTCGATCAACGATATTGCCGCCCGGACCAGCATGGCGGAAGTTCAGACCAGCCGCCCGGCACGGCTCAGCAAGCCGTAGGCGCTACGATTTCGAGAATCTACGACCCGCGCGCATGTTCGTTTGTGTAATTTCATGTTCGGCTATCCTGCTAGTGCGAATCGCCTGTTCGCGGCCTCAGTCTTCCGCCGTGTTCCCTCCGGGTCGGTCGCGTCGCGCTCGCGTAAGTAAATTTTCCTTTTTGCCCCCCTAGGATAGGAAAAAACACTTCGAAAAATATTTTACATAGAAAAACTTCGTTTCTAATTGTCCTTTTTCGGATTTCCTTCTTCAAATTTCTTGAACTAAGAGATTTTTCTCAGTAAGACCTATCACCCTGTTGAATCGAAATTTGAATTACTCGCAGTACTTCCGATAAATTAGCACTTTTAGCGTTTTCAATTTTATTTTTTTCCTGATCACAAAATTGAACCGATTTCAGCGTTCCTAGTCTTAAAATCTTCGGTTTAGACTGCAGAATACGTTGGTATTTTTCATGTTCCGATAACTTTTCATATTTTTAGGCGAGTTTTAAAATTTGCATTATGAGTCCTGGTATTTCTGAGCCATAAAGCCTCCAAAGTAGTAAAAATGTGATACAATCGTGTCGAAAATTTGCGAATCATAATATGGAAGTATTGTGTGTACCACTGGTTTGAGTGAAGGTTTTCGATAATTCAATTACCGATTATTTCGGTCATTTCTGCGTGAAAGCAAGTGAGTTCGGCATAGTGCGGGCTTAATATCGATAATAAGTTAAGAAAAATGCCATTGTTTTCGCCCGTTAACCGAATTTATCCCGAATTTTACCGAATTTTTCCGATTTTATCGGAGAGAGGGTCGGAGCTAGTTAGGGCATGTCGCTCTAGTCTCATAGCTTAATATGTACTTTGGTACACTGCGGTCATTGCCTCGCCGCCTCGAGCGGACTGGATCCAGCGTGTTGAGGGCGTTGGGTCCATCGCGGTCGCCTCGGGTTCTGAGTCCGTTGGACTAGCACGCCGGGCTTGGCCAGGAATTGTCTTGCACGCTCATGAGGGTGCATAGCGCTGCGTCTACGGAAAAAATAGTCGGCGGCGCATCGCCGCGTAGACGCAGCGCCGCGCTCCCGGATTTCGCCAGTGGAGCGGGGCCGTGTAAATTGAATTGTGCCCTCGCTAATCGATACTATCGATAGTTTGTCTTTGTTATTCAATAACAAATCTTTGTAATCGCCCAAGTTTCAAATAATTTTAAAATTTTCCGTAGGTACTCTCACGATTATTTCTCATTATCCGAAAATTTCTTTCTACTCCGACTGGTTTATTTCTTGGTAAGAAAAGATAGTTTTGGTAAATTTCTTGGACTTTTGTTGTTAATAAAGATGAATAATATAAATTAAGGTGAATTAAGATAGTTTTGGTAAAGTTTTGATAAATAAAGACTAAAGATGTAAATATAATATAAATAAAGGTAAATAAAGATAAATTGGTCAATTTGATAAAAAATATAAATAATATTAATAAATATAAATAATAAAAATATAAATACATAAATAAAGGTAAATAAAGATAGTTTTGGTAAATTTCTTGGACTTTCGTTGACCTATCGATAGTATTGGTTAATTTCTTGGGCTTTCGTTGGTAAATAAAGATGAATAATATAAATTAAGGTGAATTAAGATAGTTTTGGTAAAGTTTTGATAAATAAAGACAGTTTAGGTAAATTAAGATAAATAATAAAAATATTTATAAATATAATCTATAATAATAAAACACAACTCAACTCAACTCAACTCAACCCAACCCAACCCAACCCAACCCAACCCAACCCAACCCAACCCAACCCAACCCTCAACTCAAATTTTTTTTTATAAATTTAAAAAAAATCACCTGTTCTTATTCAAACTAATTTTTTAACAGATTGGTTCTTTTTATCGACGGGGAATGTTTTGTGTGTGTGTGTGTGTGTGTGGGGGGGGAGAGACAGTCTACCTAATTAATCAATTAATTAATCACAATTTTTTTTGACACGGGCAACGCCGGGCGGGTACAGCTAGTATAAAAATAAAGGTAAATAAAGATGGTTTTGGTAAATTTCTTGGACTTTCGTTGACCTATCGATAGTTTTTGTTTATTTCTTGGTAAATAAAGATAGTTTTGGTAAAATTCTTTCCACGCCGACTCCCTTGCTAATTTGGACTACCGTTGACCTAGTGATAGTTTTGGTTTATCATTCAGCATTAATAAATCTTCGTAATCGTCCAAGTTTCAAAAAATTTTACCTTTTTTCGCATTCAACTGTAACTGTAAAGTAGAATTTGATTATTTTATTATTATTATTTATACATTATTATATTAGGTATACATTGTTTTATATTATTATGGCATAATACAGATAATACATTGTATCATTACTTATATACATTACCTATTATATTATTATTTTTATTATTGCCAACCTATCTATTATTTTATTATTAATTAATAGTTCAATACTTAGTTAATTATTGTGGTTTTCTCTAGCTCGGTGTACTGATATCTATGGTAAGATTTGGTATCTAGCATGGTTGTTTTGGGTCATCCAGATCCGGAATGAGGACAAATATCTTTTTTTTAATAAAAGATTCCAAATAATTTGGAAATTTGATAAGATCATTATTCAGCATCATTATTACGACCCATTAATCAGCGTAAATGCTGTCTTCTTGATTTATTTTTATTTTTCAGGACTTCAGGCTATCATAGTAGGGACTTGAAGAGCGTTTTTCGTTTTTTAGGTTGAGTAAAAATTTTCAGGTTCAAATATATATATTTATAATATATTATTCTGTCGACCTATCGATAACACGGAACTATCGATAGCACCGATCGATTAATACTATCGATATTAAGCCAGCACTATTCCGTAATAATAATTCCACGAAATCTCGGATTCGATGAATATAACCGACAATTTTTTGCAAAATACTCATTTCATTTTCTTACCGTCCCGTTTCGCTCGTTCCGATTCGCGTCCGTCCGATTTCTCGTGCCGGTTGAGGGAACAACAATTTTTAAATGGTTCTGTGTTGTGTCGCTGTGTTGTGTTGTGTGGTGGATTCGCTTTGGACTTTGTGTCTGCCGCCCTGGTAACGCCACAAGTCAAGATTCCATCGGTTCGATGAAAGTAAGTGCTAGAATAGTGTCGAAAATCTTTCATCCTATGCTCGTTCTGGCGCATTCCTATGCTCGTGGCTGTCGTTTTCATAATCAACTTGGAAATTCAGATTTTTTTATGATTGAGATTTTCATCTTACATTTTTATGAACTCGTCCTCGCTGTAGTCTACAGCTAATCCAGTGTAGTAAGCAATATTTTTTTCTCTCGATTTTATTCAAAATTTGACGTCTAACCGCAATGCTTCTTCTTGTTTGTTGCAGGTGTGATCAAGTGCCGTGTTTATTTTCAAGGGAGTGCAATTCCAATCATTTGATCAATATTAGTAGGTGATTACGTTAGGTTTGAAAATTTCGGTTTGGCGTTCATCTGATCAAACTTCAAAGTTCAAATAGTTTCAATTCCTGACTGGAGCCTTTGACAATTGAGTCGGTAGGTATTTCTTTGCTTTAAATTTTCACCATAGAAAGCAATTCGACACAAAAGCTTTGAGTAAAACCTAGTTAGAAAAATTCAAAAATCCCTTAAATTCGTAAATTGAACAGTTTTCAAGTTTTATTTTGACAAAAAAAGTGTCGTGCTGTGGAAACATTCTGTGGTTCGAGAAGTGCAACACCTCGGAGTATGCAGCCGGAGGACATCGGCCAACGAGGAGCGACGCGGCCAAACGTAAGTTACCATTAAATGATAAATTTTATCATTTTTGATAAATTTATGATTTATATCACACTATTTCTATTATTTCTGCTTCCCTGAAGCAAATGGAGCTTCAACGGATTTTCCATTTTTTTGTTACAGGTATGTCCGAACTTGTCTGCGTTTGGTCCAAAGGTAAGAGTTTTTCATTTGAAATCGAAGAGATGCATGGCTTACGAACGAAAAATAGGTAAATAGGTAGGTATTGTAGTGAAGGATCCCCACATTTTGGCACTTTATCGACCCGTTACATTCCCATAAACTGGAATTTCGCGTTTTTTATTATCTCGCGTCCTGTCCAGTTTTTCTTGACATTCCTGAAGTGTTTCTCGAAAAGTCTTCGCGATTTATTGTGACACGGGTTTCTCCTGATGTTCGAGCGTTCAATTAGGTCGTGGGAATAGGTAAGTACGATTCATTAAAAATAATGCCAATTATTAGATACAAAAATTACCTTGAATAATTTTTCGTGCTTTGAATATCCACTGTTTGTAATCATGTTACGGCCATCGATCAGAAATTAGGCTGTAACTCGATCGGAAATTCACTATTTGTATTCACACAATGTCATTGCAGTGATGGACAATACTACAACTATCCGTAACATCTCCGGGCTGAGGATTCATATAATTTCGACCGAACTTCGGGTAAGTTCGATTGGTCGTCAGTTTATTAAAATCATCATATTATATTACTATGAGTATGAGTACCTATGAGTATAAATACCTCAATTTTTGAAATTTTTGATTTTTGTTAAATAATATTTATTTAAATGAATAATAAAAAATATTTATTTTTTAAAAAGTATTAATTAATATTTATTTAAATAAATAGGTAATAAAAAGTATTTATTTTAAACAATATTAGGTCTTGGTCTTAAAATCTTTCTTTTACCTTGCAGAATATGTGGATATTTTTTATGTTCCGAAAAACTGGCGTTTTTTATTTTGGGCGAATTTTGAAATTTGAATAGTGAATTTTTTGATATTTTTGACCTAAACACCCTCAAAAGCAGTCAAAATATGATCAAATTGTGTCACAATTTTACGTTCCAAAATATGGAAGTATTGTGTGTTATCTACGCACCACTGGTTTTGAACTAAATTTGTAAAAATTACCCTTTTCCAATTTTCTCTTATTCACGCCGAATTGAAAAATATGCATTGCAAAGACTATTTCACTCAATGCAAGCGCCGTAATTATTCTTCGGCAGGCGGTTAATATTATTCTACCCTTTTATCGGGAGCACACTTTACCGCTGATTTCCTTACCTTGGTTTGCAGTGAAAATTTTCGACTGAAAAAAAAGAAAAGAAATCGTTTGCGAATTTTGTTGATTACTAAAAATGTCCAAAAGTGATGCACAGTACAGTCATGGGGGAATACATTTTTCATCAAATTAAGGAAGCGCGTCGATCATTATTTGAGCGAGAAAAAATTGAACAGACGGGTTCATGAGGCCAGGTGACCTCAGCAGTAGGTAAATTCAGCAGTGGAATTCAGCAGTAAATTTTTGTAAGTACCTAATCTACGGCGAAAGATCGGCCAAATCGGACTAGGCAGTGTTTCGCATCGTCGTTTTAAAGGGTGTAGAATTTGAATCTAAAATGGGTGAAAAATTCCCAGGGCGAATACTTTTTTCCCGAAATTCTGGAGATCAAGAGGCGAAATTCTTAGGAAACCCCAACCTTGATCCGGTACAGCCCCAATTCTTCAGTCAAACATGCATTTTACGTAGTAGCCTTCAAACCAGACCAAAAATATGATCAGCTTGATCCAAACTTTCAAATATGTAGGTACCAAAGTATAGCGAAACAGTGTGTACCCACCACTGGTTTTTGAATTTGTTCTCTCTCTTTTTTCAACCAAGAATACAGGCGATTTTTGAGCTGGAGCTCGGAACATCTGAAGCAGGCCGAGGGAAGTGAAACAAATTATTGGCCACCACCCTCTGAGAGAGAATAATGATAGCAACGTGCTACACGCAGGTTTCAAGCATCTGACCATCAATACCAAGCTAGACGCGTCGAAAGCAATTTTTCCACATGATTGATGACAATTGCTATTCCACATGACTGTGCAGTCCTTTTTTTATAGTCAGCGGGTGGGCATATCCCAGGAAACTATCTTCTATATCTTCTTATATGGTGCGTATATAACACACAATACTTCCATATTTCAAAACGTAAAAGTGTGGCACAATTTGATCATATTTCGACTGCTTTTAAGGGTTTTATGGTCAAAAATATGGAAAAATTCACTACTAAAATTTTAAAATTCGCCCAAAATAATAATACGCCAAGTTATCGGATTATAAAAAATATCCACATATTTTGCACGGCAGAACAAAGATTTTAAGACCAAGAACGCTCAAATTTGTCCATTTTTGTTGCCGGAAAAAAAATAAAATAGAAAACACTTAAAATGCATATGTATCGAGGTACTGTGAGTTATTCGAATTCCGATTAAACGGGTGTTAGGTCTTGCTGAGACAAACATTTCAGTTCAAGAAATTTGAAAAAAGGTTGAGATTTGAGGGAGTTATGGCCATTTTTGTAAATTACCACAAGCGGACACACGGACTAACAGACTTGTTTGGGATGTGATTGTAAGTAAATGTGTATAAGAAATTAGAAAACCAAATTAGTCAACATATTACTCAACTTGAGTATTGTGCACTGGGGGAGTCCCCAGTGTCCAAATGTAAATGCTTCTTCAGTGCATTGAAAAACCTGAATGGCTCGCGTGCAAAATGAGATATCTACTGGTTTATAAGAAAACTACTGGAAATAAGCAATAGATCGATTACCATTTGTGAAATCTGCGGATAAAACAATAAAATGTTGAAAAAATAGATTATTATTCAGGTGTTGGAGCTGCAACTTGAGGATGCCTGAGGTGTCAAAACTGAGCTAAGCTCAAAACCGATAGCCGAGGTAGGAAAAATTTAAACCATAGAAAAGAAACCGGGTTTTTTATCAACATCCGATACTATGGAGTTCTATAAACAACTTCAAGTTAAGTTTTTTCTTTTGAAAGGCCGTCCAGCTGATTCATTTTGCTTCGTTTTATCAGTGTCTTGTTCTATTTTTTAATAAAGATGTATACTGCCGTCCTTAGTTAAAACGTCCTATCTCATTTTTTTCGCTTTTTGAGTTAAGGACGTGGTTGTATAGATTTTGACATGACGCGTCTGATGGGCCAGGTTAGAAAGTCTTATCTTCATTGGAAAGGACTGAAAAATGGCTTTGTCCTATCTCACTTTTGTCAATTTCCGCCTCCATCCAAGAACAGAAAGTCCTAACTTGGTAGTCCTAGGCTAAAAAGTCCTAAGTAGCAGAAAGTTAGGACACTTTGACCTTGTATAACTGAAAAAATTCAGTAACTTGTGCTAGAATAAATCGTCCTAAGTCAAATAAAGGAGGTCTCAAATAAAGGAGTTAGGACTTTCTGGCCTAGTGAGTAGCAAAGCTGTGTCTGTCATGGATGTGGGCAAGATATTCATCTTCGAATACTGAGTTCCAAAAACTACTACTACTAGGTTAAAAAGTCCTATCCTAGGTATAAAAACCAATGTCGAACGTGGCCTAAGGCACACGACAAGAAAACGAACAACAACAACAAAGTCTTATCTTCGACTTCTTGCACTTCAATTGATAATTTCTACCTGCTGGTTTAATATTGAGGTTTGTTGACAACTGACAAAGTTGGGGGGTGATGTCAAGGAGCTATCGTGAAAATTCCAAATAGCTAGGGTTAAAAACGTGGACGGTGCAAACAATCTCACTTAACCGCGTTTTTCTCATAACGCAGAAAACTGAGATAGGACGTTTTAACTTAGGACGGCAGTATAATAATTAACCAGAGAAATTATTTCTCTCTTCGAGGTTCGCCTTTCTCCCGGCGGAACTCGCGCGCAGCTGCCGTTAAGCTTAAACCGATGTTTACAGAGACAACGAACTCAGGAACGAGCAACCAATGTTATTTTAGAAAATGGACCCTCAAAATTAGGAGAATGTGCTTGAATAATCCTTAGGTCGTCTACCATAACACACGTTGGGATGGAAGGCCATTGTGATATTTATCTAAAGATACCCTATTTAATTTTCCAAGTTGATCCAGTCCAGTAAAAATATCTGGATGGGTATTCCCCAGAAAGGATTCCTATGCCTAGATTGAAGGTTTGATTAGATTCCACCAATAATCTGGGATATTCCTGGCACGATGAAGAGTCAATTTTAACTTATTAGTTCCATCGTTAACTGATCAACTGATGGTTGTTATCAAGTTGTCAACATAATAATATTATAACATTAATAATAATATTAACCTATACCTATTGTCCTAAAACCAAAAACGGGATCGGAGCTTCAGAAAAAACTTTCCGAGATATTAGCACTTTTATTATTTTCTCTTTTATTTTTTTCTGACCACAACAATGAACCGATTTGAGCGTTCTTGGTCTTAAAATCTTTGTTTTACATTGCAAAATCCGGGAATATTAAATATTAAAGATAATAAAATATTAAATTAAATTAAATTAAATTAAATATCAAAAAATTTAAATAATATTATCTTAATTAATTATTTTAATTATTCCATTTATTTCAATAAATATTAAGTTATTAATTTAAATTAAATTAAATATTAAAAATTTGATTTATACTCCGATAACTTGACGTATTTTGATTTTAGGCTTTTTTTTTATAGTGATTTTTTGATATTTCTGACCTAAACGCCGTCAAGAGCAGTCAAAATATAATCAAATTGTGTCAAAATTTTACGCTTCAAAATATGGAAGAATTGTGCGTTATCCACGCACCGCTGGTTTCAATTCACGGCACGCGTAAATCATTATGATTTAATTTTATTAATTGAGTAGATTGCCCGAATTTGTTCACGGCATGAAATCGGAAGAATGAGGAGAATATTTCAAAATTGAAGCCAGTAAATCTTGACCCAGAACATCGCTTTGAAAAAATTCGAATATCGAGTTTTCTGGAGCACTTTTACTCGGTAGGTAAATTTTTTCGGGGAAAAATTGTTTATGTATCATCTGAACTCATCGGATCGTGTTGCAAGGATGGGAAAAAATGTCTCTCCCCGGATAACAACGGGGAACGAATAATTACGAGGTTTCATCCTTAGGGAAGTTCAGTGGAAAAGGGGAAATATTCAGCTCAGCTGCTGCTCTCTATAGGGAAATAGAACTACCTCAACAGCCTCGGGCAACCGACGGGAATGGGTTTCCCCGAAAATTGAGTCGCGAAATGGAATCGGAGGTGAGGGAGGACATGATGGCCAACGTGAACAGCGGAAGAGGAAATACTAAAGTTCTTCTTCGCTGGTCGGAAGGAGAAAGGGAAAATGAGATATCAGGGGCTAAAAAACAGCAAGAAAAATACAAAGAGGCCAAGGAAGGAAGTGGGTTAACCCTCCATTCCATTTTCATCTTCCCCCGCCCTTATCGCGGGATCTCACTCCCTTCCTCTCCCGGTTCTTCCCTCGCAAGGTCGTAACCAAATGGTTTCTTCTCCCTGAATTTCCCCCTTATTTACTTCATTAATACCGATAACAGGCCTACAGGATCTGTTAAGGGAATAATTCCATCCTCCCTTAATTGCGCTATTTTAGGGTTCATTGTATTAATCCATAATGAACCTCGCTGATCAGGAAGGAAAAATTTAGCTATACAAGTTTAATAGGGTTGCTGTTTCATAGCCCGTCGTTGCAAGTCGGATAATTTATCGACTTGGTTAAAATAATAAGACCTAGCGTTGTCGGCTCATTATTGGGATTTCAGGGTATTCACTCTGAAAAACCAGTGTTGCGTAGATAACACACAATACTTCCATATTTTTAAACGTAAAAATGTGGCACAATTTGATCATTATATCGATACCTTAAAGCACAAAGGGCATATGTCCCAAAATATCAATTTTGAGATTTCGGTACCGAAAGAATCTACTCATCAGGACCTATCGATCGCTCCAAGAATCATGATCCTTTTATCTATTTTTGGGGCCAAAAACGATATAATAGAAAAACGACAAATATTTAAAGAGCGTTTATCTTGGAAGTGTTAAGTGCTACCAAAGTTCTGGTTAAACGAGGTTGTAGATCTTGGCCAGAAAAACATTTTTTATTTAGCGAATTTTTTAATGGAATTGAAAACTATGGGAGAAATCTTTATTTTTGTAAATTGATCAAAAACTTATTTTGCATTTTTCTCATTATGCCATTTTTGGACATATGCCCTTTGTACTTTAAAATATCGATATGAAATTTTATAATATAATATATGAAAGTATAGTATATGAAATATAATAATAATAATATTATGAATGAACAATCAAAATAAAATATTTGAAATATTACAACGAATGACGATACATGAAATATTATTTATATTATTAATATGAAAATATTATTTTGACTGCTTTTATGGGTATTTAGGTCAAAAAGAGTGGAAATTTAGCTCATCCATTATGAAATTATAATAATTCGTAACCATGGTAGTAAAAAATTCATTCATTCAGAACAGTTTAATCGATAGTTTCCAGCTTATTTTTGAATTTTAAATGCATTATGAGTAAACGGCGAGAGTAAGAAGGGACACAACGTCTGAAATAATTTTGGAAAAGCCGGTTTACCTGTTCACACTCCGAACCTCGATTCCCGATAACGGTCATCAACCAGGTAAAAACACATACACATGGACACAGTTGATTTCCGGTCATTACCAATCCATATAAGTCGATAATCGTTCATGGGTTCATGCACTATAAACGTGGGGTCGATAAACTCAGTAGTTGGGTACAAACTTACTTTGCTCGGGATCTAAAATTGTCTTTCGAAATGTGTAAACTCTAAGTTGACCACTAATATATTTGAATTCGACAATTTTTAATAACTCGAAGTCCCCATTTAAAATACAAATATGCACTTGTTATATGCTTGTTCTAGAATAATAACAACTAAATTCCGTGTTTCAGAAGTACGAAAAATTGAAAAATTCCCCTACAGAATTTACAGTTCTTCGGATAAACAGAAAACTAAGGTGCACATGCCACTGATCATCTTAGAAGCGTTTTTTTTCTTAAACCAAGCTTGAGAAGCTAAGGTATACCACCCTGTATACCTTTTTTCTGTACCTGGTTTTGAAGGACAGATTCTACAGATTCTCGTATAAAAAACAGGAATCCAAAAAACGTCAGATTTTTATGGAAATTACCGCAAATCTTTGTAAATATGCGATAGTGAAACGTGCCATTCGGTGCAGTTGCCGTTACCTCGTGTTTTGGGACAGAAATCGCGGGAAAATGTTTCGAGCGGAAAATAACCGTGAGATTTTTCCAGTCCTATATTTGTGCGAACCGTAGACCTTGGCTCAGGTCGATAGTAGAATCGATGAGGGGGAGGAAGAGCGTGTATATAAAATGAGAGGGAGGAGATGCAGTGTAGGGTTGGCTGATGAAGTGGCGGGGGTGGCTTACTTGTTACAATCGATTCAGTAAAGCCAGTAGGTCACAGACTGTCGTGACGTCATCGGATCCCCTTCAGACCCCCCACCCCTTGACCCGGGACCACCGACCCCCGCCGGCGTAGTCGCGCCGTCTCATCCGGCGCCGAACCGACACAGTTTCTGACATTAACCTCCGCCCGATTGATCCGGAGAATAAATAAATACATGACCGAAGTGGGTAACCCTGGGCCAGTGCAAACATGAATTCGGTCCCGATTGTTGGTTCGGAACGGCAGTGCGTGTTTGCCGTCAGCCAACTACCGATTCCCACTTTATCCCGAAAATCCCCATTCGATTTCGGGATAATTCGCACGTTGACATCCCTGGGAATAAATACAGATGCGTAGTTTTCGGCAATCTATGCTCACAAGGGGTTGGTTTGAAGAGGATTAGCCTCGGATTGTCGAAATCCGTTCTGTATTCGACTACTTTTTCGAAGGGCGTAAGCGCATCCATTTTCATTTTCGAGAAATTAAAAGAAATCAGCGGTGCGTAGATAATACGTAAATGTGTGACACGATTTGATCATATTTTGACTGCTTTTAAGGGTGTTCAAGTCAAAAATATAAAAAAACTGAATTTTCAAATTCGCCCAAACTGAAAATAAGCCACATTTTTTGAATAATAAAAATATCCACATATTCCGTTAGGTAAACAGAAACTCAAACTCCAAGTCAAACTCACAATGAAACCGAAACTCAAACTCATAATCAAACTCGAAGTCAAAAGAAGATTTTAAGACCAAAAACGCTCAAATCGGTTCGCTTTTGTGGCTGGAAAAAAAACCAGTGGTGTGTAGATAACACACAATGCTTCCATATTTTGAAACGTAAAAGTGTGACAGATTTTGATCATATTCTGACGGCTTTTAAGGGGGTTTAGGTCAAAAATAAAAAAAATCACTACGTAAATTTTAAAATTCGCCCGAAATGAAAATACGCCACATTTTCTGAATAATAAAAATATCCACATAATCTGAAAGGTAAAACAAAGATTTTAAGACCAAGAACGCTCAAATCGGTCCATTTTTGTGGCCGGAAAAAATAAAATAGAAAACACTAAAAATGCAAATATATCGGAAGTACTGTGAGTTGATCAAATTCTGATTACTCAGGGTGTTAGGAAAAACAAAACGCCCTTCAACGTAAAAAATCTCCATGATAAAAACCAACAAAAAAAAAAAATCTTTTTCACGTGTACAATTTTGTGTGCAATTTTTTTTTCCGCATTGTTCGCTATAAGCTCGGAACACGACAAGTCCTGGCATTAAGGACTTGACTCGGACGAGGGTGAGAGCTCGTGTTGTCGGCTGTAAACTCGGCAACGAGCCGGGGACTTAGTGTCAGTCGTGCGGAGGGGCGGCGTAAATTATGGCCGCTCGGCGGCGTCACTCGAAACGGACAGAAAAGCCGGGCGGACGCTCCGCCGTACAAATGATAAGGGTACCGCTGGATTGGCCGGCGGCCAAGGCGCGGCCACTTGACGGCCCGACGTGACGGATGTGCGCAGCGGACGAGCCCCTGTAACGCCCGTAACGTTTAACGCGGACAACGCCGGAAAATTTTGAAAACGCGCAATTTCTATTATCGAACGGAAATCATTGTTAGATTTTCGTTCGAAAATGCTACTAACCCCTGTCATGAAAATACCTCTGAATCTAAATCATGGCGGATTTCTCATTAGGCGATGGATTATTTCTCGCGGGATTTTTCGCAAACGATAATTGGCGACAAATGACGAGAGGTCTACGGACTGAAATATGAATGTCATTTCCGCGTTATTAACGGAGAATCAGCCTAAATTAGACACGGAAATCCCCCGGGTTCGACGGAAAGATAATTATCCAAATTGAAAGAATCATTTTAAAGTGTCGTTTGTAAATCTCCATTCCCATTCCATATTAAAATGCTAATTAATTGAGCATTAATGCCGGCCTTCTCCGAACCGCTTTAATATCTCTGACGGGCCTTGCGCGGATCGAGAAGGCAGAAGGCGGCGAGAAAGGCTAATTTTGACAGTGATTGCCTCACGCAAGCCGCCCGGTTTGCGATGAGGGCGCGGATCAACTGACTATCTGGCCGCCCCCGGCACGAACCTTCGGGCGGCTCTTCCCGCGCGGTTCAGCCGATAAATCGCCATTCCCCCGGGGTCCGAAATAACGAAATTGCCTCCGCCCGGCTCACGGCCGCCTCAGCGGATCATCCGCCGCTTTTCACGAGATGAACGGACCTTGCAAACGGAGAATCGAATTTTCCTCCTTTTTCTTTCTGATTTGGCTCTTTTTTTATTTTTTTTTTTTTTTTGAGAAATATACCAATGTGATCGGTTGAGGAATCAAAGTATGATCAAAATCTGCCACACATTTACGTTTAAGAATATGGAAGTATTGTGTGTTATCTTCGCACCACTGGTTTTGAAACGTAAAAGTGTGACACAGTTTGAAAAATATTAAAAAACTCCAAAAAGATCGAATGTGAACACAGTTTTTCCGATATATAAGCATTTTTAGCGTTTTACTGTATTTTTTCCGGCCACAAAAATGAACCGATTTGAGTCTCAAATCTTTGTTTTACCTTGCGGGAGACGCGGATATTTTTCACAATTCGATAACTGAACGTATTTTGATTTTAGGCGAGTTGTTGGCAATTTTGTTTTGACCATTGTAGCCAAAACATTACTCGGAATCAAATGGCTTGGGTTCAAAAATTTACGTATCAAAATATGGGAGTGTTTTGTGTTACCACTAGTTACGCATTATGGCAGTGCCATACGAAATTTACTGCCGTTCTAATGCCTACGCAAGTGAGTACCCAGCAGTGAATGCCTACTCACTCAAGTTGGCCTAAATTATTATAAAACCTCATTTCGAGGCACAATTTGTTCATTTTTAAATATTTCCGAGTTAGAAATATGCATAAAAGTTTTATCTCCACTGAGCTGCTACATAAAAAATTACATGATTAACTTACGATTATATGATTAATAACACACAATGCATATTTTGTGAAATACGTAACATTTTAAACCGAATCGATTCTATTTTGACTAATTTGGGGACACACTATTCAATTTTCACAACTCAATGTTTTACAACAACAACTTTTACAATCAAAATACGTTCAGTTACCGGATTGTAAACCAGTATTGCGTGGATAATAGACAATACTTCCATATTTTGAAACGTAAAAATGTGACATAATTTGATCATATTTTGACTGCTTGGGTTTTTAAGCCAAAAATATCAAGAAAATCGCTATGCAAATTTTAAAATTCGCCCAAAATTGAAATACGCCAAGTTATCGGAACATAAAAAATATCCACATACTCTGCAAGGTAAAACAAAGATTTTAAGACCAAAACCGATCAAATCGGTTCATTTTTGTGGGCGGAAAAAAATTAAATAGAAAACACTAAGAATGCAACTACAACAAAGTGCAATTATATCGGAAGTACTGCGAGTTATCCAAATTTCGATTAAACAGGGTGTTAAGTCTTACCGAGACAAACATTTCAGTTCGAGAAATTTGGAAAAAGGTTGAGATTTGAAGTAGCTATGGCCATTTTTGTAAATGACCACAGACGGACAGACGGACGGACGGACACACAGACACTTGTTCGGGAAGTGATTCTGAGTAAATGTGTATAGAAAAAAGTTTTTTCTGAAGCTCCGTTCCGATTTTCGATTTTAGGACGATTCCAATACTTACATTTACTCTTTAAATATGGAGGAAAAACCACCCAAGTATTTTGCAAGGCAAAACGAAGATTAAGACCAAGAGCGCTCAAATCGGTTCATACATCAAATCGTCTAATGTATCAAAAGCACCTACAGTGCTACCGATTCCACCTTCTATGATAGAGACTCAAATTACAAATTTTCACGTTGCCTACTGTAGGCGTGTAACACGCCTCCCTGTTTTCGGATCAAGGCAAAAACGTAGATAGCATGTATGACGTATCTTCTGAAACAGCTTTTGTTTCGAGTCCAGGAACAGACCGTCTAATCCAAGAAGGTATATTTGCTCAGAGGTACTCGGCCTCTCAAGGGACCTAACCTCATGTATATTTGCCTCTGTTCGCCGTGGATTGTCTCTCACATGTCCTCCTTTATTTATTCATTCGTTTTTCAACCTCGTGGTCCCAGTTCCTCGTAAGGCGGTAACTTCATCTTCATCTGAGCGATTTTTTCAGGTACGTCACTGAGATGATACGCTAATTCTGGTTGAAACGCTGCAGCTGCTGCAACGTAATTTCATTGGTTGATTCCAGTCTCATCCCCAACATCCGAGTTGATGCACAAAATGTCGGCCAGGACTTTCATTTTATGTGGGACAATCTCGAAGTCAAACTCTCTAAAAAACCAAAACTCGAACTCGAAATCGAACTCACAATGAAACAGAAACTCAAACTCATAGTTAAACTTGGAGTCAAACTCACGATGAAACCGAAACTCGAATTCACAGTCAAACTTGAAGTCAAACTCACAATAAAATAGAAATTCAAACTCATAGTCAAACTCACAATGGATCCAAAACTCAAACTCATAATCAAACTCGAATTCAAACTCGCAATGAGACAGAAACTCAAACTCATAGTCAAACTTGAAGTTAAACTCGCAATGAAACAGAAACTCAAACTCATAGTCAAACTTGAAGTCAAACTCCCAATGAAACCAAAACTCAAATTTACAGTCAAACGTGAGGTCAAACTTACAATGAAATAGATACTCAAACTTATATTCAAACTCGAAGTCAAACTCGCGATGAAACAGAAACTCTAACTCATGATCGAACTTGAAGTCAAACTTGCAATGAAACCGAAACTCAAACTCATAAGCAAACTCGAAGACAAACTCACAATCAAATAGATACTCAAACTCGTAATCGAATTTGAAGTCAAACTCGCAATGAAACAGAAACTCAAACTCATAGTCAAACTTGAAGTCAAACTCACAATGAAACCGAAACTCAAACTCATAGCCAAACTCGAAGTGAAACTCACAATCAAATAGATACTCAAACTCATAATCGAATTTGAAGTCAAACTCGAAATAAAAAACATAAAGTCAAACTTTGGTGCTTGTGTCGTTTTCCGTAGGTTGGAGGAGGATTGAGGGTGAGAGTTGAGACACGACGTACTCTCGAAATTTGTAATTGCTCGGGTACCTTCGGCCGTTCGGCCATCTTCAGGAGCATCATTTTCGTGGGGTCTAAGTTGGAACACCTCCCCGAAGGCAATCAGAGCGGCACGCAGTCCAGCTCGTCGTTGTTGGCAATTTGGCCTCGGGCCATTTACGCGGCTATGCCAAGCGGCATGCCGGTCGAAATTTAAGATACATTCGCCCGTCGCAGGGGTCGTCATGGTTTTGGAATGATATTGGGATACGGTGCTTTTTCCAAATTTTTTCGATTTTTGTACGCTAGAGAAGCACTCAGGTCCAGAATGAATCGCAGTCTGCCATACCGCAGACTGCGCAGTCTGCCGCAGACTGCGATTCATTCTGGACCTGAGTGCTTCTCTAGCGTACAAAAATCGAAAAAATTTGGAAAAAGCACCGTATCCCAATATCATTCCAAAACCATGACGACCCCTGCGACGGGCGAATGTATCTTAAATTTCGACCGGCATGCCGCTTGGCATAGCCGCGTAAATGGCCCGAGGCCAAATTGCCAACAACGACGAGCTGGACTGCGTGCCGCTCTGATTGCCTTCGGGGAGGTGTTCCAACTTAGACCCCACGAAAATGATGCTCCTGAAGATGGCCGAACGGCCGAAGGTACCCGAGCAATTACAAATTTCGAGAGTACGTCGTGTCTCAACTCTCACCCTCAATCCTCCTCCAATAAAGTCAAACTCATAATCAAACTCGAAGTTAAACTAGCAATGAAACAGAAACTCAAACTCATAGTCAAACTTGAAGTCAAACTCACAATGAAACAGAAACTCAAACTCATAGCCAAACTCGAAGTCAAACTCACAATCAAATAGATACTCAAACTCATAATCGAATTTGAAGTCAAACTCGAAATGAAACAGAAAGTCAAACTCATAATCAAACTCGAAGTTAAACTCGCAATGAAACAGAAACTCAAACTCATAGCCAAACTCGAAGTCAAACTCACAATCAAATAGATACTCAAACTCATAATCGAATTTGAAGTCAAACTCGAAATGAAACAGAAAGTCAAACTCATAATCAAACTCGAAGTTAAACTCGCAATGAAACCGAAGCTCAAACTCATAGTCAAACTCACAATGAAACTGAACTCGAGTTTCGGTTTGTCAAACTTCAAGTTTGACTATGAAGTTTGATTTCATGTTTGAATATGAGTTCGAATATGAGAACGATTTCGAAGTTTGAATATAAGTTTGAGTTTCGGTTTTATTGTATTGAGTTTGACTTCAAGTTTTACAATGAGTGCGAGTTTGACTTCGAGTTCGAGTATGAGTTTCAGTTTCTGCTTCATTGCGAGTTTGAATTCATGTTTGACTATGAGTTTGAGCTTTGGTTTCATTGCGAGTTTGACTTCAAGTTTGACATTAGTTTGAGTTTCTATTTGATTGTGAGTT
Organism: Nesidiocoris tenuis; assembly: GCA_036186465.1. NCBI lineage: Eukaryota > Metazoa > Arthropoda > Insecta > Hemiptera > Miridae > Nesidiocoris > Nesidiocoris tenuis. The sequence continues at coordinate 23,992,103 of AP028910.1, read as the reverse complement.
TGACTTCGAGTTTGGCTATGAGTTTGAGTTTCTGTTTCATTTCGAGTTTGACTCCAAGTTCGATTTTGAGTTTGAGTATCTTTTTGATTGTGAGTTTGACTTCGAGTTTGGCTATGAGTTTGAGTTTCTGTTTCATTGTGAGTTTGTCTCCAAGTTTTACTATGAGTTTGAGTATCTATTTGATTGTGAGTTTGACTTCGAGTTCGGCTATGAGTTTGAGTTTCGGTTTCATTGTGAGTTTGACTTCAAGTTTGACATGAGTTTGAGTTTCTATTTGATTGTTAGTTTGACTTCAAGTTTGACTATGAGTTTGAGATTCTGATTCATTTCGAGTTTGACTTCAAGTTCGATTTTGAGTTTGAGCATCTATTTGATTGTGAGTTTGACTTCGAGTTTGGCTATGAGTTTGAGTTTCTGTTCTATTGTGAGTTTGACTTTGAGTTTGACTTCAAGTTCGATTTTGAGTTTGAGTATCTATTTGATTGTGAGTTTGTCTTCAAGTTCTACTATGAGTTTGAGTTTCTGTTCCATTGTGAGTTTGACTTCGAGTTTGATTGTGAGTTTGAGTTTGTGTTTCATTGCGAGTTTGACTTCAAGTTTGACATGAGTTTGAGTTTCTATTTGATTGTGAGTTTGACTTCAAGTTTGACTGTGAGTTTGAGATTCTGATTCATTTCGAGTTTGACTCCAAGTTCGATTTTGAGTTTGAGTATCTCTTCGATTGTGAGTTTGACTTCGAGTTTGGCTATGAGTTTGAGTTTCGGTTTCATTGTGAGTTTGTCTCCAAGTTTTACTATGAGTTTGAGTTTGTGTTTCATTGCGAGTTTGACTTCAGGTTTGACTTCAAGTTTGAGTTTCAATTTCATTGCGAGTTTGGCTTCAGGTTTGACTTTGAGTTTGAGTTTCGGTTTCATTGTGAGTTTGACTTCAGGTTTGGCTTTGAGTTTGAGTTTCGGTTTCATTGTGAGTTTGACTTCAAGTTTGACTATGAGTTTGAGTTTCTGTTTCATTGTTAGTTTGTCTTCAAGTTTGACTATGAGTTTGAGTTTCTGTTTCATTGTTAGTTTGACTTCGAGTTTGATTATGAGTTTGACTTTAAGTTTGAGTTTCAATTTCATTGCGAGCTTGACTTCAGGTTTGACTTCGAGTTTGAGTTTCAACTTCATTGCGAGTTTTACCTCGAGTTTGAGTATGAGTTTGAGTTTCGGTTTCTTTGTGAGTTTGACTTCATGTTTGACTATGACCTTGGCTAGTACTTATGTGAAGGTATTCCAGAAAAGTTTTGAGGGGCCATGGCTCCTTGCCCCCGCCCCTCCCGTCCCTTCGTAGGGGCCTTATTCGATGAATAAGCCGTTCCAGAAAATAGGCCTTTGGACTACTGAGCATACGGCCGTTATTGTTTTGTATTTTTGTTCTATTGTTGGATTTTACTGCGACTATCGAATTTCCATTTTATTGGGGTCGCAATGTCTCCTCTTAGCAATAAGTACAAAGGTTGAAGTTAACGTAATTCATTAAAGAAATTCAGAATAAACTATAGGACTTTCCCTCCAGTATAGTCCGTTTACTGTACAGTATAGTTTTCAGAACATGATGGTCAAATGTGTATGTTTTTTTTTTTTCAAATGAAGGTACGTTAGAAAGTAGCAGGAAGTAGTGTCGGAAATGAATACGAAGCGAGAGGTCATCTCGTTGGAAGAATGAGAAAAGAGACCGTTACAGGAATCGGGTATGCGAAGGGAGAGAGAGCATGGACCCGAGGTCACGGACGAGCTTATAAATAGCATAAGATTTTCAGCCTCAATCCGAACTGGCTGAATAATTCAGCAAATTTCATCCCAACACGCTTTACCGACGATTTCTCTCCCATCCCGCCGATCCCGAAACTGATACAATTTTTCAACAGTAGGTACTGCCATTGAGGGACAAAGATTAGTTTTTTAATGAAATTAAAGTCTGCATTGGTATGGTTGAGGGTCAGGGATCAGGGTACCTTACCTATGTTTTAGAAGTTTGTTACTTCCATATTTGCAAGGTAAATGGAAATAATTTAATCGTTCTAAAATCAAAAATCGGATCGAAGCTTCAGAAGATACACTTTTACTCAGAATCACTCCGTCTGTGGAAGGAATTCCAGAAAAGTTTGGAGAGACATGGCCTCCTCGGCCTGCCTAACAACCTCTTTAATCGGAATTGAATAACTATCGGTACTTCCGAAATATTTGCATTTTTAGTGTTTCCTATTTTATTTTTCCCGGCCACAAAAAAGAACTTATTCTGGCGTTCATGGCCTTAAAATCTTCGTTTTATTTTGCAGGACATGTTGATATTTTTAAATTACAATCACTTGACGTATTTTGATTTTACTCGAGTTTGATTAACTTCCGATACTATAGAATTCTATAAACGACTCCAAGTTTTTTCTTTTTTTTTTTCTTTTTGAAAGGCCGTCCAGCTGATCCATTTTGCTTCGTTCAATCAGTGTTTTGATTTATTACTTCCATATTTACAGAATAAATGGATGTATTGTTATCATCCTAAAATCGAGAATCGGAACGGAGCTTCAGAAAAAACTTTCACTTACACACGTTTACTCAGAATCATTTCTCAAACAAGTGTCTGTGTGTCTGTTTGTGGGCATTAACACAAATAAACATTGCTCCGGAATAAACAGCCGCCAAAGTAGTCAAAATTAATCGAATTTCCCAAAAATTATCAAAATATGGAAGTATTGTGTGTTATCTGGGCACTATTGGGTTTTAATGGAATTCATTACGCTCTTAAATGTATTGCAGGTTCACGAAAATGTCAGCAGATGGTGCCAGATGTTGAAAATAAAAATCCCAGACGGGTTGGGTTCAGCAGGAGTTTGATTCTGCTGATCCTACAAGAAATAAATTTGCCCTTCCGGATGAATTTTCTTTCGAACAGTGGTGCACAGATAGCTCAAAATAATTCTATATGTTGGTGGGCAACATTTATTAATCACATTCGGACTGATTCGAAGGATAGCAAGACACAGAAATACTCTCAAATTTTTGAAAACTGCTTTTATTTAGGGACGCGATATTAAGTGCGAGCAATCAGAGTAGGATAAACAAAGCTCCTATTACGAGACGTCTGCTCCATTTTAGCATGAAAATTATGTTCATTTCACTTTCAGGGTCGGCTAGAGGAGGTAAGTGAAAAAATTGGCCATAACCTTTTGAAAGTGTTTTGAATGTGGAATGAGGAACATGCATGAAAAAAATAAACTGTTTTTCGCCATAATATTCCTTGTTAGGCTTCGAAAATGTTGTTATGGTGGATGACGGTTCGGAAAAGAGGTAATTAAAAGAGGAGGGAGGCTTAGTGAAAATTGCAGATTTGAAGTCGAGCGGGAAAATGACCAGCCGCAAGGTTACACAAGGTTACACAGTGTGATGTCATCTTCCCGTGAACACCAGTGCAACCTCATCCGAGTTCATGTGTGTATGCTGTGATAGGAAGGCGATAACGGATTTTTTGCCGTTACGTTAAGAAACTACGTGCAGTCACGTCCGCACAGTGACGTCATACGGTTAACCGCCACATTCAAAAGGCCACTTTTCATTAGCGTTTTTCACCAGGAAAAATGTTGTTTTTTCGTTGTAGACCATTACTACATCATTTTCGCATCCTAAACAGCATCATTCTGGCGGAAAAAATGGATTTCGTTTTTCTCCCAGTTAAAAGTAATGTTATGGTGCACAAAATCAGGTGGAACACTTGGAAATCCCCACCTGTAATAAAAGTAAGTTTTGCTCTTTCATTTCATCTAGTTCTTTCATTCAGTGAAAATATCGAGACGATTTCGCTATCAATCCTTCACCCTCAACAGCCTCAGACGAAAATTAGTCTGGTCCCAATCCGAAAAGCGTCCATGGCCTCTACCGTAAGCTGTCGAAAGCCCGAAGCATCAGATTATGGAGATGCGGTTTAGGATAGGTTATTGTCGGGTGGCGGGTGGCAATTTGCTGGATCGATTCTGTCCGGTATTCTGCTTAATGTCACGTACAATATTTCGCTCTCAAGTATATGAATTTAAAACAGACTAATGAGGCGGGCTAACGGGACTCAGCCATAATCAGCTGGCCGGATACCATTAGCCAAAAAGCGAAATATTTCCCGATACAGGAGACCCGGGGCTTAGGAATGACCTCAGTAATTGCCCTGTCAGACACCTACTCCGACTGAGCTTAGGAAATAAATTAGCAGAATAATCGCAGGATTGAAAGAGAGGTTACAATGCAATCACATTTTAGAATTAATTTGCAGATTGACATTTCCACAGAAAGGGAGCAGATTCGTTTTACAGCCTCATTAGATTTTTTCGGCCGGAATATAATATAGCTAGATTCTCACGATAGGCGTCACGGGCGTCGCCCGTTTCAAAGCTTTTCGAGGGAGTTCTATTGAACCGATTTTGAATTTTTCCAGCTTGTTGGATTCGTTGAAGGTTTTCACACCCTTTTCACTCCCTATAAGTCAAAATTAGTAGGGTTTTAGGGATCGAAAACTAGTTTAAACACTAATTTTTGATCTAAAAAATTATTTTTTTGACCCTTTAAAAAAAATTTTAAACTCAAAAAAATATATTTTTGAATAGGTTTTAGATAGGTACATGACACAAAAAATTGAAAATTTTCTAAGCCTCTCCAGGACTGAGAAAAATGCAAAAAACCCTTTAAAATTGAGGTAATGTCCAGGAACAACGTTGATTTTTCCAGAAAATTTCAAAACTTTCTCCCCAGCCGTCTCTGAGGAAAAGTATGGGCCGTAGACGTAGACCGTAAATTTTCGTTGGGTCGATTTTCATTTTTGAGTGAATAAAAGAAGAATCAGAAAAGAAAAGATCAAACAATAAGCCAAAACCGTTGAGAGTTTGTTCCACTAGGTACCTACTTTAATTTGGTTAATTGAAGCAATCGGAAGCAATTGAAGGAGCATTTCCGGAATTCGATGCTCCTGCTGTCCCCAAATCGGTTAATTCCCATGAAAACTGTGGAAAATTGAGCCATGAAATGAACGCTCTTCGTTACCAATATCGATGCGTAGCAGAAATCCAACCTGAGACCAACGGCCAATATTCGAAGAGGGGAAAATGTATTCCCCCAACGACAAATTAATGAAGATCGATACGTAGGAAGTTGCATCCCTTCAACGTTTTAAACATTAATCACAAACTTTTCGTGTGACGGGACAATAGCTACCACGTCCTCCGCGCCTATCTCGCTGCCGTTGAGGAACGCCTTCCTTTTCTACTTCGATCCTCCATTCATTTCGCGTACCCGATACGGTTGGAACAATCACCTTTTTTTGCGCCAGTTTTTTAACTCGTCTCGCCACATTAAACAATGTCACAATAGCGAGAGTGGGCCGATGATCCGAAATCGTTCGCCGTCGCGGATGGCACCAGCCTCGACGAATGTTGAATAAATGGCATTTTCATACCGTCGAGCCCTCATTGTGCGGAGTCCAGGAAAAGATAATTTTCATTTCGTGGCTTCGAGACGTCAACGTCTTCTTGTGAATAGTAAGAGGTGCCTATGCGTCCTTTAGCTGGCTTCTTACTGAGGTGATTGCCCTATGTCACGCTTAGCCCTGTCTCTCGAATATATAGAAGGTTGAAGGGAGAAAGAAAAATAATCAAAAACTCCCCAAGATGGCGCCGGGCTACAATACAATCGCCGAGTCTGCTGGCGCCTTGGAGGAATTCGTGGTGAACCCAACTCGGCCGGAATATTCACAGAAATTCGAAAGGCTAATCCCTAAGATCACTAATCTTTTACCTGGACAACCGACCTTAAGACTAGAAGAGGCGGGACTGCCTGAACTGTGAACTCCCATGAATGGTATCACAGTGAATTATTATTAAGTTGGTTAATTATATTATGTTTTGAATAATAAATGTACAAGTTGCAAGCGCCCGGTTTCGCCCAAGATGAAATTAGCCTTTCTCAAGAAACAAATCAACAAGCCACTGGTGCGTGGATAACACACACAATACTTCCATCTTTTCGTGCGTAGAAATTTCACACAATTTGATTATATTTTGACTACTTTTGAGGCTCTTCGAGTCATTTCAAGTTATTCTTCCACCAGTCGGATTAACGGGTTGGTGTGCACACAATGCGAAAGCAGTTTCTATAGGTACTGCATAGTGTGGACCTTTTTTTCTCCACATTGTTCCAACAAAAGGTAACGGCCATAGGAAAACTATCAATTGGAAAAGGCGGTGCGTTGGTAGTGTTGTGTGATGGGAACCGAAAAACGGAGCAGGTAAATTGTTGGAGGTTTATCGGAAAAATCTCACATACGGTCGTTTTACGAGAAATTCCTCCCTATCAGTCACGTTTTAGAATATTGCCAAGTCGGCTCGGCTGAAGGTACGCAGATAGACCCGATTTATAACGAGTCTTCCTTCTATCTCGCTCAATCTCGCCGAGCTCTGCAAAAAGGTTGTAAACATTTTACGACCGTTTTTTTAACAGATGCATTCACTACGGGTTTACGTGGCTGGAAACGCTAAATCTTAGCAACGATTCTCAATCACGTTTATATGCGCCCGAGAGTGGAAAAAATTATTTTACGAGGAGGATTCACTAGGTAGTGAATTATATTGATCAAGAACTGACCCCATTAGTTTGTGAAGGCAGTACGCACTTGAATGCAAAATAGCAAAAATGTAGGGCAAAGTCGGGAATCCCAGAAAAAACATGTAAAATGTTTAGCTCCTCTGCACTATTGTTGTATTACAAGGTATCCTCTGGAGAGAAAACTAGCTGATTAGATGCAACGCCGACCAAAAATACTATTTTTTCCTTTTATAATTATTCATAAATCCCAATAACTATGCGGGAACTTCCCCACCTTCAAAATCCCCTCCATATGCTCTGACAATTCGTTGGTTAATGTTCCAGGTCGTGCAGAAATGGGGAAAAAATACCTCTCCGAACCATTTCCACGGTAAACATACATTTTAGAATGAAACGAATTTATACCTTGCGATATTCTTTCAGTTCATTCGAATTGCGTTTCCTCCGCTTTCCAAAACTGTGGATCGAGCGACTGGTTTGTTTCTGATCGATACTCATCATACAGCAATTGCTGACCTAATGCTAGCTTTCCCTGATGGGTTTTTGGTAAAGTCGCGCTACCTATCAATTTTTCATCGTCTGCTCGCAACGCGACCGAATACCGGAAATCGAAAGCGAGTCGGCGAACGCGGCAAAAACCTCAGACTTCTGGACTGGAATGAACCAACCGAGTATAAGCCGCTCTGGGAAAATCGTATTTCCAAACAAGCCACGCAAATTGGAAAAGGACAATACCAAGGCGGACCCGTTGATGGGCCGTCGAGGCGTTTGCGGAAGTTCTGAAAATGGATTCGGCCAGCATTCTGGGACAGGGAGAGAGAGGACCATTCATACGTAACACCATCCTTCACTTCACAGAACTCCCCATCGGAATCCAGACGTGAGAAAATTCTCATAATTTATCGAGAGCAACGAGGTACTTAAAATCAAAAACTATTTAAAGAAAAAATTAAAGTTACATTTTTACTACCATATTTACCATATTAGTATTGGAGTCGTCCAAAAATCGAAAACCGCATAGGAGCTTCAGAAAAAACACTTATAATAAGAATCGCTTCCTGAACAAGGAAGAAGGTCTGGGTGAACATCTGTGGTAAATTACAAAAATGGCCATACTCGTAGCTACGTCAATTGTTAACTTTTTTAAAATTTCTTGAACTGAGGTTTTTTTTTTTTTTCAGTAAGACCGAACGAGACCTATTAAAATTAATTACAGTACTTCTGATAATTCAGCACTTTCAGTGTTTTCTGTTACCTACTTCAAAATCATCAAAATTCTCATTCATAATCAAGAGATTTCAAGATTCATAATCAAAATTCTGGGCGAGCGTGGAAATTTGCACAGTGAGTTTTTTGATATTTTAAACGTAAACACCCTCAAAAGTAGTCAAAATATGATGAAATTTCGTTAAAAATTTACGTATCAAAATATGGAAGTAATTTGTGTTATCTACGCACCACTGGTTTACGTTATTCCTTGGTCGAAACTCATTGTACTCAATAGGACAGGAAATTATGCATTACTGGCAGTATCTGTATTACTAAAGAGCATTATTATCTTGCAAAAAGATACATAAGTGAACTTTCCATAGTCCAAAACATCAACGGACGTATCTGGTTGAGAAAAGTACGTAGGGACTGGCACACGGAATTGTACGTTAGGAACATCACAAACATCCACAGGTGTGTCTGGTATGCGAAGTGTGAAGTATATACGTTTTTCAAACATCCTAGTGCCCTTAAACTTATTTCAACGTTCATCTGAATCAGTGCAAGTGTCAGTCCGCTTGCTGGTTTGAGCGACAAGGGCAAGGCAAAGTTTCAAATTCGATCCATGATTTCCTATGAGTACGAAAAATACACTTTCTATCAATTCTTCTATTGCTTTGGTGTAGGCATTAGATGCTTCATATTTCGGCAAAGAAGTCGAAATGGTCGGAAATTTAGGCGACGTCATTTTTACTCATAACCTTCGGCACTACTAGCGAACGAAAAAAAATGTTTAGCGAAATGATAATATTTTGTTGGCATCACACCAGTGAGCAAATAAAAATTGTAATCTTGTGTCAGGAAATGAAAATGCAACTTGATTTTTCCATGCTTACCTACCCATACCTATTTATCCACTCGTTCATCACCTACCTACGCAAAGGTTTTCTTTTATGTTTTGTTCAAGGAATAAAATTGTAAGAAAACCGCAAAATTACCTAAGTACCTATAAATATTTTCCAAATTTTCTAGCAAACTGCGACCTTACTCTTTCAATCTCGAAGCCTACCTCAATTTACATTAAAACGTTTACCTATATATCGGTCCCTTACAGCACAAAGGGGATATGTCCCAAAATATCGATTTTGAGATTTCGGTACCGAAAGAATCTACTCAACAGAACATATCGATCGCCCCAAGAATCATGATTCTTTTATCTATTTTTGGGGCCAAAGAACGATAAAATATAAAAACGACAAATAATCAAAGAGCGTTCATCTTGGAAGTGTTAAGCGTTAACAAAGTTCTGGTTAAACGAGGTTGTAGATCTTGGCCAGAAAAACATTTTTCATTTAGCGATTTTTTTAGTGAAATTGAAAACTATGGGTGAAATCTTTATCCTTGTAAATTGATAAAAAAAAATACCATTTTTGGACATATCCCCTTCGGGCTTTAAGGTATCGATAATGTTTCGGCCCAATGCGGCATTAAATTTTTATAATGGTGCAACTTTATCCTTCATGGTGCCTAAACTTGAGTTGAATCAGTTCGTTCAACAATACAACTAACAACCACAAAATTCTTTGACGAAATGACTGGTGCGTTCAGCTGGTAGCAGTAGTGTTCTCAAAAGATGTTATAGCGTTTAGTTAGTCAATGGAGAAATTTTTCGTCAAATCTGAGTAAATATATATGCAAATTTTTAAGTCTTACTTATGCAAATTTGAGATTCAAAGTTTAAAGATTACTTACTTACTTTTAGAGAAAGTAATCCGTAAAGCAAACTATTCTTGTCACGCTGAAACCTAGTTTGTAAATGTAAAACGTAGCAGATCCAGGCTGAATACATATAATTCTGCTCGAGTTGCAAACATTTCGTATGCTGAAAGTACTACCGATGCCCAAGTGACTTACTCGCAGTCAAATACTTTTGTGAAGCACAGACACTCAAGCTGAAAAAGCTAAAAGCTTGCACATTTATTTGACAATCGCCTTGGATACATAGGTGGTGGATTTTTGATTTTCTACCTTTGCGGAGTATTTTCGGGGCTGGCGAAAAATGATAAATCGAACCTGCGAATACAGAACAACAGATTATACAACCATTTGATGGAATAATAATGGCTGAAGAAATATCTATTAGGTATCTAAGGATGTTTGAACTTGACTTATTTCATTTGTGAATCATCAATGTTGGGTGCTCATATACCTACCTCCCATATATTATGCTCATCACAGACCAATATGCTCATCATATAGTCATTATGTGCATAGGATTATTTTACTCCAGGTGGTGACTGAGATATAATATTATGCTAAGCACCTAAGATTTCCTTGCTCGAGCAAATCGTCGATTAAGCGGCAACATGCTATAACAGAATTGTTGGCCAATTCGAGTTAGACCTTGTTGTATGGTCTGTACCATATCAGGAAAACCCCGACTTTTTTGGGTTTTTTTTTTTGGAAATGCTGAACCTTTTTAGGTTTCTTGAAAATTCTTAATTCAAAAGTTTTGTTGCAGCGAGTTTTCTTTGCCAGCAAAAACGTTCAAAATCCCGTCGAATGTCATGCCTCCTTATTTTTCACACGTTGATCAGTCATATTGCAATGACCATTTTTCAACCATAAGTAAATTAGGTATAGTTTGGTTAAATAGGACCTATCTCATGATTTCCAGCATTGTCCAGTTGCTGAACTCTCTTAAATGTACCACAATTTTCAGGTCATATTCAACAATAAAAGCCTACTGGAATGCTTCGCAGCGATTTTCTCTTGATTTCTTTCAGTTTCAGTACCAGCACATTTACTTGGGAGCATCGACCAATGTAATCCTCAGATAAGCCGCGGGTAGTATTTGATTTCGGTATTGACCGAATAGATACAACCGTCGACCGAATACCCTCGGGCGATCAAAGGGAAAGCTTTATAACAAAATGATGGCTCTGTCCGGTCGATTTCATCAATAACCCGCGTCCCATGTTCAAAAGATATCAACCACTCGCACAAATGGATTTTTTTTTACAGGAAAAGTTGGACATGTAACGGAATTATTGGATCCGCTAAGGCGTTTACGTATTGGTAAAGCAACAAGGGTTCCAAAAGCTGAACGTTGAAAAATCAGCGACTGAATCAAATTTGAACTGATCCCGCTCGAAACCCGACGACTCTCTCCTAATCAAGTTTCCTCGTCGCTCACTGAACCAGATTGGAAGATTTGCCCCGGGCGAAAAAATCTGAAGCCAGAATCTCGGATGTTGTTTCGCGAGGAGCCAATGTACCTATCTTAGTCACATGTGCTAAACCGAATTATGTGTCACACGTAATGAAGTTTACAATACGTTGTCCATTAGGGGGCTAGGTACCTATTTGTGTTTCAATTGTGCCCAATTGTGGACGCCATTAGGGAGGATGGGGAGAAAAGGAGGAGGGGATGGTGAGAAGGAGGAGGAGGACGACGACGATGGTGAAGAGGAGGACAAAGTTGAAGAGGAGGAGTAGGAGGAGGAAGAGGAAAAAGATGAAGATGTAATGGTGATTTTGCAGGTTTATTTTCCAAGAATCATACAAACTTTAATCCTGAAAAATCACTGAATTGATCAAAATAATTTTCATCTACCCCGACATTGCCATTATTCTAACCGTTAAGAAAATTCACGTCTGGTTATTCATTTTTTATATATTTTATTTAGGAAAAGAAGTCCTGGGCCCTCAGTGCAGGTTTTCGAATCACCTTTTCTGTGGCGGTTTTCCGAGCAAGGAGTCTATCCCTAACATTTCCCTGCTTCCAGGCTTTCTAGCAGTAGGTACTGGAAATGAAACCAATCCAGCAAGTGGAGCCCTTGCTGCTAGAAGATGTCCAATGGGGCGGTGCATCAAGCTTGTCACAGAAGCATCTGAGAAAGTGTGTGGTGCGAAGGAAAGAGACTCCGGCTTCATCTTCAATAAAATTGACTCCCAAAAGAAGGTTACCAAACTTGAAGCCAAGAAGAATTTGAAGGAATGTCCGATTTTGCTTGTTTTACTCCTATATGACGTTCTCACTTCCTATTATTAGTATTTTTTGTGGCTTTAATGATCCTTCAAATATTTTCTATACAGTTGTAAAACAAAGGAGATAACTTTTTTGGTTCGATGTACATTTCATTTAATTTCATGATTTTTTTTTTTAATTTGATTCCTCCAAGTTTTAAATTTGCCCCTCCTTGTGCAGTCGGTTGTGGGAACTGAAGGAGTTTTTTATTGGACCCAAAGTTTTTTATTCTTCATTAGGAAGGCAAAACGCAACAAAAGCGCCCTGTTGGAGCAATCGATACTAATTCAGCTTCTTGTCTGATCAACTATTTATGTACCAAGATTGTCGCCAATATCAGTTTCCTCTATCTTATGCATAATAAATCGCGTTAACGCAACTGTTTCTAAAGCATCACCATATTTGCATCACCATATCGGCAATCTTGGTTTTCGATGGATATATTCAGCAGACGACTCTGTAGACTGAGCTATAAATTACTGTTAAGTGTATCGAGCTCTTCAAGTCCAAAAGTAGTCAAAAACCGCCGCAAATTCTTACACTGAGGTTTATTATTCACGCGGCTTGCAAGGGTTGATCAGGTGGGTATTTACCTCGGTAAAAATTCTTGATATTGATAAAACTCCAATATTTACGCATTTACCTTAACATAGGTAATCCAAATAAATTTTTTTCAAACCATGATGAATAAAAGAGTGAAGTTTTGTGTCAAATATGTCCTGAAAATTTAAAAACAATTTTAAAAAAACATTTTAAACAACAAGGAGAAATAGTATAGACGGCATACGGGGTACGACGGACGGAAAATTTTCATTGGAGATTCGGATTCTGAACCCTTTGAAACGTAAACCACGACAATTTCAGGGGAGGGTTGGGATTATGTTTTTTTTCTCGAGCGATTACAATGGTTCATTATTGAATGATAAACCAGGAGTCTCACTACCAAAGCCGTTAATTGCCAGAAGACATTGGGTGACGTCATCGTTGCACCTTCACTCCGGAGGATCGGTATCGGTGGATGATTGATTGATTGATTATGGTTTTTGGATGGAGAGACGAAGAGAGAGCGAGTGATTCTCACAGGAAATCATAACGAAAATATCAGAAACGGAATGATGAAACTCCGCCTTAGTAGGTACTGCAGATGGCTCATCATCGAACTGTCTATGATTACCAAAAGCGAATTCCCTCCAGAAACTTAGTACCTACCTAAAGATGAGCTAGCGTCCCGAACAACTCATCGAGGTAAACAATATGTTTCTTTTCTTAACTTATACAATTGGCACACAATCATAACCCCAATAGGTTCATTTTTACGAAAGTGCGTTCATTAAAAAAAAATAAAATTGGATGTTTCTTCAAACGCTATTCTCCATCAGAGGTTTAACCATAACCAGAAACACGACGGTGATTAAATATTACTAGCAATAAATAGGTTAGCTAAATTTTAACGCCATTTTTAAAACTTGGAAACATTCAATATTCACAATACAAATTTCAGTCGCAGATGAATATACCTGTGTGTCTGAAGTAAGTGGTACTTATGTTAGCTTCCATTCGGGGCAGTTACTTACCTGAAACAACAGAGACAACAATAGGTTAACCATTCACGTCAAACTAGCAATGCATCCAAACAAACATGAGAGCCATTCGTCGTAATTTGTCTCGGTGGAGAACACAAACTAGTTTGGCCCCGTTTCTCCAATTCGGACAGAGAAGTTGCCATTCCAATAAAGCTAAACCTCCCACGAAGCAAACACCTCAAGCGGGGTAAACGATCAATAGACCCTGCGACTCTCGGAGCCAAACAACTAATCTCCTATTTCAAAACAACTTGTGGGTAAGTGTGGTGATTTTTTCAGCCCCCATCGGACGTTTGGCGGACAGAAGTAGTTGGCTTAATATTGACGATCGTGCGATTCAGGATTTGATTCTAACCACCACAATCTGATCAGTGTTAGCCAATCTGGGGAAGGGGTTGAGTATTGGCTTATTATTCAATAATAAACCATGGTAATCGCTCAGGCAGGACCAATTCTAACCCCCCCCCCCCCCCGAATAGTTTTTCAGGAATCGACAGTGGTCTACTGATATTTCTACTCACGACGGTAAGTAGCGGATGGTTAACTGACTTTTGGTCCATTATTTCCAGAAATAATGTTCCCCCTGTGTAATCGGTCATGAAAAATATTTCAACTCCACCCCCTCAAACTTTCTCATTTTACGTTTCAGAAGGTCTAGAACATAAATATGCGATAAAAAATATTATTATTCTAACATTGCAGCATAAATTTGTATTTTACATGGGGATTTATAAAACCTTTTTTTTTTCAACTCAGAAAGAAAGCTCCATTATCCACTTTGCTCGATACCTATCTTGACACGTGTCTGCCATGTGTTGATACGTATCTTTTAATCGCAGCACATCGATAATTTTGTTAAATTTATATTCACCATAATAATTTTCAAATTCTCTGGATAATGAAATTAAAACTTTCTCAAGAACTGTTGGTAAAGTTTGTCTTGCTCCCGCGTTGCCAACCGCCACTGGCATAGTGTGAGTGCGTATCCTTGTTGGTGTAATAGGGTAGTTTTCGAAAATAGAAAATCAATCAACCTTATCTGAGAACCAAGGCAAGCCGAATTCTCAACATTTTCCAATTTTAATTTTGTTGATATGTATAAGGCGATAGAATGTTTCAAATTGAAGATATTATTATACCTATTGAGTGGACAGAAGTTTTTGTGGGGATCCCGACGAGTGGAAAACGGATTTTGTAGCTGTAGTGGTTTTCGATTTATTAAGAATTGGGGAAATTTTAAAAAACTATAAAAAAATCTAACTAAAACTGCCGTAAATCCTAAACGGTTGGAGCTACGGCCGTGGCGATGATCCCAATCGAATCTCCATCAAAAAATCTATAGAAAATTATGCTTATGAAAAGCACGAATTTTCCCCCATTCCAACAGCTGTTTAACTGGCCTTAAAATTAGGGCAGGGTTATGTAGAGACATTGGAACTAACAAGATACAGAACATTGATTTTTGGTAAAAATTCAAAAATTTTCGAAAAACCCCTTTCCCTCTGAAAAACCCCTTTCCCTCTGAAAAACCCCGGACGGCGGACGGACGAAAAAATTGTATTGCAGATTCGGTTTGAAGATGATTTGAAACGTAAACCAACAAATTTGCAGGGAGTATTAAATTTTTTTCCTGGCCGATTATATATATTCCTTTTTTCTTCAAGAAAAATGAACCATAAGTCCCTCTGCAGTGCGCCACCTGACCGGTTAAAGACATTACAACACCTATTCGATAAATTACGCTTTTGAACGAACGCATGATATCGAGCCGCCATGGTAAAGTTGAATAATCATAAATTCTCATTTTGCTCCATTTACCGAAAAAAATGTCTTTCAATGAAAGTATAGAGGCTGGTTTTGAGGAGCTGGAGCGTGTCATTCCTTAAGTCTCTCTTTCCTGCCATCGAGCGGTCCCTCCTCCCTTCTTCCCTTCATTAGTCAGTGGCCTCCAGTAACTAACGTCGAAATTCGACCCATTCGACTCCACTCGGGGCAAGTGGAGCAGAGAAAATGCCCGAGAGAGGCTTACCAACACTTAGCTCTTCCTTCCGCTCTCAAATTAACTACTGTGAAAACTTCACCTTGAAAGTTGAACGGTGAGAAATGCTACCATAAAATAATATTTTAGCAAAAATTGCATGGCTTACTGCTTGTGAAACGAGTTCGGGAATTTATGAATCGGCCTGCTTTCTCAAAAACGCTGCAAAGTATTACACAAGGTTTAAACGTTCAAAATGACGAGCTTTATCCGTGATGTTGCGGCAAATTTAAGAGTTCAGCAATTTGACGTGCTGGAAATCATGAGACAACTAAGGCTTATTTCACCAAAATTTCAATTACTTTCGGTTAAATACCTAATAGTCAATGGTAATTTCAATGAACGATGTTTGACCAACAGCAACCAACGAGACATGCAATCCCTCAATGAGTAACGGGATTTTGAAAATCCCTATGAAGCGAAAATTTTTGTATGCCCGGGCGATTACAAAGGTTTATTGTTGAATCGTAGGTCAAAATTCTCGACAAAGCTGCCATCTTAACACACAGTGCATAAAAGCATACCTACGTTTCCAACTTGGAAATTCCAAGTGGTACTCCACAAGGTCCTACGAAGTTTCAAAAATGATGAGCAGCTTGGAGTAGAAGGGTCCAACAATCACATATCCCAAAACCATTTGTGCTCAGAGATTCAGCACAAAAACTGATTGATTCATTCAAAAATTATCCGGAGAACTTTCAATTTTACATCCCAATGAATGCTTGGTAACGGGAAAATTGAAAAATTGACATGGTAGTCATGTCGTCATGATCCCAGAGGAACCTTGCCTAGTCTATTTCTCCACAGCGGAGCGTTGGGCCCATCGTCAAAGTGAAATATGATTTACCTCAGGGTACGCAATTTCTCACACCCTCTTCAGGGATCCGGCGAAGTGGAAGAGGCTCTCAATACAAGGTTAGACAGCCCTCACTTCACCTGGTGCACGACTTCCTCCCAGTCTCATTCTTCTGATGTGCACCGACCGATAAAAAAACGTGACTAACGTCTAAGGGTATCGACACTAGTATCATACCAACGCCTGAGGCCTCAGCCCTGGAAATTGTCAAGAGCGCTAAACTTCACGAAAAAGTCGATGAGTGACATCCCCCATTCATTATTCAATAATAAACCATTGTAATTGCCCAAGGAAAGAATGTCTTAACTATCCTGACATTTTCATGGTTTTACATTTCAAAGGGCGAAGAATCCAATATAGTTAAAAATGGGTTCATTTTTTAAGAAAAATGAACCAAAAATCCGTCCGCCCACCGTCCACCGTGAACACTTTTTTCCCAGACGGCTGGAGATTTTTTCTCGACATTTTCAAAAAAAAAAAAATCAACCTTTTTCCGGGACAGCCCCAATTCTTTACCAAATTCGATCGGTCAGTTTTAGCTACTCTAGAAAAATTGTTGAAATCTGGAAAAAATTGTGTTTTTCCAAAATCTTCTCCGGCTTTCAAGGAAAATGTTACAGTTGATAGTTTTTTTCATTTTTTTCGCGGGTAGACCGCGATGATTTCAATTTCCTCATAATACATAAAGAAATATTGTGTTTCAGCAAATGTTTAAAAATGAACATTTTTTAAATTTTCACCGAATACCAGGATCCGTATCTAGTTGGTCTTAACGTAGCGACAGAACCCTACCTTAATTTTAAGACCAGTAAAACAGCTGTTGAATTGGGAAAAAATTCGTGTTTTTCAGGAAATTGGCAACATAGGCATGTAAGGCATCATTTTCCATAGATTTTTCTATGCTGAATCGAATGGGCCGTTACCGATTTCATGTTTTTGACTCGATAGCTTTAGACTAATGCCAAAATCCCCAGAGCAAGTCCCATAATGATTTTGAAAATGTTCCAAGGATACACTTTGGGAGTCAGCTTTTTGCATTCTTCACCGTCCAGGAAAGGAGCAGGAAATCGCAATTTCTTTGTACTTTACCTACCCAGGGGCTACCCAGTCTGGCACAATGGCGGCCTAATTATAAGGGGAGAAACTTTACTAGGATCGGGGGACATAAATATGAGTAAATTGCAACAAATAACACTAAACCGGATTTTCTTTCAAGCATTTCAGGCAAGGCATAGCTCTTATTTTTGAGAGTTGAATTTATGTGATACGAGGCAGCCAGTGCCATCGTAATAACGAGGCCCAGTGGGCACCTTCAACCTCGTCATTTTCTACTCCTTCCTCCTCATCATTTCGCTATATCTTGCCCTTCCGAGCTCAACTATATAACCTTAGAGTTCCCCTCTCCCTCGTAAAATCGTATAACTACCGTATATTTTGAGAACATGGGCCTTCAAGATTTAAGGACCAAAAATGCCAAAAACACGCTCCACGAATTTCAAAACCCGTCAAAATAAGATACTTCATTCAGATTACAAAAAAAAAGCAGATCAGTGGCATGTGCACATTAGTTTTCTGTGTATCTGAAGAACTCTGCAAATTTTGCACAGGGGTTCATATTTCGATAGCAAAGACAAACCTTATGATATATACGTACTTCTTAAACACGGAATTTAGTTGTTATTATTATAGAATTTAAGTTTAAATTTACATTTCAGATGGGATTTAGAAAAAAAATTTCTTCAATTAAATTCACCATTTAATCTATTCTTAAAAACATTTTCCTGGCCGATTGCGTTGGAGCATTATTTTTTGACATTATGTACCAATATTATACGTAATCGGCAATCTAACACCAACATTATTTCAAGGGGACACAGACAGATATTCGCACAAAAAGGAATTTTTAGGTGTTCTACCTACTTTTTTCTGATCATCATCTTCGATTTTCTGTTTCAGGAAATTCTATCTCAGCAATGCTATTTCAAATTCAATTTGAGAATTTTCCGCCAACAAAGGGAGAATCTTCCAAACCAAAGTGAGAATTTTCCTAACTAATTAGAGAATTTTCGAACAGCCTTGGATAATTCTCACATTGGTTTGAACAATTCCTAATTTGGTTTGAAGTGCTCAAATTGGTATTGGAAATTTTCAATTCGACTTTGAAATGCTATGAGTAGGTACCTGGAAGTGATAATAATTGGCTCTCAGCGTAGGATGGTCGAAAAAATTACCTATACACTTGAACTAACGTATAAAATTTATAAACATGGATGCAAAACAGCGCTGTATCATTGGAACGAGGAAATATTGAAAAATCGATGTTTGCCTCTGGAGCATTCAAGAGTGCTCGGGTACCTACTGCTTGTTTACAATTATCCCGAGTTTACTTTCCCTCAACTCACCCCCATACTTGGTCCGTGTTATAAAAATGAAGCTCGACCTTCTTCTTTCTTCGAGCATACATCGTTGTTCGAGAGCCAAACATGAACGACGGCGATGTTGGCGATGCCCTAATTTTGCGGAAAATTTCCATCGCCCATGAACTGACTGAAGAAAAATCCTATATCCGATTATGCGGAGTGGTGTCACGCGACTGGTGCAACGGAGAAGAATATTCTCTCTTCACCTCAACTTCAATAGTCGACAGTATTTTTACTTCCATATTTACAAAGTAAATGGAAGTATTGTGATCGTCCTAAGTATAAAGACCAAGAACGCTCAAATCGGTCCATTTTTGTGGCCAGAAAAAAATGATAAAATAAAATAGAAAACACTAAAAATGCAAATATATCGGAAGTACTGTGCGTTAAATGTGTATCAGAAGTACTGCGAGTAACTCAGATTCCGGTTGAGCAGGGTGATGGGTCTTACTGAGACAAACATTCCAGTTTGAGAAATTGGAAAAAAGGTTCAGGCTTGAGGGAGCTATGGCCATTATTGTAAATGACCACAGACGCACGGACGAACAGACGAACGGACGATTCTGAGCAAAAGTGTATAAGATTCGGCCCTGTCGTTGTTCAACAACAACAAAAGTAAAAGTGTGTAAAAGAAGTGAGTAAAAGAGTGTAAAAGAGTAAACGTTTTTTCTGAAGCTCCGATCCGATTTTCAATTTAAAGACGATTATTGTAGTCGTAGGTACTTTAGGAATTGTACCTACTACCATTTACTTCGTAAATATGGAATTAACAAGGTTTTTAGCCCAACCGGGGAGGATTTGATCGGCCTTCGGCCCTGTCGTTGTTCAACAACAAAACAGTAGGGCCTGTGGAGCGTCGGTGATGACCTATTTTGTGGAGGCAGAAATGGTAGCTATGCTCCCCGAAGGACGAGGTAGGTATACACGTGATGGGAGCAGCGGGAATCTGACGTGTCGGGGTTGTATGGCTAAGGCGTTAGAACGAAGCTTCCTGAGGTGAAGAAGGTGCAATAGCGAGAGAACGTGGCGCTTGAGGCAAACTCTGAATCATTAACCATTTAGCCGGGGGTCTGAGGGGTGAAGAGGGCAGCTGGGGCTGCTGCGGTCAGGTGGTATCCGCCAAGTTTTGATGGAGGGAAGGACGGAGATGTGGGAGTCAAGGGTCGGGGCTACTGTTCCCGCGGGGCTGACTGGAACTAGATGTTAAACTGGAACACCGGAGCCTCCTTTGAAAGCCACATGCATTCCTACCAAGGTATTTGAAGGAAAGGCTGACTTGTATAAGGTTGCGGCTGGCCAACCTTGTCGATATCCCAACATCTGCACTGACCTTCCACCGGTGTGATATCCGAGTGCTCAACGGTTTGAGTCTCAAGATAAAATGAACCAGAGGTGCGTAGATAACACACAATACTTCAATATTTTGGAACGTAAAATTGTGACACAATTTGATCATATTTTGACTGCTTTTAAGGGTGTTTAGGTCAAAAATATCAAAAAATTCACTATTCAAATTTCAAAATTCACCAAAATAAAAAAACGCCAGTTTTTTGGAACATAAAAAATATCCACATATTCTGCAAGGTAAAACAAAGATTTTAAGACCAAGAACGCTCAAATCAGTTCATTTTCTGGACGGAAAAAAAAAATAGATAACACTAAAAATGAAATATATCGGAAGTAATGTGAGTTATTTAAATTTCGATTAAACAGGGTGTTAGGTCTTGACGAGACAAACATTTCAGTTCAAGAAATTTGAAAAAAGGTTGAGAATTGAGGGAGTTATGGTCATTTTTGTAAATGACCACAGACGGACTAACGGACTAACGGACGCACAGGCACTTGTTCGGGAAGTGATTCTGAGTAAATGTGTATAAGAAAAAGTTTTTTCTGAAGCTCCGTTCCGATTCTCGATTTTAGGACGATCACAATACTTCCATTTACTCTGTAAATATGGAAGTAACGAGACATCTTCGTCTCAAGATAAAATACGGTGCGCTTGTAACATGATGCCTACACGCATAATTACTCTGGTCCTTGTAATTCTAATGAATTCTGGAAATGAATTAATTCTGAAAATCAAACCTTAAGTTGCCCATAACCGTTTGTTTCCAGGACAAAAAAAATCCTTAATTATAAAAAATTTAAAAAAAGGAACCTGCTTAGAGCCGGTGGCAAAAATTCAAACATGGAACATGCTTGATCGAAAATGGGTCAGTCATGGACTCAGTCATTATTTACCTAGTTACTACTGTAGTAACTGTAACAGCTAGCCTACAGATCCATAGGTTTGACCGCAATGGTGTTTACTTGGGTCGCATTTTGTTTCCTCGATACAGTAACGTTTTTTGCAAGTAAGCTCAAGGCGAAAGCATGTTCCATGTTAAAAAACGTTTTGTAAGGCTGAGGGTGTTCTGTGCTTTGTTTGCGGGATCAATGAAATCGACGGTCCCACAGCAACACCCCATATCGTCATTTTGGTAACTTTTCAGGAAAGCCAAAACCCTGATTGTCAAGGATGGAAAAAACTTTAAAAAATAGTATAAAAGCTGTCTAATAAAATCGCTCTTGTGGTAAAATTTGAAGCACATGCGAGGCCACCTCGTCTGAAACGGTAAAAGATGCCAAATAGCTGAAAAAACAGCTCGTTACCAACACAATGAAGATACAGGTTGTTATCTAATACTTGAATTGCGCACATCCTATTGGGATTGCGATCGAACTTCAAATTTCATTGAATCCGTGCTGGAGAGAGCTTTCCAACCATATGCATAACTCATTTTTGGCAAAAATGACGATATGGGGTGTTGCTGTGGGACCGTCGAAATATTCCATCACTCGACTCTTCTGACGTTCATGCGATGCTGAGTTCCGCTGTTGTTTTTAGAAAACCAATCCCAAGAATAAGGGCGAGCGGAGAAACGGTTCTGTCAAACAACATCCACGAATCAATGATTTTGAAATCCAACTTATGTTCGAGCTATATGGGTAATCTCCCCTAGCCAATTCATCCCCTACCAGAAAGATCCTTCTGCTGTTTAACTCTTTTATCTGCTGCTCACCAAACCCGGCCATCTCACTTTCTCTCATGTTCAATAATATCTCTTTTCACACAAAGTTGAGTCTCCCAATTTCGGCTCGCCGCCTCTCTTCCTCTAGTTTATTTCTCCACTATTATCCCGCCCTTTCTCGTCCGTTCCATTCTCCGCGATGCCCGCCATCACCTACAACTCATCATCTTTTTCTTGTTCTATTATACAGAACTTTCTTTCTTCCTTTGGCGTTTGAAGAATACTCGACGAAGATCACAGTGGTTGGCGACTTGCCAGCACTAGTCTCCCTCCTACTCTCCAGCGACTGCCACTCACACACAACCCACCTACAGACACGTTGTGACACTCTCAGTATTTTCTCACTGGAAAAGCTCGCTCGATTCTGAAGCACATCGTTAAGCCAGTTAACTGTATCATCATTTATCAGAGAAAGCCTCCTCTCTCCGACCCAGAAAACGCAGAGCACTTAATACGCATAGACAACTTATTAGGTACTTATATTCTCCCGCATTTTGTCCTCATTGATGAAAGGATCTTTGATTAGACCTATTACGTAATTATCACGATCGACGATTTTGTTCGAACGGCTGACGGCCATTTGACTAGAAAATTATCAATATTTCGGTTCATTACTCCCATTTATTTATAAAATTTATTATGCAAGTATTGTTATCGTCCGAAAGTTGAAAATCTGAACGGAGGTTCACGAAAAAGATTTACTAACATACTTTAATTCAGAATCACTTTCTTGAACACTTGAACAATGTCGGTGAAAAAGAAATACCATTTTGAGAAAATGAGATCTCTCCATTTTGTTAAGACAGCCGCCGTTCTTATGGTACCCTACGTAACAACATTGAATTTCTATTTTACAGTAAGAGGGAGAAAATATATAATATGCATGCACAGGTAAAAAATAGGGGATACTCGTTATCTCACTTTCACCGTCGAAAGAGTGTCTAAAATGAACACAAAAATGACCATACCTTTCCTAAGGCCTTAACAATTTTTTGAAACTCCCAAACTAGAATCTTTGGGTTGACAAGACCGATCTGCCGAATTTTCGATCACACACAGTACTTCCAATATGTGTATGTTGTGTGTTTTCCAATCGATTTCTACTGCCAGCAAAAATTAACTGCCTCGACATTTCTTTTCTAAGACCAATAATTTGTTATTGGTATGAAAATGTTCGTTTTATCTAACAGATTGAGGTAAGCGGATATATTTTCATTCCAGTAACTTGACGTCCTTTGGCTTATGGCGGGTTTTCAATTTGGCATAGCGTTTTTTTAAGGATTTTTGATCATAGTAACCTCTAAATTAGTCAAAAGTACATCAATTTGGGTCAACATTCCAAATTCCACAATATAGAGAAGCTGCGTGTCATCAACGCTCCACTGGACTTATTACTTAATTATCACTTAATTCCCACTTCGCCCCACTTGTATCGGTGGAGCTTTTGTGGATTAGAGTTATCGTACACTGAGTTAACAGCTTGTTCGCCCTCTGAGCCGCTTCCACAGGGCCAGTGGTGCGTATATAACACACAATACTTCCGTATTTCTATACGCGCATTTTTGACACAATTTGATTATATTTTGACGGCTTTTGCGTCTGTTTAGGTCAAAAATATCAAAAAACTCACTATGAAAATTTTAAAACTCGCCTGAAACCAAAATAAGTCAAGTTATCGGAACATGAAAAATATCAACGTATTTTGCAAGGTAAAACAGAGATTTTATGACCAAGAACGCTCAAATCGGTTCATTTTTGTGGCCAGGAAAAAATAAAAGTAATTCCAACTCCGGTTAATTAGGAAGATAGGTCATGCTGAGACAAACATCCCAGTTCAAGAAATTTGAAAACCGATTGAGAATTGAGAGAGAGTTGGCCATTTTTGTAAATGGCCAGACGGGACACACAGACACTTGTTCTGGAATTGAGACTCAGTGGAAATGCTTAATGCCGTTTTTCTTGAAAATTTGACTACGAATTGAAACATACGTACAAGTATAATAAAATCGTAGCACAATGGAAATAGACGCGAATTTTTATATTCCTTTAAAGAACTTCTGCCAAACCAATCAATCGAAGTTAATTTTTACTTATTTGATAGGGTAGGATGGTTTCAAAAATCACGAAAGGAAAGTTGGTTTTAATAGGAAGTTTTTGAGGTCCCTGAATTCGAAAATGAGGTCGAAATCCCAATTTTCCGTCCATTCCTCATTCTGACAACACTGCATAAACGATTCAGTACATAGGAGGCCTGTTTTGAGTTCGACTAACCCGACCAATGTGCAAAGATCGGCTGTGTCGTTCTGTGGTAGCACCTAGAACGTTTGTAGAATTCAACCAAACAATCCAAGTACTTCCAAATCATTCAGCGACATTACAATGAAACTATTGCATTTCTCCATTAGAGTAAAATTCCTTCTGAGCCACGGGAGTAGGATTCAACGCCCATTAAAGATCTTTAGGGCCTAACTCATTTAACCCGCAGCGACGGTTTCAGCTCTGCGGCAATAGTAATATTGCTCATGAATACCGCGAGCTATAAAGTAGGGAATAAGTTTTCCAGGTGCGACAATACATAAACCATCAGCCATCGGGCCGTGGAAGCCAACTATCACCGAACCATCGGAATATCATGCACCTGAGGTAATAATGGGTTTTACCTCCCACTTCCCCCGCTTGTATCGGCGGAGCTTTTGTCGGTATCGTTCACTGAGTTAACAAACAGCTTGTTCGCCCTCTAGCCGTTATCAATTCGAATTTCTCATATTCGTCGTCTGGCTTTACTCGACTCCCCTTTGTTTTCTTCAATCTCGTATAATATACTCAAGTGGGATGATGGATTCCATCCCTAAACAAAACCTATCTAGACTGATGCATTCCACAAAAAAAAAAATTCTTAAAACAATAATTAAAAACATTAATTATTGCATCAAGGACAATTTTAGTTTATTAAAACAATTTTTTGGTACCTAGGTATCTAATGTATTTTTATAGAATCTCTATCTGATGATAATGCTGGAACACAGTCGTAATGCTACCACTCAGCTATCCAAAATTCCCACAAGCTGTAACTCAAGTAGGAAAACCACTGCGGTTTTCAGCCGTTGATGCCAAAGCGAAAAAAAACTGTCAGGGAACCCCCTTACGCTCATTATTTCAGGAAACTCCTCCTTAATTGAATGATACAAAGAGAAATAAGGTTTATTGCATAAATTACGTGGAAAAATTAAAACTTACGGACGAATCCATCTTGCCGGTTAATCGCAAACCAAACACTCGAAGTTGTAGCTTGCGGACAAAAATTTTTGTTGTAGCATGTGGACAAAACTGGCCGTAGCAGTGTTGCCATTGGTTTTTTCGCAATTCTGACCACTGAAATGGATCCAGAGCGAGGTTTTACAGTAAGGATAAGGTCTAACTCAATCTGGACAAAAAGTGAGTTGTAGCATGTGGCCGCTTAAGCGACGATATGTCGACAGCTGGTACTCACAGCAACTGGCATCCTGAACAGCATCAAAGATGCTTGCTGGTTGAGAAGGTACTTCACGTCAAAAGGTAATGAAATCGGTGACAATCCTCTCCTTACTGAGGGAAATTATCGCAATACAATGGCTTCAAGTTCTCCGAACGATTTAGTTTCCATTAATGTTCCGCAATTTAGAGCAGTGCATTCCAATGTCTCGAATTAATCCGATGAATACCGGAAATTCAATCAGAATCAAATCGAATCCTAACGAAAGATGAAAGCGATCAACACGCCCAATGCATTGCGGGCTTTCGGGTTAACGCTTAATTGCTACGACCGTAATTAACCCCCACCCAGGCCCCGGAGAACCTGGGATCAGACACGTGCACTCAAGAGACGCATAGCATTTGAGAAACAACCTTGCGATTCCGAAGGGTTAAGGCGTCTGCTTAGAGTCGGAGTTGCCCGGTTCGTGTATACTGCCAGAGAGGAAATATTGAATATTTTAATTTAATTATTAATTAACTAGCTGTACCCGCCCGGCGTTGCCCGTGCAAAAAAATTAGAAAATGCTGGTAAGTGAATAGCGCGGAATCTCTCTCCCCCCCACACACAACATTCCCCGTCGATAAAAATCAGATACAGGGCTACCCAACCACATAACTCCCGTTATCGTACCTTCAGTCATTCTTGAGTTTTATCGGCACAAACATTGTACACTTTCTTTTAGGACCCCGTAAAACAATCAGTTGTAAAAAATTGATAGCTGTACCCGCCCGTGTCCCCGTGTGCTCGTGTTGTCACTTAATTCACTTTTTTCACTTTTTTAAAACTTACATCTCACTTTTTTAAAATTCACTTTTTTCACTTTTTTAAAACTTACATCTCACTTTTTTAAAATTCACTTTTTTCACTTTTTTAAAATTAAAAAAAAAATGTTTTTTTCAAAAATCGAAAATCGGGCTTTGAGGTCTTGTTGCCAGCCCCTTTGTGCTTCCGTGTAAAAAATACCAGGTCCCTGCGTGCGATAGACTTGGCTGGAGAGCTCGGTCAAACAAACAAACAAACAAACCAACAAACACTTGCTTTTATTATTATAGATCTCTTACCTATTTATGCAAATTAGATGATTTTTTCAGAAATTACAAAATTGAAAAAAATCATTTTGATTATTATTAAATATCTGATAAGATGTGATCAAATGAAATGATCAAATTCATGCAATCAAAGTTTGGTCATTCAATTCATTCACTTCTTCAAACACGTATAAACCAGGTAGGCATATCTTCAAATTGTGACTAAACCTGGCGAGAAGAGCGCTCCTGATAATTCAACCTGGCTCAACGCTTTCGCTATCAAAATGAAATAGAATCATGCGGGAAGAGAGACAGACAATCGTCGACCGGACCCTCGTTATCAGCATTCCACATAATAAACTGAGTCGCAGTCACCATCTCCTTGGCCTCCTCCGCCGTCCTCTACGTTTAGATGTAAGCTCTATATTTTCCTTTTAAACTGCCTCGCATTGTGAACTAAACGGCTACAATGAGAACATTAACTGATAACTAAGTTTGACATTTCGCACAAGCTCATTTCCGTTTCCCGAGAGTCCGGCGGGAAGCAGGCGGACTTGTCAACCGTTAGAAAGCCATGTTGTAGCTACTAACTTCTTGCGAATGTTGCCATCTCATTTTGCCAAAGGGGTACACATTGCAATAGAGAATAGCTCGTTCAGTGGATGGGGGTTTGAATGTTTTTACTCAACGAACGCTATCTGACCGGAGCGGGGGAAGTGGGAAACGAAACGACCCTTTTGCTACAGATAGAAATGCGTGGCCTCCAGTTACAACGAACTTTAACGCGAGGGAATTCCATTTTTCCGTTTTACGTTGCGTTTCGAATTAAACTGCGACCAATGACTTACGTTTCGAAGAAAGTTCTGATTTGCAGTAGAGTAATTATCGGCTATCGAGTGGCATGAGAAAAACGCTGCTAAGCAGATCAGTGACTCTGAAGTTCTCTGAAGAACTCTGCGAATTCTGCACAAGGGTTCGTTTTTTTATTGCAAAGTCAAAAACAATTATATATACTCCCGAAACGCGGCGTTTAGTTGTTATTATTCTACCATTTCAGTATAAATTTGTATTTTAGATGGGTATTTAGAAAAACTTTTTCACAAGCCAGCAAAATACCTATATATAGGTAGATATATCTACTCTGCTTGATAGCTGACTGCTCTAGCTGACCACTGTAACCGATTCATTCAGATCTCTCCGGAGGTGGCGAATAAAGTATATTCTATAGATGTACCTACCTATCTTGATACCTATCTACCAATCTTTTTAACGCAGCACATCTTTCAGTTTTGTTAAATTCACTATTTAATCTATTCTTAAGTACCTACAGAACAATCAATAAATTCTCTGGATAATTAAATTAAGAATGCCTCAAGAACCGTTGGTAAAGCTTGTCTCTCTCTTATGTTGCCATGCGCAACTGGTATAGTGTGAGTGGTTCACCTTGTAGTAGGCTAGTGGTCGTAAGTAGAAGATCGATCAACCATATCTAAGAACCAAGGCCAAATTCTCAACTTTTTTTCAAATTGAGTTTTGCCGATTTGTATGTATAATACGACCAAATTCTCCAAATCGTTATTGTATATTAGATTGTTTCCATTTTCTCGGCTAGGTAGTGGTAGGATTATATGTAGGCTTACAGCACGGGCAGGTACTTATTCAAATTTATTTTGGCAGAATAGTGATGATTTTTGAAAAAACTGCAGAACGATAACCATCTTGTTGACATGACGATGCATAACATTATAGTTTTACAATTTCCATGTCGAATTGAGAATTTTCCAAACCGGATTGCATCGTAAAGTTCTCACTTTGGTTTAGAAAATGTTCAATTTGATATGGAAAATTATGAAATTGGAATAGAAAATTCTCACATACATGTACATAGGTACATACTTTCCAGCACTAAGCACCTACTTCTTCCTAGATTGAGCGAAAAATTGTTCAATTACCTCCTATGGGGTAAACAGACATTCAATTTTCATTTTCTTCTTATTTTCTCAATGCCCCATCTGGGTTTTTCTTATTCAAGTTTTTATCATTTACTCAGAGAGGTCATTCCTGCAATTTGAGACCAGTTTCAACCTCACCTCTCATAGGGTCAATTTTATATGATCGTTTTAAAATTTAAAATTCCAACAGGTATCTATAGGCACCAGTTCCGCCGAGTAAGAACTGCCATACGTTCATCAGGCAGATAAAAATAATTTTTTTGAGGCGGATAAATCCCACGACTTCGACGGGGTATAAAATCATCTTGGGCTCCCTTACTGCATTGGTTTTGTCCAGTATGATGTTCGCTGAAACTCCTTATTATCAGAACGTCTAAACCAACTAAAAACTGCCAGATGAGGAAAATTTTCCGACCAATATGCGCCTAAATCCCGGGTAAGTTTCACACCTTTTTGGAGTGAGAAAATCATCGAAGTGCGATCTTGGCGAAGGGCCTCCTACCGAACTAATGGCTCTAACTTTCAGTCGGTGAAGCGTAGAACTAAGAACTTTGTCGAAGAATATTAGTTGTCTTCTAATTCGACGATCTGACGAGCTTTAAATGCTCCATTAGAGACGGCGGTCCCCGCTTGACAGAGACGCTGATCTTCCAACAGCTTCTCCCGATTCGTTCCGGTTTCCTCCTTTCTAGTAAAATGTTCAAGTTTGCTACTACTTAAACCGAGCACTTGGAAGGAACACAGAAGCGCCAAAACTTGGCAAGTAGAGCCTCGTCCTCGATTTTCCGCAGGCTCAGGCATCCGTGCAATGAAAACTGGAAACTTACTGGCAGCTTCTCTGTCTACACGACGTTACACTGGTGTTAAAAGTTGGAAACAACCGTCGACACGAGACTTCCGTTCAGCCATGCGGTTCTATTTACTACGTTCTCCATTTGAGTAGAACCAGCCTATATAATTGGTACCTAAGCTTTGATAGCCATATCTAGTGAATGTACTGAAAACGCTGCAAATTCTCATACGGGGGTTTATTATTCACATGGCTTGTTTAATTAGTTCCATATTTACAGAGTTAATGGAAGTATTGTAATCGTCCTAAAATCGAGAATAGGAACAGATTTTTTCGTCTATACGATTTTTGAAAAACCAAATTTTTTTGGAGATTACAACAATTTTTCCAGAGGGCTTAAAACTGATCGACTGTCTTGGCTTTAGAATTGGGGCTGTCCGGGAACAAGGTTGATTTTTCCTGAAAATTTCAACAAAAAAATTCTCCAGCCGTTTGGGAGAAAAAGTGTTCACGGCGGTGGACGGATATTTTTTATTGCAGATTCGGATTCTACACCATTTGAAACGTAAAACATGAAAATTTCAGGGTAGGATAGAAAAATGTTTTTCTTGGGCGATTACAACGGTTTATTATTGAATGATAAACCGAAATCGAACTGGACGGCGGACTACTTCTTCCCCACGTAGGTGGGTACCCCAATGACGCGGAAGAGAAGTAGAAATCGTTCAGAAGTTTGTTGTATTTTTGAGGAGTGAGGCCGACGTGGTCTCAGAGTTGTGGTGGGACCAGGAATCCAGAGCTTCCCCATATCGCTCATC
Source organism: Nesidiocoris tenuis (assembly GCA_036186465.1). Classification (NCBI taxonomy): domain Eukaryota; kingdom Metazoa; phylum Arthropoda; class Insecta; order Hemiptera; family Miridae; genus Nesidiocoris; species Nesidiocoris tenuis. The sequence goes on along the minus strand of AP028910.1, from coordinate 23,962,177 downwards.
CGGAATTTCGACCAGTTTCTTGGGTTGCAACATACGCTTTGTGCCTTCAAGCCAAGGACAGAGTTTCATGGTCCCTTTAGAGCTAAAAAACAAAATTCGTGAGCTAAACTACCGCAGTAAAAAATACCCACTTATTCTGCAAGGTAAAACCAAATTTCAAGGATCAGAACTCTCGGATCGACTTTTGTGGCCACGAAAAAAATATAAACGCCGGAAACTCTCGGAATTACTGTGAGTAATCGAAATTCCGACCAGCCAGGGCGATGGTCCTTGATAACAAGAGCGCTCCAGTTTACGGAATTTGAAAAAGTGGAGAATTGAGGGAGACACGGCCATTTTTACTTCCATATTTACAGAGTAAATGGAAGTATTGTGATCGTCCTAAAATCGAGAATCGGAACGGAGCTTCAGAAAAAACTTTTTCTTATACACATTTACTCAGAATCACTTCCTGAACAAGTGTCTGTGTGTCCGTGTGTCCGTCTGTCCGTGTGTCCGTCTGTCCGTCTGTGGTCATTTACAAAAATGGCCATAACTCCCTCATTTCTCAACCTTTTTTCAAATTTCTTGAACTGAAATGTTTGTCTCGGCAAGACCTAACACCCTGTTTAATCGGAATTTGGATAACGCACAGTACTTCCGAGGTATTTGCATTTTTAGTGTTTTCTATTTTATTTTTTTCCGGCCGCAAAAATGAACCGATTTGAGCGTTCTTGGTCTCAAAATCTTTGTTTTACCTTGCAGAATATGTGGATATTTTTTACATTCCGAAAATGTGGCGTTTTTTCATTTTGGGCGAATTTTAAAATTTTAATACTGAATTTTTTGATATTTTTGACCTAAACACTTTCAAAAGCAGTCAAAATATGATCAAATTGTGTCACAATTTTACGTTTCAAAATATGGAAGTATTGTGTGTTATCTACGCACCACTGGTTTCAAATTCTCACAGGCGGAAACGCAGACATCGTTATTGTTCAGTTCGTGATTCTGAGCAAAAGCGAATAAGAAAAATTCTGAAGGAATGGAGATTCCGTTCAATTTCAGGAAGATTAAAAAACTACTCTTTAAAATTTACATATTTAATATGAGGGTAGAAATCTACTTTCTGTAACTCGTTATTACAAGATACATGCGACCAATTTTTGAACTGGCGAATTTCAATGTTTTCAACTTGCAGGAAATTTGATGACACTCTCCGTCAAAATTTAGCGCGCCGGCCCAATCACAAGGAATATCGCATCTTTATTCCCCTGAAGATCGCTGAACATCCACAACGCACCTTTGCGTATGCGATTGCGATTGTCTCCCAGTCCCAGAGTTAAGCAAGGCTCCCAAGGATAAGCCCCAGCCTGAATGCAGCGATTCGTCTTCTAAATGATTTGATCCGTGAGTCGCTGTCTCCGAGTAAATCCTCCGCCTGAATTCCCAGAACGACCTCTCCGACGTAGATTAAATCTTCAGGAGAAACTTCATTCACCTCCTACGATACTACCTTCACTAAACCCTCGAGCAATGAGTATCTTATTCCGACAGTGTGAACCCATGGAGAGAGATTGTGGCAATCCAGGAGGCCACCAATTCGGAGCAGGGCGCAGACGTTTCATGCTCTGCTACCCCACTAGATTTTCTCAACTACTATCTTGTTTGACTAACGTATCGGTTTGTTATTCAGTAATAATTACTGTTAAAGTTAAATTAAAGTTAATTATTAACCATTGCAATCGCTCAAAAAAAGGGATTGAATTTTAATGGTTCAATTTCCAATGGGTCCTAAAGAAAGACCTAAAAAATCCTGTTTATTAAGGTTTGGATTACTCAAAGTACTTCCAAAAAATTTGAACTTTTAGTTTTTGTACCCATTCGAATGAACCGATTCGAGCGTTCATGGTCGTAAAATCTTAGTTTTACTTTGCAGGATATAAGCGGAGATTTTTGGTTCATTTTTCTTAAGAAATGAACCTTTGTAATCGGTCAGGAAAAAAAAATTTTAACACCCCCTGAAAATTTGTTGGTTTACGTTTCAAGGGGTGTAGAATCCGAATCTGCAATAAAAATTTTTTGTCCGTCCGCCGTACGCCGTACGCCGTACGCCGTCCGCCGTCCGGGGTTTTTAAGGGGGAAGGAGTTATCGAAAAATTTTGAAATTTTTACCAAAAATCAAGTTCCGTATCTAGTTGGTCCTAACGTCTCGGCAGAACCCTACCTTAATTTTAAGGCCAGTAAAACAGCTGTTGAAGTGAGAAAAAATTCGTGCTTTTCAGGAAAAAAGCAACATAGGCATGTGAGGCATCATTTTCTATAGATTTTTCTATGCTGAATCGAATGAGACCATCGCCACGCCGGTAGCTTCAACCGTTTAGGAGTTATTGCAGTTTTAGTGAAGCAGTTTTGAGTTTTTTAAAATTTTCCCAATTCTTTAGTGAAGCAGTTTTGAGTTTTTTAAAATTTTCCCAATTCTTAATAACTCGAAAACTACTCGAGCCACAAAATTCGTTTTCCACTCGTTGGAATCCCCACAAAAACTTCTGTCCTCCCGATATCTTCAATTTAAAGAATTTGGTCGCATTACACAAATCAGCAGAACAAAAATTGGAAAAACTTGAGAATTTGGCCTCGGCTCTTAGATACGGTTGATTGATCTACTTACGACCACTAGCCTATTACACCAACAAGGTGACGCACTCACACTACGGCCAGTTGCGCTTGGCAACATGAGAGCGAGTCAGGCTTCAACAATGGTTCTGAAGCATTCTTGAGGCATTTTTAATTTCATTATTCAGAGAATTTAATAATTATTATTATTCTGTTAATTATGAAGGTGATTAAGAATAGATTAAATGGTGAATTTAACGGAATTGAACGATCAGCTGCGTTGAAAAAATGGATAGGTAAGTAAGTATTTATCAAGCGAAGAGGATGATTATTTTTTGCCTGGTTGAAAAAACGTTTTTCTAAATAACCCATCTAAAATACAAATTGATACTGAAATTATAGAATAATAACAGCTAAATTTTGTGTTTAAGGAGTACCGATATATCGTAAGGTTTGTCTTTGCAATCGAAAAATGAACCCCTGTGCAAAATTTGCAGAGTTCTTCGGACATAGCAAAAACTAATCTGCACATGCCACTGATCTACTTAGCAGCGTTTTTTATAATACCATAACTTCACGTATTCTGATTTTATTCAAGTTTTAACATTTGCATAGTGAGTTTTTTTATTTTTTTGACTAAACAGTCTCAAAAGTATTCAAAATATAATCGAAATGTGCCAACAATTTACGCATCCAACTATGGAAGTATTGTGTTTTAACTTCGCACCACTGGTAGACTAACGTATCGGTTTATTATTCAATAATTAACCATTGCAATCGCTCAAGAAGAAGGTATTGAATTTCAATAGTTTAATTTCCAAAGCCCAATAGTTTAATCGGAATTTGAATAGCTCACAGCAATCTGATACACTTGCATTTTTAGTGTTTTCTATCTTCATTTTCTCATACCACAAAAATGAAACGATTTAAGCAAGTCAATCTTCAGTAAGCTCTAAAATTTCCTAACTCAAACGCTTTTTACTGTCACATTTACACAGTAAATGGAAGTATTGTAATCGTCCTAAAATCAAAACTTCAGAAAAAAATTCTCTCATACACTTTTACTCTGAATTACTTCCTGAACAAGTAGTGTCTGTGTGTCCGTCTGTGGTCGTTTACAAAAATGACAATTGCTCCCTCGATTCGTAACCTTTTTTTTTTTTCAAATTTCTTAAACTGGGATATTTGTCTAAGTAAGAACTATCACCCTGTTTAACCGGAATCAGAGTTATTCATGGTACTTCAGATATATCAGAACTTTCAGTGTTTTCTATATTATAATAATATAATCATTCTATAATATAATAAATGTTATAGAATCTATAATGTATCTGATACAGAACTTTTAGTGTTTTCTATTTTATTTTTTCTGGCCACAAAAATTCACCGATTTGAGCGTTCTTGGTCTTAAAATCTTTGTTTGAACCTGCAGAATATGTAGATATATTTTATTTTACAATAACTAGACGTATTTATATATTAGGCGAGTTTTTAAATTCGCATTGTGAGTTAGTTGACACTTGTTATCCAAACAGCCTCCTAAGTCGTCTAAATATAATCGAACTGTGCCAACGATTTACGTATCGATACATAGAAGTATTGTAGGAGCAAAGCAAGAGGAAGTAAAACGCACCATTGGTTTTTTTCACTCCACCAAGCCGATTGGGAATAGGGTCACTCATCTAAAACTCCTTTATTTCCTCGCCAACGTATCTGTTAATTTATTACCTTCCTCAGGGCCTAAAATTCCAAACGTTGGCTGGTTGAGTGAACCACGCCGCTGGGTCAATCCTACAGCATTTTTTTTTTTTTTTTTATGAAGCTGCCTATTGCGACAGAAAACATGTGCGTCCTAATTTACAGCATTTTTGCGTTTATCCGAGGGGAGGATAGCATATGAAGTCCACCCTTAGCCTCCACGTGCGGCGGATTTCCACTGAACTGGGGAAAACACGTACCTTACGAGAGAACAAAACGAGTCAGGTGTGGTGTTAACATGACACAAGTAGCAGGCGCTGGTTTTCCGAGCAAGAAGTTACGTGGTACACCTGAAAGGCTCGTTATGGGCCATGAGAGTTGGAAGTGGTTGCTGGCTGGAGATGGGATCACCTCTCTACCTCTAACTTTCCGTTTCTTGGTTGCCGACCCTGTTACAGCTCTTGAATAATATAAACTCAAGTCGAGTCCCTCTAATTTCTTCCTAAGGTCGTCCCTGTCCCTATAAACCCTGAAGCTTACAACTCGGACGTTCCCTCAGTTGGTCACGAGACAGTCAAATCCTTCCTGCCTCTTGGCTTTGTCGACATGAAGAAACCGGCCGACCCGAATGTACGGTAAATTTTGAAATACGACGTCATTTATTTACCCCGGTAATTCTTGTGAATTTGAAGCATTTGGGAAAACGGTTGCCACGTTAGAATCAGGGTTGTGAAATTAGGGTCCTTCGATCAACACCGTAGATCAATGGTGCAGAGGGGACGTACAATCTTTCCGTCTTTTTACATTCATCGATGGTCTTTTTACTTCCATATTTACGAAATAAATGGATGTGAAAGACGACTATAGAAGGCTGGTGATTACGGGACATTTTAGACGGGAGTGAGTTAGGCAACGTACGAAAGACCGTCCAGATGAGCGGGTAGTTAGTATACTCGGGAATTGAAACGAGATTGACAAGTCAAGGATAAGTACTTGAGAAAAGTGTTACATCTCAAAAAACGCGATTTTTGAGTTAAATGCATAGTGAAATAGCGCTTGAAAAGCTCTACACAGCAAGATGATAGTTATATCTCTAACTTGAATATTCGCCGCTAGAGAGCAGATGAAACGGTGTTCCCCGAGGGAAATTTGGCTGTTTTGGGCAGTGTTCGTTGGAAGAACATGGTTACATCTCAGATATTCTCCAGCTGCGACGCGAAAGACTTGGAACCAGATAACACACAATACTTCCATATTTTGATACGCTAAATTGTGATACAAATTAATCATATTTTGACTGCTTTCAAGGGTGTTAAGGTCAAAAATATCAAAAAATTCACTATCCAATTTTTAAAATCCACCCAAAATGAAAATACGTCACATTATCGGGTTATAAAAAATATCCACATATTCTGCAAGGTAAAACAAATATTTTAAGACCAAGAACGCTCAAATCGGTTCATTTTTGTGGCCGGAAAAAAATAAAATAGACGATGAAGAACAAAGTTACAACTCTAAATTTAATTAAATTCTGCTATATTCCAGTACCAAAAATCGAAGATAATCGATTTTTTGTATGAGAAGCCAATACTAGAATACTGAAGTAAAGGATAAAAAAAAATTGGAGCCCATCGAATAGCACATAGAAATTTAAGGGGACATACTTTTACTTGAAACTTTCAAACTCATTTTCCCAGAAATCACTTTTTTTGAGATGTAACACTTTTCTCGCGGGGGTGCGAAGTCAAGGATAAGTTTGCCCCATTGGGGGGAAAATGCTCAGCCCATTGCGGCCATAAAAATTCTGAGCTTATTAAATAAGATAAATTTTCTCACAAATCTGGCCCCAAATCGCTACTCAAATTCTGGGCTGACATTGTCAGCTTTCTGGTCTAGGGGCTGGTTATTCAATTCATTTAGAGCTCGATTTATCCAAGGACGCTTGCACTAAATTTCACCTGAATTTTCATCGATCGTCATATTCTTGGGAATCAGTAAATGAGAGCGTCCTTGGATGAATCTAGCTTTAAATCAATTGATAAACCGGCCCTAAACGCATTCGGAAAAATTCTCCCGCCCCGAGGGAATTCTTTTTTTGAGGGAAAATTGAGCCAATATTGACAGCTAGGAGCCCATCAATCAATCAATCGAATCAGGCGCACAGAGGACAGCGGGCAGTCTCGACGGAGTAGCAGGTTGACCACAAGACATATCCGCTCTCTATCCCGCTAGCTTTTGACCTCAGCTGGTATCCAACCCCATTCAAACAGAGGGAGGAAAACGCTGAAAATTCTTACACTGGGGTTTATTATTTACGTGGCTTGTTAATTTTCACTCACTAGGTACCTAACTTTGTCGAAAACCAGTCTATTTGTAACTAAGTACAAATTTTTGGCATTGGACTGGATTCCTATACTTGATTCGAGTGCACAGGCCGTGCTAGTTGAGCAACTCGGGTAAGAGAATCCGTTAAATTCACTTTAAAGTACTCAAACACGTTCATATGTCAAAAAGTCATAATTTCAAAAAAGTTTTTTTTTCGGATTTTCGACCCCTTAACATTTATCGACCGGATCCCCCGGACAATATGCATCAAGCTGGAGCAAACCACAGCTTTTAGGACCAACCGCTGATCCGATTTTGATGAAACTAGTCCTAAAAGTTGTGGTTTGCTCCACATTGATGCATATTGTTCGGGGAATCCGATCGGAAAAGATTAAGGGGTCCTAATCGGTATTAGTATGGCCCATTTTCGAAAAAACACAAAAACTTAATTTTGAACGTGATGTCGTGGGTTAGGATTTTTCTGAGTATTTTTCCCGGGTTTCTCGCTTGATTCACCGTAGAATAAAGGTTTTTTTCCGGAAAAGTTTGAAAATTTTGTTTTTAAATCGGTTTGGCTCGAATTTCATGACGCGATTTCTCCTTTTTCACGTTTTTGCCGATTTGTTGGAGTTCTACTGAATTGATTTTGAATTTTTAGAGCTTGTAGGATTCCTTGAAGGTTTTGAAAATTTGAATCCAGAACTACTCTTAACTTAGAGCCGTATTCACAACACTTCCTAGGCATAAGGAGCCGCTTGATGTGCCAGCACTTCCTTTGCACATTTTATTGGCCAATTTGAGACAACCGATTTTCGAGGTCCCAATTTTAAGGTAGCAAGTGAGCAGCCTTGAAATTGGAACCTCGAAAATCGTGGTTGCGATTGACAGTACCTAGGTTGCTGTGCTCGTCTCCATACCATGCGAGTTTTATGGAAACGGAATGTTTGTTTTTTTTAAATTGACCAATAAAATGTGCAAAGGAAGTGCTGGAGCATAGAGCCGCCTCTATGCCTAGCAAGTGTTGTGAATACGGGCCTTAATACGGTCGAAAAATAAGTTAAGTTGCCACTCACCAAACCCCTTTTGGTTTGGTCCAAAAGTTCACGTTTCAAAATATGGAGCGTCTTCAAGCATGCCTATCTCCTAAATTTAAATTTTATACCATCAACGCTCATCTCTGCCAAGCGTAAGGTCGTTCCAGAGCCTCATATATCTCCGGGGTCTGGTAAAAACGCGCTCGCCACCGAATTTCATAAGGCTTTGTACCCAAACAATCTGTTGGCATTGGAAGGAGCGCTATGCAGAAGCTGGCATAACCCTTGCCCTGTGATGCTCTAGTTCTGACGACCGTATATAAAAGCACACTAGAGTGCATCCATTAGACGAGTAGCGTCGCTCAGCCAACTCTCCTCTCGCAGGCTTTGTTCTCCGTGGCTTTACTCGCTTTCAACCCGTCCACATCTCCCCACCCCCTCCCAGAAGGTTCACCTTCACATCGCCACGTCCAAAAGAAGGACTTCTACCCTCTTCTGATCTTCCGTGGGTTTGCCTCCTTTGGAAAACGTGCGACGCGAGAGTCGGGTTTCCATTCAAGTGAAATGACACGAGCGCATTACAACGCATAAGGCGACATCGTGACAGCTGTAATCATTTTCGAATGTGCTCCACGGTCGTGGACATTTTTTCAACTGCCTTAACGAATCTGCTGTGGCACACATTATTTTGGTTTGCAAATTCACCTTCCCTTCTCAGATCTCCATCCACGTTAGGAGGGGGCTATCTTCTCCGGTGTTTTTGTCGCCTAATTGCAACAACGTGTGGACAGACCCAATCTTTTTGCACGTTCCTAAGCCGATCCCTTGCATAGACTCCTTCGAAACAACTACTACTCCTATTTACCCTTCCATATTTGCGGAACGAATCGTCGCTTAAGAAGCAACACCACATATTTAACATTTTGGCAGTTTTCAGGTAAAACGGAAAATCATGTTTACTCTTTGTGCCACATCACTGCTCGGTTTCAGATTCGCAAAACTCGCCGTGGAACCCACTGAAATATCCCTTAGATACGCTTGGATACCTATGTTAATGCATTGGAAACAAATTGGTTTTTCCTTTCTCCTGAAAAGTTGCCAAATGTTAGATATGAAGGGTAAGGGGAAGGAACGAGGAATGTCACAAAAAGTACTTTTAGAGAAAAAGCAGGTTTTGTATTTTAAATTCTATGTTTTTTTCCCCTTACACCGAATCTTTCGTTGCTTCTCAGTGCGACATTTATACTTTTTTCCCCTTGGAGTTTCACTATACGGTTAGTACCTTTGAATTCCTACAAAATGCGCTATTAAGCTTGTTTTTGGGAAAAATGGACATTTCCTGTTCTTTCCCCTTACCCTTCATATGTGGTGTTGCTTCTTGAGCGACGAAATGGAAGAATTGTGATGGCCCGAAAATATGTAAGTAAATCCGACCAGCGGTTGAGAGGAAAGGCCTGGGCTCAAAATCACCTTCTTAACAGCTCTGAGACAATATTTGGTGACAAAGGATAAAAATGTCCAGCAATCACTATGGTTTACCACTGCACCAATCACAACAGCAATATTTCCCCAGCCGTGAAAAAGAAACAATTTGGTTGTACATATTTTTGAAATCATTCTCCTGGCTTACAGACTAACTTGGTGTCGCTTGAATCCATAATCTCCTCCAAGTTTTTCTAGGCTCATCATTTAATAAGAGGTATTATACCGTTAGGTGCCCAAATATGGAATACAAAAAGTTCTCCCGTCATTAAATCTTCACACAAACCAATTTCTATTTGGGAAAAATTCGCCAATCCAGCTACAATATACCATTATCAATTTGTTCCCATCTGTGGAATTCGTAATACATTTCACGTGACGTGAGGAATAATTCTTTCCCAAAAAGTTCAATTTTTGAGGGGTGGAAAAATTGTTGCCCAATATGATACAATCAAACGTCGACTGCACTCCAATACCTTATTGACGTTTGTGGACAATATTGTATCTTTATAACCTTCCAGTAGGCTCTTTCTCGAGAATGTGCCTCGTATTTGTTTGCCCCAAAAACCCAAAAGTGGCATCCTAGACGCTCTGGGAGGCACTGGGGGAGGGGGGTGCCGAAATATGGCACTTCGGGGTGAGGGGTTTGATCTGATCTGAGCTTAGCAATTACAATAAAATGACTTTAAGTAAACGAGCAGATCCAGTAAAACTAGAGTTTAATACTTAAATAATTTGTAATAAGCTGAAAATTTCAGGATTTGTTCTCGCTTGTGCCCAGAATGAAATCCCAATAGTCCCTTAAGATCGGGTGTGAGCGTCCGTCGAAAATTCCGGATCAAAGATGGCGGCCGCCAACTAAGGTCCGGATTTTCTATTCACCTCTGTATCTCCTTATTAGAATGAGATATTCAAATTCCGGAAAAAGCATTGTGATTGTGAGATTTTTCTGCGTCGATGTTATCTTGACAGCATTTCAATAAAAATGACGCCAAACCGCTTTAAAACAACGTCGAATTAAAAATTATGGGGTTTTCAAAATTTGAAATGAAGTTTTGAAAAGTTTTCCTACAAAACTGCATATATCCACTTTCGAGTTTTGTCGGTATCGATTTCGTTTTTCGATTTCGATTCATAGCAGTTTTGGTACCTATAAGCAATCGAAAAAACGAAATCGATATCGACAAAACTCGAAAGTAGATACATGCAGTTTTGAAGGAAAACTCTTCATTTAATCTTCATTTTTCTGCTTACTGTCCTGTAACGTCTGAACGCGTAGGAAATCTGGGAAAATGGTCCAAACGTTTCTCTTAGAGCATTTATCTACAGTTAAATGAAATAATAATAATAATAATAATAATAATAATAAAAATAATAAAAATAGGTTGAAAAATGGCCGAGTGATGAGCATTTCAGTGTTGTAATTCATGTTCCAAGCTAAGGAGAAACCCTAGTGTACAACTTTGCAGAATGTATCTAGGGGTTTTTGGCGCATTATTTCACCAATTATTCATTTTTTAGCAACCAAAAATCAGTAAAATTACTACGGAATCGGAACGGAATGTTTCTTTGCAAAATATGGAACCACTTCGCGTCTTGAAGAGTTAGCATCGCTTCAAATACATAGGAACATGTAAAACACGTATAGTCTAACTGCCGTTTGCAGAAGAGTCAAAAAGGGCGCTCGTCGATTTGTTTCAGAGTCATGATGGACAGTAACGAAGGGAATTATTCATATGGCTGGGGCTGTAGGGCTCAGTACTCCTTCCCCTTCAGCCCTCCATCAATCTCCATCCCTTCTAGCCAGCGGGAATGGCTCATTTTCGACGTCTCTTTCCTATAAATAGCCGAGCGAGAGAAAGTGAGACGGTGAGTTGGAGCGGGGGAGGGCTGATTCGACGAATCCGATACGTAATAATTGATATTACCCCGTGGTTAGTCGAACCGATCGATATCCAGGCCGCCGGGGTGTGACTGGTGCAGGAATCCCTCGGATGATGTGCGGTTTCATAAAAAAATGAGCCAATAAAAATGCGGGTTCTAAAAAGATCAAAATCGTGCAAACCAGTGGTGCATAGGTAACGCAAAATAATTCTCTATTTTTTTATGCCTCGAATTTCCCCACAAATTTTGGTTCAATATATTTTGGTTACTTTAGAGGCTACATGGATAAAAGGGGTCAAAAAACACAAAACATACTGAATTAGTATTACTAATATATATCGGAGGTACAGTGAGCAATTCGAAAATCAGTTGAACTGGCTGATTGGTCTTGACGAGACATACGACATACGCACATTCCAGTTCAAGAAATTCGAAAAACGTAGAAAATTGAGGGTGAAATAGGAACCATAATAAACAAATTTGCTTTATTATTCAATAATAAACCCTTGTAATCGATCGAGACATTTTCCAACTTGAAATTTCCATGGCTTTCGTTTCAAAAATGTAAAAATCCGAACCTGCAATGAAAACTTCCTTCCGTCGGCATCATTTTTTGAAAATTAGCTTGAAAAGGTTGAAAATTGGAGAGTTTTCAGTAATTTCATACTTCTTGTCACTTCGCAGTACGAAGTTAATAGTTTGTACGAAGTGGTCAACTGATAAATCCTGAGAATGCTTGGAAAATTTAGACACGTTAGCGACAAAAATGGGTTATCTTCCAAAAGTCCGGGTTCAAAAGTCATTTTGGTACCTTATTTCCGGAAATAATGTACCTATGCAATCGGTAGAGCAACATTTTTTACAACACCCCCTGAAAAACTTTTCTTTCACGTTTTAAAGGTTCTGGAGCACAAATCTGCAATAAAAAATTTTATTAAAAAATTATTAAAAAAACGCATGGATTTTTTTCGTAACGTCCATGGCTACAAATTCGTATCCGAAGTTCTGTACAAATTTCTAAACTCGTCTACGAACTTTCTCCTCCTGATTCGTACACGAATCGTGCAAATTCGTAGTACGAAGTTGTCGGCATCAACGTAAGGGGCCGTTAAATAATTATGTAAGGACATTTTTCGGATTTTTTGACCCCTCCTCCCCCCACCCTAAATCTTACGTAAGATTTTGACTGTTGTTAAAGCGAAAAAAATACGAAATCGTTGTGTTTGCTTTTAGTTTTGTGGAAAAACACGCAATTTATGGATATTTTTCGTGCTTTTTCTAGCCTTTTGAACAAAAGCTACTTATTTACGCGCTGAAAACTCACACTCAAAAATCTTACGTAAGGAAGCACTCCCCCCCCCCTTACGGGTTTAGTAAGATTTTCCAAAATCCCCCCCTCGATCCTTACGTAATTATTGAACGGCCCCTAACTAATGCAAACAGAATCATATCCGAACTGACTGTTGAACGGGAGCTAGGCATTTCTCGATTTGCCAGGTGACCATTTTGTACAAACTACTAATTTCGTACTACGAAGAGGAAAAAATACGACATTTCCAAAAACTCCCTATTTTCTACCATACTTATGTAGTAAATGATAGAGACATTAAAATTGTCCTAAAATTGAAAATCGCAACGGAGCTTCAGACAAATCTGTCACTCATACTCTCTCGCTCACTTCCTGAGCAAGTTTTTGAGTCCGCCTGTGGTCATTTACAAAAATGGCCATATCTCCCTTAATTCTCAACTTTTTTGGGAAAAAACTTGGAAATGTCTTGTATGTCTTGTTCGTCGACATACCATCCTGCTTAGCTGGGATTCGAATTCCTCGCAGTACTTTTAGTAGCATTTTTTAGCACTTTTAGTGTTTCATATTTGTAAGATCAATGAATTAGATTAGTAGATTCAATAATAACGACGTGGCAAACGAATTGAGTTATAACACATCAAATGCACGGTTAAAAATATAATATATTATGTATTTTATAATATAGTATATTATGTATATGTACCATATTATGTTTGTATGCTGGAGGAGCTGAGCATAGAGAAGCCGCCTCAAAATTCTGGAAGTCGGGGGCCGGTCAAACACTATAAACTTTTTCCTGGCCACCAGAATGAAACGATTTGGGCGTTCTTGGTCTCAAACGCTTTGCAGTACCTTTCAGAAAACGGGGATACTTTTTATATCACTATAACTAGGCAAATTCTGATTTTAGGCGAGTTCTTTAAAATTTGCAAGTGAGTTTTCTAAAATGTTTGATCCACACAGCCTCCGAAGTCGTAACAATGTATTCAATTTGTGTCAGAAATGTACATGCACAAATGCACATTTACGTACTGCGTGTTACCCACGCACCAATGGTTTTTTAGGTTGTTAAGAAAGATTAACCTTAGCCCTGGACAGCCCTTCTTCAGCCAAGCCAACGAGGTTCAATTGTTCAAGAAATTGTTGATCTGAAATAATCTCTCCACCAAATAAAAAGCGCAATATATATTTATTTTCATCAGAAAACTCAAAAATGTCTCACTAAAACTGCAATAAATCCTAAACGGTTGGAGCTACCGTCGCGGCAATGGTCTCATTCGATTCAGCATCGAGAAATCTGTAGAAAATGATACCTCACATGCCTATGTTGCAAATTTCCTTAAAAATTTCAAAATTTTTCGGTAACTCCTTCCCCCTGAAAACCCCCGGACGGCGGTGAGCGGACGGCGGTCGGCGGACGGGGGTCGGCGGACGGGAGACGGCGGACGGACAAAAAGTTTTATTTCAGATTCGGATTCTACACTATTTGAAACGTAAACCAACAAATTTTCAGGGGGCGTTAAAAAAAAATTTTCCTGACCGATTACAAAGGTTCATTTCTTAAGAAAATGAATCAAAATTGAGTTGTCGTAAAGTTGGAATAAATCACGTACGGAGTCGAGTCTGAGTCGGGCTCCTGCGCCGGATTGTTGTGGCGAGGTCGGCGCAGCCGGAACAGCGCGTCCCGCACCCGTGAGAGCCCGTGGCGTGCCAGTTTGGCTCCGGGGCCCCTCGTCGTGGGCGCGTCGGGTCCTCGTCACTCGCGTCCGACAGGAGTCACCCCATAAAGCGGACGATTCGAGAATCCGGTCGTGTCTCCGCTTGACTCCTGTGTGGCCGATCTGCAGCTCACACGTGGCCGTGTGGTCGGGAGCCGGTTTCTTCTTGTAACGCACGACTAGCTCGCTGGCGGCTCGCGCTGCCGACTGAGGGTAGCCGCCTCCCGCAGCCGCCGCCTCCCGCCCGCGCGGTAATTGCGTGGGGCCGGATTTGCGGGGGCGGAGAAATCCGCCGGTGAGAAGGGATGATTTCCTCTGGAATTGATCTGGAGAAACGGCCGATTTATACGCCCGAGTTTTACTCGGGAAAATTGACATTTTCCAATCGTCACGAGGGTGAAGATTTTTCAAGTTCAATATTTTTGGATGCATACCCTCTCATTTTTTTCTCCAAGGTCTAAAACCATCGTATATGAAATATTTTCCCCTATCATGACGTTAACCCGTGCCGAATCGTCGCCAAAGTTAGAATTTCAAATTCGGGCTTTTCTGCCGCCCTAAGATAAAACGTCCTAAGTCCCATTTAAATTGCAGGCGACTCAGGACGTTTTATCTTAGGACGGCAGATTTCCACTTAAATCTTGAGACACTGAAGTTTCTTCTGGCCATCGCGGTAGTTTGATTGACTTGAAATTTTTACCATATATTTGAGTAATATTGACGAAGATCTGGTAAAAATTTGAGGAGGATTGGATGGAAATTGCGGGCTACAGAAATCTTGTAAGCAGTGTAGACGAAGATACCAGTTTTTTTTATCTAGATATAGATAGGATATTTTGCTATAAAAATATCTAGATCGGATACAGATACCTACAAAGTATCTGTATCTGGGATACAGATACTGAGAATAGATCTAATTTAGATACAGATACCGATAAATTTTGGACGTATATTTTCTATCTAATTTACGTTGTGCGAGTTGTGGCTATTAAAAAAGGGGTATTATTCGGTTTATAAGCACTGAAAAAATGAGTTTTCCCTCAATTGCTTAATTTCTTCCATATTTACAGAGTAAATGGAAGTATTGTGATCGTCCTAAAATCGAGAATCGGAACGGAGCTTCAGAAAAGACTTTATCTTATACACATTCACTCAGAATCACTTCCTGAACAAGTGTCTGTGTGTCCGTGTGTTTGTCTGTCCGTCTGTGGTCATATACAAAAACGGCCATAACTCCCTAATTTCTCAACCTTTTTTCAAATTTCTTGAACTGGAATGTTTTTCTCGGCAGGACCTAACACCCTGTTTAATCAGAATTTGAATTACTCACAGTACTTCCGGTATATTTGCATTTTTTGTGTATTCTATTTTATTTTTTCCCGGCCACAAAAATGAACCGATTTGAGCGTTCTTGGTCTTAAAATCTTTGTTTTACCTTGCAGAGTATAGTGATATTTTTTGTATTCCAAAAATGTCGCGAATTTTTTTTGGTCGAATTTTAAAATTTGCAGTGAATTTTTTGATATTTTTGACCTCAACACCCTATGTAGGTACCTAATCGGTCGGAAAAAATTTTTTTACAACACCCCGTGAAAATTTTGGTTTTTTTTTTCAAGAACCTCTGTAATCGGCCAGGAAATTTTTTTTTTAACACCCACTGAAAATTTGTTGGTTTACGTTTCAAAGGGTGTAGAATCCGAATCTGCAATAAAAATTTTCTGTCCGTCCGCCGTCCCTCGTCCCCCGTCCCTCCGTTCGAGACATTTTTAAAAAAATGTAATTATTCGGAGAATTCAGTGATAATTTTTATTTTGTTAATTATGTAGGTAAATAAGAATAGATTAAATGGTGAATTTTAAACAATCAATGACGTGCTGAGTAGATATGATTGGTAGATAGATACCTATCAAGATAGGTAGGTTTCTATCAAGCAAAGTGGATGATGTAGCTTTTTTGCCGGGTTGAAAAACAACGTTTTTCAAAATCCCCATCTAAAATACAAATTTATACTGAAATTCTAGAACAATAACAACTGAATTCCGTGTTTCAGAAGTACCTATATATCATACTAGCTGTACCCGCCCGGCGTTGCCGTGCAAAAAAATTAGAAAATGCAGATAAGGGAATAGCGCAGGAATCTCTCTCTCTTCCCGCCCGTGTCCCCGTGTTGTCACTTTTTTCACTTAATTCACTTTTTTCACGTTTAAAACACACTTTTTTCACTTTTTTAAAACTTAAAAACTCACTTTTTTAAAATTCACTTTTTTCACTTTTTTAAAATAAAAAAAAATTTTTTTTTCAAAAATCGAAAATCGGGCTTTGAGGTCTTGTTGCCAGCCCCTTTGTGCTTCCGTGTAAAAAATTCCAGGTCCCTGCGTGCGATAGATTTGGCTGGAGAGCTCGGTCAAACAAACAAACACTTGCTTTTATTATTATAGAAGGTTTGTCTTTGCAATCGAAAAATGAACCCCTGTGCAGAATTTGCAGAGTTCTTCGGATACACAGAAAACTAATGTGCACATGCCACTGATCTACTTATTTTTCCTCTGTTTTCATCTCAACATCTTAGGTAGGTATCTAATTAATATGTGATAAAATTATTAAATGATTAAATGTTGCGATTAAATGGCAATGACAATGTGAAATGTGATGAAATAAATAATGGGAGATCGCTAGAGGAAGGCAGTCGGTAGATCTGAGTGGGGAGGTCGGTGGAAAACCGGTCCCCAAACAAGTAGGTAGGCTGGGCGGGCAGAAGTGAAAGGCTCGATCGTCCGTCCTTCTCCCTCGCCGAGGGTCTTCTCCTTGCGGTCCGGTTTCAGAGAACATCAGGCTCTTCGTTTTAACGCTTGAGAGCTCGACGGTTTCTCGTGATTTCATCGTTTGTTCGACGTTGCGCCTCGTGATTTCTATCGAGTGCCGATCAGATGAGTGATTAAATCTGATGAGGGATAGTTTCTTTCTGCTGTACAGACTGTTATATTTTATTCAAACTTTTGTGAAAATAATTGAATTTAGTTCATCTTCCAATCAGTGGGCAAACAAAAAATTTCATACGAAAATATCTACAAAAAATATTATATTATTAAGTTTTTTATGAGTAAAACCCCCCTGTTTAACCGAAATTCGGACGTATTGAAATATAAAAGTATGTTATCTACGCATTTTCTTTCACGTTTCAAAGGTTCTAGAACACAAATCTGCAATAAAAATTTTTTCTCACAACCCAATTTTTTTCCCTAATTATTGTTAAAAAAATTGTATATACCTAGTACAAATTTTCAAAATTCGATATTTCAGAAACTACGAGGTAAAGTGTGGTCCCGCTTCAGAATTGTACTGAGGAAACCCTACAAAGACCGTAACACCAAAAAAAAAAATGGGGGAATCGAACTTTTTTTTCGTTTTTCCGACACCTGAAATAGTCCCATAATTTTAGAATGGCCCGAATAAAATAAAATGAATAGGTTTTAAAATAAATAGGTAATTAAAATAAAAAAATTATAAAATTAAATGTAGTAATTTTTTTAAATTATCATTAAAATATTGCATTTATTTTGTTTGGTATGTCAATCACAGTTATTAACAAATTACACTAATTCTTGTTTGAATTGAGCAACAAAAGTTGCTCAAACCTTTCGTCACTTGAGCAAAGCACGTTTGGAGATGATTTTGCGTGTCTCGGCGGGTCTTGAACGTGAACCTTTTATTTCAATTTACAGCCGCGCAGTATAGAAAATGTTATCTAAGTTAGATAAAAATTAGATACAGATACCCATTTTTTATATCTAGATAGGATACAGATACTTGGGACGCAGTTTTATCTAGATACAGATACAGATACGAAATTTTCGGTATCTATATCTATTTAAGATACAATTTAGATACAATATCTAGATACCGTCTACACTGCTTCTGTACTACATTTTTCGGAACCTGACATTTTCAGAACTTTGGAAATTTTTCATGTAAAATTGGAATTATTGGGTAAGAAGGTTTATCTAGAAATTTGAGAAAACTTTTTTCCATAATTACTAAAATCTGGTTGAGAAAGTTGTTTGCCAGGGCCAAATCGGTAAAAATGTAATGTTTCACGTTTCTAAGTAAGTACCTACATAAAATCCAAAGTCGAAGAAAAACTTTGTCAAATTCTCAAAAGTAGGTAGGTAGTAGGATGTAGGTAATTAGGTTTTAAAATTTCAAATATGTACCTACCGAATATGTCTCTCACCCTCAACCACCTCAAAATAGATCGGAAACGAGAACCTCAACAAATTATGTTAGGAGGTATCAACATAGTTTAGGTACTACAAATAATTATTAATGAATTATTACTACCATTAGTATCTGCAAGGGTTCGGAAACGTTTTGCTGAATTTTTTTCCCAACTACCAACTACCGATAGTGTCAATATGATAGCAGCTAGGTAGTTTTGAAAACTCAATCAACTTTGCTAAAAAATGTCTAGGTCTACTAAAAAAAAAAGCTAAACCGACTGTCCCAATCCGTAAAATCCGAAAAAATCCGTCGAAATTTTTGTCAATTTTTTTTCTCTTCCTCAAGTTGGTTTAAATTTTTTGCGATTAAAAAAGCAGTGTTTTCTGTCCCGTGATTTCTGTGCCGTGATTTCTGTGCTGAAAAATGTGCATCGCCTTGGAGAACCTGTAAGCAGCCGGAGGACATCGGACCACCTGGAGCGTCGCGGCCAAACGTAAGTCTTAATGCTTTTCAATGCTTAACCAATTGCAAGCGCGTTGTATCGTCAAGCAAAGTACTTCAAAGTACTTTAAAAATAACTGAAAATCGTGATGTCTAGAGATGTAAAAGCGAGGTACATCATTATAAAAGCAAGCACAAAAATTAACTTGAAAATCATAGACGTCTCTATGCATTCACTTTTTTTTTTTTTTTTTTTTTTTTTTTTTTGATTTATTTGTGTTGATCCGAAGATTTCACAAAGGTTGATCGGTACAAGTAATAGAACTGTAGCAGAAAGACACTTCACAGGCATCACAAGTACATACTCGAGAAAAAGAAACATAGGTCTGAATAAGGGTAAACGCGAAAGATAGAGTACATAAGGTTGCTACTTGCACAAGTATAAGTAAAATAAGAATAGCAGCATAGAGTTGGAAAGAAAGCGCAGGCAGAAGAAGAGAGAAAGAAGGCCTTAACTAAAAAAATAGCCCTTCATTGAGGATAATTGAGCGTTGGCGACAAGTTGTGAGAAGGTAGCGAAACAGTGTTCTACACTCAGCTTCAGACTGTGGGACGATTAGGGAAAGGAACTGATTTTTCGATAGGACATCGGAATTAAAATATCTTAGCCTATCCCCTCGAAACACGGGGCATTGGCAAAAAAAGTGAAACACTTTGTCCCACTCCGCTATATTGCACACTGGGCAGGGGTCCACTGAGTTAAACTTTGCCTTGGCGCAAGCGGTGCTCAAACGCGACCACTCCTCACCAGCGAGCCTTAATTGGCAAATTATACGCTTGAAATGTAACGGAATTCCGAAGCCGAGGTAAGGAGCTGGACCATTATCGGAACTGACCACCTTGTAGAAATCATTGAACGAAGAATTTTGGATTCTGGCTCTATCCTGCGCTCGGTACTCTGCTGCCGCCACTTGAATCAGCGTTGCCTTCGACACGGGCAACTGGGACAAGTCCTGGGCAAGCCAAGCGTCTGCCATACCAAACCTCTCGAAGACAGCCCTCATTTGCGAGGACCAGTTATACGACACGTCTGCCCTTGCCCTACCGAGCTGAAGCAACCGCCCAAAGCAAAGTTTCGGGAGCCGGTTGTCCTCCATTTTCAAAAGCTTTTCCCACCAGTTCATTGCCCTTCTCAGAATGTCAACTGCCAAGTGAGACAGACCCAATTCCCAGCGGACGTAGTGGTCCGGAGTATTTTTTGCGAGGTAGAGTACCGACTTGAAACATCTTACTTGGGCACGCTCCAACTTCTCCAAGTGGTTTAGCCCAAACACCTCAGAACCGTAAAGGGTCGTGGACGCAATTAGCCCACCGAACAGCTTTTTCCAAGTCTCGAGGCTACCAGCACGGCCCTGGTTGACGACTCTGAGTATTGCGTGGCAAGCCTGTTCGCCCCGCCTTACTGCCTCGTCTGCATTCTGGTTGAACTTCCCAGAGGTAGCAAATGACACTCCCAAGTAGTTGAACCGATTGACGACCTCCACCGCAGCCCCATCATAAAAGAATGAATATTTCGGCCGGGGTCCTCCCCTTTGGCAGACCAAAACTTTCGTCTTGGCCGAATTTACTTGTAAGGCGTTTTCATCGCAGTAATCCTTGAGCGCAGATAACAATTTATTCATAGTGATGCTCGAGTCTGAAAAAAGAACCAAATCATCTGCATAGAACAGTGCGTTGATCTCGTGCCTACTATCAATCGTAACTCCAGGAAGGTTGCGGGCCTTGAGAAAATCCTCGAAGTCGCTGATGAAGAGGGAAAAAAGCAGCGGCGAGGTCACATCGCCTTGCAGGACCCCGCTTGACAGGTCGAATTCCCTCGTCCTCTCTGAACCAACCGACACCGTGAATGCTGCGTGCACGTACAAGTTCCTCAGCAGGTTCACCGACTTGGCGCTCAGGCCCAAAGTTAGGAGCTTCTTCCAGAGGAGGTCGTGGTTGAGCATATCGAATGCCCGCCGAAAGTCGACAAAGCCTAAGAATAACCGCCTCCGACTCAGCCGAGTATTAATGCATATCAAGCTGGAAACTATAAAAACGTTATCGGTGCAGCCCCTTCCCTTTCTGAACCCATTTTGGGTTTCTGGGAGCAACCCGCGCTCGTCCACAAAAGAAAGGAGTCGGTTAAGCAAGAGCTGGTTAAAAATTTTCACAACCGTATTCAAAAGAGAGATCCCCCGATAGTTGGCCGGGTCAGTTCTGTCTCCTTTTTGAATAGCATGAACGTTCTAATTTTAGCCCAGGAACTAGGAAAGGATTCGGCTTCAAGAATTTTATTAAATAGATTCAGTAAAAATTTTAGACCCGACTCAGGCAAGTACTTAAAAAATTCGTAACTGATCAAGTCCTCTCCGGCCGCCTTATTGGCTTTCAAACATTTCAAAACAACTTCCAGCTCTTGCATTTCGAACCTTCGATCCAACTCATGACTGAACGGGCCAACAAATGGGGTAAAATCACTCGCCGGTCTACCGGGGTACATTTCTGAGAGGAACTCCTCCAACCTTGTAATACTTAAACCCTCCTGACTCTCGAATTTACCCTTGAATTTTCTGACACTGGCCCAAAAATCGCGCGCATTGCGCACATTAGCCAAATTTGACCTAACCCCGTCCCAGTATGAGAGCTTTTTTCCTTTCACTAAAGCCTTGTAGTCACGCTTGGCCAGCAAGTATGGGGAGACTGAGCCATCTGAGAAGTGTTTTCTCTTTGCGGCCCGGTAAGCTCTTCTAACTAGATACCTCTGCGTTATGCAGTCAGAGTCAAACCAAGGGGCACCCGACCTTCTTACGCTTTTTAACTTTGCTCCTTTGAAGAAACCAATTTTTCTGGCTACGTTTACGATGCAGTCGCGCAAGTGTACATACAGCGACTCCGGGTCAGACCCTTCAGACAGGGGCAAGTTGAGCATTTCCCTCTGATATTCGTCTCTCTTTGTGATGTCCCAAATTAATTTGGATTCCATAAACAGGGAGACAAAGTCCTCATCCATCTCAGAGGAAGGCGGCGACCGACCCAGCACCAACGAGCAGGGGTGGTGATCTGAACCGCCGCCCCACTCCTCCACACCAAAGTTGGAGACTTCCAGAATCAAAGACGAGCTAATCCAAACCAAGTCAACCACACTCCGCCCCTGGTGCGACAAAAAAGTGAAATTCCCCTGCTCATCACTAATAGACCTCCCGTTCACCAGCACCATGTTTCTGACTTCCATGAAGGTAGCCAATCGCCTTCCAGCCCCATTGATCCTTTTGTCCATAGAGGATCTATAACAATTCAATGATGATGCCCGAAACATTTCGCGCTCAGAAAATTGATTCAATTCGCCGAGCCTCGAATTCCAATCCCCCCCGATCACAAAAGGGACCCCTAAAAAACGCTCCTGAATTTCCTCTAGGCTAGCTCCGAGGCTAAATTCCGTGACAGACTGGAAGCCTTCATTGAGATACACTAAACCTAAAATAATTTTAGATCTTTCTTGCTCAACTAATAGAAATAACCATTGGCTAGATTCCTCAAGAATAGAAACTTCTAGCGATTTTTTGTAAATAACCATCAGGCCCCCCCAAACCTGCCACTTGAGCCCCTTCTAGTGGCGTTAACACTAATAACATTATAACCATTAGCACACTTATAATTGTCGAAATTAACATTCGAACTATCAGAAAGCCATGTTTCTTGAAGAAAAATAAAGTCGTATTTTTTTTGTAGAATGTTGTCCTTTTCCAGAGCGAAGTTGCCATAGCCGGCGCAATTCCAGTAAATTATTCTCAGTGGTGCAGAAGTCGGCCGTTTTTTGGAAGCGTACTGTTCAGTCATATCATACTCACCATTATTGCGAAGGTCATGTTCCACATCTTCCTTGATGAGGTTCAGGCATCCATTGAAGTCCATTCCATTCCTGTGCTATGGGACCGTCTTGGAGTTGGGCGCTCTGGCTGGGGAACAGATAGCGAGCATTGGCTCGTCCTTGTTGAGCTGCTCAATGTGTTTGCGGTACGCAGGGCATATTTCATAAGTTAGAACGCTGTGCTTAGTCGCGTCCTTCTTCATTTTGAGCCTTATGCACTGGGCACAGCGAGGAGATGAGCTCCTGTTTGGGCAATTGACTATCTTGTGCCCTTCCAATCCACAGTGCTCGCAGGCTGCCACCAGAGAGTAACACTGACTTGTGTTATGTCCGTATTTAAGACAATGTCTGCAAAGCACCTTCCACAAGTTCGCTGGGGTTTCCATACTGCTGGCGGACGATGCTGGGGTTTCTACCCGGCCATTGAGGTCCGTTGGCTGGAGAGGTGACGCTGGTAGAGCCACCGCTGCATTCGTGCTCGAGTAGATGCGTTTTTCTGAGGGTCCTTGTGGGGAACCTTCTTCCCTATCCCTCTTCGAGCCCGGGGCTCTGTCCTGGGGGCCTGGCTGCATTGGCTGATGAGCATCCGTCTCTATTTGCTCGGCCTTATAGTTGGTCCTTCGGACCTTTCTACGAAGGGCCCATTTGTAAGCTGGGCAGTCTTCTGATGACACAGCATGCCTGTCGTCCTCTTTTGCTCTTCTGCAATTACTGCACTTGGGCGGATCAGCTTTGGATGCGCAAGCTTCTTCCCTGTGGCCCTCCTTTGAGCAATGCTTACAAACTTCGGGTCCCTTGCAGTACTTGGCCACGTGGTCAAATGCTTGGCACCTGAAGCACCTGGTGACTCTTACGAAATCGGCCACCCAGCAGTTGTCCCATTTAATGTAGAGCCGTTGCTTTTCCAAAACTATTCTCCTCATCTCAGGTGAGACCTCGATGACCCAAATCACGGTATCTAGGCCCCTCTTACCGGTCTTGAACGATGGCTTAAAGGACGCGGTGAAACATTCCTCTGTCATCTTCCCAAGGAAGTTTTGCGCGAAGACCGCTGTCTTAACCTCTTCTGGGGCGAGGTCGGCTTGCACCCCATGTACTCTCAACTTGGGGTTTTCCCCCATAGTCTCCTGAACTGAGAACCCTGCATTCCGGAGTTGGGCACAGCTTCGAATCTTCTTTGTGTCCTCTGGGCTGCCAGTGGTGATCATCACCCACTCATTTCCCTTGTTTCGTATTCCCCTAATCTTCAGCCCTTGGGAGGCGGGGTCGATTGTCTTCATGACCTCCTTCCTCGTCGACTGGGGGCTCAAATTAGGGTTAGAAACGATGATCGAGCTAGTCCTGTCACTTGACGCGTTCCTCTTTATTTCTTTTCTGACCATTTGGGCAAATGATGGCTTCTTCTTTTGCCTTCTTGGTCGTACTTCGGCCCAGTCCTCACCTGATGTACCCCCGTCAGACGTCTCATCAGTGGTCGCCACTATCTTTTTTGGAGTCCTCGCCATATCCTTTCTCAAATCAGTTTTAGCCCTTTCGATGGACTTCTCCATCCTCCCGATTCCCTTCTTGATGATGTCCGTGTCCTGAAGTACACTAGTATGCACATTGGAGATCCCATTTGAAAGCTGCACAGTATCTGCCCTTCTACTCCTGGTCTCAGCATCCAATTTTTCAAAGACATATTCCAGTATGCTTTCCTTGGAGATCTGGTCGATTTTGCCATTCAATTTCTCCACATCGTCGGCAAGAGAGTCAAGCCTAGGGATTATCTCCCGTTTCATATCGGCGCCCCCAAGCACATCTCTGTACGCCTTAGCCGTATTCAGAGCAAATTCCGCCATGTCCTCGATTTCCCTCAGTATTGCGTTCATTTTCACCTCCCCAAGTGTCATCCTCTCGTTTTTTATCATAGTAATCAGCTCGGTCCGGGTCCTCTCCATTGCCTGCATATTTGCTTCCAGGAGCGGCGCTCTTAGGTGGCCGATTTCCTCCATATTATATTAGATACAAGCAGTAGTCGGGGGCCGGTCGTGCGGCAGGCGACGGGCCGGTCGTGCGGCAGGCGACGGGCCGGTCGTGCGGCAGGCGTCGGGCCGGTCGGGTGGGAGGCGATCTTGCCCTACCCACCCGCTCGCTGAGCCGTCTACTACTAAGCGACCAACTACTCTTACTCTATTGCGACATCACCTCCACGTAACAAGGAAAACGTCTGGAAATTCAACGGATATTCTGTCAACAATTTTACCTTCCAACTGCTGGCCCGTAGATGAATTTTCCAATATTTCGGTAATCCAAGGTTTCACGGCTGAGAAGCTTCCGCTGTTGCGTGGTCAAGCATAAGAGAGCCTCATTTGCAAATTTTTAGTCAGTTAGACCGTTTTTAACTAACTAAAACTCGGCTGGGAACTCAGAGCGCACGGGACGAGGTCCTCACCCTGGAACGTCACACTCCGAACTCCTCGCATTCACTTTACAAGCAACGATAAAAGAGTCAATGTTCACTAGATTCCTAGATCTGAAATTGAAAAAAATCGTTGCAAATTTTGAACCCGCCAAAAATCATCTGGATTAAGCGAGATCTGCGATTTCTTCAAGCTTCTAATTTTAATTTTGCCTTCCAATACTTTATTATAACAAAAATAATATAGTTATTTAAAAAAAAATATCTGTGCCGTCTGGATATTTTTGCCAAATATTTATACTTCATTTCCAGTCAATTGATTGAGAGCTTTATTAAAAGATTTTTCTCTTCTTGTTACAGGTAAGCCGGAACTCGTCTGCGTTTGGTCCAAGGTAAGAACTTTTTTCAAAATCTGACGGATTGATGTACATGAACGCATGATATTTGTATATTCCTATGAGTGCAGGTCATATGGGGAAAATGGCAGGGGAGGAAGGTAGAGGAGGTACCTAATTTTGAACTTTTTTTGAGGACCACCCCGTTATTCATACGTACCATGTGTAGTCTGACCAACGTTTTTGAGGACGCCGTCTAAAGCTGGATTCACTTGTGCGTTTTTCTCTGTTCCACGTCATGAGATTGGCGTCTGCGTGCGAAAAGTGCGTGCGCGTAAAGCTGGCAACCAATCAGATCTCGTTACGCAGGACGCAGAGAAAAAAGCCCATGTGAATCCAGCTTAAATTCCTCCCCATACCGCTCATCGGGATTTAGGACCGGTTCCTTGGGCTGCATCCATAGGCACATGGCCTTTGTGCCTTATCCTTATCCGTTTAGGAACATTCACTAACTTGAAATCAGCGGTGCGTGGATCACACACAACGCTTCCATATTTGTACACTTTTCAAACAAAGTGATTATATTTTGACCACTTTGAAGGCTATTGTTATTATTTAATACCAGGGTCACGGCCCTAGTATTGGATGATTTATCTTAGTAAGTTGCCTCATTTTGAACTAAGTTACGTGATGGGAACATGTAACTGCGAAAACTCCCTTTTCATTATAAGAGAAGCAAACAGGATTGAAAACCCACCCTCCAAGCTATAAACTCTCATTTACAGAAGGGTTTGTTCTCCATTTATTTCTTCAAACAATGTAATAATTGAACATCATATAGCACAATAATCGTTTTTACAGTTAAGTGTCATAACAAAGATGGCGAAGGCAGCTTTTTACCGTTAGGTAACTTTTAAATGTAGGTATGTATTCGTTTTAAAATCATTCACTGAAAATATCACATCTTTATAAAACCGTACAACAATACTGCCGTCCTTAGTTAAAACGTCCTATCTCATTTTTTTCGCTTTTTGAGTTAAGGACGTGGTTGTATAGATTTTGACATGACGCGTCTGATGGGCCAGGTTAGAAAGTCCTATCTTCATTGGAAAGGACTGAAAAATGGCTTTGTCCTATCTCACTTTTGTCAATTTCCGCCTCCATCCAAGAACAGAAAGTCCTAACTTGGTAGTCCTAGGCTAAAAAGTCCTAAGTAGCAGAAAGTTAGGACACTTTGACCTTGTATAACTGAAAAACGCTGCTAAGTAGATTAGTGACATGGGTACATTATTTGTCTGGGTATCACAGAAAATAAAGTTCAAATAGTTGGAGTAGGTAGGTTTATCATCATATCATTTGTGGAGTAATGGTCAATGGTGAGTTCAATGATGCTTAAATGGTACTTTTTCACAATGATGAATAAATAGGTATAAAAAGAAGAAAAAACACTGAGCGATTAAACAAGACCCGTTGACGAGGTCTCATCACGAGGGGACAATGCTTCTCCCCAATCCCTTCCCTTATACCTGGACTCAAACCAGGTCCCTGCGGGTCCCTCATATACGGTATTGATACCTGAGATTTCCGAGAAGGCCTGACTCGGGATCGCATCTATTCACCGCATAGCGCTTTAAATTCCCTTAATTAATCTGTCCACCCTATTAATATGCGAGACTGACTAATCCCAATAACGTTCACTTTCTAATAGCCGAATCGCAGTTTTGCAGTTCCAAGCCTATAAACCGACGCCCTCGGATAAAGCAGTCGTTATCAAGGGTGGGAATGCATCTGATAGGGAATTTATCACCCGACGTTTTCTCCTGTATCACGTTTTTGCTTAACCCCATAGGTGCTTAGGCCGTAAAACCAAGAAAATTGCGAAAAAATTGACCCTGGTGACCAAAATCTCGAAAAAATGCCAAATTTCATGTTTCTTAGTCAATATCTAAAGATTCCCGCCAAAAAACCCCGAAGTCCAATCCATCATTTTTTTGAAATTTTTCCTAGGCTAGGACCTTGGATTTTCCAGCTGGAATCGGTTTTTTGCAATTTTCTTAGTCCTGGAGAGTTGTAGAGAATTGCAAATTTTTTGTGTCATGTACCTGCCCAAAACCTACTCAAAAATATTTTTTTGAATTTTAACATTTTTTTTAAAGGGTCAAAAAAATATTTTTTGTTTAGGTCAAAAATTAGTTTTTAAACCAGTTTTTGATTACTAAACCCCAATCGATTTTGACTTATAGGGAGTGAAAAATGTGTAAAAACCTTCAAGGAATCCAACGAGCTCAAAAAATTCAAAATCGGTTCAGTAGGACTCCCTCAAATTGCCAAAAACGCGAAAACGCAGAAATCGCATTAAGAAATTCAAGCCAAACCGATTCAAAAACAAAATTTTCGACTTTTTTCGGAAAAACCACCCCATCCTATGGTAAATCAAGCGAGAAATCCGGGAAAATTACTCAAAAAATTCTAAACCCACAGCATCACCTTCAAAATTGAGATTTTGTGTCTTTTCAAAAATATACCCTAATTATGCCGAATTGGACCAGTTAAACTTCTCCGATCGGATTGCCCGGACAATATGCCTCAAGTTGGAGCAAACCACAACTTTCAAGACTAATTTAGTCAAAATCGGATCAGTATTTCAATACGAAGTGGCTGGACGAAATTTTTGGCCAAAATTTCGTCCGTCCACTTCGTATCGAACCGCTGATCCGATTTTGGTGCGGTTGGTCCTAAAAGTTGTGTTTTGCTCCAACTTGAGGCATATTGTCAGGGGAATCCGATCAAAAAATTTTAAGGGGTCGAAAACCCCAAAAAAAAAACAGTTTTTGATATCATGACTTTTTCTACATTTGATCGTTTTTGAGTAGTCTAGAGTTGATTCAGAGGATTCCCTTGTAGGAGGTGCACGTCACAGGAAAATTTGCTAAACGCTCGTTTTTTTTTTTTTGAAATCGGACCACTCCTTCTATGCGTTTTGCTGCTGACGGCGTACGGCGTACGGCGTACGGCGTACGGCGTACGGCGTACGGCATACGGCGTACGGCGTACGGCGTACGGCGGACGGACAAAAAATTTTTATTGCAGATTCGTGTTCTAAAACCTCTGAAACGTGAAAGAAAAAATTTTCAGGGGGTGTTGTAAAAAAATTTTTCTTGAACAATTACATAGGTACATTATTTCTGGAAATAATGTACCAAAATTCAGTAACTTGTGCTAGAATAAATCGTCCTAAGTCAAATAAAGGAGGTCTCAAATAAAGGAGTTAGGACTTTCTGGCCTAGTGAGTAGCAAAGCTGTGTCTGTCATGGATGTGGGCAAGATATTCATCTTCGAATACTGAGTTCCAAAAACTACTACTACTAGG
Organism: Nesidiocoris tenuis; assembly: GCA_036186465.1. Taxonomy (NCBI): domain Eukaryota; kingdom Metazoa; phylum Arthropoda; class Insecta; order Hemiptera; family Miridae; genus Nesidiocoris; species Nesidiocoris tenuis. Next base: position 23,933,460 of record AP028910.1, on the reverse strand, counting down.
TTAAAAAGTCCTATCCTAGGTATAAAAAACCAATGTCGAACCTGGCCTAAGGCACACGACAAGAAAACGAGCAACAACAACAAAGTCTTATCTTCGACTTCTTGCACTTCAATTGATAATTTCTACCTGCTGGTTTAATATTGAGGTTTGTTGACAACTGACAAAGTTGGGGGGTGATGTCAAGGAGCTATCGTGAAAATTCCAAATAGCTAGGGTTAAAAACGTGGACGGTGCAAACAATCTCACTTAACCGCGTTTTTCTCAAAACGCTAAAAACTGAGATAGGACGTTTTAACTTAGGACGGCAGAATAAATAGGTAATGTTTATTTCCAGTTGGTAATATAGGTCATAATGAAATTATAAAGATGCGGCTCAATAATTTACTATCACTATCGCAACACACATGAACTGGGATGAGGTTGCACTGGTGTTCACGGGAAGATGCGTAACCTTGCGGCTGACCATTTTCCCGCTTGACTTCAAATCTGCGATTTTCACTAAACCTCCCCTCCTCTTTTAATTACCTCTTTTCCGAACCGTCATCCACCATAACACCATTTTCGAAGCCTAACAAGGAATATTATGGCGAAAAAACAGTTAATTTTTTTTTCATGCATGTTCCTCATTCAACAACTGATTTGTGCTACCGAAATTCGTACAATTATACGTATGGCACTCGCTCTATTCCCGTTGAACGAATTTTACCCGCTATTTACCCTCCGTGCGCTACATTGACCCGGCCATTCGTTCGCTCAATGCTACCACAAATCGCTGTTGGTCAAACAGTTTCCCCGGCGAACGTGCGAACCCAACTTACCAACCTGTCACAACCTCACAACTACAACTGCACCCTTCAACGTGTGCGCACACTGACACCCGTCCTCCATTCGACACAAGCTTTCCTCTGCTGGTCGCTCTGCTCGTGAGCCACAACTCAATCAGCGAGTTTGATGTAAGCGTGTACCAGTGGTAAAGTGTGGCAGTGGATGCTCGAATGTGTGTCGAAGTACCTACGAGACGGATTGCTGTATGTGTGATGGCATGGTGCCAGTAATAGGATGGACCTGCCTCCCTCCGGTAGAGTACAATGCCCACCTCATTCCAGCCAATAATGCCCTTTCTCATTCCCATTTTCGCACAAGCATTCCAGATAGCAGCACTCGATCTTTGGTGAATCATGATCCAGTGGCGGCTCCTGCCCTTAAACCCAGGAGGTGCACTCAGGCCATAAGATAATATATTATGGAACAATCGCGAAGGGAATATGTTATCATAAACAGAGTGCTTTTCTCAGCCAAAATCAATTTCAACTAATTAAATGCAAATTAATAGGAAAGTTTTGCACACTTTCGCGTCTCATTATTATAAAATGAACACCAAAAAACGTTCACTAGTGATAGCAGAAGAATTTTGAGATGATTACCATCTATTAATTTCAGTAAAAGTCCTTCCAAACCCTATTTTGTAAAAGTTGAAACTGAAGTACCTAAGTATTGTCGGTTGCATTTCCGAGTCGTGGAGCGATTTTTAGCTTTTACCTTCTGTAAAAGTCCTTCCAGTGCAGGTGAGTAGCGGCCGGGTTCCCGGATTGCTACTTTCTCCTCCAATAAACTTAGAAAAAATTCAATTGAACTACCTTCACGTCATTCATTTTTATTATGCCACAGAAGAAAAACAATGTTCTTCCTTCCGCGATTTTTACTAAATCATATCAGTTTTCGAACTGATAAGATAAGATTACCTCGATTAGACCGCATTCGACCGCAGATTCGATCGCATTCGACCGGCGGAGCAGACAGAAAATTTGCGCCTGGACGGTACGGTGAGGCATTGGCTGGCTCACTAATACTTCAAAAAACACACTACCACTGAGACCTTGGTCTACCGTAAGCGCCAACCTATCTCGTACATTACTAGTTCGTGCACGAGGCGCCATTCAGTTTAGCGCTAGTATAGCGAACCTCCTCCTATCCGTCGGTGATCCTGAGGCTTTGCCAATGACGTTGTTGTTGTTTTTCAGAGAGGATTAATAGTGAAGAGTTGAGAGTAGTGTGGCAGTAATAATGTTATTATTAAGGTAGGTCACTGTTTTTTTCTTTCTCATTTTGGCCAGGGGGTGCACATGCTCCTCTGCTCCTGCCAGGAGCCGCCCCTGTCATGATCATATCCGAGCATTTTGGATTTCGTTTCTGTGGCAGTTCATACTATAAGAGTATGATATATTGTGGGGTACTGGGGAACAACACTCACGGGTTGATTTGAACGTACTGATCTTTATTGGATTAGGCAACATGGCGGCGTGCGTCTGGCGCATGCGCAATGATACAGTCAGCACTGTTATTTATTAATTCCAATACTCCCCCTCAAATTATGCTGCGAGCAAGTCAAAAAACGGGCGCACGAATTTGAAAAACATAACTGACAAAAAATGAAAGAATAAATACAGTGCAAGGAAAAAGATAATTTCATCACAATTTTAAGTTAGGAACAAGTAATGAAAAAGTTAATTGTCGATGAATGGTTAGGCAAGACATAAAGATTCGGTAAATTTAGAGTGACTTTCAACAGACGAAGATTTAGTGAAAATGCCCGCACAATTTTCCTGAGTTGGAACGAACTCGATGCTGAGCAATTTTTGAGCTACACAATCTTTTACAAAATGGGCTTCAATGTCAATGTGCTTTGAGCGTTTTGTATTCTCATAACTGAGCGCACTTTGATTGTCCATGAAAAGCGTAACCGAAACATTGTCATTGTCCTTGAAAAATCAAGGACTAAACGTTGAAGGTAAATCAGCTACGAAAAAATCAGTACGCGGCGGCGATGAACTCGGATTCGGCCGATGAAAGGGCAACCGTTTGTTGCTTTTTAGAGCCCCATGAAATCAAATGGCCGTTGAAGAATATCGCCATTCCGCTGGTACTTTTGCGATCGATGACGTCATTTCCCCAATTGGCATCTGCGAATGCGTTGAGAACACCTCGATCCGAACTGGCGCTCCTTGCAAAAGTCAGAGTCCCTTTGAGATTTGATTCTCTTGGCAGCACTCCAAGAGGATGAGGTAGGCGATTCGAGGTAACGTCCCTGGAAAGAAGTCGAAAAGAGATGTCCGGGCGACTGATTTTTGCGATGTAATTCAAGCAACCGATTAATTCGCGATAAGGAACATTGACGGCAGGTTCGGAGGGCAGAACCAGAAACTTGGTTTCTGTTCTATTTAAAACTGTACATCAGTAATTCCCCACGCCAGTGGTCCCGTAACGCTTGGTTGAGAAACGACTCGTAGTTGCAAGTCGATGCGATGTCTTTAAGTGCGACGATGTAGTCCTTTGCACTTTCTTTGATTCCGGCAATGGAGACGGTAGCGTTCAGCTACTTCTATCCCTTCGGGGGAATAGTGATCTGTTAGTGTTCGTAACAGTTGGTCCAAGGTTTTGGACTTTGGTTTTTCCGGGGCTACCGGGTTTTTTAGGACTTTATAAACTTCTGGTCCAATAAAAACGAGTAACGCACTCACCTGGTCCTTGACCCTGGTTCGATTTACGTCAAAAAATGCTTCCAATCGATCTAAATAATTGGAAAAAGGCTCGTCAGCCGGATTGTACGGATCCATGCTTCCGATAAAGGCCCTGGTTTGTTCCTGAACCGTAAACTTGGCTCCTGACGTAGATGAATTCTCTGATGTCATGATGTTGAAAATTGTTTTCAGAGAAACGTTTTCGCGAAAACTGAATATTAACTCGCGTGAGATGACACTTCTCGTCGCCAATTGTTCTATTTAAAACTGTACACCAGTAATTAGGCAGTAGGAGGAGCAGTGAATGCTACGGTGGCTCGAAAGTAACTGTATTCACACTTCTCTTATCATTCGTCTCATGATAACAATTTATGATGATATTAATCAGCGGTAGACATCTCAGTTTCCATCGGCGTACTTGCCGAATTGCAGTCGGCCATCCTGAAGCGCGCGATGATCTTGTCGATGACATCAGACTGAGAAAGAAAAAGCGAATCTTTGTTGCGGATGATTTTTATTCCAAGAAAGCTGGACAGCTGTCCCAGATCCTTGGCATCGAACTCTTTTTCCAGAGCAACGACGAGTTCATCGACTCTTGACTGGCGACCGGTTATCAGGATATCATCCACCCGGACCACCATCCATAGCTGCCGTCCGACATACAAGCAGGAATCTGACGGCGACCGTTTCAGCCCGTTTTTGGCAGCAAACGAATCGAAACACTCGTTCCATCGACGTGGAGCCTCCTTCAGACCATAAATGCTCTTGTTCAAGCGAATTTTCGATATGAATTCCCTCAGGAATCTTGAGATAAACTTCGCTGCGAAGAGTGCCGTTTAGGAAAGCGCTCGGAATATCTGGCTGTCGAAGGGGCAAATCATGTTGCACAGCATGGGACAACATAAGCCTCACGGTTGGCATCTTAGCGACTGGAGCATAAATGTTTTCCGCAGGTGTCAATTGATAGCCCTTTGCTACCAGCTTCAATCTATGGACGATCAGTTGGTACATCGACGACAGTCCAAGTATTGTGACGTTCTAGCGAGTCTAGCTTCAACTTTATGGCATTTTCCCAATGTTGACCAGATTTGACGGCATCACTGTAGGTTTGAGGGTCATCGCTCTCCCCCGCTAACATACAGTAGGCTTCATAAACCTCGTAGTCTTGAACATAAACAGGCCGTCTCACTTCTCTCTTTTCTCCAGAAAAGACGCAGACGGACGATCCTCTTCAACGGCAGGTTTTTTTTCCTAGAACATCTGGCTCGATTGAATTTTGCACTCAATTTTGCATGGGTGTACACTTAAATATCTATTTAAATTTGGAAAAGGTACTACTTTTTAGGACAAAAAAAAACTGGTAACCGTCCCTACAGGTAGGAGGCACACTACTGTTGCAGTCCCCTTGAACTCAATATTGTCGATACATATAGTTCAGCATTGATTTTCAGTGCCTCTTAAATAATTTCCCAATAACCGCCGAATTATTATTTAGTCAAATCGTTCCGTACTATTACCACTGACTTGTCACTTATTGTCGAAAGGAATCTGGGCCAAAAATGAAAGTTTGACAGCCCTTTCTTTTCCCCAATCGACGTCGGGCCGCCCGTCGAAGCGTGAAACGCAATTATGGAATTATTCCTCCCAATATAACTCCGGCCGATAAGTCTCGCTCATTGAACAGCAGTCTTCCTTAAATTACCTCTCGTTTCTACCGATGTGAAATCAAATGAGGCCTTTCGACGGCGAATATTAACCAGGATATCGTCGAACCGAAATGGTTCACTAACTGAGACGAGTTTGGAGATGATTTTGCGTGTCTCGACGGGTCTTGAACGTGAAAATTTTATTTCAATTTACAGCCGCGCAGTATAGAAAATGTTATCCAAGTTGGATAAAAATTAGATACAGATACCCATTTTTTATATCTAGATAGGATACAGATACTTGGGACGCAATTTTACCTAGATAGGTACAGAAACAGATACAAAGTTTTCGGTATCTATATCTATTTTAGATACAATTTAGATACAATATCTACATACCGTCTACACTGCTTGTAGGTTTCTAAGTCCTGATCTAAAAACAATCACGACCCATGTAATTGAAGAGCGACGAAGCCGACGAGTAAAATTCCTGTTTGGAGGGGGCAGGGAGCCCGAGGTTCAGCTCCCGCCTTCGTGTTTCGTCTCCATTTCACTATTTCTCCGTTTCTCTATAAATTGCCCCGTCCTTCAATCAAACTGATAAAGTGGAACGATGTTCACGCATCCTCGCACTTGAGGCAGCTAAACTAAAGGAATTCAAGCGCGAAACAACCGCAGCTAGTGCGATCGTGTTTTCGTTGATAAACGTCTACTTCATCGAGTGCGAAATGGCCATAGGAATATACAGGACCGCGTGGAGGTAAATCCACTTTTGCGAGAAACCTAATCCAATGTTTCACCGTCGGAACGCGAGTTGAATTCGGCAAATATTATCTCGATCGAGCTCATGTTCGGCGTGCATTCGTGATACGTCATCGTGGTTCGTAGATCGCCTGCGATTCATAAGCGGACCAGCGAGGTACGTACCAAATCTACTGTGAGTGTTATAACTTATAAGTAATAACCCATTTTCGATTAAGCATGTTCCATGTTTGAATTTTTGCCACTGGTTCTAAGCAGGTTTCTTTTTTAAATTTTTTATAATTAAGGAAGGAATTGTTTTTTGTCCAGGAAACACACGATTATGGACAGCTCACGATACGCCTTTCCAGAATACTGCCTTAGGCACTTTTATCGATCGTCATGTTAATTTTAACGTCCCTACGGAAGAAAGAATTTGTCTTCGTAATTTGAAAACCACTGGTGCGTAAATCACACACAGTACTTCCATATTCTGATACGTAAAATTTTGACACAATTTGATTATATTTTGACTACTTTTGAGTGTGATTAGGTAGAAAATATTGAAAACTCACTTTGAAAATGAAGATTGAAGATATTATTACCAAGAACGCTAAAATCGGTTCATTTTTATGGCCAGGAAAAAATAAAATAGAAAACGCTAAAAGTGCCATATCGGAAGTACTATGAGTAATTCAGATTACGGTTCAACATGGTGATAGGTCTTCTTACTGAGACGAACATATCAGTTTTAGGAACCTGAAAAAAGGTTAAGAATTGACGGAGCCAATGGCCATTCGTTAGTGCAGAACATACAACGAATAAAGCAACAAACCCGTGGCGAGTAGATAACACACTATTCCCATTCCATATTTTGATACGTTAATTTTTTATCCAGAATTTGATTTTGTCTAATTTGGGGGCTAAAAAGGAAGAAAAGGAGAAACCAGACTATGCAAATTATAAAACATGCCTAATATCAAAACACGTCCAGTTACCTGTACGTAAAAAATATCCACGTGTGACTCACATTCAAATTCGAACTCAAACTGAAACTCAAACTTAAAATAAAACTCATAACATAAACTCTAAATGAAACTAGAACTTGAACTTGAACTTGAACTCAAATTAAAAAAGAAATTTCGACTCGAACTCATACTAAAACTCAAACTAAACTGAAACTCGAATTAATCTCAAACTTGAACCAAACTCGAAGTTAAACATGAACTCAAACAGAAAATTGAACTTCATCTCAAACTCGAACGTGAACTCAAATTAAAACGAAAAGTCGAAATCAAACTTGAACTCGAACTGGAACTTAAACTTAATCTCAGCTCAAACTTTAACATGAGCTCAAACTAAAACGAAATCTCGAACTGAAACCTGAACTGAAACTGAAACTTAAACTTGAACTTCAACTCATATGCTAACTCAAATTCGAACGTGACCTCAAACTCGAACGTGAACTTAAACTGAAACTCGAACTTAATCTCGAATTCAAACATTAACTCAAACCGAAAATCCAACTTCATCTCAAACTCGAACGTGAACTCAAACTAAAACGAAAACTCCAAATCAAGATTGAACAACCAAAATTGAACTCAAATGTTAACTCTAATTCGAACGTGAACTCAAACTCAAACTGGAACATCAACTCGAACTGAAACTCTAACTTAATCTCAAACTCAAACTTGAACCAAACTCGAAGTCAAACGTGAACTCAAATTGAAAATCTGACTCCAACTCAAACTCAAACGTGAGCTCAAACTAGAACGAAAATAAAGTTTGAGTTCATGTTTGACTTCGAGTTTGATTCAAGTTTGAGTAACAGTTAAGTTCAAGTTTCAGTTTGAAACTTGAACTGAAACCCAAACTTGAACTTGAAAGTTAACTCGAATTCGAACGTGAACTCAAACTCAAACTTGAAATCAAACTTAAACTCATTTGTTAACTCAAACTCGAACGTGAACTCGAACTTAATCTCGAACTCAAACTTCAACAAAACTCGAAGTCAAGCATTAACTCAAACTGAAACTCAAAATTTCAACTCGAATTTTAACTCATCAAACATCCACTCAAACTGAAAATCTAAGTTCATCTCAAACTCGAACGTGAACTCATACTAAAACGAAAACAAAGTTTGAGTTCATGTTTGACTTCGAGTTTGATTCAAGTTTGAGTAACAGTCAAGTTCAAGTTTCAGTTTGAAACTTGAACTGAAACCCAAACTTGAACTTTAAAGTTAACTCGAATTCGAACTTGAACTCAAACTTAAACTCATTTGTTAAATCAAACTCGAACGTGAACTCGAACTTAATCTCGAACTCAAACTTCCACAAAACTCGGAGTCAAGCTAATGTTTGAGTTAATACTCAAACTGAAACTCAAAACTTCAACTCGAACGTGAACTCAAACTAAAACCAAAACTCGAAATCAAACTTGAGCTCGAACTGAAACTCGAACTTAATCTCAAACTCAAACTTGAACCAAACTATAAATCAAACTTTAACTCATACCAAAAGTCAAACTTCAACTCAAACTCGAACGAGGACCTAAAAAACGAGGTGGTCGAATTCAAACCACGTTTGTTTCAAAACGAAAAGTCGAATTCGAACTAAATCTGAAACTTGAACTTTAACTCGTATGTTAACTCGAATTCGAACGTGAACTCAAACTGAAACTTGAACTTAACTGTCACTCAAACTTCAATCAAACTCGAAGTCAAACATGAACTCAAACTTTGTTTTCGTTTTAGTTTGAGTCCACGTTCGACTTTGAGATAAAGTTAGATTTTCAGTTTGAGTTAATGTTTGACTTCGAGTTTTGTTCAAGTTTGAGTTCGAGATTAAGTTCGAGTTTCAGTTTGAGTTCACATTCGAGTTTGACATCACGTTCGAATTTGAGTTAACATCTGAGTTAAAGTTCAAGTTTGAGTTTTAGTTCGAGCTCAAGTTTGATTTCGAGTTTTCGTTTAGTTCGTTTTAGTTCATGTTCGAGTTTGAGTTGAAGTTAGATTTTCAGTTTGAGTTAATGTTTGACTTCGAGTTTTGTTGAAGTTCGAGTTTGCTCATATTTTGAGTTGAAGTTTAAGTTTATGTTTGTGTTCATGATTGAGTTTAAGTCTAAGTTTTAGTTTGATTATGAGTTAAGATTTGAGCTTGAGTTTCGATTTCAGTTTGAGTTCAAGTTTCAATTTCAGTTGTAGTTTACGTTGGGTTTGAGTTCAAGTTTGAGTATGTGTTCGAGTTTGCGTTTGAGTTCCAGTGTGAGTTTGAGCTTTTAGTTCAGGTTTGTTTGAAGTTTGAGGTTTTAGTTTGAGTTCACGCTCGAGTTTGAGTTTGTGTACAAGTTTTAGTTCAAGTTTATCTTTGGGTTCAAGTTTGAATTTAGATATGGGTTTGAGTTTGAGTTCGAGCTTCAGTTTGAGTTGACGTTCGAGTTCGATTTTACGTATGACTTATGTATGTTCAAATTTGAGTTGGCGTGTGGTTCAAGTTTGAGTTCGAGTTTCAGTTTTAGTTCACGTTCGAGTTTGTGTAACTAACTTACCTGTGTTTAAGTTTTAGTTTTCGTTTTAGTTTGAGTTTAGGTATGGGTTTGAGTTTGAGCTCAAGTTTGAGTTTATATTAAGTTGAGTTTGAACTTTTCTGTTGTTCATTTTAGAATTCGGGGGTAAGTAACTTTTGATCAGTTTTGATTACTTCCTTCCTTGTCCCTCACCCTCAGGGTCAGTGGTTAGTGAAATTGGAACAGCGGCTCCACAAATGGCCAACCTTCGAGAGGTAAATATTAATTAACTTAGTCCGTAGCTGAGTAAATGTTGATCTTCCGGCTAACGCGTACCTATATTTGAATAGGATAATAACTTGTCATTCCATAAAATAAATAGCTTGTTCGATTCAAATAACGCATCAATCGCGTTGCTACGGCTCAGTCAGTTTAATTTGGTCAGTCCGGAGGAAGGTATTAATTATGTTTGCGTACCTGCCCTCCAAAGCGTTTACCCACATTTATGAGTGCATATGCATTATGCGTCACATACAAACTATGAATAGGTACGGGTCGTGTTCCTGCTTCGGCTGAGTTACGTACCCCTCAGATCGTACCATCGTATAAATACAATATATTTATACAATGTATGTCATACATTAGAGACAAAATATGTCAATCACAGATCCATACTCGACCATATCGGCAGACGGAAATTTCTTAATTCCAGATTCGGATGCTACAGTTTTTGAAACGTAGGTAAACTACAAGAATTTTGAGGGGAGGCGACGATTCTTTCTTGAGCGATTACAATGGTTAACTGTTGAGTAACTGACCAATAACAGTACGACGTTTAATACTCATAAAAATTATTGCCTAGAGCTAGGTTCTGGATTTCATGCGGTTTTATTGATACATAAATATAGCGAAAAAAGTTAACGTTCCTTTTAAGACGAATAAGTAAAAAACTTGGCCGTTCGGGCTCGTCAAGGGTACACTCCCCTGGACCCTCGTCTGCCTGCTAATAGCCTTTGGATAAAATTAAAAAAAAAACATGGAACATGCTTCATTAAAACAATCTACTCCCGAAGAAAAGATGGTAAACAAACAACTTTTTTTTTTAATAGAAATCATGCAACAGGGGTGAATCATGATGAGGAAACAGAGCAAGTGGTAGATGCCAAGGAAAATCGTAATCAAAGATCGGTAAACATGATTTGCGGTACGCTGATCCGTAGGTGACGATTGGCTCGTTACTACTTGCCCTGTGTAGCTCCACTTTTGTCATGCAATTGTTTTGCCGTGTTCATAACTAGATAACGTAGATATCCAGCTACCATAATATGGAATTAGGTACATAATATGTACATAATATTATTATGTAGCGAACCTACGCCACCATAGATTCGACTGCAACTTGCGTAGCATTCTCATTCCTCAGTACCGTAACAATTTCTGCCCCTCAGCTCAAAGCTAACGCATATTTTATGCTGAAATTTGATCATTCCGATTTGCTAACAAACATGGTTAACATTATTTCTAATATCAGTATAAAAAAATTATTAAGGCGATGTAAAAGGATAAAATCATACCTGGCGGATCCGCAGCGCCTGCGAAGGCGAGGAAAACAGAAAACCAGGTCATTATTATAATAATTGCGGTTGACCAATCATGTTAAGTAAGTTGGTAAGTACACAAAATATTTCTGGGATTTCTGACAATAAACTCTTATAGAGCTATTGGAGTGAAAAGCGCTTCTGGTGAGTTTCGATCCCAATGTTGGCACGCTGATTATGGTATAATAAGATCCAAGATTTTCGAAAGATCGCCCGAAGTGCGATCTCATCTCAAGTTAATCAGTGCGATATCATCGAAATCTCGTTTCGGAAATCAGAGCTCCAGCTTCAGGCAGAGGAGACATACTTATGCCGTAGTGACACAATCTCACATTTTAGACTCTACAGATTGCTACAACTTTAGGTTTTGACGATTTTTAACGGAATTTTGCCTCCTCAGATAGTCACCAGTTAATTTATATTAATAATTATAATTTATAGCCAGGAAATCGCTTCCAAGTTGAACACATTTTTTTATAGATACGTGACCAGTAGGAATTAACGAGTCGGCAACTTAACGAGTCAACCCATTCTCGGTGAAAGTGGCTTTCTAAATCCTGTAAAGCATACAATAGTAAAAATCCAATATTTCATGGAAAAAATGATTTATTTTCTCGATTTTAATCTAATTTTAAAATTTTCCTATTGTGTCAATTCGGTGGAGAAAACCAGTGGTGCGTAGATAATGCGCAATAGTAAAAGTTGTTTCTGATTGTCCGTTCCGATTCTCGATTTTATGACGATTCCAATACTTACATTAAATGTAAATTTTACTCTGTCAATATGGAAGTGAAAAATCGACGTTGGAGAACGTAATAGAACCGTCGGCACGTCGAAATTTAAGGTGTGTGAGTGAAATGAAAAATGTATGTTATGATAAAAATGTGTGTTATGATCAAGTTATGAAAAACTTACCCTACATATTTTGGAAAAGTTAACGCATATTTGGGAAAAAATAAATAATTTTTGTACGTACATATCAAAGGATTTTAATCACATAGGGATAAATCTCAGCCCTATAATAGTGATAATAATACAGCCCCACCGTCGACAGACTGAGGTAGATCTGCAGGCAACCGTCTCCAGGAGATCGGTTAAAAATGCGGTCTCTTTAGTCTCTCACAGAAAGTTTTTCAAAAAATGGTTTTTTTTATTCATTAGAAAGTTTCTACTCCGAGAGACAGTCTTTCGAGCTCACAGAACAGCCACCCACTCTTCCGTTGACAACTGCCACTCGGGGTCCTGATTTGCAAGTTACAACTGCCACCGAATCTCTACCTGCTGTTTTTCACCCGACTGCCACCCGGGTTCCTGCTGTGTTGCTGACAACTGCCACCCGAGCACCTTCAATTCGTTTCTACCGAAGTACCTCCCAGAGATTTGATCTGCCGTTGACTACTAACTGCCGCCTAAATTCTTATCAGCCGTTTTTCACCCATGTGCCACCCGAGTCCCTGATTAGTTAGAATGATTGATCGTGATTTGTACATGAAACAGCGCATCGTCAATGATAAATAAGTCTCTATACTCTCTAATGCCACGCACGATGCGTAATCTAGATTTACTTAATCGATTTTCAGATTCTGATTCGATTGAGACCTTTCCCGAGACGTTATCTATTGTTATTTTGGGTTCCATGCTTCTGACACTCCTAATTAGCTAATTAGTCACTAAAAATGAAGTCAAATCAAATTGAATAGTAAACCCTAGTGTACGTTTTCCACAGCACATATCGTCAGTATTTCTTTGAATGCTTGGAGGAAATTAGCTGGCACTTTTTCGCATTTAAAGGCGTTACAGAAGAGTACAGTACTTATAGTAATTAAATTATCTTAACTACTATTCCCGCAAAAGAGAGATAATGAGAAGAATGCTGGGCATTCCGCCAAACTTGGCATTAAACCCAAGGGTTTAATTAGTTAGATAAAAAAGCATGTCTCCCTTGTTCACTCTCCAGAGTTTTATTTGTATCTTTGCCTCTTGAAATGCTGATGAGGTTTCGTACCACCAGTCTCAAACACTCCGCTTCTGAAAAGCTGTACATAACTTGGGTTAAACCAGAAGTAGAAAAAACTGTGTTTTTAGAAAAGGTTTTCCTGGAAAATCAGAGTGATTAGCTGTTCAGGGTAAAACGGAGAGCTTAAAATAAGAAAATAAAAAAATAAACATAAGAAGGTTCATTTCTTAAGAAAAATGAACCAAAATAAAATGTAAAATTAAAAAAAAAAAAACATGAAATAAAATCTTATGTTTAGAAAAAATGTACCTATGATAATGAATTTGATATGATTCGATGATGGTACATTATTTTCTAAAAACCGTGTACCTGTGTAATCGGTCATTTTTTGTACTGATTGTGCTGCTACTAGGCTAAAATGGGTGATTCTCTTAAAAAGTGCCCACGCTCCCAAATTTTCAAAAAAATTCGTAGTCTGAATAGGTTTTTTCAGTTTTTTATTCGTTCATGATGACGCTTGACTGTTCAAACATGTCAGAGATCGGATTCAACTTTTGACCAAATTTCAGAAATTCAAATTTTCATACATCCACGTCGGAGTAGTAGTGGTTCATCAGATGTACCACTAGGTATGTACCACAGATAATATTACTATCTGTTGTACAAGTATGGGGGAAAGAAATTTAATTTATTGATAATATTTAAGTAGGTATGGTGCAGGGTGAATTACCTTAAAATTGTTACTGCCAAAAACCAGTATAAAATGTAAATTAGATGGAATAGGTACTTCGCATTGGGAGAAAAAAATGATCCAGAACGCTTCAGCCGGAGGTAATGCTGTGACACAATGACCATCAGTCATATTAGTCACATGGAAGCTGAGTGTGCTGTGTTCTTCACTGATATCAGAGTATGTGCCTGAGTGCCACATATGAGTTTTTCTTTTCTGATGCAAACTATTTCGAAATCACTTTCTAAACGAAAGTCTGTCTATTTTTCCGGGAGTTTTGTCCACTAAAGCTAGTTATCTACGCACTACAGGCTCTTCCATCTCTGGAGACGCAAAATTAGGGGGAGAAGAATTTGGCTGTAAATAACTCTTGATGAAAATGTGCCTTTAAGTACTTATTTCAAGGAACGAAAAGACGACCCCATAAATCAACTCCACTCTGTGTCTCTCCTTTCGTCCCTCCCCCCTCCACTACCAAGAGATTTCGCTGCCCACTGACTAACTCTAAACTCATTTTTCGAGCTAATTATACCTGGCTTTTAATTATACTTTTGCACCGAGTGCAGCCACAGCATGACGTTGCTAAAACTCAAGAACTTTTTCCAGGAGGATTAGGTCACTCCTCTCTTGGCACTGGATCGACCTCATTTGCTACCCTTAACGAGTAATAGTGAGCCCACCGCGTGCCATTATTTACAGCTGGCAACCTAGTCAGAATGATGGTTAATTAGCCTCTGAACCCAAGCGTTATCGGTTCAAACAACGAGTATGGGAGAGTGCACAATGCTAGGCGTCCCGTACTGAAAAGGATATGTACCCTATAGAAAAGAAAGCATTCATCATGTTCATTTGCTTTCCTTCCCCGGCCCAGAATGTACCAAATGCCTCAAGAAAGAACAGTGTAGCGATAGGATTAGAATTTCGTCAAAATGGACAGTTTTTACTACCATATTTACGAAGTAAATAGGAGTATTGCCATGGTCCTAAAATCGGATATAGGATCGGAGCTTCAGAAAAAACGTTCACTCATACACTTTTACTCAGAATCACTTCCTGAATAAGTGTCTGTGTGTTCGTCTGTCCGTCTATGGTGATTTAAAAGAATTGCCATCGCCCCCTCAATCCTTAACTTTTTTTTCAAATTTCTTCACCTAAAATGTTCGTCCCAGTAAGACCCAGCAGCCTGTTGAACCAGAATTTGAATTACTTCCGATATATTGACACTTGTGTTTTCGATTTTATTTTTTCCTGGCCACAAAAATGAACCGATTTGAGCATTCTTGGTCTTAAAATCTTTATTTTAGCTTGCGGAATAAGTGAGTATTTTTTGTATTCCGATAACTTGACATTTTCTGATTTCAGGCAAGTTTAAAAGTTGCATAGGGAATTTTCTGATATTTTTGACCTGAACGCCCTCAAAAGTAGTCAAAACATGATAAAATTGTGTCCAAATTTTACGTATCAAAATATGGCAGAATTCTGTGTTATCTACGCACCACTGGTTGAAGATACGTCACCAGTTATTTAGGGTTTACACTATATCTTCGACAGATTCTTGAAACAGAAAATCTACTCAAGTAACATATATATGTTACTGTGCTTAATGAATATTATTCTGTGCGTCTCAAAGGACCCTATAACATGAGGCTCCTGAATATGAGTTGATCACATTAATTATGTCACTGAAGGGGGGGGGGATTTAGTTTCCGACATATTTTATTAAGTTTTTCGGGTTTCGAACAAAACTTATTATGATGATGGATCGATAAGTATAAAATGCATTTCATACAGGGGGGAGGAGTTCTTCATTCATGGCCGTAATCCTTCCAAGTCAATACACAATAAATAAAATAATCAATCAATCCGACAAGTGCCCGTCTGAACGCACCTTTCAATTTCCCATTTTATTAGAATTTCCTTTTTCTAAAATAGACATGTGTTATTCACGCTCCACTGGTTTCATTTCGGGAGCTCTTTGGACATGTTGAAAAGATTGAAAACTTTTTTATAACTCATTCTAGCAGTTTCATTATTGAGAGATCAAGAATTAGATATCATTGGCCTGCAGAGGCTTGCCATTTAATATCCTCACAACGTCTCAATTACGAGCGCTTACCAAAAATGAACTCCATGCATAACACAACAAGATGAACAAACACGTTTAGAAAACACACGAAGTACGACGTCAACTTGTCTAGAGAAATCGTTTTCTATTTAACCTAAGCCAAGATTTCTCAAACTAGGTACAACGAACTAAAGTTACCCTGGACAGATACCTTGGCTCAAGGTCAGTTGTTGGTTTACATTACTGTACGCAGTATGCACGTTTGGGATATCTACAGAAAAAAACTACCTGTTCAATGTAATCTGCTGACAGATCAAATGCGAATGGTCATATTTGTTTTAAATCGTCTAAAATGTAATTGGAAAACAACTCTACAACACCTAGGTACATGACATTTGAATGTGTTTTGGAACGACAATTACGGAATGTTGTTCAATAGCAAATGGGCAACATGTCCATCAAACGGTGAAAGATTTTACATACCGCAAAAGCAGGATATCAGACAATGCGGCACATTCGGTGAATATTTTACCTGTCTATAAAAAAACATTGTTAGAAAACAATTATTTATTCTGTACAAATTATTTTTCAATTGATGGTACAAAAGATGAATGTTAGTTCAAGAATATTGTGATTTACCAAATTTCTGATTCCGAAACCTTTTCAAAACAAAAATTTCAATTTAAAGATATCAGTAAGAAAGTGCTGTTTTAATAGTACATATTCTTCAAAATTGGAGTCCTTCATGTTTTTTAGTTATTTTGGAATAGATTTCTGAGTTTGTGAATTTTCTTTAGTCATTCTCACACGTACGAGATCTTTTATAGAAATAATTGCTATCTCGTCATAGTATTCTAGACGATATATTATTGTGCATCTTAGAAGCTTTGAAATCCGAATCTATGGCTTTGCAGGAGCAATGAGAAATGGATAATATAATTTTATCTGAGATTCGGGTTCTGCACAACCTCTGCTACCGAGGAAAACATAAATTATAATAGTAACAGAAAAATGGTTGCCTGACCATAGTATAGGGGCTTGTTTTAAAAACTGGGCCAAAATCCTTTCGAAGGAGTTTGCGCCAAATTTCACTGGCTTCTTCGTGGCACATTGTGTTCCTTCCAGGCCAAAATTCAAATCGGCATGGGTTGGTGCTGATCCGGCATGTCAACAGATTGGCCGTTGAAAATAGAACTGGCGTTGGGCAGAACGTAGATCAAACAAATGTAAATATTTAGCCGAGTTTCAAACTCCAACGGACCCATGATTCCAGTTCCAAGATCAAGAGATTGCCATGCTAAGGACGTTGATGACCCTAAACGGCAGGTTTGAGCTGGCGGCTCTATTTTTGAAACGGCTGACGGCCGTTGCCGCTTCGATCCTCACGGACTTTCAAGTATTTCCAGCGAATTTCCCCCCTCCCTTATTTTCTAGAGTCGGACATCGGCAGCAGGGGTTGATTTCGTCAGATCACGCAAACCCGACTCAACTGGGTATCCAGGTCAATAGCGTAGGATAAAGAAAAGTAAGGGTTGGCCGAGGCCTTCTGTGGAGCTATGAGGTTGAGCATGAGCAGGTAGTCGGAGTGACGGCCTTCCATATTAGAGTTGGTGGCTCTTTTCAAGGCCGAAGTCTCACAATCGCATGGCTCGAGCTGCGTTTATTCGCCCTGAGTAAAACGATGATTGATTCCTACGCCCTCCATTTACTGTTGGAAAGGCCATAACTATTCGCACGGGATGGAAAATTATCGTTATTACGGACCATGGAATGCTGATGATGCTAATGAAGCTTCTTTCGTCAAAGACGCTAACGAATATAAAGTTCTCACACTATTTTCGTGTTTCAGAGGGCAAATTTTCGAAGCTCTAATCAGACATGCAAATTAGCAAATATGTATTTATTTACTTCTAGGTAACCTATAACGTTATTTATTTGCAAAAACTGAAGCGTTCTCATAAGAAACTATGGAACATAGTTTTATAGGATTTTATTTAGGAGTTATTTAGACTTTATCTTAAACATTATGAGTCGAAGTTCTAAATTTTTTGTGGAAAAATAATTATAGGTATGCCAAATCCAAAAATATTTGCGAGGCAACATAAAAAAATATTAACAACAGAAAGTTATCTATCAACTAAATAAAAATAAAAAGGGAATGCGATATTACATTAACAAAGAAATTCTTGTATCTTTATAGCGATGATTTATAGCGATGATCTGATAGTACCTGCATCAATTTTTGGTGAACGTACCAGTTGAAACCCTCCATCACACCAAGGGCGGGGGGGGGTGAATTTCGTAAACCCAAAACTATACGAGTACGTCTTAAAAAGTCGATATCAAATGACAACATAGTTATCACAATTTGTGTAGTGAGTAAATAACGTCTACCAAGACGTACGCTTCAGAGTTACAGCTTAGGCCCCCTGGACAGCTATACCAGATCATAACTATATCAAGGTAATATTTTTTACTCCCATATTTACAGAGTAAATGGAAGTATTGGAATCGTTATAAAATCGAGAATCGGAATGGAGTTTCAGAAAAAACTCTTGGTCTTAAAATGTTTGTTTTACCTTGCAAAATATGTAGATATTTTTTTATATTCCGATAACTTGGTGTATTTCCATTTCAGGCGAGTTTTAAAATTTGCATAGTGAGTTTTTTGGTATTTTTGACCTGAACACCCTCAAAAGCAGACAAAATATGATCAAATTGTGTCACACTCTGACGTTTCAAAATATGGAAGTATTGTATGTTATCTACGCACCTGAAACTCCTTCTGTATGATTGAGTGTTAGCCCTTCATACTGTTTGATAGGATTCAGAATTATGAGCTTCGAATGAGCTTGATTTTACCATACCACTGGAGATTAAGATGTGATAGGTAACAGTAATAGTCTGGGGTAATTAGTCAGTTCCATGCTCTCTGATTCAACTTGTCATCAACTCGGGCGGTGAAAGGTGTGTGGTCTTCCCCACCATTCATTAACTCTCCGGGTGAAAGGTGAGTAGGCTCATCATTTCCACCGGTGAGCCGAATGTGTGCGACTCTATCGATCGTGTTTCTTTGTACTATGGGCATTTTAAATGAATTTGAAATAATGCGGAAACATTTTGGGCCGGTTTATCTTAATTTAAATCTAGATGTATCCAAGGACGCTTGCTCAAAATAATTACCAAGGATTTTCTGTTTGAACCGCCAAAAAGAACCTATTTTTTGATCATTTGATACAGGAAATTTTGATACAGGAAATTGATAATCCGGAAACATGGCACTTTTTGTATTAAAACGCTAACGCGTCCAGTCGAACTGCTTATCCCTAGAACTGTGGGTAAACCCATTATTAAGCATGATTAACTTTCTGAGGCCTCAGGGTGTAAACAAAATTGTTAAAAAATCTCCTTTGACATGACTGCCAGCGAGAAGTGGGCTGAATAACACGGGTAAAATCCTGTCTAAAATGCTCGAAGGCGTGAGTTTGGTATTCATTTTACGTGGTATACTGATGGCGGTACGTTATAATTTAAATGAGGTTTCCACCAGTGGGAGGAGTTTCAATTAGACCAGCAACCTCAGCTTACTAAAGTCAAGAGTTGGCCGCTCTTTCGATGCAAGCAGTGAGAATAAGTCGCGAGGGGAAAGACTTGTGAAAACCAACAATAGGGAAATTAGAGTGGGGCATTCGTGCCCACCAAAGCGTGGGTGATACATTCCGCTCGGCATAGCTCCAAGGACGAGGGGAGCAATAAAAAGAGCTTTTATACTGGAGGGGGGGAGGGCTAAAAAAAGAGTCTCTTCGGTGTTTCTCAGCCGGATGAGACGCATAAGTTGAAGGATTAGGATTTCTTTCATGGACGTTAAAATTGCGAGAAAACGCGCTGCCGAGCGATTATTTTCGCTCATTACTTGGAAGCCTCTTCGAGCATCAAGGGAGAGTAAAGTTTGAGTGATCACCTGGCTGGAGAGTTCACCACCTGTGTAAATAGTAGGTAACCAATTTTCTGTCTGTAACATCTATTAACCTCAACTTTTGGTTTATCATTGAATGAAAATTCAATTTCAGAGGAAACCGTAAAACGTGCTTAGACGTCCGTAGAGAAACTAGTCCTAAAAGTTGTGGTTTGCTCCAACTTGACGCATATTGTCCGGGGAATCCGATCGGAAAAGGTTAAGGGGTCCAAATGAGTATGGTCCATTTTCGAAAAAGTCACTAATCTAATTAGCAGCGTTTTTCAATGGTTACGATTGAATATTAGCCAAACACAAAATTATCTGCCTTAGCATATACATGGTAATACAACAAAAAATCAATATTCCCGATTTTGCTAGCTTGGTTTATTGATCTCTACGGAAAGAGCATCGTGGCTGCTCAAGCAGTTCCGGATCCGGAATGGTGGGAAATATCAAATCGAATAATTTTTTTCCTCAATTCCTTATCCGTAAGTGCCTAAGCAACAATTCTTCTCTTTACATTGACATGCATCTCTTTAATGATTTTGTATTTGGGGGCGATGGTAGCTAATATTCAATCGTAATCATGGTAAAAATGGTGTTCATAATATGAAAATCTTGAAGGCAATAAATGGTTACTAAATAGAAAAAAGACAATAGAAGTTTTCCAAAAGGGTCAGGAATTCACCCTGTATTCCGAAGTTTTATATTTTAAAGATGGTAGCATAATTAACGCATTTTCGGTGATTCGAACCCACTGCCACGGTCATCAAAATGACGATACTAATTTTTTTGGCGCTATACTGAAATTTGGACCGAAGGCAGCTAGAATCATTAGCCGGAACGTCGAGATCAACTTTTGTCATCAGCATGCAAATTTTCACCAACTGCCGCTGACAAAGACAACGGTAATTAAGGCTCTTTTCAGTGGCTGGAAAGATAATTTTTCTAGAGTAATACCGTGCGTATTCAAATGTCACCAGTGACTGTAAATAATAACTGATTTACTATTGCACAACCTCCACTTCACCTTTCACAAGCGATAGTACGGCGGAAAAAACGCTGCAATAATAAACATAGATAAATCAATTGTTTGCAAGGTGCGACCCCTAAACGGATTTTTAAAATTTGCATAGTGAGTTTTTTATATTTTTGGCATAACACCCTCATAAGTGGGTGAACTTACAGTATTTCAGTACCTAATTTGTTGACGTTATACGGCCCTTACCCAATCCCAACTCCGCGTAATTTTTTTCGATCAAACCCTAATTGAGCAAACATTCAAATTTTGGCACAAAACCATTGCGTTCTGGTCTCTTTGACGCTAAATCAAACCTACTATGTTACCCTGGGGTGGTGAAATTGAGAGGATCATAAATGGTCGTACCTTCCCTGGTTAAATAAAGCGCTTCAATCAATCCATCAGGCGATGAATCGGCTGAGCCCGAAAATCCCATTGAAATTGTAATTGATTTTTATCTTGAATTACCTAGAGTTATTTTTTTGTAATGAGATTATTTCCTTGCATTAAAATTTTCCTAGAATCTTTATTTCATGTTATTCTTTTCGATATTGAATTTGTATAGATTTTAGTTTGAATAGCTCAGGAAAGCTCGGTACGAGTTTTGAGCATTTAATGAAAATCAGAAATTAGTGTTGTCGCAACATGAAATGGGTGTTGCGACACCAAGGAATATTTCTTAACGAAACTTCAGCATCAATCCATAGATAACGTCTCTTAATTGCATGATGAACCATGAAAGATAACGATTAACTAGGGTCTAGAGGCCTAATTAAATATAGGTAAGCTTAAGTTTGTGTACAGACAATCAATAACCTAAATTTACCTTAATTCATATGAGTAGTGAAATCTTTTTTCATTCTTTTTGGAATGTAAATGTATCAAAATATCTTAATTATTACGATCTTCAAGATTTGTATTTTATCGGTACCGATCCCGAAAGTATCGGCTATCCCTTGGTAGAATCGGTCAAAACATGGATCATTTGAATTTCATAAATTCTCTTGTTAGCGGAAGATTTGTGGAACATCGATTGACGTTGCTCGTTCCCTATGTATCGAGGGGAGGGGGGTGAGGGGGCAGGTTTGATTTCTCTTCCTCTGAAGCACCGATTGTCTGCAGTGGCAACTCACCACCCTGAAAATGGTACAAGTGGTTCTATCTCTCGGCATCAGCCCGCACTACCGCGTCAGCAACTCCTAACAGCCCCCAAGAGCACCTCTGCCTCCAGGGTGTCCCTCCCCAACCAGATTACCCTTGTTCCATCCTCCTTCGTAGAGTTCAATACTTTCCTCCTATACGTATACGGCCCATTTTCACAAATCCAAGTTCACATATTTTGATCGCTCTTTTTATAAATTATTTTCTCCCTACCAGTTTCAGTTTTCAATTATTGAATGGATACATGGAATATACTGGTGCTTTTCCATTGTTGAATAATGCAGCCTCCGCATTTTGAGCCGGGATTTATTCATCGTGCATTATTCCTTGAACACTTATCCTAATGAAGAACAAGAAACGACAAAACCCACGTTCCATAAATCTCCCTGCCTACTAAGCGGTTTCGAGCTTCTGTTTGTTAGATTATTTTGATCATATTTTACGTGAATTGAAATATCATTAAATTAAAAAATTTAAAAAAATACCATTTAAATTGAAAAAACCGGACATTTTTAGGGCTAGTGTGAACTACTAAAACAGGGGAAAAAATTCACTCCCATCTATCTAAAAGTCATCATTATTTCGAACTTGAACTTGAAGCCATAACATGGGAGAACACAGGAACCCTTCAATTCAAAGGAAATAGGCCACAACGGTTTACATGGTTCTTAAAAATTAAATTCAATTTCGCCCAGTTGAAATTAATTAAAACTAATAATAAATTAAAACTGATACATCAGAGATATCCGAGAATATATTCTCGAAACCAAGAAAAATATGAAATACGAACATCAGATTTTCAAATCTACCTAAAACGAAAATTCGCCACGATACCGGCATGAAATGGATATCTACGTAAGTACCATACTGCGACATTTCAAGACCTTATAAGGTCATAACATGACCGATAGTATCAGCTCATTTCTTTGGCAAGGATAACAATAGTGGATGCCACACAATACTTCCATATTTTGATACCTAAATTTTTGGCACAAAATTTTTAAGGGGGTGTAAAAAAATTTTGCTTATTATTCTGATTATATCGAGGGTGAAATGGCAACACGACCTAACTCATTTTCCCTAAATTTTCAGGACACACCAAAAACGTTTGAATCTAGAACCACTCTCAACTCAATACGGCCGAAAAATGAGTCAGAAATGTTGCCACTTCACCCTAGATATTTAGAGTTCATCAGATATGTAACAGAACGCACTGCACATATTTTAAAACCCGCCCAAAATCAAAATACGCCTGAGTACCGGAATTTAAAAAAAACGCACATTCTTCAAGGTAAAACAAAGATTTTGAGGCCAAGAACTCTCAAAACGGTTCATTTCGGTGGCCAGAAAAAATTAAATAGAGAACGCTAGACGTGCCCAAAATTAGGACAATGTCGCTGACGCTATGCATTGACGCTGGAAATTTCATTTCTGAAAATAAACCGGCGTATGTAACTGGTCGGTTTTTGTCAACAACGAAGCTCTCCCGGGCTTTTGCATCAATGCCATGAAACGTTGCGTCAAAGATTGATTTATAAAAACATTCAACGGAAAGAGTAATGATGTTGGAAGGAATCTTCGAATATTTTGAAAAACTGCTTTTCTTCTAGAACTGGTAAGTGCGGCCTTACCAGGTGCTAACACAAATACGAGTCACTACAATCTCGTGAAAGTTAGTTTCCAGGTATAGCTTGTAGGATTCCACTCATGTCAAAACCCTTGCCACTTTCATATGGACTAATCCTCGATCTGCGTGGGCCCAAGCTTATGAATGTGGCTAAACGATGTCGAGACGCATTCAATAACAATAATTACCTCTTTGAATTGAAAGGTCTCGTTACCATCTTACATTCCAAGGATCCTAGGTAATAGCGATTTACTAGCCGAAGGGTTTAGAAAGGTTTGAGAATAGAAATACCATTCCTGTACACAAATCCATCCCCTCCATTTCCAGTGTCGACGAACTATTACAGTTACATTCCAATTTTGAGCTAGGTTCCGATTCGGAGTTCAGTTCAGTTCTACCGGCCAGTCAAGTAGGAGTCTTCTCGAGGTTCGCAACTTGGCAATTATTTTAGGGCTCGCTCTAAGTGTACATGTGTACCAAGAGCCGGTGATCTATTAGAGTTGAGCTACGTGACAGTATCGTAGCGTATATAGATCTCGATAGCCTTCAACATGGTTCGAAGCATTATTGCTGTTTGCGTTCTTCTATGCGTTTTGGAAATCTCTAATGGCACCAAACAAGGTATGATTTTCAAACATCAGAATATCATTCATCAACACGAAACTGGGTTGAATCATTCATCATTTCGCTAATAGTATTTCCTCAAGCATATATTCAGCATAGGTTAATTTTCAAAATGAAGACAGTTTACGACTTGGCTCAACCTTCAAACTCCCTGTATTTTTATTCTAAGGCGCCGAAATTTATTAAAAATACTGCTTCAATTTTTTGTTTAAATTAGATGTGAAAAAAATGTTTTTATGGATCAATCACTTTTATGAGCTCCGAGTTTGAGAGATTCCAAGCTAATCACTCTTAGATGCGTTATTTTTGTTTGTGGGACCTATTGAGGAAGCTACATACCTACCCTAAAAAGTGTTGGCAGTTTCATTGACATTTTTGGCATCCTATATTGGAAAGGGAAAAAACACATAATTTCACGTATGTACCGATTGTGTTGGCTAGATTTTCTCCTGAGATGAACATTTTATTTCTACTCTTTGGTAAAACTTCTAGTTTTATTCGTTTGTAGGTCTGATCTACTCGGGCAATATTTGTAACCCGAGCAAACGAAAAAAATCAGTATGGGAAAAACAATTTTTTGTGCCTTATTGGTTGAGATGTGATGAAATTCTTGGGTTGTTATTCAATTCCCGTCCGCATGCATCACTTTTTTCTCCTTAACGGCTGGAGATAAATACTTGTAATTTTTAGGAAATCTCAACCTTTAACAGACGCAAGCTCTATTCTCTAGCTAGTTCTCTAGCTCAACCTTCAAGTTCTCCTGAGTTTTAAAAAATTCGTTACAAAAAACTCATAACTTTATAACGTCGGGTAAGTCATAATTGTATCATAGTTTTTTTTTCGCTGATTCGAATGAAACTACCCCCAAGACGGGAGCATGTTTGATGAGTTTTTTATCTTACGCTTTGAGCTCAAAAAAATTAGCATTTTTTAGAAACAAAATATCGGAATGCAAGGAATGTGTAGGTACCTATTTTATTTGCAGCAGTTATGGATTATACTTAAACCTGTCGATAATCTCATGATTAACCAAAAGCGATGTTTAGACTTTGAGCCGTTTTTGTAGGTTCTGGAAACTGGATAAAATCAGCGTTGACCATGTTTTCAGAAATTGAACAAATTTTAATCCAAATAGTTTGCTGCATCCTCGAGGGTTTGAAGGAGAAAGACAACATTAACATGGACGTATAAAAAATTGCTAGATAAAAATAAATCAACCTTGAAAGTAGTTTTAAGAGCATTGGTAAAGTCCTTAAGTCCATAAAACATTAGTTGAAAAAAAATGAAAACAATGAGTTGGAACCCAGGCAAATAAGATGATTGGTTTTCTTTACTTCAAGAAGATGCCGAATAATGATTCAGGATTTAGTTCCAGAGTGAATACTTTACATACTTACATAGTTTACTCTTACATTATAAGTACACTTTTAATCGGAATCACTTTCCGAACAAATGCCTGTTAGCCTGTTTGGTTTGTCCGCTGTGAGCATCTACAAAAATGGCAGCTCCTAAATGCTCTACCTTTTTTCAAATTTCTTGGGCTAGAATGTTAGCCCCGACAAGACCCTTCATTCTGTTTACCGGAACTCGGATTACCCACAGTAAATCCGGTACTTAAACGTATCAGCTCCTTCAGTGTTTTTTATCTTCTTTTTCCTGGCCACGAAAGGGAACCAATTGGAACCTCTTGGTCTTAAAATGTTTGTTTTACGTTGTAAAATACGTGGATATTGTTTTATTCCGATAACTCGACTTAATTTTATTTCCGTCGCTTTCAGCACAATGCGTGGTGTGTTTTGACATTTTTGATCATTGTAGCCACCAAAATTGTCAAATCAAATCAATTTTCAAAATTCCGTAAAATATGGAAGTCATGGTCATAATGACTGTTGACAGGTATGTTTCGACGGTCGTGGTTAAGCAAGAGAGAAGCTGATAGATCTGTCAGTGCATCAGGGCTTCGAGTTTTGACTGGAATGATTGGCTCACCTTCTTCAACGATCAAGTAAGTTCATGAAGTAGGATGTTTGGGAGTGCTTGATCAATTCGAAATTTGTCTTCGAAAATCCTTCCGATTTTTTTCATCACAAAATTCACTCATCACAAAAGCAATTTTTACCTTCATTTCGGAAAATTACCTCACTACCTACGTGAGAAAGAAACATTGGCTTTTGAAAATCAGAAAATGCGCTCAAAACATAGATAGTTGATTTTTTAAAATTCTGAACAGAAATGCAAGTCTTGTAATGTGAAACCGTACTTTTCAACCCAAATTTCAACTCTGTCGACGATAAAAATATAGTTAGTTAAAAAGAAATTCACCAATAATGAGAAAAAATTAATGCATGATCTGAGCTGCAATAATAACTTAATTCTGAAATGAATATCAAATTACATATGTAATGTATAATATTTTCAATTGTGAAACTTAATTCCAATGATTTAGTTTAATTCAATCGGTTGTTTATAACTAATCAGATACAATTTTAACGTTGAATGCCTCCTTCATTTTGTATGTATCCATTCTACTGAAATAGAGCCTGAAGAAGGCAAATTAAATGAGTGTTGGTAAGCATTTTTTATAAATAATTACGATTCATTCGTTTCAGTGAGAATGAAAGGTCGGAGAAAGAAATCAACTGCGCATACTCGGGATGGTACATGACCGAAGACGGGCGATTGTTCCGTTGTGAAGAAAGGTCGGACTCGGGCTCATCAGCGTACCCAATTCCGATTTCGGTGATTCCAGAAATCCGCAGACCGACAGCGCAAGTCTACACGGCGGGTTTATCTGGTGTGTCACCCGTCGATGAAACCAAGTTTGGGCTTACACAAGATTTAGCTGAATTGTATGGTGAGCCCCATTATGACCCCGGTCATTTGCTGAAACCCGTCGCTCATAAGCCGGTTGAAACAGTTGTGAAACCAGTTGAGCATACGAAACCAACAGTGCATCATCATGTGAAACCGATATTGAAGCCGGTGGAACATATCAAACCCATTGAACTGAAGCCAATAGTTTACAAACCGATAATCAAGCCCATTGAGAAACCGTTGGTACTTAAACCAATTGTATACAAGCCAATCATTTCCCCGATTTACAAGCCTCTTGAGATCAAACCTATAGTACATAAACCGTTGGCAATAAAGCCTCACCATAAACCGATTCATCACCACCACGGTCATAAACCGTGCCATCATCATACAGTGGAGAAGCCGCATGTACTCTTAAACAGCGCTCACCTAGTTCCTAATTTTGGTCAGGATTTTCATCTAGGAGGTGCTAACTCTCTAGAAAACCCAGAATTTGGTGGACTGCATCCCACCGGTCATGGAGCCGTCAATCACGAACTCAAAGATAATGAGAGGGAGGATATTGGAACTTTGAACCCACTGCACGCTTGGGCTCCACCTTTCATACCAAGTTTGTACCCATCTTTATCCTACGATCGTCCGTACTATCTTGTTCCCAATATCCAAACATACGGTCCAGGGCTAGAAACAGACGAACGCGTGCAGACGATCCTTCCAGTGAAAAAGATTGACCAAGATTCGGCTGCAGAACAATCGGGCAATGTAGAAAAGGAACTGCCCCCTCAGTCGGAAAACGGGAAAACCGTCCCCGCGATCAGAAACGTGATTGAGAACATCCAGCAAAATATTGAGCGGATTCCGTCAATTTTGGGCATTCAAGGTCCCCAGGCAGCAAATAGTGACCCACCGACTCCACCGATAGAAACTGCCGAATCTGACAGCCCGCCTGTTTCTCAAGACGTCATCAACGATGCAAAAATAGCGGCAGCTGTCGCAGAAGTAGCTAAATCAGACGCTAGCGAAACGAGCGAAGCGAATGCAGTCCCAGAAAGCAACAAACAAGTTCCGGTTAGACGATTGGACGTACCAGAAGACGAGATCGGGCCGGAAGCAGTCAGTCAGGTTGTACAGCTCGTGTCCGATATAAGCAGCAGCGTACCAGAAAATGAAAGGGCTGCGGATGGTGGCGAAGAACCTGTCGAAAAAGCCCCCGAAGGTGCAGCAGAGGCCGAAGCCACCAGGGCCCAAGACGAGGCCAATGAAACTCCAGCCGGGAATGACTACGTACTGGAAGACCAAGGTATGTTGTAGCTCATACTACTTTTTTACATTACACACTTTTACATTTTTATTCAAATATTTGACCGTAGAGTTTACCACTGATACTTCTTCGGCGCATGATCAATTTTTCGAAAAACAGTGGCACATAGACAACGAACAATACCTCCATTTTGTATTAAGTAAATTTTTGAAACAAATTTAATATATTTCGATTACTTTGGAGGCAATAAGGATCAAATAACACATCATGCTGATTTCAAACTCCGTCTAAATTCAGAATACGCCAAGTTACCGAAATAAAAAAATATATAGCCACGTTTTGCGCAAGGTAAAACATTTAATTAGTATTTATATACCTAAACTCAGACTCAGAATCATTCCCTGAACAAATGTCCATGCGTCCGTCATGTGGCCATCTGTGAGCATTATTACAAAATGGCCGTTTTTTCATGAATTCTCAACCTTTTTTTCAAATTTCTTGAACTGGAATATCCGTCCCGGCAAGGACCATTATCCTGATTTACTGGAATTCGGATTACTCATACGGAAGATTGGCAAATTTAGGGGTTTTTATTTTATTTACTTTTTTCTGGCTACAAAAATGAAGAAAATGAACCTGATTTTGAGCGTTCTTGGTCTTGAAATGTTGTTTTACCTTGCATGACAAGCGGATATTTCTGTATTCCGGTAAATTGACGTGTTTTGATGAAGGTGGGTTTTAAAATTTGTTTAGGGGTTTTCGACGTTTTTTATCCTTATAACCTCCAAATTAGCAGAAATATAATCAATTTTTTCAAAAATGTACGAACTGAAAGATGGAATCATTCTGTGCTATCCACTCACGCAGCGATGTCGACCTATTGGGAATGGGGTCAGCCGATGAAAATCCTCGCCGAGCTTTTGGTTTATTTAAAACCTTCCCCACGGCCGTACAGGCCTTGTACAAAACAGTAGTCTAAAAGATAAATGTGGAAAAAAACTAGGATAGAACCTAGGCGCTTATTGATCTTTAGTAGCCGCTTTACATTAATAGTCGATTATCCGAAAATCATTGACCAATCTCTTGGGCACAAATTTCTCGGAAACGAAGCCTAAACCCACCGAAAAATCGCCTTGAAATGAGTGGCCTACAGATTAGTCTATGATTTTCAGGCAATCGACTATTGATAAAGCGGCATTTAGTCTACTTCTAATAGGTATACCTGCAGACTGGGTTAGTTAATGAAGACATCGTTTAATACGACGAAATATTGTCCGATGCGTGATAGATCGCCATCCTCGGCTCCAACCTTAACGCTACAGAAGTAGAAATACTTGAGTCAATCAACTAAAACTCATCCAAGAAACACCACCAACTGCGGTTGCGCCGCAAGAGATGCACGGGTCCTAGGAAAGGGTTTAAGTAAACCGAAAGCCCGGCGGAGAGACAGAACTTCCCAACATTCCCAATAAATCGACATCAGTGGTGTTATCCGTAGGTCGATAAACTAGAATTACTCTTATTATCATACCTCAAGCTCACCTCAAGTTTGAATGGTGAAATAATCTGAAGCCTTGTATCCTTATCGACGGGTTTCTCACGTTTCATTATAATGTTGGTTACCGCATAAATCGTAATACCTAATCCCAATTCTGGTGCATGAAATAACAGGTGACGAGCAGCAGGTTCGTAAGAGACGGCACGCCCCAGCAATTCCGATCGAAATTCTGCAGGACAAGGAAACTTCTGATACCATCCTAGATAAGGCTGCACTCCTTGAGATCATGACAGCCCTGAAGGAAGAATATCTCAAGAATGCTGAGCCCGATCAGCGAAAATTGATTGAAGACGCCTTCGATAGGTATGAGGGTACGATATTAAGCATTCCCATTCCAGCAAAGTCGATTAGGCTCATGAGGCAAATTATTGCCTATCAAGTGTAAAATAGCGCGAAGTTGTCCCGGGCGTGCCCTGCCGTAGGAAAGGGTAGTAAAGGTATAGTTTCCTTATACGATAATTTCAAAAATGTCTGTCAGAATATTTTTCCCATTTGGATTTTTATTGTTTATTTTTTAGTTTTTGAGATTTTTTTGGAGTCAGTTCAATTTTTTGATAATTTTTTTAATTTTTCACCTTCATTTAGTTGAATTTTATTCAACAAAAAAATTATCGAATTTTCCTTACAATTTCAAAAATGGAAATATTTTTCTGGGGGAAATATTTTATTGGGAAGAATATTTTCTCTCATTTGCATTTTTATCGTTTTCGTTTTTATCGTTTACTTTTTAGTTGTTACCTAAGCTTTTTTTATAGTCAGTTCAATTTTTTGACATTTTTTTTTATTTTCCACTTTCATTTAGTTGAATTTTTTTCACCAAAAAAATTATCGAATTTTCACGGGATAACCGTCTTTTTTCTAGGATAAATCAAGAAATGAAGCCAAAAAACGTCACAAAATTGCAATTTTTCGAAAATAGTTTTCTTCTAATGTTTTTGAGATTTATGCTGAATTTGGCTACGACAAGTCCACTTGGTCTAACCGGTTTCTTCGGCGTTGGTTAATCATCATGTGTGAACAATTTTGTTTGTTTGATCAGGCTGCACTGCTCTGTGCGGGACATGAAACAACCGGAAGAGCGCCCCATTGGCAAAAAGGTACACAGCCCGGAGAGAGCGACATTAGAACTATTGGCGGAACACGTAGCGCCCATGGTTGATTATGCTGACTATTACAATGATGCTACCGAAGAAATCAGCGCCGAACCTACTTTCCTCGAATTGCTGAATGTCGCCGAGCAACACAAGATCAAATCCGAAGACCAATAATACAACTCCTTAATTTAGTACCACAGCAATAAGTATGTACAAACATAACTCTGCGATGAAAATTAGTTCGCAGCTGTTTTCATGCAGAGAAAAAAGAAAAAATATTCATAAGCAGAGAAGTTCAAAGCTTTATGGTTCATCATTCAATTCGCCAGCATGATATATTTTATGGCGATTTAATCTGCGTAGTTTTGAAGGTTCGTTGCTCCTCAGCATCCGTATCAACATGATGAATGTTCAATTTGTTTTGCAATACTTCTGTTTAAAGTAGGTACTTATAGGTACCAAATTATAAATCGCATTCAAATTAAGGTTGAACCTACCCAAAGAGCATTTATTATAAAAATAATTCTGGCCCATTATCTTATTAACCACAAATTCACCCTTTATCAGCCTCTTCGAGGCCCTCTGTACATTTACATAGCTGTTAGTCTTGGCGATAATACACTTGTAATATAAAATAATATACATGTAATATAAAATATAATGATTGGCCAAAGCAAATTTTTCACCTGACGGCATGATTTTCATTTCGAACCAACGTACTCCGAAAAAGTTATATAATAGCCATAATATTTATAGCCAACTCTAAGTCAGTCCTAAGTCAATAAATGGAAAGAGGAATGTCGTTGACCGGGAGACAATTCGGCCGCTGGCGTCTCGGATATGGAAGCCAATACGGGACGTTTGGGAGCCAACTCGGAGACACCCCTTTTTACATGACTCGATTTCGAAGAAATGAAAGTCAATCGTTCTTTTTAACCAATTAGGGAAAAGTGAACTCGTTCGTGAAGGGGGGTTCACTCCTTTTTCACCCCTTCCCCTCCTCTTGCATAAACCAATAAATTAGTGGACTCCTGAACATTTTGGATTATGTCACTTCGAACTGACATTTCGTTTTCCACTAATGAATTGTTAAATCATCAGAACCATCCTCAGACGTATCGAAGCTTGTTAAGATACTTCGGAAAACTCTGATGAAAAGCAAACCGAATAATAATCCGGGAATTTCCAAGTCATCTTTCGGGAATTTCAAAGTAAGTAGATACCCACTCTTCTATTTTGAAGACTTTGGGATTGTTCTTGTGGTTGCTAAATAAAGTTGAAACAAAGCCGAGAGAACATTTCTGCCCATCTATGAAGCGAAAGATGCTGAAGGTAATATGGATGAAGTCTCCCAACCTGAAGTTGCCGCTTGTTGCATTTACAATCTGGCATAAATCGGATAACGATAAGTAGTTCAAAGAGAGCAAAGTTTTCATTGCCCTCACAGTTCTTGATTGAGAGTATAATGAATATTGTCAGTTTCTCAGCCGGAATGAAAATCGACCTCAAGCTGACGTAAAAATGCATAAATAAATAAAATGGAATGATGGTTTAATTGTGTTAACCCATAGGGTATCACAAGGAGTAGGTTTGATTCTCCAGTTTCGATTGTCTCCAGAAACCCTGAACACTGGGGATGACATGAATCATAAGGCTACGAGCCAAAGTTTTCATTTCAGAATTTTTTTCAGATTAAAGTACGTATGACCTGGCCAATTCAAATCATCGATCGTCGAGCATTTTACAGATAAGTATACAACAATTATAGGTATTTTCCTACCTTGTATGAAAATAAAAAACTAGTTTCAGAAGTATTGTCCCATAGCATCGCAAAGAAGAAGTCTATACCCCCTTCTAGAGTTCTAGAAAAACTATAATTCCTCATTCCTTTGTTCTATAAGACAGAAACAAGGTAGATAAATTTCAAAGGGATGTGTAGCAAGAAAATACTTGCATAGGGAATTCACCTGTTTTTACTCGATGATGAATTATTGGAACTGTTCGGTGAGGTGGCGACATTGTTTGTGGATGCATTAGATGTTCCGGTCCTATCTTCATGAAACCTGTAACAAGGCGAAATTCAGATATAAATATAAATAAATGGAATATTTCGAAGCTGGACAGTCGCATTGGATCGCCTGTTATCCTTGTCAGTTGTCAAAAAATGTCAGACATTTTACATTTTGAATAATTTTCGTACGTTACTGCATACCTGCCATCCGTTTTTCCGTCGATAATCTGCACGAGAATTGATTTCTCTCTGAATCGTTTTTGCAAATACTAGCTACAACATAACCTTATCGCGTCCCATTGGCAGAATCATAAAAATGATAAAAGTTTCCGGGCTGCCTGCGGTATTCGAACCCACGTTTCGACACTCGATCCACAAGGCCATCCATAAAAGGTTTTCAGCCTAATTCAACAAACTTCATATTTATTGAGTATTTCATTCGCTATCACAAGGCTGGTATTCAGGCAATCAAAATATTGTAACGTCTATTGGATGTTTGCCTAGGTATCTTACAGATTCGAAGTACAATAACTCGCTGTACAAAGCATCGGGGTAGGGCAAAAAATGAATTTTATCTCGGCCAGACTGGTGTTGGTGACATCTTAAAAGAAGTGCAATGGCCGGCATTACCGGCCTGTCAATTCCACACACCATTCTTTCCTCGGTACTACAGTGAATGTAGTTCGCCCACTCTTTCCTGACTCGTTCCTTCATACCCAGGTGATTAGTGGGCCTGGGGATTGCAGATAGTAGCCAAGAAAAGTGGACTGTGCAGTGATACAGAGACCACTCGTAATAGTCCGAGCAATACCGCTCGTCCCACATTCGCGTCTTGGAGGAAATCGAATTTAGTCTCTTTTTGCTCTCAGACCCATGTGCACCACCATTGCCGCCAGATGCGTTACAAGAGGTTGACCAAGTTTAACACCCTTCGTCCGAGCAGATAACACACTGAGGGCTGGTTTATCAATTCATTTACCGCTAGAAGGGACGCTTGCTTACATTTCAGTTCAGTTCAGTTCATTATTATTCTATTCACAATTGATTTTTACAATTTAATTTTTAAGATAGGTATATGGAATTTTGCACAAATCATAATGGTCCAATGTTGGTAACGGACGTGATGGTGTGCGCTATTATTTCAACTAAGACATGTTTTCATTGCCCGTCGTCATACTGAAAAACTCTCGGGAATTACTTAATGCAAGCGTCCTTGGATAAATCTAGCTTTAAAATCATTGATAAACCACATATCAAATTAAATCACATAATATGGGATTTAATCGATCATTAAACTGAAAAAACCCTCATGATGGATGCGGAAATATTTTTTATTGCAGATTTGGACTCTACTCCCTATGAATCGTAAACCATTAGAACATTCCTGAAATGCTTACCCCTCCAAAAATAAAAATAATCCAAAAGAATCTAATTTGAGTGAATTACATCAAGAAACAACCTTTAGTGGAAATTAACTGGTGCTCCTAACCGTACTGCCCCCTATTGCACTTCTCCACGTTCTCCTCCTCACTTTCTCAGTTAATCATACCCCACTGTAAAACGTTGTAATATCGACGGATGGATAAATAATTTCACAAAAGAACAGAATATGTCGTATATTCAAAATACGTCGTATATTATGAACAAGGCTGTTGATAAGTAGTAATTAAATTAATAAGTTAATTAATAGTAGTTAATAAGTACCCAATTAATTTCTACCTAATGAAAGTTAACTGCTTATAAATTCACTCTATTCAATGGAATCCCATCTAGACAGTTTTTACCATGATGACAGTTACATTCCCAAACAAAGTAATTTATTCATACTGTTCGTTGAATAAGGGAACTGCTGAAAGGGGTGAAGGGAAGCAGTTCAATTCAAACGGAATACAGCTATTGAATTCATCATCTTAGACCGGCTTTGAGACTTTGAACAGGTACCTATTTGCTGTGACAGTTGACGAGATAATTCATTTTCGAAAGAAACGAGGTGAGGTATAAATAGTTCTAAGGCAGTTTTCCCTGTTGCACAAAGCGTTAATAGCGATCATAATACGCAAGGACCTGTAGAAAAAACATCGTTGGTTTATTGAATCTGAGCACGAGGAAAGAGGAAACGTTCCATTCTTTCTCTGCATTCAATAGCGCTATATTCTCAGGAATAACTCCGGAATACAAAAAAAAATACAAAAAAAGGCTCTCGAGGCGTCTATTTAGACGGGAATTGTTTCAGCGATTTGTGCAGATTAGTAAACGCTCGTCGCTTCTGACCATCATTGGGGCAGAGGAGTTCATGGCCGGAGGAAAAGTGGGGGGTAGGATAAGGGCGACACGCAAGGTCTCGATAACAGTTGGACTTGAAGAGCGCTTCAACGGATCACGGCACGCTTCCCCGCCGATCAACAGAACGAAGTCCTCGTGTCTACAACAGTTTCCAGACCACGCAAACAACCAACTACGTAGACCTGCTAACTGAGAAGTGGTGAGCCATCCACTACATCAACCACAGCCTCGGTCGTAACTTGACACAGGCAGTCATCCCTGCCACTACAGCGTTTCCAACTCTCACTCGCCTACAACACCAGTCGCCGCTTGTCTTTTCCATTCGTACGTCTCATCAGCTCTTTCTATCCGGGGTGCTAGAGTTTCATACGAAACGAAATAGAATCGAAGTTGACAGCCTTCGACACAGAGGATCACCTCGGGATGAGAGGTTTCCGAAGCGTCACCCTCGCGCGCTGCTAAATTGATTGAAAACTGACTCAGCTTTGAGGGGAGAACAATGTCAATCATCCTCTTCGCTTTTCTGGATGGAGTTCGAGGGAAAGTGGAAATTGGAAGTGTTACATGTCTAGGAAGCTTTTTGTCTCTATATTAGACAATTGACACTGTTAAACTTTTGTACCATATTCGGACTAGCTTCGCCCGAAATTCTTTTTTCACCAACTTCGGGACACCCTGTACAGAGCCTTCTTGAAGGCCTAATTTATCAAAAGGCATGTACCTATTGATAATACATTTTAGGACAATTACAATACTTCCATATACACTGCATAAGTATGGGAGTATAATGACTAACCGTCTATTGGTTTTTGGTTACTTTTTCTTAAGAAACATGAACCTTTGTAATCGGTCAGGAAATTTTTTTTACACTTCCTGAAGATTTTTTGGTTTACGTTTCAACGGATGTAGAATCCGAATCTGAAATAAAATTTTTTGTCCGTCCGCCGTCCGGGGTTTTTTAGGGGGAGGGAGTTGTCGTGAATTTTTGAAAATGTCACCAAAAATCAGGTCTCTATCTAGTTGGTCCTAACGCCTCGACAGACCCCTACCTCAACTTTAAGGCCTATAAAACAGCTGTTGAAGTGAGGAAAAAATTCGTGTGTTGAACCGGATTTTGAATTAGTCACAGTACTCTCGATATATTGGCACATTCAGTGCGTTCTATTTTATTTTTTCCTGGCCACAAAAATGAACCGATTTGAGCGGTTTAGGTCTTAAAATCATTGTTTTAGCTTGCAAAATACAAAGGTATTTATTATATTCCGATAACTTGACGTCTTTTTCAATTTTAGGCAAGTTTTGAAATTTGCGTAGTGAATTTTCAGATATTTTTGACCCAAACACCCTCAAAAGTAGTCAAAATGATCAAATTGTGTCAACATTTTACGTATCAAAATATGGAAGTATTGTGTGTTATCTACGCACCACTGGCTTTTCTTTTCTTTCATCCGGTCGCTAACGATTTTGGATTCTTTTTGAATAGCCCGTTTTGTGACACCAGTGATACCCATTTTAGAGCACAACACTGCCTTCAACCGGCCTAACTCATTTGGTAGAAAGTCTGCTGGAGACAATACAAACAATATTCTATACAGTGATACATTACTTCCTTACTACTTCGTTCTTTCATTTATCACCTATTCGTTCTCTCATTGAAAAATAGAACTTATTGGAATGATCTATCATAGAAACAACTAGAGCACCCATAAGAAGAGGTCATACTCATCTATATTCAGACAATAATTAAACATACAAGCACACTCAGTAGATTGAAATTTAGGAAACAGTACACCGGTATCAGCTGGGCCACAAGATGATACTGTCGCGATCAAAAAGTAACGGCTGGTTTTGGTCTCATACGATAAATGTGGTCTGCCATGCGGTGGTCAAACATGATGAATTACATACTGGAAGCTCGCGATTGATAGAAATATTTGCGAGGCAACGTGCTAACGTACTCGTATGGGGTTCACTCGAACAGAGGGCAGGTAGGAATGGAAGTCGCATTGCTGTAAGGAAGAGAGAGAGAGAGTTTGGTATCTTAGGTTCCTGAAAGGAAGTCGGAGCTAGGAATGAAGGTAACAGAATGTTAAGACGGGTGGAGGACGAGGTGCTCGCGACAGAGCTCCTATTGTAGCATAAGATAAAAGACTGGGGCCAGCAGCAGAGGCGGTGGCGACGAACACTCATGAACAGCCCACCATCAGCACCCCCACCACCATCAGCACCACCACCATCACCATCACAGATCCTGCCTTCTGCGCTCCCATCAAACAAGCATTGTTCCGTCTACAACCAGCCTCAATATCATCCAAGCAGAGCCCATCTCCCCGCACCCTTCGACCACCGACAACTCATTGCCATCTCGACCAATCTCCCACTCTAAGGCTCTACGAAATTACCACAGAAACTTCAGTCAGAAGGCTTAGCGGGACATGGATCCAGAGGCGGAGCTGGGATAACTTCCTCAGGCGGCAGTAAATACTCGGCATGAATAGAAAAACATGCCGCTACTCCTCAGGTGTGAGCATTTGTGAATAATCCGTGTACGTAATTGTCTAATAAGCGGATATATTAGTGAGACCGACGGTGATTTATAGGAATAAAAATCATTCCCTTTAAATTCACACTTTTATTAGAGGATTAAAGGAGCATTTTCCGTGGATATGAGCTGCCCTATCCAGAAAGACGTATTCGAGAACAGAGGGGTTGGAAAACGTTAATCGTCGAAAATCTTCTATAGCGCCCGCGGAAGGCCAAATTCGGAATATCGTGGAGTCGAAATTGACTACCTACCTCCTGACCAACCTGATTCTGATTATCAAGGATCGACGTTAGGCAATGTGCGTCCACCAAGTCGGTCCTCACTGATTCGAGTCAAAACTTGATGCCCCCCCGCGTCAGGAGGGGAAATTTATGGGAAATTACGATCCTGGCGAGCAGGACACGTAAAGCGTTAGCTGTGGTGAATTGCTTACGTATAGGATGTGTACATCCTACACGGTTCACAGAGGTATTGCTCCAAGCGAGGATTCCGGAGTCTGACAAGCTCCCCCCATGTCGTCACGGTCGTCTGCAGCCGTACGAATTAACAATTACTACAAGTATAAAAGACACAGGAAAATAAATTGTTTTCCAACCATTATAGTGATGCATGGGTGTATCTCGTGCCTATTCCTATGTCCATATTTGGCTTTCCCTTGTAGGTTTTGTGTATGACATACTCCCCATATACCCTTAATCCTTTGACCTTAGTGTAAATTATACTATAATCTTCGTAATTTGTTGGTATATCCGTTACAATCGGGAGTCGCATCCATATCTACTAACGTGTTAAATTCGCATATTAACTTTTTGTTTCCAGATCAATAGAATAATAAATTAAATTCTTTCACAAGGAAATTCTTGTTTTGCTCACATTATACCAAACGTAACTGGTGTAGTGTGAGTGCGTTGCTTTGTTGGTGCACCAACATATAATGGCTAATAACATTAGAGCATCGAAAAATTGTATCTAATGGCCTAGGTAAAATTCTTCTATTTTTCCAATAATAGTTTTGCTTCACGCCAAGATTTATGACCTCAACCGGGCCAGGACGAAGACCTTGAGGACAACTTTTTTTACAGCAAAAAAAAAACACAACCGGACAGACGTTTTTGTGGGAATTCCTACGAGTGGAAAAAATCATATCAGTAGCCTCGGTAGGTTTTGATTTTAAAAAACTTGGGCGTATTGTAATAACGCTACAAACTCCTACATTTGGGGTTTATTATTCACGTAGCTTGCAACCATTATTGCAACCGAAAATTGGAAAGTTCTTCTTGATCAATGAAAATGGTTGTTCTACCGAAGGTCTGCGTCTCGATGTTTAATTCAAAATAACGAGCTAACTTCCTGTATTATTGGCAATAAAGTTCGATAATTTATCGCGTCTTGGTTATTCCAAGGTTTTGTATCGGCTGGGACATCCTTCAAAATCTGTAGCCTCTCTCAGCCTTAATAGGATGACGCCTGAATAAGAAGTTTAATTAATGTTCAAGGGAGAAGGTTTTAATTAGGGAAAGAATCAGCCCCGCCCAACGTCTCTTTTCCATCGCGATCGAAGTAGAGTGAGAGGTCTCGGTGAAATTTCCATTGTCTGCCGCCATCGTCAGCATTGCCTCCCCCTTCATAGCCCAGCATGGCTACGCTTTCTCGAAGGAAAAGAACGAGAACCCAGAGTGGGGGAATATGACAATGCTGCTACTGGCTGAATGAGACGATGGAATAATAAGGAGCTGAATCCACCAGCTACCATAATA
Source organism: Nesidiocoris tenuis (assembly GCA_036186465.1). Taxonomy (NCBI): domain Eukaryota; kingdom Metazoa; phylum Arthropoda; class Insecta; order Hemiptera; family Miridae; genus Nesidiocoris; species Nesidiocoris tenuis. The sequence goes on along the minus strand of AP028910.1, from coordinate 23,893,984 downwards.
GAGCCACTAGCTACTACGTATATTGTTCATTCTTTGGTTCTTTTCACGTTTAGAAATTACTCAGGAAAGGTAGGTATCGCTAACGAAAAATCAGCTAATAACCCTATGCTTTATTACGCTTCGGATTTCACACTTCTGCGTAATTGCTGGTCCAAGTTCGGGTCACTAGAGTATTCCCAGTATAAGGATAGGACTCAACAATATTATTCTCTGATTTAATTGTTTTTATGCAGAGGTACTGTATTCAAAAATGGTGGTGCAACAGCCCCTCGTTGGCAAAAAATGCCAAATTTCGTGTTTCATAGTCAATATCTAAAGATTCCCGCCAAAAAAACCCGAAGTCAAATCCATTATTTTTTTGAAATTTTTCCTAGGCCTTGGATTTTCCTAGACCTTGGATTTTCCTGCTGGAATCGGTTTTTTGCATTTTTCTCAGTCCTGGAGAGTTGTAGAAAATTGCAAATTTTTTGTGTCATTTACCTGCCCAAAACCTACTCAAAAATACTTTTTTTGGAATTTTAACATTTTTTTTAAAGGGTCAAAAAAATATTTTTTGTTTAGGTCAAAAATTGGTCTTTGAACCAGTTTTTGATTACTAAACCCCAATCGATTTTGACTTATAGGGAGTGAAAAATGTGTAAAAACCTTCAAGGAATCCAACGAGCTCAAAAAATTCAAAATCGGTTCAGTAGGACTCCCTCAAATTGCCAAAAACGCGAAAACGCAGATATCGCATTAAGAAATTCAAGCCAAACCGATTCAAAAACAAAATTTTCGAATTTTTTCGGAAAAACCACCCTATCTTATGGTAAATCAAGCGAGAAACCCGGGAAAAATACTCAAAAAATTCTAACCCCACGGCATCACCTTCAAAATTGAGATTTTGTGTTTTTTCAAAAATATACCCTAATTATGCCGAATTGGACCCGTTAACCTTCTCCGATCGGATTGCCCGGACAATATGCCTCAAGTTGGAGCAAACCACAACTTTCAAGACTAATTTAGTCAAAATCGGATTAGTTTTTCAATACGAAGTGGCTGGACGAAATTTTTGGCCAAAATTTCGTCCGTCCACTTCGTATCGAACCGCTGATCCGATTTTGGTGCGGTTGGTCCTAAAAGTTGTGTTTTGCTCCAACTTGAGGCATATTGTCAGGAGAATCCGATCAAAAAATTTTAAGGGGTCGAAAACACAAAAAAACTGTTTTTGAGATCATGACTTTTTTTACATTTGATCGTTTTTGAGTAGTCTAGAGTTGATTCAGAGGATTCCCTTATAGGAGGTGCACGTCACAGGAAAATTTGATAAACGCTCGTTTTTTTTTTTTTTTTTTTTTGAAATCGGAACACTCCTTCCATGCGTTTTGCTGCTGACGGCGTACGGCGTACGGCGTACGGACAAAAAATTTTTATTGCAGATTCTTGTTCTAGAACCTCTGAAACGTGAAAGAACAAATTTTCAGGGGGTGTTGTAAAAAAATTTTTCTTGATCAATTACATAGGTACATTATTTCTGGAAATAATGTACCAAAACTTTTATTCATTCAGTCAGTGGTCATATATGATATGGCCAGTGGTCATTGTATATATACAAAAATGGTCATTGCTCCCTCAATTCTCAAACCTTTTTTCTCAATTTTTAAACTGAAATGTTTGTCTCTACAAGACCTAACACCCTGTTTGATCGGAATTTGAATAACTCGCATTATTAAGAATTTTAGACAGTCATTTTTAAATGATTAGGAAACTGTACCTATTGCAGGAGCCTTTTTACTGAATAGCTCGGTACCAAGAACACCTCTTCACTTGAACATCCGACTTTAAAGTCCTGCATAGATCCTTCTATTTGGCGACGTAATAATAACCGTCGTAACTCAACAGTAAGCCTGAATCAAGGCAGAACATCAACTGGAATTCAAAGCTGTCAGAAGCCTTAGCAAATGCGCACTGAACATCCTATTACCTTCAAACCACTAGCATGTATGCAAAAGGAGCATCGAAGAATACACTTTGTTTCCAATGCCAACAGAATTCTCAGTAACAATAGAAGTGGTTGAGCGGTTGGCTCACACTATTCTCTCTGTTTCTTTGAAAGAGGATGAATCTTCGAAGCGGCGGCTCTCTACAATAAACATCCCCTCCATCTCGCTATCAAGAGCTCCATCCGAATAAGAAAGAAAAATAACATTTTCAAAGCGGCAAAAGCCAGACTTGGTGAACACATTTGCACCTCAACTCTAACAAGATGACAAAAAAGGGCAAACCGATTGTGCCATAATGATGAATAAGATAGCAGAAACAGAACTTGAGCTGTGTCGCTCCGAGGCACATTATAGAGCAGATGAAACGTTCTGATCAGCAATTTCGTCAAACGCTTTTCAGATCATAATCAATTTGAACATCTACCTACGTACAAACACACAGAACTTCATTACATTATTCAATAATGAGTTTTTGTAATAGATAGAGAAAAAAACCTGTCTTAACCCCTTGAAATCGTGGTTATGTTTTCCTATAGGTAGACCGATAAAAGTTGAAGGTTTAGCTAGTTAAAGATTTTTTTAATTTCCATATTTTAACAATAATACCGTTTCATAACACATTCTGTGGCATTTCGAATCGCAGCAATGGCAGCTCTGTTGCCGGAAATTACCACCCTCAAACATCCAGCGATCTGTGGTGATACGGTGAGCTGAAAACGCCTCATGCTGGGGACAATCCAGTGCTAAAACTGCTGATGCATTTGGATACAAAAAATGCATGCATAAGAAATTAACTAGAAAATTGACTATCTAACAAAAGCAAGAAAATGAAAGAAAATAAGGGAATAAAATGAATAATTGTATGAAATAGTACCGTAGAATCAATGGTAAGCTATGGTAAAGGTCCCAGGGGGTGAACAGCAGTCGGGTAGACTCATTGCTCGGGTGGAGGCTCGCAAGTCATACGATGACACAGTTGGGGGGGGGGGCTGCAGGGCATCCTGGTGTTTGTGGTGGTACTGTGCTTCACGTACTTGGTCGTGAACACCTTTGCCTCCGAAAACACCTACAAACTGGGATAACTGCGGGGTCTCCTTAGTATGATCTTTAGAAAAGATTTCTGCACCATAGATATCGGGCTCAGCACAGTAATTCCAGCATTGCCCCAGAAAAGAATACCAAAGCTAAGCAGTGACTGAACAAGGGCTTTATACAACAACATGGGAGAGGCTTTTGGAAAGTAGTTTCCTATACTATAAAATATAATGATAAACTTTTTGTCCTGCTCACCAATCAAGTCTCGATGAAACGTGACTTTTGGCGTGTAAAACTGTCGACCCTATCCGTCGTCGTTCCTCGAGTAGGGGTTTTCAGGAACGTTCGGAGATACTACGTTTCAATAATTTGAAATAATGGATTACAAACAAGCACTATTTGGGTGGATAATACACTCAATAATAACAGTCAAAGTGCTGATCAGTAGAGTCACGCAACCAGTGATCCGCGACGACTTTATTGAGGTACCTGCCTAAAAGTTGTGAGTGAGGAATACGTTTGCCAATTTTCGAACGGTTACCGTCCTGCTCTGCGTGTAAAATGATTGAAAACTGCCTCCCATAGTTCAGAACTTTCCTTGACTATTTGGTTGAGTAGGACAAACGCTGCCACCCGAATAAGTCGTTCGGGAATCCTCGGTAGCGTCCGGGATAGCCCGCCGTTGGCACTTTAATATGAGCCGCCGACGAAACTCACGGCCTGGATGCCTCCTCGCTGCGTCCTTCCGATATATCTCTATGGTGAGAAGGGGGTGGGGATACGCGGAAACGGAACTAGCCAGGAAAAGGGGTGCGATGGAGAAAGAGATATCCCGAGTCAGCGGAGAGCCTCGTGACAAATAAATTATTGAATTCCCCCGTCAACCAGTCTGATAAGGGTCAACCACTTTGTCAAACGTCAACACAGAATGAGGCAGGTGGCGATTGGCCCTATTGCAAAGATTAGAAAGGTGAAAGTAACTTTGAACTAAATTTTGCTTTCGTAAATGAATTGCTGGCTCACGGATAGCCTAGTGGCTAGCGTGGCTGAGTCTCACTGCAGGCTATGCTGGAAGTTGTGGGTTCGATTTCCATTGGTGCCATGAAAAATTTAGGCCATACATCATAGCCTTCTAATTCATGACATACTTGAACAAGTGTCCGCTTGTTCGTCTTTGGTCATTTACAAAAATGGCCCTCCGAAAATGTGATGCTATACGTATCTAGAGACGTGAAATCCGAATTTGCAATAAAACTTTTCAGTCCTCCCACGTACGTCACGCCGCCTGCCTTGTCTGAAGTAGACCTCCCTAGTTCCTAATTTTTACCCTTACAGATCCTTACTTTGAGAAAAAGGTGTGTCCTGTTCTTCTTAATTTACTTGGGCAAAATTCCTTTTACTCCAGTCAAGCCAGAAAATGAATTCCGGAAGTAAATTGGTTAGTAGCTATGTAAAGGTTCACACGGAGATATGCCTACAAATGATTCAATGTTTCTGTGGTGCATTGAACTAAAGCACATTCGATTAATTTCAACCACCACACCTTCCACCTTTCTGTATTCGAGACAGAAATGCAATGAGCCTCATGGCCGATTCAGCTAATTTTGAAGTGAAAGTTAATCACAAGGCTTTTTCTCGATTTTACAGTGAAAATCACCTCACATTACTCAAGGTGCTAGCCGTGCCGCCAAACCCATGATAATCAAGTGATGAGCTCATCAATTAATATCGTCCAATTTCCATTTCTGCAAATATGCCTATTCCCACTGAACCAAAAATAATCAATAAATTGTTTTTTTTTTTTCATTAAAAAAAAATAAAATTAATTACTATGTGCATCACACCTTTCTTGTTCGTTTTCTCAGTTCTAAACAACCATTTTGGATACTGTCAAAGCTGAAGAACATTCAGGTAGCGAGCAATTTGGTATTGGTACATACCCTTACGTAGGAAGAAATACAAATCTGTTTCACGAGACTCACCCGCAAGTGGCCAACCTGAAACAAAATTGAGATTCACATTAGACAAGAAATGTGACATTCTAACGTCGGATCATTATGTGGGGGTAGTCAAATAGGTAAAATACTTTACAAGGGATCAATATTCCAGGAGTGGGAACCTCAAACAGGAGAACGGAGAACGAATTCAAAAAGAAACCGGCGGTGCGTAGATAACACATAGTACTTCCATATTTTGATGCGTAACTTTTTGACACAATTTGATTATATTTTTACTACTTTTGAGGCTGTTAAGGGCAAAAATACAAAGAAATTAACAACGCCAATTTTAAAACTCGACTAAAACCAAAATACGTCAAGTAATCCGAACCCGACCAAGAACGCTCGAATGGATTCATTTTTGCGGCTAGGAACAAATCAAATACAAAACACTAGAAGTGCTAATACCTAGATGAAAACTACTAGAGTTACGAAATTCGTTTTCGACTCGTTTCAGTCGTTGGAATCCCCACAAAAACTGATTTCCACCCAATATCTTCAATTTAAAGAATTTGGTCGGATTATACAAATCGGCAAAACTAAAATTGGGAAAAGTTGAGAGTTCGGCCTTGGTTCGGTGATTGATTTTCTATTTACGACCACTAACCCATTACACCAACAAGGTGACGCACTCACACTATACCAGTTGCGCTTTGCAACACGAGAGGAAGACAAGCTTTGCTAACGGTTTTTGAGGTATTTTTAATTTCATGAATTTAATAATTATTCTGTCGATTATTCAGGTAATTCAGAACAGATTGAATATTGAATTTAACAAAATTAATCGATGTGCTGCGTTTAGAAGATTGGAAGATACATATCAAAATAGGCTACCAATCTATCAAGCAGAGTGAACGATGTAGCTTCTTTGCCGGGTTGAAAATGTTTTTTTCTTAATCCCCAAATAAAATAAACATTTGTTCTAAAAAGCTAGAATAATAATAATTGAATTCCGCGTTTTAGGAGTATATATCATATGGTTTGTCTTGGCAATCGAAAAATTGTGCAAAGTTGTGGTATCATCTATTTATTGTCCCAGTTTTTGACTCTATTCTCTAAGAAGAAAATAATACTTGTGGAGAATTCGCAGAGTTTTTCGGATACACAGATAAATAGTCTGCACATATCACTGATCTACTTAGCAGCGTTTTTTGAGTCATGATCGATTAAGTGGGGGATGTTTTGCATTTCACGCTCTTATGTTCGTTCTTGTCCTCTCTGCCTCCACAAAACAAACAACACCATGAGATCGGCCCTCAATGAAGACTCCTCTAGGGAAGGCTTTAATACTGAGGCACTCGCACCAGGGGAATTTCAATTCTAATGCAGTCGATCTGAGCGAAGCCGGGGTTCTTATCGTAGTTGGTTCAGGCTCCAGGACCTGAAGGCAGCAGTAGGCTTTGCCTGTCGCCCTCTGCCCGGTGGCCACTCAACAAGCCGCGCCACCTGAGCCTCTCCTTGTTAGCGGTTGGTTAATTTCTGCTTTGATTATCCTCCTCCCTTCCTACCCTTTATGAGATTATACCGTTGATGCCGCTATAGGCGGGAAGCTTCTCCTCATGATATGATGGTTCTTTTCATGAGATACTTCAATGAGATTCCTGATAGTTTCGCTTTTGCCTTAACACCAAAACTGTAAATCGACGATGAAACTGCAATACTGCCCAATTCAAAGCATCGTGTCTTTTGGGGGCGTCTGGGTTGCCTACTTCTCAAAACTTGGATTGGTGGCAACTTGGCAAATCACGCGTCCATAGATTGCATGGCAAACGAATTGGGCAGTATTGATTCTACACCGTCGAAATAAAGCAAAGTATTTCAACGAATGTGAAACAAATTTCATTGCCCTTTCAGTTCTTGGGCTACCTATTAGGAGTTGTTAGGTACCACATTCAAAAATTCAAAAGTAGCTCTTCAATCACGTAGGCAATTCTAAACAGTTATATTCACAGAACTTTCTAGGCATAGGAGACGCTTGATGCAACAGCACTTCCTTTGCACATTTTATAGTGCAATGTATAAAAAACCAACATTCCGTTTCCATAAAACTCGCATGGTATAATGACGGCCACAGCAACTTAGGCACTGTCAATCGCAACCGCAACTTTCGAGGTCTTATTTTCAAGGTTGCTCACTCACACTCACAATCAAACTCGAAGTAAACTCAAAATGAATCAGAAACACAAACTCATAATTTAACTCGATGTCAAACTTACAATGAAACTGGAACTCAAACTCTTAGTTGAACTCGAAGTCAAACACACAATCAAACTGACACTCAAACTCATAATCGAACTTGAAGTAAAATTCACAATGAAACTCAAACTCATAAACGAACTCGAAGTCAAACTCACAATCAAACTGAGACTCAAACTCATAATCGAACTTGAAGTGAAATTTACAATGAAACTCAAACTCATAAACGAACTCGAAGTCAAACTTACAATGAAACTGAAACTCAAACTCATAATCTAACTCGAAGTCAAACACACAATGAAACAAAAAGTCAAAGTAATAATCGAACTTGAAGTCAAACTTACAATGAAACTGAAACCCAAACTCATAATCGAACTTGAAGTAAACTTCACAATGAAACTCAAACTCATAAACGAACTCGAAGTCAAACTTATATTGAAACTGAAACTCAAACTCACAATCATAATCGAACTTGAAGTCAAACTCACAATGAAACTGAGACTCAAACTCATAATCGATTTCGAAGTCGAACTTCTTACAATCAAACTGAAACTCAAACTCATAATCGAACTTGAAGTAAAATTCACAATGAAACTCAAACTCATAAACGAACACGAAGTCAAACTCACAATCAAACTGAGACTCAAACTCATAATCGAACTTGAAGTAAAATTCACAATGAAACTCAAACTCATAAACGAACTCGAAGTCAAACTCACAATCAAACTGAGACTCAAACTCATAATCGAACTTGGAGTAAAATTTACAATGAAACTCAAACTCATAAACGAACTCGAAGTCAAACTCACAATCAAACTGAGACTCAAACTCATAATCGAACTTGGAGTAAAATTCACAATGAAACTCAAACTCATAAACGAACTCGAAGTCAAACTCACAATCAAACTGAGACTCAAACTCATAATCGAACTTGGAGTAAAATTCACAATGAAACTCAAACTCATAAACGAACTCGAAGTCAAACTCACAATCAAACTGAGACTCAAACTCATAATCGAACTTGAAGTAAATTTCACAATGAAACTCAAACTCATAATCGAACTCGAAGTCAAACACACAATGAAACAAAAAGTCGAAGTCAGAATCGAACTCGAAGTCAAACACACAATGAAACAAAAAATCAAAGTCATATTCGAACTAGAAGATAAATTAACAATGAAACAGAAAGTCAAACTCATAATCGAACTCGAAGTCAAACTTACAATCAAACTGAAACTCAAAGTCATAATCGAACTCGAAGACAAACACACGATGAAACAGAAAGTCAAAGTCATAATCTAACTTGAAGTTAAATTAACAATGAAACTTAAACTCAAACTCACAATCGAACTTGAAGTCAAACTCACAATGAAACTGAGACTCAAACTCATAATCGATTTCGAAGTCGAACTTACAATCAAACTGAAACTCAAACTCTTAGTTGAACTCGAAGTCAAACTCACAATCAAACTGAGACTCAAACTCATAATCGAACTTGAAGTAAATTTCACAATGAAACTCAAACTCATAATCGAACTCGAAGTCAAACACACAATGAAACAAAAAGTCGAAGTCAAAATCGAACTCGAAGTCAAACACACAATGAAACAAAAAATCAAAGTCATATTCGAACTAGAAGATAAATTAACAATGAAACAGAAAGTCAAACTCATAATCGAACTCGAAGTCAAACACACAATGAAACAAAAAGTCGAAGTCAAAATCGAACTCGAAGTCAAACACACAATGAAACAAAAAATCAAAGTCATATTCGAACTAGAAGATAAATTAACAATGAAACAGAAAGTCAAACTCATAATCGAACTCGAAGTCAAACTTACAATCAAACTGAAACTCAAAGTCATAATCGAACTCGAAGACAGAAAGTCTCACGATGAAAAAAGTCTCACGATGAAAGTCTCACACGATGAAACAGAAAGTCAAAGTCATAATCTAACTTGAAGTTAAATTAACAATGAAACTTAAACTCAAACTCACAATCGAACTTGAAGTCAAACTCACAATGAAACTGAGACTCAAACTCATAATCGATTTCGAAGTCGAACTTACAATCAAACTGAAACTCAAACTCTTAGTTGAACTCGAAGTCAAACTCACAATCAAACTGAGACTCAAACTCATAATCGAACTTGAAGTAAATTTCACAATGAAACTCAAACTCATAATCGAACTCGAAGTCAAACACACAATGAAACAAAAAGTCGAAGTCAAAATCGAACTCGAAGTCAAACACACAATGAAACAAAAAATCAAAGTCATATTCGAACTAGAAGATAAATTAACAATGAAACAGAAAGTCAAACTCATAATCGAACTCGAAGTCAAACTTACAATCAAACTGAAACTCAAAGTCATAATCGAACTCGAAGACAAACACACGATGAAACAGAAAGTCAAAGTCATAATCTAACTTGAAGTTAAATTAACAATGAAACTTAAACTCAAACTCATAAACGAACTCGAAGTCAAACTTACAATGAAACTCAAACTCAAACTCATAATCTAACTCGAAGTCAAACACACAATGAAACGAAAAGTCAAAGTAATAATCGAACTCGAAGTCAAACACACAATGAAACAAAAAGCAAAGTCATAATCGAACTCGAAGTTAAATTAACATTGGAACATAAACTCAAACTCGTGATCGAACTCGAAGTCAAACTTACAGTGAAACTGAAACTCAAACTCATAATCGAACTCGAAGTCAAACTTACAATGAAACTGAAACTCAAACTCATAATCGAACTCGAAGTCAAACTTACAATGAAACTGAAACTCAAAAACATAATCGAAATCGAAGTCAAACTGACAATGAAACAGAAGCTCAAACTCTCAATCGAAATCGAAGTCAAACTCACAGTGAAAAAGGAACTCATAATCAGACTCACAGATTTATGAATGTGAGTTTTTGGGTTTGTGTTCATTGTGAATTTGTCCTCAAGTTCAATTCTGATTTCGAGGTTCTGTTTCATTGTGTGTTTGACTTCGAGTTCGATCATGAGTTTGACTTTCTGTTTCATTGTTAATTTAAATTCTAGTTCGATTTTGACTTTGATTTTTGTTTCATTGCGTGTTTGACTTCAAGTTCGATTATGAGTTTGAGTTTCAGTTTCATTGTAAGTTTGACTTCGAGTTTCATTGTGAATTTTACTTCAAGTTCGATTATGAGTTTGAGTCTCAGTTTGATTGTAAGTTCGACTTCGAAATCGATTATGAGTTTGAGTCTCAGTTTCATTGTGAGTTTGACTTCAAGTTCGATTATGAGTTTGACTTTCTGTTTCATTGTTAATTTAACTTCAAGTTCGACTTTAACTTTTTGTTTCATTGTGTGTTTGACTTCGAGTTCGATTATTACTTTGACTTTTTGTTTCATTGTGTGTTTGACTTCGAGTTTGATTGTGAGTTTGAATTTCAGTTTCATTGTAAGTTTGACTTCGAGTTCGTTTATGAGTTTGAGTTTCATTGTGAATTTTACTTCAAGTTCGATTATGAGTTTGAGTTTCAGTTTGATTGTAAGAAGTTCGACTTCGAAATCGATTATGAGTTTGAGTCTCAGTTTCATTGTGAGTTTGACTTCAAGTTCGATTATGAGTTTGACTTTCTGTTTCATTGTTAATTTAACTTCAAGTTCGACTTTAACTTTTTGTTTCATTGTGTGTTTGACTTCGAGTTCGATTATTACTTTGACTCTTTGTTTCATTGTGAGTTTGACTTCGAGTTTGATTGTGAGTTTGAATTTCAGTTTCATTGTAAGTTTGACTTCGAGTTCGATTATGATTTAGTTTGGGTTTCTGTTTCATTTTAAGTTTGACTTTGAGTTCGATCATGAATTTAAGTTTCAATGTGAATTTCAAGTTCGATTATGAGTTTGACTTTCTGTTTCATTGTGTGTTTGACTTCAAGTTCGATTATGAGTTTGAGTTTCATTGTCAGTTTGACTTCAAGTTCGATTATGAGTTTGAGTTTCTTTTTCATTGTGAGTTTGACTTCGAGTTTGAGTTTCTGCTTCTGTGTGAGTTTGACCTCGAGTCTTCGCTTCCTGTTTCATTGTGAGTTTGACTTGGAGTTTGATTATGAGTTTGAGTTTCTGCTTCTTTGTGAGTTTGACCTCGAGTCTTCGTTTCCTGTTTCATTGGGAGTTTGGCTTCAAAATTTATTATGAGTTTGGGTTCTGGTTTATCGTGAGTTTGACTTTGAGTTCGACTATGAGTTTGAGTTTCCCTTTCATTGTGAGTTTGACTTCGAGATTGATGATGAGTTAGAGTTTCGGTTCCATTGTGAGTTTGACTACGAGTTTGACTTCGAGTTTCTCTTTCATTGTGAGTTTGACTTCAAGTTTGAGTTTCGGTTTATTGTGAGTTTACTTCGAGTTAGAATATGAGTTTCTGTTTCACTTTTGTTGTTTGTTTGAATTCGAGTTTGATTACGATTTCGAGTACCTTTTTGTTTCATTGTGAGTTTGACTTGGAGTTTGATTATGAGTTTGATTTTCTGCTTCTTTGTGAGTTTGACCTCGAGTCTTCGTTTCCTATTTCATTGGGAGTTTGACTTCAAAATTTATTATGAGTTTGAGTTCTGGTTTATCGTGAGTTTGACTTTGAATTTGAGTTTCTCTTTCATTGTGAGTTTGACTTCGAGTTCCCTTTGGTTTCATTGTGAGTTTGACTTGGAGTTTGATTATGAGTTTGATTTTCTGCTTCTTTGTGAGTTTGACCTCGAGTCTTCGTTTCCTATTTCATTGGGAGTTTGACTTCAAAATTTATTATGAGTTTGAGTTCTGGTTTATCGTGAGTTTGACTTTGAATTTGAGTTTCTCTTTCATTGTGAGTTTGACTTCGAGTTTGAGTTACGGTTTATTGTGAGTTTACTTCGAGTAAGAATATGAGTTTCATTTTCAGTTTTGTTGTGTGTTTGACTTCGAGTTCGATTACGATTTCGAGTTTCTGTTTCATTGCGAGTTTGACTTCCAGTTTGAGTTTCTACTTCTTTATGAGTATGAACTTGAGTCTGAGTTTCCTTTTTCATTTGAGTTTGACTTCAAAATTTATTATGAGTTCGAGTTGCGGTTTATTGCGATTTTGACTTTGAGTTTGAATATGAGTTTGAGTTTTTACCAAAAGTAGTGTGGTGGATGGAGAATGGGCAGAATTTTGTATTGGATTCTACGTGGCTATAGCTTTGGAAAGTAAAACGCCTAATTTTCGGGGGGGGGGGGTCAAGAAATTGTTTCTTAACTAATTGTAAAGGTTTATCTACTGATAATTAGGTACGTTTACTTCGTGCTTCTGCTGGAAAACTCTTAGAGGAGAAATCTTTCGGTGACCATTAATTAATGGTATTATCAATGTATTAATATTAATGTATTAATGTACCATCAATGAATGGTATTAATTAATTAATGGTATTATATTAATATATAATAATGTGATTCACGGATATCTTTGCCCTTAATATTATTGTTACCGCCCCAAACTCGCTGTTAGGTTCTTCAAAAACCGACTAGGCGAAATTAGGCACCTGGACGACCTTCGGTGGACTCACCCTACACTCGCCATGCCTTCCAGTTGAGATGTCATGCGAGTCTCTAGCTGGAGCTTTCGGAGTGTCGTAGCCCCTTTGCAATAAATCTGGAATTCGGATCGATGGATTAAATCTGGCCACGTTTCTTATCCTTGGGAAGCGTAACCGCTCGGATATCAGTTACCCTGTCGACACGTGGGCTCAGTTATTTTGTATGAATAATGCAAAAGAGCCACGGTTTCCAATCGGTTGTTCTGTACAGCAGAGATCGGTTACATGCTATTTAAAGAGGTTGGAATAAGTCATTCCGCCTGGGGAGCGGGTGTTTTATCGTATTGATTTCCATTATTCTTGTTTTTGCACTAAGAATGTACCTACCAAATCTCTCACAAAAATCGAATTTCCGAAGAAAAATTCGTGGGTGCAATCTTGTGTCTGGATCACGTCAGTGAGCAGTACTATTCTGCATCCAGAATAGTTTATAATACCATTTGCGTTTGAACTTTGACATTCAAGCTCCACATGCTCTTCTAAGGAGCCGAAGCCCGCATGGAGCAATTATTCCATTTCAAACTCTAATTGAGAATTTCCCAAACCAAATTGAGAATTTTCCAAACCTAATTGGGAATTTCACAACGCAGTTTGTGTTGAAAACCTTTCAATTTGCTCAGTAAAACTCTCAACTTGCTTTTTAAATTCTCAATTTGCTTTGTAAAATTCTGAATTTGGTTTGGAAATCTCTCAATTAGGTTTGGAACATTCTCAATTTGATTTATAAAATCCTCAATTTGATCAGGAAAATTCTCTGATTGGTTTGGGAAATTCTCAATTTGAGTTGAAGAAGATATTATTCTGGAGTCCCGGCAAAACGTTTCCTTCAACAACAATAATAGGTGTTGTCCTTAAATAAAATCTCTCAGAAATAAACCTCTCAGAGCTTCCTCAAACTCATGATCGATTCACGGGGGAGCCACAATATTGAAATTCTGGAAGAAGCCGACATGACTAAAAGAGGGCATAATTCGGGATAAATTTATGAATTCTTAGAGGGATAGATATCAATGTATTGGTGGTTTGATGAACGCTGAATACTCAATATTAATTGCTGTATAGCGTGTCTGGTAAGTGGTAGACTAGGTACCCTATCGCATTTCCTTATTTGGCTACATAGGCAGGCCCAAATTTCTGATCAACTCGCTACCTCAACTCTAAAGGTCTCCTTTAGAGCTCCTAAGTTTGAAAAAATTAAATTAAAAAAATAAATGTAGCGCGCTGCATTCTTACTGATGTTTGAGCGCTAAATCGAATAAAACCAATAATCAAATAATGAAAACCCTAGTGTAAGGTTTACCAACGTTTTTTTATAGCTGGTCTCATCAAACCATGATTTCTGAAGAGTGTTCATGAAGCTAGTTCCACTAAACAAACTAATCCTGATTTCCCTTATGTCATATTTCTTTCATGTACCCACAGGTTCTGCTTCTTTGACTAGGCTTTTAACGAATTGAAAGAGACTATCATTCTCATTTTCTCTAAATTGAGTGAAGTATTTACTTTCTCTACTTTTTCAGTATCGTATTGAACGCGTTTACCTTTTTAAAACAATTTTATACCTTCCCTCTGAGGAGGCCAAATGGATTTGAGGATTACAAAATTAACGAAAGTAAGCCGTCTTTGTTCTCCATCTCAGTTCATTGCATCGAAAGCCAATCCATTTCCAATCCAATTTCTAATTTCCGAAACATAATCCATGAAAATTTTCCGGGGAAAGAGCTTCCTGAGATTTTTACTTCCATATTTACAGAGTAAATGGAAGTATTGTGATCGTCCTAAAATCGAGAATCGGAACGGAGCTTCAGAAAAAACTTTTTCTTATACACATTTACTCAGAATCACTTCCTGAACAAGTGTCTGTGTGTCCGTGTGTCCGTTAGTCCGTTAGTCCGTCTGTCCGTCTGTGGTCATTTACAAAAATGGCCATAACTCCCTCATTTCTTAACCTTTTTTCAAATTTCTTGAACTGAAATGTTTGTCTCGGCAAGACCTAACACCCTGTTTAATCAAAATTTGGATAACGCACAGTACTTCCGACATATTTGCATTTTTAGTGTTTTCTATTTTATTTTTTCCGGCCACAAAAATGAACCGATTTGAGCGTTCTTGGTCTTGAAATCTTTCTTTTACCTTGCAGAATATGTGGATATTTTTTATGTACCGAAAAACTGGCGTTTTTTTATTTTGGGCGAATTTTGAAATTTGAATAGTGAATTTTTTGATATTTTTGACCTAAACACCCTCAAAAGAAGTCAAAATATGATCGAATTGTGTCACAATTTTACGTTCCAAAATATGGAAGTATTGTGTGTTATCTACGCACCACTGGTTTCTAGAGCAATTACGATGGTATTTAATAATACAAAAATACAAAAATCGTTTTTTAAGGGTATCTTTATCTATGGTCGGTTTACCGAAACGCATTGACCAATTCCTAGACCATTAATTTTAAATTGATTTTTGGGTGGCTGCGTATGGGCCTTGTTCCAAGAATTTAGTGGCCTAGAGACTAGTCAATGATTTTGGACAACCAACTATTGATAATCAGCCCTGAGTCTCATGACTAGTGGAATCCCAGGAAAAATTTTCCCAATTTTGAAAACTGACTCGGAGGCATTTCTTTAGACCAGTCCAGCCTATCTTCGCATACAACCCTCAATTCGGAAAGATTTATTGCAGTCGGCCATTAATTGACAACAATTCAAGAGTAGGTAGGTACAGTTTTGTGCCCTTTGCGTTAACCCATTAACTACCGTCAGAGCAAACGCTGTTCCCCATCGTGAAACCCAAACCAACAAGTTTTACGACGTCTTCTGCGCCTGTCTGCAGCACCAATCTATCAAGGGTTGGCCATTCAACTACCAGCAATAAAGTCCCAAATATCCTAAAATTGGATGCGCATGTTACAAGCAAACCACTCAATGTCTCTTGTAGACCACACATTCTGCGCATCTGTACTGCACCTAATGCGTGGGTTTTTCTGGAATCGCTACTTGGATTAAAAATTCGAAAAAACAAGCTTTTCAAATTTCCAAGAATCAAATTTCCCGTCGAACCTCAATACGTGAGCTATTCAGACGCGAAGAAAATCACTTCAATGGCGAAATGCCATATTAAATATTGTTCCACCTAGTTCCACCTAATCCACCTAGCCCCGTATGTATTCTCCAAACAATAGTTTTTAATTAACTATATTCTCATAAAGATTTTCAATGCCACAGGGATTGTTCATACAAGATATCTTGCTGTCATGTTACGAAACGCCACTGGTTATAGTGTGAGTGCGTCATCTCGTTGGAGAAGGTTGTCAATTCGTATGCAGGCAATGCGCATTTCGTTCGCAGATGATACCATTTAAGCTGCCATCATATACCTTTGTAAAAATGAGTTGTAAGTAACTTCATTTGAAATTATGTGGTGAATAAATTGAGAAGAAAAAAGTGAAAATGACCAGGCATGCAGACATTTAAAATGTATAAGATGGAATAAATTTAAAATATTTTAAATTGAAGACTAAAAAAAACAGGTAGTTACTTTGGTATACAGATTTTCGAGAAAAAAAAGAATAGGCAAAGATCAAAGTTAATATCGCTAGGAATTGAGGTAAATCGAATCTGGTGCAAGAGTAGAGACTAGCGAATGGTTTAGGTAAATATGAAAAAACGGCATGCCATGAAAATTCAAATAATACAAAATTATTATTCCAAAGAACAAAAATGTATATAGGTACGTAAAAGACGAATGGGATAATAATGAAAAGTTAAACTATTCGATAGAAGAATGAATAGCTACCTACTACTTATGAAGTTAGTTTTTCAATTATTTTTGAGAGCACAGTTTTGGACGAAAGTACCTAAGGCGTTTCAGGGAAATTTAACAAATTTACAAATAACCGGGAGAAATTCGTAAGTTACGCTACTTAGACAACTTATTACCTTTTACTTTTTTGAGGAGAAAGAAAGCCACGAATCATTGCAATGAAAACTAATCAGTTCTCAAAATGTTCTATTATGATGAGTATGGCGGTTACGGACTCAATTCTCAATTCCTATTCCGAGGTTCCGAATCGCAATGTTAATTTTGACGTGAGAGTCTCACCAAAACGCCTAACCATACGTCCTCACATTTCAATCAACTTTTTGAAGATCGACCCAAGAACCAGAATTGGAACTTCATAAATGATCGAGGTCAGAAAATGAGATTTAAAACTCAAAATTACCGAGGAATTATTAAGGTCATAAATCGGAGACTCCTGTACTTTGTAAGTACACCTTCATCAGGGCTTGGAACAGTTCTTAACGTGGCACACGCTTGAGGAAGCAGCTGCGTACGCCAGCTTGAATATTGTTCTAAGCCTATGAATTACGATTTGCACCTCTGAGAATAAATGTGCAGGGCGTACTGCGGGCGAACAGAAATGTTTTAATTCGATTTTTGAATTCTACGTTCCCGGGTTAAAATTTCCTTTTCAAAGCAATTACAATATTTAATAATTGAATAATACCAAAATTATTATTGAATAATAAACCAAAACGTTTAACCGTATCCTTACCCTACCTCCTTCGCGTATCCTCGTTACGTCAAAAATGGAAACCCATTTGCCATGATTCGACCCCAATTAACGACTATGGTGCAAATATTCCGCAGGTACCAACGGTTGAACCAGACCATGAATACCGACATTTTCCATTTTTCATTATGCAGTATCTTACAACATTGTTACCGGGAAACTTAACTTCTCCCCCGCATTTTAATTGGGAATAAGATACCTATTGTTTACCTCTCATCACCAATTCAATAATGAAGCAGTAAAGTAAATTCTGCACTAAGTGCTTAGTGGCCAACTGTTGTTACGAAATTTTTTCTCACTAAGTGGCTGATACTGATAAGATTATCGAGAATACTCTACTTTTCGAACGACAAAGAAAAACCTGAAAAGAATGAAAATTATTTGTACATGCGAATTGAGCTACCGATGTGGAGTGAGGGGTTGAAGTAGAGATGCCATTCTCCAGCACACGCCCTGAAGACAAGAATGACGAGCATCACCATACAGTACATGGATATGAAACTAATGCTAAGCATAATTATACAGTTATGCTAGATTGATCATTGATAACGTTCGATATTGGTCATACTGGCAATTTCGCTATTTTTATTTGGCATGTTAGGAATTGACTGCGATTCTCTGTGTGCTCTAAAAACAATTCATACTAGATTCAACTCGTTCTTGGGTAGGTGATTTTGTATACCTACCAATCAATATCAACCTAACCATGATGATGATAAAAAATTTTATTTTTAGGACTAGATTCCAAAAAATTTTTAAGGGATTGTTCTGTTGAGCACATAGCTGAGCCCAAAGTATGCATTTTTTCATAATTATGGTGCCTACAAAAATATGGACTTGTTCACGCCGGTACTTTTTTGTTTTCGCATTTTCAACTAAATACACCTTCAGCTGGGTTCGAGAGATAATTTTTATGATATGAGAAAACGAGTGTAGCAGTTACATTTTTGTGAACCAATCTCAAGATTTCCGAATGTCCCCCAGTTTTCTTCTGCTAGCCTCGTTAATTTCCAAATTGTTGTTAGGCACAATAGAGATCTTGAGAATTGACCGTAGGGCCAAGGTTGATGTACTCTGAAAATTGTATACATCCACCTCCTAGCCGTTTGGTAGAAAAACAATGCCAAGTGTTATTAGGTCTTATTCAATATGATTGATGTTGTTGGGGTTAATGTATCGTTTCAACGATTTGAGAATTATGGTAATCACGAGTGATATATATATTTTATATTGGTGTATATTTTACCCAACTGTCATGATTCGAGGTAAGTAACTCCATTGACCGATACGTATGTGTCCAACAGCTATACTAACGAGAACTAACAAGTGGTAGAACGTTTTTTGCTAGCAAGGTTATTTAAATTGTTAATTAGCCAATTTGGGTGTAGGTAGGCATACCCACCAATAAACAATAATAACTACCCAACAATAACTACCCGGAACCGTTTCAACGGACTTTTCGAAATAATATTTTATATCATGATCATGTTTCATACTATTATCATATTATGATCTTAAGACGATTTCAGCTCAAAGCCATTAATCATAATGTCATGCAGACATTTTTATTAATTTGATTGAAAATTTTATTAAAAGGTCAATTGATGCTCATTCTATTACCCAATTTTCATGATTCGAGGTAAGTAACTCCCCTCCCCCCCGTCCCACATTTTATTACCCAATGAAATGATCTAGGTCTAACTCTTCTCTCATGCGTATTTGTAATTTCTTCGACGTTGATGAAAATTCCAGTTTTAGTAACCAAGATGCGCAAACATCTAGCGTACTCAAAAATCTAGTGTTAGTGGCATAAACGTTTTAGCCTGAACAAGCACACTTTTTGTTCAATAGCTCTTCTGATTTCGAGCCGTTAAAAATTGATGAAAATCCTTGGACCATGAGGTTAACATAGTCATTTTTCGTTAAACTGCTATCCTGCACAAATATTACTGGGTTAATCAAGCGAATTCATTCACTGGTCGATCTTTTATCTATGGTAACCATTGTTATACTGCTACAATATACCTTGTATACGGCCCTTCGACTTTGAATGTCCAGCTGCTCCTTTTCATGAATTTGTTGACGAACCATGACTACTACGTTAAAGGTATGCAACAGCGGCTATTAATTTTAATAAAAATTTCAGTCAAAATAACAGAGTTTGTTGACTATTATTGGCAGAATTGGAGGACACCTCTCCTTCAGGTCCGACCTCGCTCTCAGCCTTCTACGTTAAAAGCGATCCATAGCTGGGAAAGGCGACCTAATTTCCATGATGTGGGAGGGTGGATTGTTTTCCTGGCCATTCACACTACCTCTTTTGAAAACAAACTCTCGGGATGAAATTGGATGAACCTCTGTTGTCGTTGAGTGAAATTGATATTTTTTGAGGTTTTAGAAAACATTGAACTGTGAAAGTGATATGATGATTTCAACAAAATCCTCAAGACTGAATACTAAGAAATTGGGGGTTCCGCAATAAAAATCGCTTTTTCAAAATCGGATTCTTTTAAAAAGTATTTTCATCAGAGACTCTCTGGAATCGTTGAGTCTGCGCTGGGGGCAGGGGGTTGGGATTTGCTCGGAGTATTGCTAACCGATGAAGTCCGTTATTCGAAAAATATGCGCGTAGATAAAACGATGAATTTCGCATTTCAAAATGTATGTTTATGTAGAGTGATAAACTGGTAGAGAAATCAGCGTTTGTTCAGAATTCATTGGCATCGGTTTTTTTTTTCAAATACGCCAACGAATCATTTACAATTGACCGCTTGAAGAATCCCTCTCAGCGGAAAAACAGAATACTTTTAATTTTTCGGAGAGTTATGGGGTTCTTTAATTTGAGGTACCCATCAAGAGACTCCTCTAAAGCTCTTTGATTTTGACGGCGCACAACGCATAGCGTACGACGGACAGACATACTTTTGCTTTAGATTCCTATTCTACACCGTGTCTGGATAAAATGCTCAGTTATTTATTATCTGAGATTAAGAGAGCTAATTTCAATACCGAAATGTGGGATATATGCTGTCACGCCTAGTGTTCTTCTACCCCCGTTCGAGATACCATTATGTTCATTTCTACTGCGAATAAATCGATATCCTCATCACCTACAATAACAACCTGTCAAAAGTGCGAGATCGTATGCTCAAGATGATTTATGGAAGGAGACGCTGTTATTTTTACCGTCATTCACCTTTCGCAATCAAGGCATTTTTCTACGGTCTCAAAACTCGAAGAACAGTATCAATCAGGGTTGAAAAATGGATGTTATTCTTTTTCCAAGCTAAAGAGAAATGGTCTGATGGATGGATCGCTCACATAAGGACAAGCACTGGCAGGAGAATAAATAGGTCGAACATCATTACACCTTGAACCGATCCAGCTTAGAGTAGGTACTCGACTGAGCTATTGGCTGGAACATGAATCTGGTATAATAAAAAGGTACGATGTAACGGACAAATAGAGTATGGCAAGTGGTTCGAGCACCCAATACAAGAGAAAGGCGGTTGCTTGATCTTCCCCGATGGTAAATCGCAATTTACCGGCATACAACTTAGCGAGAAGGACCTTAAATTGCACAGCTAACTCTCGAAGAATATTAATAATGAAGCAGGTAGATTATTGGAATTCTTCGTTCAAGTAGACGTTTTTAAAATGCTCTTTTACCTTTTATTTTTTGTCATAATTCTTCGTTTCAACGGTGCGCGAAGAACGCGATCAAATCGGTTCATTTTTGTGGTCAGAAATAATAAAATAAAAACACGAAAAGTGCTAACATATTCTCATATTATCGGAATTACTGCGAGCAATTCAAATTTCGGTTAAACAGGGCGATAGGTCTTGCATTCCAGTTTAAGAAATTTGAAAAAAAGGTTAAGAATTTGGGGAGCGATGGCTATTTTTGTAAATGCCCACAGACGTTCACCCAGACAACTTGTTCAGGAAGTGATTCTGAGTGAAAGTGTATAAGTGAATGTTTTTTTTTTTTAGCTCCGATCCGATTCTTGATTTTGGGGCGATTACAATACTTCCATTTACTTTACTCTGTAAATGTGGAAGTAAAAAACTTTAAAAAGTCGTATCCCGGGTACGAGTTGAGATAGAAAAATGCGGATGGCCGCGTTTCCTACATTTTCGATCTAGTTTCACCCCATTTTTTACGCCAAGTTCGGGACTCTCTGTATACTACCAAATTAACATTAAACATTGATAAATAGCAATCATTGCAAATGCGGTGCAATCGTTTCTCTATTGGCAATCACCATCGAAGCCGCAATTTCAAGACGGTGAATGGAAAGTGGATCGTCAACTATTTATTGGCGAATGCGATGAGTTGATTATGGTTTGCCTCGCTGCGGTCAGTATAGGTAGGTATCATGCTGTGGAGATGGTTTTAGACGAAGGAGCCGTGTGTGCACGTCTAGCTGAAGGAAGGTTGGGATGGCAGGATGACAGGTCTTGAGCCGGCCACCCTGTCACGCTACCCGGCTATCCATCAGCCCGCACGTCTGTTCAATTATTATTAGAGATGGCAATGACGGCTATCTCAGAAGCAGAGACAGGGATAGAATGTGACGTGCACATCGGACTAGCGGCTTGGGTATCGGCTGAGATTATCGCAGGTGCTGCTACACCATAAATTAAATAATTTGAGAAGAAGTTGTGGAACCCCATAATTCGAATAGAAACTCAAATAGACGGAATGGAAGTTCCACGAAAGTTTACGATTTTGTAAACCGGTTTCGGCGGTCAAGCCATCGTCATTACAAAACCAACAATTTTAACCACAACCACTTTATCTATGTATACCTAGTATAAATCCCCATGTTCCCATGACCAACCTAAAATACAAACTTATTCTGAGATGTGGCTAGAATATTAATAACTAAATTCAGCGTTTCTGGAGTATATATCATAAGGATTGTCTTTGCAATCGAAAGATGAACGCATGTGCAAAATTTGCAGAGTTCTTCGGATACACAAAAAAATAATCTGCACAATGTGATAATATCACATGTGACGTATTATGTCATATCACTGATCTACTTGGCAGCGTTTCTCTTTTCGTAATTGAATGAATAATGAAAGGTCGCCTCATCAGTGGTCGGTTGTCCAAAATCAATGCCTAGTCTCTAGGCTAAGAAATTCTCGGAAATAGTCCCTATGCACATTCAGCCAAAAATCGGCTTGAAATCCTGAAATACTAATAAATTGGCCCTGAGTCGAATCCGGTTTACGCCAAGGTTTATGACTTGAGTAGAACTCCACGTGAGCGGTTTATCTGAAGAGGGGGAAACTCAAAAGGTTCAGGCATTTCATAATGAATGATGCATTGTTATTAACCCGTTAACTCCCAGAGGTGCCAAACGGCACGTCTGAAAAGGTGAAGTCCTGCAGTCTTTGGCCTATCTTCGTCGCGTAATGTCATGGTTTTATATCTTATGGTGGTTTTTAGTGCAACTTATGGTTGTCAGGTTTCGGCAGTCGGTGGGTTTCCAAACGATCAGTCTAGGTTAAAAAATAGAGTCGTTTGTGGACGTCTCTTCAAATACTAATGGGTAAGGCATAATTTTCTTCTATCGTCCTGATTTCGCAATTTATGTAGACTCTGAATAATCATTGCTCCCTCATTACAGATAGATACAGTCCTGCGGCTGGTCTCACCCGTCGCAAAAATAATCTACCTACAAGGCCTCGTTGAAATTGTTTCAATTAGGTATCGAATTGTTTAAGCTAGAAGGTAAAAAGTTCAAAAACGCTTCTTTTTGAAAAAACGACGTTTTTCTGCGTTTTTGTTGCCAAAATCACATATTTTATGTGGATTTAGACCCAATGTCAGATTATTTTATATTTGAAACCAACGTTTAATTTCATGTGAGAAAATGTTTTTGCTGTATTTTTGGGTATTTGTAAGATTACCTGAAATTTTCTGAACTGAAAAATTCCGAAAAATCGGAAAATCGCCAATAACACGATTTGAACGTAACTTGGAAGATGGCCGAATTCTGATTCAGCACGCTAAAAAACATAAAGTTTGATGGTTTCTTTCCGCTGCGCGTGAGAGCAAACTTGTCCCCGGAGACCTGTACAATAATAAAGTTTGAAGAGTTCCAATATATTCAGATACTTTGCAGCGTTTTAATGATACAATCCCGGGGTTCCTTCACTATTGATCTAGCTGCGAATGAAAATAAATCCGCGTGTTTCCTATACTATTTCGGCTCGGCAAAGTGTTTTCGGATTTTTGGCCAGTGGGTCACTTTTATGAACCAATGCAGAGCTGGCGGAATTCCACTCAATTTGGGTCTACCGCCGTTGTGAATTAAACTCGATGGAATTCGTGAGAATCGTGTGTTTGCGAATGGACGTTTTGAATGGCTACAACGAAAGAGACGTCGGCGACGTAATCTACTCACATACGGCTACGGGCAGCTGGGGCTTTCTCTTCGAAATAAAATTACGATTGCATGCGCTGAAGCTTTTTAGCCGGTATCAGCCTCTTTGAAATCAGAGAATGTCCCTTTGCCAGGTGTCGAGAGCCCCAGGTGTCAGGGACAACAAGGAGGGAGCCTGAATTTCTTCCTTCACACGTATTTTATGAAATGGCCGTACGTTTAGGCCCAAAAGGAACCATTCCCCACTTATTTGGGCACGTTTGCGCTATCGAGCTCCTGTACTAAATTGCTGAGAATTTAACCTGTTTTTTCATGCTATAACCTGTAGCCATTTTTACCCTCCGAAAAATTAAAATTTTAAACTATTTCCCCCCAAAATTAAAACAAATCAAATAACTGAATGTGAAACAACTGAAGACGATCATAGGATATCAAAGACTGAGAGTAACATTTTGCATTTACTAGGTCCTTGACCTCTGCCTATTCAATCGTACAACAAAGCCAATCGTTTTTCTGGATTTTCATAATTTTGACTCATTAGGAGAAAAATGCGTTTTCTAAATTTAGAAAATGAAAAAATGAGCCATTAAACACGTTTTTCGATCACCGAAACTGGATCGATACATTCCAGAAATCCAATAATACTAAAACGTCAACATTTTCGAGTAGAACTCTTTTAAATTGAGGAACCTTCCTCAGAAACAAGGGAAAATCGCGATCAAAAGATTGACGTTCTCCCGAGTTCCGAAGAAACAGTTTTTGCGTTTACGAAATGGCTTTTATGGTAAATCGTGCTAGGAAACTAGAAAAAATACTTGGTAACAGATTTTTAAACGAATTTCAAATTTCTTGAACTGGAATGTTCAAGGACCTCCAGACCCACCAGAGGAATTTGAATTACTAACAATACTTCCGATATATTTGCACTTTTATTGTTTTCCGGCCACAAAAATGAAACGATTCGAGCATTCCAATTGGCCTTAAAATCTTTGTTGAATTTTTTTTTTCTGATCGATTTTTAAAGAAAAATTAACCAAACTTTCCTGACCGATTGCAGAGGGTCGTTCTTGGAAAAGTAAAGTACCCACCAAAAGTGCGTACAGTAAATGCGGCGGTCGAAATAAGAAAAAGGCCAACTTGATACACGCCACATGTCGAAAGGTTGCGGTGCCTTCACAATTAAGGCGTTATTGATTCATTGACCGAGTTCTCAGAACCCTCGGGTTTTCAACTGTTTTTCTCACAAACCAGCGCATCTTATTTTCAGCTGCGCAGGTACCTCCAATGATGTGATTTCAAGCAACTTAAAGTAAAGTTGGAACGATTTGAAATTTGATGAAAATCAAAGTTTGGACTTAATATCCCGAAAAGTCAGTACGCAAAACGGATTTATGTGGAAAGTCAAAATCCGCACTTTTATGTTACCTATCACGAGTCACCAAGTCGCTAATTACATGCAGCAGGTCCGTCGGTTCTGGTCAGAGTCGTTCAGCGGACTTGAGTCCCAACCAAATATTTTCTTTGCAAAACCAGTGGTGCTGAGATAACACACAATACTTCCATATTTTAATACGTACTTTGTGATACAATTTGATTTTTTTTTTACTGCTTTTGAGGGTGTTTAAGTCCAAAATATCAAAAAACTCGCAATGCAAATTTTAAAAATTGCCTAAAATAAAAATACGCCAAGTTATCGGAGTATGGAAAATATCCACATATTTTGCAAGGTAAAACAAAGACTTTAAGACCAAGAACGCTCAAATCGGTTTATTTTTGTGGCCGGAAAAAATTAAATAGAGAACATTAAAAATGCAAATATATCGGAAGTACTGTGAGTTATTCAAATTCCGTTTAAACAGGGTGTTACGTCCAGCCGAGACAAACATTTCAGTTTAAGAAATTTGAAAAAAACTTGAGAATTCAGGGAGATATAGCCATTTCTGTAAATGACTACAGACAGACAGACACTAAGTGTCTTGAACAAGTCTTGTTCGAGAAGTGATTCTGAGTAAATTTGCATGAGTAGAAGTTTTTTCTAAAGCTACGTTCCGATTTTCGATTTTAAGACGATTACAATACTTCCATTTACTCCGTAAACATGGAAGTAAAAAATTAATCATGTTAAAATAATCTATTTCTGTTTCAATGAGAATAAAGTTAGTTCATCCTTAATTTTTACCAGCTTATTCTTTGTTATCTTTGGGAGAGAAAAGGACCTAGCCGAATTCCCCATCACAATTACCACATTCCTTTCAACTCCGGCATCGTGCAAACTAAAGGGACAGGAATTAACGGCTCAATTCCTATTACAGGTTATTAAAATTACTGCGTATCAACCGCCTCAAAGTTCACCCCCTTCCCATTTCTGGTCGGAATTGCCTGGCGAATATTCAGAAATAATGAAAATATGATTAGCTGGGCGCTTCGGTTAAACGCGAAGCGTACATGGCTCTTTGATGGATTTCGCTTTCGGTGGCTCCATCGCCCTCCCCGTTATTCTAGACAATCATTTTGTACCGCAACATCCAACATTATTCCCCCGTTTACGTTGTAAATAGAAGTATTTATATTGATCGGCCAAAAATTGATTTTCGGACAAAACTATAGAAAATTTTGAAACTGCCCTATAATCAGAAAAACGAAATATCTTCACTATAGAAATAAAAACAAAAACTTTGCTGTAGTCCAAAAAAATAATTTTTTCTTCGTTGTAGCGATAGAAACCGAAATTTCTTCCCCGCAGCCTAAACAACACCGAGGTACCTAAATAACAACTACTCACTATATAAAGGAAAGTACTAAACAAAATTTGAAAAACGAAACGATCGAGACGATATTTTGATATTGATAGGGATTGGTTTTATAAAGATCTTGATCTGCGGTTTTCTAGAGTAGATGACCATGATTTTTTAATGTTCTAATAATTTTTATTCTCCATATTTACGAAGGCCATGGAATTATTTTAATCGATCGAAAATTGAAACGGAGGAGCATTGGAAAAAACGTTTACTTATTACACTTTTATTTAGAATCATTTTGTCATCCGCCTGAGGTCATTTAATGGCAGTTTTTTCAAAATTTTCGAACTGGAACATGCGTCTTGGTAGGACCTATCATCTTGTTTAACCAGGATTCGAATTACTTGTACATGTCTACGATCTTTTAGTGTTTTCTATTTTACTTCTTTTTTTTGCTATCAAAATGAAACGACTTGAGCGTTTTTGGTCTTAAAATCTTTTTCATTTCTTGCAGAATACGTGGATATTTTTTATATTCCGGTTACTTGTCAATCTAGAATTTTCCAAACAAAATTGAGAAATTCCCAAACCAAATTGAGAATTTTCAAGGCAAACCTGTACCAGTTTCACTTGAAGTGGGCTAATTTTGTAGAACTAAAGTCGACTCAAACCCAACCCAATCCATCAAACCTGTACAAAAAATTTTTGATTTGGCTCGACAATTTTCAAATTGGTTCGAAAATTTCTTAATTTGGTTTGAAAAATCTGAGTTTGGAAAATTTTCAAATTGGTTTGGAAAGTTTTTAATTCGGTTTGCAGAATTCTCTATTCAGCTTGGAAATGGCACTGTAACAGATAGAATGAAGGGCCGAGTTCCAAGTGGGATATTCGAAGTACTTGTCCTTGGTACTGCGCTATTCAGAAGAAAGAGTTCTACTATAGGTATAGTTCCTTATCATTTCGAAAATTGCTGCTAACAATTTTTTCTCATTTGTATTTATGTTTTTTTAGGTTTTTATGCGTCTCTATAGAGTCGGTTGATGGGTAGCGTTTGATTCTATTCAAGTAACTGAATAAACTCAATAGGTTGCAATAAGAACGAGGAAGTACTTTTTCGTACTGTGAAAAATACACAATAATGAGAAAAAACCACCAGAACTAACTTCAGCACTCGACTTGAACTACTCGTAAAATGCAAGGCAACCGATATCATGTCGAGTTTATGCATGACGGTGACTAAAATATTCATGCTTCTAACCCACAGAGGGGCACTTCCAACGAACTTTATTAAATTTAAAGTCATTTTAGTCGTTGTTGGTAGTGCGTCTGTAATGAAGTTACCATCAGCACTAGCGAGTGGCCTCAGTTCAGCAGTAGATAGACGATGACGCATTGCAAAGCAAACGTGCGGGTGTGTAGGCTTGGATGCACGAGGCGGAGGGTAAAAATACCTAGGTACTAAAAAGGTCAGCTACGTGTTACGGATCCAAAACTTTTAGAAATTGAAATTTTTCAGAAATTTTTTGTTTTCAAAATTCTCAGCAGTGGATGCACCACTCAAAAGATTCTTCTACAATTGTTTTGTTTACTAAATGC
This sequence comes from Nesidiocoris tenuis, assembly GCA_036186465.1. Taxonomy (NCBI): domain Eukaryota; kingdom Metazoa; phylum Arthropoda; class Insecta; order Hemiptera; family Miridae; genus Nesidiocoris; species Nesidiocoris tenuis. Next base: position 23,865,877 of record AP028910.1, on the reverse strand, counting down.
ATTTTTCGGTCCTTGAGATTAATTTTTTATTTATCATAAAAATACTTTCAAAGATTGACCACTACATCCTCTTAAATTGTCCGTAGGTACTTCTTACCATAATTATTTTCGTAAGACGAATAATTTTTTTCGACTTGTGCCTACGTGTGTAGGCGTACCAATAATCTAATCAGGTGCAATTTCCATGTTATCCACTTGTTTGATATTCCTGTTTCGGTCTAATTAATGGCATGATATTTTGGAATGCGGCGCACGTGAATTCTAAAATAACCATTTAAATATCCACGTTTGCGAAGAATTCAAGCGAGTTATTGTTTTTATAAATCAATAGGAATTCAATTAATTCACTCTTCGTGTTAGGGAGTACCCTAAACATTCGAAGCGTACAGCGATAATATAGACGTATATCCTATTCCTTCTAGTCAAGCTGTTACGGATTTTTTTTTTTTTTTATTTATTTATTTATTTATTTATTTATTTTTTTTTTTGAGAGCTTAATGCACCTGCCTAATATCGAAGACCTCTTTTCTTTTCTTTAAATTCCCCGAATTAAAATGAATTGTGACTCCCTCATCAATGAAAGACGAGATCAGACGTTTCCCAAAGCACGCTCTACTTTTGGATTAAATTGCATTTATTTTCCTCTCCTAAATAATGTTTATACGGTATTGTTCTTCATTTTTCCTCTCCTGAATAATGTTTATATGGTATTGTTCTTCATTTTTCCTCTCCTAAATAATGTTTATATGGTATTGTTCTTCATTTTTCCTCTCCTAAATAATGTTCATAAGGTACTGTTCAAAACTAGATTGATTCTTCTTGTTTATTATTTTGAAATTGTTTCGTAAAATTGCAAATGTTGTATCGTATAAAATGCCTTCGGTAATTTACTGTCCATACATTTTCGTTGATGTATATTGACGTTGATATCAATTTGTTCGTGAGCTATGATGCATGAACATCGTCTCGTTTTTTTCATCGCCTATCAGGCTGGTTTTCCTTCGAAATTCCCAAGACCCAGCCGAAACTAGGACATGAAAAGAAACTGCGGGAAAACAGGACCAAGGACAAGAAAAAGGACGAAACCGAGGGGCCTTCTGTTTGCGATTGGCGCGCGTTTCGGCCAAGACTGCGACGCTGAGGAGGAGGACGAGATCTGCCGAACGCTGAGCGCAGAATTCCGAGCGCCGAGTTCGCTGCGCGGCGGCGGCGGTGCCAGATAAAGGGTCCTGCGGAAGAGATCCCTTCTCCGTAACTAGGTTGAGAGGCTAAGGGCGGCATGGCAGCGCTAGCTACTACAAGCGACTACAGAGGCTCTACAGGGCTCACACACAGACACACTCATTCGTGATCACGTGATCTAGGGCGACGTGTCTACGTGTCTAGCGACGAGGACGAATAAGGACACTTTTCGTCCTTTCTTCCCACGGGCATTTTCTGTCCTCGGCATTTTTCCTTTCTCACTCACCCAGCTGATGATATTGAAGTCCTTCTAGGCTGGTCTGACGCCATGCGGCTACTTTGTTGTTTGTAGGTCTCATGAGCATCGCCAGTCACTCAGGCGGGGTGTTTGTGTCATCACACACTTCTATGCCCGCCCGCTGCCCGCGCTACACTGACTCCAATCGCCGGCGGGATGGATGGGGCGGCCGCCCTCTCGGATCGGCTGCGCTCGGTGCCGCCTCCGGTCCCCGCCGCCGGGCGGAGCGGCGGGGTGGGGCCCAGCGAGGCGGGGGAGGGAACCCCATGTCCCCAGGGTCTAGGGACAGCAAATTCTCTTGCCCGTTTCTCCACCGCCCCCTGGCTCCTCCTGGCGGCCTAAATAAGAAATTCCAACAATCGGCGGGTTCCAGGACTGGACCCTTTGCGGACTCCACCGATAAATTCCTTCCTAACACCTTTAATTCCATCGAAAAGTCCAAAAAACGTTGACCGATGAATTCCTTCCCAACACCTTTATATCCATCAGTAAGTCCAAAAAGTCCCTGCTTACCTAGTACATAATTGTTCTGTAATGTATGTATAAGAATACGAATAATACATTATATCCATTTAACGATTATCCCGTGCCCACCATCAAGTCTGTACATTTATTCAATTTCCATACTTACAGTGTAAATAAAAGTACTGTAATCGTCCTAACATCAGAATGGAGCTTCAGGAAAAACTTTTACTTGAACACTTCCACTCAGAACTCAACCACGTATTCTCATTTTCGTATTGTCATTTTCAATTCTTGGTTCTCAAATTTGAGAATCATTTATGATAAAGCGGTTGTTTTGGCATTTTCAGTGCACTAATCGTTATGGCATAGCCCACATACGATCGACCTCGTTTTTCTAGGTATCAACCTCATTTTCGACAAAAACTAATTTAGGCTTTGAATTACTTCCAGAGAGCTGTCGGAATAAATGTCCACTGTCTTAAGTCAAAAAATATTTTATTGGTGCCATAACTCAAAAACCAGTGATAATTGATGCACAACACTAATTCTCGTGGACGTGTTTCCACAAATACGTGTACACCCTATCGGTGTAGTTAATAATAGACTAAGAGATCGAAACCACCATGATGTTCGACGGCGACTACAGCTAATTACCCCGAACAAACCAGGTTCCATCGAGGGATGATCGTAGGGGCTGAATTAAATCAGACGAGGGTCAAAAGAGATGCTTGGGCTTCAGTCGAATCAGGGCAGCGTGAAGCATTTGACCGAATTTCGTGTCCACTTCGAAAACGTTCTTTACCATTCGGTCCTGTGGAACAAAGGTGCACGAGTGAGTGAATTGTAAACACATTGCAAATGAACCTGCTTTATTTGCAGGGCCTGCGAGCTTTATTGCACAGCCTCTCTCAACACCCGGAAATTAGTTAACGACCAGTTTGTGAACTAGCGTTGCCCCAATGGCGTGATAACCAGTGAGTAGATAGCACAAAATACTTCGATATTTTGATACGCATATTTTTGGCACAATTTTATTATATTTTGACTACGTTAGAGGCTATCTGGATCAAAAATGCCAAAAAACACTACGCAAATTTTAAACTCGCCCAAAATCAGAATACACCAAATTACCAGAAATATGAAAAATATATAAGTATCCTGCAAGATGAAACGAAGATTTCTAGCTCAAGAATACTCGAATCTATTCATTCTTGTGGCCAGAAAAAATGGAAAATAGTGAACAGGACGTGATTGTGAGAAAAAGTGTATGAGGGAAAGGTTTTTCCGAACTTCCGTTCCGGTTAACGTAGTTAAATTACAACAAAGATGAAAATACTTTCATTTGCTTTCATCATTCATTTCATTTCATATGGAAGAAAAAATGCGAAATTATCACCATCAGTTGACTTTAGATGCAAATCAATTTGGATGTGCTCTGAGGCAGCAAGTAATGTAAGCAAGTCACTGAGATTGGGATACATGATTTATCATCGGGTAGGTAATTGCGACAGCACCTGGAAAATCGGGGCAGCATTGCTCAAATGATCGGCCATGTTGTTAACGAGCGCTGTTCTATCGTAGTCGGACAGCTCATCACGCCAAAACATGGCAGGTTGACTGAAATTGTCCTCGTTTGATGAGTTGTACCTGCAAAGCAAACATCGATGATGATAGTGAAACGTAGGTAAATGCTTCATCAAGCTAATCAGCAGCAAATTGAATGCCTTGAAAACAGAATTCAATTTAAACATTGAATGATATGGAAATTGTATATATACATGTATGTATGTTTTATGGGGATTCCAACCAGTGGAAAACTAATTTTGTAGCTCAAGTGGTTTTCGATTTATTAAAAATTTGTGAAATGTTGAAAAACTCAAAAATGTCTCACTAAAACTGCAGTAAATCCTAAACGGTTGAAACTACTGCCGTGGCGATGGTCTCATTCGATTCAGCATAGAAAAATCTATAGAAAATGACGCCTCAAATGCCTATGATGCACTTTTCCTGCAAAGCACGAATTTTTTTCCACTTCAACAGCTGTTTTACTGGTATGAAAGCCAGCTGTTGAAAGTAGGGTTCCGTCGAGACATTACGAACAACTAAATACAGAACCTGGGTTTTGGTGAAAATTTTAAAAATTTACGACAACTCCTTCCTTGTGAAAAACCCTGACGGCGGACGGAGAAAAAATTTTTATTGCAGATTCGGGTTCTACACCCCTTGAAACTTAAAGCAACAAATTGTCAGGGGGTGTTGAAAAATGTTTCCTGACCGATTACAAAGGTTCATTTCTTGAGAAAAATGAACCAAAATCGAGTAAGGCCGATAAAAACAGATCAATAAGAAGCGAACAGTGCAAGATTCCTTCTCCGACTCACCATACCAAGTTCATAACAGTTTCTTCACAATCCGCTTCTGTCAAAAAAAATATTAGGCTCCTGGTGCGGCATCGCTCGTGAAGGCGGAAAGTCGATTATATCAATTTTATATCAAACTTTTGGTAGCATTACGTTCCTTATGCATGTCCTGAAGTTCCTACCGTTTTCCAGAGGTTTCAGCTAAATTTTTTTGTCATCAACGCAATTTCACTGAAAGTGTTGGCATTCTTGTACTCGGGACACTCCGTTTTTCGTACTTTCGGACACGTGTTCATGATGAATATTGAGATAACCCTCAAATATTTACGTTAATTTTTTAAGGAAACCAGTCGATGGAGAAGCTGTGAAGAGGAGTGTCGCTCTAGCAATCAATGATATAAAAATCGGAAAGAGTAGTCGACCTGACTTAGATTGGACCGTTAGGAATTGTAGAATGATGGTGATTCGCGCGGTCTATCAATGAGTCATTACTTCTTCAGCAAAAATAATAAGAAGACAAATTAGACCCAGAGGAGTGACCAGTGCAAGAGAAATCTATCTCAAAAATCTCGATTTTTCAGGAAAGCCATTTAAAGTTTTTGATATGCCCATTTTTCAATATTATCCATCTGGGTTATCCAATCAGGTCCAAATTCTGCACGCACCTTTACACAGACCTCTCCTATGGATTTTCATAGGATCCCCCTCTCTGAATTCCTTGAGGACTGTGACTGGCAAATTAATGGACTTGACCTTACTGCACGAAAATATTTCAATGCTCAATAGCAAGAGAGAGATAGCTAGATGATGGAGTACGTGACAATGGCAAACTTTGGTGCAAAAAAAAGCTATCACAGGTTGACTCCCGATATTCTCGGACCAAATTTGGGAATTTTCAGGCCAAAAGAGCGACATCACAGGTTGACCTGCTGTTGAACGGAACAATCTTTTTGAAAATAACATTGTCGTTCTTTACAGAGCTAACACGTGATGGTTTAGTTTTGAGCGAAATACCACCACCAATTCCAAGATGGCCTCTGTAGGCGCACTTGATCTAGCAGTGTTAAGTTATGGAAAGTAAGGTCTTGCAGGGTGAAAGTATTGGTAAATTAAAGATGTTTTGTGCAAAAAAAAACTCAAAAACGCATTTTTCAGAGTTAGACCACTGTTGCACTGGACCGACGATATATGGGTACATTGTACCCATTTCACTAATCCACTTAGCACCGTTTTCGACAGTATTCAGTCAGAAATCGTTGAAACTTTCAGTGGCGTGAGGGCGCAGCAATTTTGCGGCTGTGCACCCCCGGTCCCCGCTTATACAATGGGCGAGGGGCGGGAAGAAAGCGGCAGGGCTCCTTGAAACGGACTTAAAGCGGTCGAGAGAGCGACAAGAGGCAGAACAGAATGCGAACACAAGCGAGAACGGGCGCCGAGTGGCTCCTGGAACAACGGACGAGGAAAGGATAGAACAGAGGGATGAAGCTGATCCGCGGATGGAGCGGGAAAGGGAACGGGACCGTGTTAAGGGATGGCGAACGGGGAGAATATAGGGGCGAGGGATGAAGCGAGCCAAGTATCTGCCGGGGGCGGGAGGGCCGGGGATATTGATCATTGTCGGCTACTTCGAGCGGTTCCCTTCCAATTAATTTACTTAGCCAGTTTCTCGTTGCCGTCACCCCGCTGATCCTTTCAAGTTCAAAGAACTTCCGCGAACGGGCTTCGCTTCCTCGGTGTTCGTGCGAGCCGCACGGCGGTCAAATCAGGGCGGGTTCCGGCCGTGGGTCTAGGGCTCCCTAAAATCTTGATCGTTCCCAGAGAAATTGACTTAATTTGCTTGTCAAATTATTTGGCCAGTCTTAACCGGCAAAAGGTCGAAATGGAAAATACTACGAGCTTATTCTGGTACATTACTTCCAGAAATAATAACGACCCATTATTTCCAGAATCGGTGCACTACTTCCAGAAATAATAATTTCCTATGTAATCGGCCAGGAAAATTTTTCTTAACAATATCTCTTCTAACTGTTACATTTTACGTTTCAAAGGGTCTAAAATCAAAATCTGCAATACGTTCCGCGTCAACATTGGATCCACGGTTCAATAAAAACTGGTGTGTCGAAATCTTGACGAGACTAGTCTAGGTTTGCTTCAATTTGAGGCATACTGTCCGGAAAATCCGATCGCAAAAGGTTAAGGTGTCCAAATCGGCATTAGCATGGGTTCATTTTTGAAAGACACAAAACGTCAGATGTGAAGGTGCTGCCGAGGGTTAAGAATTTTTTAGTACTTTTCCCGGAGTCTTCGCTTAATTTACCATAGGGTAGGGAGTTATTTCGGGAAGAGTTGACGGTGGAGAGCTGCACATGCCACCTTAAGAGATCTGTTCCGATCCCTGATGAAGGTGAAATAAACACCGAAAGCTAGGCAAAGAGCAGGAGTTTCCGTTTTGTGACCTCAGTTCCGATAACTGACTACCAACCCTGGAAGTAGTCGTCCGATTTTGAAACAAAACGCCAAATTATTTTTCTGGGTACCTAACTCTGAATATAAATTCAATTAATAGAAGTAGGTTTACAGAGGGTGTTAACCTGAGGAATATGCCACCAGCTAAGGGTCGATTCTACAACAATTTTCCAACAAAAATCATTCTATAACATTTTTTGCTCACTTCTAAATGCCACTTTTTTGATTTTTAAGATGTTTTCCGTGAATTCGATCTTAATTCACTAAATGGCCATAAAATCCTGACTTTATCAAGAAAATTTAATTTTGTCTTTACCGTTTTAAAGAACGATAATTTTCTAATCACCCACCAGTACCAAAAAAGTCTTTTACATGGTTCAATTGGTTAAAGGTTTGAAGGAAAAGTGATGTTAACCCTATCTCAAAAGTCTTCGCTTTTTTCAACTCCATGTGCTTAATACAATAATTGTATTGTATTAACTAGCACAATTATTGTGCAAATTTAATTTAGCCTGTGGTCCTAAAAAATGCGCCAAGATTTCAGCTTTCCAACGGTATGGTCAAAATTGCACTTACACCAAAAGTCAAGTAGCAGTGTGAAGTATTGAAAAATACCTGGCAACGTCACCGCTGACCCTGTAGCGAGACTGTTCGGCCGAAGCGCATCCCGATCGTTTGCTGAAGCTGGATGGGAAGTAGTTGGGTGCACCCCCCTGGTTGTCGGTATAGGTCATAGGGCCGTCTCGGATGGTGTTTACAACTGGCGATCGGAATGGGCTATTAACTGGCAGCTGCTTGTGGTTCACGCCGATTCTGTACAAGTGTGTGTCCTGATAGGCGAACAGGCGGCCCTGTGAAATTTATTATACATGAGAAACTTTAACTCGTCATTTACAAAAAATTATGCAACTGTAATAATTCATCATTAATCGGTATTCTAGGATACGTTATCCACTCCAGTTATACAGTCCACAAGGAAAGTAACCAAAAGAAAAACTGAGGCTTTTTATCAAAACCAGCCACGTCCTGGTACTACGACCTGGTACTTCCAACGGAAAAACTATGCGTTAATTATATTTTTTGGCAAATTTTCTACTGATGCTACAACGTCAAGAAATAATTTAACATTTTTGGTCGAGATTCAGACCTCTTAGTATTCATGGTTAACAGTAACAGTCTGAAGTGAAAAAACTCAAATGGCAGTTTCGATAGGCTTACCTGCAACATCTTGTCTGGACTGGGTTCGATTCCAGGGACCATGTTACTCGGTGCGAAACCAACTTGTTCAATGTCGGCAAAGTAGTTCGTCGGATTCCTATCCAAGACCATTTTCCCGACTTCTATCAATGGGAATTCGTTCTCTGGCCATACCTGCGAGCAAAGGGGGATAAAAAATGCGTGCACCCTATACAAAACTATTGCAGGTGACATATCCCTTATAAGCTTTTCTTCATTGCCGAGTCATCATGAATTCTCTAACGTGGCAAACCTAAGGGCCGAGGGTGGGAATAATCTGTTCTTGTTACTATACCTTATCCGCTACCTATTCCTTAGACTAGGTACCCACTCAGAAGCTGAGCAATCATTTAGCAAGAAGAGAGAAGTCCCATTTCCTCTGACAAAATCCGTTTCCCGTTAAGCAAATAGCTCAAGAAACCCGTATTTCCACCACCCATCAGCCTCTTCCTCCGTGCTTTCTTTTGCGCGCGGACATTCTCTCCTTATTGATCACAGGCCTTAAAGAGGAAAAAAGAAACGGCAGGTAAAAGAAAGTGGGCGTGGCGGCGGATAGACAGTCGCGACTTCGATGCCGCCCTGCACTATGCTTATGCTCGCGATCTTTCTCGCATAAGGAGATAAATACCTATATGAAATGGAACTTTTTCCATAACTGTTTATGCTGGGGATCAATTTTTCATCCCGTCAACGCCCTTGAAAATTTCGTGGTATACGTTTCGTAAGATTAACTGATTGGTAATCATTTTATGTTCTAACAAACAAGCATGTAGCATGTATACGTGTATACACGTATCATAACAGAGAGAGGAGTTCTGATCAATTGGGTTGTACCTGAGCAACTGATTTGTAATACGTGGAAATTGTTTAGGCGTATGGAAGACCATCGTTGCCAGCGACATAACATTTTTGAAGTAGAAGCAACCCTCACACAGTTTCCAATGAGATGAATTAAACCAGTTCCTACCTCTTTGTTTGACAACAATCGTGTGCTGGCAAGAAACACATAGGACGAATTCGGTCGCCAGAATTCGAAACCAATGGTGCGTGGATAGCACCCAATACTTCCATATTTTGATACCTAAATTGTTTACCCATTTTGATTATATTTTGACTACTCCTGAGGGTGTTTAGGTCAAAAATATCAAAAAACTCACTATGCAAATTTTAAAACTTGCCTAAAATCCTAATATGTCCAGATACCGGATTATAAGAATATTTACATACTCAACAGAGTAAAACAAAGATCTTAAGACCATGAACGCTCAAATCGATTCATTTTTGTGGCTAAGAACAAATAAAAGAGAAGATGCTAAGTGCTAATAGATCAAGGCCCATGTACCACCCAGTACATTAGGCCTAGGAAATACTCCCTCGCCCTCTTCAGATATGTGCATTACAGAATGCACTCGAGTTCAGTTCTTCATTGGCTGATGCCAGAGGTCCCGACATGGTAGATTTGTAAGGACATTATGCAGTTTAATCGAAAATGCTTCATGTTTCTGCGCCGAAATCGGCATATCTTAATGACAGCCCGGGGTAGAGCATTTGTTCGATTTCGAACTCTATAATGTCGACCTGACTTATCTCAATTGACTCTCAAGAAATGAAAAGTACGAATTGTTAGGACTTCAAGAATACAATGAATTTTTATTTGAACTTTGTTTGGAGGAAAATGTTTTTAGTTAATTGGTTTCCAGAAAACGTTGAAATTCAATTGCTGGAACATAGTGAACATTTAAAAATATGTTGAAGCATTGAAGCTAAATGCTTCATAGTCCGGCGAGCCGATCAAACAGCGAAGCTGCCATAACGTTCTGGTTGTTTAATTATCCTGCCACTTCTTGTTCTTGTTCCAACTGAGTTCGTAGTTTTGTTTTGATGAGTTTGTTTCTGTTCTTCACATTGAGGAATGTTTTCTTCTGTAGTGTTGTCTTTGTTGTGTTGATGATCGGTGGTCTCATTGATCCCTTCCAGTGGGTCCCATCAAGGAATTTCGATGTTTTCACAATGCGTTTTTTATGAAAACTATTGTTGATGAACCTCCTCATCCAACCAATCATCCAAACTGTTTTATCATATTCGGAAAATTGGTGAGCGTACCAGATATCTTGAAACTTGGTTTGGTTGATGGACGAAAGATTTCGAATCTCCCGCACACGGTTGCCGACGAACGTCGCCCATTCCGATAGCCCCCAATAGGAAGGTAAGGGTGGGTGGTCTGGAAGGCAGGGTAGATGTATTTCGTATCTACCTTCTGTGTTGATACGAACAGTTTTCAAAAAATGGTCGTGAACTAATTCTGGTTCTTTTTTGCGGGATAGTGTCTCAGCTGGACTTTCGATACCCAGGACATTGAGATCCCACGATTTAGAAACAGAAGTGAAAGAGCTCACCGACATTGAGTATGCGATTGACGTATTTGAAGTCAGCTCAGGAACTTTGGTACGTCCCAAGGTGGTCAGAGAGTGATTGGGAAGATTTGTGGAAGATGGTTCGGTGATGGAGTTATTTGTGACTGAAACTTCCTCTTTCTGTTTCATAGAATCAAGCTGGGTGCACAGTAATGGTAAATGGCGACCGTTACAAACTACGCATGAAGTTTTCGCTCTGCACTGCCTGAATTGATGGCTCTTTAGACAAGCAAAACACAACCGCTTTTGTTTTACCTTTTCGATCCGTTCTTTCAATGTTAAGTGTCTAGCTGAGAAACAATTTTCACTTTCATGCGACCTGTCACAAAAAATGCATGTGGATGGTTTTACCTCGGTCGTCTTCCTGTCATGAGGCTTTTGACTATGAGTAACCAGTGACGAAGCAGTCGGCAGTTCCGGAGCATTGTATAGGGTCACCTTATTTTTCAGTTCTTCATCAAGTCCAAGGCCAGACCCAGCCAATGCAATTTTTTCCTCTCCTTCAACCTCGTTTCGAAGGAAAGTCATCAACCGATCGAGTTTTTGGTCCATGACAGTTACTTGTCGGTATTCGGAGGTTCTTTGCCAAACCCTGAGAAGGTCATCGGAAATGCATGATTCGACAAGTGGATAAAGGAGCCCAGCACTTTTATCTGTGGTGACACCTAACGATTCCAATGAGCGGATGTGTGTCTCAAGCTGGTCGTAGATTGACGTTAATGGTACCTGTCCTTTGTTGAGAATATTATACACGACTAGTTTCAGTAGTTCTCGTTGGTAAGATTCAACTAGAAGATCATCTCTACCAAATCTCGATTTTAAACTGTCTATGGCTTTATAATAATTTTCCTTGGACCGAGGAAAACTTTCGACAATAACGCGAGCCCTTGATCCTGGAGTAGTGGCTTGCAGTAAATATTCGTGTTTGTCTTCTGGAGCAATGTCATTATCATCATGAATTTTTTGGAATTGCCCCCAAAATCGAAGCCAATCTTTTATTTCGCCGCCGAATTGATGGAAATGAATTTTAGGAAGAGTGAATTTTCGATTATTGTGGCTGACAAAATTACCTGACGTGACCGACTGGGTTTCGGTTGCCGAAGCAGTGTGGAACATGTCCCGAACCATATCAGAAACGACGATTACCTTTCTTTCGTATTGAATAGTCAGCTCCATTTCGGTAGCGTACTCATCTTCACCTAGGGTCTGTTGTTCCATCATGTGCATAATTCGGGCGTCGAGATCAGTTAGGGTTTCTGCTTTCTTTTGTAAGATCTGAAGATCTGCGAGTATTGTACGTCTGTTAGCTTCAGCAGCTTCACGATCTTGCAGATGAGTGTTGATTGTATTTACCAAACGGTCAATCACCGAGTGGTAGCGAAGCCTTTGGTTCTTGAGAGCTGCCAAATCCATGACCGGGGAGTCAAATGATCGATGACCGGGGAGCCAAATGTTCGATTTCGAACTCTATAATGTCGACCTGACTTATCTCAATTGACTCTCAAGAAATGAAAAGTACGAATTGTTAGGACTTCAAGAATACAATGAATTTTTATTTGAACTTTGTTTGGAGGAAAATGTTTTTAGTTAATTGGTTTCCAGAAAACGTTGAAATTCAATTGCTGGAACATAGTGAACATTTAAAAATATGTTGAAGCATTGAAGCTAAATGCTTCAGCATTGTAAATATAATTATAGCCTTGATTGAGTACTTTTCAATAAAAAAAAACACCAATGATCGCAGCTAGCTTGCGGTTCTTTAAGAAGCTCGAGCACCTGGGGCCAACCTATTCACAGAAATCCAAAGTTTTCCAAACTGTTTGAAGTTTCTATTGCTTTCTCCGAAATTGGTCCAAACATCAAAACGGCCGGCCAAATCTTACATCAAAAAGTGTTTTTCTAAACAAATTAGGCCGATAGCAGTCAACTGTCACCTTGGTTACGTCAAACGGGTTCCATCTGAAACGTTCGGCCTCCTCAAAGGTCATAACCTGAATGTACATTGTCCAACTAGGGAAGTCACCAGATGCAATGTGGTTGTACAAGTCCCTGGTCGAATAGTCTGGATCATCAGCTTCCAGGCGCTTTGCAACGTCCGCCGTCAAGTTGCGTACGCCTTGGTCAGTCTGTGAAATAGAGCAAATCAGAATTCAACACAGCGTACGTTTACATCAAATTGCTATTGCTGGTCCAACACAATCCAAATATTTAGGATACTCGATGAAACCGAGACTAGGCAATTAACTATCATAATTCGTCAGTTTTGGTGCTGATGCAGAAAATTTATGTATGCAAAAAAGAGTGTAAGGTAGCGAGTAAAAAGGTTGAAAAAGTTTCGTCCTGATCAGTAAGCACTTTGGTACCTACACGGTAAGTGACTCTAATGTGGAACCGTTTCACAGAAGGTTTGCGTCAACTTTAAGATGAATTGTAAACTAATTTACAAGTGGAAGTTTTAGGAAATGAAGTAGAATGATTAAATCCTAACCAGAAAGTGGAATTTGCAGTAGACGGGATGGCCTTCCTCGTTGACTAGTTTGTACGTGTTGGATCCATATCCGTTCATGTGCCGGTGACCGTCGGGAGTCCCGAGGTCGGAAAAGTGACGCATAATCTGGAACGTACTCTCAGGGCGAAGGGTGATGAAGTCCCAGAAGGAGTCAAAATCCTGGAAATACGTGATGGTTTACCGAAGAGGTTTCAAATAAATTGAAATGCGTCAAAATAATATAATGTTGGAAACGATAAAACTGCAGAGATTCAGAGCATAACTTCTCAAAGGACGAGAAAACCAGGGCAAAGATCTTCAGCCGCGTGGGTAAAGTGCTAGTCCATGAAGCTAAGGCCCGGTTTATTGACAAAATTCATCCATCCGATACCCATAACCAATGAGATTTTTACATTGAAATTTGACGTAAATAACACCCTTTGTGAAGTTTATCTAAAGCTTTCTTGGATATTGGTTAGATAAATTTTCCAATAAACCGGTCTCAAGTTTAATTTTTGTCGCTCCAACATAGCGATCAGCGGAATCATTGATTTATCAATGATTGATTTATTTATTTATTTTGAGTTTTGATGCCTTGGACGTAATGAAAATAATTCATGCATTCTGGGGATGATTGTGGATAGTCCTCACTCACTTTAAGATTAGTTACGGGGTTTCTCTTCTGCGAATGGATGAACGATATGAACATAAGAGGATCACGTACGAAGAAGATGGGGGTATTATTTCCGACCATGTCCCAAATCCCATCTTCAGTGTAGAACTTAATCGAGAAACCTCTAGGGTCCCTGGAACATTCGGAAAAGTAATAATTATTATCAGTTGAAAGTTCAGTTTGGGAACCAAGCGGATCCACTGACACGCAGTCACTCATTCAAGTGACACAGGGGGAAACGATGAAAGCCTATAATAATGTTTTTAGTATATGATGTTCTGCTTCAAATCTTCCAGAATGTATTTTATTTCGAGTAAAAAATGGAATGAACCATTATTTCGATTCTTCAAAATTGGATCTTCTCTCAAAAAGAGTTCTCATCTTAGAAATGGAAGAAATTATTCAGGTCATTCCATTCCATTTATTTACAAGAAGTCACGTTTTGAAAGTTTTGTAGCAATAATTTATATTATATATTACGTATTTTTATTTTATATTTTACTATATTTTAAGTAACTATATTCTTACGTACTTGTATTGCCAAAATATATAAAAAAATTTCTCTTACAGCTAAAGAGCAGTTCAATGTGGAAAAAAATATAAACTTAGTTTATTCTGAACTCCCGATCCGGTTTTCAATTTTCGGACGTTTACAATATGCCTATTTAGAAAATTATGCCTATTCAGTAAATATATAAGTAAAAAATATTTGACAATTGTGGGTTATACCGGGTGTTTCAACGAAACTTGTTGATTTGTATAGAAATCGCCAAATGACGGGGAGTGCTCTTAAGGAGGTGAGGGTTGGGCCGGTGGTGGAGGTCTTTTAGTTTTGATGGCCATCAAATCAAGAACCTTAGTGAACAAAACGGGCGTTACTCGTTTTAGGGATACAACATCGAGAACAAAACATCGATTTCAGTGGGCAGGTGGCACGGACACGCAAACCAACATTGGACAGAGCGGCTATTGTTCGGGCAGTAAAAAAATAATGGCAAAATAATGACAAGATAGTTATAAAACTACCTAGTTAATTAATGGAATTTAAGAATTAAGTGTCGGAAACAAGGAGTTATTACCGACCCTGTGGTACATGAAAAATGATCATTTTTTCGCTGGTCTATTATCTACCACGTTAGGAATAATCCGTTGATTTTTAAAATATCAATTCACTCATTGCATTATTAAGAGATGGGTTCCGTAAAAATATTCTTAAAAAACTTGCCAGACAGAATCTTGAGAATTTTAGAACGTTCTAGATTTCCCAATCGACCATGGTGAAGTTGGAGAAAAGAAAATTAATGCCGACTCGGCTAAGGGGGAAAAAGGTTAAATCGGCATTGGTACCTATTATTAAGACAATATGGGATGTTTTCCCCTTGGAATTTCCTTTACATTGAGAGATAGCCAAACATGGGTGAAATGCGTATGAAGGGTAGTATTGATATATTTTGATCTCACGATTTCAATGATATTTCACAATTTACACTATAAATTGTGAAATTGTGTATTTTTACTATAAATTTCGACTCATTTATGGTATAGATCCAACTGTGCATAATAAAAATGTTTTTTTGGGCCCCACTAGAAAAAATTTACCCATGTCATTTTTTAACAGTTTTTTAATCAAAACTTCTAATATTTCTTTTGTGTCGAGTCTCGCACCGTAGGTAGGTATAATAACGCCAAGCTTCAATTCGCACTGAAGTACACTGACAACACAACGATCCGATATCCAAAATGACAACAATGTCCTTTAGAAATTACAGAAACGTTTGCATGATTATACCAATCCATCGAACGTCGTAGTATGTATGAATTATTGTACATATAAGTCATCACCGAGAGATTATAACCAACTGCTACATAGGTAATAGGTAGTTTGAGCTAGACTAAACTAGACTCTATTATTTTCATCTTGATTATCAGTCTCAGATGCATGGAATTTTACCGGAGTCGCAAGCGCTTGGTCAAGTAATTGGTTCTCAACCAATCAGAAGGCCAATTATCTAAAACGCCAGTATTTCTCGAACAGTAGGAATAGAAAAACACTGACACCTATAATGAAAATAGGTATTTAGCACGAGAATTGAACTGTTAAGTCTATAATGGCGATTGAGTTTACGGTTACTATGGTGCAGTCCGTTTTGCTCTAAATGGACATCATTTTTTTCCACTTTTCATTACATTTGGTCTATTTCTACCCCTCTGAAGAGGGGAAGTCCCCTCAGATAACGAGCAGTTCATTTGAAATTGATGAATTTATTGAAAATTGATTTCGAGCTAGATGGCGGTTACTGAAACTACCCCACTGTCAAAAAACTGCCGAAAATTCAAATCTTGGGAAACGAGAGATTTGCTATAAATCCCACAACTTTTGAAACGCATAAACCACTAAATTTTCAGGGGGTATTAAAAATGTCAATCCGCCCATTTCCAAAAAGAACCATAACATTCTAGCAATTCCTACTTTTCCGGGCCCTTCCCTTCCTCTTACTATCATGTTGAGTGTTTTTGTTTACATATACTCCCACCAGGCTCAGCTAAGGCATGTTCTCTGAAGTCAATCTCTTTTTAAATCCCAGTAATAATTTTTAGTCGGATTTATGTGGATTCTAGTCTCACTACTCTTCGGGATAAATAGAACTCCATTGGACACTCGAACTATTTTTGATTGGGTAGATCAGGTGGAACCGGCTGGTCCTCGTATTCAAGCCGGTGTCATGGACCGTCATCAGATCAGCACGACCCGTAGGGAAACGATTCGGTGGTCACTGGGACTTGAACTGGCAATGCCGTACTATGGACAGCAACGGGGCGTCGTTATCTAGTTTGCAACTAGGCTGACGGTGCTAGTGATGTTGCCTGCTAAGGGAACTCCCGAAGGATAGCGAGTAAACGAGTAGGCTACTCAGTCCCATCTACAACAAGCACTACATCCAAGTCAAGCCAACCTTCACAGCCCTTATATACCTGGTCCAGAATAGTTCACCACCCTAATAATATAAAATACTGGACTCAACCTGAAATTCAACAATAAAAACGCTACTTCGCAAATTAAAGTAGATTCGTTGTCCAAGACTTGGAAGAACACAATATTTAGTCTCAATGATGGCCAGTCCTATTAGCCATATAATGTATGTTGAATCAACGATTATCCATCAATTGCTGGGATCGCTGATACTGCGTTTTCAAGCCAGTGAAAACCAACGATATTAACTTTCTGTGACAACATGGAAAGTTGAGTCCGCAAAAATACCAACACTGAGCCTCCAATTCAAACTTCAAATAATCGTTTATGGCCGAAAAAAGTCTTCCTTTCTTTCTTTCTTTTGATACAGTTCAGAAAATGTCCATGTTCCACCAAAATTAAGGGCCGGTGTTCTGATAAATTTAAAGCTATATTTATCCAAGGACGCTTGCACTGCATTTCACCCAGGGCATACTTTCATTGACCATCATGCTGAACATTTCTTGGAAATTAGTCAATGCAATCGTCCTTTGATAAATCTAGCTTTTAAAAAATTGAAAAAACCGGCCATTTTCTATTCCAATAATTAAGCCTTCCTTCTCCCTTCCCCCTTCTCATGCCCGTTTTACGTCAAAGTTGCCGCGGGGAAACCCAAGGCTTTTTACCGGTTTAAAATATCTCCCAAACATCTTTAATTACCTCTCGGGGAAAAAATCGGCGAACATCGTCCGATCATCGGTCTTAAAACTAGCTATGCAAATTTGCTCCAATTTTCTCATAATTGGTCCCATTTTTCAGGAAATGTCATCTAAGTAGTACAAAGGAAGCCATCGACCTTTGATGCAACCAACTGGGATGTTAATCACTACAACGAGAAGTGGAGCATGTATCTCGTTCTCCATTACTCTTCAACCCCTTTATCTGTAAATGTTCAGGGCACTGCGCTATGTACGTGTAGGTGCCATAGATTTTTAACGTTCCAAGGTAAATAGTTGGGTACTAACGACATGCTTTTCGCGCTAGAGAGTTTTGTGCGTCTATCGAGTAGCTAGCTCAATAGCTAGCAATTCGTCCCCATTGGGATGACATGCATACGTTCACCGAAGGTAGGGAAATGAACGCGTAATTAATAACAACTTTTTTTTTGCCCCAAGTACAATCATAGGAACGTGTCACACAAATGGTCTAAAAATATATTACGTCTCGTACTAGGTACCAAAAAACCCAACTCAGCACACTGGTAGGTACCTAATGACGGTACGAATTAGGTATTGAAGAAATCGTTTATCTTAAAAGTTCCAATTCGATTAGAAACTCTTAACCTAATTTTTGAAGAAAATCAGAGAAACATTAAACTCACAATCCGTATTGGAGATAGAGGAAAGGGACTGCTGAAGATAATGTGTAATACCGAAGAGCCCTTGAGGGCCAATGAACACGGGCTATCTTCAAAATTTGACTGGAGCCTGTCGGGGGCCCTCAGCTGAATCCAGCGTAGACAAAATACGGGGATAGGCCAGTGCCTTGGAGAAATCAACAAATCATGCAAGCAATATTTTTAGCCTGTGTTGACTATATCCGTTAAGTGGTCCGATAGTGCTTTAAACAGTGGTCTTGGTCAAAAGATTTTCCAAATCACCATCCTGAGCTGAACTGAAAAAGTCCTGAGCTAGCATCAAGCATTTCAGTCGTATGGAGAACACCAAGATCTCAACCACTTTTGCCAAAAAGCAGAACAAGCTACGTAATTGGCCAACAATTTTTCACGTCCGAGCTCTCACCCTTGTTAAAAAAAATCATTATGACAAGAGACTTCAACTCCCTTGATCCGTGGGAAAATTTTCCTCTAGAATTGGACGATCAAATGCCGCTCTGCATACGACCGCCCTCTCGCACAACTGTGCCAACCTATATCGAGATGAGGCTGGTTGGGCTGTTATTGAGTTCCATGCCAACGGACCTTTTCAGATTTTCATGTTTGGTACATTTTTTTGTGACCACATCCCAGAGCCGGAAAACGACGCGTTCTCAGCAATTATCAACCATATGTTCACCAATACCAAGGTGGTTTAATAGAGTCATTCTTACAAACCGTACCTATTCTAGACTACTTGAAGCAGAATACGAAAGTTGTTAAGCGTTCTATGCTTCTGATATTTGCGGTATTGTTGGTATGTAAATCATGGTTTTTTACCCTCGGGTTGCGTGGGTCAGAAAGCATTGAAAATCTTCACCAGAGCACAATAACCTAGGTAGAACCTGCAGTTCAGATGTGCAGTTCACCGTGACTGCATCCAATCAAGCGAAGCGTGGCCCTCAACAAAAGAAGAACCTTTATCAAACTTGTATAATTTTCCGCAATAATAGATTCCTGCAACTGAGAGCCTCCGTCTCTATTAACATAGGCCACTAATGAGCAATTAATCCACAGTAATTCAAAAAGAGTTTGTAATCAGGATTTTTATTGAATGAACCACATGTTGAACATTTTTGGCACAAATAAGTACATTTTGTCTAGGAACTCCGTTCGAAAAAATTCGAGTGGGAATCCAAATCAGCATTAGTATGGTTCATCTGTGTGTAAACAGAAAAATTGTATTTTAAAAGAAATCCGGTTGGTTTAGGAATGTTTGAGTAGGTATTTCCCCCGGAATTCTCGTTTAATTTACCATGAGAAAATTCCACAGTGTTTTTACGGGTTCTTCGGAAGAAGATTTTTCTGCCTCCAGATTTTTCATTGCGGTTTCCCTTTTTCACGTTTTGTCCATTCGAGTACCCACTGGCCCGTTTTTGACTTTTGAGCTCATTTTATGTCTCCCCTTATGTGCCCCCCCCCCCCCCGAGCATTTTCCTCCGCAATTCGAGGTTTTCGAAGAAAATAAAGCGTTTTCCAACTCTCACCAAAAATTTGAGCTCGCAACTAGTACCTAAGTTATACTTCGTATATTTGGCTAGGCTCATCCCAGAAATCAAAAATATCGCTGGCGTAGCAGAGTTCAGTTCTTGCTCTCGCAACTTACCCTTGGAGAATGTAACTTTGTTTTGCAATTGTAGCTGACCACTTTTCTAATTGACTTACCTGGCAGTGTCAGCAGAACCGCGTTCTCCAATGACAGTGGAGAATCTTGCGACGAGCGGAGTCTTTTTCCCAACGGGATGAAACAATGTCGCTTTCGAATAAGGCCTTATGTCATTCGTCACCAAGAAATAACCGAACGCACCTGGAACAAATAATGCAATTGCTAAATCACAAACCAATCACAAATCCATTTTGCAGCTCAAGGGAGAGAATTTTTTTCGCATCAGGTGAAACCGTTCATCATTCATGCGTTACGAGCCGAAGCAGTCAACATTTTGGTACCTACCACCCATTTAATCGACGGCACGTGCATCAGGTAGAAGGGTTGATAATGTCTGTTAACTTATGAATTATTCTAGCAAAAGGCTTTTTGAAATCTTGTCATTTGGTTGTTCAACTACAGATGTTGAACCCGCTGCATACATTTTGACAAATCCTTCAATGCATAAATTTACTCGCATGCGTGTGTCAATTCGGGTAGAACTTTTCATATCTAACATCACGAGCGTAGAACCGGCGTCTTTCAAATTAAAGGGGTTTCAGTGAAATTCGTCATTTGAGAGCTATTTTAATTCGGTGTTGAAAAAAATAAATTCCTAAGTTTGAGTCGCGACATTCGATGGACCGTACACACCCATAGTACAACTCTAGAAAAATGTATTGAATATTTTATATTATTGTCTGACTTTCTTTCTCAATCGGTTTAAGAATCATCGATGAAAAATGTTGGCAGATCATTTTAAGTAAGTAAAGTTGCAACCATTTTCGAGTTGCGTAACAGAGTCACTGAACTCTTGAAGTTCGAAAACCTCTTTGGCAATTACTTATTCACACTCTGAAACTGCCTCGAAGAGGATACGCATCAGCATACGAGGTGCAAAAAAAACTATCTCTCTGATACGGTGAGATGAGTGGGTCATCAACACTGAATGAAGCGAGGAAGTTCAAGGTCTAAACCTGTCAGCCTTAATGGACTGTCAAAAAGGCAAAAAAGACTCCAAGCCAAAACAACCTCTTGCGAATTCAAAGTTTTTTTCTCAGGTTAAAAATTAACACGCAACGCCTATTGAACGAGTAGGTACTTGAGTAGAATCTCGAGCTAAAAAAAATTTAAAATACATAGGGACATTATTTCTGCAAACTATTCAAGAATTTCGTGTTTCTTTATATCCATATTCACAGAGGAACTGGATAGAAGAATTGTCATCGTCCCAAAAGTATGGGAGCTACTATTCATCAGAACCTAGATTTATACAAGGACGCTCGCACTAAATTTCACTTACGTCATATAGAAAATTGACATACTTACCTATTTAAAATTTGGGCTTCGGCCTTAAAAAAAAACTGAATGAGCTTGCTTCTTGAGAGCTGTATGAGAAGTGTGCACACTGTTTGAGAAAGGTGATTTTCATACCTAAATTTGTCCTTCAGTATCTTCTCATTCGATTCAGCATCCGAAATGCCTTCGTTCTTATAGACCCTGAACGGCGGAACGAAAGGAAATTATGGCTGATTATGATTTTACGGACTTTGACGCGAAGCCAAAAAATTTTCAGTCTCATTCCCGACCAGTTGAATACGTTCATTTTTTTAAAACCTACCTTTCTGAAACACCTCCCTCTCAAGTGACTTGCTTCCAGATAAGTCGGCATTGGTTTGTCAATGAATCGTCCTCATGAATAGTTATCAATCCGAGTTGGAACTTTTACGAGGCGTCCTAATTTTAGTCAAACACTATCTCACCCCAAGTTACAACCGGTCAGGCAGAAAACAATAAACCTAGCATTTTGGGCGAAACTTTCAGTCGTTACATCAATCCGTCCACGAGTGATAACCGAAAGTATAGCGCATTTTCGAAATCTATCATCAACTTAAATTGGCCGAGACAGGTGAGCGTTTTAAATTTGTACCTATGTTAATTTTGGATCCGTCGTTTTCAACTTTACCACCCAGCAATAATTAATTATTAATATTTTAAAATTAGAAACATGAGAAGGAACTAAGCTCTCAAATAGGTCTGAAACTAGAGTAATAGTGGGTCTAATGCCCACGGATCAAGACTTGACATTGTAATTTCAACCAGTTTTGTATGCATGAAGAAGTATCTCAATGAAAACGTTGGAATATCCATTCAACGTTTCGTTTTTAGTATATTGTTTAGTCACCCATAATGAATGTCATGTTACTGAATGTTTCTGCAAGTTGCGGTTGGTAGATAAACGATACCATCATGTTTAATTAAAATTGAACCCTTGAGAAGAATATGGATATCTGCGTATTACATGAAACGCATTAATATATTTGGTGATAAGCATGTGGGTGGAGCGAAGTGAAAATAGGCTTGTTCTAGAAGCGTCAGTGTAGCTATGAGGTAGGCAGGTTTGGTAGGCCACGCTCTAGCAATGTTACTTAAAAACATACATTACACTGCGCATGCGCACAGCACCTACAAGTGCCTACTCTCACTCTCCTGGAACAAACCGTGTGTCTCACAGTGGGTTTGTCCGGGGCACTGAGGAGACGAAAATGCTCTGCATCAAAAATCATCTATTTCGGCTTTCCCTTAATCGATTGTACTGGTTTACAACTGAATAATAAACCAGAAGACAAAACCGACTTTAAAACATTCCTTGAAATGCCTTATTAACGTACCTGAAGTGTAACCGAAACGGTCGTTACATAAATTTTATATCACGATTTAATCTATTTACTTAACCTTAATTGGTATGGGAACGGCTAGCAGTTGCCTGATGAAATAAGTCAAATATAATAACAGAATTTACCAAATAACCAAAATAATGGCGCTAACCTGCTCCTTTGGCGTGGACTACCCGTTCGGGGATGCGCTCCCGGTCGAAACGTTGCATCTCATCAAAATAAATAAGATCTTCGATGAGAAGAGGCCCTCGTTCGCCTGCCGTCAAGATGTTGGATTTGTCGGCCACCGGATTGCCCCCGCTGGTGGTTAATGTTGATTGTTTCTGAAAAATATATTCAAAAAACGCTGTTAAAAAAAAATTGGTCACATTTTTTTTTTTTTTTTTTGTATCCGATGAACTCTGCAAAATCTACGCAAGGGTTCAATTTTCAATAACGAAGAAAAACTTATAATTCTGAAACGCGAAGTGTGTCTATTCATATTTTAGCATTTCCCGCATGGACTTGTGTTTAGGTTGGAGGATTGGGAAAAAAGGCAACACATTTGGACAAAAAAGGAACACTGGAGTGATACGCCCATAGGTACTTGAAAATATTTTGGTACCACGTTATTTTAAAAAATAATGTTGGTACATTATTTCCAATAATGATGTACCTATGTAATCGGTCGGCAAAATATCTTTACAGCACCCAATCAAAATGTCCGTCCGCTGTGTGTTGCAAAACTCGTGGAAGGAGTTGGGGCGATTAAAAAAACGCTGCTAAGTAGATCAGTGGCATGTGCACATTAGTTTTCTGTGTATCCGAAGAGCTCTGCAAATTTTGCACAGGGGTTCATTTTTCGATTGCAAAGACAAACCTAGGGATACTTATATAGGTACTCCTTAAACACGGTATTTAGTTGTTATTATTCAAGAATTTAAGCATAAATTTGTATTTTAGATGGGAATTAGAAAAACTTTTTTTTCAACCCAGCGAAGAAAAGCTACACTGCTCACTTTACTATCCCGATAGGTATCTGTCTACCAATCTCTCATAGTTCAATTTTGTTAAATTCACCATTCAATCTATTCTTATTCGCCTACCTACATAATTAACAGAATAATCAGAATTAAATTCTCTGAATAATGAAATTAAAAATGCCTACATAATTAACAGAATAATTAAGAGAAGAATTAACAGAAATAATAATAATTAATTATTATTTCTGTTAATCTGTTAATAAGAATTAACAGAATAATTAACAGAAATAATAATTAACAGAATAATCAGAATTAAATTCTCTGAATAATGAAATTAAAAATGCCTCAAGAATGCCTCAGAACCATTGTAAAGCTTGTCTCGCTCTCATGTTGCCGAGCGCAACTGGTCGTAGTGTGAGTGCGTCACCTTGTTGGTGTAATAGGCTAGTGGTCGTAAGTAGATCAATCAACCGTATCTAAGAGCCGAGGCCAAATTCTCAAATTTTTCCGATTTTTATTTTGCTGATTTGTGTAATGCGACTAGATTCTTTGAATTGAAGATATCGGGAGGACAGAAGTTTTTGTGGGCATTCCAACGAGTGGAAAACGATTTTTGTGGCTCTAGTCGTTTTCGAGTTATTAAGAATTGTAAAAATTAAAAAAAACTCAAAAATGTCTCACTAAAACTGCAATAACTCTTGAACGGTTGAAGCTACCGGCGTGGCGATGGTCTCATTCGATTCAGCATAGAAAAATCTATAGAAAATGATACCTCACATGCCTATGTTGCTTTTTCCCTGAAAAGCACGAATTTTTTCCCACTTCAACAGCTGTTTTACTGGCCTTAAAATTAAGGTAGGGTTCTGTCGAGACGTTAGGACCAACTAGATACGGAACTTGATTTTTGGTAAAAATTTCAAAATTTTTCGATTACTCCTTCCCCCTGAAAAACCCCGGACGGCGGACGGCGGACGGACAAAAAATTTTTATTGCAGATTCGGATTCTACACCCCTTGAAACGTAAACCAACAAATTTTCAGGGGGTGTTAAAAAAATTTTTTTCCCGACCGATTACAAAGGTTCATTTCTTAAGAAAAATGAACCAAAAAAGGGCATGTATCAAAACTTCCCTTTATGCGCACCTCGGGTACCCCCCTCTAAATTCACTCTATAGTACAAACTGTAAATCCCCCCCCCCAGTCAAAAGTGGTTGGATTTTAGTGGTCGAAAACTGGTTCAAAGACAAAATTTCGGTAATATAGCGTAGGTACATATCACAAAAGCCATCTTCTATGACTCTGCAGGACTGGGAAAATTGGCAATTTTGTAAGATTCTCCAGGATTGAGAAAAATGCAAAATACCTGTTTCTTATGAAGAACCAGAGGTCTCTGAACCTTGGCAAATTTTCAATAAACTATGGGTTTGACTTCGGTTTTTTTATGACATGAATCTTTAAGCATTGAATAGAAATCATGAATCATGAAATTTGATGATTAGACAAAATTGTTTCTTGAGAGATTACAATGGTTTTCATAAAAATATGAACCAAACGAAAATGGACTCAAATCTGTGGCAGGTTGTAATGCACACAAAATGCATAATAGTCTGCCTCAATGCACAATTCAGTCATCGACTTTACAAGGAACAATTCGTTCATATTGGATTCTTCACTGATTGCCATGTTGTTGACTGTGCTATATCAGAGACATGTCATTGGACTTACCTGTCAATCGAAAGAGGAATTATTTAGATTATGATTATTTAGATAGGTATCAACTCGAGATAATAGGACAGTCGAAACATCAAAAGTATTTCCCTCAGGATGTTCCGTTGAGGGCTTGAAACGTTTGCCCTTTTGTAATCTACGGATTAAACTCCTTTCAGGCTTTGTCATGGCCTGGCGGTATTATTTCATTAAATCCCTAAGCAATGTTTAAACAATGCAGGATTCGCCAGGGCTTCGTTGGAATTCCACCGCCCTCGCCGTCAGCTCCTACCGCAACTCTAAATGTTAGTCAAAGCTGTAGGTGCGAACAGTACAAATCGACGGTGGTTTTACAACATTCAACCGCGTAACTTCTCTAGAACTGGGTTTTCCTCACTTCTGGATTGAAACCAAAAGTCCATCCCTATGTAGCTGACCCAATGGAGGTTCTTATGGACCGCGATGTTTGGTAAATTTCTATCTCCTCCACAGTTCAAAATAAATTTTTTTTATTAATCCCGATTGGTAAAATGCAGTACTTTTCCATCGCGCCTAAAACCGAGAATTCACCATCTGCTTTCAAATTGAAGATATTCTGTTACTATTGATGGGACAATATTAACCCATTAATCCCGTTAACCTGGCTCTATAAAAGTGATAATAAAGTAAATGATAAAGTGCTCATAGCAGGCGTAGAAGTGCGCCATTATAATTCTCTTTAAACGTGATGACCGACTACAGGGTTAAGAGGTCTTGCTTTATAATTGGTTCAGATTGATACAGAAAATTTGATTCAACGTGAGAGATGGTTGAAAACTGAAGGAAATATTGGCTGTTTTGGTGACATAGTAAAATGCGCACTGATGAACGGATAGAAAGACAACCAGGGCAGATGTGCAGTAATTGACCGCCAGAGTAATTGATTACAAAATTCGCAATTACACGATTAATTACAATTGCAAGCGATTACCATTATTGTAGTTCTAGCGCAATGATTTGCCTCAAAAAGGTATTGTAGTTCGAGCTGCAATTACAATTATTATTAGCAGGAAGTAATTGCGAATAAATTACATGTAATTGTGATTGCCTAGTAATTAAATAGCAATTTCTTTTTTGGTACCTTTTTGGAAAATATTTAATTTAGTTACTTGGCAATTACAATACAATTAGGTACTTGAAATTGTTCCAATTTCAATTACAATCACAAGTACCATTTCAAAAATGGCTGTCAAAATATTTTGTTAATAGTCCATGGGCATATTTATTTTTTACTTTTTATTTTTTCAAGCATCTTTTGGGAGTAGGTTTTTTCTGTTAAAATATTGTACCTCTTTGGATTGACCTTGCATCTCGGATTTCTCTCGATTTGATGCCATCCTCAAACATTCTCCCTCTGTTTCTCAAAAATCGAGCATAAATATCAGCTGTGTGTACCTACCTGTTCCGAGTTTACTTATACCACCCAATAATTCTTATTCTAGTACGAGTTGGGTGACAACTTACGCTCTCATTTTCGAAGTATTTGAACAGCTGTTCTGCAGCCGGCTCTCGCGTCGAATCTGGAACAAATCAATCTGAATTTAAGAGTAGGCATTACAAGGAATAACTACCCTATGCCAAGCTTAGTGTGTACCTGAGGGTTGGCAACTCCTCCCAGGACTTTGGGAGGACAAGATGAATAATTTGGGAGGACATCATTGGAAAAAGCAGGACATCCGAGCATCCATGACAAAACAGTGTTTAAATTAAATACAATTAATTCTAAGAAGCGATTAGCAGTCAGATATTGAATATGATAGTCTATCTTCGTTTATGCGATGACAAAAAGTTGGTGAAATTAAGCCACGTCTCTAGATCGCAAAACCTCGAAGCGAGTTAAGCGAACCTAAATTCGAGTTTTGTAAGCAATAAAACCATCATACTACTTCCTACGATCAGTGAACTGAGTTTTCAATTTCGAACTTCTATACCTAATTCCTATTCCACAATCTGAAATTCATTTTCAAACTCAAACTCAAACTAAAGCTCAAACTCAATCAGTTCACGGTTGAGTTGGAGTTCTTCGGAAAGGCCGTAAACACCTTCTCCTTAAAACGCGAGAGATTTTTTTTCAAGTTTTAGTAAAAATTAACATCGGTTCAGGACATTCTTCAGCCAAAAAATCGTTCAGTTTTATGGCTCCCATAAAAACTCCTTCGTCAAAGACACAATGTTTTGTTTCTGATGTAAATTTGCAAATTTCAATGTTCTAATGGGCAGACTTGGCATCAAAAAATTGACACCAGCCATGTCATCAACCCTATTTCAAGAATTTGCAGCATTTCTCACATTTAGCTTGTGTATTTTAAAAAAACACAGGTCATTTGTCCGTCCTCCCAATGGTTTGGGAGGAAACAGGACAGATAACCAAACAACAGGACTGAGGGCAACCTTAGTGTACCTACTGAATTTAAATAAGAGATTTCCGACCCCAATGAAAAAGTCGTTAACCAGAGGTTGACCCAAGTACTTACAAGTAAATCAATTTTATGTTTTATTAAATTATTTTTAAGCAAGTAAAACCAATTCGATGTTTTCTTGAATAATTTTTATGCAAGTGAGGGTTGGTTCATCAATACAGTTTATTCATTTAATATCCATTATTCTCCGAATGACTTTTTCTATGGAGATGTTCAATCGGAAATCCACAGTCTACATTTCCACGAAACTACTTCTTGAAAGACAAAATTTGTCCATTTAATCCATTTAATGGATATTCGATTGATAGACTGAGATGAACCCACCCTAAAACCAATTTGATGTTTTATTAGATAATTTTTTTCACAATGAGCTCTCAGAATGTTGAAAATATAAGGCATGAATTACTCAAGGCATTCAAATTAACCATTATTTTTCCAACTTCAACTAAGTCATAACGTTCACAGCCGTCGGGAAAAATATGGATTCTCTCATGAATACCTACATGATTAAAAAAACATGGATTCTTTTCAAAATTATGGAAATGATTCTTTTGAAATCATTTCAAGCCCACCAAGGACTCTAATTTTCCTCGCTTCTTAACATTGCTCAGTAGTAGATCAGCAAATAGCTCGAAAACTCTCGACGTGCTTTGAGGAAAAATACTTGAAGACCTCACGGCTACTCATCTTGACCGGCGAGTCAACTAACCGAAACGAGAAGGCCAGCCCGGCGTGCATCTTATTAAAAGCGCCAGGCGCGAAGGCTTTGAGCTCAGAGATATTATCGTTCATTAGGAGGTGAAGCGTCTAGAATGAAAACGATTTACCGGTGGGATGGACGGCTACGTCGTATTTGCTGAGGTACCCTAGCAATGCTATAATGTTCGTCTTGGTCGGCACCTGCATTGTTTTCAGAAGATACCTACATATCAGGCTTGTACCCAGGATCTTAATTTTGGGGGGAGGGGGCCAAATTATTTCTGGAAATAATGTACCAAAATAATATGGGATACGCATGCTAGTAAGCTGCGTAATTTTTACTAAGTTACGTAATCAAAAATGCGATTTAAAAAACTCCCTATTTGCCATAACTCTCCAACACCTAATTGTACAATACTGCAGGGGAGTTTTAGCCATGCATTTGCGTCTTATGCAGACCATTCAACGCTATTGAAGTTGGATTACCGTATTAAAGTGTAAATTTGATATCAAACCATTTTTTTTTTGCATTTTGAATGAATTGGCAGTAGATTTGTGGTGGAACCAGGAAGCCGGAGCTTCCCATTCTACTCATCCGGAAAAAAACCTTTTTATAGGTACCTAGGTTTTATAGATACCTAGGATGTAGAGTAGGAACCTACCGTATTGAGAATCAGAAATATGTCACGTTTGTAAACAAGATATATAGGTAAAGGTTTTTTTGGGGAAAAAATTACTACAAGTAGTAATTAGGTATGTAAACGGATTCCAGAAAACTTTGGAGGAAGAACTTTTGAATTCAGCTCTTATATAATAACGTCCGAAATGAGAAAACTGATACCTATATAGACACTTACGTAGACAATTTTATTAAGGAGGTAGGTACCAACTTGATTTGAGTTAAAAATAATAACATGTCAAATTTTATTTCAGATCACAATGTATTGTCAGGTTAAAATAAATTATCAATATTAATAATCATTATTACTAAGTAAGTAGGTATTATTTTATATCTGATACGTTAAATCTTATTTTATATGATATAACTATATTTATCGTCAAAATTAGGTACCTAGTTAAATGGGAAAATCTTCACTTTTCAGTGTTTTCAATTCCTCCAAATTCAAGTCCTCGTGCTGTTGCCAGGGGGTCTCCGCTGTGGCCGGGCGGTTTAAGGCGCTCTCCGTTATCGGTCCACAGCATACTATTTTCCCATCATTTACTTACCATTTATTTACACTATTTCCCCATCACAAAACAAAAGGGTGCCTAACACACAGTACTTCCATGTTTTGATATCGATACCTGAAAGCGCAAAGGGCATATGTCCCAAAATATCAATTTTGAGATTTCGGTACCGTACGAATCTACTCATCAGGACACATCTATCGCTCCAAGAATCATGATCCTTCTATCTATTTTTGGGACCAAAAACCGATAAAATAGAAAAACTACAAATATTTAAAGAGCGTTAATCTTGGAAGTGTTAAGTGCTACCATAGTTCTGGTTGAACGAGGTTGTAGACCTTGGCCAGACAAACATTTTTTATTTAGCGTATTTTTAATGGAATTGAAAACTATGGGAGAAATCTTTATCTTTGTAAATTGATCAAAAACTTATTTTGCATTTTTCTCAGTATGCCATTTTTGGACATATGCCCTTTGTGCTTTAAGGTATCGATATGAAAAATTTGAACCTGATTCTGACTAATTTGGTGGCTAAAATGATAAAAAATGTAAAAAAAAATGCACACAATGCAAATTTAAGAACACTTCCTGAAATCGAAGTACGCTAAGTTCCCGATCAAAAAATATATTCACGTATTCTGCAATAAACCAAAGACTTTAAGGCCAAGAATGCTCAAATCGCTTCATTTTTGTGGTCAGAAAAAAACAAAAATAGAAAGCACTAAAAGTGCCATAATATTTGCAATATATTATATTGCTAATAATATTATATATTGGCAATATATTACATTGGGTACTGCGAGTTATCGGGATTTCAGTTATACAGGTTGATGAGCCGTACCGAGACAAGCACTCCGGTTCAAGAAATTTGAAAAATTTCGAGAATTGAGGAAGCTATGGCCATTTTTGTAAAATTCTCACAGACGGACACAAAGCCACTTGTTTTAACTGAGTAAAAGTGTGTGAGTGAAAGTTTTTATTTTCAATTTTAGGCCGATTACAATACTTTCGTCTACTTCGTAAACATGGGAGGTACCTACTATCAAGTACCTTCCGAAATGCCCCTACTGTACGTATATCAATCTGTTTTGCCAAGCCGAACAATTCTTTGAAACGAGGTGGTGATCGGTACTTCCATGTTTCTTTATGTAAAATTTTTGGATGAAATTGATTATATTTTGACTGATTAGAAGGCAAGTTGGAAACTTGGAAAAATACTCTTTGAAACATCGTTGGAACATAAGAAGATTTTTTTAGTTAGGCATCTACGCTAATCCTGCGGGGTTATGTGGGTATTTGAGGTACGGGTGAAACCTGCCATTAATAATTATTATAGAACTTATCCAATTCTTGTCGAAAATTTGCTTTAGGAGCCTTATAATATAAGGCTTATAATATAATATAATATAACATATTATGTTCCACGAGCTGTAAACGCGCTCTTTTTCATTCTGATTTCCATGTGCTGAATGGGCTGACAACGGAGGGTAAGAGGTGACTCCAGGGGATGAATAATGAATCGCACCAGCGTTATTCACACCTGTGTTACTATCCACAAGCCGATGTACCATTGAATTGAAAATGGAGCGTAGAAAATCGCTACTCGAGTGTCAAAGAAGCTTTGTTGTTGAAATGTTAAGGTGTCACTGACGTGGCCATAACACAAGAATAACATAATCACAACAACATAAAAAGTTGAAGGAGGTGACATGACGTACCAATGCGAGCCGCGTTCAGGACAAAGAGGAGGAGAAGCGTCGACGAGGTACGCGACATGGCTGGCACTGCGAGGTGGACGGCGGTCGCTGAGCGATTGAACGTGTCCCTTCAGGTTCGTCCGCTGTCCGTTAACAGATGAAACCGGTGGGGGCGTCCGGACCGTCCGTTTAGCAAACTACGTTAGGAAGACGTCCGTCTCCAGCCCCGTCCTTCCACAGCCGGTCATACGTTGAGTTGGATCCCGAGGAGCACGTCCTCTCCGCAGACTCGATCTCGCCCTAGGTCAGGGCCAAGGCTGGCAGGCGCTTGTATGGCTAGAGGAGACATAGCCTTCCTTATAGTACAGTACACCTACCCTTATAATCGGTACACCTGCCTATTGATGAGATTGGTGATAAAACGTACCGTCTGTTGGGTGCAAATATTGGTAAGGATAAGAAAAAACACAAGTCAAGAGGAATTGAATAGGAAAAAAGGTGAATTGATCGAACCATCCAGTGATGCGTAGATAACCGACAATACCTACTTCCGTATTTTGAAACGTGAAATTTTGACACAATTTGACTATATATTGACTACTTTTGAGGGGGTTCAGGTCAAAAATATCAAATAGAGTTCAGAGACAAAAAGACATTTTAGAAGAAGAAAAACAACACATAGTAAGCTTTTTCTATAGTTCTTATCAAGCAAAACTAGATTTTTAATAGCGAAACCCAAATTGTAAGGTACATAATTACTTAATAATCCATCTAACGCTAAATATGCATTATAATTTTTCAAGTAATTACAATTTTCTGAACCTGAATAACCAGGGTTGTAGAGAATCAGAGAATGGCCCACTTACATAGCATTATTAAATTCCGCGCATTATTTATTTACCCCTAGCCTAGCTACTTATTAGCAAATTTTTATATCCCCGCCCGGGAGTGAAAGATGAAATCAACAGAGAACCTTTATGTCTGCAAGTTGTTAAATCGAGGGCAAAAGAGGTAGATCAAGCAACAACGCCCATTAATCAACAGGTAGCGGAGACCAGAGGAAACGGGATCCAGATTAGTTGGTGTAGGTGCTTTAGCGGCCGCGAGGTGTGTGAGAATGACCTGTGCCAAGCGTGGCCTACGCATGGCTTGCGAATAGCCTATGCACAGCTTATTCATGGCTTATGCATTAGTCTATTTTTGGCAAGCGCTTGGCAATGTCTAGGCGTTGTGGCTTGAGAACATTACCGGATTGATTGGACGGCATTAAGCAGAAAGGAACCAACCACAAAAACCTAGTTTCGAGTTATCAGGCTTCAAAGTTTTCTCAAGCATACAAATCACGTGGTGATTGTGTTTTTCAAATTCAAATTTCGAAGGGAAAGCCGTATCAAAACAATATTTTCTTTTTTGCGGAAAGCGTAGTTGACCTATAGGTCATAGGTCACCTATAGGATAGATCCAAATCTAACACACATTTACTAAGAATCACTTCCTGAACAAGTGTCTGTGCGTCCGTCTGTCCGTCTGTG
Organism: Nesidiocoris tenuis; assembly: GCA_036186465.1. Taxonomy (NCBI): domain Eukaryota; kingdom Metazoa; phylum Arthropoda; class Insecta; order Hemiptera; family Miridae; genus Nesidiocoris; species Nesidiocoris tenuis. Next base: position 23,833,344 of record AP028910.1, on the reverse strand, counting down.
GTCATTTACAAAAATAGCCATAACTCCCTCATTTCTCTTTTGGTTATTGAACCAATTTTGTAATAGCAGAATGAATAAGAATTATATGAGATGCAAAATTCGATTCCCAGCTAGGGTGCAATAAATTTTTTTAAAGTAATTAAACGAACCATTTTTTCAAACTTTTTTTTAATTACAAACTCTGAATAGAAAATTATTATCACATATTACCGCTCGAAGTTGACTTTGCTCTCGAAGTTGAGTTTGAACTCGGAGTTAAGATCGAACTCGAAGTTGAGTTTGATCTCGAAGTTGAGTTTGATCTCGAAGTTGACTTTGATCTCGAAGTTGAGTTTGATCTCGAATTTGACTTTGATCTCGAAGTTGACTTTGATCTCGAAGTTGACTTTGAACTTGAACTTGACTTTGATCTCGAAGTTGAGTTTGATCTCGAAGTTGATTTTGATCTCGAAAATGAATTTGATCTAGAAGTTGAGTTTGAACTCGAAGTTGACTTTGATCTCAAAGTTGACTTTCAACTTGAACTTGACTTTGATCTCGAAGTTGAATTTGATTTCGAAGTTGAGTTTGATCTCGAAGTTGATTTTGATCTCGAAAATGAATTTGATCTAGAAGTTCAGTTTGAACTCGAAGTTGAGTTTGAACTCGAAGTTGACTTTGATCTCGAAGTTGACTTTGAACTTGAACTAGACTTTGATCTCGAAGTTGAATTTGATTTCGAAGTTGAGTTTGATCTCGAAGTTGACATTGATCTCGAAGTTGACTTTGATCTCGAAGTTGATTTTGATCTCGAAAATGAATTTGATCTAGAAGTTGAGTTTGAACTCGAAGTTGACTTTGATCTCGAAGTTGACTTTGAACTCGAACTTGACTTTGATCTCGAAGTTGAATTTGATTTCGAAGTTGAGTTTGATCTCGAAGTTGACTTTGATCTCGAAGTTGAGTTTGATCTCGAAGTTGACATTAATTTCGAAGTTGACTTTGATCTCGAAGTTGAGTTTGATCTCGAAGTTGATTTTGATCTCGAAAATGAATTTGATCTAGAAGTTGAGTTTGAACTCGAAGTTGACTTTGATCTCGAAGTTGACTTTGATCTCGAAGTTGAATTTGATCTCGAAGTTGAATTTGATCTCGAAGTTGAGTTTGATCTCGAAGTTGAGTTTGATCTCGAAGTCTACTTTGATCTCGAAGTTGAGTTTGATCTCGAAGTTGACATTGATCTCGAAGTTGACTTTGATCTCGAAGTTGAATTTGATCTCGAAGTTGAATTTGATCTCGAAGTTGAGTTTGATCTCGAAGTTGAATTTGATCTCGAAGTTGAGTTTGATCTCGAAGATGAGTTTGGCCTCGAGGTTGACTTTGATCTTGAATTGAGTTTGAACTCGAAGTTGATTTTGATATCGAAGTTGAATTTGATCTCGAAGTTGATTTTGATCTCGAAGTTGACATTAATCTCGAAGTTGAATTTGGTCTCGAAGTTTAGTTTGATCTCGAAGTTGACTTTGACTTTGAACTCGAAGATGCGTTTGATCTCTAAGTTGAGTTTGATCTCGATGTTGAATTTCATCTCGTAAGTGAGTTTGATCTCTAAGTTGAGTTTGATCTCGATGTTGAATTTCATCTCGTAAGTGAGTTTGATCTCGAAGTTGAGTTTGATCTCGAAGTTCATTTTGATCTCGAAGTTGAATTTGATCTCGAAGTTGATTTTGATCTTGAAGTTGACAATGATCTCGAAGTCGACTTTGATCTCGAAGTTGAGTTTGATCTCGAAGTTGAGTTTGATCTCAAAGTTCATTTTGATCTCGAAGTTGACTTTGCTCTCGAAGTTGAGTTTGAACTCGGAGTTAAGTTCGAACTCGAAGTTGAGTTTGATCTCGAAGTTGACTTTGATCTCGAAGTTGAGTTTGATCTCGAATTTGACTTTGATCTCGAAGTTGACTTTGATCTCGAAGTTGACTTTGAACTTGAACTTGACTTTGATCTCGAAGTTGAATTTGATTTCGAAGTTGAGTCTGAACTCGAAGTTGACTTTGATCTCGAAGTTGAGTTTGATCTCGAAGTTGACTTTGATCTCGAAGATGAGTTTGGCCTCGAGGTTGACTTTGATCTTGAATTGAGTTTGAACTCGAAGTTGACATTGATCTCGAAGTTGACTTTGATCTCGAAGTTGACTTTGATCTCGAAGTTGAGTTTGATCTCGAAGTTGACTTTGATCTCGAAGTTGAATTTGATCTTGAAGTTGAATTTGATCTCGAAGTTGACTTTGATCTCGAAGTTGACTTTGATCTCGAAGTTGAGTTTGATCTCGAAGTTGATTTTGATCTCGAAAATGAATTTGATCTAGAAGTTGAGTTTGAACTCGAAGTTGACTTTGATCTCGAAGTTGACTTTGAACTTGAACTTGACTTTGATCTCGAAGTTGAATTTGATCTCGAAGTTGAATTTGATTTCGAAGTTGACTTTGATCTCGAAGTTGAGTTTGATCTCGAAGTTGACATTGATCTCGAAGTTGACTTTGATCTCGAAGTTGATTTTGATCTCGAAAATGAATTTGATCTAGAAGTTGACTTTGATCTCGAAGTTGAGTTTGATCTCGAAGTTGACATTGATCTCGAAGTTGACTTTGATCTCGAAGTTGATTTTGATCTCGAAAATGAATTTGATCTAGAAGTTGAGTTTGAACTCGAAGTTGAGTTTGAACTCGAAGTTGACTTAGATCTCGAAGTTGACTTAGATCTCGAAGTTGACTTTGAACTTGAACTAGACTTTGATCTCGAAGTTGAATTTGATTTCGAAGTTGAGTTTGATCTCGAAGTTGATTTTGATCTCGAAAATGAATTTGATCTAGAAGTTGAGTTTGAACTCGAAGTTGAGTTTGAACTCGAAGTTGACTTTGATCTCGAAGTTGACTTTGAACTTGAACTAGACTTTGATCTCGAAGTTGAATTTGATTTCGAAGTTGAGTTTGATCTCGAAGTTGATTTTGATCTCGAAAATGAATTTGATCTAGAAGTTGAGTTTGAACTCGAAGTTGACTTTGATCTCGAAGTTGACTTTGAACTCGAACTTGACTTTGATCTCGAAGTTAAATTTGATTTCGAAGTTGAGTTCGATCTCGAAGTTGAGTCTGAACTCGAAGTTGACTTTGATCTCGAAGTTGAGTTTGATCTCGAAGTTGACTTTGATCTCGAAGTTGAGTTTGATCTCGAAGTTGACATTGATTTCGAAGTTGACTTTGATCTCGAAGTTGAGTTTGATCTTGAAGTTGATTTTGATCTCGAAAATGAATTTGATCTAGAAGTTGAGTTTGAACTCGAAGTTGACTTTGATCTCGAAGTTGACTTTGATCTCGAAGTTGACTTTGATCTCGAAGTTGAATTTGATCTCGAAGTTGAGTTTGATCTCGAAGTTGAGTTTGATCTCGAAGTCTACTTTGATCTCGAAGTTGACTTAGATCTCGAAGTTGACTTTGAACTTGAACTAGACTTTGATCTCGAAGTTGAATTTGATTTCGAAGTTGAGTTTGATCTCGAAGTTGATTTTGATCTCGAAAATGAATTTGATCTAGAAGTTGAGTTTGAACTCGAAGTTGACTTTGATCTCGAAGTTGACTTTGAACTCGAACTTGACTTTGATCTCGAAGTTAAATTTGATTTCGAAGTTGAGTTCGATCTCGAAGTTGAGTCTGAACTCGAAGTTGACTTTGCTCTCGAAGTTGAGTTTGAACTCGGAGTTAAGTTCGAACTCGAAGTTGAGTTTGATCTCGAAGTTGACTTTGATCTCGAAGTTGAGTTTGATCTCGAAGTTGACTTTGATCTCGAAGTTGAATTTGATCTTGAAGTTGAATTTGATCTCGAAGTTGACTTTGATCTCGAAGTCTACTTTGATCTCGAAGTTGAGTTTGATCTCGAAGTTGATTTTGATCTCGAAAATGAATTTGATCTAGAAGTTGAGTTTGAACTCGAAGTTGACTTTGATCTCAAAGTTGACTTTCAACTCGAACTTGACTTTGATCTTGAAGTTAAATTTGATTTCGAAGTTGAGTTCGATCTCGAAGTTGAGTCTGAACTCGAAGTTGACTTTGCTCTCGAAGTTGAGTTTGATCTCGAAGTTGAGTTTGATCTCGAAGTTGAGTTTGATCTCGAAGTCTACTTTGATCTCGAAGTTGACTTAGATCTCGAAGTTGACTTTGAACTTGAACTAGACTTTGATCTCGAAGTTGAATTTGATTTCGAAGTTGAGTTTGATCTCGAAGTTGATTTTGATCTCGAAAATGAATTTGATCTAGAAGTTGAGTTTGAACTCGAAGTTGACTTTGATCTCGAAGTTGACTTTGAACTCGAACTTGACTTTGATCTCGAAGTTAAATTTGATTTCGAAGTTGAGTTCGATCTCGAAGTTGAGTCTGAACTCGAAGTTGACTTTGATCTCGAAGTTGAGTTTGATCTCGAAGTTGAGTTTGATCTCGAAGTTGACTTTGATCTCGAAGTTGAGTTTGATCTCGAAGTTGACATTGATTTCGAAGTTGACTTTGATCTCGAAGTTGAGTTTGATCTTGAAGTTGATTTTGATCTCGAAAATGAATTTGATCTAGAAGTTGAGTTTGAACTCGAAGTTGGCTTTGATCTCGAAGTTGACTTTGATCTCGAAAATGAATTTGATCTAGAAGTTGAGTTTGAACTCGAAGTTGGCTTTGATCTCGAAGTTGACTTTGAACTCGAACTTGACTTTGATCTCGAAGTTAAATTTGATTTCGAAGTTGAGTTCGATCTCGAAGTTGAGTCTGAACTCGAAGTTGACTTTGATCTCGAAGTTGAGTTTGATCTCGAAGTTGACTTTGATCTCGAAGTTGAGTTTGATCTCGAAGTTGACATTGATTTCGAAGTTGACTTTGATCTCGAAGTTGAGTTTGATCTTGAAGTTGATTTTGATCTCGAAAATGAATTTGATCTAGAAGTTGAGTTTGAACTCGAAGTTGACTTTGATCTCGAAGTTGACTTTGATCTCGAAGTTGACTTTGATCTCGAAGTTGAATTTGATCTCGAAGTTGAGTTTGATCTCGAAGTTGAGTTTGATCTCGAAGTCTACTTTGATCTCGAAGTTGACTTAGATCTCGAAGTTGACTTTGAACTTGAACTAGACTTTGATCTCGAAGTTGAATTTGATTTCGAAGTTGAGTTTGATCTCGAAGTTGATTTTGATCTCGAAAATGAATTTGATCTAGAAGTTGAGTTTGAACTCGAAGTTGAGTTTGAACTCGAAGTTGACTTTGATCTCGAAGTTGACTTTGATCTCGAAGTTGACTTTGATCTCGAAGTTGAATTTGATCTCGAAGTTGAGTTTGATCTCGAAGTTGAGTTTGATCTCGAAGTCTACTTTGATCTCGAAGTTGACTTAGATCTCGAAGTTGACTTTGAACTTGAACTAGACTTTGATCTCGAAGTTGAATTTGATTTCGAAGTTGAGTTTGATCTCGAAGTTGATTTTGATCTCGAAAATGAATTTGATCTAGAAGTTGAGTTTGAACTCGAAGTTGACTTTGATCTCGAAGTTGACTTTGAACTCGAACTTGACTTTGATCTCGAAGTTAAATTTGATTTCGAAGTTGAGTTCGATCTCGAAGTTGAGTCTGAACTCGAAGTTGACTTTGATCTCGAAGTTGAGTTTGATCTCGAAGTTGAGTTTGATCTCGAAGTTGAGTTTGATCTCGAAGTTGACTTTGATCTCGAAGTTGAGTTTGATCTCGAAGTTGACATTGATTTCGAAGTTGACTTTGATCTCGAAGTTGAGTTTGATCTTGAAGTTGATTTTGATCTCGAAAATGAATTTGATCTAGAAGTTGAGTTTGAACTCGAAGTTGGCTTTGATCTCGAAGTTGACTTTGATCTCGAAGTTGACTTTGATCTCGAAGTTGAATTTGATCTCGAAGTTGAGTTTGATCTCGAAGTTGAGTTTGATCTCGAAGTCTACTTTGATCTCGAAGTTGAATTTGATCTCGAAGTTGATTTTGATCTTGAAGTTGACTTTGATCTCGAAGTTGAATTTGATCTCGAAGTTGAGTCTGAACTCGAAGTTGAGTTTGATCTCGAAGTTGAGTTTGATCTCGAAGTTGAGTTTGATCTCGAAGTTCATTTTGATCTCGAAGTTGAATTTGATCTCGAAGTTGATTTTGATCTTGAAGTTGACAATGATCTCGAAGTCGACTTTGAACTCGAAGTTGAGTCTGAACTCGAAGTTGAGTTTGATCTCGAAGTTGAGTTTGATCTCGAAGTTGAGTTTGAACTCGAAGTTGACTTTGATCTCGAAGTTGACTTTGAACTTGAACTAGACTTTGATCTCGAAGTTGAATTTGATTTCGAAGTTGAGTTTGATCTCGAAGTTGATTTTGATCTCGAAAATGAATTTGATCTAGAAGTTGAGTTTGAACTCGAAGTTGACTTTGATCTCGAAGTTGACTTTGAACTCGAACTTGACTTTGATCTCGAAGTTGAATTTGATTTCGAAGTTGAGTTTGATCTCGAAGTTGAGTCTGAACTCGAAGTTGACTTTGATCTCGAAGTTGAGTTTGATCTCGAAGTTGACTTTGATCTCGAAGTTGAGTTTGATCTCGAAGTTGACATTGATTTCGAAGTTGACTTTGATCTCGAAGTTGAGTTTGATCTTGAAGTTGATTTTGATCTCGAAAATGAATTTGATCTAGAAGTTGAGTTTGAACTCGAAGTTGACTTTGATCTCGAAGTTGACTTTGATCTCGAAGTTGACTTTGATCTCGAAGTTGAATTTGATCTCGAAGTTGAGTTTGATCTCGAAGTTGAGTTTGATCTCGAAGTCTACTTTGATCTCGAAGTTGACTTAGATCTCGAAGTTGACTTTGAACTTGAACTAGACTTTGATCTCGAAGTTGAATTTGATTTCGAAGTTGAGTTTGATCTCGAAGTTGATTTTGATCTCGAAAATGAATTTGATCTAGAAGTTGAGTTTGAACTCGAAGTTGAGTTTGAACTCGAAGTTGACTTTGATCTCGAAGTTGACTTTGATCTCGAAGTTGAATTTGATCTCGAAGTTGAGTTTGATCTCGAAGTTGAGTTTGATCTCGAAGTCTACTTTGATCTCGAAGTTGACTTAGATCTCGAAGTTGACTTTGAACTTGAACTAGACTTTGATCTCGAAGTTGAATTTGATTTCGAAGTTGAGTTTGATCTCGAAGTTGATTTTGATCTCGAAAATGAATTTGATCTAGAAGTTGAGTTTGAACTCGAAGTTGACTTTGATCTCGAAGTTGACTTTGAACTCGAACTTGACTTTGATCTCGAAGTTAAATTTGATTTCGAAGTTGAGTTCGATCTCGAAGTTGAGTCTGAACTCGAAGTTGACTTTGATCTCGAAGTTGAGTTTGATCTCGAAGTTGAGTTTGATCTCGAAGTTGAGTTTGATCTCGAAGTTGACTTTGATCTCGAAGTTGAGTTTGATCTCGAAGTTGACATTGATTTCGAAGTTGACTTTGATCTCGAAGTTGAGTTTGATCTTGAAGTTGATTTTGATCTCGAAAATGAATTTGATCTAGAAGTTGAGTTTGAACTCGAAGTTGGCTTTGATCTCGAAGTTGACTTTGATCTCGAAGTTGACTTTGATCTCGAAGTTGAATTTGATCTCGAAGTTGAGTTTGATCTCGAAGTTGAGTTTGATCTCGAAGTCTTCTTTGATCTCGAAGTTGAATTTGATCTCGAAGTTGATTTTGATCTTGAAGTTGACTTTGATCTCGAAGTTGAATTTGATCTCGAAGTTGAGTCTGAACTCGAAGTTGAGTTTGATCTCGAAGTTGAGTTTGATCTCGAAGTTGAGTTTGATCTCGAAGTTCATTTTGATCTCGAAGTTGAATTTGATCTCGAAGTTGATTTTGATCTTGAAGTTGACAATGATCTCGAAGTCGACTTTGAACTCGAAGTTGAGTCTGAACTCGAAGTTGAGTTTGATCTCGAAGTTGAGTTTGATCTCGAAGTTGAGTTTGATCTCAAAGTTCATTTTGATCTCGAAGTTGATTTTGATCTCGATGTTGAATTTGATCTCGAAGTTGACAATGATCTCGAAGTCGACTTTGAACTCGAAGTTGAGTCTGAACTCGAAGTTGAGTCTGAACTCGAAGTTGAGTTTGATCTCAAAGTTGACTTTGAACTCGAAGTTGACTTTGATCTCAAAGTTGAGTTTGAACTCGAAGTTGACTTTGATCTCGAAGTTGACTCTGAACTTGACTTTGAACTTGACTTTGATCTCGAAGTTGAGTTTGATCTCGAAGTTGAGTTTGAACTCGAAGTTGACTTTGAACTTGAAGTTGAGTTTTAACTCGAAGTTGAATTTGATCTTGTAGTTGAGTTTGAACTCGAAGTTGAATTAGAACTCGAAGTTGACTTTGATCTCAAAGTTGACTTCGAACTCGAAGGTGACTTTGATCTCGAAGTTGATTTTGATCTCGAATTTGACTTTGATCTCGAAGTTGACTTTGATCTTGAAGTGGCGTTTGAACTCGAAGTAGACTTTGATCTCGAAGTTATGCATTTATTGTGCCTAAGCGTATGCAAAAATATTGTAGCTTCAAGGAAAGCTATTGTAGCTGTTCCGAGTAGAGTAAACATTGCGCTCCTAGTTGCCGCTGCGGTACTAACCAGCCTGGCCCAGCTGTGAGTCCGAGTGGTGACAATTATTATTCTATTCAACATTCATATTCTAAGAGACCGGGGGACATTAATTTTTGTTTTTTTTACCCAAGCATGACAAAATATTCAGTCTCAGTTTTGTGAGTCGAGTTGGCATCGCCAGGTATTTATGTAGTGCTTATTTTTCCCGCTTTGAAGATTTGCTACGTACGAACGACAGAAAGTAAGTAGGTGCGTTCACTTCTTGATTATTCCTTTAGCATTATCATCTAGTCATTCCGATCTGCCGGTCAGTTCACCTTGGTATCTAGGCTTCCAGCAGTAGGTAGCGGTAAGTAAACATACCTAACACAATACATAGCATAGGTATTTATCGTCTACCTACAGTCACGCCCTAATTCTTCCACCAAACTGCTTTTCTCCTGCATTGATTTGAAGATTGTAAATTAAAAATTAGTGTTATAGAATTAAGTAAGTCTAGGTAATGCCGGAAATTTGTCTTTAAGTTGTAATACGAGATCATTATGTCAAGTCCTCAAGTTTTTTCTCTTGTTGTAGGTAAAGGTAACTTCGTCACTTAATTATTTGTTCAAATTAGTAGAACCTACCTTGGGAGTGAACATTTTCGTGAATTTGGTAGATGGGTAATGAGTACCTAATATTTACTTTCCTACCTAAGGCTTGCAGTTTCATTAACCTACATAATAATAATTAGCGATAATTATTATCATAAATAAAATAAATAATGATTGGAATAACTTGCGTTGAGTCATGTCGAAGTTTAAAGAAGTTTGAAGAAATTATTATCAAGTGTGAGACGATTTTAGAGGGCCATCGTTAATGTAGAACTATGGTGGTTTAATTATTTTAACCCATTTTTCCTACTCCGGAGATTTCCAGAAACCTCGATTTTTGAACGATTGCATTACTTCCATTTAATTATGGAAGTAAAAAAAAGCTATTAGGGACAACAATTGTTGTACGTACTGCCCACAATGTGTTTTGTCAGACCATGAAAATTAAGTTTTGTGAACAACACTATTTGGCACCAAAAGGACGCATGCAGGAATGTCAAAATTCTTCCTATATGCTAATTTTGACCCTTGTCATATAAAAAAAAGTGAGCGTTCTCTACGAGAGGTTATTATTCTGGTTAAATATGCAGCAGAATGCTTGGAATATTGTTCCAGACCACCATGATGGGACATGGAATGAAATGGTTCAGCCTGGGAAGACGAGCTCTCAAAATTCTTGAGGCATCAAATGGATTCTGTAAACATGACGTTCAGAATTTTGGCCGAAGATTGTCTCAACGCCACATCTCTTCTCGTAACCTGTAAGGACATTAAATGTACTTAAATTAAATACTCAAATTTTGAGTATGGTGGGGGACTAGTCCATAGCAATGAAAAACATGATTTGAAAATCCCTTATTTTGGTTTAGGGAGAAAGAAAATACTAGTATAACACTTATTGGGTTCCCGGAAGTTCACTGGACTGTTTTACTGGAAATGTCGAAAATTATATATATATAGTCGAAAATTCTTGTGGGCGGTAGGATTGAGTTTAATCTTGAGGTCGATCTTGTCGGACAAAGAATTCTATTATCGTCTGGGTCACCTGTCGTCACTTCCCTGGTCTTTGTTTGGAGTGAACTGATCTTGAAGCTGCTTCTTCCATTCGCAGCCTCACTGTCAGATTACTCAAGGATTCTGGACTGTTAGCTTCATAAGTGTTTTTTGAATTTTTATAGGATGTCAGAAGGAGATATCTTGTTCCCATCGTATGTACATTAACCTACAACATTGACATTTTGTAGCATTCAAATACTACCTAGTTACTTCTACCCAGAACGTGCCCCTGTTGAAAAAATTGTCAACCCCCAGAAATTTTATTGGCTTCTATTTTCCAATGCAGTGTGAAACCCCTATCTGCAGTAGCAAATTTCCACCCTTACATCGTAACATTTTTTCTTCAAAAAACTGAAGTTAAAAATTTCATGTTTTTTCTCACTCAACCTGGACCAAGCTTTGAAAATATCCTTATCATTTCAGAAAAGTTCAAAAATTAGGTATGATTTATAAACAAGACCGCTCTCAAGGTGGAACAGATTAGTTAGGGTTGTTGGATTTAGTGAGCTATTTTGGACTTCGTTTTGCAACCAGCAATATTTTTATTTTAAAGTAATCTTTTTTTTTTTTTTTTTTCAAAACAAAAATTTTGATTACCGCTACCCAGTATTGATGAGGCCCTTAGGTTGTTGTCGAGGAAGTTGTGGGGGAGATGGGGGTTGATTTTGAAAACCCAATCTGGACCAAGTTTGCTTGATGTGAGCATGGGGTGGTTGGGTAGATAACAAGTTGTATTCCTTTACTATTTGAAATTGTACTGCTCTATTGCAAGTCATAAAACTAATAAATCCTTGTCTAATTTTACTTGAGATTGTTTAAAAATTGACGTTGTTGAACAATCTATGGCCTCTTAGGTCTCTTTCTACGGCTCCATATTTGCTCACTCAAGAAGATCGGAGAGACTTCATGGCTGTGTTTCCAGACGTTGTCAGAGAGATCGTGGAGCATGACAAGACCACGCCAGAGCTGGCAAGCCTGTACACCAAAGTAAGGATTTTGAGAATCAGTCTAATTCATCCTTGAAGTGGTTTTTGCTGTACCAATCATTCCGGGTTAGGTGCTTTGATTTTGAACCCATGGCATCACGTTTTCAGTATTACCTGTTTCATGATATTCACGAGTTTTTTGCGAGGTTCGTAAATAGTTAGTTCCAACCCATTGCAACACCCTTCTTAAAATCATTCTTTGACTCCCATATCCCCCGGCAAAAAAACTACATCATCCACTTGGCTTGATAGATACTTACATGTATCGATAAATATCTATCTAAAAATCTTTTCAACTCAGCACATTGTTTAATTTTGTTAAATTCGCCATATAATCTATTCTTATTTACCTGGATAATGAAATTAAAAACGCCTCGAGAATGCCTCAGAACCTTTGAAAAGCTTGACTCGCTCTCATGTTGCCAAGCGCAACTGGTCTAGTGTGAGTGCATCACCTTTTTGGTGTAATGGGCTAGTGGTCATAAGTAGAAGATCAATCAACCGTATCTAAGAACCAAGGCCAAAATCTTGACTTTTTCCAATTTCAGTTTTGCTGATTTGTATAAAATGACCAAATTCTTTAAATTGAAGATATTGGGTAGACAGAAGTTCTTGTGGTGATTCCAACAAGTGGAAAACAAATTTTGCAGCTCTGGTAGTTTTCGATTTATTAAGAATTGGGAAAGTTATAAAAAACTAAAAAATGTCTCACTAAAACTGCAATACTTTATCCCGAACGGTTGAAGCTACCGCCGTGTTGATGTTCTCATTAGATTCAACAAAGAAAAATTTATAGAGAATGATGCCTCACATGCCTATGTCTAACTTTTCCTGAAAAGCACGAATTTTTCCCCGCTTCAGCAGCTGTTTTACTGGCCTTAAAATTAAGGTAGGATTCTGTCGAGGCGTTAGGACGCAGACGGACGCATAGACACTTGTTTAAGAAGTGGTTCTGAGTAAAAGTATGTATGTGAAAATTTGTTTCTGAAGCTTCGATCCGATTATCAATTCCACGACGATTACAATACTTCCATTTAATTCGAAAATATGGAAGTAAGAAAATTGGTTCTGTTGCGTTTGTTGAATAAAAAGAGATTGAAAACATGGTTTTTCAATGTAATACATATCTATTGCCCAGATTCTTCAGTATAATGTATCCAGTGGAAAAAAGCTCCGGGGTCTTTCTGTCGTCTACAGTTACCGCCTTCTCATCACTCCTGAACGGTTGACTCCTGAAAACGTCACGTTATCCCAAGTGCTTGGATGGTGCGTTGAGCTGGTGAGTTGACCTATCAGACCTAATCATCCATTATAATGTATTAGCGATAGCTTTGCCCTATCTGTGCAGAATGTCCTTGTTCCCCCGAAAATCCCACAATTTTACTGTCTTGGTTTTGTAGTCCTTGGGAATGATGGAATCTATTCTTCAACGCTTGATACTTTAGTGTAAACGTATGCCTCACTTCAAACTAGATTTTCTGCTTTCAATCATGAAAATTTATACTGTACTTGTTGAATATCATTGGTCAAATATTTACGCTATTTACAGGTCCAGGCGTTCTACCTTGTATTAGATGACGTGGTCGATGAATCAACTACCAGACGTGGACGGCCATGCTGGCATATGGTACCTGAAGTTGGCTTGAAAGCAGTCAATCATGCACTTTTGATCGAAGGTGCTGTCTATAAGCTTCTCAAGAAGCATCTGTCGGGTACTCCAGCATATCTGCCAATCCTGGAATTGTTTCATTCTGTAAGTTTATGATTTGATGTTCACTGTTGGTATTCACTGTTGAGAATTTTAGCTTTCCTATCTACGGTGCTGTCTTGATTTTGTTTGCTTGTCAATAAGCGCTTTATTATCTTCCAAATCAAGCGAGCACCCCAAAACACAAACTTTTTCTTAATCGCTTCACTGTGATGACTTACATTTTGATCGACCGTGAGTAAAGTACTACTGTACCTATTGTATTTTGCATTATCATGCAGTGTAAAGTGTTTTTTGTCTGATGGTGATCTTTTGTGGATGTAATTTCCAGACCACTTTGCTGACGTCCCTTGGTCAAGTTCTGGACTGCAATACAACCAATAATAGTGGAGTCTGTTTCGATAAAATAAACATGGAGCGATACAACTTAATAATAACCCACAAGACTGCACACTACACATTCTACTTACCAGTAGCGACTGCTATGTACTTGGTGAGAATAACGCATAATATTAGACTTAACTCCCATTACCTATGGTTCATCATCATTTATTTGAATCCTATAATAAATGGTTAGTGATAAAATAGTACAATCTTATGAGAAATCATAGTACCTGCAATCTTATTAGAAATCATCAAAAAATCATGTTGTGTCTCGATCTTGTGATTTTGAGGAGGTGACTGGAATGCTCGTACCCTAGAGTATAATGACATTATACATTGTACCTATATGAAGTCGAATTTTGCCCTTTAAGTATTAAGGGTAAAATTCAACTTCATAATTCCACTGCGCGTTTTATAACCACCAACTTTAATTGTTAGGTCATCTTAGTAACATGTGTAGCCTTCAGCTGGAACAACTTGGGTTACTCCCAAATTTTTCAACAACTCCAATCATTGTGGAATAACTATGCCCATGTTTTTCTTATGACCTCAGTCCATTCTGATCAACATTATTCTGAAACTTTATTCGATCCATCTACTGTTCTAATGTGAATATTTATTGTGCAGAAAGCTGTGGATTGAAGTCAGTAACTAGTCCAATTGCGGGTTGGAAGCAGTAGTGGCTTGAGGCAGTTTCAGGAGGGGACATATTTGTAGGTTCGCAATAGTGTGATTTTATTATTGAAATGCCACTAACAAACAACAACATGTTGTGAGGCATGACAAACTAACAAAATGCCACATTTCCTCAAACTGTAGACTTATGAGCTGTAGACTTTATGAGCTTAGTTTGGAATGGAAATTTTGGCCTAAATTAAAGACTTCTTATGGTTAGGTGGCATGGCTGTTTGCACGTGTCTATCCTCAGGTTGGAAACAAGTGACTTTTTTCATTCTCATCCAGCAGAGTGATTCAGTACTTACCTAATAGAAATCATGATGAGGATGGATAGATTTTTAGGATCTCTTCCCCGTTCATTTCACAATAATTTTAGATCACAGTGAGCGAGAGGAGCTTGAGGAAAGCCTGGAGCAATGTGAGGTTTGTGGGGGGACAAAAAAATCCACTATTCCCCTCAACTGAAACGGTCGTTCTTTAGGTTACATCTACTATTTATGTTTTTTTTATTTTATTCACAGGCAGGAGTATTCAATCCTGAACAACATCGACAGGCAAAATCGATACTCATTGAAATCGGCCGTTATTTCCAAGTGCAGGTGAAAAAATTTTAACAAATTTGATGTTTCCGTCTTTCTTGTAGTTGATAATGCTTTTATCTCTTCATTCTTGGTAGTATCGGTCGATAAATTCAATAGTTTCAGAACTGCCCCTCAGGTACCTCAAACTTCTGTGACTCAGGGTCTCATTTTGCATGAAACAATTCAACTGAATCGACAGTTATTAGGATCTATAATTCAAAAATAATTATATAAATGTGCTTGGCAAGTTGCTCGCTTTTCCTGGCCCAAAGCTTTGGCAAATTTTGCTAAAATATCAAATTTTGGTACATTATTTCCAGGAATAATGTACTAATGGGGGGGGGGGGGTCAGGCAATTTTTTTTACAACAACTCCTCAAATTTTTTTTCTCTCACTTTTCAGAGGGTCTAGTACACAGATGTGCAATAAAAATTTTTTGTCCATCCGCCGTCAGCAGCAAATCGCATAGAAAGAGTGGTCCGAAAAAAAAAATACGAGCGTTTAGCAAATCTTCCTGTGACGTGCACGATGGTTATATCAATGGGTTAATAACAGATTATGAATCATCCTAGATATGCTACGTTTGCGTTTCAGTATTAATGTCTGTATTGATGATACAAAAATAAACCTCGGTGCAAAATTATCAGCAGATTTTTTCTACAAGTCCATCTTTGCATACTTGCTGAAAATGTTTGATGACGAATTTCGTATTTTGACTGCAGGATGATTACTTGGACGTTTTTGGAGAAAATACTGGGAAAGATGGCACTGACATACAAGATGGAAAATGCTCGTGGCTAGCTGTGGTTGCGTTGCAGAGAGCGACTCCTCAACAAGAGAAGATCTTCAAGGTCTTCACTCAATGCATTAGTTTACAAATTTTTCCTGTTTGTTCTGTACAAAGCTATAACTATATCCAATTCTGCGGCATAAAAATCGTTCAAATCTCAGAAATGAACATAACATGTTCATAACATGTTCATATGTTCATGTTGATATTATCCTTTCATATGTCCCCTCTTTTTGTATTCCTTCGTATCAACAACTCTTGAATACATTATAACATTACTATAACAAGTACAGTATTATAACAGTACTATAACAATACTATTGGTATTTCATATCAACGAACATTCATATTGTATTGCAGGAGCACTTCGGAAAACCGGGGAAAGAGAATGTTGACGCAATCAAGAGCCTGTACGAGGAAATGGGACTGCCTCGCGTCTATGAGAAATACGAAGAGGAAACATACAACATGATTAACATGCGTATCCAGCAGCTAAGTGCAGGGCTGCCTCATGAGCTATTTTTTGGTTTGGTTGAAAGAATTTACGGGCGAAAAAAATAAGGCTGGCAGAGAGGATTGTTTTTCAAGAGGCTTGTTTTCTTTTTTCATTACTATGAATTATTTTTGTTTAAAGAAATTCATTTCTCATTTCTTGTTGAAAAAAATTCTTTTGAAAGTACACTAGATTTAGTTCATCCTGATAAAAACGCTATTCAGTTTAATAACAACGAATTTGTTCGTAGTATTTATACAATAAGTATTCTCAATCACCGTGGCGGCTTTATTTTCATTTTATTATAGTTTTTTTTTATTCGCAAACCATAAATGAAGTTGGTTTCAAAGAAATATATATATTTGCAAACATATACACTGAAAATATAGCCTCCAACTTTGTTGTAGATCAACAGCCATAATATGGCCATAATAAGGACCATATTATGGTCATGATTGTTTTTTCACCATCACTCCAAGATTTATTTTTGCTAATTTACACACCAAAGAGTAGACGTAATTGCATAGTAATGAATTATGCTTGTGTAACACTCACCTTGATAGAACATTCAAGGCAGAATGTGCTCAAATTTTTCATTAAATTATTGTGTTCTGAAAGGAAAATGAGTTGAAATAATCATTAATCTACTCCACAAAGGAGGGAGTTACTCATGCTAACTTGAATTGTATCATATTATGATACAACGATCATAACATGATCGTTTTGGTGTTCTGGCTGTGGTTGAGAGTAAAGTCTGGAATTGGGGTTTCATCAACATTCATGAAGATCAGCAATTGTGTCCCCCTCTGTAAAATATGATGACCCCTGTTTTCATAGCTTCCTCTTCCATTTGTTGGTCACTTACTTTTTGCCCTCATCAAGAGAATCAATTTCATGTTAATTGAACAGGTAAGAAAGGGTGTCTGTCAAACATTACACCCGGCGGAGTCGCCATCATATTTCAGTTAGAAAAAAATCATACATTTTGCGAAACATGATTTTTGTATGGAGGGTGGAGGGCAAATGCAGAGAAACGTCATTATTTATCTCTAACTCTCATTGAGAACGTTAATTCCGTTAAGATACCCAAAGTCTTCATTGGTTACTTAACCCACAGAAAATCAAGATGTAGTGTTGTCTTCCCATGTTGTGCCTTTATTGTGCCAAACGATTTGAATGTGTTATAGCTTCAATGATATTAAATGTTTCAACTGACAATTAGTTGTAATATATTTTTCTACACCACAATCTGTTATTCTCTTTTATCCTCAGTTTCCAATAGATACTAAATCACTCGCGGAGAAATTGTAGAATCCCATAATTCGAATGAAAACTCAAAAAATGAGAGAAAAAAAGTCTGTTCCACTATTAAGGTACAATTGTAGACCAGTTTCAGTTATTAAACCACCATCAGTCGCAGTTAAGCACTACGGTCTACAATTGTACCGTAATAGAGTAATAGACTTTCTTTTCTCTCATTTTTACTTTTATATTTACAGAGTAAATGGAAGTATTGTAATCGTCCTAAAATCAAGAATCGGGACGGAGCTTCAGAAAAAACTTTTACCTATACACATTCACTCAGAACCGTATGGCGCCCGTTTTGCGTATGGCGGACGGACAAAAATTTTTTTCGCAGATATGTGTTCTAAATCCCCTAAACGTGAAATAAAAAATTTTCAAGGGGTGTTGTAAAAAAAATTTCTCAACCGATTACATAGGTACATTATTTCTGGAAACCTCCTATAGAATTTTCATGGTTTTGGTTTCAAACGGTGTAGGGTTGTTCGAACTGCTGTACGACATCACTTTTCCTCCCAAACGGCTGGAGATGGAATCTCGTGATTTTGTTCGTTGAATGGGTAGCTTCTTAATAACTACATTGCTTTGTGCCTAAATTTTTAATCTCACAAATATCATGGAGCAAGCACAGTCAGTCCTTGAAGTACTAATACTTAGAATTAGAAAAACAGTATAATACCAATTCTTTTTGGCACATGAACAGACCAGTCTACAAGGATGAGAATTTCACTATGGGCAAACCGATGAGTAACTAGGAGGTGGGAGATCGTTTTCATAATTAGACTGAACGACCTCGTCATAAGATGGTGGAGGTCTTAACAGTCGGTCTATCGCAACTGGTTGGGCACTGAAAGTTGCTGGATCCGATGAATTCCTCAGACGAGCAGACTCTTCCAGCTCAATGCTTTCCATCCTCGAGACCTGGTCAGAAACATTTTACAGATTTGCATAATCAGCATTAGTATGGTCCATTTTTGCAACAAAAAAACAAAAACTCTATTTTGAAGGTGATGCCGAGGGTTTAGAATTTTTTGAGTCTTTTTCTGGATTTACCATAGGATAGGGCGTTTTTTCCAGAAAATTAGAAAAAATTTTCTATCTTCTGTTCATTTTTTCTAAATTAGTCTGGCTCGAATAAAGTTTTTGCCAATTTAAGGGGGCTCCACTGAACAGATTTTGAATTTTTTGAGCCACTTCACCCTCAATATTCTGGATTAGCCATAAATTTCCTGTAACAGGAGAGTTTGTATGGTATTTTTGGGCGTCTGTACAATTATCTATAATTTTTTGAACTAGAAAAACCTGCGGATCTGGATTTATCACCATCAAAATATAGATATTGATCGTTTTTCCCGCGATGGTGATTTTTTCTCTGTAAACCTGCGTTATACGATTTATTCTTATTTATGGACTGCAGTGACGGCAAATAGTAGTAGCCTGAGCGTTCGACTCGATTTGAGTTTTTTTGTTCAGCGTTAAACTAGAGTCAGTAGCAAATCGTTTGAAAAGATGCTTACCTCTCGAGGAGCCAAGTAGGCTGTGCCAGCCCGAAAGTCACAGTTCCTCCTCAGTGAACATCCAGCTTTTAGATGAAAATGGAAGATGACAACCTTGATGAGGGCGAGTAGGAAAAGCACCAATGCTGCTGCTACACAAAATAATAATGAACTGTTACTTTTTCACGTTTTGCGCTTGGGCTGGAAATGCATTATCAAGTCGTCAATGAACTTTTGCCGCAGCCAACGAATCACAAACATTGTTTTCAGTACTGTAACCATGGAGGGAGGCCAACGTGGCTCCAGAGTTGTGGTAGAGCCAGGAAGGAGGAGCTTCGTCATAATGCTCCTTCGGAATTTGGCCGGTTCATTTGTGTTCTTTTTGAAAAATGAGCAACAAAATTATTTGTCGACAGAGTATAAATGGATTTAACTTATGCAGAGACAATATACAAATTGGAGACAGTTCCCAACACTTGGGTTGCATCCATATGCGCATAGGGTTTGTACTTTTACCACAAGGATACTTTATCCTGGTCCTCTGCAGATTGTGAACTGGTCCAAATTACCCTACAACTTTGGAGCCACATCTGCCTCGCTCCTCCAAAATGCTACAACATTGTTGTTAATAGTGCTCACCTTCCGAAATTTGAACAATGATTTCGACCAATTCTGGAATAGAACGTTCTGGTTTTTGGCCCACAATTTGAAAATTATTGTAACTCAGGAACCGACGGTCATTCAGTGCTTCAACTGTCGACGAAAAAAATTATTCATACATAGTTGAATCTTGGTGTGAGCTAAAATTCAATTTTTACTTCCATATTTACACAGTAAATGGAAGTATTGGAATCGTACTAAAATCGAGAATCGAAACGGAGCTTCAGAAAAAACTTTTACTTTTACACATTTAATCAGAATCATTTCCTGAACAAGTGTCTGAGTGTCCGTGCCTGATGTCATTTACAAAAATGGCCATAGCTCCCTCAATTCTCAACCTTTTTTTTTCAAATTTCTTGAACTTGAATGTTGTTTGTCTTGGCAAGACCTAACACCCTTTTCAATCAGAACTTGAATTCGAAGTACTTCCGATATATTTGCATTTTAAGTGTTTTATATTTTATTTTTCTCCAACCACAAAAATGAACCGATTTGAGCGGTTTTGGTCTTAAAATCTTTTTTTTTCATGTAGAAAATGTGGATATTTTTTATACTCCGATAACTTGTAGTATTTTTATTTTAGCCGAGTTTTAAAATTTGCATAGTGAGTTTTTTGATCTTTTGACCTAAACACCCTCAAAAGCAGTCAAAATATGATCAAATTGTAGGTATCACACTTCTACTTTTCAAAATATGGAAATATTGTGCACCACTGGTTTTCGTTTCGATAACTTGACGTATTTTGGTCTTAGGCGGGTTTTAAAATTTGCATAGTGTGTTTTTTGACATTTATCATTGCATTTTGATAATTGCATCCACCAAATTAGTCAAAATCAAATTGCTTTGGTTCAAAAATTTACGTATCAAAATATGGAAGTATTGCAGGTAGATAATAGACTGAACTTGCTGTTTACGTGATGCTTCCTCCAATACCGCACACGCTTTAGTAGGTAACTAAATACCTACCTGCCCCTGGATGCTTTATTTGGATAGCCAAGTATCCATATAGAGCATTCACTTCTATAATGTAATGATTACATTCAGGATAACTATAACGTTTCAAGAAAGCCATAATGAGCCATAAAAATTAACTCACTGTGAACGGGGCAGCAGTTATTCACATCCCATCTGACAGAGCACCATTCCTTGGGAATGCACCGACCGTCGGAGCAGTTCAACTTATTATCGCCACATGGATGCGGACCTTGAAACAGGATGAAAAGAAATGTACACATCCGTAAGCATACTGACTGATGGATGATATTATACTGAAAACAGTTAGGAGCTTTGATCCCTCCTATCTGTAAGTAAAAGTAATACGAGTAAAAAGAGTACGTAATTTTTTTGTCACCTACAATCGGTCTGAATGCGTCCGTGCATGAAACAAAACATAAAAATTGACAATAATAGACATTAATTAAAGTTCGATCTGAAACACAATTTCGAAAAAATCCCGACTGCTGGCTATTGAAGTCTATTCGAGTGACAATTAAAATAGGCTGATAAAAAAACTGATGCAGTTGAGTAAGGAGTAGTGATTTTCAGCTCAGATTGATGTTGCAAAAATCAGCGAGATGCAACACGATCAATGCAATAATTTGGGTAATTAATTATTATTAAGCCTATCAGCCCCTGTTTAATTGATTGAGATAGTTCAACTCAATTGAAGTTGAGAGTTCTTTGATACTTAATTCGGGACGAGTGTGCGGAGGTCATAGTATAACACTATTGATGGCACTAACCACATCTTTCAGCATCTTCGTCCCGATTGTTGGAGCAATCTTGACGACCATCACAAACGAAACGGTCGGGAATGCACACGCCAGAACTGCACTGAAATCCAGCGCAAGATTTTTCTGGAACAAATCGTAATTTTCGCAATCAAGGGACATGAAGAGGCATGAGACCAACAAAGGTTTGAACTGATTTTGCCCATGCTAGGCTTACCTATGTTCTCTCCCGATCAACTCTTGAGAGAGTTACCATGGTCAACTAAAATGACTTCTAATAGGTCTTTTGGAAACTCCTACTCTTATGGACAGGGGTTTCAACATGACTTTCGACCCCCTGAATTAATTTGTGAGTTGTTCTCTTTCTGTTCATATAGGTAGGCCTACCTACCATTTATTCTGAATCGTTGTAGGTATTTACTATGTACTCAAAATACTGTAGGTTCGTACATCAAATACCACCGACCAAACAGAGATAGACGATCTTCATGAATCAACTATTGAGTCAGTTGACAGACTATAAATTTCCAATTTCAAATCTAGGGCTAAAATGTAGGTGTCGCTGCCTACCTTATGTGGCAGGCATGATTGTTAAGCATTACCTATTATTCTTTTCTCTCTTATATTTTACACTTGGGTAATTGGTTCCAACTTACTTTTAACCAAAATATTTACAACTCTATACACGCTGAGATTATTGAGATCGTCGTTGCAATTGTCATTTCGAGAACAATATCCACACTTGTACTCCCCCGAGTCATTAGCAGTCAATTTGGGAATAACAAAAGTGGAACCTCCGCTTACCGCAGTCGTATAAAAATCTCTGGAAAAGTACAAAATGTTGCAAGAAAAATGCGATATAAACCAAAATTTGGTTTGTATTATTTAATAATAAATCCAAAAGGAAAGTTGGGATAAACCCGCATTTTTCCGCCAAGCTGAACGGAGAACATTCACGTTTTTTTGATGATATGGAATGCTTGCATGCTCGATTCTTTCAAGAAACATGTTTGAATGGGCGGCTTTAGTTCCAGACCAGATATTTACCTACTGCCTATGATCCAACAGTTGGGCGGACGGGGTGGACTTTTTTATTAAAAGGACGAAGTAAGTTTATCGTACCTATCCACTTTTTTCTGGGAATTGTTGAGGTTGAATAACCTTACCTACTCCGGCCCTCTAGAATGGATTTTGCTTGTCCTCTAATTTCATCCCCCCCCTTCCCCCTAGCCTTGGGGGACATCTTTGGAATCGAACTCATCATTTTCGCTCATACATACCCACCCAAACCAAAGCTTACCCAGCAGCGGCAGGTGTCACCCATGTCACATTGTTCTCTGGTTGACTAGTGCGGCAGCTGAGTTTGAGTTTGTCACCAACATTTTTGACAACGTAGTTGTCAGCCGCGGAGTTTGATGCCGTCAATATGATCACTGCCTCATTGTCATATCCAGCCTGGAATCCTGTAATGCACCCGTTTTCATGGCCCATTAACAATTTCCGAGTACCTACCTATCTACAATTTTTCATTTATCCTACCAGTCTGTAAGTATAGGTAGGAAGGTATTTTAATAAAATAACTCCCTTTCCAATCCTCTACCAGAGCATAATATGCCCATTTGTTTCCACTCGCCTCAGGAAACAAATATCAGAGTCCAGTCAAATCCCCTTTTCCCCAGCCTTCCGACCATGCACGACCCTAGAGTAGGCAGATTTTTAGGCTTCACAGTAGGTTAATCAACTATTAAAGCGTGTTTTGTACTGTCAAATGACGTCTTTTTAGTGCATTGCTTTTCATTAAATCACATCGTAACGTGTGAGTAGATCGTTTATTCGCTACTTTTTTAAATAAGGTTAAAGAACCCCCCTTCTTTACCATTTGGTGTTATTATCTCTGTTTGAGTCTAGCTCGTATTTAAAAACCTGGCCAGTTATATTTTTATATATGTTTTTATATTTGTTTTAATTGGTGTTGCCGTGCTCTAATGCTAAACAATAATCTTCAACATTTGCAATAGAAACCAGAATTATGGGCATCTCCCCCCAAAAATCAGACAGTGGTCACAGTGTGACTGAATAGACCTGTCTCCAAGCCCTGAGGAAGAAAATATAAGTTTTCGAATGCTCGGCGAAAGAGGCAGTTTCTCTGAAGACCCTAACCCTGATAATTGACGTCAAAATATTATAACGGGTCGATCCTAAAAAAAGATCCATATTACATTCAATACCTACATATATTTTTTGGAATGCCTATAATTTTATTCGCGGGCAACTAAGTAACCACAATGTTTTTGCTCATACTTGAAAATAATTAGATTCTCTTCTGGAAGAGACAAAAATGTTTTTTTCCTGGTTACCCAATCACCCAGACTTGAAACCTTGCTATCAGATTCACTCGAAATTTGGAAAGTTTGATTTTGTCATTTCACCCCCACAGCCCTTGAAATCAAATAGGCAATTTTATGGTTTATACCTACGGCATTCAAATAATAAATAAATAATGCAGTCGCATTCTGAGAAAAGTACACCATGAGGTGCGTTGATAGCTTCCTTGGGGATCCGATAAACTAAAATCATAGAATTTTACCATGACCCATTGTAGGTGGTACCATCATAAAACCATGACCACAGAAAAAGTTTTTGACCATACCTACACCATTACCATCCATCACCAAAGCATTTTTTGTTATGTTACCCCACACCACGCTAGTGTTAAGAGAAGGCCAAGAAAATGATTAGAATAGTAACAGTCAATAAGGATTTTATTCAGCATTAATGAAGCGGACATGAACACAAAGTGAGTCAATTCGGTTAACTACTGCCAATCACATACAAAATATTAAGAAAATACCCCAGACATTTCCATAAAGTTAGGTACTTTAGTAATAAGTAATCAAGCTACAAATTGTTAGTAAGCACAGAACAATTGAATAGAATAAATTGTTGAACAGGTAGACCGCTGTATTGTACCTCTAATGGAGAACAACAAGTAAATAAGTACAATCAATGCATTAATCATATTAGGGCTGCAGATCTTTCCGGTGACGTCCGGCACATAGCGCTGTTTGTGGGCCCAATTAAATTATGAGGCCTAAGAGGATAATCATTTATGAACAGTGAAATTTGAGTCCCGATTTTTACATGAGACCGGAACATGAAAGCAACGCGCATACAATAATCCACAGCCTACAGCGCGATAAATTTAATAGTAAACACGATGCCCGCAGGACTCGGGCTTACCTCTTTGCCCACGTTGCCAAGGAAGCCAGAACTAGAGTTACTCACGTGCCCGAGGATACTTCATGCTTGTACTTGCTTATGTAAGGAAGGCACTCATTGAACTGAGCATGGTTAATTGAAAAGTAATTATGAGTACAGTTGAGCGTTATACCATTGAAAACCTTGTCATGATAGTATGTAAGAATTTTATTCAAGTGTACCATACTTAACTGATGTCTTTCACAGGGGTTTGTACAACTGACGAAAGAAACGGAAGAAAAGGAACCTTCACAGTAAATTGTTATCAAGAGTCGAACGGGAGTCAGTTCTGTTTATTTTGATTTCTGCGGGTAGTGCGAAAGTTGCATTGCAATTGCAGAGAAGTGGGCAAGCAGTGAAAAGTAGGTACCTATCTGCTACACTTTTTATATAGTGGTGAAGCAACATGAGAAAGTGTGTCGCTGTGCCTTAACTGTTAACAGCTCCCGTTACGTGGAGTGATACTCCATCCAGCTGTGTTCAAAACTGGAGTAGACGTACCTATATTTTTCGATTGGAACCCATACATGACTCAAATAATGAATATATTCTCCAGGTACCAACCTACCATGACACAATACCACAGTACTCAATAGTGAGTCAATCGTGACAGAAGTGAATGACAGTGCCTGGAGCTATTTGTGGCCGAATGTTGTCATCTTCGTGACAGTTCAACAATCAGTAAGGTAATTTTGTTCTGTATTTTTGAAATTTTACTATTACTTCTAAATAGAAGAGTTGAACTGGTCGATTCGTATTGCCATAAGTGGGGTGTGCCGAGGTGCTTAGCGTTAATGTTGGTACATTATTTCCAGAAATAATGTACCTATGCTATCGATCGAGCAAAATTTTTTTTTTGTTTTAAAAAAATCCACGTCAATGCTGCTATGAAGTCCAGCAAATTGAACCAGGCCCGTACCCAGGATTTCAATTTGGCGGGCCATCGCCAAAAATTATTTATTTTATAGTTCATTGAATGCACCAAATGCCGGACGCAGCAAGATGAAAATGGCAGAAGATGAATGAAGGATTAATTATGTCAGTTAGACCTGCAACCTTACTTAAGAAGATGAAACAAAAAATTAAGATTGAAAAAACTGAAAAAATGAACGTCAAACTGAAGTTCCAAGCGAAACTGAAGTTGAAAATGAAACTAAAGAAGAAAGCCAAACTGAATTTTCAAACGAAACCAAAGTTGCAAGCAAAACAGAAGGTGAAAGTAAAACTAAAGCTTAAAGTTAAACAGAAGTTGATATAGAAACTCGACGGTGAAACGAACCCCCAGTGAAAATTAAAGGTTCAACAAAAAGGAAAATTTGAAGTGAAATGAAAGTCAAACTGAAGTTTCAGTGAAACTGAAGTTGAAAATTAAAATAAAGATGAAAGTCAAACTGAAGTTTCTAGTAAAATGAAACTAAAGTTGGAAGCAAAACGGGAGGGGAAAGTAAAACTAAAGTTGAAAGTTGAACAGAAGCTGAGATAGAAACTTGAAGTTGAAACGAACCCCTGGTAAAACTTGAAGGTGGCACAAAAAGGGAAATTTGAAGTGAAAGTGAAATTAAAGTCAAACTGAAGTTTCAAATTAACCTAAAGATCAAAGTCAAACCGAAGTTTCAAAGTGAAACTGAAGTTGAAAATGAATTTAAAGTTGCAAGCAGAACAGAAGGTGAAAGTAAAACTAAAATTGAAAGTTGTAATAGAGTCTTAAAAGTGAAACAAGAAGGGAATGTTGAAGTGAAAATGAATATGAAAGTCAAACTGAAGTGTCAAGTGAAACTGAAGTTGAAAATAAAACTAAAGATAAAAGTCAAACTGAAGTTTCAAGTAAAATGAAACTAAATTAGCGAGCAAAACAGGAGGTGAAAGTAAAACAAAGTTGAAAGATGAACAGAAGTGGAGATAAAAACTCAATGGAGAAACAAACCCCCGGTGGAACAAAAAGGTGGAAAGCTGAAGTGAAAGTGAAGTTGAAAGTCGAATTGAAGTTGCAAGCAAAACTAAATTGCCACTGAAATGAAAGGTGAATGTGGTTTCGTCAGTTTTACTAGCAACTTTAGTTTAACTTTCAACTGCAGCTTCACTTGCAGTTCGACTGTCATCTTCAGTTTCACTTCAAGTTTCAGTTTTATTCCACGGTTCTGTTCCACATTCAGCTTTACTTTTACTTTCAATTCAACTTTCTCTTTTTTTGTATTTCAACTAGGTATATCTTTTTTCCCAATTTCATCGTTCACTTTTTATTTCACCTTAAAGTTTCACATTCAAGTTTCTGTTTCTACTTCAGTTTTGCTTGCAACTTTAGCTTTACTTTCACTTGAAACTTCAGTTGCACTTGCATCTTGCAAGTTTGGCTTGCATCTTCAGTTTCAGTTTTACTCCAAGGTTGATTTCCAGATTTAGCTTTTACTTTTGCTTCAACTTTCAGTTTTCGTTTTACCTAGTAGTTTCACTTTTCTTATCACCTTCGAGTTTCACTTCATGTTTCACAGCCAAGCTTCTATTTACAAGTTCAGTTTCACTTGCAACTTCATTTTTACTCTCACCTCCAGTTTTACTTTCAACTTCAGTTTGAATGGCAACTTTAGTTCAACTTGCAACTTCAGTTTCAGTTTCAGTTTTACTCCCGAACTTTCCTTTTTCGTTTCACCTTCACTACCAATGTCACCTTTGAATTTCAATTCATGTTTCGCATTCCCATTTCAACTTCAAATTCATTCGAAACTGTAGTTTTACTCTCACCTTCGCTTTCACTTAAACATCAATTTTACTTTCACACTCACTTTTACTTCAACTCCAGTATGACTTCCATATCATGTTTAATTTTTAGTTTCAACTTGACTCCAAGGGTAAGTCCCAGATTCACTTCATCTTTCTCTTTTTGTTTCACCTTCAACTTTCACTTTTCTTTTCACTTCCATGTTTCACGCCATGTTCCACATTCAAGTTTCTATTTCAACTTCAGTTTCACTCGCAATTTTAGTTTTACCTTCAGGTTTACTTCTTTTAGTAACATAGCGTCGTTTTCCCAAAATCATCCCGTTTGTGTGAGATAGAATTCTATAGTTTGTCGAAACGTGTTCTATAGTGTTCAACTGGTTGGCAGGTTGCAATGACATCGGGGTCTGTCCTTCGATCTGAATCGTCTGAGGATGAGTTCGACTTCCTGTTCAAGATTGTCTTGATAGGCGACTGCGGTGCTGGTAAAACATCCGTTGTCCAGCGTTTCAAGACTGGCCATTTTGTCGAACGACATGGTAACACGATTGGGGTTGATTTCTCAATGAAATCTGTCACAATTGAAAACAAGAAGATAAAGGTAAGAAAGATAATTGTGAAGCTTGTCTTCAACCCAGTATGGAATCTACTCAATCATACGATTATTTGAGTGCAAGTGAATTACGTCATAAAACCGGACTGTATTCTGTATGTTGGTGTTCATTTTTTGACAAATCTACCCATTTAAATGTAATGTGTCAATTTCGGGAAATATTTATTTGATTTGGTATTCCCCGCAATTCCGGGTGCAAAAGTGCCTAAGCAACAATGCTACTCTTTCCACAGAGATCAGTATGCCATTCTAGAAAATTAGAGGATATTGAACAATTTTTGTAATTATGTGTCTATGAGAAGGCATATGACTTTGTGTTTGAGGGAGATGGTTGCTAATATTCAATCGATATCATGGTAAAAACTGGTTTTAAATGGTATTTTCCGCACCTTTCCACAATCCACGAAGACGCGCACTTGTGAATCCGCATTAATGATCCAAAAATTATAGGAGCACAAAATTACAAGATTTGTTTTCCCCTCGGTGATTTCCCTTCTGCCCCACTGTTTTCTTTTTGGCCTCATGTTTCAGCTCCAGATTTGGGACACTGCTGGGCAAGAGCGCTTCCGAACTATCACTCAGAGTTACTATAGGTCTGCTAATGGCGTTATTATAGGTAAGTCATCACGTTGGTCCTTTGTAATATTTTCTAGCTGAGGCCTCTAATACACCTTGGTCAATGCAGTTATGGGTTTCTGCTACTCGGTTCAATTAGTGGACGTCTGCAGACATTCTGCTTACCTCGAGAATTCAAAAAATTGCCCATGGGCACCTTGTTCAAATACCTGGGTTCTTCCATCTAGAATCCACTCAATACTAATTGTCCAATTGTTGATATCTGTTCCAGTATACGACATAACTAAAAGATCTTCCTTTCTTAATCTTAATCGATGGATCGAAGAAGTAAGGAGGTACACAGCATCAAACGTTCTTCTCATCCTAATTGGTGAGTCCATTCTTCTCCTTTTCTGATCGGATTGCCCGGGCAATATGCATCAAGTTGGAGCAAACCACAACTTTCAAGACTAGTTTCGTCAAAATCGGATCAGTAGTTCAATACGAAGTGAAAATCGAAATTTCGTCCAGCCACTTCGTATCAAACGGCTGTGGTTTGCTCCAACTTGATGCATATTGTCGAATCCAATCAAAAAAATTTAAGGGGCCAAAAACCCAAAAAACTGTTTTTGAGATCATGATTTTTTGACTAGAGACTAGTACTCTAGAGTTAATTCAGAGGTTTCCCTTGTCAGAGGTGCACGTTACCAAAAATTTGCTAAATTTTTTTTTTGAAATTGGACCACTTCTATGCGTTTTGTTGATGACGGCTTACGGAGGATGGACAAAAAATTGTTATTGCAGATTTGTGTTCTAGAACCTCTGAAACGTGAAAGAAAATATTTTCAGGGGGTGTTGTAGAAAAATTTTGCTCGATCGATTACATAGGTACATTATTTCTGGAAATAAATCACTAGACTTTTTTTCACCTACTCTGTCCAGTTGGTTAAAATGTATTGTGTTGATTTTACGATTCCATTGATTTCAGGGAACAAATGCGATCTACAGTCACTCCGTGAAGTTGAAGTTGAGGAGCGAGAATCGGTTGTGGAGTACATACCAGAAATTATATGTTCTATGGAAGTTTCAGCCAAAGATAATACTAATATTGAGGAAGCTTTTATTTTATTAGCTTCCGAGCTCAAGGTAAGCTGATCCATCTTCTGCACTATGGATATGATTTTTGTTATATGTATGCGCAGGTTTAATGTGTGCTGATCATTCTTGAACAAGCCCTCATAATTGTCTGAGAAAATATTCGGAGCAGACATTGTGAGGTCTGCATAGGGGCTCATTTTTCAATGGGGACGTGGGAAAATCTGTGCACCAACCACAATATTTCAAAACAAAAACATTCATTGTACAATATGATAGGACGTGAAATTTTTGAGGCATTTCTCTGTGATGAGGATGAGGCAAAATAATTTGTTCGAGCCCTTGCTAATTAGCATGAAGGATGTTAAAGGCTCACTGCAACTGCAATAATTTCTGGACGGATTTTTCATTTGGATGAATCTCATTAGATTCTGCGCCAAACATTTGATCTAATACAATCTATTCATCTATTTATTGTAGTTATTAAAGCAAAAAAATACAGTTTTTTCATTAATATTCTAACAGATTATTAGCTTTATTTAATATTGAAGTAACAACTTGTCAACTCGTCAGAACCAGCTAGACATAGAACCTAATTTTTGGTAGGAATCAAGACTTTTTTGGAAACTACTCCCCATTTATTGGGACACCCTGGATGTTGGATGGGCCGTTTTATTGCATATCCGGACCCTACGCCCTTTGCAAAGTGAACCATCTAATTTTTGATTAGGTGAGGGGTTGGAAAAAAAATTAAGTCACCATTTTGCTGTAGGCACTGGGAGACACAAGTTCATTTTTTGTACTGGGCTATTCAAATTTCTCTTAAGAAATGTGTATTTCTTCATATCTTGTTTCAGAAGCGACATGACAGTTGCGCCATGGAAGAGAATAGAGACACTGTCCGATTAGGAGAAGGTAAAACGGTTAAACATTGTAGCAGTTGCAATGTGTAAGTGCCAACTTTGTGATTTGTATCTTACCACTCGTATCTATCCAGTTCCACAACTGCCGATTCATTCCAAAAACAGATCAAGAGGATAAGATAACTTTTAGAGTAATTTTACAAAGTTCATGTTCTTCTTAGAGTTCGCATTTTATTTTCCTATTGTTATATTTTCTGAACCATCCCAAGCCCAAAATGTCTGAAACCTTTGAATCCTACGGAATAACCGTCAGATTTAGGGCCGGTTTATCAATTCATAGAAAGCTAGATTTATCCAAGAACGCTTGCCCTAAATTTCACCGGTAACATATTTTCATTGTGTTAATGCAAGTGTCCTTGGATAAATCTAGCTTTAAATAAATAGATAGATAAATCTTAGTTGTTTTTTTCCACCATAAAGGACCGACTATGTTCATTTGTGTCTATCGTTTTTTTACCAAGTTACCGTTTAATATTGCACCTTTTTAGAAGGCCCGTACCTATCAGGATTTAGAATTTGATGTTAAAAAATTACTCAAAGGTTCGTTTCTGTTTCATGGCAAGAGGTCCCTGCTCTGACATCATCTTTCCAACTCGCGCCATGGCCGAATCCTCCTCCTTGTCTCAGTGAAACAGATTAGAAATTAGCTGAATTTGTCATCATTGGTCCTTTTTGGTTAGGGTGAGGGTAAGAGTGGTGTACAGATTTTCTCTCATACTTTTAATTTGCTTGGTTACTTTTGGCCTCCTTTGGGCCATCATCCGGAGCGATCTACATGAATCTGGAAGTGGCGTTACATTCTATGAATCATAGAAGGCCTGCGTGCCCCATATCGGCCTAATGCCAGATTCGGAGGTGTCCAAAACGAGTGCCTATGGTCCTCACTTCAAGAATTTATGACAGGGTTTAAACTGGAACTGACTGTAGGTTAACCCCCTACCATAGTAGATTCAATTGATAGATTTTGTTTTTATACATTTTTGTACAATACACAAACATGTCATGTTTTTTATATTTTCATTGTTATATTCACTGTACATTCATTGTAGATCGCTCCGATGATGGCCCACTGGAGGCCAAAGGTACCCAGGCCAATTAATAGCATGAGAGAAAGTTGGTACCCCTCTCTTACCCTCACCATATCCAAAAAAGATTAGAAATTGATCCAAAGCTAAATAACTCCTCTGCTGCTGGGCCCTATCAGTCAACTCGAAGATTAAACGCCAAATGGCCACTTGAAGCCATTACAAGTGCCACTTCATTTTTACTCTGCCTCTTCCAATAGATTTATCTCGTTTGATTCGTTTTTCTTAATCTCTGCTGTCACTGCTATCAGGCCATTCTGTTCGGTATAATTCAAAATCGACTCCATTCGCCAACGTATGAAGTTGTCATTGTTGCTATAAGTGACGCTGGCATTACAGTAAGTCGAATTTATTGATTTTTTTATTACTTCTTCAACATTCTTTACATTTATTTCTTAATAGGAATATTGAAAAATGATGAACACAGTGTCAATTCAGACTTGTGTTTGACCCTTCTCTTTATGATTTCGTGATAACTCCTGGAACGTGGAATTTAGTTATTATTATTCTAAAATTTCAGAATAAATTTGTATTTTAGATGGGGATTCAGAAAAACTTTTTTTCAACCCAGTAAATGAGTGGAAAACAAATTTTGTGGCTCTAGTATTTTTGATTTATTAGGAATTGGGGGAAATTTGGAACAAATTTTCAGGGGGTGCTGAAAAAAAATTTTCCTGACCGATTACAAAGGTTCATTTCTTGAGAAAAATTAACCAAAAGTTTGAAAACGTGCCTGCTAAAGAACAGCTGATGCAAAAGCCGTTATAATTATGACTCATTGAAGATAGATGTATCGATCCAAATTTGATAGTTGTCAGCTGATTGGTGTAAGGGTCAACAGAAACAGACACCTTTTATGCCGAGCTTGCAATTATTATCTATATATTCATCGTCAGGGCTTGAGTCCATTGGGGCTCTACAAAATATCCTCAAGATCATTAAAATTAAACCCTAATTGGATGAAAATGTTTAGGTCTGGAGTTTTACTTGATTCCTGCATTTTCCCGTAACTGTAATTTAACCTTTTCTTGGTGGTTTTGGCACGCTATAAAGCTATAGAAGGCTGGTGTTGATGTATCGTCAATTTTACATTAGAAAATGCCTGCCCAAAACTGAGGCAAGCGAAGTTGTTATTTATTCACATCTGAAATTCTGGGTCACATCTTGTTTTAATTATTGGTAGTTTAGAAAAAGAAATTCTCTCATTACCTGCTATTAATTTTCTCTCTGCAGGTTCGCAATGAAAAAATATAATTTCAAGCAAGTTGACGTATTTTCCTCGGTGCCGCTTGGCGGCAATCCGTTGGCTGTAGTGATGGATGCGGAAGGACTATCTGATAGTCAGATGAAGAAAATTGCCAGCTGGACCAATCTTTCAGAGACCACATTCGTCCAACCACCATCTGATCTACGAGCAGATTATCAGGTGAAAATTTATTCGTACAGCGGTGAGCTGCCGTTCGCTGGCCACCCAACGTTGGGCACCGCTCATGTGCTGTTGGAAAGTGGCTTGAAAACCAAGCAGCCAGGGAAGATTGTGCAGCAATGTGGCGTTGGTAATGTAACCGTTACTATTGCTGAAGACGGACTCCTGGCTTTTGAAGCTCCGAAACCAATAATAACACCACTACCAACATCAGAGTACTCTTTGCTTTCCGTTGTCGCTGGGGAAGATGTATCAGCCTTTATTGGCTGTCCATCTGTGGTAGATATGGGCATCCGCTGGCTGATGGTCGAGGTCTCCAGTGCTCCTCTCTGCCTGAGATTGCAACCAAACGCCACTGCACTTGCCGATCTTCAGAAACGGAGTCGAGTGGAAGGTGTCGCTTTTTTTGGTCGCTACTTACCTAGTCCGGATCCTGCACATTTTGAGATAAGAACGTTTTTAGCCGACCGTGGTAGTCTGGTTGAAGATCCGGTCACTGGTAGTGCTAATGCGTGCCTAGCATGGCTATTGCTGGAATCAGGCAATCCAAAAGTTACTGAGGGTTTCAAAGTACGCCAGGGAACATGCAAGGACCGTGAAGGTTGCATTTATGTTGACTATAAACTAAGCGTACCGTGGATTGGTGGATACGCGACTACAGTGATTGAGGGCCAGATCACGTTGTGAGTTTCATTTATGCTCGTTGAATGTAGTCGTTTATTCAGTTTGGACCAAATTTCAACTAACCAAATAACCTGAAGGGTGCCGGACATGCAATGAATGACGCGTGTTATCGATTTTTGCTGATCATCTTTGTTATGAAAATTGATTGCGAGGGTAATGGATGTTTTGTCGTTTTGGTCAACTCAGCGGGCAATCTACGGAAACTTGAAACACATGATTCATAGATGAACTTTGCTTGGAGCATCCATGGACAAACATAGATTTAATTTATTTTCAAAATTCTCTTCATTTTCTTCAAAAATTTCCAACTGAAATATTACCTATAATCTCCTGGAATTGTCATCAGAACCCACTAAGCCTGTTGATTTGTGTACAAAATTATCTCATTAAAATGAATACATTTGAGTTTTACATCGAGCATTTTTGTTGTTTATCTCCGATACTCCATCAAATCGACCGAAAGTCCTTATACTCAGTAGCTTCATCTGTATACGGCTTTCTCTTGGCTAGGACTTGATACCGTTTGGCATTTTAAAGAATTTATTTCATGAATGATTTACCTATTTATTTTTTTGTTGTTAATCAATTGTGATTTTTAAGAATCGCATGTTTTTTAAGAATTGAATTCATTTTATGAATGATTTAATTAACATCTTTTAATCAATTTCGAGTCATCAGATTTAATGTTGCTTGTTCGATGAATAATAGAAACGTAGATAAGCAACCTCAACTGAAACTTAGAATTAAATCTTGGAATTAAAAAAACCCTTCATTTTAATTTTCTAGGACCTTCTTATAAACAATATAATAAACAAAAAAATAATGGAATCGGATAATGAAATTACGAGTACAACAGTCCTACGTTATCGTATCAAAATAATAACCTGAGGTCTCGTATCAAGAATCCCGTTATTATTGGAGAGGCCAAATATGGTGTGAACATGACCTTCTTTTTGAACTTTAAAAATTACGTTTACTCTTGATCTGTTTCATTGACTTTGGAATTACGGAAATTGCAATTTCAACTGTATGCTATGCTGACCGTAATAAGAACCGCTGTTACAATAAACATCACTAGAATAGTTGTTTTCTTATGTGATAAATTGTCGGCCGTAGTTCTTTTGATGCAAATAGTGGGGGCCCAGCCAGACATTCTGTATTAGGTCTGAAATATTGTACTCGGCTGTAGGCCAAATTCCGACTATTTTCACCAGATGGCAAAAATGGTGGTCGAAGGTTGGATTATACGACTTGTTATTATTTGCTCAAATTAAAATTTGTATCCAAAACTTTTTGGACATCATATTAGTAAATTACCATTAACATCTAGGTGATCTAAATTGAGCTAATTTCTTCGCCAATGGATATTGTTAGTTGTTGTACTTGTGTTTGACAATTTATTGAATATGAATTTTTACTTGTATACCTACCGTCCCATAAATGCGTTTGGCGAGAAACCTGCAATTCTGCTCTACCAGAATTTTAGTAGAGGAAGGGGGTAACAAGGACCCCTCTTTGTATTTATGACTCTATTGTTGGATGGTCTGTCTCATCATTTTCTTTGCACTAATCCATTCAGGTTCCAACTCAAATATAACGAGAAGTAATGATAGTAACTCAAATGATAATAGTGTAAAGTAATAATGAGGAGTAATAGTGATAATGAGGAGTGAGGAATAATTAAATTAACATCTACAGCCGATTGGCGGGTATTATGGACCTCCTATTATGGTAATACGGACAGTGCGAATTCTTCCGCCAAAACTATTGACATTCTGAAACAAATACAAACCACATTGAATAACGACCATGAGCTTTTATTGGCAGAATCAAGTATGCAGATATTTTTATATTTTCCGGAGCAATCAAAATGAGCCCATTCCGACCGTATCTGGCACTCACCACGATTATCATCCCACAAAACATGCATAATTGCGTCTGGAGCACCTCTTAGCCAGTGCTCAGATCCATTGGGGGATCCACATTAACCTCAACTCCATTTTGGTAGCAAAATTACTTTTCATGCACATAAATTCAGTTGATGAATATAACGTTCTTTAAAGGCACGTTAAATGATGGTCATTTCGCTAAAAATTCAGTTATTGAACTTACCAAGGACTTATGACGTACTAAGGTTATGGAAACTGACCATGACCAAACCCTCAGTACAACCAAATAGTGTAGTCACAACCCTCCAGCTTGTCTGTGCCCTGTCATAAAACTGATACCAAGTCAAGGTGTTGTCCATGATACCCCTCTTTTCCCTAAAACTCAGTACTTAATGTACATCAGGAACATTGTCTTGATTAATTCATGAATATATAATATGTTTTCAAACTTCAACTCGAGATTGTTCAAAAACGTTCGTTGGCAACTATCCTCAGATTTATTTTCTTGTAAAAATTTTGAAAAATGCTAGAAGTTGATATTATGTGCCTTTATTGCTGTATTTTTACTTTAGGCTCAGCAAATTGCTACAATGTGCATCTAAGTATGTTGAAATGTGTACTTGAGGTCAGCTTACCAATTGTTATGAATTGAAACTGTTTTGTTTATGGAGGTGGCTCCAGGCTCAACGACTCCGTCCTTTCAGCATTTGAAAAATGCTGAGAATGAATGAGCCTGCAAATGTATGAACGAATAATTTTCAGGTTTGAATCCTGTTTTCTACTTCTGAAATCTTTTTTTCCTCGTTGCAGAACTATTATTTTCACTGCTGTTGTTGATTCGAAGTCGCACCCATTGCTTTTCTCTTCCTGTGCCTGCCTATTGAATTAACAATTATGTTTAAGGGAAGAGAAGGTTATTGTATAATTTAGTGTGAACGCTTCAAATCGGTTAACATGTTTGCGGGTAATATTATATCAATGAGCATGTTCTTCAAGTGTTTGAAATTTGGGTGATTCCACTAAAAGTGGCGAAATCGTGTCTTTTCTTTATATCTTGAAAACTATTCGTAGTATTGCGATGGAACAAAAAGCGTTGTGATTAGATCGTTGGTCCCCATGCTCCGCACGTGTAAACTGTCCAAAAATATTATTAGCAAGTGGAGAAAAATATATAAATATAGCCGAAATGTCATTCCCCTGGCATGTCCCCACCCCTAGGTACGCTACTTCTTCAACCAACCCTGGTTATTCGGATCGAGATTTTCAGAATCTGCTAAAACGAATGCACTCAGTATATAGTCTCGTATTAGCTCCTCTGTTCTCATAATTTTAAATGCATAGGCTTCAATGTTAGAAGCAAAGAACAGCGTGTCCCCACCTTTTTGCGTCATTCCCCTGTAAAAACTTGTCACCCCCATAAATGGGAAACTATAACAGTTTCGGTAATTTTGAAAACGGCAGTTAGTAGCTCTGGAACTGTAGAACGTGCCTGACCTGCCAGATAACACTAGTGTTTGTTGAGAAGCCATCGAGAGGCGAAAAACAACCTCATTTATGGTGAGTATTTTTATTATGCGTCATTCCCCTGTATTCAATATCTTATCAAATTGAAGTAGTAAATTTTTCCCTCTGCCACTATTCTTTAGGTCTGGTGGTGCACCTTCCAGCGTATTTTTTTCAAAATTTAGGTACTGAAAGGAGGAGGGAAGAAATGGGAAAAACCGCGATTTGTCATTCCCCTGGCCGTCATTCCCCTGCATGTTCTGGATGGAGGTTTGTCAGCTAGGGCGCTGCTCCCTCAATTCTCAACCTTTTTTCAAATTTCTTGAACTGAAATGTTTGTCTCGGCAAGACCTAACACCCTGTTTAATCGAAATTTGGATAACGCACAGTACTTCCGATATATTTGAATTTATAGTGTTTTCTATTTTATTTTTTTCCGGCCACAAAAATGAACCGATTTGAGCGTTCTTGGTCTTAAAATCTTTGTTTTACCTAGCAGAATATGTGGATATTTTTTATATTCCAATATTGTAGCGTATTTTTATTTTGGGTGAATTTTAAAATTTGAATAGTGAATTTTTTGAGTTTTTGACCAAAACACCCCTAAAAACAGTCAAAATATGATCAAATTGTGTCTCAATTTTACGTTTCAAATTATGGAAGTATTGTGTGTCATCTACGCACCATTGGTTTTCTTTTTACACCTATTTATTCATCAGTGTGAGAACGTACCATTTCGGTATCATCGAATTCACCATTGACCATTACTCCTCAAATGATATGATGATGAACCGACGTACCTACTCCAATTATTTGAACTTTATTTTCTGAGATACCCAGACAAATAATGTACCCATGTCACTAATCTACTTAGCAGCGCTTAATTTGAGGTTTAAATAGATTTTTTTAAGTCTCTCAATTTTGTCATTCCCCTGGACCACTGATTTTTACCTAATCATGTCTGTAAACCCTCTCTGGGTGATGAAACTACACTGCTGGTATATAGTTTTCATTAATAGCAGGCAAATGAACAATTTCTCGTCGAAAAACATGCAAAATTTTATCATTGGTAAAACGGAATTTGCTGACCCCAATTTCGCCACTTTTAGTGGAATCACCCATTTACGCTCGCTACATTATCCTCGAAGTTGTGCATTTGCGATTATTTTGAACGTTGAGGTTCCTATGTTCGTTGGGTGTAACCCTCCTACTTTTTTACCTTCATTATTATACCACTGACTATTTTTATTTTGCCAGTTTATTTTAGAACTAGCTTCCAACCTGTGAGCAACGTTGAATCTCATTGTCTTTCCAAAGATGCTTATTAAATCCAACATTCAAGTATTTTACTACGAAGGACTGGCTCTCTCATTTGTAATGAATTTACGCTGGTGCTAATTGAATAATTTTATGATACGTATTTGAATGTATTTGTTTAGATACCTATCTCTCGTTATGAGAGTATTGCTACGTTAAAAAAATGAGGGTGCTCTCAAGAGTATTTTTGCTGAAATTAAACTTCTAAAATAATCTGAACTTTTCATCACAAACCCAATCCTCTTTTTTAGTAATGTCTGAAAATATTTATGATCCTGTTCAAAAAATGGAGGACATTGAAGTGAGATTGTAATGTCTTTTGGAGCAATTCTTTTGACTGAATAAAAGCATTACTCCTCGGGCGGGAAGAGGAGTAAATAGAAGGGAGAGGGAGGGAAGAGGAGTTAAATATAGAACTATAAGCTGAACCTTATGTATAGTTCGTGTTATTGTGTTTTGTTCTCCAGCCTACGTGAACACATGGCAAAGGAGTAATAAACCAAGGGCATAAATACGCCAGCTGGGTACAATTTTATTGTCAACATACAAAATTATCAGGTAACAGGTTTGTGTTCTCAAGTATGGTCAGCATGCCTGTACGATCACATTCATCAATGGTAAGATGATTGGGAATAGCTCAGCGGCGCTACTGTGTTGAGCGTGTCTAAATATATTTCCAATTAAGAAAATATTTTCAATTTCGATATTCCACACGAAAATATTGGACAAAACTTGCCCTACTACGATTTCTCATCGAGCATTACTACAGTTGACAAGAATGAAAAAAAAAATCAATTGACAGAAATTGCATCACACCAAGAATTTTTTAATGAAAACAGAGGGTATGCTACAAAAAACCGAAAATAAGGAAATTCCGGCCCTTACCATTTTGCTTGAAGCCTATTGCTAAAATCAAAAAGTTTTTTGAATTGTCAAACATGTTTTATTGTACAAAAGGTTCGCATATTGCATAGTTTTTAACCTAAGATCAGCTGCTGGGATAAACCTCACGTTCGTGGGGCTTTATTGGTCTGGCGTTTTTTTGGCTAAATTTCAACTTATTAAGCAACTCATGGCTCAAGCACGCTTCTTGCTAAAATGCTGTTACCTTAATATAAAGGTTAGAGGTAGGGTAGGGTAGTATACAACACTGTATAGGGGCTTTGTTAGGAGGTGGGGTTAGTGATAAAGGGTGGTGGATTGGTCGGGTTCAATTTTAACTTCTCAACTTTTTGTTTTTAAATATTTCTAAGGAATGTCTGTTTGGGAAACACCCCCATTTTGTCCAACTGGAATTTTGATTAGGTAAGGTCCTCATAGTACTACCAAGAAGAAGTTCAATAATTAGGGTTACCTTCTTAGATTCGAAATTTGCTTTGTTTTTCAGAAATTTGATTGTAGAAGTCTCAACATCTGTCCGAATATGATCCAAAATTTCATTATTGAAGTATTAAGGAAGGAACTTGTAACGAGTAGGAAAAGTTAAAATCAATCATCTTTTATGAAAATTGAAGAATTTAATAGAGCAGGTGGACGCAACATTTTTACTTCGGATTCAGACCCTACAACACTTGAAACATGAGGCAGCCAATTTTCCACCCATTATATGTTTTTGTCATACCGTGTTCCCTTGGATTCCTGCACAGAGTTTCGTTCGAATGACTGCGTCTACAAATTTTATTCGGGCTATTTTCGGGTTGCTTGTACATTTCATCATACATCGATTTAACAACATGAGCTCTTAAAAGTATCACAGCAAGAGGTAGGAACGGTGAGGGTAATTCGATCAGTCAACTTGTTCTGTCAGGTATTTCGATTTGTAGCGCTGAAATGCATCTTCTATAGCTTTCCTGCGAAGTGAAATCGAGATAACTAAATTGCAGAAAAAATCTTAAAACGGCCCCAGGATGGTGGGGTCAAATGGGGTTCAAATAATGGATATGATACACACGTTCCAAAACTGCGCGAAATACTTCAGCGTCTCAACGAATAGATAGCGAGTACTGAAATAATACACAATTCAACAGTCACCAATTTTTTGCGATTCTTGGCACCACCAACCTGAAGGCTTTTTGTTGTAAAACGAAAGCTAGAACATGGCCACCGTCAACATAACGGACTTCAGCCTCGGGCCAAATGTCCCTGATGTCAGAAACGCCCCCTCTTGGCACATAGGCATCATCCATAGCGCACACTGCTATGATGAGTGACGTATCGACAGGAGTCGCAAAATTGGCGATGTGAGTGCACTCGTCCATAATGCCTTTCATGAAATGGTAAGCTTCGTGTTGTTCCCAGTCAAATGCTGAAATACCAAGTCGGGTGCACTGAGTGAAACTTTCAGATCGTACTAACAACTAACTAGCTAATTCATCAGGTACCTAGCTCATGCTCCGGAAGACAAATCGACGGTGGAGTTGAGTAACCTCGCATCTCCAATTTAGTTGAAAATGAGTTTTTTATTGCTACCTACCAATCAAGAAGTACTCCACCGATATCAGAGCTTCAGCGGTGCTACAGCAAGCCTTGGGCCTTAAAACTATTGTTAAAGTTCCTTGTAAACAAAGAAAAGGATGGACAAAGAGCACAGTTTTTTTGCCCTCCTGAGAAGTTGGGATTTTGGAGATACGAGGTTTCTCGTCTTCACCACCGAAATATTTCCTTGCATGGCGAACTAATTGGCTCACCAGTTTTGTTAGATGTAAGCAAAATGCTGTTCAATTTTGTCAACATTTCGAACCGTTTTTCATAGATACTGGTGAACGGCATCAGTTCTTTGAATTCGCGTTTCCATTTGCTCAATGCTTTGGCTGACTCATTAGATGAAGCGTCTTGATTTTTCCCTTCCAGACCAGAATTGGCAACCATTTGAACAACATCGTGGGTTTTTAAGGGACATCCACTGTTGAGCACCTCGCTGCTTTCCATTGTTTGTATCCACTTTTTTCCTGCTTTGAAAGCGTCCTAAAAATTAAATTCATTGCCCTGTCAGAGTAACATGGTCGAAGGATCCATGGTAGGTGAGGTTTATGGTATGGTATTCGAATAATACCTAAATATTTGTAATTATTACCATGCATACCTCAGACAAAGACCTGACTGTATCTTTTAATTCTCTCTTGAATGATTCATCCTCGTTATACTGGGTATGAAGCAAGTTCCAATTAATGGCCTTACTCATCACCCCCTGATGAAGAAATAAGCTATCAATGTAATTGCAAACATTAAGGAATTGACGTATCTAGGTTATTCCAAGAATAAATTGCGTTGGTACCTCAGTGAAGACACCTGATGCTGTAGACCATGAGAGGCAAGGGACTAGAACAACAGGTTCAGGAATGCTGGTGGCTGCTAGAGTTGCCATCTGAAACACAGAGTCAAACAATTGTGAATTGCTTGGTCAGATTGTTGGTAGTCAGATGAAGGAATGAGGGATGCTGGTAAGGAATGTTTTGAGCTTTGGATGAGGATGCAGTAAATCATTGAAGATCGGCAGATTAATAGTGAGCTATGATTTAGCCTGGTGGTTTTAATCCGAATCCGAGAGAGGATCGATCTTTAGATAGTAGGTATGATTCCGAACAATGAATGGTCACTAATTTCGAATACTGGGATACGGGCTGTGCTGTCCCAAATATCAGTTTGGTAGGATTTATGGAGGTCCTCAATGAAAGCTAGCTATATCAATTCATAGATTCCTTTGTTCAATCGCCTTGTTTTCTCTGTACAAGGTCACTGACAATTGTTATTAGACGTAGGTACCTTGTAGCACCACTAATCGCCACCGTTAATATTAGTAATGTAATTATAATACATCAAGTTGAAACCTTTCGAAGAAGTCCACTCTATTCCTGGCTTGTAGATAGTAGAAGTACTTACGTGTCCACCCATAGAGTAACCAGTAAATCCGATGGGACCTAGACCAATTTTCTTGCACCAACTATGTAGGATCATACCTTCCATTATCAAGCAGCCGCCCATGGTGAATATATCCAACACGTTATTTAATATTGATCGTCTGAAACGAGAATATGCTAAAACTGTATTATACCAGTCTGTATTATTGGGTTTCTACCCCAGAGAAGCAACAGTTGTGGCTGCAGGACCAAGAAATAAACTAGGGTTGATGCCCGACGATCAAATGAATGTGGACTTGGCGTTTGGACCACCCAGTCCCAGAGATGAGCGATGCACAGTGATCCATAATTGTCTGGCAGGACAAAAATCAGAAACGTTTTGATTTAGAGCAGATTAAGTAAACTGCTAACCAAAAATCCGTCCGTCCGCTGTGATACTTATTTCTGAACGGCTGGAGATTTTTTTTTAAATTTTCACTAATCAACCTTGACAGAAATTTTCCTGACAGCGTCAAAGCCATAACAATTGTTAGATTTTTTACGCTGAATCGAATGAGATCATTGCCAGGTCGATATGTCTCTTCGATAGGATTTCTCGATTTTGTAGGATCCATTGAGTGTCGAGTTTCAGCACAGGTATTCGAACCAAATTTCACTCTTTTCTTATTTTTGTTTGGCTAGAGAATATTGATTTGGTTTTATGCCAATATAACACAATGGCTTGTAGGTCGTGGGTACCAAAATACCTAAATATTGGAGTTTTATCAATTTCAAGAATTTTTCCCCACGTATCTCCTAACTCATCCAATAAAGCATTGGTTCTGTATCCGAAAAATAAAAATGAACCCTTGTGCAAGGATGCAAACTGCTTTGAATAATAAACTCCCGTGTCTTACACTGTTTATTTGCAGCGTTTTTGTAATTGTATAGCGGTTGATAGTTATCATTTATTAAAAATGATATTTTTAATATGCATGAAATTTATAGTGGTGCATGACAGTTACTATACAGCAATTTTTGTTTATGGGACTGAGTAGGTATGCTAGACTGAGTGTGGGTGGGTCGGGATGCATCCATCTTTTTGACATGGCCAGTGGTTTAGTCTTTAGGGGTGTACACCACACGAGTGTGTGGCGTCATTACTATACCGTGCCTACCCTAGCTTGATCATCAATAAGAAGAATGAAGAACCTGATTCTATTTACTATGGCTCAGCAGAAGCGCCTGATGAATCAGGACGTGGGCTAAACAGATGAGCACAAAGACAGGGGTTTTGAAGATAGAAGAATTGTTTGCGAGGTGAAGAAAACTGCACTAAAAATAACACCATCTGTCAGGTGCACCAGTGAGGACTAAAATTTCGTCAGTAACCTCTGAAAAGAACAAAGCTGTAGAATACAGCAGGACTGGTTTGGGTCGTCACCACAATAATGCAATAGGTACCATCCATTACTATCAATTTGAACTAGTTATTTTCAATATCCATGTGAGATATTAGAAGGGA
This sequence comes from Nesidiocoris tenuis, assembly GCA_036186465.1. Lineage (NCBI taxonomy): Eukaryota > Metazoa > Arthropoda > Insecta > Hemiptera > Miridae > Nesidiocoris > Nesidiocoris tenuis. The sequence continues at coordinate 23,789,830 of AP028910.1, read as the reverse complement.
CCAGCAATATGAAGTCTCATTTCATCCAGAGCATGACTATAATTTTATCGCCCGGTTAAGTAAAGAGTTGAGAAATTGTTGGTTGTTACGTTTGTTGAGGAGGTTTCCGCACGCCATAGAAAGGATTTTCGATGATAATTGACCCAATGCGATATTCGGTTAGCAATGGCTTAGCCATTAAAACTCTCCTTCTCCAATAGTACTGAAACATAAGGAATCAATTTGATTTAAAAATATCGCTTGCACCAATCAAAACGCAAAATGAACAGGAAGAATAGGTATTTAAAGCTCTTGAAATATTATGAGTTTAAAAAAGTACTAACATGATCTCCAGTTCCTGCCATTTGAATACAAACCGGTTTGTAATGGTCACTTTCCCACTTGACAGGGAGTAACATTTGGAAATGGCACGTTTTGACTACTTTCGGTAGGAGTTCTGGTAGATAGAGATCGAAAGGGCAGTGAAATCTTCCCTCGATCATCCGCACACCTCGATTGACCTGGTCCTATGAGAAATATGCAACCAACGATCAGAACAGGCAACTTCTTATTCATCCCCCATTAGAGTTCATATGACCTTCTTATATACCTATCTTATATGACACCTACACATCTTAATGCGCTTAATGATACGACTTTAGTCATAGGGCCAAAACTGCTAATCCAATATAGGTACCTTGACAATTTCTACAGGATAGTGCTCTGGAATCAAGTTGACGCATTTGGCACGGTCAGAGACAATCTTTCTAAACGCCAGCAATCTGAAAGTAGGAGTTAAATTCAAAATCTAATTGAAGACACGAGAAGGGCAAAATATAAGAATAGTTGGTGAAGTGGGAAAGGTAGACCTGCAATCAGGAAAAGAAAATATTACCCTTATGAGCATGTAGCACCCATCATGAGCATTCCACATGTTAGCTCGCAGGCACATATTGACTTGGAAGAGTAATTAGTTTCAATAAATTTTTTATCCCACTGAAATGGCCCACAGAACGAATATGAGTATGTATTTTGTGTTCGGAATTGATGAGGTAATGTTCGAGGGAGGTTGAAAAATGTGAAACGTGGACTGATTTGCAACTGTGTTTTAAGTACAATACTTGTCCACCCGAACAAAGATTCATTTGCTTTCAAAAATTTGAATGGGGAAATTTAAGAAAGCCTCTTTTTTTCTATGATAGGTGGCCCAAAGATATTCTTAAAAATTTTAAAATCAATTCCATCATTAAGAAATGATTGAGGGTTTTAATGGGACCAAAATACTGCATAATGATTTGAAGGGAAGAGAGAGTCTTTGAATATAAGAAAACGAGCCACAAAAACTTGAGCGTTCTTGATCTTAAAATCGTTGGTTTACCTTGCAGATTGCGTGGATATTTCTCTTATCCCGATAACGTGACGTATTTTGATTTCAAGCGAGTTTTAAAATTAGCATATGGTTTTTGGCTTATTATTCAATAATAAACCATAGGAAACGCCCAAGAATTTTTTTTCCAACCTACCCTGAAGTTTTCATTGTTTTTGTTTCAAAGGGTGTAGAATCCGAATTTGCAATTCAAAAAACTGTCGGATCTACCAGTCACATAGGTAACTCAGCTTAGGATTTAGAGCGTAAGAATAAATCGGAAGCTATAATATATGTAGAGTTTGAACTTACCAATCAAACTCCACGCCACACAGGATTTATCCTGATGCGCCACTATTTGGTACGCCCTCGCTATGTGAGCGCCACTCAGTTGTTGTGTTGTTCGAGAGAGATGAAGGATTCCTACTCGTAATGCTCAAGTGTTTTGATTTCTTCTTTATAGGTATGTATCAATATTTTGTTTCTGCTCATGTAATGTCTGGCTTACTAGGTACTTATACTAATTTATGAAATATACTTCTTTATAGATGCAATCGTTTGTGAGCAATCCCGAGTAAGAATCCTATATATAGATTTGAGTTGATACTATTCTTCACTCTCACCTCTTGATGTCCCTGGAACTTCCCCAGCCTTGGGTAAAATATTTCGTGAGCAACAGTTTTCGATAAATCCGATCAATCTTGGATCCTTGACTCATTGTGTTCGACTAGGTAGATCACCAAACGGGAATATCAGTCTCATTCAGTTTAGAGGACTTTAAATTCTCACATAAGCAGGCATGATCCTCGTGCAAAAATGATTAACAAGGCTTAGTAACGACAACTTTGAGAGCTGAACAATGCATAACATATCTTGGAAATTATGATAATTCTTTTAATTTTTTCGGCCAAGTTCTACCTAATTTTACCATTCCGTGTCATTGACTAACTTGTTCGCTCAGGAAAATATTGAATCCAAATATATACAATTTGATTTGCTAGAGGACGATCGTAACAAACAAATTTTGCAACTCAACTACCAAAAAATATTCAACATAAATAAGTTAAGTGCTAGGAATGTTTTCTATTTTCCGGAATATCTTATCACTCAAAGATGTTGTTGTTGTGTTCTATCAAACAGGCTCCGTATGGTGTGGATAGCAGAGTGTACTTACCTAAGGTGTACTTACGGGGAGTACTTTTTTGAAATATTTGATCCTCATAGCATCCAAACTTCAAAGTGGAAAAAATGCAATAAATTTGCTTGAAGAGTTTAGGTACCAAAATATGGAAGTATTGTGTGTTATCTAGGACGCGCCAATATTTAGCGAGGCCTCACTTGCTAGTGGATAAGACTCAACAGTCCACCAAACCAGCTCTTTTGTCCTGTTTTGATTTTCGCGTGAGACTCAAAATTTTGATCGTCACAATGTTATCCACCCACTCACAAAGTCATTCCTCACGGCGCTAAAAAAACGCTGACTAAACAGCACACATTCCAAAAACGATTGGGAGAATATTTTCTCACATCTCAGTATTTATCAAAACTAAGTGAGGGCTTGTAAGACCTAATTTCAAAAATTATTTATTTTCGTAACCAACTCATAGGAACCTATACCTATTTATAGCGAACACCATGGCATGCTGAATTTTCAGGAAACATTAATAAATTGAATCATTTGGAAAGAAGTTGTGGAACACATTCTTAATTCAAATAGAAACTTTAATTGAGGTTCCATCGAATTTACATAATATTATATTACATATGTATGTTACATGTTAGTGACGTTAACATTATTAATAGAATTTGTCAATAAACAAGGCTCGGAATAATAGCGAACTGGTTGATGGCTGTCGCCGCTGGCCAGCACCGGACTGATCTTCCCTGAGTCAGATGCAAGGTGGCGATGATGATGACTAGCAATGGTGCGTCCTGGTTGAAACCGTTAAAAAAAACCAGTGGTGCGTAGATAACACACAATACTTCCATATTTTGAAACGTAAAATTGTGACACAATTTGATCATATTTTGATTGCTTTTAAGGGCGTTTAGGTCAAAAATATCAAAAAATTCACTATTCAAATTTTAAAATTCGCCCAAAATAAGAATACGCCACATTATCGGAAAATAAAAAATATCCACATATTAAAGACAAATATTTTGAGACCAAGAACGCTCAAATCGGTTCATTTTTGTTGCCGGAAAAAATAAAATAGAAAACACTAGAAATGCAAGTATATCGGAAGTACTGTGCGTTATGTAAATGACCACAGACGGACAGACGGACTAACGGACACACAGACACTTGTTCAGGAAGTGATTCTGAGTAAATGCGTATAAGAAAAAGTTTTTTTCTGAAGCTCCGTTCCGATTCTCGATTTTAGGAAGATTCTAATACTTCTATTTACTCTGTAAATATGGAAGTAAAAAGATAAAGTATTGAATGGTTCGGTAGACATTCCAAGGGCGTCTCTCACCACATAGGTATTTACCGACTCTTCCCAAAGTCAAAACTCGAAAAAACCCTCTTTCATCCGAAATCTCAACTCAGCCAACCAAGCCACGATTGTCTTGTTATTTCAATCAGTAATATTACTAGAACGACATTTATATCGTAGCTTATAAGCTACTCGAAAGATATTAGCATCTCTCTCTCTCTCTCTCTAATATCGTAATCCAACATTTTGCTACTTTCAATCAGACAACCAAGGTCTGACGATTTCTAACAAAAGACAAACTAAAGTCTAACATTACCTACTAATCTAAACTTAAGATAATTTAGGTTTTCAGTAAGTAGGTACAAATCTTTTTTCCTGGTGCTTTTTTCCTTTGATCTCCGCGGTCGAGTAGCCTCAGCCTGTAGCACCACCACCACCTCCAGTCATAGCTCCTAAAGAATGCAGCTCGAGTCGGATTTGCCTAGTACAGCGTGGTTCTTCAACGGAATCGTATGAAGGCAACAGCGAGGTCGCGTTGGGGTTGTGCACCGGCTCGCCCGCACCCCCATTCCCTCAATATTGATCACCCACATGGACTCGTGGCTCAAAGAGCGGAGGTTGTGGCTTGTTGGCAATAACCTACCCTTACTTCCTCGCAGGTAAAGGCGGACTAGAACTAAAAATAGCGAATGAGGCCTAGGTAATTTTTAATTCAGATCTTCCACAACAAAAAATTGTGATGCCTCAGAGTAGTTTCAGCGTCCCCTGAAATTTTGAAGATTTATTTTCAAGTTTCAGGAGCTTTGCACGACCATTGCATTGTTGAATTTATGTTTTGGTCAATGAAAAATTCTACCTAAAACCTGTGAACCTAAGATTCAGTTTGGCCTACCTAGTTCTGCTCAATAAGCGAATCAAATGAACAGAAGAAATGAAACGAATAGAAAAAATAAAAGATTCGTCAGGACTTCGTGTCTCACTTTTCTCTTCGTTCTCACAAAAGATGGAAAGGAAAATAAATAAATCTCTATGTTCACTTAGTGTTTTTCATCTTTGAGCCTGTGAGGTTCTATTTTGCTCTAACAGTACGGTACTTAGGTTGGTATTATGAACGGAACTTACTTTCTGGCGGTTACTTACAACTACTTATACAACCTAATTATAGGTGCCTAACATAACGGGGTAGGTAGGTACAATGTACCGGGTACAATGTGTACGGTATGTACCGGGACTATAATTCTTATTTAGATGGCAGGTAACAATATGCAAGGAGATTTTAGGTAGGTAAACAATATCATATTGTATTTTTGAGAAAAAGGATCTACCTACAAATAAAATAAAAATGAAGTAGGCAGGTACCCATAAACATTTTTTGTGAGAGATCAATCAGTGCAGCACTCTAGCAGTCCAGCAGCTGGAATGATCATGGCTTATACTATACCCGCAGAGCCTGGCTGGATTGAGGGCCACAATCCACCAATACCCCGAACCTCGTGTTTCATGTAAACCCTCGTACTAGTTTAAAACTTAAACAGTTGGACTGATCAAATACGTTCCCGAAAATGAAATAAATAAATGTATTTACGTACACACATAAAATTATATTCAAAAGCATGTATCCTAACGTGCTTATAATGTAATATAATTTGTATGGATCTTGTAATGATACGGACATTATGTCCCGGACTTGGTGTGAAAAAATTGGGATGAAACTAGACCAAAAATGTGGATTTTCGGTAACCGTATTTTTCTACCCCTACTCGTTTCCAAGATACAATTTTTCATAGGTTTTTTCATAAAAACCAAGATATGTTTCATAAACAACCCACATTTCTCTTCTTCAAAACATTTTTTCAACTTTTGAGGACATTTAAGTTTGAATGTGGACGAACAATATTTACCTACAAGAACACAATGTCTAAACTTGCGTTTTCGTGATTTCTCGAGTAAGGCAAGAGTGACTTATGCTGTCTTTTTCGATGATACCATTGGTAGTTTTCTATCTTATTTTTTTCTGGACACGAAAATGAACAAATTTGATCGTTCTTGGTCTTAAAATCTTTGTTTCATCTTGCAGAATACGTGGATATTTTTTATGTTCCAAGAACTAAACCTCTTGATTTTAGGCAGGTTTTAATATTTGCATTTTGTGTTTCTTAGTATTTTTTATTATTGTTGCCACCAATTTAGTCAAAAACAAATTGCTTTGGTTCCAACATTTACGTAGGTATCAAAATATGGACGTATTGTGGCACAATTTGGACTTCCGAGTTTGCTTGATGGTCATGCCGGGTTTTTGTTCGTTCAAGTATAAGTGGCAGCTGTTAAGAACATCATCGACTGTATGATCGGGCTGTACAGGAATATTAAGAGATTCCATCCCATCCATTAATTGGAGGCCTAGGTACATCGAATGGGAGTGTACTCGAAAACGATGGGTTGGTCTTGTTAATGATTGCATGCTCAGTCCCAGCCTTCTCTACCCGCTCCTGTCCACTACTAGCAGTGGTCACTCTATCGATTGTGTTGTCCAGTGTTACCTAGGTGAGTGCATACCACTCAACCTTGGTTCAGGTACTGAATCGAGTTCTGGCAGTCACTGCCGCCCAGGTCCGCCCTCCCTGACATGAACAGGTTGGTAGTCAATCTTTTTATTGTTTCATCAAGCCATCCTTGTCTGTTGTGGATTTTCCATTAGTAGGGTAGGTAGGTACTATTTATCAATGCATTGGTAGGCATATCGAGAGAACGATCAATCACTTCTTCAACATCCTTGTAACATTGATCGAGGCTCATAGTGCCATTTCGCACACATTATAATATCTATTTTCTCCTCAAAATTATTCATCGTCCTGGGGTGGCCATCGATCAAATTCTACAATAGTGTCAACACCACTCGTTAACATGATTAGAAAGTACTTACCAACTTCACTATATCAATCGAGCATGTCATTGAGCGACTGCTCTTTCAAGTTGTTATCCAATGAACTGTGGATATATCCTTGGAACCCATATAAAATCTGGCCCTTGGAGGCCCTAACTTATTTTGAGCCGTACTGCGTACAGCTTTTATTCTTCGAAAATCAAAACTTCCCTTCCACTATAATGATTTCCTTCTGTTAACGTAGGCAAGAGTCATTGCTGCCAAATAGTCGTTGGGTATAAATGATACATAATAGTCTCTCGGAACAAGATTTCGTTTCGGGGTAGCCAGTGACACAGGACAGGACTATTGAGATTTTAGCATTCGGGCCCAAATGTATTAGGTAGGTACTCTACTTATGAAGTGGGTAAGGTACCATCAACAATTAGGTACCATCCAGGCTAATGTCTGAGAACCAAAAGCATCATATTTTACTATTAGGAACTTCGGAAAAAATTGTCCGTTTCTGACTGAAGGGTGGTTTCAGAATCTCCGTCCACTATATCAATCACTCCACTATATAAATACTACAATTCCACTCTATATACCGGGTAAGTGTTAAAATTGGTCTGCTGTTGCTGATGGTGAAAATCCCTTTTCAGGTCGAGGGCTTCGTCTAGGTTGATGGAGCGGTATGAGAAATTAGGTAAACTCGGTGAGGGCAGTTATGGTGTCGTATTTAAATGTCGCAATCGAGACACTGGCCAATTGGTAGCGATCAAGAAATTTGTAGAGTCTGAAGACGATCCACTTATCAGAAAAATTGCACTGAGAGAAATAAGGCTACTCAAGGTGAGTTCTCAATGCATGCTCCGACAGTAATTGAATTTCGTAGGCATGATGTAGTCCTACCTTACCTACTTGCCGTTTTACCGACCTCAATGTTCATACCCTGCAACATCTTGCTTTGTTTCGAAAATCTGTAATAATCCAAATGGATAATATGGAAATGGATTTTTGCTTGAATGGTTTTGTATTAGATGCATAGTATTGGTGGATTTGAATTTTTTCGTTATTTTTTCAAAATAATATTTGAGCTGAAAACTTGAGTTGTTGAACAATAATTTATTGAGAGTGGTAGCACATCACACTCTAATTTTTTTAAAAACCCTGATAAGTAGATCAGTGGCTTGTGCACATGAGTTTTCTGTGTATCCGAAGAAAGTTGCAAATTTTGCGCTTGGATTAATAAAGAAAATGAGAGCATGATGGGCTGGCACTCTCTGCCTCACCTCCATACCAAAGCTACGCCATCAAATTAAGATGAAAAGTAAAATTTTTAAACGGGCGTTTGACCCCTGTTCCGATTACTGTGCTACTTGCACTTGATGTGGGTTAATCCTAAGATATGAACCACGCAAATCGTTTTGTGCTGTAACTTTCATTCGCTTCCGAGTAGGTATGGCACTATCTAACATCTAAACAACATCAAACTCTATTTCACTACCTTTAGGTAGGTACATTTTAAAATTCCAAAAATCGATAATTCATTTCAGACGCTGAAGCACCCTAACCTCGTTAATTTGGTCGAGGTATTCAGGAGAAAAAGGAGACTGCATCTAGTTTTTGAATACTGCGAGCAAACTGTGCTTGCGGAGCTGGAACGCCATCCGCAGGGGTGCCCTACGCCTCTTGTGAAGCAAATTGTCTGGCAGACTCTGCATGGGATCGCCTACTGTCATCAGCACAACTGTATTCATCGGGATGTCAAACCAGAGAACATACTTCTCACGGCCAATGGAGTTGTCAAACTCTGCGACTTTGGTTTCGCTCGAATCATGAGTAAGTTGAGGCCTAAAATTCTGTAAAATACAACTTAAAGTTTTTTTTTTTCATTTTTGTCCAGTGAAACCAATGTTTTTTTATTTGCGTATCACGATACATATCAATGTAAGGATACATTTATTAATTATTCACGACTATGATGCTGAGTGTAAGTCCATACAGGTAATTTGTTTTTGACACCCATATGGAGAACTTGAATATCTGAAAAAATACCCCTGTTTTAATTCTTACAGGCCCTGGTGAGAATTACACAGACTACGTGGCCACACGTTGGTACAGAGCACCCGAGCTTCTTGTCGGTGACACGCTGTATGGACCACCAGTCGATGTCTGGGCCACCGGTAAGTCGAGGTACCTAACATTAGACAATGTTCATTCCAGGATCAGTTTATCAGTTGCCATTTATTGGTTGTTCATAGTACCTGCAACCAATATTGACAACATTTACATGGACGCCCATTAAACGATGCTAGATGAAAATAAATACACTTTGAAAGTAGCTTGAAGTGCATTGATAGACCAGCACGAAGTCTTTTGAAAGGGCTGGAAAAAAATCGTTCAATGGACCCCTTATGGCCGATTTCACCAACCTCGGATTAAAGCTAATCCGGGCATAGTGAAAAATGTTTAAACGAAGTTACCATCTCCCGATTTTTATGTCCTGGCTTTTATGTCCATATTTGTGATTTTATTGTCCACCACCAGGTGGTCTGGTTAATTTTAATGTTTCATCCATTTGACCTCGTTTCAAATCCAATGATAGATTTTTTATGGTTTGGTGGAATTTTTTCAAAGCTGCAATACCTACATGATCCATGTTTATGCAATACAGGACGGCAGCACTTGCGCCTCTATGACACCCTTGATATGTTTTTTCTATTTAAAGGATGCGTTTTTGCGGAATTGGTTCGTGGTGAGGCTCTCTGGCCTGGGAAATCCGACGTCGACCAGCTCTACCTCATTAGGAAAACCTTAGGTAACTATGACCTGAGATGGACGATGCAATTTCAATTTCTTTGCCCCGAATTCCATAACACTTTTAGCTCGTAAGCTAATGAGTGATCTTCCATTTAATATTGTAAGAAGGTGAATACTTCAAGTACCTATTGAGTTGCCTAGTGACGTACGCATGTCCAACTACCTAAATAAAGGTATCGTGGACGGCACCGTGTGCAGTAATGTCTATTATAAGTTTAGTACCTACCATTCCTTACAAGAATGCCTTTTTAGTTTGTTTGTTGCTGGCGAGGAATTGAAAAAAAATAACATAATTTTAACCGAATTAACGAATTAATGTTGACTTTACTACAGTATATAATATCGTCGGCACCACGCAAAAACCGCGAATCTGCATTTTCGTGAAAATCGAGATGATTGCAATTCCTGCTTGTGCATAGTAGTTTTCCTACTTCTAAAAATACCCCTGAATCGCTAATACGTTGCTAAGGCCCTTATCGTTTCACGTAAGTGCATTCAGGTCAATATCACCATTCAAAAATCATAAATGTGTAGATTTATTATTATGCAAAAATAATAATTATCATTTTGCGGTTTCGCGGTTATGGCGTGGTGCCGACGATATATACTTCATATTATGAACGCACGTTACAATTTCATAATAATAATAATAGTCATATAATGGCTATTCAACCCCTGATTATTCCATGCTAGGCAGGTACTTGATTAGTATGATGCATGGCGGATTAATGTCCAAAGCTGATAATGAATGACCTGCTCTCTTTTCAGGAGACTTAATTCCTAGGCATATGCACATATTTAGAACCAATGAATTCTTCAGTGGTATTACTCTTCCAACGCCGGAAGCAATAGAACCTCTGGAAACGAGATTACCTCGACATGCTCAAACTGATCAAACCCTTACAGATTTTCTCAAGGTACCTAACTATTAAATTAAGATTAAGTATTAACATTAATCCTGTATCTATTGCGATTTGTCAAAGCGGCCCTAAGTAGTGGGAGTCCCACATGGGCGATATACAATCATGAGGGTGAGCTTATCATAAAGCCCTAGCCTTCTTGACACCTTCAATGTCAAAATTACCCAATTATATGTACCTACTGAGGAATTTAATTGACTGATTTCCTAAAAGAATCTCATCTTACACTATTGTGTTCATTCATCATTACAGCGTTGTCTTGACAAAGAACCATCGAAGAGATGGAGTGCCGAAGAGCTTTTGAAACACCCGTACTTTGATAATTATCATTTCAAAATGCCTGAAATAGAAATGATTGAGTTCGAGAAGCTCAAAAAACTACGAGACCGTCCTCGAGTGAGTCTGCGAATTCAATAATTTAAACAGTCGATTTTTATTGCCTAGGTAACTACCCTACAATACTGTTGAGTGATCAACTTGAAAAGCTCTAAGGAAACGACTAGAGTTTGCTCAAGAAATTTATAGCCAGCCTAATTTTCTTTCATAGAACGCTGATCGTGTATTCGCTTTTGCAGAATTCAAGTTCAAATACTATCAACGTAGGTGGTGCGTTACTACCACAGTTAACCGGGAACGGCAATGGTCCCTCACCGGAATATTCAAGAGCTGTGGGTGGCAACATGCGCCACACATTCGACCACCTTCCGGACATCTGACGGACACAGGCTAACTAACATCGGGGGTCACTACCTCCCCTCCCCGCGTCCAAGACAAACAGAAAATTGCTTTTCTTACCTCAACTCTACTATTGATTACAAGTGAAGTGATCAACTAAATCAATGAATTTTTTTTTGTACAACAAAAAAAGACTTATTTTTGTAAATGGACTATGCAATGAAATATGGGATTTCAAGGACAGTGCCTATTTAATTACGTGCAATGGCTCACAGGTTGCAGGTATAAACAAGTAATCTAATAACGCCTTGAATAGCACGACGACAGTTATTCATCTCCAATTGTTTTCGACCTACACTGTTGTGGGGTAGTGATTCTTCAGTATCCTGGTAAGGCTTTTGGTTAGGTTGAGGGTAAGAGGGTTGTACCGAGTTTCATTTTGTCTCTGTTCGGCGAATGTTTGATGTTTACTTCGCAATATTTTGCGAGACGATTACAGTATCCATGGTACTGTCAATCACAAGCAATATTTTCGAGGTCGCGATTTCAAGTTTTCTCATCAGGAACTGCTTTGAATACGGCCCTGTATGTTTCTTCGGGCATAGGGAGATTTTTGATTCGTTACCAAATAATACCACCATTGTAAATTTATAAACCACGCTCAGTTTCGAAGGGCGTAGGATCCGGATCTGCAATGAAAAAAGGTTTTTCAAGTGGTTCAACACAATTCTTTCCAAACAGCTGGAAATGATGATTTGAAATTTTCTGGAGAAATTGACTTTGGTCCGAAACAGGACGAGGTTAAGTCACGAGGTTATATCCCAGAGGTTAAGTCAAATTTCAAGTCTCAATTTGTGAAATAATAAAACTAAAATATCAGGTGCGTATGCCTTACCACGACGTGCCTTCTCTCATTAGTCTGAGCATGATCAGTCTATGACGACAGCCTTTACCGGCGTATGCCCCCGAACTATCGAAACAATTTTCAACAACCTTTATTTTTGTCTTGATGAGTTGGGGACCGGAGACGTCAAAAACGAGACGAGGTGACCTAGTAACTAAAATTCAAATATTCGGCCCGATGCACTTTTCTTTGGTGCATTGATTTTGACTGTGCAGACTTTAGGAAGTACGAATTGTGATTTTTTGGAAACTGGTACCTGTTTTTTCATTATGATACCTTTCTTTGCTAAAGTGTTGAGTTTGAGGATTCTGAACCAGCTCCTCTCCAAAAATTTAATTGTAACAGAAGAGATCACCCATGACTCATATTCGATCGTTATACTTTAAATGTGCAGCGTAAGTGCCTATCTACCTACTGTGCAATTTCATTTTTATATTACATGAAGTTTCAATGGAATCATAATGCTGAACTATGGATCTGTTCGATAAGGCCAGTTCTGGGCAGTAATGGACTGGTTATTAACGACGCCAAGCGAATTCACCCAACCCCATGGCTTGGATTTGTTTAGCCTCGGCTGGGTCCGGGACTACCCTGATTGAACAGTAACAAGACTAAGTAACGCTGTAACAGTACGTAACAGTGTACGTAGGTACCTTTCATCCTCTCGCAGTTAGATACGGTAGGTAGGTACGTACCTATCTATGCAATGCCTGTATCAAATCATAACACTCGTACCATAACTATAGTGCACTATTATGCTTGTCTATGCCTATCAACCTATATCCTACTCTTGTTGTTCAATATCATCCTAGGATCTGTGCCGTAACCATTCTTTTTGCACGACCTCCTCAGTTTATTAATGCTGGACCAATTGGATATCCACCGCACGACATTCCTGGGTTAGGTACCCCTGTACATAGCAACGTCTTTTAATGACAACATGACGATAGGGATTGTGAGCAACGGGATTATGAGGAGTTTTACGATCTGTTCAATGAACAACGAACTACCAAATCAAATCATTAAAACTAAAAAGCTGTGTTCTATTCTGAATGATTTTATTTGTTCTTTGAAATAAATACTTTATCTATATGTTTGTCAATTTATTTACTTGCCAAGTGTTTATTAATTAAACCACTGACACCTATAAGTCGACTTTCTAGTCTAAATATTGAGTGGGTAAACATTGATTTTTATGGCCAAAGGGTAATTCATTCAACGTTTGATATCGATCACATTATACTTAAGTCACTTTATTTTATAATGCTTGAATTAATGCAGACAAAATGAGTGAGCGATAGCCGGATTCAAACAACTTGTACCAACAAGATTCACAATTATTTGGTACATGCACCAAAACCAAGTATGGTATATGAGTATGGTAGGTATGTATACCAAAACCAAGTAGACCACAATAAGGTATCAGGATAATACAGAGGAAGTCCTAACTAATTCATAGGTTAGCATTTAAACGTATGCTTCAAAGGTCGCCAGCAAAATAAAAAACTCGCAATACGCCAAACATGGTTCAATATCTGAATAACAGGCTCCTACCTAATATTTTATGTATTGAATAAAATTTTAATTAATGTATTCCACTCTGCTAAGACAGCTCTCTTAGGACGTAGCTCGGCTCCTGGCATCTTGGCGATTTCGGTAGGTTCCTCGGACGCACCAGTACAGCTCATGAGATGACAAAAATTCATTTTGATCGTTGCTAATTAATAGCTGCATGGCCACAATATTACTGTAGCTAGACGAGAGTACTGTTCACCATTGGAATTTTATGCCCGTCTGTATCTTCCATAGTGCTCGGACAGGCACCATTTGCGTTTTCTCGCAAATAACGACGCCATTTGAGCGAATGAGCTGCTTTTCGTTTGACAACGTAGGCGACGCAGAAGAATATATGAACCGATGTCACAACGACATAACCACCGACTACGAACTTGAGGCAGCTTACTGGGCTTCTCCAGTCCATAGCTACATATAACGTCACCGTCCCGTCTCTGAAAAACGCAAATATTTATAACATCAATGTCAACGTTAATTTTTAATTAATATCATAATAACATTTCCGTTCAATGGTATACCTAGGCATACCTATGCAGGTTGTCCCTAGATGGACACCCTTGGTTTTACAATTATTGGGTGACAGGACTAAAAATAGAACAAAACACCACCAACCGCATTTTTCTGTCCTAAAAACTTCAACTGGACCGTACCGGGCAGTGGAATCTATGATTTACGCAACAATCTTTTTGAATTTTGATTTCGATGATCGACTCATATCTTGGAAACGAGTTGTGATAGAAAATTATGGTTGACGGCGTTTTGTTCCATATTTGGGATAGTTCCACTTTTTTGTTTACACCAAGTTTGGGACACCCTGTGTAGGGTACTTATAGAAATAATAAAAATATTTTTTATACCTACGTTCAGAAACACCTTACTTCAGTAGCAGTATATTACCTTGAGAGTCCTCCAAATAGGTAGTACAGCAGGTTGAAAATAACGTATGCAGATACGAATATAAGAGGATAAACGCAGTGAGCGAGCTCAAATGGATGACCGACCACCAGGAAATCTATTCCCATGATTACCGAGTTGAGAAGATGCGAGGCCAGGTTTGGAACGTCCAGCTCATGTTGGCCTGCAATCAGAAATACACATACTGCTTAGAACGTTATTACTTCTATAATTACAGAAATGGAAGTACCTATTGAAATCGTACTAAAATTGAAAATCAGAACGGAGGCTCAGAAAAAACGTTTACTCGTACGAGCACAATTATTTCCTGAACAAGCATGTGTATGTATGCCCATGATTTATTGATTGGGACCATCGGCACATCGGTAGCTTTCGCCATTCAAAAGTTATAGCAATCTCAGTAAGCGTAGAATTGTGTGGGATAGAATGTAAAAAACTTCACAGTTTCGTCACACTCAGAGCAATTGACTCAGCCAAGCTTTCTGAACCAGATTTACCAAGTTTACTTATTTTTGTTGAAAAATATCTATTTTACGTAGGAATGTCAAAGTAACAGAATAGCAAATTCTGTTTTCATGCACAGATAACACCATCATAGGTATGAAAGAACAGTCAATTGTCAAGAAAATTAATCGAGCTACCAACAAAATTTGACAGAGAAGAATTGGGTTTCACGCAGCAAGCCATGGGTGTAACGTCTTCCTAAAAATCCCAGCGTAAGAATTTGGAGAGTTTTTTTGAAAACACTAGATTGAATTGATTGATAATTTCGAAATCAATACCTCTTTATGCCTCAATTCATCCCAAATGTATGATAAATATTTTGTTTATTTGAAAATGGGTACCTGGATCGTAAATGAATACCCAATACATGGCCGTGACTCCAAAAGCAATAGTCACTGAGCAAGTACTCATGCACCAGTAAATCCGATACACGCTGCTCATTTTCAGTCCATCGTCCGCATCCTCTTCACCTGTAAGAAGTCCATCATGCAAACTAAATTTAGAACCACCACCAACTCTTTAACTTTTTGTATAAACCAACTTATAGTTTGTTATAACCAAGTTATAGTTATTTATTTTAATTTGATGAGGGCAGCACTTTCAAGATTGAAGGTTTGGAAGATAGGACTGAAGCCAGTGAATTATCCCTAAACATATTTATAAAAATAAATTGCATTCAGCCATACAAAAATTATCACTATCTTAATTTTGAATTTAAATTAAAATATTTTCCTTGCCTCTAAGTATGGTCGAATGAGCTTTGTAAACAAGATGGACGGCAATATAGGCCTGGAGAACATTCAGGATGAGACCCCAATTAGTGAGGTAAATGGGCCATTTGAAGTAATGGACTAAAGATTGGACTGGTTTGCCAACTTCGATGAGTGATAGGAGCAGAAGTGAAGTGACCGTCAGCGCGTGCCATAAACGATAGGAGAGATAGATAAAACTTGCAGTCTTCTCTTTTTCCCACTGGATAACAGAAAAAATAATGACTGAGTGGATGTTGATTTCTTTCAAATTTCCTGTTGATTGGAATTCCCTGGGAACTGGGAACCTTTTGGAACTTTTCCAAAAGACTGATGTCAGCAGGTACTATACTAACTATTCCAAAAACCAGTAGTGCACAAGCATTTCAAGATTTTTGGATCTGTTCCAAGGGTGATTACTTACTGAGGGTATTCATAATGTACAACGGAATTATTATGTTAAATGTGTTATTCATCGAGAAGAATAAAAATGAAATAAAAACCATCGCAATTGCGTTATAGATCGGGACTGTAGGATGGTAATGGGTCGACACTAACTTCAGGTAACGATGCTAAGGCTAACCTCACCTAGATATCTATACGCTATACATATTAGTATTTCCACAATCACATCGTTATATCTAGCCAGAAATTCGGACAACCCAAAGGTTGAGTAGTCAGTAGCACCTACACCGAAAAGCAATTCTGCTCATTGAAATAATAGGTACGTAATTTTATAATTTTGAGTCCTTTAGATTCCTGTTCAGATTTAGAACTGGTTTCCCTTCCAAGTTTGAGAGCCTTGAGTGACCCAATTTTTGTGACAAACTTTGTGGTTTTCGTGTACTGATGAAACCAGCTCATTTCTACAAGATAGCAGACTGACAGTGTGATTGAATTATTCATGGAATCGGATATTTCAGTATGAGCCCTAGGCCTATAGCAATTGCCGGCACAACGGCAGAACGTATCGATGGGGTGAGTCAGAATTGTCGACCATTGCGTCATGCCCAATACGCTGAGCCGCCAGCAAGTCTACCAGATCTCAATGCGCTGCGTGGGAGGCCGGTCCCCAGGCAGGCTGATAGACGGGTGGACTCTACAATCAGCTGAGCTTAGCATCACCTGATCCCTCCCACGGCTTCCATCGAGACAGTAGCCTGCAGCTGTCCCTCCTACCCTCCCCCACAAACAAATCTGCCCGGCGGATGAAAGTGAACGTTCAATAGAGTGGATTTGGCCAATACCTGGGAAGGGGATACTGTGATAACATATTTCCCATAAGAGATACCTAAGGTATTTGAGCATATAAGGTATTTGAAGAGCTTTAATCAGCACTTCGGTTGTTATTAGCGGAGGGTACTTATTGTTCTCTACTCCCGATTGAATAGCACCTTCCCCCCTCATTGATTGCAGGCTCAGTGAAATGTTATTCAATACAATATTAACTACCTGCTTGATGATGCAATGATTATGATATCCAATGCTATGATTAAATTAGTGACAGAAATCAAACGATTCTGCAAAATCCCGGAAATTACTTAAACACCAAAAAATGATGCATCCCGACTCACCATCAGACCCTTCAATTAGATTATTCACATTAATATTAGTATTATTAGATTATTCACATTATTTAGCAATACTTATATTTGCTCTGCAATGTGAAAGCAGTAAATAAAATGAATTAGAAAATTGAATGAATAATTAGACCTGTGCACCTAGTCAGAAGGTATGCATTGATTTCTAATAGTTGATTTGGCCGTTCAAAAATAGTTATCGCCTCGATTGTTGCACGTTCTAACCCATCAGTGAGCCTTCAATACTACTTGGCCAATAAATGGAGTTTCATTATTCATTTTGCAAAATCACCGTGGGAGTTAACGTTAACATTAAATGTTAACATTAAATCAAATTTTGATCTGTCTGTCATCTCCCTCCATGGCAAACTTGCACTCTTCTCTTGCAAGTTTCTCTAGAGCAACAAAATTAAATAGAAACAGGATTTTCTTTTTGTTGGGGGTAAGGAGGGTGAGCCAGAAGAATGCATGAATTACTCTGACTTATAGAGCTGTTACAGGTACATTTCATCTATATTAATATGAATAGCATTATTCAAGATTAAAATAATATTAGATCCACGCCCATTATCACTTACCTGGCTCCTCAGGAAGTTATTGGCTAATCGCGTATCCTGCCTTTGGGACGGAAGAAACCTGAGTATTGCCAACAGATCTTTGGTCATTTTTTGAGCACGCGTCATTCCTGATCTCTGTGGACACATTATACATTTTCCTCAGCTCTACCGAGTCCTTTGTAAAATTCGAGTTTACTCGAAAATTTAGGACAGTTAATTATGAGTCTAGTTTTCTTCGCCCGTCTTCCAAAAAATCGTTCACTCCCAAGTATTTCGCCTCAATCAAAGCTTCAGCTTTCGGAACACCTTGCTTGGAATGTAGAATGAAACGTTCTGAATATTTAAGAACAACAATCGATAGCAAGTTCAACCGGTATATAACAAAGCTTCCTGCCATCAATAGCTGATTTTCTGTTTAAAAGGACTGATCCGGACTAAAATTAGCATCAGTCCACGCGTCTACGCGCCTACAGGCGTCATACCACGATTTTCTATGCCGGCCTTCGTGTTGTAAAGTATAAGGTGATGAGGAGAACATACTTTTATAACTCTAGGGCCACACTACAGGTTGAACGAGCAACGTGTTTTTTTATTTCTTTAGGATGACACTTTGCCGGTTTAATTTTTTCGTTGCATTTATTTCGTTTTTTCATGTCAACTTAATTCGGTCTTTCCATCTATAGATAGTGACTATAGATTATATTATAGATAGTGACAACCAGGAACTGGGGCCGAAAGGGGGTTCAACGTCTGAACAATGTTTGTCTAACTGGAATAGTCTAATACGGAATTTGGTTAATAAATTGTTTACATTTAATTAACGATGAATTTTATTTTTTGATTTAACCAAATACGAACTGGAGTGAACGGATTGTTATTTCTAGTTTTTGCAGGTTCTTGTTTGGCGTTGGCCGTGTTAAAAATAAAATATTGTAAGTAGTCTGCTAGGTAGGAACTTACCGATCGATATAGAGGCTTGAACCGTGTCTATACCGGCTTCTGTCTGTACCTCCTGGTTATTGTCAATTGGAGAAATGAAACTGTTATTCAAAAATGCAATACCGACTCAATTCCTGGACGAAGACAATAACAATTTACAATGTAGGTCATCAGGATGATACTTGGTTACTAGCATTTACGCGTTTGCGATCAGTTGGCCATCCATCGAGGGTGAAAGTCCGAAGATAGGCGACTTTTTAAACTGAGTGAAACGCGACTCATAGCTCGACAACCAATGGCCGTTGGACGTCGAACTGAACGTGAACCGGTCGCCGGAGTTGGAGCAACGGTTCTTTGTTCTATGCGACTCCCGGTGACCGACAGCAAGTGCCGACCTTTACTGAAGGGTGGAGGATTTCGCCAACCCTGAACCTACAACCCTTCGTCCCATCAGCAACCCACCTACACTACTCCTACATCCCCACCCCATTCCTTTGGGGGGCTATTGTTCTTTGTTTTTCAAACAAAATATGGTCAGATATGGCTCAAGAATGGTGTTCACATTTGTGATCAACTTCCTTAAAGGGGTCGATTCTTCAGGTCATTAGCTACAATTATTGTTCTATAAACTTTTTTGTGAACTCCAGAAAAAGTACACTTTTTTACTCAAATATTACAGTATTTGCCAAAATAAAGGTTTCGTTGGAAAGAGCAATAAATTTCCAGTAATCTCACAATATCCTCAGCTTTCTAATATTGAGTTAAAAAGTGAAAGATAAGATCAAAGTCGAGAAATGCTCAATCTCAAAAATTGTTCGTTTAGGACTAGCTAAGATGGGAAACTCCCGCGCACATTCCAGGGGAAACTGGTCCGGAATTTCAGCTTTCTAAAGGTATAGTCATATTTTAATGTATCCCCCTTTTGGTGGAGAAATCGACGTTTGAAAACCATGCTACAATTTCGGTTCGTGGACCTATCATTCACGGACCCTCAATAATTGATCAAATATTGATGGGTTTCAGCTACTGAATACGAATTTTTACCACTGTGTTTTAGGCCTTAGTTTGATGTCCTTCCCTTGGAAAATTTTGCAATGCCAGCCCACAGCTTGAGAGAGGGAAGCATAGAAGCAGAAAGGGAAGCTTGAGAGAGGGAATGCGCAAAAGATGTTCGAAAATAAATTAAACTCAAACTGAAAGAAAGGAGAAATTGTTTACATCGGTGATCAGTAGGCAAATAAATTTCTGAACACCTCAGTTGCCGCAGGCATCAAAACGATCTCCCATCAATATTTTAATATTTAATGAAGGTTCGGAAACGCACTTAATATGTTGTTATAATATAACAATATTATTAATAATATTATCAATAATATTATAATATTATTATAATAATTTTGTCTAACAACACGTAGGGTCGGTTAAATCAGTTCTCCTACTGAATGGAAAGGTACTAATTAACAATCGCTGGTCATAATTAAAACATGTACTTACAAGGGACTTAAGAGTCGGTGTTGGGCACGATGCATGTTCCGCTGAGATTCTGAATAATCGACGGCATGGTAATTGCTACTGACTCACGAGCGGTTTGTGCTCAGGCAGCGGGTTTGTCAAGTTGAGACAGATTGCAGATAAGTGTGATGAGTTGATGACTCAACTCAAGTCCGGTAAGCATACACCAAAGCATTCTTCCTCTGTGAATACGTGCATGCGATAGGAATGCACTTTTAACGCTCCCGATTCTTTTGGGTTTTTATTCGATAATAAGCATTCGTAATTGCCATAGAAAAAATTTGCCAACTCCCGGAAACAGCGATTCGGCTCTTAGGAAGTGAACGTTTTGTCTAGCCGTTAAAGGGGTTAATGGCATAGACAGGATTAGGGGGTTATAGGAGGTTTTTCCGGAAAATTTTGTTTTTAAATCGGCTTGGCTTAAATTTCTTGTGGCGATTTCTCCCTTTTCACGTTTATACTGATTTGAGAAAGTTCTACTGAACCGATTTTGAATTTTTTGGGCTTGTTGGATTCCTTGAAAGGGTTTACGCTATTTTCACCGTTTGACTTTTCGCTGTGGTGTCTAGAACGAGAATGAATTAATTTATTGTTTGTAGTATTTACATACCTATGGCTTGGATGTTGGTGTGTTAGTGTCCAATAATCCATATGAGTGTTACCATCCAATAACTTCATTGACCGATTTGGATCAACGTCTTAGATTACTCCGCTGATTCTATTTTACCTGTATACATCTCCTTAAGAACAAGCGCAGGTGCGTGACTGAAAGGATTTACTATAATCAGCTAAGCATAGGTAATTCGTTGAGGTAGGTTGTCAGATAATGGTGAAGGGACTGAAGCAAGAAGCCATTCAGAAAGTGGAAAGACTGATGTTGGCCTCTGATAACAAGATAGTAAGTATAAGTACATTTATAAGTACTCGTAGCGCCAACTTTGTGTGGTCGACTCGCGAAGTCTCAAAATTCGAACATTCAATGTCCTGAAGGTTTGGAGAAATCATAAGCTTCTGCAATACACTAATTTTCTGTGATTATCCTGTCCAGTGCAGAAAAGTCAAACTCTTAAAAAATTTGATCTTGATGTCTGAGGGATTGAGCATCTTACCGAACAACTCTTGGGGAAGGGTTTCTATTCAGTTCATGAACTTTGGTTTCTCAGCAGCCACCTATTGTAACGCATTTCAGGGGATCAAAAACTCATTGTTTTCACGATTTCATTAATTTTTCTGTGGTGATTTCGATTAAAACCAGCCAAGGAATGTGATTTAAAAACCATTAAGATGTGACGAGGTTGAAAGAAATTAAACATAATTTATATAAAATGGTTGGCTGCCCTAACTACTTTATTAACATTGGTCACATTAATTACATCGACACCGATATTAACGGCCATCTCCTGTTTAACATCGTGAATGAATAAACATCTCATACCTGACAACTTCTGCTTTTACGGCATCTGATTGGTATTTGTTTCAAGCAATATGATGCATTCTTACAAACTACTGGAAGAACATTGAGATAATTATCGAGAAGTACAGTGTTCCGGTATATAGGAAAAACCCGGTTCCAGAGCTAATTTCAATGAAGATAAGAAAATAAATTAGTAGCAATTAATAACGTACACTGCCGTGCTCATGGGTTGGCCTAGTGGCTCGCGCGTCTGCCCAGCTAAGAAATGGGTTTGATTCCCATGGGTGGCATGAAAAATTTGACGATAGCCTCATAATTCATGTCACAACTGGTAGGTATTCGTGGTTTATGGAAATAATCGAGATTGGAGACACTCGTTATACCTACTTTATGGGTTAACACAATCAAACATTTTTACATTTTAATTCAAATTGCCAAGACAGACGATTTTTGTAAAATACGAAACAGGTCAAGAAGACATACAGTTACTCAGAACGTAACATATAACGGTTTCGATAAGGCAAATAATATACTCTGAATGTTCAGGAGGTCCCAGGAATAATCGTCCACATAAATGTTTTGTAGAAACCTCTGGACCAACCTTTTAACTAGGCACAACTTACGGTCATAACATTTGGTAGATTAGGTATCTATACAAACATGTCAACACCAAACTGACATAAAAATTGTTAAACACAACATTCACAAATATGAATTAATAAATATACATATCAATGTGTATCCAACCTAGTATGTACGTACCTATACATATAAACTAGATTCCAACCATTTAACGCAGCAATATATTTTATATCATAGGGGTTATGTTGAAGCCCACTCTTCTGCCGAAGAGGAGAACATT
Source organism: Nesidiocoris tenuis (assembly GCA_036186465.1). Lineage (NCBI taxonomy): Eukaryota > Metazoa > Arthropoda > Insecta > Hemiptera > Miridae > Nesidiocoris > Nesidiocoris tenuis. The sequence goes on along the minus strand of AP028910.1, from coordinate 23,767,255 downwards.
AAGATACTACTACAACTCACGTACAGAACTACGGAACACAAACGTTATTTCGTCAGAATTTTAAAGAAGAGAAGTTTGCATTTATTTGCTGACTTTTGAAGTTTCGGTAAATCCCATCTTCCAGGTGTAAATAGGATTTTACCGAAGGAGTTCACCATCAAAAACCTATCATGTCAAAACTAAATTCAACCGAGAGAGTCAAGGTTCTTCATAATGGAATCAAAATGCTCAAGACGACATTACAACTTATAATCGTAAGTACTTGATTATCGCGTGTTAAGTTGGGGAGTTTTTTGAAGGTACCCACATGTTCCGATCACGTAATTTCATTATAACTACGCAACTTACTAAGATACTATGCTTATCTCATGATATCTATTAAGTTACGGGACCTGATAATGTAAATGCCAAAACGCCTTATTGATATTCAGAAACAGTAGATGATGAGAGAGATCAGCCAAGTCGAGTTATGCTAATCTGGTAATGATGAATGCGTAAAGTAATCTGAACATGAGGAGAAATAGGCTATTGGTCTGAAGATTCAGGGATTAAAGGTAAAAAAGAATTGGACTCACCTAATCTCTAATTGGTCTTATTTGCGAAGGGTTCCAAGCAGCAGGAACCCCAGGAGATGGTTCTGGGTAGGTAATTAATTCACCACCCTTGGGCACTGGGTCTTTGCGGTATTTTGAATTATCAGAACATTTATGTACGGGGACTAATCTACGTTGGGGTTTTGCCAACCCTCATCTGGTCAAAGGCTTGTTAATATATTAATCCACTACAGTGGATTTATTTTCCATTGGATCCTATATTTTGATCATCCTTGATTATTGGCTAGACTAATATGAACGTTTATTCTGTGATAATATTACCTAACATTCAGGCATTTTGAGTTTTTTGATCCCACAAAATGCTGAAACTCTCTTGGTTGAACTGAGCTGTCGCGCTGATCACTGTTTCTGTTGACACGCGGTAGGATTTTGGGCAGATTAACTCCATTGTTAGTACATGGTAGCCTGTGCCAACAGTTACAACTTTTAGTACTGTCATGAAAACACCTGATTTCCCCAACAAAAACATGTCAATTTATCGCCTGTGTATGGTTCACTAAATTGTTTGCAGTAAGTTTAGACTCCAGGTATAAAAATCTCTAAATAATGTTACCACCGCGCATTTCTTTCTAATGGTGCTTTGTGGCCACTTGACAGTGGGAGAAATTCGTTCCGATGAGGACACAAGGGTGAATGTTGGAACCCCACGATTATGAAATGGGAAGCACCTTGTACACAGAGTGGATAATAATAATTGGTGAATAACGAGACCTATGTAGTCTAATTACGCAAATAATCGTATAAAGCTCACCTGGTTCCCAACAGATTAACGGAATGAAGGCCAAGATGTTGCATGATTAGGCCTGACATATTACCCAACCTTTGATTAGTACCTTTAACATTTTTAACACACTGACCTTGAAATATACTCAAACGCCTTCCTTTGATCGGATATCAGCCCCCTGATGCAGTTAAGCATTAATGGGATTAATGAGCATCAAAATATACTGAACAACAAGCTGAAGCCCCTGATTTGGTTACAGATACAACAAGCTATTCCCCATTGGTCGTTGAACTTTCTTCTCTTGAATTAAGTAGATATATTTTCAACAGAATGAGTTCCCAGCATCATTTTTAAGTACAAAAAATAAATTATTCCATTCTAAATACAACACACATGGTAATGGTATTAACTCTTATTAGGTAACTATTAACTTGAATAATAGTATTAAGTAATTAAGTGAAATTCTTATTGTGGTGTTGGACGTTTCATCGATGTTATATGCGAGACGAGGACAAGCAATATAAATGAAGGTATCAAAATGAAGTCGTCAATAATTATTTCTTGCCCTCGTCTAAAGCGATAGTTTTTATGTGTTACCATAAACAGAAGCCTAATATGCATGGAATAAAATTGTATTCACAACAGATATTCCCAGCTAACAAGCACAATTGTATTTTATTTACACTATTATTTTCTGATGGATTAAATGCGTTACACGAACACCACGGGGGAATGGGGGGGGGGGGGCATTTCCAACAGAATTGAATAAATTTTTCTGGTCTCGACATTCAAACTCGGATAAATTGGCTAATTACCGATAAACTGGAAGTATTTCAACTTTTCAAGTATGGATTTTACACAAGTGTATCAAATTTAAAAATGCTGTAATGGTATTTTTTTCCAGCGTGTATCTCCGAGTAGTTATTGTTATTTTTCTTAGTCCCTACATTACCTTTACAAACGAGTTGTGCTCTGAACGACGAATAAATGCGAAAGGGACAATTTTCCCCAAATTTATGTTCGTGGATATAACTGCGTGAATAATTCACAGCTTTTTATAAATTGTTAAAATCTCTGACGTGAGCATTATTATCCAGACAGTCTAATAACAGGCATTAACCGTGTAGTGAAGGTGCACGCGAGCGTGCGATTGAGAGACGTCATGGGATTGAGAGCATGATTGAGAGATTGGGGAGGGGTTACCTACGGTATGTACATATCAATGCTCTAATTAGGTAGGACCTGATTCATTTCTCCATAAACAAAAGAATTATCCTAATCTCGTTCACTTGAATTGAACATTGGAAGGTATAACTACAGCAAATTGGTAGAATTCGTTTCAACAGCCCTTTCTGGTTTGTTTTTGAATTGGTGGAAGCTTTAGGAATTTAGTTGTATTATAGCGTGTCTGGCATGGATTTAGCCCACTCTGCTGTGGAGCAGTAATGACCGATTCTCATTGGGTGGTTTCCTGAATACCTTCTGCGGCGCTGTTCGCACTTTCTGCAGTGTTGCTGCTATAGCTGATGATTGCTGAATCTGACGTCGGCAATCTGGTTGGCTCCTGCTAGGTGACCGCTGCTTGCATCCGTTTCGAGTCTTTCCTTTCTTGGTTATTTGATCCGCTTTTGATTGTGAACGTAACAAAATATTTCTTGCTTTTGTCAAGTTTCTCTGTCGGCAGCTGGATGATTTGTTTGTCAACTCCATGGCTCAACTCCAGGGTCAGTGGTCGTGTTGGATCGACGTGGCGAAGGGTCTTTGCAACTTCACCGGCACTTTCGTCGCTGACCAACTTAGGAAGAAAACCGGTGTATGCCCCAGCTGGTTTTGGCATTGTATGATGGTTGGGCCGTGCTACTGAAACACACGGACAAATATGGCACGGTGATGGGATAGATTGCTCGTTTATGCTTTATTCAAGCACGTTGCTACGATAAAAGAGTTAGTGGTCTAATGTAGCTGAAATCGGCCTTGACTGAACCTACAATGTTTGGCTACTTCAACCAGTACTTGACTACTATCATCAGCCCAGAAACCATTGGACTTACTGTAAGCAGCGCATGGTATGCCAGTGTAAGCGTGCGTTGCGTGATGACAGCGATGAGTCTGGTGCGTGCACAGGGCTGGATTGTTCGGCACCGAAGCCAATATCTCTTGGCCAGCTCGAGTTTTGCGAAGAGCCGCTGTTAAGCGTTCCAGATCGTCAGTAGATTTCAGTCTTGGAATAATCCTTCTCTCCGATGTTTGGAGCAAACGCAATTGTTCTAAAAACCAAAACAATATTCTCAATATAGGGTTGGGAACCGATCAAATTACCCGAATGGGAGATCAAGCCCATTCGACCGTACGGCTCTCTTCAGAAAAGCTGGAGATAATGCACGACGAAAAGGGAGCCAGATGATCACAAAATACACTGAAGTGGTCATCACACTCCTAATAGGTTTACACACGAAATCTAATACTCAAGTAATGAAGTATTATGGGTCAATAACATTACGCAATAGCTTACCATACAAGAACTTTTCAAATGATCTGAACGTGTAAACTCCGTCGTATTGTTGCAAACCTAACATTAGCCCTGCCCTCTTATGTTCGTCCACGAGTCGTTTGACTAAGACTGCTTCTGAAGCGCGACCAGCTCTGATTTGAAGTCGCTTCACTTCTAACAGCTGGTAGAATATCCTCCGCTCCAAGTGGTACCTGGAATGTGTTCAAAATGAATGTACCTTATGAAACTTGGCAGAGGATTTATGTGGATTACTATAAATTTATGTATAAACGTAAAATTACATGAATTTTTATGTTCATTTATTATAATCTGGAAAAAAATGAAACTTGACATTTCTAAACTTCAACTCTTGCAATTCTAAACAACCGAGGTAGGAAACAATTTTTTTAAACTCTTCTGTAAGATGGTAGACCAACAAGGTATATTTCCCAAGAGTAAGTAGATATCATGATTTTGAAGAATTCAAGACAGACCTTTATTATTCATCAGGAACTGCTTCTGAGTCATCTATTCATTTCAACAATCTAAAAATATCAACATGATTAATATTACTTTACTCACTTTCTGATGCTGTATTGTACGGCTTGAGTAACTGAAACGGTTGAAAGAGCTGCAGGATCCAGATCTGTATCCTTGTTTCTTTTGCAGGGCCTCTGCATCCTCACTTTTCCCCTTGAAGTAGATCCTGCACAAATAAAAATAGGCCAAGGATTGGGAACAGACGTCAGTAAGGATTATTGGCTTCCTACTAATTGCCGAATTCGGTTCTACTTCTGTGCAAGTAAATTGATCAATGCTCACATTTTTTATGGATATATTGCTTCCAATCTACATGATATACATAATATGTATCTATATTATAGACATTTCGTTAGCCAGAAAACATTAATAGCTAGTTTTTGCAGTTACACTCCCCACATTTTAGTAAAAATGACGCATAGATAAGCATAGCATAACCCTGTGGCGTAATTTTAACCAAGTCAGGTAATCGGATTAAATGGTAAACTATCTCTTACCATCCTAAAGCACATTTTCTGAACTTTTCTACGCTATTTCCAACCTTCACAAATCGGTGCATCGTCAACATGAACTAGAGCTGGTTTTCCAAGATTGCCAAAATTTGGTTTTCCAACTTTTTTGCTCCAAGTCCGATTGTATTGAAGCTACAGACGCCCTTCTGGTCTCAATTGAAGCTAATAAGATTTGCAACAACATCTATGACGAAGGGATGCCACTTTTTTCTGCATCTCGATATTGATTATTAATTCGTAAAACAAGCCAAACTCTTTTTGGACAAACAATTCTTTGGAAAAATGACAATTTTTTGATAAGCCATTATTTCAGAAGCTATTTGAACCGGAAAGCTGCGGTTGTGCTTAAATTGTCATTGCACAAATTTAGATATTTCTTACAATGCTAATCATATGTTTTCATTCAATATCAAGCGTTTTAGAAAAATAATTAATCGAATAAAACAGTCCAAAATTTTTGAGGATGTATAGTTGTGACACCAAGCGGTTTTGAGGGGGCAAACTGAAAATTCGGATTTAGCACTTCAAAAACCATAGAAAACAAGTGAAAACCCTACTTCAGTAATCTTTTCTCCAAATAACCCTGTTTGAGCACCTATTTGCTGGACTAAGCATGCATCTTGGGTGAAATGTCATAGTTGATGACTGGATTGCTAACATTTTATCCAAATAGGTACTAACTTTTCACTTTGCCACCCTTGGTTGCTGGTGACTGACTGCCATCGCGGGTTCCAGATGTTTTGTCATCTTCAAACAGGACATCCTCATCAGTCCTATCGTCGGGTAATTTCAGGACTTCAAAGCTCTCAGTCGATCTCGTATTCATCCATCGCTTGTTCCCTTCCCGCTTCCTCCGTAAATGCTTACGTTTGTCAGCCGTGACAGCCGAATCCGAGAGACCGCCTGTTGGATCACCCAGAACCTTGATGAGAGCCCGATCAGCTGAAGCATTTATGACGTCAACTGCAACGCGGTCTGCCTGTGACTCAACTGCTCTGTCCCAGGGTTTGACAAGTTCGACATTTTCAACAGGTTCAGGCAGGCCAATAGTAGGCTCGATAGGAGCATCATCCGAATCCTTTGTGATGTTCATAGCTAGTTCATCCAAGCTACCTTCCATGTCTAAAGAATCTCTTGAGTATTTGTAGGCATCCTCCTCATCCTTATCTATGGACTTTTTCACAGCAGGATCTGTTTTCAGCACTCGCTCTTCTTCACCATCGGCTTCTTGAGCAAAATGGATATTAGTCCCACTTTCCTGTTCTGCAGACTGAATTTTCTCACTGCTGTAATCGACATCCTTTACATCGCCATCCTTCATTCCAGTAGTATCCGCAAACTCATCCTTGACTGATATACTTTCTTTAGTTGACGATTGTGTCTCATTGCCTTCCTCTTGATCCAAACTGCCTTTAGCAACTAAAATATCTTCATCTGCAGAAATTCCACCGATAGTCGGTCTTGAATGCAAAGAGTCTTTATTTTCCTTTTCATCATGACTCTCGTCTGCTTGACCTGATGGATGAGGAGAAACACCATCGTTATCTTCCTGGAAGCTTTTTAATAGCACTTCTGCTACTAAATCATCATTTGGCACTTCGTTTCCAACTGTCTGAACTGTTCCCCCCAACCCTGCCTCCTCATTTACTGTAGTTTCCTGAGCACTTGTAGCCGATAACGTTCCAGATGATTTAATACCATCTACATGAAGCATCTCATTCTGATGAGCCTCGAAACGATCTGGCCTTTCACTTGAATCGTCGTTGACTGTGCAAGGCTCTGGCCTGGTGGCTGACTTGTCGCCATCAACCATCACAGGATGGCCAGCATGTTCATTAATGAGATGGGGTTCCTCCTTCTTGACTTCTCCAACCGGATCAGGGAGACCAGCTGCATTTGTCTCATTTTCCGAAGTTTGTGCTTGCTGTTGCCCAAGGATTTTTCCACTCTCACCAGTTTTTCCACTCTCGTTTTTACTTGCGCTAATAGCAGAGCCTTGATCACCAGCAATCTCTGTTGGTTGTGACGTGCCATGATCAAAACTGCCAACTTCATTAAACTTACTCTGCGTCAGCGAAGTGTCTCCATTCAGTCCTCCATCAATTTGGCTAGCCAATTCTTCATCATCACGTTCTTCTTTTTCAGATAACCTGTCTTGTTCTTCTGATTCTAATGAAACTCTCTCTTTGTGCACTAAAGCTTCGACTATTTGGATCGAAGTATTTTTGTCAGAGTCACCACTTGAAATATGATCTCTTGTTGGTGGCGTAGTCTCTCTACTCTGGCGATTTTGCCTCAACTCGTCAGTGGCAGTTTCACCATCATTTATGGTTTCTAAGAGCATTCCCTCAAACTGGCTCGGCAAACTACTAGGCTTCAGTGAAAATTCTGTTTGAACAATTTTTTCAACTTTCTCACGGCTATTGCGAGCATCCGTTTGTTCCTTCGAATTGGCAGCCTCGTCCGAGCTGGACACATCTTTCAGATGAAACCTAGCTGGAGCACTCTTTTCTCGTTCGGCCAATAGCTTGGTTTTCCTCTTACGTCTCCTCCGTCTGACTCTCTCTTCTATGCTACTGTCACTCCCCACATGGGGCCTTAATCTTCGGATCATCAAGTCATCTTCAACATAAACCTGGAAAAAATCAATTCGGAGTTTCCATATCAAGGCGCATTTCATGCAACATTTTAAGGCAAAGGCATCATGTTAAGGCATCCTACCTGAAGAATGTGAGGTCTAGGAGACGATGTCATGCCAACCCGGCATCGCTCCTTCTGATGTTCATCAGAATCAGTGGCGAGTTTCTCAGATGTTAGGAAATGCGCTGAGGATGGCTTGACTTCTGTTCTGAGGCCTTGATTTGTTCCATCCACAGCCTGGAGCTTGTCAAGGACTTCTTCTTTAGCAAGCTTTGAATCAGTGCTTCTAAACCAAAAAAACAATCCAAAAAAGCAGCAATGAATCGAACTTTTTTAACCACTAATTAAGTGACATTACCAAAAAGCTAAAACTAATTTTCAGTTAAAACGCTGAAGTTATTTTGGCCGTAATAAAAAAACATAGTCCTTCTAAGAGCACTCTTAGAGGGGAGCACTTAGAGGGGACTGCTTTAGCCCCTCTCACCCAAGGGACAAGTCAAGACGAGTCAATCACAACCAGTCGAACAAAAAACGGCACACCCAAGCACGTTACTATATCGTGGGCTCAGTGCTAAAAGTGGCTAACTCGAATTTTCTCGATTAATTAATTGGTACGATTTTCACAAAAAACCATTGGTAACCCTTGGTAAGGGTTTTAGAGAACTGATGGAGTCACCAACAGAACCTAACAAACACTATGCAGCTCCCAGAGTGAAGTCAACCAGGCGTCTCATCTGTTTTCCTCGATTATCTCAAAACTATGAATTTCGGGCCAGCCACTTAAAGCATTGAACCCACGATATAATGATTCAGATATTCATAGATTTTGACCGACTTTCTCACCAACCAGTCCCGTACCCAGGGGGGAGGGCGGGCAGGGGGGCCATGGCCGTCCAAAATTTCGAGGGATTCCTTCACATACGTACTTAGAACATGACATATTTTTCACTATCAAACTGTCAAGTCAAACAGAAGCAATGAGACAGAAACACTTAATTGAGTTCGAAGTCAAACTCACAATGAAACCAGAATTCGAACACATAGTCAAACTCGGAGTAAAACTAACAAGTCAAACTCGCAATGAATCAGATACTCAAACTCATAATCGAACTCGAAGTCAAACTCACAATGGAACAGAAACTCAATCTCAAAATCAAAGTCAAACTGACAATGAAACTAAAACTGAAACTCATAATCAAACTCGAAGTCAAACTCATAATGGAACAGAAACTCAAACTCATAATCGAAATCGAAGTCAAACTCACAATGGAACAAAAACCCAAACTCATTATCTAACTGGAAGTCAAACTCACAATGTAACAGAAACTCAATCTCAAAATCGAAGTCAAACTGACAATGAAACTAAAACTAAAACTCATAATCAAACTCGAAGTCAAACTCACAATGGAACAGAATCTCAAACTCATAATCGAACTCGAAGTCAAACTCACAATGGAACAGAAACCCAAACCCATAATCGAAGTCAAACTCACAATGTAACTGAAACTCAAACTAATAATGAATCTCGAAGTCAAACTCACAATCAAACCGAAACTCGAACTCAGAATCAAACTTGAAGTCAAACTCGGGATGAAACCGAAACTCAAACTCATAATCAAATTTGAAGTCAAACTCACGATGGAACAGAAACTCGAACTCAGAATCGAACTCGAAGTCAAACACACAATGAAACAAAAAATCAAAGTCATATTCGAACTAGAAGTTAAATTAACAATGAAACAGAAAGTCAAACTCATAATCGAACTCGAAGTCAACTCACAATGAAATTGAAACTCAGTCTCATAATCGAACTTGAAGTTAAATTAACATTGGTACGTAAACTCAAACTCGTTATCGAACTCGAAGTCAAACTTACAGTGAAACTGAAACTCAAACTCATAATCGAACTCGAAGTCAAACACACAATGAAACAAAAAGTCAAAGTCATAATCGAACTTGAAGTTAAATTAACAATGAAACAGAAAGTCAAACTCATAATCGAACTCGAAGTCAAACTCACAATGAAACTGAAACTTAAACTCATAATCGAACTCGAAGTCAACTAACAATGAAATTGAAACTCAGACTCATAATCAAACTTGAAGTTAAATTAACATTGAAACATAAACTCAAACTCGTAATCGAACTTGAAGTAAAATTCACAATGAAACTTGAATTCATAATCGAACTGTAACAGAAACTCAACCTCGTAATCAAAGTCAAACTCAGAATGAAACCAAAACTCGAACTCATTATCAAACTCGAAGTCAAACTCACAATAAAACAGAAACGCATATTCATAGTCAACTCGAAGTCAAACTCAAAGTATTAGGAGTTTCTGTTTCATTGTGAGTTTGACTTCGATTATGAGTTTGAGTTTCTGTTCCATTGTGATTTTGACTTCCAGTTAGATAACGAGTTTGAGTTTTTGTTCCATAATGAGTTTGATTTTAAGTTTGAGTTTCTGTTCCATCGTGAGTTTGACTTCAAGTTTGATTCTGAGTTCGAGTTTCTGTTCCATCGTAAGTTTGACTTCAAGTTTGATTATGAGTTTGAGTTTCGGTTTCATCCCGAGTTTGACTTCAAGTTTGATTCTGAGTTCGAGTTTTGGTTTCATTGTGAGTTTGACTTCGAGTTTGAGTTTTGGTTTCATTCTGAGTTTGACTTCGATTATGGGTTTGGGTTTCTGTTCCATTGTGAGTTTGACTTCGAGTTCGATTATGAGTTTGAGATGCTGTTCCATTGTGAGTTAGACTTCGATCACAAGGTTGAGTTTTTACTTCCATATTTACAGAGTAAATGGAAGTATTGTGATCGTCCTAAAATCGAGAATCGGAACGGAGCTTCAGAAAAAACTTTTTCTTATACACATTTACTCAGAATCACTTCCTGAACAAGTGTCTGTGTGTCCGTGTGTCCGTGTGTCCGTTAGTCCGTTAGTCCGTTAGTCCGTCTGTGGTCATTTGCAAAAATGGCCATAACTCCCTCATTTCTCAACCTTTTTTCAATTTTCTTGAACTGAAATGTGCGTCTCGGTAAGGCCTAACACCTTGTTTAATCGGAATTTGGATAACGCACAATACTTTCGGTATATTTGCATTTTTAGTGTTTTCTATTTTATTTTTTTCCGGCCACAAAAATGAACCGATTTGAGCGTTCTTGGTCTTAAAATCTTCGTTTTACCTTGCAGAATATGTGGATATTTTTTACATTCCGAAAATGTGGCGTTTATTATTTTGGGCGAATTTTAAAATTTGAATAGTGATTTTTTTTATATTTTTGACCTAAACACCCTTAAAAGCAGTCAAAATATGATCAAATTGTGTCACAATTTTACGTTTCAAAATATGGAAGTATTGTGTGTTATCTACGCACCACTGGTTGTAACATTGTGAGTTTGACTTCGAGTTTGATAATGAGTTTGAGTTTTTGTTCAATTGTGAGTTTGACTTCGATTTCGATTACGAGTTTGAGTTTCTGTTCCATACATGTACTTTAAGTTTGACTAAAAGTTTGAGTTGGTGTTCCATTAGGAGTTTGACTTCGAGTTTGATTACGAGTTTGACTTCGGAGTTTCCGTTCCATTGTGAGTTTGACTTCGAGTTTGATTATGAGTTTGAGTTTTTGTTTCATTGTGAGTTTGACTTCGATTGTGAGTTTGAGTTTCTGATCCATTGAGAGTTTGACTTCGAGTTTGAGTTTTGGTTTAATCCTGAGTTTGACTTCGATTACAAGGTTGAGTTTCTGTTCCATACTTGTACTTCAAGTTTGACTAAAAGTTTGAGTTTCTGTTACATTGTGAGTTTGACGAGTTTGAGTTTCTGTTCCATTGTGAGTTTGACTTCGAGTTTGATTATGAGTTTGACAGTGATTATCAGTTTGAGTTTTTGTTCCATTGTGAATTTGACTTCGAGTTTGAGTTTTTGTTTCATTGTGAGTTTTGATAATGACTTTGAGTATCTGATTTATTGTGAGTTTGACTTCGAATTATTTCATGAGTTTGAGTTACTGTTTCATTGTGAGTTTGCCTTGATTTCGATTAAGTGTTTGTGTTACTGTTTCATTGTCAGTTTGACTTCGAGCTTCTGCTTCATTGTGAGTTTGACTTTGTGATTGACCAAGAGGTTGAGATTCGGTTTCATTGTGAGTTTGACTCCGATTATGAGTTCGAGTTTCTGTTTTGTTTTGAGTTTGACTATGAGTTTGAGTTCCTGTTTCATTATGAGTTTGATTATGAGTTTCTGTTTCAAAGAGGCCATTCCCCCTTTGAAGTTTTCTGGAATTCCTTCTCATAAGCACTACAAACGTGAAGCGATAACTACTATCAACACGGTAGGTACCTGCATCCTACTTGTAATAAGTAGGTTGTTTTGTAATGTTGATAACCTAATGTTTGTTGTTGAAACTGATTCAATATTTGGGGCATCGGCCCCCCTCCCCTAGGTACGGGCCTGTCACCATCCTGATTTTTGAAGCTGATTGGGTCGCACCCTTGGTTCGCATTGATTCAGTTTGATATAATTGAATTGTACATTTTTCTTCAAATACCTTCCGGCTTCACCTCGTGAGGAACTAAGCCCTCGTCGGGCGGCCGACTCGCTGTTCAACCGGCTGGCTGGAACGCCTCCGTGCAGCTGGAGATATTTGGCGCAGCCCCTGTGGCCTTTGTGAAGTGCAGCGTCAAGAGGTGTGGCCATCGCTCCTTTAGCCGTCCGCATGACTGGATTCACCAGCGAACCAGAGTCCAGAAGTGTCTAGCGATACATTGTAAAATTAGAACATACTTACATACACAAAACGCTGCAAGTTCTCCAGAAGAGAACCTATGTAAGAAGAAGACCTATGTAATCGGTCGGGACATTTTTTAACACAGTTTTAGAGAGCAATCTGTTAGGTTTTTACAGTTTCCCCAATTCTTAAATAAATAATATTTTTAATATTTTATCTATTCTTAATTACCTACATAATTAACAGATCAATTTTTAAATTAAGTGTTACAAATAATAATAATAATAATATTTGTTGAATTCTTTTAATTTGGAGAATTAAATTTTTTTTTTGTCTTAGCTAATTTAATAATTGTCCTGGTAATTATGTAGATAATGGAGAATAGATGCAATTATCCATTTCATTATTACGAGTATTTCATTATCCTTAATGAAATCAAAAATACCCCAGGAATGCCTCAGCTGGCAAAGCTTATCTCGCTCTCATGTTGCCAAGCGCAACTGGTATAGTGTGAGTGCGTCACCTTGTTGGTGCAGTAGGATAGTGGTCGTAAGTAGATCAATCAACCTTATCTACGAGCCGAGGCCGAATTCTCAACTTTTTCCAATTTTTGTTTTGCTGATTTGGGTAATACGGACAAATTCTTTAAATTGGAGATATTGGGAGGAAAGAAGTTTTTGCGGGGATTCCAACGAGTGGAAAACGAATTTTCTGGCTCTAGTAGTTTTTGTGTTAAGAATTTAAAAAAATCTAAACTACTCAAAAATGCCTTTCTAAAACTGCAATAAATCCTAAACGGTTAAAGCTACCGCCATGGCGATTTTCTCATTTCCTGAAAAACACGTATTTTTTCTCACTTCAACAGCTGTTTGACTGGCCTTAAAATTAAGGTAGGGTTCTGTCGAGACGTCAGAATCAACTAGATACAAAACCTGATTTTTGGAAAAATTTTCCTTCCCCCTGAAAAACCCTGGACGGCGTACGGACAAAAATTTTTTATTGCAGATTCGGATTCTACACCCCTTGAAATGTAAACCAGCAAATTTTCAGAGGGTGTTGAAAAAAATTTTTTCCCGACTGATTACCAAGGTTTGTTTCGTCAGAAAAATGAACCAAAAATCAAATTTAGTTAATCACCTTGCACATTTCTACGTTATTTTGGATCGCTGCGATGTGTAGAGGACACCTTCCGTCGTTGTTGGGACAGTTCACGGCGTCAGGCCGCTGAGCAAGAAGCCAGAGGACAAGAGGCCTTCTGCCTGAAGCGACTGCATCATGAAGAGGATAGTCTCCCCTGACTGTTTTCTGCCAGAGATTACCACCCCAAGCTGCCACCACTTTCAACGTTTCAAGTTGGCCCTTGGCTGCCCCACAATGAACGGCCCTGCAGTTTTTTAGGAACATGGAAACAATGCTAAGATTTAAGAGGCGTATTGTAGTGCGTTGTCGTGGTTTGAGATCAAGATTAAGCAATTGTAAGTTTTTCATATGGAAATTCGAGTAGCCCCTGATTTCTAGAAACAATTTGGAAATGACCGTGATAAAGCCAACTTACGTTCGGCCTTTACGGTCTTGACGATTCGTGTTAGCTCCATGGTTCAGTAAGGTTTGCGTAGCATCTGCGTGGCCTAAAGTTACTGCGTAAAACAGAGACGAACAGCCGTTGTTGTCGATGACATCAGGCTCGGAACTGCACAGGTTGATTAACGACTCTACACAGTCGGTGTGGCCGCGTGAGGCAGCGCAATGCAGGGCTACGTTGGGAAATAAAATAGTCTCATGGAATCTTACCGGCGAGGGACAAATCAAAGGCAATGCAATGAAATAATTGATAGGCACCAATACCACAGCAGGTGGCATAACACCAATAATTGTGGTATTAAGTATCATACCTATAGATGTAGAACTATAGTATATTTTTTTTAAAAATCGCAGTCAACTCACCAGTCAGGCCATCTTTGTCAGCCGCAGCAACGTTTGCACCGGCAGCGACAAGGGCCAGAATGGCTTCCGAGCCTCCTACAAACGAATGAATCAGATAAATGCTGTGGATTCCAACTTCGTCCTCCATCACCCCTTTCTAGAGATCGACTGGCACCTATCGCCCTCACCATTTACCTTGTACAATGTAATTTTATTTTAGTGAGAAGGATTTATTTTAATTTATTTTTAGGGCAGAGAATGAAAGCAAATCATCATCCTAATCCCTCTCAAATAGGTATTTTCCCTTTTTTGACATTTGAAAATTTTTGAGTACCTACTTTGAAGTGAATTTAGCGCGTTCTCCTACCCGAGATGCACATCAAGAATACATTTGCTACATTTTCGTTTTTTTTGTTATTTTATTTTTTTTTTAATTGGACCACTCTTTTCATTTGCAGCACACGTACAGCGTACGACGGACGGACAGAAACTTTTTATTGCAGATTTGTGTTCTAGATCCCCTGTAACGTAAAAAAAACATTTTGAGGGGGTGTTGTAAAAAAATTTTCCCGACCGATTACATGGGTTCATTATTTCTGGAAATAATGTAATAAAGAAAGTATGTGCATTTATTTTACTTATCAAATACAGTACGCGTCGGTTGACATACCTGCACTGGCTGCCCAAAGGATAGGCTGTCGCCCATGGTTGTCTGGAAGATTTGCATCTGCTCCTTTATCGAGGAGGATGCGCAACGCCGCCATTCCTAACCGCCGATCTGCCGGCATGTCGCTGCAGGGTCCGCACATCTGAGCAGCATAATGCAATGGGCAGCCACCATGCATATCGCCAATATTGGGGTCTCCCCCTTTGCTTAGCAGTAATTCCAGGCATTCGATCTCTCCACAAACTGCAAAAACACTCAAATTACAATTTTAATTCAACTCAAATCATGTTTCAAAGAATATCATCAAATGAGAGGCAAAAAAAAGAAACAATAGCTGTAATAGACAGCTTCATTGTGTTACTGGTGTACCAGATTAAAACTAATCAAATTTTTGTGAAAAGATGTCAAAGTTCTCGATTAAACATTTTTTCCAACAATTTGAATTTTGAGTGTGTTTACGTAGTTTAATCATGAAATTTTGAAGATGTGTTCATTTTGAAGACGTTTTTTTGGCTCCCCTGAAAAGTTTGTTAGTCGTAGATGTGCGATGGTGGTTTTTAATCGACGATATTTACTCGCCTGTCGCCCAATGAGAAGGTGTGTGCCCTTCGTGGTCAGGCATGTTGACTGGTGCTCCGTGCGAAAGCAGCAATTTTGTAAGGGGCAAATTGCCCGCGATGACGGCCAAATGTAAAGCCGAATAGCCGTCCTGGTCCTGAGCGTGGACGAGTTCCGGAGCAGCTTCCAATAGAACAGCCGCACTGGTTACTCCACCTTCACCACTCTCAGCGCAATAGTGCAACGCCGTTTTCAGGGTACGCTCACGTTCGAGCACAGCTCCGGGCTGAGGAGCAAAATGACGCATGGTGTAATGCAGAAAACGTGATGAAATCAGTCGTCAGCAAATCAGGGATAGGGTCACACAGTGAAACACGGTCTCCTTCTCCTAGCTTTTGATAAATATATTATCTCCATCAGGGCCTGTAGCAATATCGTAATGAAAACAGTCGTTGCTCTGGCACAATTATTATATAGGTCTTCATCAGTGACTTGTTGACTGCCGTTTGTTGTTTCTAGGTTTGTAATATTTTATATTTTGGTTAATTGTTTGGGCAACAATGTTAAAGTTAAAATAAATTTTTTTCTAGTTTTTTTGTATACACAAGCTGATGATTTTTCCTCATTCTAATAGCTCATCGTGTTTTTGTTGATAATTATGGATCTTTAAAGTTTGCAATGTGTATTTTCCTTAAACGAATGTTATTATGCACAAAACATGGGGAAAAACATACAATTTTTGAAGCGCAGTTACCTAAATTATAGGCGAGTTAATGAATGAAAAATATCCACGTATTCTACAAGATAAGAAGACTCAGAACGATAAAATCAGTTCATTTTTTAGGCTGGTACAAAAAAAGCTGCAAATCCTTACAGTGGGATGTATTATTTACTTATTTTCTTTGAAAAGTTGACCATAAAAATTTCGGAGGGGGGGGGGGTCGAAGAAATGTTGCTTGAACTATTACAATAGGTAAAACTTTCTTGAATAATAAACCTATTGCATGTCAGAAAATGATTGGGGGTGACTTTAGGATTTCATTCTCATCTGGTGAAAGCGTTCGCAGAGGGCAAAAACATTTCGTTGGCAGAACTATCAAGAGAAAAGCATCTGATGAATTATCTTTAGAGCCAGCGAAGGTAAAACGTAGGTATTGTAAGTACCCATAGTTGGGAGCATTGTCAGTTGCGTCAGAGTGGTTTTGCGGCCTATATTTTTATCACATATGTACATAGAAACATAATAAATGGATGCGGATACAAAATTTATTGGTCTCTTTTCCAGATTGTGAGGAATGCTCAAGGAATATCCTTCCCCTCTGTCACACATCAAGGTGGAAATCGTAACTATTTCTAGTAGGCTCGTGCTGGTCAGGCGATCGGTAACGGCTGAAAATAGGTAGGTTCAATACATGAAGATGAATTCAAATTCCCCAGCACCGTGAGGACTTTTTGTTTTTATGATCACTCCTTAACAATCGGTTTTGGTTCCGTTACCATACGTCCTCGAATCAGTTCCACCTTTTTCTCGCTTGAAATTTCTCGATTTTAGTACCTGTGCGTTTGTGAACCCGCTTCTATCTGTATTGGCCATTGTATTAATATCTACCTGTAGAAGAGGACCTGATGCAGGGGCCGGGTGGATTGTGCCGATGATTATACACCGATTGGACATGGCTGCCTGGGAGGAGCTGGTTCCATCATTATCTATCCATGTAGAGGAAGCCATTATAGAGCTTATTGAGAATAGGTAGTCTCTTGATTGATGATGATGCGGTTGGCTGATGGTGAATCCACGATGAAGTTTTTAGATTTCTCCCAATAATTAACGATTTCTGTTCATTATTGAGCATCATTGAGTATAGAGTTTCCGATCATATCGTCCAGTGAAAGGAGTCAGAAAATATTTTCTGTCATGTCCGGAATGATGGCTACCTCGTGTAGCAGTATTAAATGCAACACGTTGGAATACTCGAGGATGATGACGATGCCATCGGCAAATCTGACGGAAAATTTGCTTGAGGGAAGAAATCTTGAGGCGCTTGGAAGCTCAAAATAATTTCAGCATCGAAGTTCGACCAGATGGAAGAACGTATTGATATGGGACAGCCTAAATCTGCGCTCAAAATCCGTGAGGCAATTCAAGTGGTTGACCTGAAAATTCACGTTGGACTTCAAGCGTTTATCACATCCGCAGTCATAATTGCCCCTTCACAGTTCTTCTTCGTTAAGCTTTAATTAGTAAACACATGTCTCCTGATGATAACGTACAGCCGAGAAGAAAATCCAGATTATGATGAAGTCATAGATACATTCAGTGTTCATTTCACTTGTAATGATGAATTTTCGTTTCTATTTTTAGAGACACCCTCAAGTCCTTTGCCAACAGATTCATGAGATTGCCGTCAACTTAGTCACACTATCTCTTTTGCAAAGCCTTTTTTACTAATTGGATTAGTTGAAGGCGGACTGGTTGTTTAGTAGTAGCATCAATGCTTGTCGAAAGACAATTACTTAATCCCAATCTTTGGCTCCAAGTAATTTTCAATTTTATGACGACTTTCACGCTAAACTTGACAGGTTTTTTTGAATAACAGCTATTTTAACAGCAAACTTATCCAGACAAAATAGAACAATTTAAAAAAGTCAATACAGTCATTCACTAAACAGGAACATTGGTAGAGTCATTTTCGGTAACTCATGCCGACTTGGAGCCCTCACAGATGAAGCATTACGAAGTCCAGGTCCATCGGAAAGTAGCTAGACTTACTGCCAAACTAAACGTTTTTGAATCGAAATAATATATTTCCAGGGATGAGCAACCCGAAGCGCACGAGATGAACCAATCGCTGAACTCAACCAAACTGAACTGAATTCTGAGCTAAGAACTGGACGTGAAGGGTGGAAGTGAAGGCTGAGCTACGGCTCTGCTGCCCATCAAGGGCTCTCGTGTGGGATAGATTGTGTTTGAGCTGGCCAATGAGTCAACGGGGCCATTCCTTGGGTGCAAAGTAGCCGCACGTTACCTTAGGGGCGGTCAAGGGGCGTGGGTGGGCCCTGCCCGGGACCTTGGTTCGAAGGTCACTTTTTAGTGGTGTAGCTGGTGGTTACAGGGGGGTGGTTTTCCTCAAAGAGAAGGGACGGGTCAGTGTTGAGGTCACGAACGTTTGCAGCAGTCTCTATCTATAGAGCAAGGTCCATCTCGAAACATCATAATCCCATATTTGATTCCCTAAAGAAATATAAGAGAGTTTTTGGTGATTTCGTGCTTCTTGTCACTTCGTAGCACGAAAAAAAAGTTTGTAAGAAGTAGTCACCTGGCAAATCCTGCGAATGCTTGGAAAATTTAGACACGTACCTAAATGGATTTTTCCAAAAGTTCGGGTTTGAGTTTTTTTTTTTTTTTTTTGTTCGGGTTGGCAACGTCCATGGCTACAAATACCTCTCTAAAGTTCTGTAAAAATTTCTAAACTCGCGCACGAACTTTCTCCTCCTAATTCGAAAACGAATCGTGGAAATTCGTAGCTTGAAGTTGTTGGCATCAACTAATGCAAACAAAATCAAATCCGAACTTTTTGTTGACTGTTGAGTGGGAGCTAGGAGTTTTCATAGCATTTCTTGATTTGCCAGGTGACTTTTTACAAACTATTTTTTCGTGCTACGAAAAGGCAAAAAGCACGAAATTACCAAAAACTCTCTATAGTTGAATAACTTAATCAAATTAGGTGGTGGAAGTTGATTTTATAGAATTTGATTTGCCCAACGATTCCGTGGTACGAAAAGAGAGCCGTTCCTATTATAAGTATTAGGTATACAATATTAGTTATCATAGGATAATAATAGAATAATACTAGAATTCGAAGTCTGGCTAGGCAAGATAGGGGCGATTTAGGGTCCGTATGCAATCTACAAAATACGCCTTTGTTCAATGCAAATGTGGTTTGCATTGAGAGTGAGCCAGTTGAGTGCAATAATGACAAATCAATTTTGAGTGTGAATTGATGAACTAGGTATTTAACAATTTAGGTGAATTTAAAATTTTCACGTTGATAGGTTCGTTCTTCAGTTTTGAGAGGTTCGTGATTACGGGAATCCTTATTCTGTTTAGTAGCTACATAACTTCAGTATCTCTGTGGTCACTCTGGGCCGCATGCTATGTACCTATACGCATCATATTGAACCTCAGGGAAAGAATTTGCTGCGTTCTTAAAAAAATATACCAAAATCATCAAGTTGTGGGCAATCCGTCTTCATGAGGGTCTCAACAGCATTAGGGTTAAGTATAGCAGCAGGTTGGGACAAGAAGTTCGTGTTAGGGCCTGGTTGCTAGGGGGTGGACCTTGGTCACTCGGTGAAATTATCAACCTCCTCCCCACCGTTAGACTAGATTAATGAGATTTGATCACACAACGCAACGCCTCTGCCTTGCATAAGGGTTGGAAAGGGGAGTACAGAGACATGAGGAGGAAAGTCGCTACAACACTATAAACTAGGGCAAGGTAGCCGAAACCGTATATTTATATTCACAGTCCCTACTTATAACCCGGTATACACCGTTTCAGGAGGAAGTGGCAAACATTATGGAAACTAGGCGCATATAATCATCTGAACAGATCGTTTTCTAGATGCCTATACAAACATGACCCACTGATTCCGCTGTTGATCAGAGCATGATGACACCAATGCAGTCACTGAAGGACATTCAAACACGGGAATATATTGTTCTATAATTTGGAACATATTATGTAGTTTGGGAAACCCTTGGATGCTAAAAATCATTGGCCAATTCCCTTTAGTTTTCATTTCGTAATTAGCCTGATGTAATTTATCGGAAGGTTCTCTCAGCATGAAGAATCAAATAAACTCTTGAGTTTAGGTCAAATGATATAATTTTTTTATTAATCCGACGTTTCGGGTAGATTTCTACTCATCCTCAGGGCATAATCAGTCTTAAAAGGTGAAATATCGAGGTTACATTTTTTGAAGATATTGTAGAATTTTGAAGATTAGGAACCGTTAAATTGCTGATCTATAATTTCACTTACGAATTAGGAACAATTTTGTACGCACGAAATTGTTCCTAATTCGTAAGTGATCAGCAATTTAACGGTTCCTATCGCAATAATTGGTTCTGCAAATCTTCAAAATTCTACAATATCGTCAAAAAACGTAACTTCGATATTTCACATTTTAGACTGATTATGCTCTGAGGATGGGTAGAAATCTACCCGAAACGTCGGTTTAATCAAAAAATTTTATCATTTGGCCAAAACTCAAGAGTTTATTTGATCATCCAGTGGTCAAGAATTCCTTCAAAAAAAGCATGAAGAATGAACCTCTAGTATAATTTTAACCTTTAATTTTGCTACATAATCTTACTAGGTGCGTATATAGGCGTAATAGTGTGGGCAGTTCAATAAGGGAGTGGAGAGGTGAATAGAGTGGATGGGGCTCTGCGCCAGGGCCCTTCCAAGAAAATCCCAGGTAGAAGGCATTGTCTCTATGAGACCACGCCAACGGGTATCACTGTCGTGTTTATATCGTTCAGTGATTTTATACATAAAATTTTGTATACACAATACAAATTTTGTATAGAAATTTTGACTCCTGCAATATGATGATGAACCTACCAATTCCAACTATTTGAACTTTATTTTCTTTGATACCCAGACAAATAATGTACCCATGTCACTAATCTACTTAGCAGCGTTTTTCTTTGGAAAATTTCCATTGCGCTTGTGATTCCAAATGGCAACCCTAAGAATCTGAATTTTCCAAACGGCGTCCAGAATGTCATCAATTTGATACTTTTTCTGTCAGAATCCTTTACGTGCACGGACCGTAATGACAATTCTTGCTGAATTCAGTTTGGGTAAAATGTCTTCCACTGTTGGTGGTTTTTTGACTATAGTGAGATTACTTATCCTGTCGGTGACTCCTAGCTCTCTTGTTATTGTAGGGACTCCTACCCATGTTTTCCATTTCTTATATTTCTTTCCTCAGTAGTTCGATGCATAGAATGGGCATTTGTCTTGCAGTTCTTTCTTCTGCTACACAAAATTCGACTTCTCCTTTTAATCTTCCCAGTCCCTCAAATTCGTCTTTATATTCTTCAATCAATTTTTCCGCACCTCTGTTACTTGCATCTTCGAAATTATTACGAATTTTAATCAATCCCAAGTGTTGACTTGATGATGCTGACAATAAAGGTCTCTGATGCCATCCTACCACCTCAAACTTCAGGATTTTCTCTTTCTCATGGTGTGTGATTTTTACATCCCGTCTTCTAATCGATTTGACCAGTTCTCCTCAAAATGCGACGAGCTTCGCTTCCGATTTTCTAAGCTTTCCTTTACTTTACTTTGCACAATTAGCTTTGGCTACCGATGGATGTCATTGATAATTCTATAACAAATATATTGACTTTAAACCTTGGTATTGACAATATTGATGACTTGCGTTTCTTTTCCTTGCTGGCAGGCATACATGAGAGAGGTCGCTCCAATTTTTCTCAAGGGGAAAGCTCCGGTCATACTCTCGAATGTGGCAGCTTCTCCCCTGGACAAAATCATGTTGAAATATTAGCAGTTTTTCAAGGCGGCTTTCCAATCGCATTTTTGATGAAACTTTCATTTAACAATTATCCCCAGAAATGTTTAAATGTAGAGTCTGAATTTGCCACAGATCACGCTGTAAGTGCTACCTAGTCTAGTAGTTTTGGATTCCATTAATCCTAGAAAGCTCAACTATTTTTGTTAATCATAGCTCAACCTATGATTACCTAACAAAAGTATACCTACCAACCAAGGTAATAATTTGTTATTAAAAATTAAACTTATTCAGCTCCCTAGTCCGAAAAATAGGTAGGTACTATATTGTATGATAAAATGTAATAGGTGTTAGTAAGATTGGGTAGAGATTAGGTTCCTACCGAATTTGGATGGCAATGTTGATTTTTATGATTGAATACAAATTTCTGAAGAATAATGTTAATAGTTTGAAATCGCCAGTATGTGACCTCAGGTCACGACCTAGGGTTGCTCGAGCCCTGCTGTATAAATGAATCCAGAACGAGGAGAATAAAATGACCAAGTTTATTCATTCAGACGAGCTTCGATATAATATTTATGAAGGACAAATTTAGTTCCAAGATTTCTGGTAATGGTCTGGACCGACGTAGGTAACGAATCATGGAACGTCGATTTGAGTGTATGTACACATATAGTCAGTCTTAAACGACGGGAGTGACGGAAAAGATTCTATGGACGATAGTATTATGGCTCTATATCTTAGCTCATTTGAACCCGAAATTTTATTTTTTTACGGAAGAATGCATTTCGTTAGGACTGACTCACCCATGGTTGAGAGTCAAGATTTGCTGCTCATTTCGCGGACGGTTGGCCGTCTACTTTTGGCACACTGTGTTATGCTATGTTATGTTATAACACGAATACAACCAAGCCAATGGGCTCGTACGCACCCAGGTCGGCCGTCTTGTTTTGTTACTGGGTGGTCGCCTTGACAACCTACACATGACCACCTTACGGTTACGCGCCGTCCCAGTTTGCTCACCTAATTTCCTGGAAAAATCATTTTCCCGCCAGACCCGTTAGCTAACACACGTTAGCGAAACACACGTAAACCCATATAATCAGGCTAGTGCGGCATAACTTGCTTCTGCCTATGCTTCCATGTGCCCACCACTACATAGGGCTATCGTTTCTTCGTATATGATTTCTTGCGGCTGGTAAATGATTTTCGATGTATGGTTGCTTTGTGGAAGATAAATAAAACTGCAAATAGCCAGCCCGACAATTGTTAATAGTTGAACCGGAATAGCTCTTGCTTCCGCATAGGTCCTCAGAATTATTTATCTTTATTTCACACCTATAGTGGAATAAACAATAATTGTAATTACAATTTATTATTAAATAATGAACAATAATTGTGAATTTTCAGCTTTCAGCTCCTCGGAGCTTCAGCCCTGCAACTGTTGTGGCTCAAAGTTGCGAGCAGGCGCCAAGCGAATCGTACCAATTAATTAGAGCTGTTGTTACTATGGTAATAATAATGATGTTTAATAACCTTTTGATAATTTAGTAATTGAGAAAATAGATTGGTGTATAACCCCGCCCTAATCCGTTGGTAGACCGGAACATCAAGTTAGTGCTGGTAGATGATTGATGAATCCAGCAGTGCTACAATGAGCCTCGATCTGAAACACAATTAGTCAGATTGATGCAGATGGGCTGGTATTCACCAGCTACCCGGGCATTTGCCTGAAAAATGTAAAATTTCTCCATGCACGTTAACCTAAACTTCTTCATACTGTCGGTAATGTCGGAAATAGTAGACCTACAACTTGAACCATTTATAATGGACCTACACAGGTGTAGGTCCATTAAAAATAGTTCAAGTTCAAGTTCAAAACTTCTTTCTATGGATTTATACGTTTTAGTATAGAAGATAATAGGTGCCTAAATTATTTTCCTGAACAATGTAGGTTTACACCTAATTGGCCAGGGGACTTTCTTATATAACATTTAATCAAATTCATTTCAATCATGGGGAGTTTTTTTCTTTCTAGTAAATAGTCGGTGCCTAATAATTAATAATGATCTCAACTCCACAAAAACCGGAAATAATATTTTCCGGAAATGCATTTTCAAGTCTAACGGAGGATTTCCCAATTTAATTTAAGAATTTACCGAATCAAATTAGGAATTTCCACCCGTGTGAATCCGTGCCACTTTCACTCTTGTTCAGGAAGAGATTCCAAGTAAAATAATTATATATGAGTAAACGTGTTTTCTGAAGCTTCGTTTCCATCTTCGATTTAGGATGATTACAATATAATATATTATAAACAATTTATTATTGTTCCAGTTTATATTATAAACTTATTTATTATTGTTCAACTATAATTTGTGTTGTACAAATATAATTTAATTTTATATACCAAATTGTAATAATAAAATAAATGTTAACACTACTGAATAACTAAGAATAATTAAGAACTGCTTTGATATCAAGGTGACACTGATCATTATGTTGATGATGTGCAAGTCATGATACGCATGCATAAATGTAACAGGTCGTAAGGATACATTGGAACGAGTCATTCTGCTTCGTCCATTTTGTCATTGTAAGCTCGTCGTCTTGTCTGCTGTGAACTTGTTAATTACAAGCGTCTTGAATCTTAAATTTCAGTAAATGAAATTTGAAAAAAGGTTGAGAATTGAGGGAGCTGAAGCCATTTTTGTAAATGATCACAGACGGACACCCAGACAGTTTCAGGGAGTGATTCTGAGTTAAAGTGTATAAGTAGAAGTTTTTTTACTGAATCCCCGATCCGATAGTTGATTTCAAGACGATTCCAATGCTTCCATTTACTTTGTAAATATGGAAGGAAACAGGTTCAAAATGCCGGCAGTTTGAGCCCCCCTCTCTTCTATTCAGAGCCTAGGGCGGGGGGGGGTCTAGGGGGACATTTGGTATTTTTACCTGCTGCTTACCAGTAACATTACATTCGTGCCCAGTAATACCCCTGGCACATTGCTGAAGAAAATATCAGTCTAGCTTTATAGTTTTTTTACTGGTCGACATTGCCCCCCCCCCCGCCTCTCTTCACAATAAGATTTCCGGATTGCAATCGAAATTGTGATGCAATCACTTCCGAAAATTACTCAGGTACCTAATTTGTTAAAATTTAAAATTATTATTTAATACCTACTACCCAACTCTGACTCGAAAGAGGCTCAAGAGTTACTAAGTAACTTACTAAGTCTTAGTCTAATGGTTAGAGCGTCCAACTAGCTGAATGCTTGCTCTACCCAGGAGTTATGGGTTCGATTCCCATACGTAGAGGGCATGAAAAATTTGGCACATAGCCTCATAATGTCTTTATATATAATGTATATGTATATATGTATATGTATATGTATATGTATGTATGTATGTATGTGTATATAATGTCTTTATATGGGGTCCTAGAAATAATCGGCATTGGAGATCTTGACCCACTTCTTGTGTAATTATATATAATAGGCTATCGCCTATGCTATGGGTTAACATTTACATTACATATGGGTTACCATTTACCTACATTTCATATGGGTTTAAAATTACATTTTTTGCTCTATTACGGTTGGTAGGTATGTATCCAAGGAATCCATCCAGGTATCCAGGCCAAGGAAGTTAGCAACGACAGTGTTTTGGCGATACGACTTTGACGGCTCAGTAGGTAATGGTTACTTATCTGAATGCAGAATCCAAACACAACATACCCCTTCATGTTCACATAGGTACGTGAAGCGGTCAATAATAATTTAATTATTATCAAACCTCAAAAACCCAACTCTTCTTATTCCTTTTTGATCGTTATTCGGCCTGCGAAATACAGGTTCGTTTGTAGTTTTAAATCCTTACTTGTGTCCAACATCACTCTCACAAGGGAAAACAGTAATAACAAGAGTATGATAGAATGTTGTTTATTTCCCTTGATGATAACAGCGTCGATGCTTGTGCTTGATGCCTGGTGTTGGCAATTACGCCTTTTTGGTATTGTTTAGAGCGGTTACTTCAAAATTGCGGTGTTCGTTAATTTATTTTAAGAATCTGAGGCCCGCTTTGAGAATTGAATGTCTCTTTTGAGCCCTGTTCGACATTCGGTCCAAAAATTTAATTCGTTGTGCACGGTGACAGTTGAGGCCTAACATCACACTTAGCTAAAATACGTAACAGGTAGTGTTGGACGAATTCTTTCGATCTTCTATGTGATGGGGGTTTCGTTGGAGTTTAAAATATTGTGCCGCCCTGACTGATAATAGCGCTATGTTCT
Organism: Nesidiocoris tenuis; assembly: GCA_036186465.1. NCBI lineage: Eukaryota > Metazoa > Arthropoda > Insecta > Hemiptera > Miridae > Nesidiocoris > Nesidiocoris tenuis. The sequence continues at coordinate 23,741,018 of AP028910.1, read as the reverse complement.
CGCGGTTGGAATTCGCCGTTAGGGTAAGTTCAATTACAATAACTTCCTCGCACAACAATAAATACAACTAGGGTGACTATGATTTCAAAACACACCATTTGGAAAACAACTAGGTATCTACCTACTCAATTACCCATTGCCCATATAATACTGGCATATTTTTGCCGTGAATTTCCGACTTTGTTTTATTAGTAAATTGGCCTTACATTTTGATGCAATGACGAATATGAGGGTACCTACCGCTGGAAAGTCGATTAAATCTTTCGTAAGATGACACTTTTCGCAGCTGTCAGGTGAAAAATGCAAAAAATGTGGCCCAAGTCTAGAGAGAGAATTTTAAATCTTACATTTCGAAAAATTAACGTTTTCCAACGTGTTCGTTGAGGGCAGAAAAATTGAAAACTCCCGCCCACGTTCCAGAGAAAACTGGCCCAGAATGTTTGTTGTTCAACGATATAATCATTCTCGGTTTTAAAGGAATATGTCAGAAAGAAAGGATAAAAAGTCATGATGGTACCTCATTTCGTGATGGCTGCTTGGCACTGGCCTCGTAGTTCCCACCGACCTGAACGTCCAATAGTAGAGCTCGAGGAGTACCGATTCAGAAGAAAAGGAATGGCATTTCTCCGTTTTCGTGTATCCAAAATTATGGAAGGACCCAAACCTGAAAAGTAGTGCCTGTCCTCCCAAAAGGAGTACCTATGGGCACTCTAGATATTACCCCTTCCTATGACAGCCTCCGTAGCCCCTCTAACTGAATGATATAATTTTTTCAATACTCGTGCAATTGGAGCGCCAATTTGGAGAAATGGGCTTGTTGTTAATACTGGTTAATATCATCTCATGATGTCTAGGTCTTGTTATGATGTTCTTGTATTACCGTGTTTCTCAGGTCCGGCCACCACTTCAGTCAGGAGATGGCAAGAGCGTTGGATTGTATGTAGACCCTTCCAACGACAAAGTAGTCGTTGGTAATAAGTACGTGTTTGCTGTAGATCAGGCGATACCATCGTTTACTCCCCAATCTGCTGTCTATGACAAGTTTTCTGGAATTATCAGCCGTCTTCTCGAAGTTAAGTTTAACCTATCATACAAAATCAACGCTAAGTTGCCATTTAATAGAATCATCAATCAAATTTGGAAAATCAATTGCGTTTTCTCTTGGGCTTTACTGAGCTTAAAACCAATTTTATTGCTTCAGCCTTCGTCATTTTATGAACAATTTTCTAGCCTTGCGGATTTTGGGGTTGATATCCGTCCGTAATTATATAATATATAATTACGGACGGATATCAACCCCATATTATGGCCTTAAACGTATTTTTAAAATGTTTGTTTGCCCAGTCTGTATATTGATTGAGTTTGTCCGTATTTTTCTAATGCATGAGAATGACTGCTCTCAAGAACTACTGAAGCTCTCTAACAACCCGCAAACTCAACTTGCCAATTCATCTCAAATCCAACTCTCCCAAATAAATTTTTTTCCTGCCGCAAAAAATGAACCCATTTGATTGCTCTTTATATTTCTTTTTACCTTGAAGGGTACGTGGATATTTTGGTTCATTTTTCTTAAGAAATGAACCTTTGTAATCGGTCGGGAAAAAAATTTTTTTAACACCCCCTGAAAATTTGTTGGTTTATGTTTCAAGGGGTGTAGAATCCGAATCTGCAATAAAATTTTTTTGTCCGTCCGCCGTCCCCCGTCCGCCGTCCGCCGTCCGCCGTACGCCGTCCGCCGTCCGGCGTTTTTCAGGGGGAAGGAGTTATCGAAAATTTTTGAAATTTTTACCAAAAATCAAGTTCCGTATCTAGTTGGTCCTAACGTCTCGACAGAACCCTACCTTAATTTTAAGGCCATTAAAACAGCTGTTGAAGTGGTAAAAAATTCGTCTTTTTAAGGAAATTTGCAACATAGGCATGTGAGGTATCATTTTCTATAGATTTTTCTATGCTGAATCGAATGAGACCATCGCCACGCCAGTAGCTTCAACCGTTTAGGAGTTATTGCAGTTTTAGTGAAGCAGTTTTGAGTTTTTTAAAATTTCCCCAATTCTTAATAACTCGAAAACTACTCGAGCCACAAAATTCGTTTTCCACTCGTTGGAATCCCCACAAAAACTTCTGTCCTCCCGATATCTTCAATTAAAAGAATTTGGTCGCATTACACAAATCAGCAAAACAAAAATCGGAAAAATTTGAGAATTTGGCCTCGGCTCTTAGATACGGTTGATTGATCTACTTACGACGACTAGCCTATTACACCAACAAGGTGACGCACTCACACTACGGCCAGTTGCGCTTGGCAACGTGAGAGCGTCAGGCTTCAACAATGGTTCTGAGGCATTCTTGTGGCATTTTTAATTTCATTATTCAGAGAATTTAATGATTTTTATTATTCTGTTAATTATGAAGGTGATTCAGAATAGATTAAATGGTGAATTTAACAAATTAAACGATCTGCTGCGTTGAAAAGATAGATATTTAAGTATTTATCAAAAGAAGAGGATGATTATTTTTTGCCGGGTTGAAAACGTTTTTCTAAATCCCCATCTAAAATACAAATTATACTGAAATTATAGAATAATAACAACTAAATTCTGTGTTCAAGGAGTACCGATATATCGTAAGGTTTGTCTTTGCAATCGAAAAATGAACCCTTGTGCAAAATTTGCAGAGTTCTTCGGACATACCGAAAACTAATCTGCACATGCCACGGATCTACTTAGCAGCGTTTTTTGTATTCCATCCATCATTTATTTATTTTTGTTGTTCTTTGGTTACAGGCTATGATGTCTCATTCATATCATTCGGTCGGAGTAAATCAGGTAAAACACACTCATTGGCTGGGCAGTTGTACCAAACCCAAAACTCTGGCCCGATTGGTCAGAATTATGGCGTCATCCCTCGAGCCGCTGCTCACATTTTTGACTTTCTCAATGTAAGTATTTGTTTTAGCTCTTATGGTTAGAAAAAGGACTGTTCCCTAATTTTCGCATCATCATCTCATAATCCTACCGCTGCGAGTAATATGAGTACAATTTTTTATCTCATATAATAAATTTAATTACCTTGACGTATTGTCCTATCATTTTGTATAAATGGTGTTTATCGCAATAAAAAACCAGTGGTGCGTAGATGACACACAATACTTCCAAATTTTGAAACGTAAAAAAATGACACAATTTGATCATATTTTGAGTGCTTTTAAGGATCTTCAGCTGAAAAATATCAAAAAACATATTAAGCAAATTTTAAAATTTGCCCAGAACAAAAATACATCAAGTTATTGGAATATAAAAAAATCCACATAATATTATTCTGCATGTTAAAACAAAAATTTTATGACCAAGAACGCTCAAATCGGTTCATTGTTGTTGCCAGAAAAAAATAAAATAGAAAACACTAAAAATGCAAATATATCAGCAGTACTGTAAGTTATTCAAATTTCGATTGAACGGGGTGTTAGGTCTTGCCGAGACGAACATTTCAATTCATGAATTCTTGATATACATTTTTTTGTTCACCTTTAGGAAAAATACAGTAGACTTTAACTTGACTAAATAATAATTTTTTTCGAACATTACACACAATAAGTACAGGTTGGTGCCCTACATTAAGGCTAACCATTCAAACTATCAGATTATTTAATATTCCATATTTGTTACAGAAAACCCGGCAAGGTTATGGAATCAATTTCAACGTTTACTTCAGCTTCTTTGAAATATCAAACGATGAGTTCAAGGTAAACTCAAATTAGTGCAGAGGTCATTCAACAAGTACCCATTATAATTGAAGGGTAAGGGGAAAGAACAGGAAATGTCCATTTTCCCCAAAAACAAGCTGAATAGCGCATTTAGTAGGAAATCAAAGGTACTAGCCGTGTAGTGAAACTCCAAGGGGAAAAAAGTATAAATGTCGCTCTGAGAAGCAACGAAAGATTCGGTGTAAGGGGAAAAAACATAGAGTTTAAAATACAAAACCTGCTTTTCCTCTAAAAGTACTTTTTGTGACATTCCTCGTTCCTTCCCCTTACCCTTCAATTATATTGGTTGATTTATATCCTTGTGGTTTTTTAAATGATAATTTAGCAAAGTTTCTGAATTGTTTTTCTGACTGACTTCTTTTCCTTTTTTCCGCTCAGGAAATCCCGGTAAACAACAGTTTCACCAGCAGAGAATGCAATTCGGTTGATGACGTCGTTGAATGCTTGAAATTAGTGTTGAAGGATAGCACTTCAGAACCAAATAATCATGTAGACCATTCCAACAGCCATTTGTTTTTTGCGTTAACTGTTCAGCAGCAATGGCTACAAAACGGTGAGACCAAGAAAGGTTTTGGAGCGTACCATAATTTTTTAAGAAATAAATCTATAATTTAATCTGCGACTTTCCCTCTCATCAAGCTTATCATAGCCTGCCATATTTACAGGAAAATTGCTGGCAAAGTCGTCTCGATGTACATTCGTGGAGCTTGGCAGTTGCAATTCTAATATTTCACCACAGTTGAATAATGAACCTGTACAGAATCCACGGCTATCCACTTCTGGACTGAATCTGATATCCAAGGTGCTGTCGGGGGTTTCTTCGAACGAATCTAATTTATTTTCTCAAGTTACAACTCCGGGAAGCGAGACCATGTCACTTTTGATGGTAAGCAGACCATATTTTTGCCCCAATTGAAACACAACTAGTAGATCCTACCAGCACAACAAACCACGTCATTGAAACAGTATTTCCTACCTTGGTAGTACGTCTTTTTTCCATTAGTAAGTAAAAATAAGGTAAATTTGGAGAATTTTGTTTTAAATTGACACAAAAACCGAGATTGAAGCAAAAAACCAGTTTTTTTCCCTTTAAAAGTTGATTTCTCCTCTAAAAACATGATAAATTAAAATATAAGTTTACTCAAATGGAAAGCTGACATTTTGGGCTAAACGAACTTGATGATAGAAAGCTGCGAATGCCGCAAGATTATTGGGAGTTCAACGCTCTTTCCAATTGTATCCTCATTTTTGTGATTACTCGTAAGATTTAAGAGACTTGTGGCCATTTTACTGAGACAATCTCAAATGTAAATACCCTGTATACCTAGTTGAACAGAAGTGCTGTGTTCAGTTGTCCTTCTCATTCGATGGTTAGTAGGAGTAAACTTATCGATTATGTAGAGGGCTTCAAGTGGGGGGCACACATTCACACTGGGTAATACCGACAGTGACTAGTGACTCGAAACTAGCACTGATAAGATGATCATCTTGTTCAATATTGAAATATCTTTGTGAAACCCAGCGTATTTTCGTACTTAATTTTTGTACACAACATTACCTACTTTTTGTCTGTGTTCAATGTGTGAAATGTCTCTTTAGCTTGGAATAAAGGCAGGCTCGTTTTCCTAGGATATTGTCAAGTACAGTTCGAAGACGGTTCTTCTATTCTGCGTTTCACCTACCTCTGCGGATTCCCCTAATTCTCTTATTGATTTGATGATCATCGAACAACTCAGGCTGCTATATGGGACCAGTTTTGATAAGAAAACCTCAAATCAAGAGGCTAATTTGACAAACAACCTGGAGCAACAAAATTGCAATGAAGAAACACTGAGGTTGTATTTCTGAAGGTTTCATTCTATGCTGTAAATTTAATGTTCACAGTCAAACCGGAGTGAGCCATTGATCCAGTTGGGTTCTTACTAACTATTATTCCTAAAATAATTTTGTCCAGTTAAAATACCTACTGCCTAAAGCTGAAGTGGTATCGCTTGTTACTGTTTAAGTCACAAATGAAAACTTCTAGTAACGAAGCTTGAATTCTCTGTTCTAGCTTGGAGTTTGCTGCCTCCCAATGGCACTCTTTGGTTTCTAATGCTGAAGTTCTTTTCAAAAAATTGGCTCAAGGTAGTCTGTCTCACGATGCAAAAGGGCAAATCGATCAATGGCTGTTTCTAAAACAGGAGTTTGAAGATTGTTTCAAACCTGATGTTACTGGCCATGGGAAGGTCAAGTCTTCATTGGGTCGCATCGGTATGTACCTATCTCAGTTGTGTTTCGGTGTCTAAATTTGGTCGTGTTATTTTTTCTTGACCTCTCTCCCTGTCATTATTTATTTATTTATTTTTTTAATAATAAAGCTAAGAAAGTGTTTGCTCATCAATTTTTTACTCATTTCCAGATGAAGTGACTGAATCAGGCAGCAAAACATCCCTCGAAATCAGCGGCGATAGCGCAGCTGATAATGATGATAGTGACGAATCTGATGAGTATCGGACGCGAGAGCCACCCAATACGCAGAAAGAATCGAAGAAGAGGATTTTCACTGAGCAATTGTCGGAACATCTTCAAAGGTAATTGTTGCTGTAATGTACTTAGAAATTAACTCGCTGGGTAGCTGTTGCTCGAACAAAAATTCAGTGCGGTCGGGCATGACAGGGACAACTTCGGTTATCAAGCAAAAAGCTAACTCCTGGAAGGGTGATAATCATTAATTTTTCTCTTTACTGCTTTCCCGACACCATTTCTGTACTAGATAGTTTGGAGGGCATGCACGATACTATGCTAAGTTTGCCACAAATTTTGTTGTTTTGCTGAAAAAGTTGAAAAGGAAATTAGGACTCAGTTGTATGACTTATATTATAATCAATAATTCATTAAATTGAAATTTTAGATTTCGCGCTCTTACTGATCGAATGATTGACCAGCAGAAGGCGCAATCCGTTCGGAATTGTAGCCAAGGAAAAACGATTCCCGGAAAATGTGAGTTATCCAATTTTTCAATGCCTAGCTTAAATGTAATTTAAATTCTTCCATGTCCACTAGTATTTTTTTAGCTTTTCTAAGCCAAATTGAGTTTGTATTTTGGCAACAAACGTTTGGTGATTCCTAATACTGGGAGATCATAGGTAAACTATGCCAAGGAAGCTATTCAATTTCCTGATAAAACTTTTGCAAGTCGAATTGAGAATTATCCCAACCAAATTGAGAATTTCCCAAACCAATTTGAGAATTTCCCAGACCAAATTGAGAATTTTCGAATCCCAATTGAGAATGTTCCGAACCGAATCAAGAATTTTAAACCGAATTGATAACTTCCCAACCGAATTGAAAATTTTCCTAACTCTAAAAACTCTATCATTAGTTTGGAAATTTCTTAATTTTGGGTGGAAAATTCTCAATTCGACTATATTTCCACTCTCAAGGTTGAGAGCTTGAAAAATAATTGATACAAAATTTCAGTGGCCAACGTGGGTAAAAAGGCTAGGAACGTGGACCTTTTCACCCGCGATGGAAAGCCAGAGATGGCAACCATGCTCAATCAGCATCCTGCTGTTGATCGTCAGGTAAGTACCACGTATTATCGTAGTATCTTTGAATTAACCTTTCAGTTAGATAGAATGTGGTTTCCATGTAATCTACATTGGCATAGATCGTTCCCAATCTTTTTGTGTTTTCTGTAGGATTTAGGGGAGTTTTCTTTGCCTTCTGAATAAACCCCCCCTCCCATACAATTTTAGAACATTCTACCAGCATTAACGAAATTGAATTCCGTTTAAGTTCATTCATTTCGAAAATTGAGTGGTTGTTCGCCGGGTGACCAGTCAGCTGTATGCACCACATTGAATTGCAGATCAAATCGGACACCTCTCCCGAGATTGCTGTAAACCGTAAACATGCCGTACTTACCCAAGGTGGGTCCCATCCAAATGTTGATTTACTGCGGGTTGAAATCGCCAGCTTAAGAGCTACCAAGGATTATCTACACGAACAAAAGAGAGAATTGACTGCAAAAATAAATGAGGTATTTCTCTCTGATTTGTTACCTATTACCGATCAACTGTATTTTCCTTGCTCATTGTCACAGTTGCTGATCAAATTTGGCCAACTGCGGAAATTCCATGAACAGTACACTTTTTTTTAAATTTTGTATACAGGGTTGTAAAAGTGAAATTCTCATAATGCCTATGAGCAGTCTGTCTTTTGGCCCTGCGTTCTTTGATCATTAAACATTCAGAGGCATGCGCTGTTGAGGTTGAAATTCATATTCTGTTCATTTTCTGAAATTTCACATTCTCTTCATTTTCTGTACAGACAAAATACGTTTCGAATGCTGAACAAAGAAAACTCATCGAGGCAGACGAAGCTATTGATGCAATCGACTCTGCGATGGAATTTAAAAACGAACTTCTCTGTGGGCGGAACGCCCTTTCAACTACTGATCTTCTAGAAAAGGTGATTCTGACTGACAGGTTTAACACATTTTTGGTACATCATTTTGATATATTATTCATTTGAAAACCTTTCTAATAACTCAAAGCATTTCAACCCCCCCTCCCAAAAATTTGATGGTTTACGTTCCTAAATAGATAGAATCAAAAAATAGGATTGAAATTTTTTTTTTTTTTGTGCATACGGGGGATAGAAAGCATTTAATGCTTTCTATCCCTCGTACCTATGCACTTTCTTTCTCAGAGATGGCTGGACAGAAAAATCTATCTTGATTCAAGTCTAGCCGAGTACCAACTACAAGTTTAAACGTCCCCTTGGTTTTGAAGAATATGCATTAAACTCAAAAATAATCTCGTGGTTCTGTGAGAGTGTCAGTGAAATACTCCACACTGCACTTCTGGCAACACTGGGTCTTGTTATTACGCATCTCTTCTCTGAACTGCCCTCCCTCTCGTCCCCTCTTCTTCTGAGAACCATGGCTTGCTCCCCACTTTAGGTCTCTGCCTGAATCATAGTCTTTGCTAGATTATTCCCTAATTAGATCATGATGTACGCTCATGTACATGTTTATAGGCTACCTATACCTGGCCTGTGGTATACGCTGTTTGTAATGAGACAATCCTGCCACTCCAAATTACTATACTAATAGAGCTACAAAATCATAAGTTAATCAAAATGAATAGTAAACCGTAGCTTAATATTTTTCTGCATTTTTCAAATATTGATCCTACATATTTGGGCAGGGAAGTTGGAATCCCAAAACCTCCTCAAACCCTTAACATTTTTAATATAACAATTTGACGCATTTTCTATGCCACAGGGCGAGCAGATGCTGACAGATCGCCTGTTGAATTTGAGCCCTGAAGAGATGAGAATTCTCCTCTGCAAATATTTCAGAAAGGTTGTCGACTTGCGAGAAGCTGGACGAAAAATGGAGAAAGTGATTTCTGATTTGGACGTGCGTAAACCTCTTTTGATAAATATCTTCTTACCTATGTCAAAAAATCGCATTCTCCTTTCACAAAATTGGGAAATCAAGTTATTAAAATGTTAACATAAAAAAAAATTCAGTTTGTTTGCTGAAATCGTTTTTTGATCTCTACCTTGTTTTACTTGTGATCTTTTTCAATACTTGTTTCTGTTTCCAGCAATTTTTCATCTTCACTTTTTCAGATCAATTTTAGACATTTTCATTCCGAATCAATCCGTTGTACAATATTTACCGTAAGCATCAAATGTAAGGTTTCAGGTTTTCTATTTCGAACCTTTCTTCATCGGTGAGCCAAAAACTATATCGTCGTGTAGGAACCTGCTTCACGCATCTAACAATTTGGCAGTTTTTAGGTAAAACGTGAAATCATGTTTACTCTCTGTGCCACAATGCTCGGTTTCAGATTCGCTAAACTCGTCGTGGAACCCGCTGAAATATCCCCTAGATACACTTGGATACCTATGTTAATGCATTAGAAAAAAATTGATTTTTCCTTTCTCCTGAAAAGTTGTCAAATGTTAGATGTGTGATGCAGGTTCTTACACGACGATATTCTCTTTTAATTCAATGCGTTGATGGTTTCGGTTAAGGCCTTTCAATAATCATCCGTACGCAAACAGTTCCATCTGGCAGTCGTGTTGCACAGATTTGATTGCTCAGATTCGGTCCGTCCGTTAATGGACGACGTCAGTTTCGATCCCCTGCTTGAAAGTCAGGTTCCAAATGTCGGTTTTGAGCCGTTGTGCACCACAGACGCAGTTTCTTCAAAAGTTGAGGAACTCTGGTTTCCAGAAAACTGATGAAACTATAACTGTCGTATTGTACTGTGGATTTCCTCCACTAACCAACGGACTTCAAACTATCGGTTTTTAAGAAAAACAGTTGAACTTGAATCGTCAGGAGCTTACTTCTTGGTCTTAGCACATTCCTAACTGCCTAGGTCATTAAAGAAACCTCCAATCCTTCGATATTACAAAACCTGCAAATCTCAACAAGCTGTAATTGTCTGCTATCTTTCTGTTCCGCCTGCAGCACCAGTTGGAAACTCAAGCCTGGAAAATTAACGCTCTAAGCAATGCACTCCAACTGACAAGGATCGAATGCGATCGTAAGCTCGTGATGGTACTCAAGGAACAAGAGAAGAAGTATCAGCTAAACTTCCGCCATTATGCTGGTGATTCGAGCGAGCCAACAAATAGCAGCGTTGACAATAAGAGTGACAATGCTTGCAGCCATACTGGACCGTTATTTGAAATCGGGGGTGAGTTAACTCTCACAAGTTTGATTACTCTTCAAATATGGGAATTAAGGGCGTTTCATCACATTTCAGCCAAATTTGAAAAATTGAAACACCAGTTTGGGAAATTTAGCCGATTTTAGAAAACCCACAGTGTCAAATACCCATTCCAAGTAGATGAAATGAATTTCCCTATTAAAAAAAAAAAAAAATCTATCTGTAGAATCGGCTTCAGGCCGGTACCAGTAACTCTGGTGATTTCAAACACAGTAAAGTTGATATGTGTTTATAAAAAAATTATAATCTTTATTACTTCAGGTTTGTGCTGTTCAGGTACAGGAACCGGTGCAAATCAAGTGGAGGATAAGGCGTTGACGATCCCTCAGCAGAATCTCAGGAAACTACAAGGATCCTCAACCCACACTACCAAAGTCACAAGAAAAGGAAACAAGCTCATTATCCAGCAAGAACGGTCAAAAAAGAAATGAGACATTGCTGTTGTTGTAACTAGTATTCGATCTGACCGTGTCTATAATATCTACCATTGTCAATAGATGTCTCTACATGTTATATTGGTGAGCGAACATTTGTAACAAATGCGCAGTTCATCACAAAGTTGTGCATTTGTGTGCCGGGCCCAGTTTTAGTCTGTTATCCCTTGACCCAAGGTGTCAAGTAAAATGTTCAAATTGAAAATTACTTTTTACTCCCATATTTACAGAGTAAATGGAAGTATTGTGATCGTCCTAAAATCGAGAATCGGAACGGAGCTTCAGAAAAAACTTTTTCTTATACACATTTACTCAGAATCACTTCCTGAACAAGTGTCTGTGTGTCCGTGTGTCCGTCTGTCCGTGTGTCCGTCTGTCCGTGTGTCCGTCTGTCCGTGTGTCCGTCTGTCCGTCTGTGGTCATTTACAAAAATGGCCATAACTCCCTCATTTCTCAACCTTTTTTCAAATTTCTTGAACTGAAATGTTTGTCTCGGCAAGACCTAACGCCCTGTTCAACCGGAATTTGGATAACCCACAGTACTTCCGAGATATTTGCATTTTTAGTGTTTTCTATTTTATTTTTTTCTGGCCGCAAAAATGAACCGATTTGAGCGTTCTTGGTCTCAAAATCTTCGTTTTACCTTGCAGAATATGTGGATATTTTTTACATTCCGAAAATGTGGCGTTTTTTCATTTTGGGCGAATTTTAAAATTTTAATACTGAATTTTTTGATATTTTTGACCTAAACACTTTCAAAAGCAGTCAAAATATGATCAAATTGTGTCACAATTTTACGTTTCAAAATATGGAAGTATTGTGTGTTATCTACGCACCACTGGTTTTCCAAAGGTTGATGCAGTCAAGTGTTGGTATCTAAGATGTTAACACATGTTGAGTTCGAACGTTCATTTCCAACCCCTAATAGTTCGAATCGTCATTGATTTCTTATCAGCACATTGTCCCATCCTAGTGGTTGACTCTCGCATCCTATCCTAGAGATCATACCCAATCGAAGCTGTCCAACCACAACTTTTTTCTGGCCACAAAAATGAACTGATTTTAGCAATCTTGGTCTTGGAATCTTCGATGAACCTTGCAGAATACGTGGGTATATTTTTGGGCTCTTAGATTACTTACTTTCATTGTAGGCTTAAAATTTGCATAATGTTTTTTTGAGATTTTTGATTGCCTCCAAAATACATACAATCAATTTGTTGAACGAATTTGCGTAAAAAATGTAGAAGCATTGGTTTCAATTTTTGATCCAAGTTAACTCCAAATCAGTTCAATTACAATTAATTTGTTACAACACTGTATACGTATCAAGTGTTATCTGTGTACCATTGGTTAAGTCAAGAACTACAGACCGATTTCAAAATACGGCCTATGATTTGCAATAACTGTTCAAACCCTCAACGATTGAACCTAATTCGTACCTACTTATTCGCATCTGTGAACGTATACTGTCTAATTTAGGCTGAACTGAAAAAGTGCAGTTACAAAACCGTATAAATATTGTCTACGCTTGTAATGACTGTCTTAAACAGAAGATTAGTGACGTCTTCATTTAGATGAATTTGTTAAAAATATCTAATAAGACTTGTTTAAATTTGCTGTTGATACTCACATGGCTGTGCAGATGGCAAATGAGAGCACGTACTATGGAAATATCAATTCATCGTACTTCCCTTCTGCCACCCTGAAGAACTCACTTTTTTGACATGTTAATCAATATATCTCCGTGATCAGGGATAATGTCAAATGCACCCTAGTGGCGCATATATCCATATTTAGTTAACAATAATTCAATTGGTGACTTTTTCGTTTCCTGTGAATTGGAATCGGTGCGACGGTGGAGTCATACTCAGACCTATGACCTCCTGAAGATGGCCGAAGGTACCAGAGCGCAGAATGATGAAATTTAGAGAAAGTTGTTCAACCTCCCTCACCCTCGCACTAATACCAATAATTCAATGGTTATATCTGTCAATTGAACTTGTTTGCAAGGATAATATGTAGATAAGTTTCTGAGGAATCCAGAAAATCAATTTGTAAGGAATTATGGAGCTAGTATGAGTAGTATGTTCAGTGAATCCAAACCCACTTCCTTAAGCATAATTTTCATTGCTGCTCGCCTTAGTTATCCCGAATCTCATTGGATACCCGTTTTCAAGTACCTACAAAATGTCGTATGAAATCATTTCTCGCTATAGATAATAGTTATTACCAATTTTCTCGCTTGAATAATCCTCACGCGATCCGTATCTCATGTAATAAAATATTCACGCTACGCAACCCTTCCTGTACTTGAATACGTAAAATTTGCCTCGTCCAGTCTTCATTTAGACTGGAAGAGGATGACTATCTAACGTTTTTCTTCCAATTCATAAAGTGAACCAATTGTAATGTTTGTGATACTAACTAGGTAATTTATTTTTCATTGTAAAATTTTGGCGAGAGAGCACATTTTGTACAAGCGTTATTGTAAACCTGTGATAATTGCATCATGCGTTTCATTTATGGAGAAATTGTTAAGGTTAACCTGAGCCAAACGGAACCTGTTCAATTTGACATTAATCTTACTAAGAATACTCGTTCGTTCATTATGTGTCTGTAATTCCATCGGTGGAAACACATTTAACTGTGCATGACATGGGTTATTTTGATCAATCTGGTGTATCCATGCAGATGGCTAGTCAGTTGTTATAATTGTAAGAAAAATAACTGTCTCGAGATAAATTGATTCTTCAATTTGTAAATAAAATGTAAATTATTATTCAATCAATTTTTATTTGTTGACATAGGCAATCCTATCCTATAACAAACCTTGTCAAAAATTTCAAATTCGAACACCCTCAAGGGTTCCATTACATTTCAACTTGAGAGATCAGGATAATGGTGAAGAGTGCTGTAGTTGCTCGAAAATCCGGTAGTGTTCATATCGACAGCCCCTGATGACGATCATAACAAATTCGCATCTGAACACATTTAGGGGTTCAGACAGACTTTGCAGCCGCGGTTTTACTATGATAGTAGGCAGGTGGGAACACTTTTGCTCGCCACCCAGACTTCAAAATTTCGTACCACCAACTTTCATTGGAGCGCGCATGAGATCCGAACTTGTTGATACCGTTTATCATGCTGAATAAGCTGACCATCTTAGCATACTTATCTGCGGCAAATAGGTTAGGAGAGGGTAAAAACCGAACAATACGATTAGTCTAAAGAACAGGCACGTGTAATGTCTCAAAAAAGGATAGCTATGTGGAAAATTGCCAATTTTAAAAGAGCAAATCAGTTACTAATTTGGCTGTTAAAGCGCCGAGACACTAAAATTTGAAATGATTTTTCCTCCAGAATTCTGGTTCTAAAAAGCGCGGCAGAGTTAAAACTGAAGTTCCTATGGAAATGGCCACATTGCATGAGCCAGGTACCTCATTGGATTATCAATACAAAAATAGAACATGCTCTTAAGAAACTAATTAATAAATCATGGAAATAACAACATTCAACAAAAAGTGGTTAACAATGAATTCAGCTCAAACTAATTAATAAGCAGGCTTAACTCAGCGTATCAAAGTTTCACTATGGCAAATCAGACTCAAGCCTCTTCCACATCCATTGAATAGCTTCATGTTTTGATCTTAGCAATTTACATCTATTAACAAGCTCATTGCGTTTCCTGATTTCAATAGAGTTGAATTTTCTTCCTTTGGCTGTTTTAGCCGTGTTTTGGTAGGCTGATCTGGAAGGGCACATGAAGACATGGAAATTCTAAAGAAACAAATTTGAAAAATCTTACCGGGTAATGTCAATAGGTAGATGGGTGCCTGTACTAAGAACTTTGATTTTCTGAAAACTTCGTTTTTGAAAAATGAACCACCGAATGAAAAATACTGAACTTCGAATATTAGTAGGCACTGAAGGAATACCTTCTAAACTCTGCCCTTGGGAATGATCGATGGGTACACGGTGCGTCACAAGATTTTTGAGCAGGGTATAGGAAATCACTCTTCTAGTCAAACTCAAGCGTAACTCAGAGAAGACCATATCATGGGCTTTGAGCAGACCAGGATTTCACTTTGTGAGGAGGGGGAGGGGGATAGTCACACAAGTAATTCTTAATATCCTGGAGGAAAAATTTCCAGGTTTATTTTTTGGTGGGAGGAGGGGGGTGCGATCTAGCTGCGAGTTTTTACCCCAGATGTTTTCTCCATAAATATTGGGAAGTCTTTGCAATCAAATGATTTGGTTACATAACTTACGGGGCTAAAATTACGCAACTTACTAAGACATTCCCCATGGTTACCTACCCCATATAGTTATTAAGATGCACAATTTTTGCTAAGTCTTGGTACCTACCTGGAAATGTAACTGCAAAAACTCCCAATAATAGAGAGATCCAACACCTCACCTACTTTACCTCCTGTCTACAAATATGAATATTATCATGGACACAGGAATCCTAACAGCTGCGAACCAGAATTGTGATCCTTGGGTTGTATAAAAAATTCAATAACCAGCAAACAGTTACGGATCACTTTGAACAAATTTAAAAAATCTAGCAGGGCATAGAAAATTTGGTAGGTACCACCTATTTTAGCAAACTAATTGTACTTACAGCGTTATGTTGAGGCCAGAAGTTAACTTCTCTATGTTCAACATCACCGCAATAGTTTTGTCAAGATATTTGGAGTAGTCCTGATGATCAATAGAAATTTTCCAATCAAAGCTAAGCTGAAGACTCATTAAGCATTTTTGCTCACAGGTAGGTACAAAGAAAAGGGAACCAAGCAAAGTAAAAAAGACGACCTTATGCAGGTACACATACCTCATATAACGCTGCCAAGGGTTTCTTGATTATCTTCTTATCTTTTTCTTTCACTTTTTCATCCCTTTTCATCTGAAAGTCAATTCAATTAGGGATTAGTTTGATAGGTATCTAATTGAATGAGTTGCTATGATTGATAAATTTTGCTTCCTAGCTCTTGTACCTCTATTGGTTCTTAAGATATTATTTGAAATTCGAACCTTTCGAAAATTCAGAATTACAGTTGAGTCACTTGAACCGACATGAATCCCTAACGGTTATAGCTAACACCTATCTACAAAATATATACAATAGAAGTCTGCCACCTAAAACCATAAAAGAATGGTACTTCAAACGAGGTTCTATTTTTTTATTACTTACTTAAACTTTCAGTAAAGTTGAAAGTTTTACAATTTTAAAGTTTAAAAATTTATTCTAAAGGCTAAAAAAATATTTTATTGCAAAAATTAATTCAGCAAAAATGACTTCCACGAGAATATTTTAATTAATATAGAATCTCCAAATTCAAAGTCCAAAAATGACAAATCAAAGTGACTTGTTGGAAAATAAGCTCAATAATCAATTTGAGCTATTGGCATGCGTCCTGCGCTGCTAATGCGGGTGAAAATATCAGCTGGAGGACTCCGATACACCTAGAACTAGATTTCTAAAGTAAGTTCCAATACATACTTACGTTTGATAATTGATAATTTTTTAAAAATCGGTATCCGGGGTTTCACGAAATAATCTGAATTGGAGAACTAACCCCATCATTCACATTTTTTATGAAATGAATAAATGAAATGTACCTTATTAATGGGAAGAGGATTGTCGCGCTCTGGACGACTCACTTTAACCTCAAAATTGTATGTAAAATTCGCATGCCAGACTACCCAGTCATTGTTAATATCTCTGTCATCTAGACAATAATAACATATTGTTAATAAAATTTACATTGTATGTGCTCACTTTCTAATTCTAAAAAATGAGAGTCAAGAAAAAATAAGTGGGCATTAGAAAGTGTTTCCTATTTAAGTTTGTTTCTTTACAAAATTTTTCCTACTACATAAATAAATACTACCTAGCATTTATGTTCAGATGAGGCCAGATGGTTGGGTAATCTCACGCAGTGGAGGTACCGTCGACTCATAAAACATTGAAGGGGCCAATTCGAATAGTAAATCTGTCTGCTTCTAATTGTGAATCTGGAGATGTTTCTCCAAATCGGATATCTACTCACTTGGATCGAGATGCTCCTTTATTTCAGCGTACCAATCCTGTTCAATTTCTTCGAGGTGACCAGTTTGTTCGAGCGAATTGATTACCCATTCGGGTTTAGCATAGCACGATAACCTAAACATCAAAACACTGTACTTTCATTCTTGCATTCAGTTCCAGGATACCTCCAAAAACTGACGGGAACTGGTAAAGAAGACAGGGAGGGTTTGCGCATTTTCCCCTGTTTTCTTTGTCCTTTCCTAATTTTTCCTCTGCTTTCTGGCTCTTCCCCTGTTTTCAAGGTCCTCTATTTTGTAGGAATTAATTCCATTAATTTCGATATTCCGAATTATTCATTCTAACCCCTAACCATTGAATCTTGATAGGGTGGAAGCAATTTCCAAAATCAACAACGAATTGAAAAATATTTGGTCGGGATGGCAGAAAAGCAAATTGAAGAAAACTAATACATAAAAAACTACTCTGAGACAAATATATGTCAGTAAACACTGTTCAAGGAAAAAGTAACCTGCCAATGTTACTGAGCGATGACGCAAATTAATTTGCTGTTACTAAAATTCCCATAAGAAAAAAAACATTGAAACGGTAAATAGGTAATATAAGTAAACACATAAAGTATAATTCAAATTAAAATCAAGAAATAAAAAAATGCAAATACCGAATAAAGATTTGAGTAAGCAAAAAAGTAAAATTAAGAATGAATATATAAAGCAGGTAGGTAAAAATGAAAAGCAAAATAGAACAAACATTAGGCTTCCAAAAAAATCATGGACAATATGAAGTTTTTTCGTTTTGCCTCGTGGTCTTCTAAGTGGTAATTAATCAAATTTATCAAAAGAAGTTTGAAATATTTCTGTGTGAAATTTTGAATTTACTTACTATGTGTGTACATAAATTCACTTTGTTAATTATAGGTGCCACTAAACATTGTCATCAAACTGCTGGACAGTTGAATACAGGAGTAAATTGTTTTCCATTGCATAGAGGGACCGTCACCAATATTCCAAGATGTAAAAGTGACTTAAAATGTTATATGGCTCATATATCACATGAACAATTTTTATCAAAAGAGAGAGGAACTCACTCAGCCTTTAATCGCCGTCCACTCAATCCGGCAGGATTATCTTCAACGGGCCTAAAAACGAGAAATTAATTTATAACCGTCGGTAAGAAAATCATCCTCAAAAGTATAGAACCAAACTCAGTTCCCGAGACACCTATTAGATATCATAGCAATGATATTCTCACATCGAAACCTGACAAAAAGAAAGTAGATACCCGTCGGTTCAAAAAAGTTAATTTATTACTATCTTGTTCATTTTATCGTTTTAGGACATACCTGGGTCCGAAAAACATAGGTATGTTATCTTTATTATTGTATATTAAATAAGATATTATATTCGGCCATTGGTGCGTGAGTGTAATTTTTTACAAAAATCCCGACTGAACTGCTGGTTCCTAGTATTTGATTTGGCCGTTTTGACTAAAGAATCCGATCAAATAACTTCAAGAGGCTCCAATTGGCAGCAATATGCTATGTTTTTGGTAAAACCAGAAAAACGGAATTTCGATTATAAATGATGCAATGGGTTTGGAACTGTTGGTGTATTTTTCGCTTGACCAACTATAGGGCACAGATACAAAATTATTCCCCGGAATTAAAAAAAAGAAACTACTTCGCTAAGAATTGCTCCTATTTTGGCGATCATTTCGTTGGATTTTTTGGAAGTGTTTGATAAGTTCTCTCTGGGTGAATAATTAACTGTACTTTCACAGACACAGATTTTCAAGGCAGAACTATGGTATGCATTTAATATACGTGGGTACTTGGTAGGGTTTGTTTCCCTCCCTGATTACGAAAAAAAGAAATTGAGCTTGCCTACGTTATCAACAGAAACGTGAAATCAGGATTTTAACGTTTAAGCTTACGCTGTGGATGGTGCCGGTGCAGTCTGACTTCCCTGGCGTGTCATGATTTCTGTACCGGTAGGGTGTACTGGTGGGGTTTCACCTTTGTATTTGTAATACCATTCCTTGTGCATCCATAGTATCCTGTAACAAGAAACATCTAGAATGAAATACATTTTTCTCTCATGCCTCGACGCTTGATTTCTGAATTTTGAGCGTGGCGAATCCACATGACAGAATCTTGGTGATAGGACGAAATTAAAACTTGGTGAGCCATACTGGTGAGTAGTTTTCTAAATCTCCATGTAATGAGCGCTATAAACACCGCTCTATTTTTGAGGCGCGCATTGCACCCACGACTACGATGTAGGAAAATCGAATTGTGAATGAGGAACATGCATGAAAAAAAATAAACTGTTTTTTTTGCCATAATATTCCTTGTTAGGCTTCGAAAATGGTGTTATGGTGGATGACGGTTCGGAAAAGAGGTAATTAAAAGAGGAGGGAGGCTTAGTGAAAATCGCAGATTTGAAGTCGAGCGGGAAAATGGCCAGCCGCAAGGTTACACAGTGTGATGTCATCTTCCCGTGAACACCAGTGCAACCTCATCCGAGTTCATGTGTGTATGCTGTGATAGGACGGCGATAACGGATTTTTTGCCGTTGCGTTAAGAAACTACATGCAGTCACGTCCGCACAGTGACGTCATACGGTTAACCGCCACATTCAAAAGGGCACTTTTCATTAGCGTTTTTCACCAGGAAAAATGTTGTTTTTTCGTTGTAGACCATCACTACATCATTTTCGCATTCTAAACAGCATCATTCTGGCGGAAAAAATGGATTTCGTTTCTCATGCATGTTCCTCATTTCACGAGATCATGTTATGATTTGGTATGTACGCTTCCTAACATGATCATATCCATTTTACCGAACTTTCATGCTGCTTAATAGAGCCACCGGACATTTATCACGATTCTTACAGCATAGCAGTAAATATTATACAAGCATGAACAGAAAATGAGAATGAAAATGAATGGATGAAAATCCAGTTGAGATGCCCCTACAAATTTGCAATTTTCATATTTTATGCAATTAAACTTTCCTACAATAGTCTATCGGTTTCTATAAAGTGTGCAAATCACGTTTTTCTGTATTTTTTATAGCCGCAACCATAAAAACTATGCTAAAATCATAAGTTTTTAGGGCACCAGGTTTGCTAACAATCATAATTCATGGGATCAGAGTAGCCTACTCACGGGTCGTCGGGATCCCAGGTCGACGGGTCCATGATATCCTGAAATCAAGGTTCAACAGTGACAGAAGTAACGGAACTGATCTATGCTAAATGTAAAATCAGCCAAAGTCTGCTGTTAATCGTAAGCTATTGTGAATTCCGAATTTCGCAGGAAACTATCAAAATTCCAATAGTTACCTATTGTTCCTATTGCACTCGTCGATAAAAATGAAATTAATTAAGTACCTACATAAAAACCAATGTTGCATAGATAACGAACAATTCTCTCATATTTAGATAAGTAAGTAAATGTTTGACCCAATTTTATTTCATACAATCAATTATTCTCGATTCCAGGGCGATTACAAAACTTCCAATGCTTCCTAAATATGGTAGTATATGCAGTTTTGAAGGAAAACTCTTCAGTTATGCAAATACATCACTGTAATTTCACTTCAGCAGGTTATGAGTAGGAATAATTTTCAAACATTTTCCTTTTGTTACGTTTAACGTGGCGTTTCAAAGGCCTGAAAACGTAACATTCTAATAATTGGAATTATTACTGTAACAATGATTGTAACATTCGGCTGGAACGAAGATGGGTAGTGGTAAATCACTAACATTTCCGGTGAATGTCATTCGGAATGATCGCAACTTTTGAATAATCCAAATTACTCACGAATGGCGGATCATTGGTGGGATTCACATTCATATCAATGTGGCTTTCGACGACCAGCCCCGAAAACTCAGCCATGTGCTTCTGTCGACCTGACTGGGGCCACTGGGGTAAAATATGTTGTTCAAATGAATCTCATCCCCAGAAATGTAGCTGACCTTTGGTTGAAACGGATACCATAGCGACAGGGTTTGGCTTGAATCCTGTACAAATGCAAGTGACGATATCATTTATTTCGCCATTCAAAGTGCACCCGTCTCTTCTTCGATGAGCTTCATGGTTGTTCAAGACGATGAAGGTTTGTCCTGACGTGCTCACAAGCAGATGATTATTCGAATCACCTCAAAGTTCCTGATTGACTCTACGTGCTCGGGACGAAAAATCTTGAAAATCGTGAAATGTCTACAGCGATGGAAATCGAACCAACTACACGGATCGAACCTAACGGCTTCTTGAGGATATCGGAATTTCATATCTCCACTTATTAATAGATAGGGATCGGATCCGTACCTATTAAATACGTAAACAAATTTTGTTTACACATTGTTTTCTTGGCAATTCACTGATGTTTTTCAACTAGACGTGTTCATATTGGCATTTTCTGAACCGTTTAAGCCCATTCTCATTTCACTTATTCCGCTATAAATCGGAATTCGGTCGTCGCGTCTCGATCGATTCAGCATCTGAAAACCTATGCAAAATTATAAGTATGAAGGTAGCAAATTTCCTGGAAAGCCTGAATTTTCCCCGCTTCAACAGAAGTTGAACATGCCGTAAAATAAAGGCAGAGAGGTCTGTCGAGAAATTAGAGCCAAGTAGATATACGGGTCCTGATTTTTGGCAACTTGAAAAATCCACGAAAACTCTTCTCCCGCTGATAAACCTCAGACGGCGGACGGGCAAACAATTTTATTGCAGATTCGGATACTGCGAGATTAGCAATTTCAGTGTTTTCTATTTCATTATTTACCGGCCACAAAAATGAACCGATTTGAGCGTTTTTTGTCTTAAAGTCTTCGTTTTAAATTGCAGAATATGTGGATATTTTTTACGTTCCGATAAATTGGCTTATTTTTATGTAGGGAGCATTTTGAAATTTGCACAGCGAGTTTTTCTATATTTTCGACCTAAACACCCCCAAAAGTAGTCAAAATATGATCGAATTGTGTCACACTTTTACGTTTCAAAATATGGAAGTAGGTATTGAGTGTTATCTACGCCTAATCTTGTTGATAATTAACAATTATTGTTATTAAGTCTAATGATATCTAACCACTGGTTTTCTGACTGGTTTTAACCATGACTGAAAAAACATCACTGCCAAAAAAATCTCAATTCATCCACAACTCGACTGTCGATCTTGACGACGTCGATCCTGCGGGCAAATCACCTCCCGCGTGACCCGCTGAGCGGAGAGTACGCGCCGCCAGCGGCACCCGTCATTCGAATGTCGAATCCCCACAAGGAGCGCCTTCCCCCACCGGCCCCCTCAGCCATCACCCTCCCCCGCCCCACACACCAGACCCACCTCGCACCTCTCCGCACCGCCACCCTTCGATTTGACAAGCTCCAGCCTATCGATTCAGACGCATCGAAATTCACGTGTGACCTTCGCACCCGTTCCCTCCGCCCCCACCCCCCCCCCTCTTCAGCAGCAGATCAGAAATAACCTCCAACCCCCATTAAACAATTTATCAAATTTCAACGATAAACGTTTACTCGGGAATATAAGAAAATTTTCACAAAAAAGCCGAAATCCACATTTTTCAGTTGCCAGCCAAAAAGCTGACCCACTTGTATGATCGGTACGTAAAAAAGAGCTCAAAGAATTGTGCATGTGATAGGAAATTTAATGCCCGACATCTTCTTCTCAATCGAGTTTTCGCCTGAAACCTATAATTGGGCTGTAAAAACTGGAAAAAACGTGATTTGGGACCTTTTGTTTTAGATATACCTGCCCGAAAGCTACCGAAACGTTTTTTGTTTGAAATTGTTTGCAATCATTTGAATGGGCGAACCAATAGTTTTCTGAAATTATTCTTAGGGCCGCTTTATCAATAGTCGATGATCCAAAAAAATCGTTAGGTATTTTTTGATGTTGAAGTTGAATTTGATCTCAAAGTTGACGTTGATCTCAAAGATGAGTTGATCTTGAAGTTGACTTTGAACTCGAAGTTGAGTTTGATCTCGAAGTTGAGTTTGATCTCGAAGTTGACATTGATCTCGAAGTTGAGTTTGATCTCGAAGTTGAGTTTGATCTCGAAGTTGAGTTTGAACTCGAAGTTGACTTTGATCTCGAAGTTGAGTTTGATCTCGAAGTTGACTTTGAACTCGAAGTTGAGTTTGATCTCAAAGTTGACATTGATCTCGAAGTTGAGTTTGATCTCGAAGTTGAGTTTGAACTCGAAGTTGACTTTGAACTCGAAGTTGAGTTTGATCTCGAAGTTGAGTTTGAACTCGAAGTTGACTTTGATCTCGAAGTTGAGTTTGATCTCGAAGTTGAGTTTGATCTCGAAGTTGAGTTTGATCTCGAAGTTGAGTTTGATCTCGAAGTTGACTTTGATCTCGAAGTTGAGTTTGATCTCGAAGTTGAGTTTGATCTCAAAGTTGAGTTTGAACTCGAAGTTGACTTTGATCTCGAAGTTGAGTTTGAACTCGAAGTTGAGTTTGAACTCGAAGTTGACTTTGATCTCGAAGTTGAGTTTGATCTCGAAGTTGACTTTGATCTCGAAGTTGAGTTTGAACTCGAAGTTGAGTTTGAACTCGAAGTTGACTTTGATCTCGAAGTTGAGTTTGATCTCGAAGTTGAGTTTGATCTCGAAGTTGAGTTTGATCTCGAAGTTGAGTTTGATCTCGAAGTTGACTTTGATCTCGAAGTTGACTTTGAACTCGAAGTTGACTTTGAACTCGAAGTTGAGTTTGATCTCGAAGTTGAGTTTGATCTCGAAGTTGACTTTGATCTCGAAGTTGACATTGATCTCGATATTGAGTTTGATCTCGAAGTTGACTTTGATCTCGAAGTTGAGTTTGATCTCGAAGTTGAGTTTGATCTCGAAGTTGACTTTGATCTCGAAGTTGACATTGATCTCGAAGTTGACTTTGATCTCGAAGTTGAGTTTGATCTCGAAGTTGACTTTGAACTCGAAGTTGAGTTTGATCTCGAAGTTGACTTTGATCTCGAAGTTGAGTTTGATCTCGAAGTTGACTTTGATCTCGAAGTTGAGTTTGAACTCGAAGTTGAGTTTGATCTCGAAGTTGACTTTGATCTCGAAGTTGACTTTGATCTCGAAGTTGACATTGATCTCGAAGTTGAGTTTGATCTCGAAGTTGAGTTTGATCTCGAAGTTGAGTTTGATCTCGAAGTTGAGTTTGATCTCGAAGTTGAGTTTGATCTCGAAGTTGACTTTGAACTCGAAGTTGACTTTGATCTCGAAGTTGAGTTTGATCTCGAAGTTGACTTTGATCTCGAAGTTGAGTTTGATCTCGAAGTTGACTTTGATCTCGAAGTTGACTCTGATCTCGATGTTGACACAGACACTTGTTCAGGAAGTGATTCCGAGTAAATGTGTGTAAGAGAAAGTCTTTTCTGAAGCGATTCTTGATTTTAGGACGATCACAATGCTTCCATTTACTCTGTAAATATGGAAGTAAAAATGGCCATAGCTCCCTCAATTCTCAACCTTTTTTCGAATTTTTAGAACCGAAATGTTTGTCTCGGCGAGAACTAACATCCTGTTTAATCGGAATTTGAATAACTCACAGTACTTCCGATATATTAGCATTTTTAGTGTTTTCTAATTTATTTTTTTCCGGCCACAAAAATTAACCGATTTGAGCGTTCTTGGCCTTAAAATCTTTGTTCTACCTAGCAGAATATGTGGATATTTTTATATTCCGTTAACTTGGAGTATTTTTATTTTAGGCGAGTTGTAAAATTTGCGTAGTGAGTTTTTTAAAATATTTTTGACCTAAACACCTTCAAAAGTAGTCAAAATATGATCAAATAGTGTCGCAGTTTTACGTTTCAGAAAATGGTAGTATTGTGTGTTATCTACCCAACGCTGGTTTCTGATGCTCCGATCCGATTTTCGATTGTAGGAGGATTATAATATTTCCATAAAATGGAGTCATCAATTTTATGGAGTAATACTCCATCGAATTGACTAAGTAAATATTACTTCGTGAAAATGAAGTAAAAATGATTGCTTAATGTTCGGAAAAATTAACTGCGCGTTTGGAATGAATTAACATGTATCGACAGTGAGCCTGCAAAAAAAAGAGCGCCAAAAAAGGCAGGTTGAGCCCATTTTCTTGATTCGAGGAGTTGTTTTACCCGTCGAACTCAAAACATCATTTTTCCAAAAACTCAACTTACGAGGTTTTGCAGGTTCACTGTCGATATTGTAGGTACATATTCGAGGATTTTTATCACTCGTAAATCCTAGTCTTGGTTTATGTTTTATTTATTTATTATTTATAAATGATTTATGAATCTAGGAAAATTCGCACGATCGGAATGCGATGCTCGCATCAGGTCTGGACAGACAGGTCTGTGCGAAGCGGTCTGAGCCATTGAAAGGAGAACGGGGCGAGATGGACCTCCTCCTCCTCCTCCACCACCACCACCCGTTCCTCCTCCTCCTCCGACTCCTCCTCCTCCTCCACCGCCGCCGCCACCGCACGCAACTCCCCCCCCCCCGCCTACCGCGGCCGCACGCGCCTCCCTCCACGCGGCCGACGGGCCTACGCCGCTCCGCTCGCCGCCTCATCTTCAGTCTTGCCAGCTGCTTTGTCCGCCACGGTTGGTGCGCGTCTCGTCTCCGCCGGTCCGCGCGTGCTCGTTATTATTCAGTGAACGATAGATCTCCTGGTGCGCGGCTTGTTCTGTGCGCGATGTCGGCGGCTCCTGCCGGGCCATCGTCGTCCGGGTCTCGGGGTGTGAAGCGGCCGCGCGGTTCTCCGTGTCCGTCACAGAAACGGGACGGCGGCGCGACGTCGTCCGGCTGTTGGACGGCGGCGGGCCGGCCGATCAATTCGTTGCTCGACATGACGGCCCGCGTCGTCGCCAAGAACATCCCGTTCCAGCGCGTCGAGGAAAGTTACGCCCGTATTCCGGAGCCGGTCCAGCGGCGCATCATATTCTGGAGCTTTCCGCGCGACGAACGGGACATTCTCATGTATTCGTCGTTGAGCCGGGCTTCGCCGGCGCCCGCCCCCGTCCCGTCGTCGGACGCTCAGAGTCTCCCGTTCTTCAAAGGGCTTAAGCTCCTCGAGACCGGCTCCGTGGACAACGTGCTCCAAGTCGGTAAGCGTAATTCCATCGGCGTAATTGCCGATCATGTTCGAACATGTTACGGGACATACGTAGTTGGGCCAACGTAGGCATGAAGCTTCATGGGCTTCTCATGCATGAACACGCACGTTTCACTCTCACGTTTCCAATGCACGACTGAATTGTCATGAGAACTGGTTATTCGAACGATATTTCATGCCAGAATGGAACATGTACGTTCGAACTACTCGTGTTTTCACGCGAATAAACATGTGCACGATGTATTTATCCGAATACATGACCCGCACGAGCATGAATCGATTTCGTGCATAAATGCAGAGCACAGGTACCGTGAACCTGTATATATGCATAGGGAGACCATAATTTCAAAACCAGTGGTGCGTAGATAACACACAATACTTCCATATTTTGAAACGTAAAATTGTGACACGATTTGATCATATTTTGACTGCTTTTAAGGGTGTTTAGGTCAAAAATATTAAAAAACTCACTATTCAAACTTCAAAATTCGCCCAAAATAAAAGTACGCCACATTATCGGATTATAAAAATTATCCACATATTCTGCAAGGCAAAACCAAGATTTTGAGACCAAGAACGCTCAAATCGGTTCATTTTTGTGGCCGGAAAAAAACAAAATAGAAAACTCCAAAAATGCGAATATATCGGAAGTACTGTGAGTTATTCGGATTCCGATCGAACGGGGTGTAAGGTCTTGCCGAGACGAACATTCCAGAAATTTGAAAAAACGTTAAGAATCGAGGGAGTTATGGCGGTTTTTGTAGATGACCACAGACGGACACACGGCCACATAAATACACGACCACATACATAACAGTTTTTTCTGAAGCTCCGATCCGATTTTCGATCTTACAGAATTAAAAAATCTACAATTTTCGTACCTAATAATTACAATTTCAATTATTGTAATTGCAAAACTTCCATTTGGTTCATGAATATGGAAGTAAAAACTCCGCCAAGTTTAACATTGACATGTTGTGTACATTATTGTTCTGTGTGTCTGAAGAACTCCGAAAATTCCGCACTAGGGTTCATTTTTCGATTCTTAAGACAACCTTCATCATACTCCTGAAACGTTGATTTCTGTTATCAATATCCTATAGCATTTTGGCATGAATTTATGACTTACCTATGTTGACGACCCTGTAGGTGATTAATCATCGACTATCTTGATAAATAAATGCCTACCAACCTTTTAAAACCCCTATCCTATCTTTTTATTAAAGCTCCATATCCATAAAGGCCATATGAGAAATAATTATTCCCGTTTCCAGCTCTTATCAACTTCCATTTGAGATTTGTAGGTAAAAAGGTACGTACGAGATACATAAATCGTCCGTTTTGGTGAGGCCTAGCATCCGAAATAGACTACCTATGACAATTTTTCCATAAACCGTTTTTTAATCGATTAATCGCTTACAACACCATGATTAACATAATAATTAAATTCTTTGAATAAGGAAATGACTCAAGAACCGTCGGTATTGCTTCTCTTGCTCTCATGTTGCCAAGGGCAACTGGTCTAGTGTGAGTGCGTCACCTGGTTGGTGTCACAGTCGTGGAATGCTAGTAGAAGATCAAACAATCAGCTGTTTATCTATCTAAGTAAGCGTGTGGTATCTATGAGCCAAGGCCAAATTCTCTCCTTTTCCAAATTTCAACTTTGCTGATTTGTACAATGAGGCCGAATTCTTCATATCAGAAATATTTGATCAACAGACGTTTTTGTGAGGATTCCAACGAGTGGAAAACGAATTTTTTCGCTCTAGTTGTTAAGAATTGTGGAAATTTTTACAAACTCAAAAATGCCTAACTAAAACTGCAATAAATCCTGAACGATCGAAGCTACCGCCGTGGCGATGGTTTCATTCGATCCAGCATCCGAAAAGCTACAGATGCCTCACATGCATTTGCTGCCAATTTTCTGAAAATACGAGTTTTTCCCATTTAAACAGCTGAAAAAACTCAATAAGAAAATTTTAAAACTCGCCTAAAATAAAAATACGCCCAGTTATCCTAATATAAAAAATATCCACATATGCTGCAAGGTAAAACAAAGATTTCAAGACCGAGAACGCTCAAATCGGTTAATTTTTGTGGCCGGAAAAAAATAAAATAGAAAACTCTAAAAATGCAAATATATTGGAAGTACTGTGAGATATTCGAATTCCGATTAAACGAGGTGTTACGTCTTACCGAGACTAGCATTTCAGTACCTACAAGAAATTTGAAAAAAGGTTGAGAATTGAGGGAGTTATGATCATTTTTGTAAATGACCACAGACGGACACATGACCACGAGTGTTATGAAGAAATCGATACCTTAAAGCACAAAGGGCATACCTCCAAAAATGGCATAATGAGAAAAATGCAAAATAAGTTTTTGATCAATTTACCAAAATAAAGATTTCTCCCATAGTTTTCCATTCCATAAAAAATGTCTGTCTGGCCAAGATCTACAACCTCGTTTAACCAGAACTTTGGTAGCACTTAACACTTCCAAGATAAACGCTCCATAAATATTTGTCGATTTTTCCCATTTTTCGGCAACAAAAATAGATAAGAGGATCATGATTCTTGGAGCGATTGATAGGTCCTGATGAGTAGATACTTTCGGTTCCGAAATCTCAAAATCGATATTTTGGGACATACGTCCTTTGTGCTTTAAGGCATCGAAATATTGTAGACGATTTTCTCAATGCCGTAAGCACCACATTTCCTACGTCATTTACTCTATAAATTTGCAAAACGTCTATCAATTAAAGCCACAAAAACATCGTATGCGCCAATATGTGTAACTACAACAATTGATTTAGCAGAGTCAAAAAGTAAGACTATCGTAAGCGCCTTTTTTCACAAAAACCAATTCTGCCCTTGGGGTTTTTTCCAATTTTTTTCACAAAATGGTAGAAAAGGGCCGGCAGATACGTCAACAAGTTTCACTTGATTGATTAAAAAAAGACCATCTCTCCTGTAAAATTAGGAAAATGGACATTCTGCCTTTCGAGGGACGATATAGTCTTGCAGAACTTACTGGAACTTGTAATGGCACTAAGCTCATGTGCATCTTGTTGCAACCGGTCCGGATTCCAAATGAGCAGTATGGTGAAGCTCCGGCTTCCTGGTTTCACCTCAACTCTGAGAAAATGCCTCCCGAAAATGCCAAATAAGTTTTTCAAGAGCTCTAAGCCTCCAATCTGCCTCAGGACAATCACGTACTCTGTGACTGACCTCATAGCCAACATACCTGAGCCCTTCGAACCATTAAAATTACAAGGCTCCATATTATTACTTCGACATCACGACCGCACTCATCGGGAAACATCACGAACAAGTCATGAAGTCTTACAATTACGACCACTCCTCCTCCGACGTTGAAACTTAATAAAAACGAGCAAAACTTCCGATTGTTATCTGTACACCATTGGAGGCTGAGCTCACATGGAATAAGTACGTGGAATGTATTAGCTTTCCTTTCAAGTATCCTCAAGGCAAGTATAATACCTATCGATACCTCAAAGCACAAAAAGCATATGTCCAAAAATGGCATAATGAGACCAGTGGTGCGTAGATAACACACAATACTTCCATATTTTGAAACGTAAAATTGAGACACAATTTGATCATATTTTGACTGCTTTTAAGGCTGTTTAGGTCAAAAATATCAAAAAATTCACTATTAAAATTTTAAAATTCGCCCAAAATGGAAAAACGCCACATTTTCGGAATATAAAAAATATTCGCATATTCTGCAAGGTAAAACAAAGATTTTAAGACCAAGAACGCTCAAATCGGTTCATTTTTGTGGCCGGAAAAAAATAAAATAGAAAACACTAAAAATGCAAATATATCGGAAATACTGTGCGTTATCCAAATTCCGATTAAACAGGGTGTTAGGTCTTGCCGAGACAAACGTTTCAGTTCAAGAAATTTGAAAAAAGGTTGAGAAATGAGGGAGTTATGGCTATTTTTGTAAATGACCACAGACGGACAGACGGACAGACAGACAGACGGACAGACAGACGGAAGTGATTCTGAGTAAATGTGTATAAGAAAAAGTTTTTTCTGAAGCTCCGTTCCGATTCTCCATTTTAGGACGATCACAATACTTCCATTTACTCTGTAAATATGGAAGTAAAAAATGCAAAATAAGTTTTCGATCAATTCACAAAAATAAAGATTTCTCCCATAGTTTTCAATTCTATTTAAAAATTCCCTAAATAAAAAATGTCTGTCTGGCCAAGATCTACAACCTCGTTTAACCAGAACTTTGGTAGCACTTAACACTTCCAAGATAAACGCTCCTCCTAAATATTTGTCGTTTTTCTATTAAATCGTCATGATTGTCGAATCTGATTCTTGGAGCGATCGATAGGTCCTGATGAGTTGATTCTTTCGGTACCAAAATCTCAAAATAGATATTTTGGGACATATGCCCTTTGTGCTTTAAGGTATCGATACCGATTGCGTCGAAAATTCGAATTCGATTCATTGCCATATTTTCTTCTCGATTTTGCATTCGAAGCGCGTTATTCGAAATTTTTCATCCGACCAGCCTTCAAGAATCAGTCAAAATAAGATGACCGGTCTGAAATATTGCGTTCGAAGATATGGAGGTACTGTGTGTTATCTACGTACCGCCGGCATTTTTATGCCGATCGTTCGAACGCTCCTTCCACCCGGAGCATTAGCATACCTGCATCAGTGTACCGACGGTTTGTTTACTCCTGAATCGCCTCTTCAATTCTTGATTGGCACAAAATCAATACGACCCAGGGCGTTGAGCTCATGCCGCGAATCGTCCTTGGCCGTGCTTGGTTTTGTTGTAGGTAAGTTCTTATTGTGACACCTTCTTCGTTCGCGGCTGTTTCATTTTCAATCTTTTAATGCTCTCAGCATCATGTTCAATATGGTACTGTAGATAAAATGTTTCGATTGCCTACCTACAGTTTTCAAAAGGGTTCAGGATGCCCGATTAATGAGGATTTTCAAGTCCTTCTCTTTCTTTCATATTACTAGGATTACATATCATGTAGTATCATACCTTGATTTAATGCTTCCACGAAGAACATTTACTCAGTACGCTTACCAATTCCATGTTTACAGAGTAAATGGAACTATTGTGATCCTCCCGAAGTTTAAAGTCGGAGTGGAGGTTCGGAAAACCCCCTGATTTTATCCAGAATCACTTATTGAGTATCTCCATCCGTCCATCTGTGCATATGGTATAATATCTATACCTTAAAGCACAAAGGGCATATGTCCCAAAATATCGATTTTGAGATTTCGGTATTGAAAGTATCTACTCATCAGGACCTATCGATCGCTCCATGGTTCATGGTCCTTTTATCTATTTTTGGGGCCAAAAAACGATTGAATAGAAAAACGACAGATATTTAAAGAGCGTTTATCTTGGAAGTGTTAAGTTCTACCAAATTTCTGGGTAAACGAGGTTGTAGATCTTGGCCAGACAAACATTTTTTATACAGGAAATTTTTTATGAAATTTAAAACTATGAGAGAATTCTTTATTTTTGTGAATCGATCAAAAACTCATTTTGCATTTTTCTCATTATGCCATTTTTGGACATATCCCCTTTGGGCTTTGAGGTATCGTAAAACCACGTACATGGTATTATGTACCAAACATTTATGCATACATCGAGAATCAGAAAACACTTTTACTCTTACACATTAACTCAGAATCACTTCCCAAACAATTGTCTGTGTGTCCGTCTGTGGTCATTTAATGAAATGGCCATCACTCCCTCAATTCTTAACCTTTTTTTCAAATTTCTTGCACTGAAATGTTCGTCTAGGCAAGATCTAACCCCCTGTTTAATCGGAATTTGAATAACTTACACTACTGCTGATATATTTGCATTTTTAGTGTTTTCTAATTTATTTTTTTCCGGCAACAAAAATGAACCGATTTGAGCGTTCTAGGTCTTAAAATCTTGGTTGTACCATGCAGAATATGTGGATATTTTTCATATCCCGATAATGTGGCGTATTATGATTTGAGGCGAGTTTTAAAATTTGCATAGAGAGTTTCTTGACATTTTTGATCCGAACAGCATCCAAAGTAGTATTCTCTATAGTCAAATTGAGTCAAAAATTTACTCGTCAAAATATTGACGTTTTGTTTGTTATCTATGCACCACTGGTTTTCCAAATTTTTTGAGCTGGAATGTTTACCCAACCATTATTCTGTCTCTACCATCATTTACGAATTTTGAATTTTTTCTTTTGCACATTTCATTGTGCGTCTTATACCGTGCCTAGAAATCGAGGTATGCCAAAACCTTAGGTATTACGATTATGGTTTGATGGCCGCTAACTGGCGTGTCCAATACTAACATACATGTCCAAAAACATATAGCAGCAGAAAATTCGCTGAATTTGACTCCCTATATATCTACCCTCTATTCGTCTTAGTCAATCTTTAAAATGTGTTTGTAATAATTCTTTTGAATTGCTCTCAGATACAATGGTAACAGTGGTGTGGCTATGGTTCAATCAAACGTCATTGAAATAGTGTTTGATTTTGGTGCGTTATGTTTGGTGTTTACGTTTCGGTTACAGAACGTCATTATTACTCGTTTCGTTTCTCGTCATTTAAATTCATTTTCTCGCAGTTTGATTCTCTCATTTACCATAATGAACGCGATATCGTCAATATAAACACCTGGTACGTACATTAATGTAATAATATCCAACATATGAAACTCTGTCGATGAAAAGGTCTCATGAATTGCGATAAAACTTTGTCATGTTCAGATGCTGTGAAAATATTCTTCGTGGCTGCAGCATTTTTCAAATAATTTCCTGGAAATAACCAACTGCTGAGTTTCAAGTTTTTCCTCATAACTCACGAGTCGCTTGATAATTTGATGGATGGCTTTTTTCTCTTGCTCATTTCCCAATTCATACGTGTACCTACTTGCTATGTTAACATGATACATGACGATCGTTGAGAGAAAGAAAATCTGACTTTCGCTTCCATATTTTGAAACGTAAAATAGAGGCACTAATTTTGACTGCTTTTAAGGACGTTTAGGTCACAAAATCTCAAAAAATTCACTATTCAAATTTTAAAATTCGCCCAAAATAAAAGTACGCCACATTATTGGAATATAAAAAATATCCGCGTATTCTGCAAGGTAAAACAAAGATTTTAAGACCAAGAACGCTCAAATCGGTTCATTTTTGTGGCCGGAAAAAAAATAAAATAGAAAACACTAAAAATGCAAATATATCGTAAGTACTGTGCGTTATCCGAATTCCGATTAAACAGGGTGTTAGGGCTTTCCGAGACAAACATTTCAGTTCAAGAAATTTGAAAAAAAGGTTGAGAATTGAGGGAGTTATGGCCATTTTTGTAAATGACCACAGACGGACTAACGGACCCACGGACACACAGACACTTGTTCGGGATGCTATTCCGAGTAAATGTGTCTAAAAACCAGTGGTGCGTAGATAACACACAATACTTCCATATTTTGAAACGTAAAATTGTGACACAATTTGATCATATTTTGACTGCTTTTAAGGGTGTTTAGGTCAAAAATATCAAAAAATTCACTATTAAAATTTTAAAATTCGCCCAAAATAAAAGTACGCCACATTATTGGAATATAAAAAATATCCGGGTATTCTGCAAGGTAAAACAAAGATTTTAAGACCAAGAACGCTCAAATCGGTTCATTTTTGTGGCCGGAAAAAAATAAAATAGAAAACACTAAAAATGCAAATATATCGGAAGTACTGTGCGTTATCCAAATTCCGATTAAACAGGGTGTTAGGTCTTGCCGAGACAAACATCTCAGTTCAAGAAATTTGAAAAAAGGTTGAGAAATGAGGGAGTTATGGCCATTTTTGTAAATGACCACAGACGGACAGACGGACACACGGACACACGGACAGACGGACAGACGGACACACGGACACACGGACACACAGACACTTGTTCGGGAAGTGATTCTGAGTAAATGTGTATAAGAAAAAGTTTTTTCTGAAGCTCCGTTCCGATTCTCGATTTTAGGACGATTCCAATGCTTCCATTTGATCTGTAAATATGGAAGTAAAAACGCCGACTCATTTTACAAACCAAGATTGATATTTTAGAGCCTTGAACACCACTTATAATGATTTTAGAGGGGTGGGGGGATAGAAAAATATCTATCGAATATTCTGAAAGTGTCCGAGGTGAATACTGTTTGCAATCAAAATGCCCCACAATCTAACTCAGTCGAAGGAATATCACTGGTGGGAGTCGAACTTATTTCCTACAGTTGCTTAGGAACTCCAGTCCGTCACTTAATAGCCAAGAATTATTCCAATATTTATAGCTTTTTCAATACCGTAATCCCCATCTCTGACGGTGTAGACTCTAGTATACTACTAGAACATACGGAAGTACTTCGAGTTACTTGTATACTAGTTTTTCGAAGGAAGTTTCGGGTTGGTTTGCGTCGTTTTGTTCAGAAAATCCGAAATCCAAGGTCTTGTAAGTTGTCTCCTAGCCTATGCAGGAGGTCGTCCAGTGATACCTCCACTGCTGCTTGGCCCAGTTAATAATTCGTGGTAGTCGCATCCGGCCCCTCCTGTGCGAGATACTCGCTGACTGGGAGTATCTTATCTGGTTCTTACTGGCTGAAGAGCCGAATGCTATTTTCACATGCCTTTGCATGTGATCGCAGTTTACTTTATTAATATTCGATAAAATTCGCCTGAGCTTGAAACGATGAATTTCTTTCTTCAGGATTGTCATCAGTCTCTGTTCAACTATACCTTTTGTAACTAGGCTGGATATTGAATCAACTGCCATTTTTCAGTTCCTGGTACATAACCTTCAAAATTTCGTTTGTTTCGACAATTTTTCAATTAATATTTTATGTGGTATTCATATATGGTATTCAATTATTATCTTATGTTTTAGCAGTTTTTCTTATCATAAAAAAGTCTGTGCATTCGGGTTTTAACTGTTATTGGCATCTTGGAGTCAGTGCTAAACGATTTATTTTAACCTACGTATCTACGTACCAACTAAAAACCATTTGAAAACGCTGCTAAGTAGATCAGTGGCGTACGCGCATCATTTTTCTGTGTACCCGAAGAAATCTGCAAATTCTGCACAGGGGTTCATATATTATATACTCCTGAAAAATGGTTGTTATTTTAAATGGGGACTTGATAAAATCTTTTTCTTTTCGTTGCCCGGCAAAGACACTACATCATCTACTTTGCTTGATAGATACCTACATATCTCGATAGGCATCTATCTAAAAATCCTTTCAACGCAGCACATCTTTTAATTTTGTTAAATTCACCATTTAATCTACCTTGATAATGAAATTAAAAACGCCTCAAGAATGCCTCAGAAAAATGGAAAAATAGTGGTATAATTTGGCAGACTTCCTCGACATTTCAGTTGAAGAATTTCTCCAACCGGATCAAAATTGTCTGCGTCAGAGTGGAAGAGGCATACCGGATAAAAGCCACAAAAAATCCTCATGCTAAGAAAAAAATTCCCGAAAACCCTGAAATTTTCAGTATGCTCAAACTAGGTATAATCGCCTTGAAAATTTTCTTCCGAGAAGACCAAGCGTCACTTGCGCTAGTTGATTCCGTATTGCAGAGCGCTTATTATCATCTCCCGACTTGTTTGACTGAGCCTACCTCTGCTGAGCAAACATAGTGGTATTAGGTATAAATTTCTCGACACTTTACGAAGCTAAATTGAATTAAATCTTTGTTATAAGCTCGTAGTTATGGCTACTCGTAAGGCCTACTTTGAATGCCTTCCTCCTCCACTGTTCGTGGTTAAAAGGTTAACTTGGCGTTAATGGGTATTAAAGTAGTATTTAAATAGACAGTAAAATAGCCTGAGAGGCTTAAAACAATCATAAACCAGTAGGTGGCATTTTACAGACCACCTTGTGTTGGAGGAATAATCAATGGAAACGTAAAGAGGACAGGAAGTGAGTTCTGGTACATGTTGTAAATCCCGTAAGGGCGTAACTGAGACAAGTTGCAGCTCAGCAGTGTCTAGCTTCTACTGATATCATGCTCAACAAAGTTCCTGGGTTTCTACTGCTTTCTCACATGATTGAATTTATAATATACGACTTTTGTATTTCGTAAGGGTAACAGTACATTTCCTCTAGTTCTATTGTTCGTTCATTCACATAGCATAATATGTTTTACTACATTGAAGATGAGAGAACAATGGGCTACAAGCTGACTTCAGGAAAAATGTGAAAACAATCTCGGGCTAATTGTTCAACTCCGCCAGTAATTAGTTGCTGGTATGAATTATGCCTAAGGGAAATCATTGTGGTTCGGAGAAATTCGAATTTTTTTCGCTATTATCTGAAATGGGTTACTTACTAGGAATAAGATTTTTATCCCTCACGAGTGTATTGGCGTAAGAAGATTATTCATTTTTCTTTAGCCAATAATGCTACATAACAACTTATAATACCTTCAGTAGCTCTAAACGACTGTACACTCTGAGGGACTGTATCCCATCCTCGTCGCCAATGGAAGAATTTGAGTATAATATACTGATTCTTATCATATTATGATCATCATCTTATCATATTATGATGACAGACAATTCTAGTTGAAAGGTAGAGCATGAGAAATATTTTAATTTTTTTATAAATACTTAGTGGCTAAATATTTCCAAAATGTGGGAATTGACAGGCTTTACATTATGTAGCCCGTGGTAGCGTGTTGCTACATAGCTGTTCTGCTTTTGTTCATTCCTCCAAGTTGGAAACTAATTCGTAGAGCATTTTAACAAATATTTTTCCCTGCTCGATGTTGATAGTTGGTTTATTGAGAGAATTAACTAAAATTCACGCCTATATTGACCTGGTAGGCCTCGTATCAAAGTATGAAAGAACCGTCCGTCTGCCGCAACTTGTTGCATTCTTATATTTATGATGCCGTTGGAGTTGAAGTTCTTCTCCGGAAAGTGAAAACCGGATCGAAGGTGCAGATGTGTGTAAGAATACTCTGTCACGCATTATTTGAAAGTTACCTTTTTCGTAAGTTAGGGAATTTCCAATAAACAAAGTAATAAGTTAACACACTAATTTTGACTTCCATGCTGCGGAGTAACTGTCCGAAAAACGGATCAGACGATGAGAAAGAAAAAATTAGTCACTTACTCCTACTTATTTTTACTTCCATATTTACAGAGTAAATGGAAGTATTGTGATCGTCCTAAAATCGAGAATCAGAACGGAGCTTCAGAAAAAACTTTTTCTTATACACATTTACTCAGAATCACTTCCTGAACAAGTGTCTGTGTGTCCGTGTGTCCGTTAGTCCGTCTGTGGTCATTTACAAAAATGGCCATAACTCCCTCATTTCTCAACCTTTTTTCAAATTTCTTGAACTGAAATGTTTGTCTCGGCAAGACCTAACACCCTGTTTAATCGAAATTTGGATAACGCACAGTACTTCCGATATATTTGCATTTTTAGTGTTTTCTATTTTATTTTTTTCCGGCCACAAAAATGAACCGATTTGAGCGTTCTTGGTCTTAAAATCTTGGTTTTATCTTGCAGAATATGTGGATATTTTTTATGTTCCGAAAAACTGGCGTTTTTTTATTTTGGGCGAATTTTGAAATTTGAATAGTGAATTTTTTGATATTTTTGACCTAAACACCCTTAAAAGCAGTCAAAATATGATCAAATTTTGTCACAATTTTACGTTCCAAAATATGGAAGTATTGTGTGTTATCTACGCACCACTGGTTTTTATTCCATCGCTTTGGGTGGGGTGAATTGCTATTACGCTGTGCAGCATCTAAAAATCTACATAACTGAATACCTTACTCGGCGTATTTTTACTTCCATATTTACAGAGTAAATGGAAGTACTGTAATCGAAATAAAATCGAAAATCAGATCGGAGCATCAGGAAAAACTTTTACTCAGGATCACTTCCTGGAGTCTGAGCGTCCGTCTGTAGTCATTCACAAAAATGACCGTATCACCCTTAATTCTCAATCTTTTGTCAAATTTCTTAAACTGGAATGTTTGTCTCGGCAAGACCTAACACCCTGTTTCATCGGAAATTGAATAACTCACAGTAGGTACCTCGATATCTATTTTATTTTTTTCCGGGCACAAGAATGAACCGATTTGGGCGTTCTTGGTCTTGAAATCTTCGTTTTACCTTGCAAAATATTTGGATGTTTTTTGTACTACGGTAACTCGACGTATTTTGGTTTTAGGCAAGTTTTAAAATTTGCTTAGTGAATTTTTTGACATTTTTGACCTAAACAGCCTCCCGAGTAGTCAAAATATGATCAAATTGTGTCACTTTTACGTTTCAAAATATGGAAGTATTGAGTGTTATCTACGCACCAGTGTTTCCTTTGTTTATTATTCAACATTTTTCCGATGCGAGCAGGCTTGAAGGAGGCCTTTGGAGTTCTACCCACGATGTGACTAAAGCATCGTGTATGGGTCGGTCCTTGGTTGATGTCTGAAAACTACGAATTTTCCTCCCCGGCCGTTTTGTAGGAAGATTGTTGACAGTTTATGGCGAACTGACGGAAACTGCATGTAAACAGTCAAACTATTAAGGGTATATTATGACATTTACGAAGAAGTGCGTCAGCTGCTGAACTACCGATATCATTTCAATCGTTTGAGATGATCCATCGGCCTGTGATACTCGTCGTCCGTGTGGGATTTTGTCTGTTCCTCAGTTCGGTAAGGTAATCTCGCACCGTCCTTATTGCTGTAGGCACGTTGGAGTCTTGCGTTGGCCAGTGCTGGTACGGGCCGCTCTTCCTTCTGTTGTTGTTTAGTTCAGGCGTGCAGGCAGAGTGACGGGAGGAAGGCCTTGAAGGACTGGAGGGAAGGAAGGAAGAAAAGAACACAGAAGATGAGCACTACGGCCACACGCGCACACAATGCTCGTACATACGCACGCACTCCCTCTCTCACTCTCTCTCTCTCTCTCTCTCTCTCTCTCTCTTGGAGAGGCGCAGATGTCAGGCGCATCTTAGAAGAAGGAGGTGGGAGGGGAAACGAAGAAGAAGATGGGGTAGCTGAGCTGTGAGCGAAGATGGGCTGTTGGGCCCTTTGTTCGGAAAGGTTCTGTTATAATAGTCGAGTAAGCTGTGTGGCAGATATGGGCCGTCCAGGTAGTCTCCAGGTCCAGGTAGTAATGCTAGTCCGCTCTGCTGCCTCCATCCACGGCTGATTATCCCCCTCTTTCTAGAAAAATCGTCGGCTCTTTT
Organism: Nesidiocoris tenuis; assembly: GCA_036186465.1. Classification (NCBI taxonomy): domain Eukaryota; kingdom Metazoa; phylum Arthropoda; class Insecta; order Hemiptera; family Miridae; genus Nesidiocoris; species Nesidiocoris tenuis. The sequence continues at coordinate 23,701,630 of AP028910.1, read as the reverse complement.
TTCACGGGGCATTTCTGAATATCAGAGTTGACTACTCCTCCCCCTCCACCGTTCCTAGGCTATTGGAAAAGTAAAAGGAGCTCATGTAGCCCATTGTGATAGCATCCCCATCAATTTTGATTCCGAAGGTCTCCAAGTGCAACGGACCCGATACAATGCTGCAACGCTGCTGGTGAACGCTGAGGAGTTTCTTGCGGATCTGCAATGAAATTACATCTCTTTGATACAGTAATGTGTGTCACTGCACATTTTCAAGAAAAAATAATCAACCGAAAATGACAAATTCCCCTGAAGACAGTCAGCAATACGCAGTAAACGTTGTGTACCAACGTTTTTTCCGGTCTTAAATATTTTTGTAGACCAAGGCCCCATTGTGTCAATAGTGGTGAATCAACCAGAAGCAAAAACACTTGAATGGTAATGAACTAATTTTTCGATTAAGCGCGCCAAAGAAGTCAAATTGAAATTTTTATGCCCTATTTACAATTTTGCATTGTTCTAGCCATTCATTTTGGTTAATTATTCAATCAGAAACCAGAAAAAATGCTATCCTCCCCCCCCCCGGAAAAATGTATGGCTTACGTTTCAAAGGGTGTACTTTGAAACGTTTCCTTCCGTTGGCAATTTTTATGCCAAACGGCAGGAGAATAAAAATTGAATTAATAGGAAGCATCTTCCTTGGTCCAGGACACTCCCAATTCTTTTGGCTATTTTGACGTATTTCGATTTTTGGATGATTTAAAATTTTCGTGGTGCAGTTTCTGACATTTTTGATCCAAATTTTTTCAAATTATGATTCATTTTTTTTAGACAAAATATGGAAGTGCTGTGTGTTATAACCACGAACAATTTGTTTTGTCGAGACGGGCATTGAAATGATGATTTGTCGAATGATTAAATTTTCTTTAGCTAGATTTACTGATCTCCATGAGCCGATTTTCCATGGTAAATAACAATAAACTATGGTTCTTATTAACATTCATTCATGGTTATTATTAAAATTCATTATTAACATGGTAAAAATTGCTAAAAAGTTGCCTTTTCCGGAGCTGACGCATTGATAACCGGCCCTTTCTGAACGCTCTTTTAGTGTTGGAGGCCGCAGCTGAACCAATGTTAACATTCTTACTTATTGTTCGATTTGATTCTATACAAATGTTCTATGCCCAAATTCATGCATGCTGACTGTTAACGAAATCATCAGTCTTGCTCTATCTCTAATTCAACGTTGAACACGCCGTGTTGTTTATGAATATTATGGCCTCCTACGATGCATTACCACGTCTCTTGCAACTATTTATTTTATATTTATATTTTATTTAGGATAAAGAAAAAACTTCTTTGAAAATTAAAATTTCGTCAACATCAAATTCCTACATTCCCGGCAAGGGCTCAAAACCGTGCAAATAGGTGGAAATGTAATTATAGATGATCTGAATGTAGATGATTAAAATCGGATCAAATTCACACGCAAAAATGATTTTATTATTTACATGATGTTCATGTCAACGTAGTGGTGACCATGAATGGTTTGAGATTACGTTGGTGGTTGTGAACTGGAGTTTTCCAACAAAATTTCATTAGCTTAAAAATGTGATAGCTCAACAATATCAAGGTCAATTTCCTGCCTGAAAATCCGCGAAAAAATTTCCGCAATTTATTTATCGACGTCCTCAAAACGTATGAACGGGAAACGTCAAAAATTGCCTCTAAGCTACTGTAGCGCTAATTGGAGCAGTCCTCAGCAAAATCAATGATAATTACCAGTCCAGGCGGTAATTATCATCTCATTTTCACCAAAAATTCAGGTAATTATGTGCCTTGCTTATCTTAGGCTATGGCATGAAAATAATTATGTCATTTACTTACTGTTGGTAACCTCAGTTGTAACGATCGCCACGGTTCAGTAAAATGTAGGGTAGACTAAAATATTTAAAAGCTTTGCGAAATGAGATAATACCAAATTAAATGGCAACCGGGAAGGAATATCGTCTCTTGGTATAACGAAGGAACCAGTTGTAATTTTTGGGCGTTCGCCGCTCAATCGCTCCTTTTCAGCCCAAAAATGAATCGACCCTGAGAGATGTTGTAGCTACCCACATGTACGGGCCCAGATACTTTCACGCTGGACAGGTGATTCCGTTCTTGCCGTTGCTTTCTGCCCTAGCAGTTCAATGTACTTGAAAATGTTCAATTAAGTGGCGGAAGTTGATGGGATCACGAATCCTTCTGATGACCGATGTAATGCTAACTACCAACGGAACGGTGCCTACTTTCTTGGTGTTTTGCATTCACTTATCACTAACGGTCGTATCTACGCGGCTTCCCGTCACCTGGCAAATAATGGAATAACACGAAACTCATTAGGCTCCACCCCCCTCCTCTCGTGCTGGACGACACAGCTGACTGGAGTGCATTTTTGCTAAAAGTACGGATTTATGCGTGTTATGGATGGATGATCGACCCGTGAATGAACTATAGCTACTGCAGATGAAGAAATATGTACACCAAAACATAAATTGCTTCATATGCAATAGTTATATTTTTTAAAAATATTTTATCATTGAAAAGGACGGTGGTCATCACGGATTGACGGTATTTATACCTAGGCTGACCAGAGGTACTGTTTTCAGCAGTACAGGTCCTACTTTCTAGGTCGTGGTCCTGCTGTCCACAGAAACCTCGAAAGGACCCTAAAATGTACCGCTTTCGTGCGAATGGTCCTGCCATGGGCCCATCTTTCATCACTATAAATGTTACCTACTAAGCCTTACCCATCGAAAAAAAAAAAAAATTCGACATGGTTTTATAGATTAGGACAAAAGAAGTTGATCGTATACAACAGCAACAAGCGATTAAACGCCTGCCTTTTTGATCGTTTTTTCTGTTGTTTCTTAAATCAGAATAGAAATGGCTGCTTACTTCAACTGAAAAATTAGTGAACGTTTTTGTGGTAGGTATTTCGAAGACTGAATTGTGCAATGATAATGAAAGAATAAAAGTATATTTTATGCATTGTTACCTAGTTATTCTGTTTTGAGGATGGTTTTAAAAAGTACCTTTAAGAGTTTTTCAGTATTTGAAAGTTGTCTTTTTGTTGGGTCCTGCTTTCACTGAAAAAAAAATCTGGTCACCCTATTTATACCGTCTCTAAGCCCTGATGAAGATATGAGGCTGTGATTTCCAAAACTCGCTCCTTGCAATTTTAACGAAAATTGGGGTGACAGCTGTTTCTGAAAGGTTTGCGTCCGCTCTTTCAGAATCCGAAGTCAGAATTGAGAAAAACGCGCTCCTTCTCCGTTTAATTGACCTTGAAATACCTGGATGAGATCCAAAACTCGTTCCTTGCAGTCAGTTGTGAGTTCCAAAACTAGCTCGATGAGATTTTGGTAGTAAAACTCGCTCCTTGAGCTAGGTAACCTTGTCAAGAGAAACCTGTCACCTCAGTTTTCGCCAAGCCATAACCATGCGTGTCTTCATGGATTTATGTGAGATCTCTAAAGACTCTAGGCTGGGTCAGTTCCAAAACTCGTTAGATGCAAGGTTTAGTGCCAAAACTCGCTCCTTGTGAATTTAAATTCGTTTCTACGCAATTATTTTTCAATAGATTTATCTTTCCTTGCATACAGAGCTCCATTGATGTAATCTAAATCATGTGGTGCAAAAAAACACGCGAATCGGCTGTATAATAACGTTTTAGAGGTTTTTCGTGATTTCTGAAAAACGGTTTACCTTGCAAGGAGCAAGTTTTGGAAATCAGTGCCTCATATTATAATATATAGAAAGCTCGGCGAAGGAGGCAGTTTTTATTTTATAGATTTATAGTTATAGCTTATTTTCGTCCAGTTGAGTCTCCTGAAGCCTCAATGCTTAATGCTCTTAATTCTCAAGTAAAAAAATGTTAAACAAAAAATGAGGCTGGCTCCGAAAAGAAGAAAGAAAAATGCTTGGAAAAAGTGAAAACAATTATCTTGGCTGCAATTCCGATATTATAAGGCCCCAGGCTGGAGGAACCTTTCTTTCAGCAAATTAAGGCGCCGACTTCAAAGTGGGATGTTTGAGTGCCGAATCGATGAGAACCAGTGAGGAACAGAAAGAGACTTCAAATATTCAAAATGGCTACCTGACATTACAATATTTAAAAAAAAATCAGTAGCATGCGTATCTAAGAACCAAGGACGAATTCTCAACTTTTTCCAATTTTTGTTTTGCTGATTTGTGTAATACGAACAAATTCTTTTAATTGAAGGTGTTGGGAGGACAGAAGTTTTTGTGGGGATTCCAACGAGTGGAAAACGAATTTAGTGGCTCTAGTCGTTTTTGTGTTATTAAGAGTTGTAGAATTTGAAAAAACCTACAAATGTCTCACTAAAACCGCAATAGGTCCCCTGCAATTAAAGCTACCGGTGTGGCGATGGTCTCATTTGGTTCAGCATGAAAAAATATACAGAAATGATGTCTCACATGCCTATGTTGCACTTTTTCTGAAAACCGCAAATTTTTTCCAACTTCAACAGCTGTTTTACTGGTCTTTAAATTAAGGTAGGGTTCTGTCGAGACGTTAGGACCAACTGGATACGGAATTTGATTTTTGGTAAAAATTTGGAAAAATTCCGATAACTCCTCCCCCCTGAAAACTTCCGGACGGCGGACGGACAAAAAATATTTATTGACAACTTGAAACGTAAACCAACAAATTTTCAGGGGGTGTTGAAACAATTTTTTCCTGACCGATTACAAAGGTTCATTTCTTACGAAAAGTTAACCAAAATATCCACATATTCGGCAAGGTAAAACAAAGATTTTAAGACCAAGAACGCTCAAATCGGTTCATTTTTGTGGCCGGAATAAAATAAAATAGAAAACACTATAAATGCAAATATATCGGAAGTACTGTGGGTTATTCAAATTCCGATGAAACAGGGTGTTAGGTCTCGCCGAGACAAACATTTCAGTTCAAGAAATTTGAAAAAAAGGTTGAGAATCGGATGTTGTAGGTTGGAATTCTTATGGCCATTTTAGTAAATGACCACAGACAGTTCGGGAAGTGATTCTGAGTAAATGTGTATAAGTAAAAGTTTTCTATCAAGCTTCGTCCCGATTCTCGATTTTAGGACGATTACAATACTTCCATTTACTCTGTAAATATAGAAGTAAAAATTAAACATTAAAAATTGAACATATCGTTAAATTTCGTCCATAGGAAATAGCGGAATGACGAAATATCGATTCAAGACGTTATTCAGGTGAGGGCGTCGGTCTCAGGTGGACATGGTAAGACACAGACGTCCTGAGAAGTGGCTGGAGGTGGCCGGAGGGCTAATCACACAACGAGACCGCCAGCCCTTCCACACGCACCATCCTGTTGTAAAGTGAGTTTCGACGGTTATTTTGCAAATGGGCATCCCTACCCTCGAAGTTTAACCTACTCAAGTTCAGGCGCAGAACTGAGAACACCCTCGAACACATTTAGTCATCGGTTACTCTCCGATCCGTTCCCGCACTCAGTTCCGGGCCGACGATTGAATAGTTGGAGAATTGTTAGTCAAAAAGCGAGAGAGCGTTTGTACCTCAAAAGGATGCACCCTCTTGGCAAACATTGAACGTCTATGCGCCGAAATGTATAATCTTCCAGTTTTCTACATAAGAATAGGTAGCACTGGAGGAGCATTGAATCCGAGCGAAGGGGAGATGAGACCCTCGTCTAAATTCCACCCCCTTTTTCCAGGCGACTCTTGTTCAAATCTTAAGCTCGTATTAGTCGGAGAAAGATCGAAATTCCGAATTCCCCGTCGCGCTACAGGTCATGGGAATGTGAACTCCCAAATACGCCTAAATCGATGTACCTATAGGTACCTACCTTATAAGGTTGCACTTCCTGTTATACCGTATCCAGGATCTTTCCCTGAATAATCATTTTAGCAATTTTAGGAAAATTTTACACGTTGCTGACGATGATAAATGTGACACGTCTCGTGTGTGCAGAAGGCAGACAATATTAATTCGTTCAGAAAGTTTTTCTTTGTGAATAACTGAGGGAAAAGTTGTCTGACCCTCGATCCGACTTCAGTTTTCTTTCCTCCGCTATTACGGCCTTTCGACGTGAAGAGACCGGTCTTTGTTTTATTTAATTAATGCGCTCCGATCCGATTTTGGGTTTCAGGACGATTACTACAGTGAAATATGGTGGTTTTTCAGCATTCTACCATAGGTATTGGTATTTCAAGGAGTTGAGACCGAAGACGTGGGATAAAATCGGGGTGTTCAATGATATTACAGTGAAAAATTGTGGTTTTCTGCATTCTACCATAGGTATTGGTATTTTAAGGAATTGAGACCGAAGTAGAGGTATAAAATCGGGGTATTCAATGATATTATTGTGAAAAATTGTGGTTTTTCAGCATTCTACCATAGGTATTGATAGTGAAAGGAATTGAGACCGAAGATGTGGGATAAAAATGGGGGTTTCAATGATATTGTAGTGAAAAATCTTTGTTTTTCAGCATTCTACCATAGGTATCTGTATTTTAAGGAATTGAGACCGAAGTAGTGGTATCAAATCGGAATGTTCAATGATATTACAGTGAAAAATAGGGGTTTTTCAGCATTCTACCATATGTATTGGTATTTCAAGGAGTTGAGACCGAAGACGTGTGGTAAAATCAGGGTATTGAATGATATTATAGTGAAAAATATTGGTTTTCCAGTGTTCTACCAATAAGTATTGATATTTTAAGGAATTGAGACCGAAGTAGTGGTATAAAATCGGGGTATTTAATGATATTATAGTGAAAATTATAGGTTTTTCAGGATTCTACCATTTTTATTGGTATTTAAAGGAATTGAGTCCGAAGTAGTGGGGTTTAATCGGGGTACCCCCCCCCCTTCCTCGCCCCCCTCCGTTCGGGCCATTTGTTGCTTCCAGTGTTGCTGCCGATCCGTGGCGACAGGTGATCCGAACGAGCGGAGTCGCATCGGATCGCTCCCGGCTCCGGCGTCGAGGGTCGCATTGTGCGCGCGGCGCTCGCAACGGCCGGCGGACCTGCTAGTGCGCCTGCTGCGAAGGGACGCCAAAGGGGAGCGGCTGACTCACCCCTAGGCCTTGTTTGTTATTTAAATCACATCTGCGCCCCGCCGCCGCCCCCGCCCCGGAGCGGGGAGGAGTAGGGCTCCCCCCCGCCGGCGCACTCTCACGCCATGCCCAGGCTCTATTTCGAATTATTAATCGCAGCCGGAGTTGAGCCCCTATCGAACGGCGGAGGAGGAGATGGCCGGGCGGAGGGGGGCGCGGGCGGGGACGGCGAGGAGAGCCGAAAGGATGTGGCCGCCGCCAGGCGTGGGAGAGCGGCAGCGGCTCCTTCCGCTTCCGCCTCTGCTGGCGGATCTGTGGATCCGGGCCTCCGCTGGTGCATGATCATGATCATAAACATGTTCATTATCATGATCATGTTCCGATATCCCTTCGCTCATGTTCAGTCGAAAATTGGGTTTTTGAATTTTTTCCATCCCGTGTTATCCGTTAGAATCTATAATTGAAGGGGTCACCTCAAAAACGTTGTAAGTGACAATTTGCAAATTGTTCAGGATAGCCGAAAAACGAAAAAAAAAATTATAATAGGTATCAAATGAGCCTTTTTTTTTTAAATATTTAAATACATGTCCCCCCCCCTCCACTCTCTATTTTTTTACGTCTTTTGGTACCATTTTACCCTCATAATTAAGTATTACTACTTGCAAACCAAACAATAACGTTGTAACTGCCAGGCTATACAACGTTTTTGCCCCGTAAAAGGAGTAAGAAAAAAGTTTTTTCTGCAATAAAAACCAGTGGTGCGTAGATAACACACAATACTTCCATAATTTGAAACGTAGAATTGTGACACAATTTGATCATATTTTGACTGCTTTTAAGGGTGTTCAGGCCAAAAAATCGAAAAATTCACTATTAAAATTTTAAAATTCGCCCAAAATAAAAATACAATACATTTTTGGAATAAAAAAAATATCCACATATTCTGCAAGGTAAAACAAAGATTTTAAGACCAAGAACGCTCAAATCGGTTCATTTTTGAGGCCGAAAAAAAAAATAAAATAGAAATCACTAAAAATGCAAATATATCGGAAGTACTGTGCGTAATCCGAATTCCGATTAATCGGGGTGTAAGGTCTTGCCGAGACAAAAATTTCAGTTCATGAATTTTGAAAAAAGGTTAAGAATTGAGGGAGATATATGACCATGCTTACATCCATATTTACGAAGTGAATGGATGTGTTGTAATCGTCCTGAAACCCTAAATCGGATCGGAGCGCATTAATTAAATAAAACAAAGACTGGTCTCTTTACGTCGAAAGGTTTAATACTCATTACTCATGCTCATTACTTATGCTCATGCTCAGTACTTCCGATATATTTGCATTTTTAGTGTTTTCTATTTTATTTTTTTCCGGTCACAAAAATGAACCGATTTGAGCGTTCTTGGTCTTAAAATCTTTGTTTTACCTTGCAGAATATGTGGATATTTTTTATGTTCCGAAAATGTTGGCCTTCTTTTTATTTTGGGCGAATTTTGAAATTTGAATAGTGAATTTTTTGATATTTTTGACTTAAACACCCTTAAAAGCAATCAAAATATGATCGAATTGTGTCACAAATTTACTTTCTGAAATATGGAAGTATTGTGTGTTATCTACGCCCCACTGGTTGTAAATTATCACAGACGGACTCACGGACAGGTGGCCACACGGACAGACGGACCCACAGACACTTGTTCGGCAAGTGATTCTGAATAAACGTTTACTCAGAATCACTTGAATAACTTCTCTTATACATGAGTAAAAGTTTTTTCTGAAGGTCCTTTCCCATTTTCGATTTTAGGACGATCATAATATAATATATTATTCATATTATGACTATATTCACTTTGTATACGAATATAAAGCTAAAACCGCAACAAAAAAAAATCGGAAAAATTTTTTTCCATCCTATTTACGGCGATGAATCCGTCAAAAATTACGGTGCAATTTTCGTCGATAAATTAATGATGATTATTGATGAAAACTGCGGAAAAATCGTCGCGCGGATAATCGGCGATGGGCGGCAAGAGCCGCCGGGGCCGCACGCTCGTGTATCGGCTGGCGTGAGGCGGCGGGTCGTCCGCTGTTAAAGCGGATAGAGCGGCCCGGCGAGTTCGGCTTTAAACCCGCGCCGCGCCGCCGCCGCCGCCCCTTCTGTAAACCACTTTTCCCATCCCCGCGCGACCCGCCGCCGACGCCGCGGCCGACATCTCCCGCCCGCTCCTCGCCGCCTCCCCGCCCATATCAGCGCTGAGGGCACCTCCTCCCCCTCCTCCGCCTCCCGAACGGTCGTGTTCTCTTCGACAATCCCTCCTCCCTTCGGCACCTCCTCGCTCCGCTCATCTCAATGATCACCGTCTCCTCCGCCGCTTCACCGGCACCCACCTCCGCCCGGCACGGGGGCGGCGCGCGGCGCTAAGCATTGGCCGCTCGCTCGTTCAAGATCGAAACCGGTTGATTCGCTGATTGCTCACAGTACTTCCGCTCAGACAGGCCCCAATCCTGTAGAAGATGGAAATTTTTTTTTGCATTTAAAAAAATTAGCGAACTGCGCAATGGGTTTGGTACCAGCAGAACCAGTGGTGCATTTATTGAAAAGCTAAATTTTGACACAATTCGATCATGTTATGACTGCTTTTAAGGGTTTTTAGGTCAAAAATATCAAAAAACTCGCTATGCAAATTTCAAAATGCGCCCTACATAAAAATACGCCAATTTATCAGAACATAAAAAATATCCACGTATTCTGAAAGGTAAAACAAAGATTTTAAAACCAAGAACGCTCAAATCATTTGAGTTTTGAGGCCGGAAAAACTAAAATAGAAAACATTAAAAATGCAAATATATTGGAGGTAGGTAGCTACTGTGAGTTATTCAAATTCCGATTAAACAGAATTTTAGGTCTTGCTGAGACAAAAATTTCAGTTCAAGAAATGAATGACCACAGACGGACACACGGACAGACGGACAGACCGACAGTTGTTCGGGAAGTGATTCAGGGTAAATGTGTATGAATAAGTAAAAGTTTTTCCTGAAGCTCCTTTCCGATTCTAGATTTTATTACGATTCCAATACTTCCATTTACTCTGTAAATATGGACGTAAAAATGGCCATAGCTCGTTCAATTCTCAACCTTTTCTTAAATTTCTTGAACTGAAATATTTGCCTCAGCAAGACATGACACCCTGTTTAATCTGAATTTGAATAACCCACAGTACATATTTGTATAAAATTTTTGTAGTGAGTTTTTGATATTTTCAGCCTAAACACCCTTAAAACCAGTCAAAATATGGTTAAATTGTGTCCCACTCTTACGTTTCAAAGTCTGGAAGTTTTGTGTGTTATCAATGCAGCACTGGTTTCATTGTTAAATTCTTCGTCCCAGATCCAACTTCGGAAATGACTTCTTTAATATTTGGCCGAATGTGTGAGCATTGTTAACTGTTAGGCACATCTCTTTCTTGCTTATCAAAACAATGTCCTTACAAAAATGAGTTGTATCTTTTGGTTGCTGCCAAATAGCTCCTGTAAATGACAATGGAGGTAGTGGAGTCATCGCCTCTGATAACTTGAACCAACGAACTCCTGTGAGGTCAAGGGTGGCGCCATGAAATGACCTGAATGTTTTCCCCTGAAATTTGGATCACCAGACCGTTTGGGAGCTTCAATCCGGTCTGCCCATTTGAGAAAGTTCCACTCAACTTTTTTGTCTTTTTTCTATTCCCAGAGTAAATAGAAGTATTGGAATCGTCCTAAAATCGAGAATCGGAACGGACCTTCAGAAAAAACTTTTACTTATACACATTTACTCAGAATCACTTCCCGAACTGTCTGTGGTCATTTACTAAAATGGCCATAAGAATTCCAACCTCCAACATCCAATTCTCATTCTTTTTTCAAATTCCTTGAACTGAAATGTTTGTTTTGGCAAGACCTAACACCCTGTTTAATCGGAATTTGAATTACTCACAGTGCTTCCGATATATTTGAATTTTTAGTGTTTACTATTTCATTTTTTTCCGGCCACGAAAATGAGACGATTTGAGCGTTCTTGGTCTTGAAATCTTTGTTTTACTTACCTTGCTGAATGTGGGAATATTTGTTATTTTTCGATAACTTGGCGTATTTTTATTTTAGGCAAGTTTTAAAATTGGCACAGTGAGTTGTTTTTATTTATTTTTGACTTTAAAACCCTTAAAAGCAGTCAAAATATGATCAAATTATGTCACAATTTTACGTTTCAAAATATGGAAGTATTGCGCGTTATCTACGCACTTTAAACCTTGCACAGTGTGTTTATGAAATTTTTAATCCTCGTAGACTTCAAACTAGTTAAAATACAATACATTTGTTTCAAAATTCTTACTCACCGAAACATTGAGGTATTGGGTGTTATCTACGCACCCTTGGTTGCCAGTTAGCACGGGGGATATAGAATGGAAATTTCCATGCTAAAGAATGGAAGTAGGAAAAAAGTGACTTCGAAAATATTTGGGATCCAAATTTCAGCTGTTTGAATCTTCCGGCGTTTTCTCGCTAAAACCAAAGATATTCACGGGTTTTTGGGGATTCGACCTGTAGCGTCAATTTGGAATGCACAAATTCAGTCGAAATCACGTTTTCCCTTTTTATCGGTGTTATGGCTGAAGAATGGGAATTATTTTTTAAAAAATTTAGAAGACGCGCGGCGTTGAATTTCCTCGGAATCTTCGATCCGATTTCAATTCTTGGAAAACAATCGCTCAAGTTCCCTAGTTACTCTACAATTACGTCAGTAATATCTTAAGGATTTCGGTTCTCGCACTCGATTGTTATTGAGCGGAAGAGAGCAATCGGATATCGGATTTTAATCTGAAATTTTTCCTACGCTCTTTCCCAGCTGTTCCTTCTCAACTCTTGCTTACCGGCTCTTTAAAGATGTACCTAGTCTGGCAGATTTTTCGTGAATTGGCAGATTTCGACTGAAGGCCGTCCCGGAGTAACAGCCCGTCGGTCTTTCGATTCAGTTATTCTCCAGTCCTGCTGCCCTGCATTGCGAGATTCGGAGCGTGAGAAGCGCTGACGTATAGTCTGGCGTGTCCGATGTCGGTATCTAACTTCCCATTATGGATTAACAAAGACCAGCCCAAAAATATGCCCACCCAATAGGTTTGAGTGCGGGGAAGAAAAATTAATGTTTGGAATCGTGAGGTTATAGGAAAACGTCCTACATGTTCTAGGACCTCAGATGACAACTTAACTTAATTGGACAACGAAATCGGGTTTTTATTCAGCCAATCTATAATAATAAAAGCAAGTGTTTGTTTGTTTTTTTGTTTGATCGAGCTCTCCAGCCATATCTATCGCACGCAGGGACCTGGAATTTTTTACACGGATACACAAAGAGGCTGGCAACAAGACCTCGAAGCCCGATTTTCGATTTTTGAAAAAAAAAAAATTTTTTTTTAATTTTAAAAAAGCAAAAAAAGTGAATTTTAAAAAAGTGAGTTTCAAAGTTTCAAAAAAGTGAAAAAAGTGAATTAAGTGAAAAAAGTGACGACACGGGCACACGGGGACACGGGCGGGTACAGCTATCAATTTTTTACAACTGATTGTTTTACTGGGTCCTAAAAGAAAGTGTACAATGTTTATGCCGAAGTACAATGTTTGTGCCTATACAATGTTTGTCCCGAGAGAGAGAGAGATTCCTGCGCTATTCCCTTATCAGCATTTTCTAATTTTTTTGCACGGGCAACGCCGGGCGGGTACAGCTAGTTAGGAATAGGATAGAATCGAATTGTTTCTATTGTATTTTATTGTTTCTTACAATTTGTACCAAAAGTTGAACTAAGTAGTTACAAAATTGGTATCTATTGATGATAGCAGAACATTCGTCAAAGTATACACAACAAAAGTACATTACCCAGGTGTCTAAATGATCGTTTTTGGAAACTCTTTGGCTAGGTCATTTCACAACATACCAAGGGAGCGAGAAGAATCTGAACTTCAAAATTTGGAACTCCAGTCAAATTAAAGTCACGTTACCTTGAAGGTAATTGAAAAAATAAAAATAATTTTTTCGCCGAGACAGCGCTTTTATCGCTGAGGATATAATAAGCCTGCTGGCGTACAATCGTGATCTAGTAAACAGTATACGTAATACGAGTATATTCTATATTAAATTTTGTCTCATAATTGATTCATGGAGTCAACATAGAATTTCGATTGTTCTCCCCGGGATCCTCGCATAAATTACTATAGAAATGGATGAATAATGGATTTTTTAAAATTGTTTAAAAGATTTTTTCAAATCGGTAAAAATAGATTTTTAAACAAAATTTTAGGATTTTTCAAAAAGTTTTTTTTTTAAATGGATAAAAAATGAACTTTTTTAAAGGGATCTACGATTGAAATTTTAAAAAATAAATAAATTTATTAATTTATTTGTGCAACAACAATCAGTTAATGCAACACAAGATAATGGCAGTGGTACATATTATAAGATACGATGCGGTAGACGGAGAAAATAAAAACCATGGCTATCTCGTAAACGTACAATTGCTGGTTTGAGATCATTTACTTTATCTCGGCACCCGACACTTTATCTCGAACGAATACAAGATTATCCAACTCACTTTTGGATGCTCCTATGGGGAAAATGATCCGTCCAGGGATTTTTATTCCTAGGTATTTGGAATGGCCCACGCCATAGATTTTTCAGTTCGAAATTCAAAACCAGTGAAGCGTAGATGAAACGCAACACTTCCATATACCGATACGTGAATTTTATGCGCATATTGATTATATTTTGACTACTTTGGAGGCTATTTGGATAAATAATCTTGAAGACACGCTGCTAATTTTAAATCCTAAATTAAAATCCGTCAAGTTACCAGAATATAGAAATTATCCAGGTAAAAAAGCCTCTAAGCATTCTAAGAAAAATACCAGAAACGCTCAAATCCGTTCATTTTGGTGGACAGAAAAAAATTAAATAGGAAATGCAAATGTGAAAAAAAATCAGAATTTTGCAGCATCGATAATTAACGAATCACATTTTTTCCTCGAACGGACAATGTTTGTTATTAATTATCTATGGAGTCTTGTTTCTTGGAAAAATTGTCAATAAATATGCACGTTGAAATTACCAAAAAATCTATCTGTCTGTCGGTCTGTGGCCTGGGGAGGACTGCCGTCTGATTTGGAGGGACATACTGGCATTTGCTGAGGAACTGGTTACAGTTGAATGTTGATTTGAGAAAATCCTTGTCTCCCGCGGTGATTTCCTTTGCTTTGACGTTAACTACAATACACTTTTCAATTAAAATATCGATACCTTAAAGCACAAAGGTCATATGTCCAAATAATGAGAAAAATGCAAAATAAGTTTTTGATCAATTTACAAAAATAAAACTGTCTCCCATAGTTTTCAATATGGGAGTCGGGGTGGCCGAGCTGGCTAAGGCGTGTGACTTTCTGTGTTTGCGAGGGCACAGACAGGGCGTCTTGAGTTCAATTTTCACGGCCAGCTCCACTGTCGAGGCAAAAAATCTTCGGCATGAGCTGATGACAATCCCAGGCTAAGCCCGATGGGCTTGTTCAACGAACTCTGAACCTATTCTAACCAAATAGGTTCAACGCGTTGGATCCGGTCCCTCTCAACTCAAGGGGGTGAGGCAATGAGTAGCCGTGTGTCACAGTACATAAGTGCTGTGAGACTAGAGCGACATGTCCTGAACAGTTCCGACCCTCTCCTTGAGGGCGGCAGGGCACGCCCGGGACAACTTCGGTTATCGGGCGAAAAGCCAACGCCTGGAACGGCGGTTTACTTTACTTTTACTTACATAGTTTTCAATTCCATAAAAAAATTTGCTATTTAAAAAATGTTTGTCTGGCCAAGATGTACAACCTCGTTTAACCAGAACTTTGTTAGCACTTAATACTTCCAAGATAAACCCTCTTTAAGTATTTGTCGTTTTTCTATTATATCGTTTTTTGGCCCCAAAAATAGATAAAAGGATCATGATTCTTGGAGCGATCGATAGGTCCTGATGAGTAGATTCTTTCGGTACCGAAATCTCAAAATTGATATTTTGGGACATATGCCCTTTATGCTTTAAGGTATCGATATGTAGTTGAAAATTCAAAAAACACTCCTCTCTCCACTCGTTTGTTCCCCCGCAGTCGCTGTCATAATTTTCAGTATAACATTCGTATTATTAATATACGTCAGTTGCCCTCCGGAATAGGACGCTGACAGACGACGATCGGTGGACGTGAGTTCGAACTCTCGCGGCGGATACAAGCGGGCGCGTCGCAGGGTGTTGGGCGAGTGCTGAGCTGCCTTAATGATAAGCCATCCTCCTCCATCCGCCCCTCCTATTCCCACCCCTACCACCCACCACCCGCCACTTGTCCCCCACATTACTTAGCCCCTCTCACTTGACTATGCCTAGCTTTCGCATGTATTGCCTTCCAGCAAGTATTGCCGAAATAAATAGCGATTGAGACGTTTTTGGATTTATCGAATGCGTCTTTTTTATGACACGCCGATGGTGTGTAACTTGCCGTTCCTCTAAAGATCCTGGCTTCGCGAGAAAGCGTGTGAACATGCGTGGGTACTCGAAGTAGATCGTCGAAGATTCAGAACGTTTGATCCACGGCTGAGAGTCAAACATTTAAAGTAGAAAATCCCCCCTTCTCTATTATGCTGAATTTTCATTCACAAATATAAACTATTTTATTGTAACTCAGATCGTATACCTTCTAAAGTATAATATACTATATAATAGTATATATCCACTATAGGTATAATATATAAGAACATATTATGTTCTTATCAGTCCAGTTCGACTTTCTCGTCAGCATCAGTATGCACTCAGCATACCACGGCGTTACGTCGAAAAAGCAATGCGTATAAGAGAACTAAGAAATCATTCTCAACTTCTGTCGACTGTATGCATTTCTGTGCGCTTAAAAAAATGGCTAAATCTCCTCAAACCCTCAACCTTTTTTCATATTCTTGAACTGGAACGTTTTTGCAGACAGAAGCCATAATAATGTTTATCCGTAATATTGATTACTTCAGTATCCCAAACAATTTGGTCCTTCAGCGTTTTGGTTTATTAGTCAATAATAAATCATTGCAATCGTTCAAGAAAATTTTTCTAACTAAATCCGAGAAATAAGTTGAAATCGGAACAGCCGTTTGGCCGGGTTTACGCTAATAGGCAGATAAAGAGGTGTGTAAACCTTACATACCCTGATATGAAATCGTGGTTTTGCACTTGTACCTAGATGCCTGAATTGGAGAAATAAAATAACAAAACCCTTTTCAAACCACTTTTCAAACTGTTATTCCGTTGCTTTGACATTGGTAGGCACACCAAATCAGTAACAAATTCTGTTGTAATAAGTACTTAGTAAAAGAGCGAGATTTGGCTTGAGAATTCGTGCAGAAACTCTTCATTCTACTCTTCAATAGATCTGATGAAATCAAGAAAACCTTTCAGTCGGCCCCGTACGTCCTCTCTCTGCAAAGGCTATAACTCCCAAACAGTGAAAGCTATCGACATGAAGGTAGTCTTATTAGAGTCAACATGAAAAATCTAAAATTCTTTAAATTGAAGATATTGGGAGGACAGAAGTTTTTGTGCGGATTCGGGAACGGGGGGAGTGGGGGTTGGGGAGTGGAAAACGAATTTTGTGGCGCTAGTCGAAATTGTGAAAATTTCAAAAAACTCAATAATGTCTCACTAGATGTGCAATATATCCTGAACGGTTGAAGCTACCGCCGTGGCGATGGTTTCATTCGATTCAGCATAGAAAAATCTATAGAAAATGATGCCTCACATGCCTATGTTGCAAACTTCTTGAAAAACACGCATTTTTTCTCACTTCAACAGCTGTTTTACTGGCCTTAAAATTAAGGTAGGGTTCTGTCGAGACGTTAGGACCAACTAGATACAGAACCTGCATTTTGGTGAAAATTTCAAAAATTTATGAAAACTCCTTCCCCCTGAAAACCCCCGGACGGCGGACGGCGTTCGGCGGACGGACAATGAAATTTTATTGCAGATTCGGATTCTACACCCCTTGGATCGAAAACCAACAAATTTTCATGGAGTGTTAAAAATTTTTTTTTCCTGAACAAAGGTTCATTTCTCAAGAAAAATTAACCAGAAATGAATAAATCGCAGCCTTGCTTGCCATTATTCAGTGAAAGAACTTTTCATATCGGATCCAAATTGGCTGCGCGCGAGCAGAACAAATATACCAAAAACCGCGAGAAAAAAAATCCTTCTCCTTTTTGATGTCGGTTAGAAACTGACCAAAACGTCGAGCGGGCCAGATTTGGCCCAGGGCCGAACGAATGTTTACCTGCATTTTATATACGAGTTATAGCAGTCAAATATCTGCCGAATTAGTTTTAAATAGGGAAAATAGTACCGCCTATTTTCCGAGGCGGGGCAGGTTCGCCTGCTTCGACTATCGATTAGATGTCACGGAAGGGGAGACGTGGCCCAATACTTTGATAAAAATTATCTCAGACGAGGAGAGGACGATGGCCGCGAGGCAGAGAGGCAGCAGTTGAGTAGTAAAACGAGCTAGGAGGGCGCACCAACGATCGCATGGCAGCAGTCGCGTCGCTTTGTTGAGTTCACTCCAGCCCGACGATACGCTCCACGTCCCGGGGGGACCTCCAATTTTTCTCCTTGCCTAATGAGGCATCTCCTCCAGTGCTGCCTCACAATGAAACTTAAATTTCCCCCCCGTATCGAACGAAAACTCGCCAAATTTCCAGGATGGCGCTCGCCAAATTTTTCAATAGGCTCAGCTGTGCGTAGATAACTTAGACTACTTCCGAGTGGTGTTGCCGATTTCCAACCTTCAGTTTGTGGTTCATGTTTCTTAAATATGAACCTTTGCAATCGATCAGGGAAAAAAATGCAACACCCCCTGAAAATAATATTTGCATGTCTCATTCAGGTCTCATTCGATTCAGCATACACAAATCAATGGAAAATGATTCCAATGTTGCACTTTTCCTGAAAAGCACAAACTTTATCCCTCTTCAACAGCTGTTTTACTGGCCTTGAAATTAAGGTAGGGTTCTGTCGAGACGTCAGGACCAATTAGATATAGAACCTGCTTTTTGGAGAATCGAACTTGAAGTCAAACTCGAGATGGAACCGAAACTCGAACTCAGAATCAAACTTGAAGTCAAACTCACGATGGAACAGAAACTCAAAGTCATAGTCGAAATCGAAGTCAAACGCACAATGAAACAGAAACTCAAACTCATAATCAAAATCGAAGTCAAAGTCACGATGAAACAGTAAATCGAAATCGAAGTCAAACTCACAATGATACCGAAACTCGAACTCAGAATCAAACTTGAAGTCAAACTCACGATCAAACAGAAACTCGAACTCATAATCAAACTCGAAGTCAAACTCGCAATGAAACAGAAACTCAAACTCATAAACGAAATCGAAGTCAAACTCACAATGAAACCGAAACTCGAACTCAGAATCAAACATGAAGTCAATCTCACGATCAAACAGAAACCCAAACTCATAATCAAACTTGAAGTCAAACTCACAAGGAACAGAAACTCGAACTCATAATCAATCTCGAAGTCGAACTCACAATGAAACCGATACTCGAACTCAGAATCAAACTTGAAGTCAAACGCACAATGAAACAGAAACTCGAACTCATAATCAAACTCGAAGTCGAACTCACAATGAAACCGAAACTCGAACTCAGTATCAAACTCACGATGAAACAGAAACTCGAACTCATAATCAATCTCGAAGTCGAACTCAAAATCAAACCGGAACTCGAACTCAGGATCAAACTTGAAGTCAAACAAACGATAGAACAGAAACTCGAACTCATAATCAAACTCGAAGTCAAACTCGCAATGAAACAGAAACTCAAACTCATAAACGAAATCGAAGTCAAACTCACAATGAAACCGAAACTCGAACTCAGAATCAAACATGAAGTCAAACTCACGATCAAACAGAAACTCAAACTCATAATCAAACTTGAAGTCAAACTCACAAGGAACAGAAACTCGAACTCATAATCAATCTCGAAGTCGAACTCACAATGAAACCGATACTCGAACTCATAATCAAACTCGAAGTCGAACTCACAATGAAACCGAAACTCGAACTCAGTATCAAACTCACGATGAAACAGAAACTCGAACTCATAATCAATCTCGAAGTCGAACTCAAAATCAAACCGAAACTCGAACTCAGGATCAAACTTGAAGTCAAACTAACGATAGAACAGAAACTCAAACTCATAATCGAAATCGAAGTCGAACTCACAATGAAACCGAAACTCGAACTCAGTATCAAACTCACGATGAAACAGAAACTCGAACTCATAATCAATCTCGAAGTCGAACTCAAAATCAAACCGAAACTCGAACTCAGGATCAAACTTGAAGTCAAACTAACGATAGAACAGAAACTCGAAATCATAATCAAACTCGAAGTCAAACTCGCAATGAAACAGAAACTCAAACTCATAAACGAAATCGAAGTCAAACTCACAATGAAACCGAAACTCGAACTCAGAATCAAACATGAAGTCAATCTCACGATCAAACAGAAACCCAAACTCATAATCAAACTTGAAGTCAAACTCACAATGAAACCGATACTCGAACTCATAATCAAACTCGAAGTCGAACTCACAATGAAACCGAAACTCGAACTCAGTATCAAACTCACGATGAAACAGAAACTCGAACTCATAATCAATCTCGAAGTCGAACTCACAATGAAACCGATACTCGAACTCAGAATCAAACTTGAAGTCAAACGCACAATGAAACAGAAACTCGAACTCATAATCAAACTCGAAGTCGAACTCACAATGAAACCGAAACTCGAACTCAGTATCAAACTCACGATGAAACAGAAACTCGAACTCATAATCAATCTCGAAGTCGAACTCAAAATCAAACCGAAACTCGAACTCAGGATCAAACTTGAAGTCAAACTAACGATAGAACAGAAACTCAAACTCATAATCGAAATCGAAGTCAAACTCACAATGAAACAGAAACTCAAAGTCATAATCGAAATTGAAGTCAAACTCGCAATGAAACAGAAACTCAAACTCATAAACGAAATTGAAGTCGAACTCACAATGAAACAGAAACTGAAAGTCATAATCGAGATCGAAGTCAAACTCACAATGAAACGGAAACTAAAACTTTTAATCGAAATCGAAATCAAACTCTCAATGAAACTGTCTGTTTCATTTCGAGTTTGACTCATGATTCCGATTATGAATCTGAGTTTCTTTTTCATTGAGAGTTTGATTTCGATTTCGATTAAAAGTTTTAGTTTCCGTTTCATTGTGAGTTTGACTTCGATCTCGATTATGACTTTCAGTTTCTGTTTCATTGTGAGTTCGACTTCAATTTCGTTTATGAGTTTGAGTTTCTGTTTCATTGCGAGTTTGACTTCGATTTCGATTATGACTTTGAGTTTCTGTTTCATTGTGAGTTTGACTTCGATTTCGATTATGGGTTTGAGTTTCTGTTTCATTGTGAGTTCGACTTCAATTTCGTTTATGAGTTTGAGTTTCTGTTTCATTGCGAGTTTGACTTCAATTTCGATTATGACTTTGAGTTTCTGTTTCATTGTGAGTTTGACTTTGATTTCGATTATGGGTTTGAGTTTCTGTTTCATTGTGAGTTTGCCTTTGATTTCGACCATGAGTTTGAGTTTCTGTTTCATCGTGAGTTTGACTTCAAGTTTGATTCTGAGTTCGAGTTTCTGTTTCATTGTGAGTTCGACTTCGAGTTTGATTATGAGTTCGAGTTTCTGTTCCATCGTGAGTTTGACTTCAATTTCGTTTATGAGTTTGAGTTTCTGTTTCATTGCGAGTTTGACTTCAATTTCGATTATGACTTTGAGTTTCTGTTTCATTGTGAGTTTGACTTTGATTTCGATTATGGGTTTGAGTTTCTGTTTCATTGTGAGTTTGCCTTTGATTTCGACCATGAGTTTGAGTTTCTGTTTCATCGTGAGTTTGACTTCAAGTTTGATTCTGAGTTCGAGTTTCGGTTTCATTGTGAGTTTGACTTCGATTTCGATTATGACTTTGAGTTTCTGTTTCATTGCGAGTTTGACTTCGATTTCGATTATGACTTTGAGTTTCTGTTCCATCGTGAGTTTGATTTCGATTTCGATTAAAAGTTTTAGTTTCCGTTTCATTGTGAGTTTGACTTCGATCTCGATTATGACTTTCAGTTTCTGTTTCATTGTGAGTTCGACTTCAATTTCGTTTATGAGTTTGAGTTTCTGTTTCATTGCGAGTTTGACTTTAATTTCGATTATGACTTTGAGTTTCTGTTTCATTGTGAGTTTGACTTCGATTTCGATTATGGGTTTGAGTTTCTGTTTCATTGTGAGTTCGACTTCAATTTCGTTTATGAGTTTGAGTTTCTGTTTCATTGCGAGTTTGACTTCAATTTCGATTATGACTTTGAGTTTCTGTTTCATTGTGAGTTTGACTTTGATTTCGATTATGGGTTTGAGTTTCTGTTTCATTGTGAGTTTGCCTTTGATTTCGACCATGAGTTTGAGTTTCTGTTTCATCGTGAGTTTGACTTCAAGTTTGATTCTGAGTTCGAGTTTCGGTTTCATTGTGAGTTTGACTTCGATTTCGATTATGACTTTGAGTTTCTGTTTCATTGCGAGTTTGGCTTCGATTTCGATTATGACTTTGAGTTTCTGTTCCATCGTGAGTTTGATTTCGATTTCGATTAAAAGTTTTAGTTTCCGTTTCATTGTGAGTTTGACTTCGATCTCGATTATGACTTTCAGTTTCTGTTTCATTGTGAGTTCGACTTCAATTTCGTTTATGAGTTTGAGTTTCTGTTTCATTGCGAGTTTGACTTCAATTTCGATTATGACTTTGAGTTTCTGTTTCATTGCGAGTTTGACTTCAATTTCGATTATGACTTTGAGTTTCTGTTTCATTGTGAGTTTGACTTCGATTTCGATTATGGGTTTGAGTTTCTGTTTCATTGTGAGTTCGACTTCAATTTCGTTTATGAGTTTGAGTTTCTGTTTCATTGCGAGTTTGACTTCAATTTCGATTATGACTTTGAGTTTCTGTTTCATTGTGAGTTTGACTTTGATTTCGATTATGGGTTTGAGTTTCTGTTTCATTGTGAGTTTGCCTTTGATTTCGACCATGAGTTTGAGTTTCTGTTTCATCGTGAGTTTGACTTCAAGTTTGATTCTGAGTTCGAGTTTCGGTTTCATTGTGAGTTTGACTTCGATTTCGATTATGACTTTGAGTTTCTGTTTCATTGCGAGTTTGACTTCGATTTCGATTATGACTTTGAGTTTCTGTTCCATCGTGAGTTTGACTTCGATTTCGACTATGAGTTTGAGTTTCCGTTTCATCGTGAGTTTGATTTCGGTTTCGACTATGAGTTTGAGTTTCTGTTTCATTGCGAGTTTGACTTCGATTTCGATTATGACTTTGAGTTTCTGTTTCATTGTGAGTTTGACTTCGATTTCGATTATGGGTTTGAGTTTCTGTTTCATTGTGAGTTTGACTTTGATTTCGACTATGAGTTTGAGTTTCTGTTTCATTGCGAGTTTGACTTCGATTTCGATTATGACTTTGAGTTTCTGTTTCATTGTCAGTTTGACTTCGATTTCGATTATGGGTTTGAGTTTCTGTTTCATTGTGAGTTTGACTTTGATTTGGGCTATGAGTTTGAGTTTCTGTTTCATCGTGAGTTTGACTTCAAGTTTGATTCTGAGTTCGAGTTTCGGTTTCATTGTGAGCTTGACTTCGATTATGACTTTGAGTTTCTGTTTCATTGTGAGTTTGACTTCGATTATGAGTTTGAGTTTCTTTTTCATTGAGAGTTTGACTTCGATTTCGATTATGAGTTTGAGTTTTTGTTTTATTGTGAGTAGCACTAAGGCCCGTATTCACAACACTTCCTATGCTTAAGGGCCGCTCGATGCGCCAGCTCTTCATTTGCACATTTCATTGGTCAATTTCGAAAAAACAAACATTCCGTTACCATAAAACTCGCATGGTATGGAGACGAGCACAGAAATCTAGGTACTGTCAATCGCAACCACGATTTTCGACGTTCCAATTTTAAGGTAGCAATTGAGCAGCCTTGAAATTTGGACCTCGAAAATCGAGGTTGCGATTGACAGTACCTAAGTTGCTGTGATCGTCTCCATACCTTGCGAGTTTTATGGAAACGGAATGTTTGTTTTTTTGAAATTGACCAATGAAATGTGCAAACGAAGTGCTTGCGCATCGAGCGGCTACTTATGCCTAGGAAGTGTTGTGAATACGGCCCTAAGTCGAACGAAAGCACAACCACCTCTATAGTGTAGACATCGTTCAATAGTTATTGCTGCTTTATTTCTACCTCGGAGCCGTCCAGTTCTCTGAACAGAAATTTTATGCCTTTGGGCCAATATCACTAACTATGAAATCCAAGTTAACCTTGATTTTTATGGCGTTGCCGTGCACTTGAAGTCGAATTGTTCATTGACATTGGTTGACAATGCTTGTGAAATTGGCAATAAATGATGTCTATCATGTTTGTTTTCGTTTTGAACACTGTAGGAATGTTGTAGGTGCGCAGTTACTATCTGTGTGCCAAGTATTTCACTCGGGTTTCGACCGAAGATGAGAGTAGCAAGTTCAAATGCCTTATCGTTTCACTGCGAATCGCGAGTAATGGTGAATTTTACCATCTGTTTGACGACTCTTGGTTAGTGCTCCTGGCGACTTTGATCGATTTGTTTGTCACAAGGCTCGACGAACCAATCGTTGGACGTTTGGTGAAAATAGTCATGTTAATTCCTAAAAACGACTGAACAAACTTAATGGTCTACAAAAACATTGTGATTGATAATTACTTTTTCATTGCCTAATAAAAGTCATTAGGTATTAACAATTCTTCTCCTTTGAGAATTTTTAATAGCTTCAAATTTGGTATGAAGTCTAGCTTCAGTCCCCTTGGGTGCGCACGAATATCAAGCAAATTCATCAATTCAAATACTAAAGCGTAGCCTTACCGTGTGATAGGCGTATTTTAGTAGATGATCATACAGTATTTTCTATGTGTCGGGATAAATTCCCCTTAATTTATCAATTAGACAGCTGATTGGTGGAATGAGGCTAGGTACTGAAGTGCTTTTAATCGCGCATGAAAACATACATCGATGCAATGACGAGCGTCTGAACGTCACTATTTATCAATAAAGCTACATTGATCAATCTAAACACCCCTCATAGTCATAAACGGTTTGGTGAAATTGGCTCTCTGTCTCGGATCAAGCCAATTTTTAAATAAAATCGTTGTAATTTTTGGTTTGAAAAAAGTAAAATAAATTTTTACAAAATCCCAGAATTGCTAAATTTGCTGATTACTAAATTCCGCTTTTCTGGAGGAATAATAATGTTTGTCATGGTAATTGAAAATGTGCCCTTGTGCAGAATTTGGAAAATTCTTCGGGGACACAGAAAAATAATGCACCCAACCAGCTCAGCAGCGTTTTTCATTCGATTTTTGGATTCTACGTATGCGTGTACGAGTACCTCGTTACGAAAACTCAAATTTTCAAGAGGGGTTAACAATTTTGGTACCTACATTTTTTCTTAAAAAATATACCTGTGTAATCGGCCAAAAAACTTTTTTGCAACATCCCTCGAACTTTCACCCTTCACGTTTCTGAAGGACTAGCAGAATCTGCAATAAAAAATGTCTGTCCGCCGTCAGGCACGAAACACGCGTGCACCTCGGTTAAGACAACCCACTAATTTCACTTTAAAGTAGTTACTGAAAATATTCGAATGCCAAAAAGTCATGATCTCAATAACTGTTTTTGGATTTTCGACCTCTTAACATTTGTAGATGGAATTCAGTATGCATCAGGTTGGAACAACCCACAACTTTCAGGACCGACCGCTGATCCGATTCTGATGAAACTAGTCTTAAAATTTGGTTTGCTCCAACTTGATGTACATTGTTCAGGTCATCCAATAAGTTGTGCTAACAATGCGTATGAGTAAACCGGCCATAATCACATTTTTCTGTGGATAAAAGTGTCATTAGGGCCTTACCCTACTCACTCAATACTACAAAAAAACCCAAAATTATAGGAAGGTTTTCCAAAAAATGAACATCGCACATTGCGTTATCATGCAGACATGTTGGTAACTGAAACTGTGAATTCGCGTGTACTAGACTCCACCGGGCTTAAGCTTCCGTCCACCTCATGCCACCGCGCTATCCGGCCTTAACGACATCTGACTGCCAAATGATGAAGAATTGAGCCCAACGCGCATGCGCATCAGCTGGGACGAGCATGCGCGAGCCTATCGACTGGTGGTGGTGGTGGGAAGGGAGTGGGAAAAAACCCTTCGCCGCCAAAGAAAATTTGTTATGTCGAACAAAATTGGATTTGAGACAGTCATGAAGTGCAGAAGGGGAGCGGATTGGGGGTGGCGGTCGGCATGGGCAGGAACCCCGTCCTCTCCTCCGCCCGCTCGCTGCCTACCTCTTCAACGCTCTGCCCTTTTTCAGCAGCCAAAACGTGGGGGGCTACTTGTGGGGGATGGGAGGACAAGAGGATCCTCCACTGCGAGTGAATGGGCTCTATATAATAGATCTCACGGTCAGCCTGCACCACTGAAGATCTCCCCGGCTTATTTGTTTTCCCCCTATCTCCTAATCAGGACACTGCAACGAGAAATCAATATTGTAAAATAAAATATCTCCTCCTGTATTCTCTGCACAACGCGACCCTTCTGTTACTCAGAGGTGTCTGGATTCTCGGGAATTTTTTTTCTTCAGGATTATGAAAGGAATTATGAGTCAGTGGACAGTTTTTTGAAAATCACAACGGTGTTAGATAACGCACGGTGCATCCATGAAAAAATATCTGGTCATATTCGATGTCTGAAAAAAAATTTTTCGCCGATAGCTTAGCCTTTGGGGCAGAGTCGAGGTGCAGCGGGTTCGAATCCCGCCCTGGGGTTTCGCATAGCTCGCATGGGCTCCCTTTAAGTATCACCTTCATTGTAAACCTAATTCCTCATGTCAGCCCCTTTTGAAATCAAATACTAATCTAGAGAAAAAGCTAATTATTTATAGTAATTAGCTGAGCTAGAAACGATTTGGCTGTTTAAAACACGACACTACACTCGCACTCGCGAGAAATTGATTTTTTGTCGCGATGTTGCCATGTTGTCCAATTGGGTAACGTTCGTTTTTTGCATTGAGAATATTTTTTGTCGGTTTCAGCTAAAATCATCAAAACACTTTCGTGCCCATGAGCTTGAAAATTTAAGAAGCTCAGGCTCAAGGGCTAACTATAAATATTTTTTAATACCTTTTTAATAATTTAGTTATTCAATAGTGTCATCAAGATCTGCAAAGACAAGTCGCGGGACGAGTCTCACTTTTGAAAAGAGAGGTATAGCATTGGTTCAGATTGAATGAGACCAAATCAGGCTAAACTGAATATTATGTCTCGTTAACTAAAACAAAAGCAGGGCTGCCAATTAACTCTAGCATGAAATTGCATAAAGAAGAATGCTGATTGCTGACCTCTGTGCTACTTTGGGAAAGGTTGGATAAATAAAATATTTGGGTCTCTTTTTCGATAAGCATTCGAAGTGGCACGCCATGAGTAGAATTTGGAGAAAATTATATAGAAAAAATAGAATTGTGTGATGAACAGCTCTTGGATGTGGAAAGCATGTTTCGAAGACAGTTTTTATGATTACTTATTTTATGCATATGCAATAGCGAAATGGTTTATGGAGTGGTGGCTTTGACAATATGACTCACATACTGGGGGTTGAAAGTATAAAGGGTATGAACAATTGCCAGTCGCGGATAAACACATCGCACCCTTGCGAGAATCGTGTTACAACTCAAAAATCTTTTTTTCGGGAAACGCAAAAATCTTTTTTGACTTAATCAATACAGTCATCAATTTATACCAATTCCTTGTCGATTTGAGAATTTTCCTAACTAAATTGAGAATTTTTCAGATCAATTTAAGAATTTTCCAATCTAAATTGAGACTTTTCCAAGGCGACTCAACTTAGCACTGGAGGATTATCAAGAAAATGATCATTTTTATGCATACGGTTTTTCGAACATTTTCAGCGCAATGTGCTTCGAGTTGCTCTGCTTTATGTTAGTTGGAAAATATAGCTCATTTCAAATGACGCGCTATTAGTGAAATTATTCTCGCTAGTTACCTACGTGGACAATTGGAATAACTCAATTTTCTCAACCTACTAGAAGTATGGTACACCTATTACAATTTTTTGGGTTACATTACTGTAGACCGCTTGAATCCGTAGTTATGCGGACTGTTTTGTAGATTATTGAATTCCAATCTGGCTTACATTTAAATCAATTATTCTAATGGCCGATTTCACCAACCTCAGTTTAGAGTTAGTCCGGACATAGTTACATATGTTTCACCAATGTCATCAAGAGCAACCATATCCAGATTACCTTTAATCCGAGTTTGGTTAAATCGGCCACAACATTACTACTCACTTACTGAGTTTTTTCCGCAATGGTCCGACTGACATTATTGATCTCTTTTTTTCAGGTTTCCATCTTAGCGGCGTCGTTACCAATAGAAGACTCACACAAAATTCGTCGCTACCCCCGCCTTATCAACCTGAGCCCGATAAGAATTTCAAAGTCTCCGTTAGTTTTGACAGGTACGCTGGTCGAATTTTATTTATTGCCCGCTTTAAATTTATTATCGATCGGATTTGATAAAGATTTCACGATGTTGCCAAGTCTGAAATCAAGGCATACTTTTTTCTGCAATAGTCAAACAAATTTATTCCAAATTACTTTTTTTTTCTTTTTGTTTTTTGAAAACGCTCTATAGGTATATCTGAAATATATTTTAAACCATCAGATTTGTCAGTGATCCCAAAAAATGTTGGTTTATGGACTCAAATAAGTTTTTTTCCTTGTATTTTAACAAATTAGCAAATTAGTCCCGTAACAGAAGAAACAGCGAAATAAATATTAAATTTTAATTATAAATAAATTATTAATCTTTAATAACGAAGATGAATTTTTCCAATTCTTAGAAATAGCTATTCGAGGCAGATTTTCGCGGTACGCACTCGACACATCAGAGGGTTACTAGTTGGAAGGGGCAGGAACTCATGAGATCGACGGAGCTCGAATGTTGGTCTCTAGCATTCCAAGCTCGTGCGAATCTCTCTTGTTAATAGTGCTTGCTAAATCTAGATTATAGATGATCCTATGTTCTAAAATATCCTAATTATCCCTGATTTTTTTGTGTTATCGAAATGGAGTAATGCAATTGATTATGCAAGATTTATATCATCACTCCCTGCTGATTTTCGTATTTTTTTAACCCATAAATTGAAATGGGAATAAAATGGGAATCAAAGGGGATCTTTGAGATCCGCTGGGGCCCGAAAGGAGGGTGGTTGAGGCTAGGGGCCTTCAAAATTAATGAGAGGTAAAACAAGTACCACGTATTACGAAAATACTACGGAACGGATTGGAAATTATACCGGATTTATGTACGTACCTTTTTTATTAAGTACGCACAGCACAATTTGCTTGTCATGACCTGGAGGTTGAATGTGAAATAGGAACTTCCACCAGGTATCAAATATATTATTAGCCAGTCGGATGTAAACGTTAACCGACTTGGTTGATATTATGCATAATCATGCTAATCACTGATGGTTCTGACGTTGCTGCATTTTCATTTTCAGATGCAAAATTACGTCAGTTACTTGCAGCTGTGACACAAAGGACATTTTCTGGTGCGAACACGTTGTAGCTTTATCCTTGTACAGAATCCGAAACGCTGAATCGATCCGGCTCCGAGTCCCTATTTCAGGTAAAATTACCAATGCCATAGACGGTTTTGATATTCAAAATCTGAAACTTGACACACTATTTTCATCCCAAAAACGCTGATAAGTAGACCAGTGACATGTGTACATTATTGTTCTGTGCATCCAAAGAACCCAGCAAATTCTGCACAACGATTCATTTTTAGAATACAAAGAAAACCCTTATTCTACCCACTTTCGAAACGCGGAATTCTGTTATTGATATTCTATAGCATTTAGCACGAATTTGTATTTTTCAATGACTCAGATATTTTTACGCCCGTGGTAGGTGATTAATCATTGAATTTCTCTAATAAGTACCTACCTATTTTTTTAACGCTGCTATCGTATCTTTTTATTATAGCTATTATTTGCAGATTCGGATTCTATATAGAATATATTCTGAATAGAATATAATATATTATTTTTATAATGTAGTATATTAGTATATTATACCCCTTGAAACGTAGACGAACAAATGAAGCATGAAATCTGCAAAAGGGCCTAAGTGCCATACCGTAAAATTTTAAAGGAGAAACAAAAAACTGTCTCTTGAAAATTGCATTAAACCACTGCCCACAAATCGAAAGTTCAAAAATAATGTTCAGACGATGTTCAAGACCGCATTCCCTTCCATCCTTATTATGATCAAACGAATAAGGACTGAAAATAATCGAGATTTTCGGCGTGCAACTACGTTGGCACTCGGGCCTGTTTGGTTGGTGACTCATTTTTCTCCAGCTGGGAGTACTGCAATCGCCCTAAAACGTCTTGTGGAAGTGTATAATGGCACATAGGACCCAAAACCGCAAAAAACCGGGTTTCGAAAAAATGGCACTTAGGCCCTTTTGCAGGTTTCATGCTTCAAATGTTCATGGGGTTTTGATAAAAAAAATTCCTGGCCGATTAAATAGGTTCCGATTTTATTTTTTAAGAAAAATTAGCAAAAAGGTAACGGTCTCATTTTTACTTGGTTAAGAATTTGGTTTTCTGGGCTGCCGGTATTCGACGCTTTCAAAGGACATTGTTTGGTTGCACGATTGCATAGGTCTCAAAAACATATCATGATCCTCAAAGCAAGGGACGTTTAGGTACGGTGTTTTCCAATGAGTCAAGTGATAGTTCTTCAATTGATTTCATGAGTTGTGCAGCAATAGTTGAATATACATTTTTGGTGCTGATCTTGCCACTCTTGGATATGGGATTCCAGCTCAAAATTGATTCTCTTATACCTATGTAGCAAAATGTTAAGTTTTCTTCATTTTCAAGCATAGCATTAAGAATTTTTTTTTCTTGGCCACCGATTATTGTCCTTAACAAACAAATATGATAGTTTGTCTCACGTGGATACATTTTTGGTTCATTGTTACATCTGAAGGATTTTGTACCTTGGTGGTTATTCAAGTCTCCCATACGGTTTAAAAACTACATTTTTTTCTGCAGAAACCCTGCTACAGATGGACAGACAGCAACTGCAAAAATTTGTCCAGTATTTAATATCTGAGCACCACACCGAAGTATTACCCACCGCTCAAAAGCTTGCAGACGAAATTTTGCAGCAAAAATCGACAATCAACCAAATTCCAGGTATTTCTTTTGATCGTCATTGCTTGCCCTATGGTTACACTAATTCGATTCTACTGCTTACTCAAACCGCAGTTTTGCAAACGTACCTACATTCGAAACTCCCAGTAAGGATGGGGTTGTTGTCAATAATTTATTTATCAAATTAATACACATCCTATTATTCCCAGGTGCTCCTGATCCGACGGCCGGCGCGAGTGCGGACGATGATCACACGTGGCATTTGGACGAAGAGCAAGTGTGCGAACAAGTAAAGTCTTATCTTTCACAAGGTGCCTTTTACAATGCTAACAAGCAGCTCAACTCGCTTTTCGCCAAGGTAAATTTCACGATCACTTACAATGTCTCGGATATTAAGTTTTGCTTCCTCGGAGTTATTTTTTTCAAGAAGAGCATTTAATATCATCGCTTGAGTGGCAACACCAGCTATCCATTTATATTAACACGCTGAAATAATGCTTAGTTAAGTTCCTTCCATAGGGATCTTTCATATGAGTTGCTCCCATCAGGCCTCTTATAATATTACAACTAACTTTTTTAGAAAACTAATTATTAGAGGTTCATTATTAAACTCAATCTTAAGTCAGACCAGTACCGCATTTCATTGGGCCTTTTCAAAAATTTTCTTGACCTTGTAGGCGATCAATAGTCCGAGCTCTGGTTTAAGCCAGGGCTACAGAACTTGTACCAATTGGTAATCATGACTGTTTCACTTCGTTTGAGGTACTTTAGTTCCTATTTCTTTTGAAATGTCTAACTTTCGGAATGTTTAACATAACTTTTAATGACGAATGATGTTTCTGTTTGTCTCTGTACTTCATATCCATCAATTATCGTTTAGGTGCGAGAAATGTTGAGAGCGCGCGATTCCAATGGTGCACGGATGTTGACTCTAATCACAGAACAGTTCATCTCCGATCCAAGGTTGTCACTTTGGAAACAAGGAATGACCCAGATGAGTGAAAAATGCCGGCAACTATGGGACCAATTAGGTGAAAATGTGATTTTGTGATTCACTCTGGCCGATGCCTTTTGCATGTATTTGGTTGATCAGTTATAAAAAGTGTGGCCTATTCCGCCACTCTGCTGTTGAGGTTTTACCATACCCACTGGGTAAAGAAGGGCTATAATTTGTAGTCGGTACCTGTCAAAAACTGTTTCAATGCCTCCCCCTCGCTACCTTTCACACATTGATATAATTAAAGAAGGAAATACTTAGAGATACTTGGATTAGAAAAAAACTTGCTCTAATGCACTCAACTAGACGTGACACACTGACAGACTGACTGGCTGACTTGTCCATCCAACTCCTTGAGCCTCCTCTCTAGGCAGATCTTTAAACCAGGAAAGTACAAGGACAACACAAAATCAGTGCATCTAGAGACATGATACGCAGACTAAAACCATTCTTTTTCAGGTGACAATCGCCAAAAAGAGCTAGAGACCAATTATACCTTTGCTAACAATAGCCTAATGAATATAAAACAATATCAGCAACAAACTATTGAAACAACATAGCAACAACGACTAACAACCTGACGTTACCAATCGAACTGACCATCCTAACAGGAACTAGCCATTACAAGATGACGCACCTTTACTTACACCCACCACACACCTCACACACACCGACTCACAAACCAATCCCAAAATGAAGATGCTAAGACTGCATCCAATACCGACTACACACTTTAAAACACTCCTCGCCACCACCAACCAAACAGAAGCGCCAGACCATGGTTTGGTGTACAAAATAACATGCACCCATAACTCTCTCTTACTCAGAACGCACCCATAAGCCCTTAATTTGTGAATCGGCATTAGCCTCGAATTGTTATGGCACGCTATGGGGTCTAGGAACCTTCATTTGCTAACAATATTCTGAAACCGTTTTGTCCTTGTTGTTATAGTTATGCTAAAATAATAATTATCGTTTGTTGAATAATCTTTATTTTGGGACAAAAAACATCAAAATCGGATCATTGGTTCCCCAAATGCATGCAATAAAATTAAGATTTAGATGATTAAGGTTGTGATCTGATATTTTCTATTGGACACTGGAATACAATCCGTGCACCCACAACATTAGTTGGTGTTCTTTTGATAAAACTATCATAGGTCTGTACCATGACCTGTTCGGTTTATTGAACTGGGTAAACTTGTTCGAACTATGATGCACTATTCTGGAATAAATTTGAAGTATGATGAGCTTGCAATGTCTTTGCCAATTCGCTGTATGCAGTTCCCTAATGGCTGCTTACTTGAACGACCTACATTAGTTGTGTGCGTTGCTGAGCTCTCATTTAGTCATTATGTTTGTTACTTCCGATATCTTACCTGCCTATTGCGGAAAACGTTGGAAAAACAATTTCTTCAATCTTTTAACATTTGAGCACAGTACTTTGGAGATTAAATAAAACGTTTTGTCAATATCAAAGTACCATCATGTAACCATTTTTCTTTTTACAAACAGGTGCGTTGTGGGTTGGTGTCGTTCTAAATCCGCACTGCACTCAACCGGAAAAATTGCACTGGAGCAACTTATTGGAAAAATGGGCTCGAAGTGAATTTTGCCCCTTGGAAGATCCTGATTTTCGTCCAACGACTGCTGTTAACCGGGTCACTAATGTAAGTATTTTTATTTAGTGTTCTTGTGTAACGTTGTAGTAACGTTGTACCCTGTATGTTGTAATTTTGTCTCAATTTCAGGCTGTTCCAAGCCCACACTCGTCAGACAGCAGCTCAGATGAGGAAGTTCCTATGGCCGAAGTGCAATGCGTCCGGAACAACCGACGATTGACGTGGCATCAATATCAACCCAAGCAGGGAGCTGTCGTTCCAAGGACCATCTTTCACAGGTTCATACAGTTCTTCGATGGTATCTTACCTATTGGTATTGTATCGTATCTGCGTTCTGAAGTTGTTGGCCAGGGGGGAGATAATTCACAACGCTCCCTCTTCGGTTCCATAGCGCATTTGCTCTTTTTTTCAAACTGCTTCAACTGTCATTGAAATTACACTATATGCTACCATACATATTGAGGGTTTCAGAGCCACATGTCGTATCAAGTTTTCACCAACTTTTCAGGAGAGCCCAAAAACTGATTCGTGACTACCTGTGGGCGGGCAGATAATGATACGACATTATCACTTAAACATAGATTCCGAAATTATGGGTTGAGAACTCGATACCAATGGTTTTAAAGGATGCAAAATCAAATTCTATTGATTGCAAAAATAAAAAAAATTTCAAATTTTTGGTGATGTGACATGTGGCTTTTAAATCCTCGATATGCTACCTACCTAGGTATTCGATATTACATTGTTTTTGGGGCCTATAAAGAGTGAACGCGCATAACGCGCATGACACTGTGACTAATCAAAATTCCTGGGTTATGCGCCTAGACAAACAGTTAGGTTCTAAAACTTGAAAAGAAAAAAGGTTGAGACTTGGGAATATATTCCATAAATGGTACTTATTATAAGTTATTATGATAAATTCATATTTATATATAAATTTATATCAATTATTTATATAAATTGAATATAAATGGTAAATATATTACCATATATGGTATTTGTAATTATATAATGCCATATTTTGGAGTCTGACGGATGGACAAACATACTCAATCAAGACACAACTCAGGCAAGACAACACAGGCACAATACAACACACAGGTTATTAATTTTAGGACTATTACTATACTTCCATTCACTCTGGTGGTACAGAAGTGAAAAATGAAAATCTGCTGTAGCAGCACTCAAAAAAAGTATGCAGAGGTTTGTTCTGTAAACCTGGGGGTCTATTCCAAGCCTATAAAACTAAATAGATAAGTGGTTATTGACGACCTATTGCACATCATTGATCGCCACTGGATATGGCAAATTATATCGAAATGTTCCTGAATTGGCCATTGGGGTGTATCATGTATACAACAGTGTAAAGAGTACCCATGTTATGATCTGAGATAAATAATTCTTTGATTTGTTTGTTTCAGGGCCTTGGATGCTGTATGGCTGTCCTGGGACAATATGCATCTGAAGAATATCTTGTCCTCAGATTCGTATTGTAGTCTTGTCCCAGATAGTACCTTGTTATCCGGCAGTTTCAATTCATTGGGTCAACCTCTGTGGCACGGTAAACACTTACTTCAAAGAAAATAGCTATTCGTTGAATTTATTTTTCTGTTTCGAGAAGTGTCATCTAGTCTCCGGTCTTCGAAGAACCCCTGAAAATGGCTGATCCCATCATAAATCTGAATAATTGTTAATGCATGGAGTGAATTATCTCAATTTTCCAGAACCACTGCCGATTTGTGGGGCGAGAGTGGACTCCCTCCGTTCACATGGACATCAAGCAGCAGCTCTGAGGTTAGCAGTGGCTGTCGTTCGAACGATGAAACAGCAGCAGCTAACTGCTCAACGTATATGGCAAGAAAGTCAACCAGGTCCTCAACCTGAGAGGCCACCAAGTAGTCATTCAAAAAAGGGACAAGACCAGCAGCCATGCACGTCAAAGTGTAAATTCGCACCACATAGGTACCTATTGCAATTTTTCCCCAATAATTCTAAGCCTCTTGTACATAATTGGATGTAATTGACTGAATGGAAAAGTAGTAATTTGGGTAGCTTGGCTGTGATATTTCTAAAATTTTCCCTTCATTAATATTTTGGGATCAAACATCGATCGGTCGTACATAACGTCAAATTTCATGTACAAGTATAACTACATACGTATTTTGGTTCATTTTTCTTAAGAAATGAACCTTTGTAATCGGTCGGGAAAAATTTTTTTTAACACCCCCTGAAAATTTGTTGGTTTACGTTTCAAGGGGTGTAGAATCCGAATCTGCAATAAAAATTTTTTGTCCGTCCGCCGTACGCCGTACGCCGTACGCCGTGCGCCGTACGCCGTACGCCGTACGCCGTCCGCCGTCCGGGGTTTTTCAGGGGGAAGGAGTTATCGGAAAATTTTGAAATTTTTACCAAAAATCAAGTTCCGTATCTAGTTGGTCCTAACGTCTCGGCAGAACCCTACCTTAATTTTAAGGCCAGTAAAACAGCTGTTGAAGTGGTAAAAAATTCGTCTTTTTAAGGAAATTTGCAACATAGGCATGTGAGGCATCATTTTCTATAGATTTTTCTATGCTGAATCGAATGAGACCATCGCCACGCCGGTAGCTCTAACCGTTTAGGAGTTATTGCAGTTTTAGTGAGACATTTTTGAGTTTTTTAAAATTTCTACAATTCTGAATAACTCGAAAACGACTAGAGCCACAAAAAT
This sequence comes from Nesidiocoris tenuis, assembly GCA_036186465.1. Classification (NCBI taxonomy): domain Eukaryota; kingdom Metazoa; phylum Arthropoda; class Insecta; order Hemiptera; family Miridae; genus Nesidiocoris; species Nesidiocoris tenuis. Next base: position 23,665,755 of record AP028910.1, on the reverse strand, counting down.
CGTTTTCCACTCGTTGGAATCCCCACAAAAACTTCTGTCCTCCCGATATCTTCAATTTAAAGAATTTGGTCGCATTACATAAATCAGCAAAACAAAAATTGGAAAAACTTGAGAATCTGGCCTCGGCTCTTAGATACGGTTGATTGATCTACTTACGACCACTAGCCTATTACACCAACAAGGTGACGCACTCACACTACGACCAGTTGCGCTTGGCAACATGAGAGCGAGTCAGGATTCAACAATGGTCCTGAAGCATTCTTGAGGCATTTTTAATTTCATTATTCAGAAAATTTAGTCATTATTATTATTCTGTTAATTATGAAGGTGATTAATAATAGTGGTCAATTCAACGGAATTAATTGATCTGCTGCTTTGAAAAGATGGATAGGTACCTATTTATCAAGCGAGGAGGATGATTATTTTTTGTCTGGTTGAAAAAATGTTTTTCTAAATAACCATTTAAAATACAAATTGATACTGAAATTATAGAATAATAACAGCTAAATTCTGTGTTTAAGGAGTACCGATATATCGTAAGGTTTGTCTTTGCAATCGAAAAATGAACCCCTGTGCAAAATTTGCAGAGTTCTTCGGACGTACCGAAAACTAATCTGCACATGCCACTGATCTACTTAGCAGCGTTTTTATCCCCTTATCCACTCCATTTTTCCATACATTAAACTTCTGTCTCTCATGCGTGCTGGTAAGCAACATTACCATTCTTCACGAAACCCCAAAACATGTTGTAGTCGAAGACCAGGACTGCGGGTCAGTACAATAACAATGCCTTCTTCAGCAACGGAATTCAGCAAGGAAGCTATACCTAATTCGTATAGGTGCCTCATGGGTGCCTAAGTTTATTAGCATGTTCCAAGCTAAACTTTTTCCAAGGGGTTACATAGGTAAATTTTTTGAAAAACTTCTTTTTTTTATAGCAGATTTTTTTAAAGGAAAATGAACCAAAATTGGAAGAACGCGTGAAGGTTATCAATGTAATTGTTTCACGACCCTACTCACCCAGTCAGAAGGTGCGGATTTGTGAGAGAACACTCTGTAACACGTTACCATGGGGACAGTTTTCCACCCATTTTATTGCTTGTTGAACCTATCATAATTGCCTGGAACGCCATTTTAAATATGAAATAGATTGTGAATCGAAATAGATAAAAATTACTTTTTGATGATGAAAATGCTATTTTTTTTAGGTATAGTGATTCGCGCCACAGCAAACAGCGGTTCTCCGATTGTCAGTGTCGAGCGCCGTATCCCACTCGATCGCATGGATCAAACCGCCGATCGTCAAGGACACCCTCTCCATCATATGGAGGTGTCAAATCGCCTCGAGACCGACGATCATGTGATAACAAGACACCCTGCTCGAGTGTCGAGTGTGCCAGCGCCATGTGGGCTGACAGTTGGATCGGACACCCCTTTGACCCAATAGGTTGCTTGTTTCATGTACTCGCGGAAGCTTCTCTCGTACATGATGACCAATTCCCAAGAGCTCCTTCGTATTTTGGTAAGTGTTATTTGGAAAAAAAAAAAAAAAAACGTATGAATTAGTGTCCGATTCTGATTCACGTCAGAAAAATGAATTATTCTTCTTTCTAAATGCTGCGCCTCAATTTCAGACCCCGTTGGATGCGACGAACCAGTGTCCAATTTGCCAGTGAAATACCAGCATGTTCCTGTTCTTGGGTCAAGGGATCGTTCTGAAACGTACCTTTCTTTGGCTGTGGAGGGAGCGCTGATCGGGCTTGGTCAACAAAGGATAATGCCCCCGGGAATGTATGCTCAGGTACTATAGTAAAAATCAATTCCACAAATTATAAAGCGAGTGGCATAGTCTCAAGCTGTATTATGTTATCATGCTGAGTCACAGTTTAACAAGAATGTATTGTTGGCTGTGAGGATTCAACTAAAACAATATAAACATTTTTGCAAGGGTCTTGTGTGTTTCTACAGTAATAGAATTAAATGTTCATGCCAACAGGAAAAAGCATGCAAGCAAGAAGATCGCTTGATAGCCAAGCTGCAAGAAATGGAAATGGACAACAGTTTGATTGCGGTGCTCCGCCGCCAAGCAATAGTTCTGTTGGAGGGGGGCCCATCAAGTGGACTTGGATATGGAATTAACCCTGAAAGTGTTCCAATGCATACGTTTGCAAGATTTCTCTTCCATTCCCTTCTCGAACATTACCCAGATCTTGCTTACGAAGTTGGACTGCGAGCAATGAGGTAAAATATTACTTCTGCCAAAAGAACTTGAAATATGTGACTGAAAAGGCACGTCGTCGTAAAGCTTTCAAATTTTCAAAATATAATCAGTTTGTTTCAAACCTTACTTTTCTATGAGGTTCATACAAAGGTTCATTTCTTAAGAAAAATGAATCAAAACCATTTTTTGACTGCAATCGTTTTTCCCCAGTCCCCTCCAAATACAATATAATAATTGGGGGAAAATTGAAATATTGTAAAAACCAAAGGAATAGTAACATAAAAAAGTTGATCGATATTATCTATAAACTCCCTCAAAAACTTTCTATAAATCCAATACTTTCGGAACCTGTAGGTAAGTGCCATTCTACTTATAGGAAATTCCACATGCTACAAATAAAAGGGTAGAAATTTAATACCCACTGTTTTTCCCCTATTAATTTTGCCTAAAACACATTCTTCAGCCGTAAAACCAAGAAAGTTTTGAAAAGTGGCTTCAGTCTTATTTGTATCAAATCAAATTGATCCAGTGAATCGAATACTAGGAAACGTTATATTTTGGGATCGTTACTGCTGTACTGTGACATGGTTTATTTAAACCTGAATCATTGGTTATGTTCTTACTATTAATATGTTTGAATGGCTTGTTTTACGAGATACTGGTTTACCTAATCACCCACATTCTTGGGATACTGTGCTCAGTTGAAGTATGACATTGGAAAATAATAAATTCAACTTTTTAGGCTTCCGATTCTCGAGAACCAAGCCGACAGTGACGATCCTCTGAGTGGTGTGTTGAGCAGCTACCCAAGATGGTTCACACTGGGTCACATAGAAACTCAACAGTGCGCTCTCGCATCCACCATGCTAAGTGCTTCCAAAGGTGAATCGCAATGATTCAATGTTCAATATCAATATTGACGGTGAAGAGTTGAGACCATGTATCTCACATTGGGCGAAGTTTACAGGAGAACAGAAAAACTTCATAATTTCGTTAATATTCTGTTCTCTTATAATTCCTTTTACCAATATTTTCACTTTTGCGTCGTATTAGTTCAAAAATCCACCAGATGAGCACTAAAATCGGTGAAACCGGAGGGGAGTACCTACTAGAAACACAAATCCAATTTTTGCAAAAAATGGGGTTACGTGGTCTTAACTCTTCACCGTCGATATGTTCAATTAGGTAGTTAGTTATTATTCTTGCCAACATCGTATTGTGTTGCACAGGAGAGGTAATGAGACTGAGAACTGTGCTCGAGTCAGCCCAGAGAAACATACACAGCTCATCACATCTGTTCAAGTTAGCTCAAGACGCATTCCGTTATGCAACTCCTGAAAATGGGGTAGGCCACACCGCCTTGCTCAGCGTTTCTTTCGAACTTGGACTGCAGGTATGAGTTTCCAACATTTAAATTCAGTCCAGGGTTAGAAATAGAAAATGATACGTTGTCGGGTTGAAAATATTGTTGCAGTGTGGCAGGTTTTGAATGTAACCTGGTATTTTTTGTCAACTGCGCAATGGCAATTGAACTGTTCTATTGGAACAGGTTATCACTTCTATTAAAATGACGAACCCCTCCAATAATTTATTAATTGGTGCTATTGGTTGATTGGTTGATGTTGGACACTTGCCGTCCTATTCTGGGGCCCCCAAACTTCTTACTCATGACTGAATTTTGTTACTTTCTGAGTAGGTACCTTCTGAGCAAAATAACTTGGCATGCAAACATTTCGGTTAATTTCCTGCAAATGAACTTATGTAATTAGTTGAAAATGTTTTTTTCTTGTCCGCCTAAGAATTAATTTTTTCTTTGTCTTCATCCCCACTTGATACTTGCAGTTGAATCTCGAAAATGCTTTGATGCCAGGAAAATTTTATTTAAAAAAAGAAAACTCCTGTTCCCCACATAATTTGTTCCGATTTCGATATGCCACACAGGTGATGAGAATGACTCTTTCTTCGCTGAATTGGCGACGGCGTGAAATGGTACGATGGTTAGTCACCTGTGCAGCAGCAGTTGGAGTGGAAGCGCTCGTCTCCATCATGCAAAATTGGCACCAGCTTTTCACACCAGCCGAAGCTACAGGTACTGTTTTGCTCACTTCCCTGTATCTAAAATATTTGATTGATTTGAATATTTGATTGAGTAATTTCATTATTGATTTGTATCTAAAATACAAATTTATAATGAAATTGTAGAATAATAACACTTAAATTCAGTGTTTGAGGAGTATATAACATAAGGCTTGTCTCTGCAATCGAAAAATGAACACCTGTGCAGCATTTGCAGAGTTCTTCGGATACACAGAAAATTAATAACCATACGCCACTGATCTACTTAGCAGCTTTTTTTGTTTTTATTGATACAAGTTGGCCAATCAACTTATAAAATATGTATAGATCTCTTGGGCCGTTCAACAATTACCAAAGTCTTGAAAAAATTTTGGCAAGAAAATATCTCAGCCAGGAACTTTTAGGAACTCAGAATTGGAATTGCAATGATGTGTAACCTGCCTTCCAGTTGCTTTCCCCATAACTTGCAGTTATGGCGCAAGAGAGTCCTTTAGAAAAACAACCAAATGCCAGTTTTTCCTCCACTACACTGGTTCTTCTCAGCTTAGTTTCTGAAATCGAATGGTGTTCAATGCTCCCAACATTATAGGAGATCAACTATTGATGTAACTTGCCTTCACTGAAGAAAAGTTTATGAAAGATATGCCATTCGGGTTGTTTCCAGGACCGGTTGCTACAACAATCATGTCACAGACAACTATCATGAGGATGAATCTCACTTACGAACAGCAAGAAGAGTTATCAGCCTGTGCAAGAACGTTGGCTCACCAGTGTGCTTCGAAAGTAAGATCTTCAGTCGTATATTATGTTGTGCCGTTCATATTTTTGACAGGAGGGGTTGGGATTCGCTAAAATTTGTATCTGGTCCGGTCTCAGTACCCCAAGTTTTCTTGTTCTTAGCCCCGATAGAATTTAAACAACCTACCTTGTTGAAAGCATGTTCATTGTCACCAAGTGCAAACTATGTTCATTCGGACTATATTAGTGTTGTGAACATGAGGTGTTCCTATCTATCTGGAATTATGTTTTGATAATATTTTGATTGTAACTGCCAAACTATGGGTCACTAGAGCTAATATCATTGATCTAGTTATTTTAGTCAATTTATGCAGTTGAAGGGTGCTGGGGAAATTGACCTCAGTCACAAGTTTACTTGTGAAACCCTGTTTTAATATCTGAATTTCAAGCGTTTTCATTTTAGAACGAATCTTTAACAGCTCGCAGAAGTGGACTTTTAGCGTTTTAACCGGTTTTGAGCGCTTGAAATATAGTATCGATCGTAGCCTACAAGATGGCAGCACAAGCATTGAAAACAAGTTTTTGGACTTAAGTCGTTTTCGCCAGTGCGCTTCGATTATGTTTAAAAAATGATTTATTCAATTTTCTCCCTCCAGGACCCACCGAATTGCGCTCTCAACGCGTTGACGTTGTGTGAAAATGATGCACCAACATTTGAAGCAGCATATCAAATTGTGATTGGCCCGGCCTACATGATCATGACTTCATCTCAGCTGTTCACCATTGCTCGATACATGGAGCACCGTGGTTTTCCTACGCGAGCCTACAAAATAGCTGTGCTGGCAATGAAGAAAGTCCATCTTGCTTACAACCAAGTGAGTTTGAGTTCCTCCTAGAATTTGGGTTAATATTGAATTATGAACCGACTTGGTATTCCTCCCTCAAAACCAGAGGCAAATTCTCTGGGCAAGCACTGCTTGCCCGACGAAAAATTGATCAAAATTTACGTTTCAGATTGTTACAACTCAATTTCAATCTTAACAAGCCGTGAATACGCCTTTTGAATATTTTCATTCTGTTCAAAAACTCGGACTTATTGAGGTAGGCACATATTGATTTTGATACTGAAATCATGATTGATCTGTTCCAGGACACCCATCCAGCTATCAACGACGTTCACTGGGCTTGCGCGCTGAGCCATTCACTGGGGAAGATTGAGCTAAGCAACATGATTCCTATACTGGTCAAAAATGTGTTATGCGCTACTGTCCTTTCGGACATTCTGAGACGTTGTTCTATATCAGCTCCCGGAATCCCGTGCCCTCACCTCAGCATTGAAAGCTCAAAACACCATATTCATGCCCATCCGTTGCAGGCTGGCCACTCCGGTGGTCACCATCATCATCACCACCATCAGCACAACAACCTGCGTAATATTTCATGGCGGACCAGTTTGAAGCCCTTGCCATATGACAAGCCTCCGCTGCGCCAGCTTTTGGACGCAGCAGTGACAGCATACGCTCACACAACGAATCTACGGCTCACAAATATTTCGCCTCGGCATTACAGCGATTTTATTGAATTCTTAGAGAAAGCCAAAGACACATTTATTTTAGCTGAAGATGGGCATGCTAGATTTGCTCAACTGCTGGAAACAATGAAGCTTACGTACAAAGGGAAAAAGAAACTCATGTCACTAGTCAAGGAAAGATTCGGCTGACTATTGCATAATCCATTCCTGCAATTCAGATGATTGGATTAACAGATCCGTGTCAATGTTTCCGCGAATGAAGAGCGTTCTGTCTGTGATTTACTTTTGAAAAATATTTTCCCATTTACTGAGTTTTTTGAACTTGTATGTTCGTTTTATTAGGATTGCCATCTGTTCTGTTCTCTTGAAGTACAACATAGTTTGTGAATTTTTGGGTTACTCAGAAACCTCTTAGTGTATTCAAGTTATCTTGTAAGATTTGACTGAATCATTGTGAGTCATGAGAGTTTTCAACATACCTCTCAGCGATGTAAAGCATAGAAATAAGTTCAATATCGCTATGTCAATTAAAGCGTAGGTACTTCGATAACCTCTAATTGAACATAATATTGAACAATCTAATTTCATATGATTGTAATGGTCTACTTGTGGAAGCTGCTGAGTAAAATTGAACAATATTTTTTTTTCTGGTCTAAAAGTTGAAGCTCTGGCTTCTAGAGTTTCTCGAGCTGCTCTATTAAAAATGTTAGCTCGAGCTGGGTCTCCCAGCAAGTTGATCAACATTCGATTGGAGAAGAAAAATTATAGAATAAAAAAAAAATCGGAAAACGGAAGAATTTGAAAAACCTTCAAGATTGTTGATTAAATAATCCGAATAGAAACTCAAATTGAGTAACTTTCGTGGAACATATTACTCCAATTCCCTCAATTTGAGGTCTATCTGGACTTTGAGGTTGGAAAATAACATAAAAAATAAGAGGAAGTGGGTAATAAAAAAGGGGAAGTTTAAAGAAGAAGAAATATTTTTTAAGGGTTTCCATGTTTGCTGGAATTTTTTCGGTTTCACTTTTTACAAACACTGGTCAGAAATTGAGAGAAACAACAGCAGAAAAACATTGGGAAAGGGTGATACTTAAAATATTTTCTATTAGTCAAGGGAAAACTCTTAGGAGAATATTGAAGAAAAAGAAAAATGAACCTTCAGGGTTGGTTTATCAATTGCCATAAATCTAGTTTCAAAGTACCAGCAATACAAGCAGCCCCCTCTCATTCCTCAAGCTGGGAAGCGTGTACTTGTACTTCTGAAACACGGAATTTAGTTGTTATAATTCTAGAAATTCAGTATGTATTTGTATTTTAGACGGGGATTTAGAAAAACTTTTTTTTTCAACCCGGCAAAAAAGCCACATTATCCAAATGCTCGATAGAAATTTGTTCGAAAAAATGCTCGATTTGATTGTTATAAATTCGCCATTTAATCTATTCTTTCTTATTTACCAACATAATTACCAGAATAATAATTTTTACTAAATTCTCCGAATAATTACATTAATGCCTCAAGAATGCCTCAGAACCGCTGGTAAAGCGTCTCGATCTCACGTTGCCAAGCGCAACTGTGGCGTAGACCAGTTACTGGTCTAGTGTGAGTGCGTCACCTTGTTGGTGTAATAGGCTAGTAGTCGTAAGTAGATCAATCAACCGTATCTATGAACCGAGGCCGAATTCTCAAACTTTTCCAATTTGTATAATACGACCAAATAATTCTTTAAATTGAAGATATCGGGAGGACAGAAGTTTTTGTGGGGATTCCAATGAGTGGAAAACGAATTTCGGCTCGAAGCTACTTTCAACTTCATAATCATGTGCAGTGAATCGTTGGTATTCATCCTAATTAACCAGATTTTTGTGAGATCAGTGAAAAATACGCAGTAAGGAGGAAAATAGCTCAGAACCATGGAAGATATTCATGAGATTTTACCACAAATAAATTTAGGGGGCTTCTAGCGCTCATTCAAAATACTTAGTTCAAAAAAAGTTACAAAAAGCTACAAAAAGATCATAAAAATGCACGTAGGACTGAAATCTGCCTTAAAAATGAGTTTCTAATTTATCAAAATAACAAATTTGGTATGGAACAGCATATTTGCGCGCATGCGCAGAATGTGGGTTTGCCATAGTTGTATAAGTTCTTGCATAAGTACAGGCTTTGGTCCTGTCCTCCAGAGATTCCATTTACTCCGTAGTAAAGAGTGGTGGGGTTTAATTACTCCAAGAGGTTTTTTGATTGCTCTCAAAATAGCGGAGATGGGTACCTATCATCAACACCAGGGACATCCTGTTGTGTATGGGTCGGAATGAGTAAAATCTTTTCAGTGAGAAGGAAACTGGAAAAATTCTACATAATAACGTAAATTACCCCCTCTTCTCAATTTTCCTCCGTGTGTTCCTATTACGCGACAAATTGAAAATTACCTAGGTGGATTTGAGGGGGCTGAATTTGAATATGGAGTCATAAATATGAAATGATAGCCCTTAGAGGCCGATAGATACTTGTTTTACCGAGGAATTCCAGCCTACTGACGATTGCGACTCATAAAAATCTAACAAAACCCCATTGTTGGCGCAGGTCATTAATATCGGCCCGCATACAATGTACACATCCCCTCTTCGTTTCGATTACCTTTTTTTTGGATTCATTTCAACCCTGATTTCTTGAATGAAAAGGCTTATAAGAATACCAACTGGTCAAGACCAATACGGATAGGCAATGGTTGACTGATGGCATTAGTCTAGAATCAAATAGTGTATGTACAGTTTCAGTATTAGTAGTGTAAGATTGTAAAAAATTGAGATAATAGGTAAGTTCATCCAAGGATTCCTACGGATCGTTCAATCCTTTGCCATGGACGTTTTTGATCTCTCAACGCTAATGGATATCACTGTAAATTTGAAATGCTGGTATAGTTCCTTACATCTAAATCGTGTAAATACGTATATACATAAATATATTCATCTCAACTATTAAATAAGTTGCGGTTAACTTGTCATGGAGTTTGAGCTCTTATCATACATGGCAAGACAGGCAAGTGTATAGTAATGATTAGATATGATGAATGTTTGCAATTGTGATCTGAAGACTTCAGTTGTTGTTCTCTTAATAGTAATTATTGGGTTTTCGTCGTATTGATTTGACTGAAAGTTATTATAAATTCGGTCTGTCGTCATCCAGATCAACGAAATAATGACCTTCGACCAGCGTGACCTGTTTGTTTTTAATTTAATTTAATGCACTTATTATTTTTTTTGTGAATTTAATTCAAAATGTGACATGATGTCACCTGATGGTTATGATTGAGGCAGGTAAAATTACCTCACCAAGAATGAAAACTGGTGTAAATAATTGCTAGCTTCTCAGACTAATGAGAAAATCAAATTACCACAATTCAACCTGTTTCCATTTCTCGTATGCTCGTATTGTTTACAGTGGAGAGATTTCTACAAAAGGGATGATTATCTCCAGCCAGTCATTTTGTACCTCTTTGTTGCTGATGTTTTGAAGCTCTGAATAGAGGAGTATTTTTTTCTACCTGATTGTTTGATTTTTGTATTAAGTTGTTAAATTCAGTATTTTCTATGCTAGTGCAATCAGCCATGGATATGACAGGCAATAAATTTTGTTTTCAATTTGAAATTCCACGTACTTATTTATTTTCGAATAATCCTGTCCAACAGAACCAATAGTAATAATAATAATTATTAAATTCTCTGAATAATAAAATTAAAAATGCCTCAGAACCATTGTTAAAGCTTGTCTCGCTTTTTGTGGTTCTAGTAGTTTTCGATTTATTAAGAATTGGGGAAATTGTGGAAAACTCAAAAAAGTCTCACTAAATCTGCAATGAAACCTAAACGGTTAAAGCTACCGGCTTGAAGATGGTCTCATTCAATTCAGCATAGAAAAATCTATAGAAAATGATGCCTCACATGTCTATGTTGTTTTTTTCCTGAAAAGCACGAATTGTTTCCCACTTCAACAGCTGTTTTACTGGCCTTATAATTAAGGTAGGGTTCTGTCGAGACGTTAGGACCAACTAGATACGGAACTTGATTTTTGGTAAAAATTTCAAAATTTTTCGATAACTCCTTCCCCTTAAAAAAACCCGGACGGCGGACGGACAAAACATTTTTGTTGCAGATTTGGATTCTACACCCCTTGAAACGTGAACCAACAAATTTTCAAGAGGTGTTAAAATTTTTTTTCCTGACCGATTACAAATGTTCATTTCTTAAGAAAAATGAACCAATAGAACTCACTAGTTAGCTCTATGCTCCCTATGCCCGCTGTTTATAACGCTAAGCATGGAAGAAGAAACTCTTTCTTCAATGAAGACGACATCTCTACCACTGCCTCGCACAAGGAGCTATGACGCCGTACTGCCCTCTTTTCGAAACGATGATGTCAGCCATGGGGGTATGGGAAACTAAAAAACAACCACCTCGTGGTTCATACTTCGTGAGGTACGACTAGGCACCAATATCGCAGAGAGACGTGAGTCATAACGTGCCCTGTGTATTTTGGCTACCAAGTATAACTACGCCAATAATAAAAAAAACGCTGCTAAGTAGATCAGTGGCATGTGCACATCAGTTTTCGGTATGTCCGAAGAACTCTGCAAACTTTGCACAGGGGTTCATTTTTCGATTGTAAAGACAAATCTACGATATATAGGATCTCCTTAAACACGGAATTTAGTTGTTATTATTCTAGAATTTCAGTATAAATTGGTAGATATTTTAGATGGGGATTTAGAAAAACGTTTTTTCAACCCGGCAAAAAATAATCATCCTCTTTGCTTGGTCCTCCTTGCTTGACCTACCTATCTATCTTTTCAACGCAGCGCGTCGTTAATTTTTGTTGAAATCATCACTTAATCTATTCTTATTTACCTACATAACTAACAGAATAATAATAATTATTACATTCTCTGAATAATGAAATTAAAAATGCGTCAAGAATGCCTCAGAACCTTTGTTAAAGCCTGACTCGTTCTTATGTTGCCAGGCGCAACTGGTCGTAGTGAGAGTGCGTCACCTTGTTGGTGTAATAGGCTAGTGGTCGTAAGTAGATCAATCAACCGTATCTAAGAGCCGAGGCCGAATTCTCAACTTTTTCCAATTTTTGTTTTGCTGATTTGTATAATACGACCAAACTCTTTAAATTGAAGATATTGGGTGGACAGAAGTTTTTGAGGGGATTCCAACGGGTGGAAAACGAATTTTGTGGCTCTAGGTAGTCGTTTTCGAAATATTAAGAATTGTCGAAATTTTAAAAAACTCAAAAATGTCTCACTAAAACTGCAATAAATCCTAAACGGTTATAGCTACAACCGTGGCGATGGTCTCATTCGAATCAGCATAGAAAAATCTATAGAAAATGATACCTCACATGCCTATGTCGCAAATTTCCTTGAAAATACGAATTTTTCCCCACTTCGACAGCTGTTTTACATGCCTTAAAATTAAGGTAGGGTTCTGTCGAGACGTTAGGACCAACTAGATACGGAACCTGATTTTTGGTAAAAATTTCAAATTTTTTCGATAACTCCTTCCCCCTGAAAAGCCCCGGACGGCGGACGGACAAAAAATTTTTATTGCAGATTCGGATTCTACACCCTTTGAAACGTAAACCAACAAATTGTCAGGGGGTGTTAAACAATTTTTTTTCCTGACCGATTACAAAGGTTTATTTCTTAAGAAAAATGAACCAAAAACCACCAAAAATAGAAGAACCTATGACAAGTTATTCAAATTAGGTAAAAACGCTGCTAAGTAGATTAGTGACATGGGTACACTAGGTATTTGTCTGGGTATCACAGAAAAAAAAGTTCAAATAGTTGGGGTAAGTACGTTTATCATCATAATATAGGAATCAAAATTTGTATACAAATAGAAAAATGAGCCAAAATGTTTTACCGGAATCTTGCTATTAACATTTTGATCAATAGAAAAGAATTGATAGATGCTTTTATTTGCCGATACAAAATCATTTGTGGAGTAGTGGTCAATGGTGAATTCAATGATGCTTAAATGGTACGTTTTCACTATGATGATTAAATAGGTATAAATCAACGTATAAAACCAACGTAGTCCCAAAAAGCTCCGACCGGCTCATTTTTTGTGGAAACCAAACAATTAAATATAAAACATAAACCAGTGGTGCGTAGATAACACGTACTTCCATATTTTGAAAGGTAAAATGTGACGCAATTTGATCACATTTTGACTGCTTCTAAGGTCAAAAATATAAAAAAACTGACTATGCAAATTTAAAACTCGCCTAAAATAAAAATACGCCAAGTTATCGGAATATATAAAATTTCCACATATTTTGCTAGGTAAAACAAAGAGTTAAACACCAAAAACGTTCGAATTGGTTCATTTTTGTGGCCGGAAGAAAAATTTACCTATTTTTATACTTACCTATTTTACCTATTATACCTACCTATTGTTTCAAAACTGTTTCATTCTGATTTTTTCCCTAGTTGAACTAAATTATAAACTTGAGTCAAACCAAACGAAATGAACTAATTAAAGATAAATTCAAAGGATTTTGACGCATTCGTCGTCAAATACGAGGAAAGGCGTCTTTCCGAAAACCAGCTCTCCGAAGAATGTCTCGAAGAGGAATATCGCAGAACACTATTCAAGGGTTTAGTGCAGCTAAACGACGAGAAAAGGGTGTGACATAGGTTGAGAGTACCAGGGTGAGGTATTTGATGCGAAATGGGAGGGCTATGGAGGGCACCTAATGCCACGTGAACACAAGCTGTAAATTGCGACTTGCCGAGAGCTATAATGTGTTATTAATGAAGACCAAGAATTTCATTAAAGATTGCACTCGGAGGGGGCCTGTCCCACTAGAACTGTCCACTAAATCTTCGGTACCGCCAAACACACTTCATTATCATCCCGCCTCCAAGCTCCTCTTTTCCAGTTAACGCAGTCGACACCTTCCTGAACCAGCATCTTGCTGCTGCTTTAAACACCTCGTTTCTCCCTCTTCCTGTTGCTGTCCTTCCCATGCGAGTCTTTAGGCTTCGCTCAGTTCATACCCATCTTGCCAGGCTTGTTCGACGAATCGTGGAATCTCAAATCAACGGATTTTATGTTTTCCAACTTGATCCGATTATATTAGCATTGAAGAACTTGATTGTGTGCTCTACTTAGAAACTTGTTCATTTTGTAGCTTGTGAGGAGTAAAGCCGAAGGTAGGGTTCACTTTTTGGAAAAAATTTCAAAATCTCAGCGTTCTGCGATGAAACAGATATGGGGGGTTTGGGAAAGAAGCCTCAAGTTCCAAGCACTTCAGGAAAGAAAGATCAGAGCCCAATCAGATCGCCCCCTTCCCCAGCCTTCCGTTGATGCTGATCCCTCATGCGTGCGGATTGTGAGGTTTCCCAAAACACAAAGCGTGTTTCAAGTTTAGTTTGTTTCAGATTTATTATTCAATAATAGACTATTGTAACCGCTAAAAAAAAAAAAAAATCTAACCCCCTACAATTTTCATGGCGGATGATTCAAATTGTGGACCCAGGATTCATCTTCAATCTGCACTAAAAAATGTCCGAATTCTAGTAGGTACCTAATGAAACATACCTACGAATCACACTTCGAAGGGATAGTTGAAAAGTATTGTATGACCTTCTTTATTGATGGTATACAGCTACCTCACCCCTATTATCCATTCAAATAATCTAAATTTATAAAAAAACGTTCCGAAACCACTCGTTGAATGTATACCTAGACTTGTTAATGGCTGTAGGCCATTCGTCAATAAAGTTAGGTAGGTACCTGCTTACAACGAATCATGAATAGTTAGGTAGGTTAATCGGCCTTCACTCGCAATATCCAACATTTTCAAATTGTTGAAACGGTAAATTAACCACAAGTACTGAATACTCAATGACACACCCGGCAATACTTTGCAGCATTTTTGTTTTGCAATAAAATCGTTTTTCAATGGTTGAACATTTTTATTCAACTCCTTTTTTGGTAGGGGTGAAGGTTAATAATCATATTTTTTTAAAATAACATTTATCTTTGATTGTCCACCCCCAGGCTCCTCTGGTCATCGTCTAAGCAGACTCACGTAAGTTCAATAGATCAGTTTCGAGAAGAACGATCAAACTGCACGGAAAAATGATCCAAGTCTGATCGAACTGTGGGGGAAAAGGATCAAAGTCCGTATCATTTTTAGAAATATAATTTTATTCCAGAGGAATTCACTACGATTTTCTCAGTTTTCTTGCTTACGCTTTATGACTAGAAAACTTGAAATTCGATTTACTCGAAATTTGGAAAACGTGACGTTGATCTTTCTTTTTCTCCCATCCTTCAATTTATAATTGTTTCTTATTCTTTCTCTACTTATAGAAGGTGCCTGATTCATAATTCAATATCAGCCAGTAATTTTTATATTTATCAGCAGTGAGTGACGCAAGGCTTGGCTGTTTAATAGGAGCAGTCGACTTTTCTGGGGGGTTGCGGAAAGAAAGAGCGATTCGGAGCGTACTCCTACGCTGCGCCATCAGTTGCTAATCTGCATAATGACATCACTCTTCTTTCCAAAGCACCTTTATTGAACAAGTTGAACTCAACTTCCACCCTTTTCAAAATTCCAATAGGCTGTTTTACAGAAAACCCCGTATCTCATACTTTCAACCGCCTGGGCTCATTCCTTTGCCAATTTTGCGGATAAACTTTTCTATTCTGGAAAACGGATTACGAGGAAATGAAATTTTTCCAGGACCCCGTCTCGCCTTATCTCCTAAGTTTCGATTGCTTTGATGAGACAGCGCCCTGAGTCACACGTTTGTTCCATGCAACCAGTATAGCTTACCAGGTGGATTTAAGTCTCTCTTTTTTGTTGCTTGGGTTTGAAAAAATTACATAGGTAGGTAGGGGTGGGTAGGTACATCTCTCAAGGATTCTAATCTCTCAATAAATTAGATAATATTTATTACCTTCCAGACCAGACATCAAAAATAGCTTTAGAAATTTTATTAGAAAATTTATTATTTATTAGAAAATTTGGCAATCTTTGATCTGAACGTCGTAGCCATATACATGGAGTTACTGCTAACTCTCACTATTGTCAATCTGAATCTACCCAGTTATACATTCTGAAATCAAATAAAAAAAATGTGTTTCTTTGGTTATAACCAAAGAAACACATTTTTTTAATTTGATTTCCAATAATTATTGGAACTGTCGAGCACTTTAGATGCAGCATATTCTTCTAGGCTCGGGCATAATCAATAATAAACTTAATATGAAAGGTAACGTGTTTTACACTATCAGTTGATTGCATTGATTTATTGGGACAACAAACTGTCGTAGTATTGCTTCTCCCTCGAATCCATGAGAGGATACAGGTTGTTCAGCTGGTACGGGTCTTCTGTCATGTTATAGACTTCTCCCCAGCTCTGTAATCGAGAACATATTGCCCCTCTCAGGAACTATGCAATTTGTGTTGCTGACAGGGCCAGGCTATGCCCCAGTCTTCAGTTATAGAAAGAGGTTGGACCATAGGTATTGACTGTCGTGAGTGGCTTGCCGCTATGCATGTCCACGATTGGTCCATAGTTTTAGACATAATTTGAATTAGAAATAACCTCTAGATTAAGATTGAACGTTGCGATTATGATGTTAGCCCACACTGGTGCTAGTGAAGCTTTTCATAATCGCAATGCCAAACCAGCCTACAAGAGTATAGCAAGCCACTCGCAGCAGAATTCGCAGATGCCCGAAAATTTGATATTCTCACCTCGTTGTCTTCGAAACGGCAATAGAGAAAATCAACCCATGGATCGGCGATGGAGCGAATACACGAGTAGGTGTTGTTAGTAACGTCTTGACATTTGCAGCATGCTTCAGCAGAACAGTGCTGGAATTCGAAGATTTGTTTAATAATCTCAATACTTAATCCAAGGAACATTTATAATTACGATAATAAAAATTTCATCCGGCCCACCTTCCGATTAGAAAATTTTTGTTAGCAGCTACAAAAAAATGAGCCCTTCTTTTTTTATAAAATAAATAGCAAAAATTGTTCCCAGTTGTTCCGGGTACACCAAAATATTGGAAATTTTAGTGTTTTTATTTGAATGATTTCTGGCCCCAAAAGTGAACCGATTTGATCATTTTTAGTCCTACAATGTTGGTTTCACTTTGTAGAATATGTAAATATCGGTTTATTGTGGTAACTAGGTATCTACTTTGTTCCTAGGCTTGTTTTCGAATTTGCATTGTTTTTTCTAAGATTTTTATATTCTAGTAGAGTTCAAATTAGTCAAAGTTGAATAAATTTGGTTCAACATTCGACATATTATAATGTGGAAGTATGATGGGTTACCTGCGAAGCACTGGTTTCAAAAACCTCATCCCCGTGACGAGTTTTATTGCAAATTGGAAATTGTCTGTTGAAAGCTGAACCAATAAAGCTCGAGGGCTAATCGGAAATATTTTCGCACATGAATTTATCGGGCTAAGAAAAGGCACAATATAGGCTCTGCATTATTCCTATCCATGTGGCATTCAACTGATTAAGGGTTTAATTATTATAAACAACTTACCGACAGATTCAAGTCATCCCATGGGCAGGAATGATCAACTTGAAAGCTGCCTTCACCTTTGTATTCGAAAATTAGCGTCCGATTTCCAGTAGGAGCGATCGGTATTATAGAACGACCGTCAGTTGGCCTTGATTCAAGCCCAGCGATTTGGAGAAGTGTAGGGAAAATGTCAACAAGAGCAACGGGGCTCTTGCTCAATGATTTTTTCCCAATGCCAGGCCCTCTCATCATGAATGGAACTCGTGTGTCGAATTCATACGGCTGCCTTTTGTCCCAAGGCATCGAGAATTGCCCCAAATGAAAACCGTTGTCTGACGTAAATATAATGTAGGTTTCATCAAGAAGAGCCACCGAACGTAATTTTTCGACAACTTCTTTCACGAGGTCGTCTACTGAAAGTAGAGTTTCCCAGCGACTGGCGTAGAAATGATCCAAAAGAGCAATCGTTTTCAAGGGCAAGGGGGAAGGTTGCATACGAACTAACCAGTGCTTGTCCTGTAAATTGCAAACGTAAGTGTTCAAGCTCATACATTTTAGTTTGTTTCAATATATTAGTTAGATAAATTCACATTTGAGTAGGTAGGTATAATTTCAGCGATAGCGTAATTCGAAGAAGACGGACAACGTTCATGAAAGCAATAAAGAAGAAAATCCTGGTTGAGAATCGCGAATCCCATCTTCTTGAGCCTATGAGTCTTGAGATTATCTTCAACACTCACACTATTGTTTGCCCTGTTGAAATGAGGTTCGCGTGGAACAGCTTTTTGCCTGAATACTCCTTTATATTTTGGCTCAGGAGTGAAAGGCTGGTGAGGAGCGGGTGGAGCGATGACCATAAGAAATGGCGAATCACCACCGTACAGGGTTTGACGATCCAGAAAATCGAGAGCGTATGAAGACTGAAAATGTTTACAAAATATCAATGGTTGAATAGGTATGTATGGGATGCGCAGCAGTTGAGGGCAGAGGCGATGGCCTTTGCCAAGGATGGGCTTCGACTTTAGCACTGTTTGTGTTGAACGAGAGATGAGAATCATAAGGCCTTCTCTCGTCCATCAATGCCCATAGACCCTGGTTCGACTTACCAGCACATTCGTGAGATATTGATCCTTGTGATGAAATGGAGTACCATTGATTGATAATGTGTAATTGTAGTACCGTGAGTTGCCAACCAATCCAACCCAATCATCCCAGCCCGGTGGAACATGTTGAGGGCCACCTACAGATGCTTCTCCATACTAGGGAATATACATAAGATGATGATTAGGATTGCACTTCAAACCACATTCTATTAGAAACCTATTTACTTATTAATAGGTATAATAACTTTTAATATCTAGAAAATTTTTTGGTATGACAGTATCAGACCTCATGGAAATTTGAAGATCTCAAGCGGGTCACCTTATCTTTGCTACCTCTATTCATTGGCATTTAATAATAATTACTTACAGTTAGATTGGACATTCCTTTCTTAAATGTCTATAACCGTATGCAGAGAGTTATTACCTATTTATCGCAATTCAAAAACAGATGAATATATTCATGATATATATCAGAGGATGAGGACCACCATATAAATAATAGCTTCAGCAAGTTTTATTGCATTTCGTAAGCTATCTGACGAGATTTTCTTGGCGTGGAAATTAATTTCCGTCGAACCCCATTTTCCTATGCTTTCCAATCAAGCAAAAATCTCGTCATGCAATGTTTTACCATTTACTCTGCTCCAACTACAACTAATGTTGAAAATCTGCATAACATGAAAATGGAGGAGGTCATTGAGTAAATCCTCCTCTTCAGCTCAATTTCATCGCAAATTTTTTTACCTTTTCCTAATTTGGAGGAAGAGGTCGTTAGCCTCCATTACGGTGGGATCAGGAACCAGGAGCCTCCCCATACCGCTCATCCAGATTTTGGACCGGTTCCTTGGTTTGCACCCCATATGCACATGTTCTTCGTGCCTTACCCACATGGACAGGAGTTAATGATCACCCATCCCCCTAGAGCAAGCTCGAGAAGACACCTAACTCACAATCCCACGTCCGGGAGACAACTACCTTGTCCTTCCGATCCTGCCACAGCAAGAGTAGGTAGTACTTTAAATTTAAAGTAACTGTAGAGTACGTAATTCTGGTCTTTTGACCTCCGCTACTCCAAGCCTTTCCTAATTTGGCTAATATGACGAAAAGATTAGCATTACGTAATTTACATTACTGTACAATTTTCTTACCTTGTTCAAGTACTTCCCAGCGTAAAATGTTGTGTAATTGGCTTTTTTTAGAGCCACGGCAAATGTGTCTCTCTCAAGGTTTTGTTGCCAAACTGAATCGCTACAACCACCATCGAGAGAATTGTTAAATACACCATGGTTCCTCTGATATAACCCAGTTAGAATCGACGACCTACTTGGGCAGCAGATAGGTGTTGTTGCAAACTGAAACAAAAGTCAAAACTCGAGTGGATATGGCTCATAATGATCCAACATGAAGGAACACTAGGATGTGATTATTATAATGAAGAATGAAATTTGTAAAATATGAACCGGCCGCACGACTTTTGTCATGGGCGGTCTTGTAAAATTGTACAGTAAATTGTTTAGTAAATTTTACGTATAACCAAAACTTACTGCGTTTACAACGGTTACACCTTCATTGGCTACCAACTCAATAGTTGAACGTAATGGAGTCTGGAAATGAGTAAAGAATCGCGATTAGGTACTTACATAGATACGTTACAATTTCGCCAAAGGTTGATATTTGGGGCCAGGCTTCATACCCATTTCTCCTAAAGGTGGATTTATCCGGTTGTTTTTTCCAGACCGCCAATATTCTAACTTTTTTCAAGTACACGAAATGAGAAAATCAGTACAAAATTATTGAGTACTCACTATCCCTCCCAAAGTTACATCTTGATCGTCCGTGAGAAACAGCACTATATTCGATCTCTTAGCGGTCGAGCAGCTGATCAATACAACGACGAATGATAGTAAATATCCGACTGACCGTTCCATGACTATCCCAGGCTCGCTCATCTTCCGACGATTAGAGTCGGGCTAGTCACATTAAGCTTATGTAACTGTGATAACTATTGTGATATGGATCCTCTATCATAATATAGTCTACGGATCTTTGATAAATTCTGATTTCAATGTATTTCCTAGACTCCCCCAGTCGCTAGGGGGATTGTCTATTAAATAGACAATACAAATTTTATAGGGGGTTGTATGCTGGAACGTATGCAGATTCGATACAACTGCAATATATTCCACTGACTAGTAATAGTGACACCACGAGCAACTGTAAAATCTATGGCTAACTGTATTTGCGACGAAGATTAAACGACCCTATAACAATAATACTATAATTAAATATACAAATTTTCAATAGACAAATTTTGTCTGTGATGTTAGCCTCTTCTTTATTTTCGTTAGAAATACACTCATTATATTAACATGCTTTATAATGGCTGATTGTACGTCGTAGGCATAGGTCAAAACTTTGTGAGCTTGCTTTTATGCGGAGGATTTTCGGGGCCGATGAAAGATTAGCCCATTACATTATGAGCACAATGCTAGCAGGAGCGCAACACGCCTATATGCACGTTACATTTTTAAAATATCCTATATACACTGTGATAAAAGTAAGCAAATTAATCAAGCCATACAATTAGAAGGATAGAATGCTTGCGGCGAAGTAAAGTATGAGCATGCTAATGCCCAGCCCAAGGTCTTCAACCTTTCGAATAGAAGCGCCCCGAAGTTGTTGAAAGGACATGTGTTAAGTTCGGAATGAGTGATGGTAAGTGATTAAGAGGGCTTATTGTGTTTATATATTGTGGCGTGTTGGTGAGCACTGAGAGACATTGTGGAAGGAAACCTCGGACTCTTGAGCGGACCGGTCATGCATCATAGGACAATAAAGCTATACTTCCTTTATATCTGATCCTTACAGCCCGATTCAACTTGGCACCTCTCTCTGGAAGTTACAACCGACAGACAATGACCCATGGCAATTTCTTCTAGGCTTCACCCTCGAGCACCATAGCCGGTGTTGTCGCCTCAGAAACGTTCTATTCGCATCACTCGGTCTTCCCTTTGTACGGTGACCTCTCCCCACCTGAAGGGCTGAAACCTTCAGTTATAAGAGTGAATAGACGAGGGCAGATTTGTTGCTAGGAATTCATGAGCGCGGACAGTCTTGTATATAAACGAACGTCCCTCGTTTGGTATTGTGGACATAAATTTCGATACAGCATCATTACGGTTGTAGGACTTGTCGAGCAAACGTTCAAGGCCGACCAATACGAGCTAAGAGCAGTATTCTCAGACGCTCCCATCGTGGAGCTAATAATGGGTAAGTAGGGGTAATTAATAAAGTTTTCGTAATGCGATTTTGTCGGGCCGACGCTGATATTCCCTGAAAATTCCAAATTTTCTTATTCAGCCAGTTGGCTAATAACTGAAATAATAACTAAATAATAACTGCTAACTACTAACTGCTAAGTAACTGCTAATAACTGAAATAATAACTGAAATTCTTTCATAGCGGATTCAGAAAAAAACATTTCAGCGGAATTTTGACTTTTGTTAATGAGCAGTTACAAGTTAATCATTAAATAATGAATGAAAATCAACCGATTCCTCGATTAATTTAATACATTTAAAAATTCCAATTTGAGCCGAAATCGATGAGTATTGATAACTAGGCATTCCCTGTGATTCACAGCAACTCTGTTGTCCATTTGTTGTCGTCCTCGTGTAATCTTCATCAAAAGAAGCTTTTCTAAACATCGCGGTTATAACACAATCTGGAAGATGTACAGGTCCCATGGATACATAGGTAAGTATCTACGTATCGATCAAAACGGTCAAGGCGTTCCACATTCTACTCGGTAGATATAATAATGTATCATCATTTGCATGGCATGGGTCTGTGGACAATGGCCAGAAACGGTCTGCCCCGGAGACAACATTTTCTGACAAAAGGAACGGAATTAAGATCTACTCTCCCCAAATGATAATTGTTATCCTTGCTTCGGATACAATGCGATGTTTGAACCCGCGTCACCGTCCGCTGACTATTCATCGTGGCACGGCCTCCAGCAATTCGACCGAACCATTTTCTTATTTGATGAATGATTCCTACGAATCATCATGTTAAGGAAACACAATGGAATGACAAATAATAAGAGGCGTCTGGTATGTATTTAGGTAAGAATACGGGCCATCCCTTTAGCAACAAAACAAGCAATAATCACGTTTAACCCTGGTTTGACAACAGTTGGTTTTCGAGAAATTTTATTACGATGGGCATCCCGAGAAACGGACTACCTAATGTACTTTCTAACTTTAGCTGGCTCTATGCTCACTCTGTCACGTTCCAAATTAATACCTAGTTTTCTCTGATCTAACTCTTTGCCTTGTCAATGATTCCCCTACGATGTTGCGTTGGGTGGTAGCATAACATTTTTAGGTGTTGACGGCAACAGCCTCATTGGTGGTAAGACGCGATACCCTGATGGAAAATGGCCTTAAAATGTTATCAGTTTGTTTCTATGGGGAAAAAGCAATTGGCTACAAGAAAAAATATTGGCCCAAAAAATAAAATCGAATTTCATGATTGTTGTCACCAGGAACAAATTTTCTCTCAAACGGACAAAAATTTGAATTTTTTTGGGAAAATGAACATTGGCACGAGTCAGCCCTAATTCTTTAGCCAATTGGTAAATAGGTATCTAGGTTTCCAAAAATTTTGAATTCTTGAAAAAACTGTTTCAAAATCTTCTCTGACAAGCTAGTTAGACATCTGGTTTAAGCAATAGTTTTTGTCATGCTGAGTCAAATGAAACTCAGTTGAAAATGAAATTTGTTATTCGAACCATATTTGCGACATTTCAAGTTCCTTCTTGAGTGCATGGGTATGTCAATATAGGTATTGGGGAAAAAAATATCCTCCTTTGGAAACAGCGGAGTACGTAAAATATATAAAGAAGGCAAACCATGAGAAGCGGCGATTCCACAGAGCGAGAACTCCCGTTGGTAGAAATGTTTAGTAGCACCACCCCACCGCTAGATGGGGGGCGATTCAACTAAATAACTCAACTGTTACAACGAAACTGATTCCCTTACCAGTGGCGGAAGCGATGGGGCCCCGGGACCATGCTCCCCATCGAGACCCTTCTGATCAAGAACAAGACGTCAAATCTTTTTCTGAGTAGATAAAATTCCCTAGTTGAACTCGACGTTATTATCGAATAGTTTGAATTATGTTTCTGGCATTAGGCATCGCCTCTTAATTCTAGAGCCGTGGTATATAATATATACCTACGCAACAAATATAACACAGAAACAAATATAACAAATCACAAAAATACCTTACAGCAAAAAAAGCATTTGTCAAAAAAGCTGATTTTTGGCAAAACGCGAAACACAGTGATACCAATATCTGAAAATCGAAAAATGGACAAGTGCCCTTTGTGCATTAAGGTATTGATATTATGTGCTTTGTTCAGTAGAGTGATACTTGTTGTGAACGATCTTTCCTTCTTTCTTCTTATTGACGGGTGA
Source organism: Nesidiocoris tenuis (assembly GCA_036186465.1). NCBI lineage: Eukaryota > Metazoa > Arthropoda > Insecta > Hemiptera > Miridae > Nesidiocoris > Nesidiocoris tenuis. The sequence continues at coordinate 23,642,029 of AP028910.1, read as the reverse complement.
ATGATAAATATTGTAGCCCCGCAACATACTGAAAAACAACGCGACGGCCTCGCAAATAGAGTCTCTTCAGTTATTGGAAAGAATGAAAAAAATATTGAGAGATGAGCCGCGTGGCTGGCATAGTGCGTGATACCATGAGATAATTTTGGCTCAACAATGTTTTCCCAACCTTAACAATACCAGTAATTCTTTCAGAAACTGTAAGCACAATAATTTTGAATATTAAATTAATATGCTTGAGCAGCCAGCAGATGCTGTTCAATACATCCAGAGAGTTTTTTCCGCAGCCCTAAGTGCTTTGAGGTATAATAAGTGTGCGTATCAATCATGTTTATAGGCGTCTAGCCCAAAAAGAAATTATAAAATTTCCTGAAGAGTGATGGGGAGCCAGGAAATCAGATAGGGTAGGTATTTAGCGAATCCATTATGTTATTAGAGGGCTGAAGATGAATTATGAAAAGCGTTCCAGCATTAGGGTCGCATCATTGGCTGGTTAATCAATTAGGATGGCAGTGACAATATTAATGTAAACGGGGACAATACATTTTTTCATCACCCCACCGGCTCATTAGAGCAAAACGTAGAGTAGACGAACATGAAGGTACGTACATGATGTACCCGTATGCATGATTTGCCCTAGGTTGAGATGGTTGAGGGTGGACAAGGCCACAGTTTCTCCAAGTGGATCTTTAAAGTATTTACTCTGTGTATTTACTTACTATTTACTATGAATTGATTAATTCCAAAATGGACAGTTTTTTATTTGAAAAGGTGTTCATTTTCACGTAAAAACCTTTTTCCTGGCTCAATGTTCCTTATGATGCCTCAAACCTTATGTTGTTTGCAATCCTGAATCCCCAGAAAGCAGAAAGATACTTCTCAAGCGTTACAAGAAAAACGCCAATAAAATCCAAAAAATCTGGGGCGAACGGGGTAAAATGTTTTCTCTCTCTCCTCGATAAGTTATATCGCATAGTTTTTCTATCATTTCAAAAACTGATGACAGAATCTTTTTTTCAATTTGTATTTTCATTTTTTATTTCATATTTACGAAGTAAATGGTAGTATTGTTATCGTCCTAAAATCAAAAATCGGATCCAGAAAAAAAACTTAGCATGATACACTTTTACTCAGAATCACTTCCTTATTAAGTAGCTGTGCGTCCGTCGTACGTTTGTGAGCAAATACGAAAATGGCCGTAACTCCCTCAATTCGTACGCATTTCCAAATTTCTTGAACTGGAATTTTCTTCTCGGCAAGACCTATAACCCTGCGTACCCGGAATATGATTGCTCACAGCACTTTCGATATGTTTGCACTTTAAGTGTTCTATATTCTATTTTTTCTGGACTCAAAAATCAACCGATTGGAGCGTTTTTGACCTGGGTTAAATATTTGTTTTACCTTGCGAAATACGTGGATATTTTTCATGTTCGGGTAAATGGAGGTATTTTGATTTAGGCGGGTTTTTAGAATTTGCAAAGAGAGTTTATTGACATCCACGGAGCCTCCAAAGTAGTCAAAATATAATCAGATTTTGTGAAAAAATTTTGTAAAAAATTTACGTATAAATATATGGAAGGATTGTGTGTTATCTGCGCACCACTGGTTTACTTTTCAGTTTTCATGCGTCTTTTTGAGTCGGTGTTATTCTTTTGTAAAAATTTGTTATAGAGTGTGCTAAGATTGGCCCAGCAGACTTGCTCTCCGGCCGAGACAAAATTTCTGAGCGTTGTTACGGTCGAATATCAATAATTGATATTATTGATATCAATAATATCAATGATATTATGGAAATTATGGATATTCAGCCTAAAAGTTTTGTTGGATGTGATTCAAGAATTATTCCTGCAATATAATAAAAAATACAATTCTTACAACCATTGTACCCAGATCCCTCTGGAGATTGAATCAGCCAAGTTTTGTTAAGCATGTGTCCAATTAGAATAGAAACCGTTTGTTGGATTTCTGCTACTATACGAGACAGCCCTTCAGCTCTAAACTTCTGATGAAACCTGCGCGATTCTTGCTTATAATATGAGCGAGAAAAGGAATTAACATCGTAGTATGTAATATGCCTGAGGGGGCTATGTTGGAATCGGATAATGACGAAAATGATGGGATGACGTCGGGAAGGACCTCCCGAAGCGAGAAAAGTAGGTAGCGACAAAGATTGCACAGCTCAAGTCTTGCAGTAAAGGGTTGTCCAACTTAACCAGCAAGAAGAAAAGCTCCCATAAGAAGAGCTACGACTAAGCGAACTGTGCAGGTACCTCACCCTACATAGAACGGGGGTTTCTCCTCCTTTTCGCTCAGCCACTGAGAGACTTTGCCCATTTTAAATTATTCCAAGTGAGTGCCGTATATTGCATTAGTCCCTTTGTAAAGGAAATCCCAAATTTTCAGCGGTTGAGGTAGAAAACAAGAGGAAGGTATTCAAAGGAGGTTTAAGTATATGTAAACAAGAGTGTGTGCGTGTGTATGAGAGAGGACAAATACTAGCAATCAGCGTGGCAGAGGAAGACAGGAGAGAAGAAAGGGCCCCAGAATGTTAATTCTCATCCCTGGGAAACAATTCAATTAACATTTTCTGTTGCAATCCACTTCTAGCTTGCGAAGACGATGCCACCAGGATGTAAGGTGCTGTGGGTGGTTGAGCCCATGCTCTTCCCCTCCTCCTTCAATCCACCTCCTCGCTCGCTCTCTCAAATTCCACCTTGGATTACTTCATGTCGAGCCTGACTGCTAAACATCCTACCCGCCACTTCTACTCCGCCTAGAACAAGTCAGAAGATCCGTGCTGCCTCGTGAACGAAAACTAATTCGCCTCCGCCGCACACTGACGCGACAGTTTCCTTAGCAATTTTATTTATTCAACCAGGGTTTTCACCCATCAGCGCACTTCTCATTCCAGAGGATTCGACGGTGTTCATCATTCCATAATTTTATGGTTTCCGCACCGACAACGAACTGGGCAAACGTTCCTTCGAGAAAATGTGGTTTTCAGGGTGGATACGATCTCTCCGAGAGAAATTAGCAGTGATGTTGATACATAATCGATAGGTATTTTATGACTGTACCAATGACAATCCCAAGCAAACATGCGAGCTTAATGTCAATTCTTACGATTCAATACCTACTAATCCTGGTTGTCCCGAGGGGGTGGGGGACGGTGGACGACATGAATTTTTATTGGCAGATTTATATTATACCCGTTTTGAAATGGAAACGAACCAATTTTGAGGAGATGTTGAAATAAAACTCCCCAGTCAAGTTCAATCTTGAAATTTCTCAGCCATATTATAGGTAAGTAGGTAGGGGAATGCCTTGTTCCTTGGGACGCTCATACCTACATTCAACGCCTGGATCAACTCGATAAGCCCTTTACTTATTTGATAAAGAGCGTTTGATGGGTCAAAAAACGCGATTAAAACCCGTTTGTGCGTCGATAACACTCAATTCTTTTATATTTGGCCCGTAAATTTTTGACAAAATTTGGTGATATTTAGACTACTTTGAAGGCTGTGTGGATAAAAAATGCCAACAAACTCAAATGCACATACAAAACCATCCTACAATCAAAATACTTCCAGTCACCGGAATACCAAAAATATCCTAGCATTCTGCAAAGCGAAAGGAAGATTTTCAGACCAAGAAAGCTCAAATCTGTTCTAGTTTTCTTGTGAAGTTCCGTTCCAATTTTCAATTTTAGGACGATTGCAATTCTTCCATTGACTGTGACAACATGGAAGAAGAAATAATGTTTTCAACTCTTGTCTTTGCTCGGTCAATCTGTGGTCTGGAAGGGTCAACCCATCAATTAAGGAGCGAGTAAATGAGCATGTCAGAGATAGGAAGCGTGACGAATGTAGGTATACCAACCTACCAACACGTTCTAACCTATTCGGTCGACCTTAGGAGGCAATAAAAAACATTCCCGTGAACTATCCGTGAGAGTAATCCCGAAATAAATTGACTAGACACTAGACAGTCCAGGAAACTGAAGGAAAAGCTTACCTTTGACTCAATCTTGCCCGGAAAGCAATCATCCTTTGGTAACGCTAACGTGAACGAGCTTTTGTGCGTTGATGCTTAGCTCAATACGTACTTGATACCAAAGCATTATGGTCAGAGTCCATTGTTTAATACAGCCTGAATCTCTGTGATGGGACCCCATAAACTCGAAGGTTCTTCATTTTCGCATAATCAGGAAATCAATAATCTGTTTTTCCGAAATGAGGTCCCAGGTTTTCTAACAGAGTGAAAACGGCGGTTGAAAATTATTTTTCCATTTGAAAGAGCGCAAGTTCTTCATTCCTGGAATCTTACGGAGCAATAGGCATAAATACGGTCTCGTACGACATCCTAGCACCTGGTCCATGTCCATGTGCATGTCCTTAGCGACATTGATACTTGTTTCAAAAGGGGAATTTCAAGGTTACTCCTGCTCCATTTTTGATCCATCTTCACGGGACCAATTTCACGGACCCTCTTTTGGCGAGATTACGTATGTACTCCTCAGGTGCCAATTATGATGCGATTAGAAGTTCCGTAAATGGCAAGTTGCGAGGACTTGGTTATCCGTGTGGAGTGGCTGATAAGGACGTAAATGACTTGGCGACAACTTCGCAGGGGGAAAAGGTGTCTCAACGACCCGGTGATGAGAGAGGACCGTAGAAAAGTGTGTATTACGTCGAGTGCATGGAGGAACGTGAGGTCTTCGTCTGTCGGAATTTCAGTTCGGAAACCGGCCGGAATGAAAGGGCACGCAAGGTGCAGGGCCCAGTTGAAAAAGGAAACCCGACTCGTGTAGCTGAGGAGAGGGGAATTAAATTGAAACGCCGAAGTAGAAAAGAGGGCAGAGTTGAAGAGTACTCCGCTGGTGTGTGAACCTCGGGGATTAATTACAGAAAATTGTAATTGTCTTGCAGAGCAATTAATGGCGTACGAGGGGCGGTGGCAGTTGAAGCGTTGAGGCCTTGAGGAGGTGACGGCGGGGGGGGGGTACAAATTGGCCCGCATTTGACCTGAACTTGTCGAATTGTCTCGAACCGTTTGAGGAGGAAAAGTAGAATGGGGTCGGCGGGCTTGAGCAGCGGGACGGATCGACTCAGATGAGAGAGTATGCGAAAGGCGGTCGGCGAGGGGGAGTTCTCCTCCAAAGTGTTTGTCAAGAGGTGCCCCTATTGCTGGAACAAAGGAGGAGGTCCTTGGCAGTCATTACCTCAAGATATCTTCCCTGTCCCTCCGTCCCACAACGTGCAGCGTGATTATAAAAAATCGCCAGCCCCTCCAAGTTGTGTATGGGCAGGGCTGATGAAACGAGATGTCCGGCATGCAACGAGTTTCAGACTTTGCTTGCATGAAAATCGTCTACTGAGCGCCGCATACTAGACGACCAAACCATAACGGCACTTGAGCAATATGTGTAACCAGATCAAGCGCAAGGTACCCCCTCTTTTGATGAAGGACGCCTCATGTTCAAAATTTCTAGGTTTCGGTCAAACAACTTGAAATAATTAATAATATCGTCAAATAATAAATATATACTTTGTTATTCCTCATTCACGGTTTTATGCCCCCGGGGCAATATATTATGATCGAGAGTCTGCCTCAATAATTTTACAGTGGAGGACAGAAAAAATTAAATCAAAGTACGGCGTCATACCCCAACTTAAACCGGCTCGGTGAAACTGCGTCCGATGCATGCCAAGTGCGTCCTGTCAAAATATCAGAACTTACATGAACTGCTTCTCATCGAAATATCAAGGGCCATTGGCGAACACTTTTTACTTCCATATTTACGAAGTAAATGGAAGAAGTGTAATCGTCCTAAAATCGAAAATCGGATCGGAGCTTGAGAAAAAACTTTTACTCATACACATATACTCAGAATCGCTTCCTGAACAAGTGTCTGTGTTCGTCTGAGGTCATTTACAAAATGGCCATAGCTCCCTCAATTTTCGACTTTTTTTCCAAATTTCTTGAACTTGGATGTTTGTCTCAGTAAGACCTATCTACCTGTTGGACCGGAAACTCACAGTACTTTCAAAACATAAGCACAATTATTGTTTTCCATTTTATTTTTTTCCTGGACTCAGAAATGTTTTATTCTGATAACTCGACGTACTTTTATTTTAGGAGAGTTTTGAACTATGTATAATGTGTTTTTTGATATTTTTGACCTGAACAACCCCAAAAGTGCAAAAAGAGCAAAGAGCAAAGAGCAATGTGTATGGGCTCCGCCTCAGAGCCCTTCCAAGTAAATCTCAGGTAGAAGCCATCGTCCCCATTGGACCTCGCCGACGGGTATCACTATCGTGTATATAATAGGGATATTATCGTTCAGATTTTTTTTTAATTTGCATACAAATTTTGAATCCCACAATATGATGATGAACTACTCTAATTATTTGAACTTTTTGAATTTTTATTTTTTGAGATACCCAGATAAATAATGAGCTAGTGACCCATGTCACTAATCGCGCTTAGCAGCGTTTTTTAGCGATCACAAAGGTTCATTATTGAATAATAAGCCAAACCTAAATAAATATGATCGTTCGAATAAAACTCAAAACGCTATGGAATCCGATTACGATGGACGCAACGCTCTTGATCAATTAATTGCCATTATAATTTTTATTCTTGGATTGGGAGGGAGTGCTGGAGTTTTTATAAACGTCGGAACAACCCTAAAAAGTCACCCCTTGGTGCCGTCGTGAATCTTGCTATTCCGTGCTCGATGGCAATGGGATTCACGTTCATAGAACCAGCTGGAAACAAACGGTGCAACATTATTTTACCACCCACAGGGCAAACGGAAGCTCGCACTGAGCTGCTGTTAGCCACTCGCTTTTCTCTCCTCAAAACTCCTTCAACTTACATACTTCCCCAACATGAGGTCCGTCGGATGGAACTTTGCGCTCCTTTACAACATTTTTCAAGCCCATTCGTGTGATGCGGTCGTATATTTTCTTTCGCAAGTGACCAAGATCTAGTGTATCCCTTCGTTTCTAAAACTGACTGCATTCAGGTCCACCAACCTATGAGCCTTACCTACCAAATAATGAGTACACTTCAGAAAAATTTACGCCACAGCTGAGCTGCATGGTTCTAAAGAGTCTTCCGACTTCGCTTAGCTCAGAAATAGAAGAGGATAGGAGCACGCTTGTTGGAGTAAGACGTCGATTTGAGGAAAATAAAACGGTATTTTTTTCCTGATTAGTGGATGATTTATGCGTAGAAATCGTAACAGCTCCCGACATAAATCAGATTAGATGCCATTAATCAACCTGCAGTTTATTAGCAAACGTCAAGGTACACGTATAAATAGAGGCGAGAAAATGTCTATCGCTTCAATAAAATACTAACGGTCTCTAGCTGCTTTCAGTGCACATACCAATGGAGAGAAAAGCCGTTTTTCTGGTTGCTGCGTTGGCCACGGTGTTTTATCAGGTATTTCTGTTCAAATAACTACTACTAAATTTATAGGAGTAATAATTATTTTTCACAAATTTGAAGTGCCAAGTAGTACGTAACTTTTTAATGTTCAAATTGTTCTTTGTATCATGCGTGTTGTTGTTTTCTTGGTCTTGTCATACGTTCAAAATTTTTTTGGAAACAAAATTATTGAGCCTGATACAAAAGTCGTAACATAGTTGGCAGCTAAAACTGGACGTGGTAACAAGATTGAGAGGCAATAAAAAATAATCAAGAGAGGCAATTATTACATTAATGAGGCTACTTGATAAAAATTATTTTCAATAACCCATATTGAGAAAATTAAGGGCCGGGAACGCCAATTATATTGTAAGATAAATATTATAGGTAGGTGATTAGGTTTGGTTAAAATCCTGAAAATCACAATGAAAAATTATGGTAGCGTTTGAGGCGAAAAGAAAACTTTAGGCCAATTCCAAGTCTCTGGCCCAAACCGTTTCCGATTAACGTAGAGTTTTTCTGGAATGTAGGGATTTTACAAATCATAAATAATTTATTGAATTTTGTGCCTCACGTCGACGAGAGAAACTGCCGGAAGAGTCATTGCACCTTACTGCAACTATACTACTCATACTTTTGTTTTAGACAGCTTATCAAATTTGATCGGTAGGTGAATAGTTTTGAATTTTTGATCTCGTTAAGTGAAAAAAACTTATTATCCGTGAGTTCGTCGGTAACCATTGGTAAGGTACAGTATCTACGCAGGACTGCAACCACAGTTTACGTTTTTAGAATTCGAATGCTTCACAACCGCGTAGGAATTAATCCTGATCGCCAAATTTTTCGTTTTTAAGATCCCGGGCCTCCTCGCTAAACCTGGATTTGAGAGTCATAAAGGCTCCAACATTGGCAGCTTCTTTCCCGTTGATGGCGAAACCGAAAATACAAATATATTCACTCTCAACATATTCTGCAGTTTCATTGAGACGCTGAAGTCATGGTGCAACCAAAATCATTGCCTGTTCGAGGCCCCGGTATGTATATATTTGGAGCTTTTTATATTTTTCATTTTGAGTAAAATTATCTCATCATCTCGTTTTGACATGATATTTTCTCCCCAAACGTAGAAATTGACAGGTTTTAGAGGTAAAAAGGGTTGATAATCAATTTCCAAACTACTCATCTCACGAGGCCACTCATTGGCCAATTGTTGCATGCTCATTCGGATACATTTTTGGTTCATTTTTCTATATTGGTTCATTTTTCTATAGAAATGAACCTTTGTAATCGGTCAGGAAAAAAAAAATTTTAACACCCCCTGAAAATTTGTTGGTTTACGTTTCAAGGGGTGTAGAATCCGAATCTGCAATAAAAATTTTTTGTCCGTCCGCCGTCCACCGTCCGCCGTCCGCCGTCCGCCGTACGCCGTCCGCCGTCCGGGGTTTTTCAGGGGGAAGGAGTTATCGAAAAATTTTGAAATTTTTACCAAAAATCAAGTTCCGTATCTAGTTGGTCCTAACATCTCGACAGAACCCTACCTTAATTTTAAGGCCAGTAAAACAGCTGTTGAAGTGGGAAAAAATTCGTGTTTTTCTGGAAATTTGAAACATAGGCATGTGACGCATCATTTTCTATAGGTTTTTCTATGCTGAATCGAATGAGACCATCGCCACGCCGGTAGCTCCAACCGTTCAGGATTTATTGCAGTTTTAGTGAGACATTTTTGAGTTTTTCAAAATTTCTACAATTCTTAATAACTCGAAAACTACTCGAGCCACAAAATTTGTTTTCCACTCGTTGGAATCCCCACAAAAACTTCTGTCCTCCCAATATCTTCAATTTAAAGAATTTGGTCGAATTACACAAATCAGCAAAACAAAAATTGGAAAAAGTTGGGAACTCGGCATCGGTTCTTAGATACAGTTGATTGATCTACTTACGACCACTAGCCTATGACACCAACAAAGTGACGCACTCACACTAGGCCAGTTGCGCTTGGCAACGTGAGAGCGAGTCAAGCTTCAACAATGGTTCTGAGGCATTCTTGACGCATTTTTAAGTTAATTATTATAAATTTTATTTAATTATAAAATCGACGATGAAACTGCAATACTGCCCAATTCAAAGCATCGTGTCTTTTGGGAGCGTCTGGGTTGCCTACTTCTCAAAACTTGGATTGGTGGCAACTTGGCAAATCACGCGTCCACAGATTGCATGACAAACGAATTGGGCAGTATTGATTCTACACCGTCGATATAAATAATAATAATAAATAAATTTATTTAATTATTCAGATAATTTAATAATTATTATGATTCTGTTAGTTACGTAGGTAAATAAGAATAGATTAAATGATGATTTCAACAAAAATTAACGACGCGCTGCGTTGAAATGTAGATAGGTAGGTCAAGCAAGGAGGACCAAGCAAAGAGGATGATTATTTTTTGCCGGGTTGAAAAAACGTTTTTTCAAATCCCCATCTAGAACACCAATTTATACTGAAATTCTAGAATAATAACAACTAAATTCCGTGTTTGAGGAGAACCTATATATCGTAAGATTTGTCTTTGCAATCGAAAAATGAACCCCTGTGCAAAATTTTTTAATACTGTTTTCGCGTTTTGTAGCTGCGAAACTTGCAGGAAATCGTTTGCGGTGCTCAGATCCCAGCATTTGATAGTGAAGATATTTTTCTTCGGAACCGCCCGTCCAGTACCTTGAAAAATATACCGAATGGAGTTAAAGGCAAGGACGAGAATATTGGGGGGTCCGTGGGCCATTTCGGACTTTCTTCTGCCCTGGGCTGCTTCATCGGGGATATCAATAAATGCCAGGTCAGTAACATCCACGACTCCATTCCTCAGTAAAGAAATAACGTTTTCAAATGTTTTCCTCTCCATCCTTCAGTGGCAACCCGAATACTAGTTATAAATTATCCAAAAATATCGAATATTAAATTAGGCATTACATTTCGCAAAATACCGTTTTAAGTAGAGAAGATGGAATATCCAACTCTGAATTAGAAGAATTCTAATCAGTTTGGAAGACTCCACTATTGTGGAGTATAGCCTGCATGATAATAAGTAATTTTTCGATTTCCAGGAGTTGGTGAAGAATACAGAGGGTTTTATCGAGCGTTTGGTAGAAGCATATGAAAAACGCCAGCCCTGAGAATTACGAGATCCTCCCATCCAAGTAAGTATTATTTCATGCATTGTAAATCATTCCTATATTAATGACACCTAGGTGAGTAACGATGCCACTCATTCGAATGCGTTGTTGTCATAGATGTTCCACCATTCAAACTTCCCCGAGTCTGAAAAACATGTCTTAGCCGTTGGTCTGGGTGTTAGCAAAATTCTAGCCGAACGGCTTTCCCAATTCAAATCTTCGCTTTTTGGAAATCCGTAAGATGGGTTGGTTTATTTTGTGATCGATTGTGTCTATTTTTGCAGGTTTGTTTTGGAGGACCACATGATCCAGTTGGCCTTCACCTAGCCGTATGGCGTCACGCTTTTCTTCGTTATTAATACATTCTCACACCCCTCTCATTAAAAGGACATCTCCTGGATTAATGTATTTTCAATTGCCAAACTACATTATTCAATAAAAAAATATGAGCTACTGTGATTTGGAATGAAAACCCCAAGTTCTTAGCTACTCATTACACCGGTTAAAGGTCGACAGGGTGGGGGAGGGAGAGAGAGAGAGAGAGTGAGAGAAATCTAGATGATGGAGTGCATGAACTGATGTTGACCGGTACAATCGTTTTGAAAATAACAATGGGTGTCGTTCTTTATAGAGCAAACACGATATGTATTGGTTTGTACGAAATACCACCACCAATTCCCTTTAGGCGCACTCGATCTAGCGGTGTTGAGTCAAGATGTGGAAAATTAGGTCTTCAAGGTATAGGTAAATTGAAGATGTTTCATGCAAGAGTCTCAAAAACGCGTTTTTCAGAGTAGACCACTCTTGCACAGGACCGACGGAGTATTAGATGGAGTATTATTAAGGTGACCAGACGTACCGCGTTGGGCGGGATAGTCCCGATTTGGAGGGTTGTTTCCTGGTGACCCCACGATCTCGTAGGGGACGGACAAATGTCCCGCTTCAAGGGAAAACCATGCTTTGGGAAGGCATCCTCTAAAAAATTAGGTACCTACCGATAACTTCGAGATCAAACTCAACTTCGAGATCAAACTCAACTGCGAGATCGAACACAACTTCGAAATCAAAATCAACTTCGAAATCAAAATCAACTTCGAGATCAAAATCAACTTCGAGATCAAAGTCAACTTAGAGATCGAACTCAACTTCGAGATCAACGTAAACTTTGAGATCAAAGTCAACTTCGAGATCGAACACAACTTCGAGATGAAAGTCAACTTCGAGTTCAAAGTGGACTTCGAGATCAAACTTTACTTCGAGATCAACGCCAACTTTGAGATCAAAGTCAACTTCGAGATCGAACACAACTTCGAGATGAAAGTCAACTTCGAGTTCGAAGTAAACTTCGAGATCAAAGTCAACTTCGAGTTCAAGGTCAACTTCGAAATCAAAATCAACTTCGAGATTAAAGTCAACTTCAAGATCGAACACAACTTCGAGATCGAACTCAACTTCGAGATCAAACTCTACTTCGAGATCAACGTCAACTTTGAGATCAAAGTCAACTTCGAGATCGAACACAACTTCGAGATCAAAGTCAACTTCGAGTTCAAAGTCAACTTCGAGATCAAAGTCAGCTTCGGGATCAAACATTACTTCGAGATCAACGTCAACTTTGATATCAAAGTCAACTTCGAGATCAAAGTCAACTTCGAGATAAAACTTTACTTCGAGATCAACGTCAACTTCGAGATCAAAGTTTACTTCGAGTTCAAACTCAACTGCGAGATCAAAGTCAACTTCGAGATCAAACTCAACTTCGAGATCAACGTCAACTTTGAGATCAAAGTCAACTTCGAGATCAAAGTCAACTTCGAGATCAAAGTCAACTTCGAGTTCAAACTCAACTTCGAGTTCAAACTCAACTTCGAGATCAACGTCAACTTTGAGATCAAAGTCAACTTCGAGATCGACCACAACTTCGAGTTCAAAGTCGACTTCGAGTTCAAACTCAACTTCGAGATCAACGTCAACTTTGAGATCAAAGTCAACTTCGAGTTCATACTCAACTTCGAGATCAAAGTCAACTTCGAGATCAAACTCAACTTCGAGATCAAAGTCAACTTCGAGATCAAAGTCAACTTCTAGTTCAAACTCAACTTCGAGTTCAAACTCAACTTCGCGATCAACGTCAACTTTGAGATCAAAGTCAACTTCGAGATCGAACTCAACTTCGAGATCAACGTCAACATTGAGATCAAACTCAACTTCGAGATAAAACTTTACTTCGAGATCAACGTCAACTTCGAGATCAAAGTCAACTTCGAGATCGAACGCAACTTCGAAATCAAAATCAACTTCGAGATCAAAGTTTACTTCGAGTTCAAACTCAACTTCGAGATCAAAGTCAACTTCGAGATCAAACTCAACTTCGAGATCAACGTCAACTTCGAGATCAACGTCAACTTTGAGATCAAAGTCAACTTCGAGATCAAACTCAACTTCGAGATCAACGTCAACTTTCAGATCAAAGTCAACTTCAAGATCAAACTCAACTTCGAGATCAAAGTCAACTTCTAGTTCAAACTCAACTTCGAGTTCAAACTCAACTTCAAGATCAACGTCAACTTTGAGATCGAAGTCAACTTCGAGATCGACCACAACTTCGAGTTCAAAGTCGACTTCGAGTTCAAACTCAACTTCGAGATCAACGTCAACTTTGAGATCAAAGTCAACTTCGAGTTCAAACTCAACTTCGAGATCAACGTCAACTTTGAGATCAAAGTCAACTTCGAGATCAAAGTCAACTTCGAGATCAAAGTCAACTTCGAGATCAAAGTCAACTTCGAGATCAAAGTCAACTTCGAGTTCAAACTCAACTTCGAGTTCAAACTCAACTTCGAGATCAACGTCAACTTTGAGATCAAAGTCAACTTCGAGATCGACCGCAACTTCGAGATAAAACTTTACTTCGAGATCAACGTCAACTTCGAGATCAAAGTCAACTTCGAGATCGAACGCAACTTCGAAATCAAAATCAACTTCGAGATCAAAGTTTACTTCGAGTTCAAACTCAACTTCGAGATCAAAGTCAACTTCGAGATCAAACTCAACTTCGAGTTCAAAGTCGACTTCGAGTTCAAACTCAACTTCGAGATCAACGTCAACTTTGAGATCAAAGTCAACTTCGAGTTCATGCTCAACTTCGAGATCAACGTCAACTTTGAGATCAAAGTCAACTTCGAGATCAAAGTCAACTTCGAGATCAAAGTCAACATCTAGTTCAAACTCAACTTCAAAATGTCCCGCTTCAAGGGAAAACCATGCTTTGGGAAGGCATGCTCTAAAAAATTAGGTACCTACAGATAACTTCGAGATCGAACTCAACTTCGAGATAAAACTTTACTTCGAGATCAACGTCAACTTCGAGATCAAAGTCAACTTCGAGATCGAGCGCAACTTCGAAATCAAAATCAACTTCGAGATCAAAGTTTACTTCGAGTTCAAACTCAACTTCGAGATCAAAGTCAACTTCGAGATCAAACTCAACTTCGAGATCAACGTCAACTTTGAGATCAAAGTCAACTTCGAGATCAAACTCAACTTCGAGATCAACGTCAACTTTGAGATCAAAGTCAACTTCAAGATCAAACTCAACTTCGAGTTCAAACTCAACTTCGAGATCAACGTCAACTTTGAGATCAAAGTCAACTTCGAGATCGACCACAACTTCGAGTTCAAACTCAACTTCGAGATCAACGTCAACTTTGAGATCAAAGTCAACTTCGAGTTCATACTCAACTTCGAGATAAAAGTCAACTTCGAGTTCATACTCATCTTCGCGATCAACGTCAACTTTGAGATCAAAGTCAACTTCGAGATCGAACACAACTTCGAGATCAACGTCAACTTTGAGATCAAAGTCAACTTCGAGATCAAACTCAACTTCGAGATCAACGTCAACTTTGAGATCAAAGTCAACTTCGAGTTCATACTCAACTTCGAGATAAAAGTCAACTTCGAGTTCATACTCATCTTCGCGATCAACGTCAACTTTGAGATCAAAGTCAACTTCGAGATCAACGTCAACTTTGAGATCAAAGTCAACTTCAAGATCAAACTCAACTTCGAGTTCAAACTCAACTTCGAGATCAACGTCAACTTTGAGATCAAAGTCAACTTCGAGATCGAACTCAACTTCGAGATTAAAGTCGACTTCGAGTTCAAACTCAACTTCGAGATCAAAGTCAACTTCGAGTTTCATAGCGTCCCGCTTTTGAATTTTCGATATCTGGTCATATATGCACCACGTATACACGATACAATGCTGTAGTTCCGTCAAGTCTTGAGGGTGGGGTATAACCTTCCCCCTTGGCATTATAGAAGGTTTCGGTGAAAAAACCTCCGAACTTAATTCCATTTCGAGGGATAGGCAGTTTCTTCTAAATCACGTCGATATTTGATTCGGTATCAACATGAGAATGCCGTAATCCGAGAGAAGTGCCCTTTTTCAACTATTCGATTGATCTTGAATCGTAATAAGTTCAATCTGCTTGGATAATATCAATAGGAATTGAACGTTTTTACTTCCATATTTACATAGTAAATGGAAGTATCGGATTCATCCTAAAATCGAAAATCGGAACGGAGCTTCAGAAAAAACTTGTTCTCATACACATTTACTCAGAATCACTTCCCGAACAAGTGTCTGTGTGACCGTTAGTCCGTGCGTCCGTCAGTCCGTATGTGGTCATTCACAAAAATGGCCATAGCTCCCTCAATTCTCAAGTTTTTTTTTCAAATTTCTTGAACTGAAATGTTTGTATTGGCAATTTAGCATTTTTATTTTAGGCAAATTTTAAAATTTGCCTAGTCAGTTCTTTGATATTTTTTACCCAAACGCACTCAAATTGTGTTACACTTTTACGTTCCAAAATATGGAAGTAAGATTATGTGTTATGTACTCATCACTGGTTAAGACATAGATTTGCATAATAGCAGTTCAGCAAGTTCAAAATGTTTGGCAATTTACGTATTGGAAGCCACTCGATTCCGCTCGAGCAACCGAAATTTTTCGGATTCAGTAAGTAAATTACAGAGGGAGCGGGATCCACTCGAAACTATGGATTTAGTTCTGTTTTCGGTTTAGTTCTATGAACAAACCGATCTTTTCGGGCGAGCACTTTTTCACCGCCCTAAAATTCCAAATCTGCAATAAAAAAATGGATGCTGAAAAATTCAGTCAAACCAGGCATCTGGTTCAATGTGTAGTTCCTACATCAACAATAAGGCTTTTGAATGGACCGATGCCTGAACATTAAAGGAGGAAATCTCATGAGCCGCAGGCCTATCATGCAATTTGAATAGCTTTTTTGCAACTTCGAGGTTTTTCATTATTTGGGAAAATCGAGTGTAGGGAAATGGGTAGCAAGAAAGGCCAGGACGATAATGTATATCCTGTTTGAAAGAGCAATAACAATACATCAATGTCCCCGAGAGACCAACAACATTTTTAATCGCTGTGCTCAGTGCTTTTTTTCAACAGGGAATTTGAATTTCACGATCGACTGCGGAGGAGTTCCCTTAGAGGGTGAAATCACATTACAGAAATGAGTTAAGGTGAGTCGGATAGAGTCCTTGATGGAGAGGCTTGCGGAGGGGTGTGGTAATGACAAATGCCGATACCTTTGGGAGCTCGAGAGGATCGAACAGTGTATTTTTTCCGCCAAAGCCAAGTCGTTACAAAATCTTACAGTCTCCCATTTCCATTAATTTTCTCGGGGCCAAGAAGTGTGGCAGTTAAAGACGCAAAATATCGATCAGCAAGTTCACGTTGTCCTGGAACAGAATGTACAACGCAGAAAGAAATGAATGCTCCCTTGTATCAATATGATAAAATTAGGTATTCTTGCACTTGTTTTTCTATGCAATAGCCGCCATCTGCATCCGCGCATTGAAAAATTTCAACCCCTCACCACCCGAAGAAATGACCTCAAAGTACTACATGCCGAAAAAAATTCTGTCCGTCCGTTCTCAGATATGGTTGATTAGAAGATTTTAAAAATTTGAATTTCGAGATAGGCAGGGTTTTTTCGGACCGGCCTAAATTTCCAGTCCAGTCGCTACTTCAATTTTAAAGTTCTATTTCAAACTTTTCAAGTAATTTTAATGCACTATTTAACCTATTCTTAACTACCAGCATAATAACTCTGTTAATTATTAACAGAATAATCAACAGAATTCTATTAATAGAACAATATTTCAAATTCTCTGAATAATGAAATAAAATTCCCCAAGAATGTCTCAGAACCATTGAAAAGCTTGCCTCGCTCTCATGTTGCCAAGCGCAACTGGTCTAGTGTGAGTCCGTCACCTTGTTGGTGTTATAGGCTAGCTTATGTAGAATCAAGTATCAAGTGAATCAAGAATCAAGTGAATCAAGAATCAAGTGAATCAAGAATCAAGTGATCAATCAACCATATCTAAGAACCAAGGCCGCATTCTCAACTTTTTCCAATGTTGTTCAACTTTTTGTACTATTCCCCAGCCCGCTCTGGGTTTTCAGTACTATCCTGTCTGGAAAACGTCTTCGTCATGTCAGGCTTACTTGAGGTCATAAATCTTGACGTAGAGCAAAAAAAAAAAATTCTTTGAGCATTCAATTTTACCAGTATATTTACAGATCAATTAGACTGATTGTATTTTTCCTAAAACTGAATGCGGTTGGAGGCATGGAAACAAATTCACTCCACTCTCCTACTAAGAATAATTTTTTGAACGGGGGCCCAACATTTAGCAGCAAAATGTTGCTGAGTTTAACTCATACAAGGGAGAGGAGTCTCACCCCAGTAACCAATCTTTCCCAACTTTCCATGAGCTCTCAGGTACACATGGTTTTTTCATTAGATAGCTTCTATTGGAATTTCTATGAAGGCCTCTCCTACAAGGGAATGGGGGAAAAGGATCAACTTAATCGGCGACAATCAATCTCCTTTAGTTTTATCCCCGATTCCCCCTTCCATCATTGCAACGTGGTATTTCGAGGGAATGTGTTCCTGGATAGTCCGACCACCTAGCAACCCTGGCTCTCGAGGTTGCTATCAAATCTTAGAATTTTCAAACTTACTTAAGAAAATATGAAGAATAATAATTTAGTAACAATGGCGAATTTTTGAAAATAACAAAATAATGAAAATTTGACATAAACGATGACTCACAAAGAAATATAATCAGATGAAATAGGTAATATATCATGGTTTCCAAATGTCGAATTACTGAACACTTGAATTGACGGCAGCATCATGTCATTATGAATATTAAACCCTAGTGTACTACTTTGCAGCATTTTCATTAATCTGGAGCACTGCTCGATGCAACGCTTGCCTAGTATGCATGTATGTAGCTTGTATACAAGCTATATGATACTTTCTATCTATATTTTCCTCGTTTCTCGTGAAAAATGATCATTGTTTTAATTTTTATGCTCCAGAATCTCAGAGTGGAATGATGTTTGCTATATATGTTTAATGACAAAGACCGGAGCGATGTCCGCGTTTCTGCGATGAAAGAAAGAAAAAAAAAGTCGGAGTAATGGGGCACCGACGGCTACTCAGAAGTCGTTAGACGGTGCAAACGTGTCTTTCACGGGGACCAACCTCCGGGAGCAACTGTTATTTTTGCCCATTACATATTCAGAAAGGATAAGACGAGGCCTCGCCATTTGCAAAGGGGCGCTGGCTGCTGTAATCTCCCGTATCCAATCCCACACTGCCGAAACTTAATTTCAGAATAATGTTTTCCTATTATGATTCCTCTGGAAGGGGAAGTGCCTTCCCGCCTGAAGAGTAATTATTAATGCACAAGGTCTACATATTTCATGCGGCGACGAAAAAGGGGGCAGTCTACTCATTAGTGGGGACCCGAGCTCGACCTCATCAGCCTCATCCTCATTCTTCTACTCTACACTCTCCGCCTCTGTCATATAGTATATGCCTTCTCTCTGGAAAAAGGAACAGGGATTCAGATACAGGGTTTAGTCAGCATTGAAGCCTCTGCCGAGAAATAACGGATTTTGCTAATTCAGACCTTCACCTAACCCTCTGAGCAGCTGCCGGCATTTGAAAACCCAAGCACTCCCGCAAAATATTGACAACCGTCGCAGAATGTTATTTCCAGCTAAAGTTGCCAGCTTGGGATGATGGGTCCTCAACATCCGGATCGCAAAATGGCGTTCCAGCCTTCATATTATTTGGTAAAATTCTGTTTTACTCATTTGAGATGTGCCGTGAAATTTCAATAAATACGGAACGTCACTTTCCTTTAGGTTTATCTTTCAACAGAAGACCATTGTTAGAACCGCTCAGAGGAAAAAATTATTACATCACCTGACATAGTCATGGTTCACGTTTCAATGTAGAATTCCGAATCTGCGATGAAAAAAATTTCCGTCCCTCCGCCGCCCACCGACAAATTTTCGGGGGAATCAAACTTGGTCCGGAGAATCCACAAATCTTTAGCCAAGGCAATCGGTTATTTTCCGAGATGTTTTCCAACATTAAATGTTAAATGTTAATTTAAATGTTATATATTTAGTTAATCCGAGATGTTTTTCCAACATTAAACACAAATTTTGTGTATGCTGAATCGAATACGACAACCGCTACTTTGATATAGCTTTTACCGATCGGGAGTTTTTGCGGATTCAGCGAGTGCTTGAGCACAGATTTTTGAACTGAATTTCACTCTTTCAATTTTTTTTGTTAGAAAATATTGATTTGATGGTTTTCCTCTAACAGTTAATGATTTTATATTTCTAGCTGAATCATTATACAAAAATATTGATCCCAGTTAAACCAGTACATTTGAAAATCCATCCTTAAATGAACCGGACGAAGTTGGAATCAGTTACTAGCTGTTACCGCTAAAAAACATTTATGGAGAATTTACGATGATAAATACTCGTGGTGGTATGCTGATTTTTCCAAAAACCGAATAGAGGTTCACGAAACTTTTATCGAAATTTTTACCGCAGTACGTTTATTATTTTGCTCCTGCATTAAAACGAAGGAATACTTGAAAATGCAAGTGTCGTTTCATCTTGCTCTTTTCGTACCAATTTCGAACGCATTGAACCTGGATGGGACTTGAAATAATGGGCGTAAGCTTTAACTACACGTGAAGCGACTGCGGTTTCTCCTCCATTCCCGTTTACCTTCCAAGGGTAGAACTGGCGTTCAGGGTCCAAGACGTATGAGGAAGTCAACGGATGCGGTGGGGTCCTGCAGAGCAACGGATCACTTAAAGACCTTCAAGAGGTTTCAAGACTGATGCGACTTGATCGTACAGGAAGGTAAGTAAAAGCTGGTAAGGAAACCAAAGGAGTCTACCCCTTCCCGCCGACCAGTTTCGCGTCCTTTCGAACAACAAATGTGCGGGCCCATGAACAACTAATTGAACTGTCCGACTAGCCCAACCTCTTAATTAAGGTCTAACCTAACCATGCCCTTCTTGAACGCCTCCTATCCCTTCGAGAGAAAACTAGAAGACAACTGCCTCAGCCTTAGACTTGGCCCTAGACTTAACCTCTCCGTTCAGCTTGCGCCACCCCCGTAGCGGAGTATTTTTGCCGGGGCAACTACAAAGGGCCACCTAAAGGCGTGTTTATTTATTGCCGGTTTGCCCTGAAGGATGGTCGCACCGTTTGAATTTAGTTTTGGCCGCCGTCTTACGGGGACAGGCTCCTTAATTGAACCGTCCCTTCCTCGCCTCCTTCCTTCCCCTTCCCAACTTACACCATCCTTCCTGTTCTGTGCTTCGGACCTCTTCCCATTCAGTGGTCCTTCAGCTCATTTTGCCCCTCCCTTCCCCAGGGATATATTATACGACTCCCTTTTGCCCATTACTATCAACTCTTCCCGTTGAACTCCGCCCTGCTATCTTTGTTCTTAAGGAACTGTTTTTCCGTTACTAAACCCTTTTAAATTATCATCCTCCAAAAAAACTCGCAATCGCTCGGATAACTGACATGGTTATTCCACCAGTCTCCTCGGACAGTGGATCAGATAGAACAATATTATACCAGTACTAACTGAAATTATTGCTTGCTCCTTGGAGTCTATTGGAAAAGCAAGCTCAATTAAAGCCGCTCAGACACGTATGACAACTGAACACACAGATATCTCCAAGGATCTGTATTTGTACTTGATTTATGTAAGTGCGCAACAGAAAGAGTATCAGTAAGAGATCATTTCAAAAATTTGGATTGCCAAATCATTCAAATGCGTTAATTAATCGTGTAAATTAATGTGAGGAACCGATTGGATACCTTATTCTTACGATTTAGAACCCCTAAATGGCTTAAAACCCCAAAACAGCAGCTCCGTCCTTTAAGAACGAGAGTTTTGATGGTTTTGGTACATGGGACATGTTGTCTGAGGCCTCCCTAGAATACGTTTGATAAGACAAGTTGGACGAAGCTCAATTGCATTGTCTTCTACTTTCTTCTTGGTTATGGGTCCTGAAGGAGAAAATATGTTTTTCAAAAGCTTTGACCCTAACCCAGACAAATGATAACTCCGGTCAAAAGTTGGTTTGAAAACCTTTGTTTAAAAACAATATTACTTTGAAGTGATGGAATCGAGAAATTTTCGCAGTCAACCTTGAAGGTAGCCCAGCGCGCTCACCAAAAAGGCTACATCTTTTGAACAAAGAAAGCGAACGATGGGGCAGGGGTCCCATTCGATTCACCATGAAAAGATTTACTTGCATGGCGGAAAAGATTTCGGAAAAACAACAATTTATTTGAGGAGGCTTAAAAATAATATAATGTGAATATAAATAATAATAATAATATAATGTGAATCGGGGTGAATTTACAATTTTTCTAGAAAATCAATGATCGAGTTCGATCGGTCGATTATACACTTGAATACGTTCCCATCTTACGTACCTATTAAACGTGTCATTTTTAATATTCGCGAATTCTGCCTCGAGCCCATCTCAACGATTTTCTCATCCTGTAGTAAACGTAGTAAACGTAAAACATAAAGGTGCCAATGACACGGGCCGCACCAAGTTCGGACGGCGACTATTAATTGTTAATTTAGGGTGCCCAACCACACTCCCCACCGGTCCTTAACGTTTGGGTTTATTCAAATCTCCGAATACATTGGGTTCTCCAGTGCCTAAAGGCCGATTGTCAAGGTGCTGATGCTGATCATTGGCTAGCTATCCGCTTATGCTAATGGAATCGTTCCTCTGTGTCCGTGTCCTCGAGGGCGGCTTTTGGGGATCAAACGTGCGGATTCTCCACAGATTGGATTGGTAAGGGAGGGTGCGATGACGGTTTGTTGCCTCCTCTGTTTCCAGCCCGTTCCTTATATCCGAATCGAATAGGCACGATTGTTTACCAACCCCCGGCCGTATAACAAGGAACGAATTAGTTACTTACTTAACATAGTTGATGGAAAATTACGGATTCAATTGTTCAAGGGACTGCATAAAGAATGATCATGAAGGAGTAGGTACCATTGGTTTGTAAAAAATGGAAATTAAAAGAGAAAATTTCAGTTCGGTGTGGCGGCTGTGCACCGAACGACTCCAACTTTTGCCCAAGCTATCGCTGTACCGTCGATGTTGGTGGGAGATCAGTTGCCTGCCTGATCCCTTATTAGCCCGATAGCAGTATGCAAAAATGCAGATCAAGTATTTTTCAATCCACGGCAGAACGTCGGCGAAGCAAAGCGTATAAAAAAAACGTTGCTTTAGGCTGAAGTTACTCAGATTCATCGCATTTTCGACGCACTGCCATTGAGATTTCAACATTAAGAATCGTCGAAGCCTTGCCGCTCTCTCAAAATTTTAATAGGGATCGTAAATAACCAAATTTCATAACATGCCTAATTCTCGGGAACCGGAAGTATCAGTGCAGCAAAACTACACGGGATAATTTAAGGAGTGGCTGCGTATTATTTGTTAACTTGAATGAGCACCTGGAGCACTGAGGAGAATCTGCGTTGGAGAATGAGCTCTATAAAAGAAGCGAGGTGATATGTGAGAACTTCGAGCCTGGGGTCGCGTGATCTCTCGCCGAGGAGTGGGTTAGGTCGAGATGGATTGATCCCTTACAATGAAATGATATGTGCTCATCCATAGACAGGATACATCTTGTAAAGGGACATACACTGTGCACAACGCACACTTTTTCTAGTAGCCTCATGTTAGTACGGAAACTACATCGATCTCGGCCCACGTCTGGTACTTACGTACAAAGCGGCCAAGATAGAAGGTCGGTTCGTCTTCGGGAAACGACACGTTTGCGTGCGCTTCCAGCGAAAGAGGAGCGCGTAGTTGCTCAGACGTGGGCACTAATGTCTTGAGCATCCTAAGCTCCATCCTCTCCGAAGGAGTTTCTCATCAATTATTTGTAAACTTTGAAAAACCCTCCCCGTTCCTTTCATCAAAGCGCCTTTCTGGTTCTCCACCGTAGCGTCACATAATTCGTAATCGCTGACAGAGATAATAGATAGTTTTTGGTAATTTCGTGCTTTTTGTCAGTTGTAGTACGAAGTTAATAGTTTGTACGTTGTCATATTTCACTGTGTACCTTGAAACGTTAACTAACGAGGATTCAAGGTTTTCGCACGTTCCAGAGAATGATATTTTATCGTAATGATTTGCAGCGCACGATTTTCAGGCTGGTGTGGATTCCATTGTACAGGCCGATAACTAGAGATTTTCTGTGCTGGTCAATAGCCGGGGCTAAGTTAATTAAGCCTTGTTTCCATTAGATAGATGGCATCGAATGTGATCAGGTGAGAAAGCCTTACCTTGGCATCAGACCCACCGTCCACCATGTTCTCTCTCGAGACTAGGGGCTTTCTGGGTGCAGATAAAGTAATAAATCCATTGTCATCGCATCATAGCGATAACGTATATGGATGGTGGAGTAGGGGATCTGCTTATGACGCGTCTCATGGAAGACTTCGATCAATCACTGGCCATCCCCGATCACATCGAAAAGTGATGCCGTATAGGCGATCGCAACGAGACATGAGGGATGAAGAAGGTTACAACTTCGGTAATGGAAGCATCTGTTTGTGAGATACGTATCTTTTTGAAATTGCGGTATATGTCTTCATCATCTGGATGAGCAACTGAGGGGTCTGCTCTTCGAGTGATCACTGGTCATTAATGGGATCCCCTTCGTATGGTATAATGGCCTAATCATTTCAGAACTGGTAAAGGTTATATGGGATCATTGCTGTGCGCCCAAAGAGACAGAGAGACGGTTTCTCTATGATAAAAACGCTGCAAAGTAATCTGGTACCCATGGTTTATTATTCATACGACTTGAAACTAATTGACATTGGCAATTAGTTATATTGACGTCAGTTATATTGACGTATAGTTATATTGAAGTTATATTGACGTCATTGTAAATTCGACGGGTTTACGACTAGACAGAGGTGGAAATCACAAGTACCTTGCCTGCAACCACAAGAATGCTCGCCATTTCCGTTAGAATATTTTTGTTTTGGAAAGGTAAGTGTTTGCTCAGTGCTGAATTTGCTTTGATTCAATAATAAATTATATTGAAAGGGCCAGATGCTAACAAGACGAAAGTCTATCTCAGCCTCAGACAAATTATGAAGGCTCCCTGATAAAACTGTGTAAAATCAAACTTTCCTGGGCAAGGAAAAATCGAGGGGAGTTGAAAACCCGCTGAATCTCACCGTAGTTTTTTTTTTAATTCAGAAAAATAATCTATGACGTTATGGACACAACTGGCGACGAAAATTTGAAAAAAGTAAGGAAGGGTGTAAAAAGAGCGAACATCTTCCCCTAATTGGTTGAAAACCCCATGTAAGAAGAGAGAACGGCTTTCACTTCTTCAATATCTACGTACGTATGTAAAAAGAGATAATCAAAACATGCTGTATTTAGGAAGGCAAAATAATAAAAATTCTTTAAAAATTAATGTACAAATTTTTGTACTTTATTGTCTTAGAAAATCATTGAGTTTTCAGCAAAATTTTTTGAAACGTTGATACCCAGTGGTTAGTTGCATCACGTTGAGATCTTGGAAGACTGTACCTTCAGAATTCAGCTAGCGTGAATTTGGCTTCCGAGGTGGTTTTTCCCAAATATTTCAAATTTTTATCTCCACCTGCTTAAGAAAAACTGAGTTTGCTGTGTCCGGATTTACACCCTTTGAAACGTAAAATTTGCCAAACCATGAAAACGGTGGAGAGGGGGTTAGCTTCTGCTTTCTGACCTATTAATTGAATTTGATTGATAAATTAGCATCCTGGAAAACCAAACAATAATCAATAAACTAAAATCAGTCTGATGAATCATCATACATTATTCCTTATGGGCTCACGGGTTGGCCTGGTGGCTAGCGCGTCTGCCTAGCTGATGGGTGCGATCCCCATAGGAGGCATAAAAATTTGTATTTCATCCATAGTGTTTGGGGGCTTCTAGAAATAATCGAAATCTGAGAACTAAAAACACTTCTTGTGATTCCCTATGGGTCAACACCTAAACCGTCATTATTTACATTTTTTTAATGTTAACATTATTCCTTATGATAAGTTCCATAAATTATTTCTGGACAAATATTAGATTTCCAATGGATTTCAACACCAACGGGTGAGAGTTACCCACTGATAACAACTTACGCATTCCAAAAACTGCGTGCGCAGCTATGCTTGAGTGCAACAAGAAATATCGCTTCTGCCATTCATTGGAGTGTCCCTAAATATCAAGGCCATTGCTTCGTGATCCGATGTCAAGTAACAGCTAAGGGCGAGAAGCTGGAGAAATATTGAATTCCGGTTGTCTTTAGGGTTCGCTCCACGTATTTGTCGGGTTAATTGATAGATTTGTTGTCCTCGGGAGGGTGGCCTCCGTCGACCCGTGGCGTCTCCACTCATCTCTCGTTCTGTTCACCTCCTCCGAGGCCCTAGGACACCGTCGGAATGCCAAATGCTCTAAGACTTCTCCTACTGTGTACCCAAGGGGCAGCTACCTTCTCTCGGCTCCGAACGTCTTTGCTGAAACCCAACATTCCCAACACCGATATCATATTTCTACGTGTCCTGATCCTATCTCGCTCTCGCTTGCTATCGTGCAAGCTCTGTCAGCTTTCAGGAACTTCATGATCGCCATTCGTCTCACGGCTGATCTCTGAGCGCCTTCTCAGTCTATGTCGACCGGCGGATGGCAACTCAAGTTACGTTTTGGAAAAGGTGGCAATCAGTCCAGTCTTCCCGAAATGTAAGGTTTACCAGGAATCGGCTGTCTTTCTTTCACGTTTCGAATTCTGATAATGATATGATCTCCTGCGTATCGGCAAGGAGAAGGCCGTTTGGTCACGGCGAGCTGGAGAAAGTGCTATTTTTTGAAGAGGAATAAGGTATCGAACTGTTAAAACTTGGTCTACCAGAAGTGCCCCAGATATCGGACCCTGAGGCAAAGTTCGCTAGGACGGAAGGAGATGATAATTGTACCAAAATCAATATTAGCATTCGCTTTTTCGTTTGCTTTGATGGAAATAAATAATTGGATCATTTGTAAGGTTTCCATCTGGCAAGATATTTGCGGAACGATTGTTTGTATTTCATAAAGCTTTTGAAACAGAGGAAAAGGAGACTGAGGGATACCAGATCGGAATAATCTGGCGGCGGGGGATGAAGGGAGCATTTTCTTGAGGGGTTCCTATTCCCTCATGTCAAAATCAAATTGTTCGAAGAAAGACAAGCTTTCTTGGAGCATGGGGCGCGGGGCCCACATAAGTGAACGGGAGCGGAATAATGTGGCCCAGTACCGCCTGCCTTTCTCATTTATCTTGAAACCAAACTCTTCTATTTCCAGCCCTCACCGCTGGCCTGTTTCATACGAGACCGCCTTGAACCCGTTCCAATCTCTACGGCTACGAACTATATGGATACAAAAATTATTAACTTCTTTCGTTGAGCCTAGGTAATTAAGCAGCAAAAAAAAAAAAAATACATACTAGCCGAAATGCGAAAATTTGGGCTATTTTCTATCTTTTATTTTGTTTTTTCATTTGGCCCCTGGTCGATTTTCTGGGAATCATGTTTTACATATTTTGGACAATATTACAGACAGTTGCCTATGTCGATAAATTATTACTTATGAATCATTTAATTTAAGGCACAGACCGGGCTCTGATGCTAAATGATGA
The DNA here is from genome assembly GCA_036186465.1 of Nesidiocoris tenuis. Classification (NCBI taxonomy): domain Eukaryota; kingdom Metazoa; phylum Arthropoda; class Insecta; order Hemiptera; family Miridae; genus Nesidiocoris; species Nesidiocoris tenuis. Next base: position 23,615,268 of record AP028910.1, on the reverse strand, counting down.
ATCTGGGCTCACGGGTAGCCTAGTGGATAGCTCGATTGTCTCCATCTCCAGGCCATATCCGTGAGTCATTTATTCGATTCCCTTATAGGTGGCATGCAATTTTTGAACATGCCATTATAATACATACCATCACAGTAATGTGAAACCCCAGTGCTGACTGCTGGTATTCGTGGGGTTTCTAGAAATTATCGGAATAGGAAAACTACACCACTCTTTGTGCTATGGGCTAACACAATTAAATCATAGGTAGTTTAAATTTTTTACTAAATTGGACCCTTTAGTTGGTGAAAAATTTTCAGATATTAATAAGTTTTCTAGTGTGTCCACAAAGGTCGTAGTGGTTAGGTTACCCTCAATCATTTACTCATAAAATTCAGAGGGTGTTGTTAAAAAAATTTTGCTCGACCGATTACATAGGTACATTATTTCTGGAAATATTGTACCAAAATAGTCTAGCCCCTGGGACTACGCATTCCTTTTTCGTTCACGCATGCACCAGTTGGAAACTTTACCATATCTACATCCATGGTGAGGAGGAATTAAGGATTTGGAACGTCCCGTATACCGTTCCACTCAGTATGAACTTGTCGTTGTTCCTTCACCCACCCAACGTTGTTCTAGGTCCCCATCACTTGAGGTTCAGACTGTCCTTACCCTCCACCAAAGTTGTGTCTTGTTTAATTTGTTGCTTATCTAGCCCCCCGTCTGAATCAAATCTGATATCAAAACAAAAGCCTTTCTAATTCATTCGAAGCGCCTTGCCGTCCACATGACAATGTGGTCTCTCTTTTCGTCCAAAATCTTCTGTTCGGATTGCCGGAAGAATTATAATTCATCATGAGTGGTCCAGAAGATACGTACACTGATTCCACTATCGACTCACAATTTTTCGGCTGGAATTATTTTCTGTGAACATTCTGATGTAGTCAGTATTGACACTAGGTTTTAATGAATAATTCGATTAAGACATTTTCGAGTGGCAAAAGTATAAAATCCAATTACAAATGATGAATTAACTCTAAAAGAAAACACTTTTTTAGTCCAGTGGCATTTTTGAATCGCTCTTTCAGATAGAATGGCATGCGATTTGCATTGCCCCTGCACAACGGTTGTCATCCGAGATTCAGTTCAGTAAAAAATTCACCATAAGCTCATCACCTCGGAACGTGAACAAACTTCACCGTGGGGAGCCATTTTTCTTAATTCAGTAACACGAAGCACGTCTCACATGTATACGATACATCGAGCTGATCACCGGGTTGAACTCATCCGTGGGGTCGGTAACGGCATCATGTTTTGTTGTACGAAATACGTCAGCGATGGCTATACACAATGACACATACATACCAACCTACCGTCGCTGTAATAGTAGTAGAGAGTACGGTTACTCGTGTAGGTATCTACTGTATACCTGATTCAACGTTAGCGGTATCTTTCAACCTTCAGCTGGCCGGGTCGGGTCGTGCAATGAGCGCGAAGCAACATATTGCCCTCATCTGCTATGCTATAAATGTTAGATTACTTGCTCGGATTTACAGGCCAATGATTAGGCTCCGATGTTCTCGCGTAGCCTTTTACATTTATAACAGTAAATCTTGACTAATGGATATCAACTGACTAACCCAACAGTCGAATCGACCGCTGAAGTTCATTCATGAATAAGTACGAGATTTTTTTCTCTAGCGACCATTCTGATCGCAAGTACATCCGGAGCCTGGCCCGGAAATGGTCAGAAATGTAGTTTGGTGAATACATCACCTTGGTCAACTGGTACATGAGTAGAAGTAGGTCAAGTGGGTAATTAAATTGTTATAACAATTCTACGTACCTATTTGTAGTATTCAACTTTGGACCTAGGTCCTAAAGATCAGATATAATACTGATGAACGAAATCAGTTGAATTCAAATTTTCAGCAGCATAGTTCTGCATAGTTCAACAGCACCGACTGATCAAACAATGCTAAAATGAGTTGATAGCTGGCCGAATCATCTCCAACTGAATAAGTTGTATGATTTAGGTTTTTAACTAAAACTCAACAATTCGGATAAATTATGCTAATTAGATTAGTGACTTGGGTAAATTATTTTTCTATTGACTTCCTCTGATGGGGCCGTATTCATAGACGTTTCCTTTTTACAGGAGCCGTCCGATGCGGCAAAATAAATTCTGCACATTTCATTCGTCAAAAACAAACATGTTTCCGTAAAACCTACATTGCATGGAGAAAATTCACAGCAACCAAGGTAATGTCAATAATCACCGCAACCACAATTTCCCGGTCCCAATTTCAAGGTCCTTTGACAGCAACGAGCTGTACCTCGTACTGAGCTCGAACCTTGTTGAGATCGGTACTCGAAAATCGTGGTTGCGGTTGATACTACCTTGGTTGCTATGTTCATCTCTATACGAAGCGGGTTTTATGGGAACGATACATTAGTCTTTGACCAATGAAATAGCCATAAATAATGAATAATAAGCCCTAGTGTAATACTTCGCAACGCTCTTGCATTATTATTCAATAACGAACCATTTGGATCGCTCAAAAAACATTGGAAAACCCTCCGTGAAAAGTTGGGCTGCTCACAATACGTGAAATGTAAAAGTCGAATAAAATATACCGTCCTCTGTCTGCAGGTTGTACCATGGTACCTATTTATCAACTTCGGTCAAGGACAGCCTCAAATTCCAACTGCCGAATCCAGAAAAATTCGTCGAGTAACCCGACTCGAGCCGTTTGCCATAAAAATGACTCCCCGAGTGCCGTAGTCGATTACGTTGCTCGTCGTGCCGACACAAAAAAAGATTAAATCGTCGTGCAACCAGCAATGAAAAAGAGGATAAGCGAAAAAAATTAAGTCTTTGAAAAAAAGAGAACATTTTCCCACACGGTATTTTTTTCCTCTTTTTTCGCCGCGTAAATCACGTTAACAGGCTGTAAGTTATTTGGCCGAGACTCGTTGCTCAGTGATGAACGGGATAAATTGGGAAGCTTATTGTCGACCGAGGAGCCCGGAGGGGGTGGGAAGCCCGAGCGGATAAGGTATTGTAATTCGAGTTTTGTTCCTTTTTTCGAATTTTCAATCTAGTGCTTCTCAAAAGGCTTAATATGACAATGGAGGTTTCGTGGACAAAGCGAAGAAAATGGCGACGATAATCAATTTGTTGTTGATAATAATTTTTCCCCTTCTCCTTCGTCCCTTCTCTTTGACAACTGATCGCAGTTTAGTCATATTACATCCTTCTTTGTGCACGGTCTCAAAGCTATTACCATGTCTTTTCTCCTGGTGCTCTTCTTTTCCACCACCCGTTCCGTTTCACCCGACGAGTACAGTCCGCCAAGGAAGTCAACACTCGCTATCTCCTTTTCCCTTTCATTTTCTTCCTTCGTCCGCCCTGTGATAAAACTTCATTAACTCTTCACAATCTTAATTCATTAAATACTTCGCTTCGCCAAATCGTCGTACTCTCCTTCATGTTAACCGATTTCAATCAGAGGTTCAGGGTATTGATGAATTAAAACCAATTACTTTAACTCACATTTACTTCGCCTTAATTAATTTGGATTTTATGAAAGGGAAAACTTTACAGAGAGATTGATAAAGCCAGTGTCCGTTTTGTTTGTCGCACTCTTCTTCATTCAACCTACCAACGATTGGATTGGTGAAAAAATCCCCTCCAATAGTGGGGGGAGGGAGTTTTCTCTGATTAAAAAGCAAGAATTAAAAGTGACACAAAATCGTTAACTCCTAGTAGAATGACCCAGAACAAGTATGAACCAGTAAGTACAATTTCATTCAGAAAACAAGTCTCAAACTCGAACCGTTTTACAACTGTTCTTTTAAAGATGATTGTTAAAATTTAACGGAGTTTCGAGTGACTGAATAACATCTCTAGGCACGTGTACCATAAATTGAATTTTCCTGGATAGGCATGATGATCGATAAAATTGAAATTTCTTGGACTTGGTAGATCAAACTAGGTAAATTATTTGAAGATTTGTTTAAATCCCCAAATATGCAGCGTCAAAATCCATTGTGGACAGCCATTGGCACTTTCTGGGAAAATGACTCTATAAGGATCAAAAATGTTAAAAAATACACTACGCAAATTTTAAACCCCGACTAAAATCGAAACACGCCAAGTTACCAAAATAAAATAAAGAATATCCACTCATCCTGTGAGGTAAAACAAAAATAAAACAAAGCAAGCCCAAATTAATTCATTCATGTGGCCAGGAAGAAGTAAAAGTGCCGATATATTCGAAGTACTGGGAGTAATTTGAGTTTCGGTTGAAAGCCAGGATGATGGATCGTGACGAGAAGAATATTCAAGTTTGAGAAATTTGAAAAAAGAGTTGAGAATTATGGGAGATACATCCATATATGTAAATGTTCACAGATGGGCAGACAGGCACTTGTTCAGAAATGTATGATTTTCTTTCAACGGTTACAGTGATCGACCAGCGTATTGAATTAGTGCAGAATGAAGACTTGAAAATAGTAGGAGGTTGCTTAAAAAATAATATTAGAGCATCAAATTTTACGGTGTTGTTTTTCTGAGAACCTCTGAAAATATTTCGATTTTCCCAGTGACGTGATAGGTGAAGAGGCAAAACACAAGAAGGACCATCCGCTATTGAGCTTATTATTTCGAATGGCTACCAGGTTTTTTCAACGACAACCAACAGCAGAGAGAAGTGTTTGTTTTACGAGAGGCGGCTATGAAGTCTTGTCTCATTATTTTTGCCTTTGTACCCAGTTGATTGGATACCTTCATGGAAGGCTACATGCCTCCTCCCTTCCATCCTCAGAACTCTGGTATTGGAATGGTTTATCTCCCCAGCATCTTAACGTTTACATGACAGAGTGAACGAAAAAAAGGGATACACAAAGCGTATAAGTAGCGATGGCTGTGTGTACCAACAAAGAGTGATGTGGGGCGTTGGTGGGGAGAGTGAAACACGTAGAAAGCAGTCGAGGATGATGCGAGAGAAGTAAGGAAGTGGATATTTATAAGAGGCGTCGCATGTAATGAGGACAGTCTTTCAAGATCAGGTTCTACAATATTCAGCCCTCATCATCCAGCGATGAATACCCCGACTATACCCCTCATATAGCGTAGCCTATGACAAAGACCACGGGCTTGGTCTTTTCTATCTCTTTTCTGAATATTATATCCGCCCCTTTGATGTGCAATATCACAAATTGATACGTCTCATCAAAGATCCACTTGAATGAAGAAAAAAGAAGCAATAAATACGTAATGACGAATCAAGTAAGCATGTTCGTTCCGTTCCATCAAAGATGGAACCATCTTAACGTGTTTGCAAAATTGAAGTACAGAATATTGAAAAGAGGGAAGTCGTTTTCCGTCGCACTGACATTATACGTCAATGAGGGAATGACAGTTTTGACGGAGATCAACATCTTCATACCATTGCCGAAAGCTCAAAGAAAGTTCTCGGCACTGACTGCTTCGAGGGTTCGTATTTTAGTAACGATTTTCGGTAGCCGACAAAAACTAGAGCAGTTTGAAAAATTCATTTTTTTAATGTCGCTTTAAATTTGTACCAAACCCCCAGTGTACCACTTCTATTCTAAAATGGGGAGTACTAAGCTTTGGAAGACCGAACTCGGTTCAGCCGTTCATGAGATACTGCCGAAATAAATTTCGCTCATTTTGTGACACCATCTGGTGCCAGTTTTTGGAACCAAAATCGGGACATCAAGCCTCAACAAACACCAATTCATTGCGCACATCACGGCTATTCACTGTTGAGGTTGCATGCAGTACATGAGGCAACTCGGGTTAGCCGACGCGAATAATCCGTTAACTACTGAATCCCTGGTTACCCCGTAGTAGTCGTTGACTAGTTTACGTTATTAGATCACCATAAATCTGCTACAATGACAGCCAATCCGGGATTAAATGAGGTAAGAATAATATTAAAATAAACGCCGGTTTATTGACAAAATGTATCCATCCGATATCCAGAGAAGCTCTCGATACCCATCACCAATGAGATTTTTACATTGAAATTTTATTTAAATGCCACCGTGGTGAAGTTTATCTGAAGCTTCCTTGGATGTCGGATGGATAAATTTTGTCAATGAACTGGCCCCAAGAACTAGAGACACTTGGACACCCGCACGGTGATAAAAACTACCCGTTGCTGATAAGTTACCAGTGGTAGCTTTCATCGAGGAAAACCAAACTCGTCATTCATCATAATTTATTCCGCATTCGAAAGCCGTACGGCCAAAAGGAAAAGTCTGAAGGCGGAAACTACGAAGCCCCGGAAGTTGGGATGTCGAGGTGGTAGATGAGGTTGGGGTGCCTACAGCAGCCCCGAACAGCGATAATTACTGCTCGAGCATTAGTGAAAATGACCGTAGCGGCGAAGATAATGCTCGCCTAACTCTTTGAAATACCGTCCCATCTCTAGTTTTTTTCCTCAGACGAGTTGTCAGGATAAATATGACTTTTCTTTCCTTAGGCACCGCTTCGCTGCCTAGATAACGTCTCAAAAGTAATTGTCATTAATCATATACTCTCCCATTTATACAGTTTTGAATTTATTCCCCTTCGGATAGAATTGGGGTTGGACAAGCGAGCGAGTTGGCGATGTATAAGGTCTGAAGAGGAGTCTATTAGGTTTTCTTCCTTTTCTTCATCAAACTCCTTTGTTTTTTCATTTTCCAGCTCTTTTATTACGCTTCAGTTTCTAACGTTTTGGCCATCATTCATCTTAACAATGCGATATTTCTTTGCCTTCCTGCCAGCTGTCCGCTATCTCTTCTCTGATATCAGACAGATATTTTCGAATGATTGAAAAAAAGCAAATATCGTCGGATAAGTGCTCTTTTTTATGAGCAAAAACGGTGCCGTCCTGAACAGGAAATTATTAATGGTAAAAATTAGATACACTCGCAGGATATTCTGGTAAGCTGCTGAGAGAGGAAAGGGTCCAACTGGAAAGTTTTCAATTTTAGGTTTGTAAATATCTTAGACTAGTTGAAGTTACCGATTCGTAGGTTGCTGTTGGTATCTCATGGATAGATGATACGTAACTATCAGTCGGTTACCCAGGAGTCGGTAACTCTAACATTTGAGGCAAAGGTGCCCCATTTCTAATAAGTGGGTCGGTCGGTACGGAATATACATGGGTCATTCTCACAGAAAGGGCAGAAGTGATGTCCAGAAGGTTTGTGGGGGCCCTCTTATGAATTTGAAGTTGGGCAAAATTTTTAATTGTACTATTTCACTTTTCGCAAAATGCGATTTTTTTTTGTTACGATCAATTAAGTCTTTCACTTAGAAAAAAAATTAAATGCGTCGATTTGTCACGGCCCTGTCCTGTCCAGGCACGAGGTTCCCAACTTCAAGCTTCTTTCCTATGTCTTTCCGATGCTACCAAATACCCGGCGCTTCTAGAATAGGTCAAAATTGGTCTCAAGATACCTGAATGACAGTTTTTATAATTTTAGAACGGAAAGATTACGGTACTGAGATGAAAATAGGGGTGTCCAGAGGTTTGCAGTCACGGCCCTGTCCTGTCAAAGAATTCGAATTTTCGCGGTCCTCTCAGGGTTTTTTCCGGATTTTCTTCCCTCCATCATTTTGGCACGAGTCTCAACGGTCCAGAACACCGGCTAGCTTTGGATTTTTGTCGAGATTTAACCCAGTGACGAGATAGAACGTCGGCCGGAACCTTGTTGGTCGGACACAACTGTCACGGCCCTGTCCTGTTTCTCAAAGTAGGTATTCAAACTTAATTTTTTTTACTTCTCAGCACCTCGTACGCAGCGTGGAGCAGTTTCGATTACGATAATAATTATTGGAAAAAAAATTACTGTGTGGACAGGAGCGTCAAAAAACCTATGTTTTGTCACGGCCCTGTCCGTCACGGCCCTGTCCACATCTCTGAATTCGAGGACAGGGAAGGGATGAGGAGGACAGGACCGTGACAGTTCCAGCACTCTGCAGGACAAAATAGTTCCATTCTTCCCTCTTTTAGCTAGAATTTCGCCATTTTTAATCGGAATTTGAATAACTCAAAGTACTTCCGACATATTTGCATTTTTAGAGTTTTCAATTTTATTTTTTTTCCGGCCTCAAAAATGAACCGATTTGAGCGTTCTTGGTCTTAAAAAATTTTTTTTCCGGCCTAAATAAGGCAGCCACTGTTTGGATAGTTTTTGAATTTCACTTAGAACATTCAAGAGAGGGTTTCCAAATTTTTTGCGCAGAATTGGAGGAAAATTTTTATTTTGAAAACTCCAACCCGAAACTGCCCCTTTCTGTGAGAATGACCCACATAGTAATTTTGAGTAAGATTTATTTTTAGATAGAGAAAATCTTCGTAGAGATTTGAGTTGCACACGATTAAGGTCCGGTCCATCAATTAATTTACAGCTAAATTTATCATAGAACGCTTGCATTAACTAATTTCCAAGAAATTTTCGGACGGTCAATGAAAATATGTCCTGTGTGTAGGTGAAATGTAGTGCAAGCGTCCTTGGATAAATCTGACTTTAAATGATTTTATGTGACATTTCCTAAAATGTTACTAGTATAAATCAGTACTATGTTCTCGTGTACAGACAGTGGCCTACTTCTGTAAGGGCCACTTTTTCCAATTTTTTTTTTAATAGTTACAGTTATTGACTCGTTAGTAGCTTTGTTCATAGATTTGTGACCAACACTGTGTCACCAATGAGCCGGTAACTTTAATAGATGAAAAACATTTTAGTGAAAGTGCCGCAAAGCAGTTACCAACCAGCAATTTTTGCTGTGGGTCATTGACATTGCGGCTCAACAGGGTGGTGGATCTCGTCTGGACGAACACTCTAGTCTAAGAAATTCGAAAAAAGGCTGAGAATTGAGGAAGATATGGCCATTTTTGTACTTGCTCACAGACTTACACACGTGGAAACTCGGACATTTGTTCAGAAAGTCATTCTGAGTAGAAGTGTAAAAGTGAGATAATCCTTATCTGAACATCCGATCCGATTTTCAATATTGGACTGATTGCAATTCTTTTTTTTATTCTCCAAATATGGCGGTAAGAATCGTCGGTAAGTATCTTGATCAAACGTACATCAAACAAAGTGAGTTGAAAACGAATGCGGCAGTGACCTAAAGGTTGTACAACAACCGACGCAATCCAGCCACCGTTTCACTATCGGTCGGGTTGGTTTCAGCCTACGTAAGGGCACGATGGGTTTTCAACTTTGAACGAACTCTCCGCAGTTGTTACTGAGCCCGTCCTTCTACGGCCAAAGGCAGCCGAAGGAGCAGACGAAGGTTGGTGATGTCGAGGACGTAGCTCGGGTGTGCGGTGTTGTGCGGATTGCATTGCGCACTCGGCTGGGGGTCGATCTCAACTTGGGCTTGCGGAGGAGTATTAGATGAGTTAATTTGTTTTTGGATAAGAGAGGAAGAGACCGGGAGAGAAACACGGGGGCCAAGAGAGGCGAAGCGTTAAGTCAAGGTAAGTTGTTGATTAATAGTGGAGGGGCGCGGTTGAAGCTGTTAGCAGTTTGTTTCGAATGTCCAGCCTCCAACAGCGAACTACATTTCCCAAGACGGGCATAAAGACTGGGAAAGCCTTGATTTAATCGCTGTTGAGGCCTTAACAACACACTCGCTTCTAACTACTTGGCTCTCCGCTCTAATTGAAACGATCCTCCTTTCCCGGTCCCCAACTATCCCAAGCATCCGAGACCGATTATTCTAAACATTCTACAATAGACCCGAACAGCGCCCCGAAGGCCGACGGATCCTTGGCATTGGCCGCTTCTCGCACGTCCCGAGGGAATTCGCAGAACATACGCGCGCCAACATTCAGCTATACTCACATACATTCTACGAGTGCACACACATGCATGACTACTCGCTCGTAATCGCTGGTACTGGGTGTCGTTCTAAACGAATCTATACCACATTCACGCATGTCGGTTGAGGCCGGCCATACGGCCATTGGCACTTCATCTACAGTAGACCAGCGATTCCTTCACATTCCGACCTCACAAGCCAACAGTCCTTCAATAGAATACGCTTAGATAAACGCACGATTCTTCTATATTTTGATACATCAATTTTTGATCATAGTTCGATCATATTTTGACTACTCTGGAGGCTGTTTGGATCAAAAATGGCAAGAAACTCACACTGCAAATTTTAAAACTCGCCTAAAATCAAAATCAGTCAAGTTATCATAAAAGAAAAATATTCGCATATTTTTCATGGTTGAACTAAGATTCTAAGACCAAGAACGTCCAATCAGTCCATTTTTGTGGCCGGAAAAAATTAAATAGAAAACACTGAAAATGCAAACACATCGGCAAAAATGCAAACTCATAGTGTGAGTTATTCAAAATCCGTTTAAAAGGGCGCTAGTTCCTGCCGAGGCAAACATTCCAGTTTAATAAATTCGAAAAAAGGTTAAGAATTGAGGGAGCTATGCCCATTTTTGTAAATGACCACAGACGGACCGACGGGCACACAGACACTTGTTCAGCAAGTGATTCTGAGTAAAAGTTTTTTCTGAAGCTCCGATCCGATTTATGATTTTAAGTCGATTACAATACTTTCATTTACTTTGTAAATATGGAAGTAACAAGGTGCTAGCTTGGGCATAATTTTTTTTCACCTTTCAGAATACGTGAATATTTTTTACGTTCCTGTAACTTGACGTGTTTAGATTTTAGACGGGTTTTAAATTTTTCATAGTGAGTTTTTTGAAATTTTTGTTCCACATAGCCTCAAAAGTAGGTAGTCAAAATATAATCGAAAAGTGTCAAAAATTTACGCATCAAAATATGGAAGTATTGAGTGTTATGTACGCACCATGGGCTTAGAATTTTTTGAGTATTTCTCTGGATTCTCAATATTGATTTTCCGCACAATTGGAGATTTTTCCAGAGTGTTAGACAAAGATCTTTGCTCCGATTTCTTAATTGACCGCGATTTCTGATTTTTTTAGTCAGACCAACTTAAGGTGGTTCTGAATTCGATTTTGAATGTTTTGGGTCCATGCTTTGCAGCGTTTCCCCTATGAAAGCAGCGTAGAAAATCATTATTCTGCCAATAAACAGGTTATTATCACAACAGCCTAGTGCAAGATTGTCCACGGGTATAACCTGAGGAAATGAGCCTCGGAATCTGAAGCGATACCAAACCATTTCAAATTATCTTCCATGATTCCGATATCGACTTAGCATACGCTATTTGGTCGCGGTGAAAAAGCGTTTGTGGATGATGTACCTATACGCTAGATACTAGCCAAGGAGCCGTTCGTGATGCCAGTCTTGATTTTTCTGCCATGTTCCATCGCTATACCTAATTCCCGCAAGTTTCCGGAACGGTTCAAGCCGTGTTGAATAAATGCCGGGTTAAGCGGGGATTCTAATAACTGGGCTGTGGCGGATTATCACCGCTACAGATTTGCGGCTCCTGTGTTTCTCATGGTTCACAACACGCAACGATAATACGAACGATTGCATTCGCCCGATATAAGCGATGATAAATTGTAATTCTACACCCTCCACATCCACCCGTTCAAGATGTGAAATTCGTTTGAGTAAGCAGTAATTAAGTTTATCTTTGGCGTCTTTCCACTCGCTCGTACATTTCATAACTGACCGTGATATCCTAATAACATGTGCACGTTTGTTGAAACATGAGGCTTGCGTGCGTCATATTGCGATCACCTTCAACGCGGCAAAGTGGCCGGTCCTGTTGGAAGGGAGAGAAAATTGACGTCAATTTCCACTTGTCACATTTTTGAACAAATTTCACACGCGAGGGTAACATAATTTATTTTAGAGTTTGTTATGTTATACGAAAGATTTCAGTTCAACGAACCAACTTGGAATCGCATTCCAGGTGCCTGAGGACGGGATCTAATAATAAAATATAGTTGGATAGTCAATTTTCATTTTGAAAACTAAGTAAAGTGGAATGGAGGTGACTGAGATGGTCTCTCAACTTAAGAAAGAAATGCAATTGTGAAGAATGAATTTAAATTGAATTGCGATGAAAGCTGGTTGATACGTCAAAGACAATTTTAATGAACAAAAAGAACCAAAAAGCTGAGATCAATCTGACAGGATCAATGCCTCTCACAAGCTCAACTCCCCAAAAGCCGGACCAAAAAAACGTAAAAATATTGACGAATTTCCGCCTATTAATTATATCTGCATATACTAGAGGAGGGCCGCAACCCAAGTCTGCAAGAAGACAGTGACCAATTTTACGAATAGGCTCTTGCATAACTCCGTGGTTTCCATTTCAGTTGATTGCGAAGTTTTGTTTTCTTTGCTTATCATTAATACGGAAGATTCATAGGTGGGGAGGGGTGGATCAACGTTGCCTCGAAAGAGGTAGGGTGTCGCGTCCCACCCTGTCAAGTCACGAAAGGGTTGGATGGTCTTATGTGTTCTGAGACAATAAGATAAGCCTTCTCAGGGGCCCACTCTTGCATTTCTCCTCTCGCTCCAGCACGTACCAAATCGCATGAGTTCCTCTCGCTCGCACTGGGTGCCCCTCACATACTCCTTCACACCTTAACCCGCAAGATCGACCCCACCCCATCCACCGCTCCCACCTCCCAATCCTAGCAATTTATCTTTTATTTTTAATCAAGGGGAGATCCGGAGCCAAAAGTGTCGTTAGCATTATCCTAAAGGTAAAGGGCTGAAAGTAACCTACGACGAAGGCGACCCGGTGAGGAGTGGCTCGGCGGGTCGGGGTGTTTTGCTAAAAGAAGAGGAAGGTATACGAAGAAACGCGAGCGAAAGCGAGAAAGGGGCTGTGGGCTTTAATTTGCATTGAGTCTTTAATAACATGCCTTGGTGGGATATTAAAAACTCCAACCCATTCCTCCTCAGCACAACACTCTCTTCCCTGTTATACCTCTCCACCTCAGCCACACCGATCCCCCCAAAGCATTATCTTTATTTCTCGAACACACGTAATCTATAGCCTCATTTGCATAGAAAGAACATTTTCAATAATGTACCTTCCGTTTCGCTTTCCCAGCCGCTTGATCCCCCTCAAGTTTTCGCATGCAAACTGTCGGGGTAAAACTTAAAATTTAGGTACTTATCCCAAATTGGAGCCACTCGTTAATCGAATAAGATTAGCCCCGCAGTTATGCATGCAGTGATATATTCTATCAGAATGTCTTAGCCAATCGTTATGAGTCATGGATGTTCAAGCCTTGCATTTTTACGTTGTTAGAACTTCTGTCATAGATTTAAATCATGTTTTTCCGTTAGTTTAATCGGTTTTAAATTCCCAATCAGATACATTCCCACCCATGATACCGACTTTTTACACGAGGGCGTATGTTTATAGGTTCGGAACCTGCAATACTGCGATTCCGCTTTCAGAAAGTGAACGTTTTTCGGATCAGCCAGCTTAATAAGCTATAATATTAACATAATGTGTTAATTGGGTGGACAGTTCAATTAAGGGAATGTAAAGGGGCGCAAGGCAGATGGGGGTTCGCGCCTGGGCCCTTCCACGAAAGAAGGTCCAGCTTCTTGAAACTCCCAGGTATAAAGTCATTGTCCCTTTGAGACCTCGTGAACGGGTATACCCGTTGATACATTACTTTCTCGCTGTTTAATCGCTCAGTGTTTTTTTTCTTTTTATACCGATTTATTCATCATTGTGAAAACGTACCATTTAAGTATCACCAAATTCACCGTTGACCATTACTCCTCAAATGATATGATGATAAACTGACCTACTTCAACTTTTCAACTTCATTTTCTGTGATACCCAGACGAATAATGTACCCATGTCACTAATCTACTTAACATCGTTTTTAACCTTAGTGCAATGCTAACTTAGCTTAGTTTGGATCTTTTTTCAAAATTCTCATTTCCAATTTCTGCTGCAAAATCGGTCAGAACCTAAAGGCATAGAATATCGAAGTAGGTATTTAGTGCACGTCTGGTTTGAATCAGAGCGTGCGAGTTCAATTTTCACATCATTGATTTACTAACTAAACATTAGAAGTTAGGATTACCATACTTAGTCGAGCCGGCCCTTAAGTTGTGAAAAACAATGGAGAGAATGGCAAAGGGAAGGAGATGAAGAAAATATATATTTCTTATGAAAAGAGCCTTCCCGTCCTCGCCAGACGACAAATGGTTATTAGATACACGTTGAAGTGGGCAGTAGGTGAGTCTGGAGACCGACAATAAATCTATCATTTCCACTCAGATACACCATGAAAGCTTCAAGATTTCGGATCTGGCAAAAAGATTTTGTGCTGGAAATCTTCCTTACGTATCCGGCTCTTGAGCTGTTACTGTCGTTATCGAAAATCGAGTTCTGCACCTAGTTGGTGCGGTCTTGGCCAGCATGAAACCATGGTCTGGACAGAATGATTTATGTCGTTATCTTGTGCGAACCGGTTATCAAAAACGTTCGTAGCTGATTTGCGTTTTCGGTGTTCACTTCTCGACTGCTGTGAAACTTTAAAAAACGCAAAGTATTTGTATATGTGCACACTGTTAGCTCACATGCATGTTGAACTGATATGAATCAACTTCAACAAGTGTAAATTACGCCTATCGCTTGCGAGCCCCTCCGATAAACCTCGTTGTTAAGGTTAAACCCAAACCATTTTTATAACATAGTGAACCTATATCGCATGATATGGTAGAATAAACTTCCTGCAACGTATATTCATACACCTTTTAAATCCTCAATAAATCCTATCGGCCGAAAGATTAGCCACCAAAAACGCCGCTCACGAAGTGAACACAAGTTCTGGCATCGTCTCGAAAATCAAAATCGGGAAAGAGGAGAGAATGGAAATTATTTAGCATTTTCAGCGCACTGACTCTCTTGTTTTTATCCCCTAATTGTAATCAAAAGATTTTAGAAGCGACGTAGGCTATGTTCCTGAAAAACTGCTGTGACGTCGAGTTTTTGTTTAGTCCATTCTACCTCCTACCTAAAGATCCCCTTAGCCCAAAAAAAGAAACCTTACGGCTATTACGTCGATGTATCATCCAAAAGCGTACACACCTTCAGGCTAACGGTACCTGAGCCACATGACCTCCGCTATTCAATTCGTTTGCAACAATCAATAAGTGCTAAATTCAACAGGAAATAAATCAAGCGCTATATTATGATTATAATAAGAAGATGTTATCTTCCCCACATCTGAGTTTCTGGTTGCACAAAAAATACGTAACTTCCGGTTGTAAGAAATCAGATGCCAAGTCAAGAAGCAGCCACGAAATCAATTCAACACCTATTTGGATTACAAAATGTATAAATATCCACTAATATCTGTGTGCGAAAAACTCTCTTCTTTCGAAACAGTGACCCTGTTTTTCATCACCCTTGGATAAGAAAATTTGCGCTTATATTTCCTGAATATTATGAGAGCTGTCACCCAAAATGAGCAATACGGTGTCAATAATGTTTCCAACTTCGTATTTCAGCCGCAAACTCACGTACACTGGACTGATCAAATGAGCTGTGCTAGAAGAATGGAGGAAACTGCTCAATGAAGACACTGACTGTAGAAGACCAAGTGTTTATTAAGGAACAGTGGGGTAAATGGGATGGGGTGCCGAGGTTTCGATCCATCCTTGTCCGCTTTAATAACTCACGAAGAGAATGTCTGTAATCCAATAAGAAACGTGTAGGTGGGTAGCTAATACATCACTCGGTTATCGCGTCGTTGCTACCAATCATGCCTTCAACATCCATGCCGTATTTCCTCCTTCTCAGCATCCTCAGATATCTTGTATCATCATGAAGTGGTACGGGTTCATCGTCTTCGCCAGCTAACGTATCATAACCGTCATAAATGAGAATCCCTTTGCACTCTTCCTGCTGATCCATGCCTATCTTCCGACCTGGCGATTCCCGTATCTAAAGTTCTCCCGCTGCAGATTTACTTGCTTTTCGCGTCACATTCCAAAAACCCATATACATCCGTTCCTTAATCGATCCACCTTGCGAGTGGAAAAAAAAATTAAATTATTCAACTAATTCACATAAACAATTATGTGAGTTCAACAGGTAGAGGCATCGAGAAATTGAAGTGAATCTTAGGCGAGATCAGCAAAGATGGGTAATCTCAGAAAATCAGAACAAATTGAAGCAACTTTTGGGGAGAAAAGACGAGATTTTCTCCTTTTTACTTCCATATTTACAAAGTAAATAGAAGTATTGGAATCGTCCTAAAATCGAGAATCGGAACGGTGCTTCAGAAAAAACTTTTACTTATATACATTTACTCAGAATCACTTCCGTCTGTGGTCATTTACAAAAATGGCCATAGCTCCCTAAATTCTCAACTTTTTTTTTCAAATTTCTTGAACTAAAATGTTTGTTCTGGCAAGATCTAACACCCAGTTTAATTGGAATTTGAATAACTCACAGTACTTGGTATATCACAGTATTTGCATAGTGAGTTTTTTGATGTTCTTGACCTAAACACTTTTAAAAGCAGTAAAAATATGATCAAATTGTGTCACTCTTTTACGTTTCAAAATATGGAAGTATTGTGTGTTATCTACTCACCACTGGTTTCCTTAGTAGATTGTTTGGATCGGTGCTTAGAATGATAATAACTAAAAATGTTCATGAACATGAACATGAAAGCTAGTATGAATCCTATCTACGTAGTCCCAAACAAATTTGAATTTCAAAATGTTTGCTTGGCAGTCGCTGATAAATCAATGAAACGAGCCTAAAATCACAATTTTTTGCCGCCTTCCTTTATACCGTCAGAATAGACCTAAAGAGAAAGTACCAAAATGAGAGAAAGTACCTACAGGGCTGACTTGGATTGTTGAAGCTAAAGTTGATCAATTAAAAAACCTCACAACGTAGTTAAACCAAACCCACCCATAGGCGCGTTATTCGAGCCCCTTTTAACGGCTACTCCATTTAAATTGTATTCAACTATGTTTTGAAATCCACCCAATGTATAGGATACCAACACCTGCCTTCCAACGCTTGTATTATTTTGGGACGAAAAATAGGTGGATCAACGAAATTCCCTGGTTTATCTAATTAAATCGCCATCCACACTCGCATTCGTGCGGATGACGATACTCGGGTTAGGTTATTTTATTACTTTAGTTCTAGGGCCTGGGTCTATGCGGAAAACTCGGCTTGCGAAGAGTTGGGATCGCCGAAATAAAATAGTTTACATCCTTCTCGGAGAATGTCACGAAAAGGTACAGGGCTATAATAAAAGCGAAGGAAAAGTAAAAGAGGACACGAAGGGATAAGGACTTCAGGGGAGACCGGAGGGTAGGTTTCACGTTGGATAAAGGGGTTATAAAGGTACCGAGAAAGGCTGTGGGGTAGTGGGAGTGAAACAGAGGCCAGCTATACGAAGACCTGCCGAGGAGACGCGCCACTTTGTAGTCAGTTGTGTTGTGTGGACAGCAGCTCTATGGGTCGACTCACGGGTTCGCGGTTGGAAAGAAGGAGAAACGAGAAGAAGAGAAGTTACAACTCATTAAAGCAAAGTCCCAACAGCCCCCTCCAGCTGTTCTGTCTGATAGGAATTTTAAAACAAAGCCACTAAATGCTAAGTATATCCTTAACCCTCAGCACACGTAGCATTGTTGAGAGGGGTTTCGTTTTTCCTTCTATCCCTCTTTTTGCTTGAGGTTGTTAGAGATGGACACTGGCTCAGATCGGGTTTCGTATTCGAAAGACAGCCGCGATTCAATACATATGAATCCAACATCCCCGGCAGTAGGTACATTGCAAGATTATAATTTTCAGAAATCCTCCTGCTTTTGCTGTAGTTTAAAAATTGAAAATCGAATCCGAACATAATGTACCTAGGAGGTGTATTAAAAACGCGTTTGAGTTTTCTTATAGAGTTTCTTTATTAGGTTGGAACGGGGTCAGTTTTATTATTTTATTTTTTCAATATGGATTTATGGAGATAATGAGAAAAAATAGGGATGCTTCACAATTTTGCGCGTAGCCCCTTTGCGCAGGGGCTGTACTAATATTTTCTGTTTCTTGCCTACCAATTTTAAGATGGTACTACCAACGAGATTATCTGGTCATGATATAAGCGTAACCCAGTTTTGAAGAAAAGCATTTCAATTTTGGTTCATTTTTCTTAGAAAATGAACCTTTGTAATCGGTCAGGAAAAAATTTTTTTTAACACCCCCTGAAAATTTGTTGGTTTACGTTTCAAGGGGTGTAGAATCCGAATCAGCAATAAACACTTTTTGTCCGTCCGCCGTTCGCCGTCCGGTGTTGTTGAGGGGGAAAAAGTTTTCGAAATCTCTGATTTTAGCTTGTCAGGGTAGGGATTGAAATCTAAGTTTTGCCAAGAATGGATGGTCGACTTACATGAATATGCATGCAAAATTTGATCGACTCATTATCAATCATAGGACTGAAAGAAACATATTACATTCTTCATTTGAAACCCCTGTAGATTATCCTTGCATGTGTCCCAGTCAACTCTTTTCCTTACAAGTCTTTGTTTCTACTTTTCTACATTCTCTTTCATCGTTTCCTTTTCACTTCTTCTCTTTCTATTTTTCAGTTATTCCTCCAAGGCAAACGCCGGTTCTTGAGAAGAATACACAAAAGTGCGACGGCGCTGCAGCTGAGTTCGTGTCTGCCCCCCAGGGGCACAACTACCCACACCTCCGTTTCTAGTGATGGGGCGAAATTCGACAAGGGTCCAAGAAAAAAAGGCGGAGTAAGAAAAACAGGAAAAAATCGAGGAGAAACGGGGGAAGTGGAAGAAACGAATAAAACAAGTAAGGGGAAACGGCGAAAAAGGGTTGAGCTTCAGATATTAAAAGAGGGTACGATAAACCTGGAGGGTACAATGTAACGGAAGGTGGATGACATTAATTGTAAAGAGCAAATGCAGAAAGAGAGGAAAAAGTTACACTGCGTGGAAACAATATCAAGGGACTGTACTCACTTATAAATTCACACACGTTACAAGGACGAACCATTAAGGACTACCCTTTTTTAATTAGTAGGCTGCCTACATCTAAATATAGCACAATTTTTGTCAAAATACCAACCTATGCCAGCCTGTCCCAGCTTTGCGCTTCAGGCATCTCGCAGTTCTTTTTTCCATCTTCCATCCCCTACAGTCGGAGTCACATTTCTCCTTCGACCATTCCCTCTCCTTCAGAGCAACCCTTAAGGCGCGTTACAGATGGATTTAATTAAAAAATATTCCATAATATTCGGGCTCTACCTACCTCCCGTCCTCCTTGCCACAATTTCTGTATTTTTACTCTTTCAGTGTCTTACTCGTTGCGTTACCATCTACACAACACCAGCCTTCGCTGATGACACCATCTTAATTAGAGGAGCTTCATTAATGATTTCATTCCTGTTATAGATAGATTCCCTAAGTAACGATTCAATTTATTTTTCTCAGTACCCCTACAGCTTGTTTTCATATTCAAAGAACACGAAGTCTAATTAAATCACAGCTATTCATGAAAAGCAGGAGCGTGATTGAAGTTGTAGTAGTATTTTATAAGTATTATGTCTGTTGGGTACACATCATTCGTAAGCATTACAACGTACCTACCATAAAATGCACTCAATCCTTGAATTCCAGATAGGTAATTCGTACTACCGATGTCCTAGTCCTCTTACAATTATTCGTTAATTAACCGACTTAAAGCATTAGAAGTTTACTCAACTTCGAATTCAAATTACTTAGGGTGCTTCCGATATATTGGCACAAAAATGAACGTATTCGAGCGTTCTTGGTCTTAAAATCTTTGCTTTGCCACGTAGAATACGTGCATATTATGGTACATTATTTTTAGAGCTAATATATACCTATGTAATCGGTCTGGAAATTTTTTTACAAAACCCCCTCAAACCTTTCTATATTCCGATAATTCGACGCATTTTGAATTTAGGCGAGTTTCAAAATTTGCATAGTGAGTTTCTTGACATTTTTGAACCGAACAGCGTCCAAAGTAGTCAACTTAATACCTATGGTAACTATCATATAATTAACATATTAATTATATTATAATCAAATCATGTCAAAAATGTACGTATCATAATATGGAAGTACTGCGTGTAATCTACGTACCACTGGTAAACCAGTGGTAA
Source organism: Nesidiocoris tenuis (assembly GCA_036186465.1). Taxonomy (NCBI): domain Eukaryota; kingdom Metazoa; phylum Arthropoda; class Insecta; order Hemiptera; family Miridae; genus Nesidiocoris; species Nesidiocoris tenuis. The sequence continues at coordinate 23,595,142 of AP028910.1, read as the reverse complement.
ATGGTAAACTTACCATTGCGACAACGGTGGGTGAACATATTTCCATTTCACATGTTGCTATAATATTGCCCAATATCCTCATTCATTCAATTCCACTCTCACTTCGGAACCTCATTACTGATTAGTTCTCGTCCTACCTTATCATCCAGATTTTTTTTCGGACAAAAATGACAAGGATACCTCGTTCTGGCAACGGAAAGTGGAACGCTTTCATTGTTGTGTTAATCATAGCTTAAGCCTTATTTGGAAAACAATACGGCCCCGTGGAAGAAGCTCTCAATAATTCCCCATTGTTTCCCCAGCTGTATTTTTTATTGATATGCTAAATAGACGGCGCTAACGTAGAAAGCTTCTTCTGGCAGAGCCGTGAGTTATTGTCTGTTATTACCACCCCGTGGGTCCCTTTCCGCATTTTCATATCTACAGATTTATTGTCAAGCCTTTCCTAAAACTCGGCTGCAACACCTTTTGTTCCCGATTTTATTACAACTTGCCTCTTTCTCTATCTCGGTTTCAGTTTCCATTTCTCCCTGTCGTTTCTTCTCCTCGGCCATCCTACACCATATCCCATTCCGCGACTTCGCTCATCCCACGCCGTATAAATGAGGGTCACATATACACATTTAAAAGTACTTACGACCTCAGCAGTATATCTGTCCAATCTCTGTCTCTGTTTCTCGTTGCTAGAACGCCTCCAGCTCTCCTCTTCCGCTGTTTCCCTGTCTTTTTCTTTGCCTTTTTTAACGACCCACCCCTTCTCAGTATAGCCTAGCGGTTGAGTTCACCGATTCTCATGGAACAGTTAGGGTTCAGATGATTTTGTTAGTCCCTTGTTATTCTAATTCGCTTGGGTTTCCATCATCTATGTGTAATGCTGCACATTCGTTAAGCGAATGAATTAATCTTTTCATTCAACTTACCAAGTAAATCACGACGACCTTTCAATAGTCAACCTCGTGATAGTCAATTTCAAATTCCCAAAGCCAGCTTTGAATGAATGAATTTGATTGAATTATACATTCTTCCCAGAATCGTTCAATTTTTCATTGGTTCGCTAGCGTTTCGATAATACACAATATTATTCATTTTTCCGCACAATGGGGCTTCAACTCAAACCAGTCTTCTGTCTATACAAGTTGCGTGAATTTGCAATAACTGACATGATCGGGACACGTTTCTCAAACCAGTGGTGCGTAGATACCTAACACACAATACTTCCATATTTTGGAACGTAAAATTGTGACACAATTTGATCATATTTTGACTGCTTTTGAGGGTGTTTAGGTCAAAAATATCAAAAAATTCACTATTCAAATTTCAAAATTCGCCCAAAATAAAAAAACGCCAGTTTTTCGGAACATAAAAAATATCCACATATTCTGCAGGGTAAAAGAAAGATTTTAAGACCAAGACCTAATGTTGTTTAAAATAAATACTTTTGATTATTTATTTAAATAAATATTAATTAATACTTTTTAAAAAATAAATATTTTTTATTATTCATTTAAATAAATATTATTTAACAAAAATCAAAAATTTCAAAAATTGAGGTACTTATACTCATAGGTACTTATACTCATAGTAATATAATATGATGATTTTAATAAACTGACGACCAATCGAACTTACCTGAAGTTCGGTCGAAATTATATGAATCCTCAGCCCGAAGATGTTACGGATAGTTGTAGTTTTGTCCATCACTGCAATGACATTGTGTGAAAACAAATAGTGAATTTCCGATCGAGTTACAGCCTAATTTCTGATCGATGGCCGTAACATGATTACGAACAGTGGATATTCAAAGCACAAAAAATTATTCAAGGTAATTTTTGTATCTAATAATTGGCATTATTTTTAATGAATCGTACTTACCTATTCCCACGACTTAATTGAACGCTCGAACATCAGGAGAAACCCGAGTCACAATAAATCGCGAAGACTTTTCGAGAAACACTTCAGAAATGTCAAGAAAAACTGGACAGGACACGAGATAATAAAAAACCTGAAATTCTAGTTTATGGGAATGTAACGGGTCGATAAAGTGCAAAATGTGGGGATCCTTCACTACAATACCTACCTATTTACCTATTTTTCGTTCGTAAGCCATGCATCTCTTCGATTTCAAATGAAAAACTCTTACCTTTGGACCAAACGCAGACAAGTTCGGACATACCTGTAACAAAAAAATGGAAAATCCGTTGAAGCTCCATTTGCTTCAGGGAAGCAGAAATAATAGAAATAGTGTGATATAAATCATAAATTTATCAAAAATGATAAAATTTATCATTTAATGGTAACTTACGTTTGGCCGCGTCGCTCCTCGTTGGCCGATGTCCTCCGGCTGCATACTCCGAGGTGTTGCACTTCTCGAACCACAGAATGTTTCCACAGCACGACACTTTTTTTGTCAAAATAAAACTTGATTTTAGGAGAAAAAATCCAGAAAACAGTTCAATTTACGAATTTAAGGGATTTTTGAATTTTTCTAACTAGGTTTTACTCAAAGCTTTTGTGTCGAATTGCTTTCTATGGTGGAAATTTAAAGCAAAGAAATACCTACCGACTCAATTGTCAAAGGCTCCAGTCAGGAATTGAAACTTTTTGAACTTTGAAGTTTGATCAGACGAACACCAAACCGAAATTTTCAAACCTAACGTAATCATGCCTAATAAAGTTAGCAACGGTTCAGCAACGGTATCCTGCCACGACGGGATTAGGCTAAACATGTACCAAGTCATGTATAAAACATGATTATGGTGTAAAAACATTTAAAAAGTGGGGATAGGGGAGGTAATTCGTACATTTTTGGCTGCATGCGGCAAACCCGCACAACACGGACCCCAAAATGACCAGCAGTATCAACCTGGAACCACGGTAAGGGGCTGAAACAGTTAAACGGCATGCACAGAACATGATTATGGCGTAAAAACATTGAAAAAGTGGGGATAGGCGGGGTAACTAGTACATTTTCGACTGAATGCGGCAAACCCGCACGACACGGATACCAAAATGATCAATATGGTCCTGCCAAAACGGTAAGGGGCTCAAACAGTTACACGGTGAGGATAAATAATTATTGTGCTGCGAAAACATCAGACAAGTGGGGATGGAGTGGGTAAGTAACCAATATCAGGCGCACTAATTGACCGTTGCTGGCACCCCAGCCCCAAGATAAAAGTACCAGATGAATTTTCCCATGTTCTGCATGTACCCACGAAGGTACCGTATGAATTTGGAAGTGGCAGAAAGACTGTAAGAGAGGGAAACTCGTTAAATAATCGAAATATCTCATCCGGAGACCATCTTCCACGACTAAATGGGAGTTGCTAGCACCCAGGCCCCATGATAAAATTACTAGATAAATTTTCTCATGTTCGGTATGTACCTAGCGAGGTACCGTATAATTTTGGAAGTGGCAGGAAGACTGGAAAGGAGGAAACTCGTCAAAAAACCGGACCGGACCGGAAAGGACCGAACCGGACCTGTTCTGTTCAGTTCAGTTCAGTTCAGTTCAAACTCAGTTCAAACTTAGTCCAAACTCAGTTAAAACTCAGTTCAAACCAGGTTCAAACTCAGTTCAAACTCAGTTCAAACTCAGTTCAAACTCAGTTCAAACTCAGATCAGTTCAAACTCAGATCAGTTCAACTCAGATCAGTTCAAACTCAGATCAGTTCAACTCAGATCAGTTCAAACTCAGATCAGTTCAAACTCAGATCAGTTCAAACTAAGATCAGTTCAAACTCAGATCAGTTCAACTCAGATCAGTTCAAACTCAGATCAGTTCAAACTGAGATCAGTTCCTTAGTTTGAACTGATCTGAGTTTGAACGGATCTGAGTTTGAACTGATCTGAGTTTGAACAGATCTCAGATTGAACTGATCTGAGTTTGAACTGATCTGAGTTTGAACGGATCTGAGTTTGAACTGATCTGAGTTTGAACAGATCTCAGATTGAACTGATCTGAGTTTGAACTGATCTGAGTTTGAACTGATCTGAGTTTGAACTGATCTGAGTTTGAACTGATCTGAGTTTGAACTGATCTGAGTTTGAACTGATCTGAGTTTGAACTGATCTGAGTTTGAACTGATCTGAGTTTGAACTGATCTGAGTTTGAACTGATCTGAGTTTGAACTGATCTGAGTTTGAACTGATCTGAGTTTGAACTGATCTGAGTTGAACTGATCTGAGTTTGAACTGATCTGAGTTTGAACTGATCTGAGTTGAACTGATCTGAGTTTGAACTGATCTGAGTTTGAACTGATCTGAGTTTGAACTGATCTGAGTTTGAACTGATCTGAGTTTGAACTGATCTGAGTTTGAACTGATCTGAGTTTGAACTGATCTGAGTTTGAACTGATCTGAGTTTGAACTGATCTGAGTTTGAACTGATCTGAGTTTGAACTGATCTCAGTTTGAACTGATCTGAGTTTGAACTGATCTCAGTTTGAACTGAGGTCAGTTTGAACTGAGGTCAGTTTGAACTGATCTGAGTTTGAACTGAGGTCTGTCTGAGGTTAGATACAATATCTAGATACCGTCTACACTGCCTACAATACTATATACCTACAAGTACCTATCGAAGGACCCTTTCTACTTGATAGGTGAGTACCAAGGAAGGCGCCTCACGTGAACATCCCTCTTTGCAGTCAGTTCTTACATTTTGTAGTTTATGTACGAGTGTACGTGTCCACACTAAAATCAATGAAGTCACCGGCTCCAAAGTCGGATGTTCATGTAAGGATGTTAGTACCTTATTGGTACTGACCTATTCAGAAGAAAAGGTCCTACAATAGGTACAGTTTCCTTTAGAGGGGCGCGTCTGTGTGTCCGTGTGTCCGTCTGTGGTCATTTATAGGTACTTATAGGTATTTTTTTTATATTTTTTGCCTAAACAGCCTCAAAAGTAGTCATAATAATCTTATAATCATCATAGTTATATTATTATATTCATCATAATTATATTATAATCAAATTGTGTCAAAAAGGGATGTATCAAAATTTGGAAGTATTGTGTGCTATCTTCACACCACTTTTTTTTTAATTGAAATCAAAAATGGTTTTCTCATTAGTACTTTATTTTTCTAGTTTTTTCATGCTTTGCGTTGAAGTCGGTTAATTAATATTTTTTCGGAGTTTTTTTTTCAATGTACCCACGGACAATTTTTACTCCTTCTTTCTCTACAGTTGAGTGTTTCGATCGCCCAAGTGAACTCCCAAAAACCAAACGGCAGATTGATCTACGCTTTGTAAAGATCGCTTTGTGAACTTCGCTATCATCAGTCGCAAATCAATTTGGCCTATCAATGATGTGAGATGACGTAGGCATATTGCTAAATAAATTAAATCCGTTCTACGGCAACTCAGCTCAATCTAGAGAAACTAGGATCAATAAGTGGACGGATGTCCCGTTACGAATAAGCCAAGTGAGATGGATTCAACCGCTCTAAATTGAACCTGGGTCCTTAATGACGTTTGGGAATTCTAATACAAACTACGTAGGTGGCCACCTTTCATTAGCGCCCGTTCGCTCTCACACTCGATAATTTCCCCCAGGTTTCCTACGTGAAAATGCATATATTGTTATTTCCACACATCAGGAGCTCAGCGGATGGATCCTCTTCCCGACGGTCCAGCTGACCGCAACATAGCTCTTGTTGAACGTATTTTCTCGTCCTCTTCTAAACAAACACGGTTCCTGTCTGCCCCCAGGGGAAGATAGGCTAAATAATTCCTAATTTCTAAAATGATTCCTCTAGTTTCGTAGTAAAGGTTAATCTATTGATATTTGAAATGGATGCTCACGATACAAGTTAAGAACATAATGAATTTTTGTTTCAAATTAATTTCAATGTTTAGGCAACATAATTATATACCATGATTTTTATTGTGGTACATAATATGTACGATATTATCGTACATACTGACAACTCTCAAGTATCGATACAGCTGATCACAAAGACTGATTATTGGTTTATTTACTTATTGGGATACCACCACAATGTTAGATCTACTATATTTTTCAACAATAATGCATTTGTACCTATATTCAGTAAAAATGTAATATCATTTAGGAACCTACCTACTTATTAATGAAAACGATGAAAAATGTACGCGTTCCGACAATAATGCGGATCATACCTGCATCATAATATGATTATGATATATTATTTTGACTCCAGGCTTCAAATATTCTATTAAGTTATAACGCGTAAACTGATAGGATGATTGTGCAAGAGTCCAACGAGACATAAAATAAATTCTCTCACCTCGCACACATGTAGGTTTGATCAGTTTTGTCCAATTTTATTAAAGGCCGGCCAAATTCGGAAAAACTTGAACCTTAGCATTAGGAAACCTGACCCATTACTTTTTCAGGAGAGATAAGGATTAGGTTTTTGTTCAGTTTTATTGAATGAAATTGAAAATATAAACCAAATGAAGAACGAATAATACAATTACGATATTTAAGCTCACTCGAACTGATCTCAATATGTATGAGCTTTCATTCCAGGAGTTTTGTTTAATCCTTTCCCTGTGAGTGATTTGAGTAGGTAGGTACACCTACCTGGTTACTGGTGGAGTCTTGATTGAAAATTGACTGTAACTTCCCCCCGGGTGGAAATGCAGGGCTTGTATATTATACTATAAAGGGTCTTCATAATACATTCCAGACATTTGAGACTGTAATAGTAAACATTTTCTGGCATGTTGTTGGAAGCTGAAGGACATTTTTATCGCATTATTTCTGGAACCAGCTGACTTTATGCCAGTATTGTTTCCCAAAAAAAGTATATGTATCTCCCTAGGAGATAGGGTGAAACGAAGCGCCGAATATTAATACCGTACCGCACGAAGTCTGCTGCAGCCTTTGAGTCAGAGATCCGTCGACTTTGCTTAACATGGCCTTTGTGGTCACTTCAAGCTCTGACAACGACCTGAAATGTGTCTCGCATTATAGGCGAGTTTCTCCCCTTATCCTTTGAAAAGGTCTAAAAAGGAAACCAACCGGGAAAACCTTGTGCCTTGGCCACTAGAAGAAGTTAGCCCTCCTCACTTCGGACAAGATGACAGATGGAAAACACATGCTTGAATATCCGGTCTTATTCGGATCCCGCATCAGACCGGATTTTCCTTGCTCCTCCTTCCCGTTCTCTCTTCTCCCGCTTACAGACTCAACTTGACCGCACAGCGAACCCCCACGACTTTTATATAAGCGACCCTCGTCTGTCCAGTGGTTAAAAAGTAAACCATGCAGACCTCTTTTTGGAAGTCGCGTCAAAGCGGAAAGGAGGCAAACGGATGATGTCAAATGGGTGACTTGCTTCCAGATTCGGGGCTCCGCGAGAACTTCTGATTTTTTCTCATCACTATGGGTCATGCAAAATATTCTTGAAAAGTAAGAGAATAAATATTAGGGTGTTTTTTACTTCCATATTTACAGAGTAAATGGAAGTATTGTGATCGTCCTAAAATCGAGAATCGGAACGGAGCTTCAGAAAAAACTTTTTCTTATACACATTTACTCAGAATCACTTCCTGAACAAGTGTCTGTGTGTCCGTGTGTCTGTGTGTCCGTTAGTCCGTCCGTCCGTCTGTCCGTCCGTCCGTCTGTGGTCATTTACAAAAATGACCATAACTCCCTCAATTCTCAACCTTTTTTCAAATTTCTTGAACTGAAATGTTTGTCTCGGCAAGACCTAACACCCTGTTTAATCGAAATTTGGATAACGCACAGTACTTCCGATATATTTGCATTTTTAGTGTTTTCTATTTTATTTGTTTCCGGCCACAAAAATGAACTGATTTGAGCGTTCTTGGTCTTAAAATCTTTGTTTTACCTTGCAGAATATGTGGATATTTTTTGTATTCCGATAATGTGGTGTATTTTTATTTTGGGCAAATTTTAAAATTTAAATAGTAAATTTTTTGATATTTTTGACCTAAACACCCTCAAAAGCAGTCAAAATGATCAAATTGTGTCTCAATTTTACGTTTCAAAATATGGAAGTATTGTGTGTTATCTACGCACCAGTGGTTGTAAAATACCACAGTTCGCGAAGTATTCTCAGTAAAAGTGTAAGAGAAAATTTTCTTTGAAGTTCCAATCCGATTTTACGACGATCAAAATACTAGCATTTACCCTGTAAATATGGATGTAAAAGCGGTTTTGAAATTTTCAATTAACCTGAATTTAACCCCACAATTGACAAAATGCCTTACAACTTCGAAAACGGACTTCTGGTTTCCTGTAACTAGAACATGCTGCAAGAATATAATTTTTTTAATCTCGATTTTTTGTAGGCTTTACAAACGAAAAAAAATGGTGAAAACAGATGAAAAGACTTGGTGAATTGAAGACACTCGCTGATTTCAAAACTTATTGTATAAACGAAGTATTTAATTTTTTTTGTATTTTTATTTTTTCGCCCACGCAGCGACTTTTTTTTGTTAAAAGACAATTTTAACTAGTATCTAAAATAAAATTTACGCGCCTTAAAAGACAACTTAATGCAGGAAAACACAATTCCGTTTGAACATTGGTCGAGAGCCGACTCTCCCGCCATGGAGACGCGCCGCGCTGCCGGAACCTGAGCCGGGCGGTGCCGAGCCGGGCAATCCGAGCCCTTCGATCAACGATATTACTAGCCGCCCGGACCAGCATGGCGGAAGTTCGGACCAGCCGCCCGGCACGGCTCAGCAAGCCGTAGGCGCCACGATTCCGAAAATCTACGACCCGCGCGCATGTTCGTTTGTGTAATTTCATGTTCGGCTATCCTGCTAGTGCGAATCGCCTGTTCGCGGCCTCAGTCTTCCGCCGTCTTCCCTCCGGGTCGGTCTCGTCGCGCTCGCGTAAGTAAATTTTCCTTTTTGCCCCCCTAGGATAGGAAAAAACACTTCGAAAAATATTTTACATAGAAAAACTTCGTTTCTAATTGTCCTTTTTCTGATTTCCTTCTTCAAATTTCTTGAACTAAGAGATTTTTCTCAGTAAGACCTATCACCCTGTTGAATCGAAATTTGAATTACTCGCAGTACTTCCGATAAATTAGCACTTTTAGCGTTTTCAATTTTATTTTTTTCCTGACCACAAAATTGAACCGATTTCAGCGATCCTAGTCTTAAAATCTTCGGTTTAGACTGCAGAATACGTTGGTATTTTTCATGTTCCGATAACTTTTCATATTTTTAGGCGAGTTTTAAAATTTGCATTATGCGTCCTGCGTAACGAGATCTGATTGGTTGCCAGCTTTACGCGCACGCACTTTTCGCACGCAGACGCCAATCTCATGACGTGGAACAGAGAAAAACGCACAAGTGAATCCAGCTTGAGACGGCGTCCTCAAAAACGTTGGTCAGACTACACATGGTACGTATGAATAACGGGGTGGTCCTCAAAAAAAGTTCAAAATTAGGTACCAGCAGGTCCTCCTCTACCTTCCTCCCCTGCCATTTTCCCCATATGACCTGCACTCATAGGAATAAACAAACATCATGCGTTCATGTACATCAATCCGTCAGATTTTGAAAAAAGTTCTTACCTTGGACCAAACGCAGACGAGTTCCGGCTTACCTGTAACAAGAAGAGAAAAATCTTTTAATAAAGCTCTCAATCAATTGACTGGAAATGAAGTATAAATATTTGGCAAAAATATCCAGACGGCACAGATATTTTTTTTTTAAATACCTATATTATTTTTGTTATAATAAAGTAATGGAAGGCAAAATTAAAATTAGAAGCTTGAAGAAATCGCAGATCTCGCTTAATCCAGATGATTTTTGGCGGGTTCAAAATTTGCAACGATTTTTTTCAATTTCAGATCTAGGAATCTAGTGAACATTGACTCTTTTATCGTTGCTTGTAAAGTGAATGCATAGAGACATCTATGATTTTCAAGTTAATTTTTGTGCTTGCTTTTATAATGATGTACCTCGCTTTTACATCTCTAGACATCACGATTTCCAGTTATTTTTAAAGCACTTTGAAGTACTTTGCTTGACGATACAACGCGCTTGCAATTGGTTAAGCATTGAAAAGCATTAAGACTTACGTTTGGCCGCGACGCTCCAGGTGGGCCGATGTCCTCCGGCTGCTTACAGGTTCTCCAAGGCGATGCACATTTTTCAGCACAGAAATCACGGCACAGAAAACACTGCTTTTTTAATCGCAAAAAATTTAAACCAACTTGAGGAAGAGAAAAAAAATTGACAAAAATTTCGACGGATTTTTTCATGTACGGATTGGGACAGTCGGTTTAGCTTTTTTTTTTTTTTTAATAGACCTAGACATTTTTTAGCAGATTGAGTTTTCAAAACTACCTAGCTGCTATCGTATTGACACTATCGGTAGTTGGGGAAAAAAATTCAGCAAAACGTTTCCGAACCCTTGCAGATACTAATGGTAGTAATAATTCATTAATAATTATTTGTAGTACCTAAACTATGTTGATACCTCCTAACATAATTTGTTAAGGTTCTCGTTTCCGATCTATTTTGAGGTGGTTGTGGGTGAGAGAACATATTCGGTAGGTACATATTTGAAATTTTAAAACCTAATTACCTACATCCTACTACCTACCTACTTTTGAGAATTTGACAAAGTTTTTCTTTGACTTTGGATTTTATGTAGGTACTTACTTAGAAACGTGAAACATTACATTTTTACCGATTTGGCCCTGGCAAACAACTTTCTCAACCAGATTTTAGTAGGTAATTATGGAAAAAAAGTTTTCTCAAATTTCTAGATAAACCTTCTTACCCAATAATTCCAATTTTACATGAAAAATTTCCAAAGTTCTGAAAATGTCAGGTTCCGAAAAATGTAGTACAGAAGCAGCGTAGACGGTATCTAGATATTGTATCTAAATTGTATCTTAAATAGATATAGATACCGAAAATTTCGTATCTGTATCTGTATCTAGATAAAATTGCGTCCCAAGTATCTGTATCCTATCTAGATATAAAAAATGGGTATCTGTATCTAATTTTTATCTAACTTAGATAACATTTTCTATACTGCGCGGCTGTAAATTGAAATAAAAGGTTCACGTTCAAGACCCGCCGAGACACGCAAAATCATCTCCAAACGAGCTTTGCTCAAGTGACGAAAGGTTTGAGCAACTTTTGTTGCTCAAGGCAAACAAGAATTAGTGTAATTTGTTAATAACTGTGATTGACATACCAAACAAAATAAATGCAATATTTTAATGATAATTTTAAAAAAATTGCTACATTTAATTTTATAATTTTTTTATTTTAATTACCTACCGTAAACCGGGGTGACTCTGGTACACTTTTTGAAGGTTTTTTGGTTTTTCGGCGTTCTAAAATTTTTTAATAGCCAAATTCTTACTTTTTCTTGATCAATTACATAGGTACATTACCTATTTCTGGAAATAATGTACCAAAAATGGTTGTGAGAAAAATTTTTATTGCAGATTTGTGTTCTGGAACCTTTGAAACGTGAAAGAAAATGCGTAGATAACATACTTTTATATTTCAATACGTCCAAATTTCGGTTAAACAGGGGGGTTTTACTGAGACAAAACTTAAGAACATAATATTTTTTGTAGATATTTTCGTATGAAATTTTTTGTTTGCCCACTGATTGGAAGATGGACTAAATTCAATTATTTTCACAAAAGTTTGAATAAAATATAACAGTCTGTACAGCAGAAAGAAACTATCCCTCATCAGATTTAATCACTCATCTGATCGGCACTCGATAGAAATCACGAGGCGCAACGTCGAACAATCGATGAAATCACGAGAAACCGTCGAGCTCTCAAGCGTTAAAACGAAGAGCCTGATGTTCTCTGAAACCGGACCGCAAGGAGAAGACCCTCGGCGAGGGAGAAGGACGGACGATCGAGCCTTTCACTTCTGCCCGCCCAGCCTACCTACTTGTTTGGGGACCGGTTTTCCACCGACCTCCCCACTCAGATCTACCGACTGCCTTCCTCTAGTGATCTCCCATTATTTATTTCATCACATTTCACATTGTCATTGCCATTTAATCGCAACATTTAATCATTTAATAATTTTATCACATATTAATTAGATACCTACCTAAGATGTTGAGATGAAAACAGAGGGAAAATAAGTAGATCAGTGGCATGTGCACATTAGTTTTCTGTGTATCCGAAGAACTCTGCAAATTCTGCACAGGGGTTCATTTTTCGATTGCAAAGACAAACCTTATATAATAATAAAAGCAAGTTTTTGTTTGTTTGACCGAGCTCTCCAGCCAAATCTATCGCACGCAGGGACCTGGAATTTTTTACACGGAAGCACAAAGGGGCTGGCAACAAGACCTCGAAGCCCGATTTTCGATTTTTGAAAAAAAAAATTTTTTTTTTAAATTTTAAAAAAGTGAAAAAAGTGAATTTTTTTAAGTTTTAAAAAAGTGAAAAAAGTGTGTTTTAAACGTGAAAAAAGTGAATTAAGTGAAAAAAGTGACAACACGGGGACACGGGCGGGAAGAGAGAGAGATTCCTGCGCTATTCCCTTATCTGCATTTTCTAATTTTTTTGCACGGCAACGCCGGGCGGGTACAGCTAGTATGATATATAGGTACTTCTGAAACACGGAATTCAGTTGTTATTGTTCTAGAATTTCAGTATAAATTTGTATTTTAGATGGGGATTTTGAAAAACGATGTTTTTCAACCCGGCAAAAAAGCTACATCATCCACTTTGCTTGATAGAAACCTACCTATCTTGATTGGGATCTATCTACCAATCATAATATGATATTATCTACTCAGCACGTCATTGAATGTTTAAAATTCACCATTTAATCTATTCTTATTTACCTACATAATTAACAAAATAATAATTATCACTGAATTCTCCGAATAATTACATTTTTTAAAAAATGTCTCGAACGGAGGGACGGGGGACGGGGGACGAGGGACGGCGGACGGACAAAAATTTTTTATTGCAGATTCGGATTCTACACCTTTTGAAACGTAAACCAACAAATTTTCAGTGGGTGTTAAAAAAAAAATTTTCCCGGCCGATTACAAAGGTTTATTTCTTAAGAAAAAAAAACCAAAATTTTCACGGGGTGTTGTAAAAAAATTTTTTCCGACCGATTGGGTTCCTACATAGGTACATTATTTTTAGAAATAATGTACCAAAATGACGTAAAGTTAAAACTAGTAGTGCGTAGATAACACACAATACTTCCATGATTTAAAAGTAAAATTGTGTCACAATTTTACTTATATACAGAATATTATTCTGACAGCTTTTAAGGGTGTTGAGGTCAAAAATATCAAAAAATTCACTATGCAAATTTTAAAATTCGTCCAAAAAAAATTCGCGACATTTTTGGAATACAAAAAATATCACCATATTCTGCAAGGTAAAACAAAGATTTTAAGACCAAGAACGCTCAAATCGGTTCATTTTTGTGGCCGGGAAAAAATAAAATAGAATACACAAAAAATGCAAATATACCGGAAGTACTGTGAGTAATTCAAATTCTGATTAAACAGGGTGTTAGGTCTTGCCGAGAAAAACATTTCAGTTCAAGAAATTTGAAAAAAGGTTGAGAAATTAGGGAGTTATGGCCATTTTTGTAAATGACCACAGACGGACAGACAAACACACGGACACACAGACACTTGTTCAGGAAGTGATTCTGAGTGAATGTGTATAAGATAAAGTTTTTTCTGAAGCTCCGTTCCGATTTTTGATTTTAGGACGATTCCAATACTTCTATTTACTCTGTAAATATGGAAGTAATTAAGCAATTGAGGGAAAATTCATTTTTTCAGTGCTTATAAACCGAATAATTCCCCTTTTTTAATAGCCACAACTCGCACAACGTAATTTAGATAGAAAATATACGTCCAAAATTTATCGGTATCTGTATCTAAATTAGATCTATTCTCAGTATCTGTATCCCAGATACAGATACTTTGTAGGTATCTGTATCCGATCTAGATATTTTTATAGCAAAATATCCTATCTATATCTAGATAAAAAAAACTGGTATCTTCGTCTACACTGATTGTAGGTTATAGTAGGTATAGTTATAATTTTTCAAACATTGCTGCCAAAATCTTTTTGTTTTAATTTGTATTTTTATTTATTACTTTTTGTGAAGATCGAAATTGCGACGTACAACCCAAAAATGTTCCTATGGTAAAGTTAAATATGACAGTTGATCTGGTGCTCTGGATATATGTCCTCGCTTCGGGGGTTAAAATCTCAAATGGAATTCCATTATCTTGTCAAAATTCGAAGGAGAAGTTGTCATCAGTAAGGTCATAGACGAGGGGCACCAGGTGATAATACGGCCTGGCGTCAGGGGCTTCTACCCCAATATAAAAGTTTTTTCGGGCCACAGCGATAAAACGGTTGATGATTTATTGTTAATATTGTGAGTGAGAGCCCTGATATATGACTTGCGTATGTAGATGGAGACGACAGTCTGACTGTGAAGAAGAGATTTATAAGCTTTCATATGCAAATCCAACAGCGTCAGGGGGGGGGGGTATTGGGAAGATCCCTTAGTGGCGCGAGGCCCAATAATATATGTCGTCCTTATACTCTTACCCGCTCGTCTACGCACGCACTCCGATGTTAACACTTTATACACTCGGCTCGGTGCCTCGCCACAGCAGTTCAGTGGAGCGGGCTACCACATCTCCCAACGCTCCTCGCTACGCCATCGTACACCCGTTCAACGCCAGGCGTCGCCGTAGCGACCTATGAATTTTATGCGATTTGAGTCAGCCGACAGGACCGATACGATGGCTTACGGGAATCGGGGGTTTCCACCTTACAATATAATATATTATAATATTTGCCTCTGGCTCAGACGATGAGGAGTGAATAGTGAAAAATGACTTTTATCAACTGACGGCGTTAGATCATACCATTTCGTGGAATACTTCCTTACATCGGACGTTGAGATCAATAGTGCGACAACTCAAAAAAAGTGATTTCGAGTAAATCTAGTTCGAAGTTTTTCATATTTGCTTGGTTTACTTTACATTTTCACTTTAAAACAAAGCGATAACCGGATAAGGAGAACCGATGTCTGGCCGCAGGATAGTGAGGTAAGATAGTAGGCATGACACTGCTTATCAAGACTCGCCGCGTAGGATGCCATCTACTTTAATAGATATTATTAAACTTGAGAAGTGGAGTTGGGAACGACAACCTGATAAATTAGGTATAAGAAACGGATTCCTTTTCTTACCTGTAAGGACTAAAAACTTTATCTCTGTCACGGAAAATGAAGAAGTGATAGATGCAAATCGTGGCGCTCGAGATCTGGTGAGTGACGAGAAGTTACCTTGGCTGGTAAAAGGTTTTAGAGCAAACGGTGGCAGTGGAGTGAAGATCATTGTAAGCCATCAAAAGTCTCGTCGGAATTTTCAACGCCTCTACTTGCTCGTGAATTCACTTTTGAAGATCTTCAATATGAAGGAGGCGTTGTTTTAAACTGGAAATAATCTTGGATCTCAAAATCTCTAATGAATTGGTTTTTACTTAGGGTGAGAGAAGTAGGTAGTACAATAATTGTACTATTCTTCCGTGAATTATTCTTGAATTGAATTATTCTTCCGTGACTTTCACGAATATATTAGTTATTAGATTTAAAGACTGAGCTGCCACTGCGAAAGGGATTGACAGCATTAGGAATTTTCAGTTGAGTCAAAAATTCGGAATCAAATTACCGAAGCACCTTTACGTTTCAGACCGCCTTAATTCCCAAAAAACTACACCGACAAGCCGCCGATACTTGCCGCTGTCGTACAAGCTTGGACTGACAAACAACGCGAAAATATATGTATAAGCACCAACCAATGTAATGTTGTGAAGTAATTTTGACATTTTAGAAACACAGCTTGGGAATTTTAAACCACATCTTTTCCGTTGATGATAGATATCATGATAATCATTCTAGTAGGAGTATCGCCCTTGGGCAAATGGTTCGAAAACAACCGATCAGTATGATGATTTATCCATGAGGTAATCCATGAGAAGAAACCACAAGCCGCAATCCTTCCATCCTCACTCTCCCACCGGACAATTTCTTCTTGTTCTTCTCCACTTTCTTCCTGCATAGCCTTCATCTTCCTCGGATACCGTTCTCTCTCGCTTTCCATCTCGCTACGATCTTGACAGTCGCTTTCCTTTTCCTTCTTCGCCTTCGACTCCCACTCGCTCACTTCGCCATTGTCGACGCTACTTATTAATAATTGCTCGGAGGATCCGGCAAGTTTCCTTCCCACCTCATTGTTACAACAATACAGCATTAACATCTTTACACTTTTATTGCCTTTAGGCAACTTTATCACACTGCTCTCTACTCCTACCGCCTGAACCTCCAGACCCCAAGCCCCCAGTCATCCCAGACTCCTTTCCTTATTCCCTCTGATAAACTCCAAACAACACCGGATTTATTGAAATGCTAATTGCCGTCGCGGGATGCTATACAATACAAAGGCTTTGCTCCTTCCATCTCGACACTACATCTACATCTATACTGCACCAGCAGTTGCTACACCGTACAATATACATCGTACTGTCGTGCCCACAATGGACCAGATTCTCCTTGGAAACTCGCAACTTCTACAGTTCAGCCTCTAAAAGTTTTCGCTTTTTGCTATATTTTCGGAGCCAGGTTCCGGTGCTGGCAGATACGAGGGATAAACCGGACAAGGTATGGACTGCAGGTCTGCGGGGCTTGCTGAGCGGAAGTATTATCTTCAATTCATTAACTTAACCTGGCACTTGCGTCAAGAATTCGGTGGAAGTTTCTTCGCTAAAGTCAGCGAGTCAGCTCCGACCATTCGTTGTCAAAAGATTATTTTAGTGTTCTTATAACTTGTTATGCCTTCAGAACAATTCAACTGAGAAGAAGAATACCGGAAGAGTAAAGATATGCCTACATCTACCAATGTTCGCCCATCTCTCGACGCAAGGGTTAAAAATTCCACCGAAAAGGAATTAGGTGTCACCGGAAAGGAACATATCGGAGTTTCAAAATTACATCTCTCCTTCTTAGTAGTCACGGTTACGATACTGGCCATGACTGGACAACCTCTTGCACTTTCCTGATCTGAAGATCTGCCTAACGAGGGTGAAGGGTGCAAGGGGTTGGACTGTCAAGTCAGTCAGTCGGTCGAGCTGTGTCGTGTCACGTCTAGCTCAGTCGTCAAGTAGTGTCGGTTTTTTCCCTTTTTTAAATTTTCCTTTTTCCGTGTGTGGTTGGCGATTTGATTTTAAACGAATAGGTCAGAGAATTCCTTTTATTTTTGGGTCACGAGGTGTCGAGGCGAATCTTATTTCCAAGAGGTTGTTTTTCGTTTTCTTTGAGCATCGGTAGGAGGCAATTTTATTTCAATAAACGTTTATTTATAGTGAACTTTTAATTTATTTTTTTGCGCGTATTTACGATTGATATGTGACGTATATAGGTATGGATGCGTGAAGTTTGGCATTAGGTTGCCAAGGACATGAATGTTGAGGGGATTCAGTACCGGAAATGGACTAAAGAACTCCACCTCGCTCCCGCACTGCGTGTGGCCTTCTTCAAAGTCAGCCCAATTATGCATAACAATGTCGATGCCTCGCGTCATATTTCAGACTCGGAGGGATGGGGGGGGGGGGCGGAGAAGCATAAGAGCAAACCGGGGATGGGAACCAAAAACGCAGCTCGGGGTTGAGGGTCTGCAATAAAAAAGTCGCTATCAGACGACATTTGTCGGCCTATAAACGGCGGGCCCTTACCCATCGAGTATTGTTGGCAAATAGCGACTTCCTCTCAACCTAATGTGCATATTGGGCATCGAGGGGACGATCCTCTCAGTCGTATTTCCTTTCAACGATTTTTTTAGCTTTATTCCGAAGATCCTTTCCCCCTATGCCGATGGGGAATCGAGTCATTGGCGCCTGAAAGGAGGGGGTATAGCACAATGCAAAACACAGAGATATTGCTGTTGAAGAAATCAACCGGCACCCCAGTTCGAAAGAACGAAATTATTTCACGTACCATCTATCAAACCCGTACTCTCAGCTTCATATTTTATTTTATACTTTTGGTTTATTGTTTAATATTGGTATATTATTCAATATCTAATAAAACTTTTTGATCACCCAAGAAAAAATTAACCCTCTCTGGAAATTTGATGGTTTACGTTCCATGAATAGGTACCTACTTAAAATCCGAAAATCGAAGGTAAAATTTCTGTCCGTCCGCTGCTCACTTGCTACCTTAAAATTGGAACCTCGAAAATCGTGGTTGCGATTGACAGTACCTAGGTTGCTGTGCTCGTCTCCATACCATGCGAGTTTTATGGAAACGAAATGTTTGTTTTTTTGAAATTGACCAATGAAATGTGCAAAGAAAGTGCTGGCGCATCGAGCGGCCCTTACGCCTAGGAAGTGTTGTGAATGCGGGCCATAATGAATAATAGGCCCCAGTTAACACTTTGTGCCCTTTTTTGTTTTTGTATTATAATATTCCCTATACAAGGAATAATGAAATAATTTCACTTTTGTGAAAAATAACGGTCGATGGTTCGAAATTGAATGAAACGCATCAGCCCCGCCCAGTTAGCATAGAGCCTTGCATTAAAACCTTCGCTTAGTTAGTTTTATGCTTGTTCTAGCTAGGAAACCTAAAAAAGCTAAAAAAACAAAAGATTCATCATCAGCCCTTCTGAGGAATCCACTGGGATCAGATTAGACAGGAGGAGCTTCTCGAAATGAAACGAAAACGAAATCGGGTTGATATCCTCACATATTTGATGAATAGGACGTTCCAAGTTCCAAGGCAATAGAAACGGGGTAAAATTCGCCGTGAAAGGGATAGCTTTAAGACGTAGGGTTACAGGAACTCGAGGTCTAAGAACCTTCCTTCCACAAACCTACCGCGCCGTTAACCCATCTGCAGTACATCTTCTCTGCTACTCCCGGGACCGCACCACCGACACCATCTTTGAAGGCGTCTCCAAATTTATTGATATTCAGTGTTAATTAGGCGAAGGTTAGGCATAGCCTATTATCAGGTTATTGCTTCTCTAATGTCCGGGTGCTCCGGCTCTATTTACATAGTGAACCATGCATCACTCCTTCTTCTCTCTCCCCATGATTTCCCCTCTGCACCGCTCTCCGGATAGAATCCACCAAGGCTGTCGTCTCTTAGTACTTTACCAGGCCTAACCGGCCACCTTCGTCTCAGCCCCATGCTGAAGCCTGAACCCGTTCAAACTGCACCCTTTCTTATTAACTTCACTACCAGCCCAATACCACGGCCTCTCTCCCTCATTGCTAGCAAGACAGTTCTACATCCTCCGATTCTCACCCCCCCCCCCCCACCAATCCACAGTTTCACTCTAATGACAGGTTTTCTTTAGGTTTGGAACACTCCAGCGCTTAGTCTTCGCCCGGTTTTTCTTCGGATCCCACAACGAACGCCCAAACCACTTCATCCGTTCTATCATCTCCAGTTTCGGATAAAAAACACTGTTATCCATCTTCGACACGCAATCCCTCCTGTGAGTTGTTCACGGTGTGAATAAAACAACCCATACCGGGTCAACACGCGGTTCTTAGTAAAAATTCTGGAGCTTAAATTGAATCCAAAATCGGCTACCCAATTACCACCAATGATTCCTTTGACTATATTAATTGTACAGTTATTGTGTGACAATAACATTGTTTTCGAATTCCAAGGAGGGCAAAAATGCAAATTTGTTTTTGGATTGTTCCTACACCTCTTGAAACGTTAACCATAAAAATGTAAAAATTGTTTTCTCTTGTATACCCAACTATAATGGTTATCACTAAATAATAAAGCAAAAATTCAGCTATGGTCTCTAAAAAACTCTACCTCTACTCCAACCTGTTTAATAAAATCCAGTTAAACAGGAGTTTTGGCTACAATCAGTAATCCCAAGTGATGGGCACTTTCAATTAAATGTTTAAGTATATCAAAGTGTGATATCAATATTTAATCACCCAATATTTAATATTGATGCCGTACGTACGACTGAACTTTTTGAATAAGACTATGGCTTGGGTTACAGTTTTGGGAATCAGCCTAATGGTCATAAATCTGGTTCATAATTTTATGCACAAAAGTAGGGAAGTCCACGTTTAATCATTATATAATCTACTGATAAATGGAGAAACGGACGGGCTCTGTAGTCTTTTGAAGAAGGGGCTTTTTATAATAATTTTTTGAGACCCTCGTAGTCCATCCTTTCAGTCTTTTCTCGACAGAAAAGTCCTGTAATAAATCTTGACGCAGAGCAAAATTTGATTGAAAAATTTGAATAAATTTTCATTTACCAAAGACAGTTTCCCACGAAACGCAGAAGCACAAATAAAACAGTCAAGTTTTCAACATGGGCCGATCACAACAGATTTTCGCCCTGACTATTAGGTCCATTTATGTCCTGACTATTAGGTTTATTCAAGGCTTATTCGTGGTGGTATAAAATGGCTATTCAGCTGCAATGGGCTCTAGCATGAATAGCTTATTCGGCCCATCCGTTTTCCTGTCTCTGCATGATGCAACCCGGTCTTCTTCGTACCTACCTCTGCTGATCCTTTGCTCTCTCAATCAAATGACGAGACGTGTGCAGGGTGATTTATCAACGCTGTACCTCACTGGTAACAACGCACCGCTGCAGGTCCCCCGAACCTAAAATTATAGATAGTGACCTCTAGTGCGACCACTGTTCATCTAATAGCACAAGACTAGATATGGTTCCACCGTACGATTATACTTACCAGTGCACCCTCGGCCACTATTAATTGCGCAGATATTCTAATTTGTGACCTATGCGCAACGCTACATCACGCACACCGACACAACTAGCCAGTCCTGTACCCTATACGTTGGTGTTAGGATCATAAGGCAGGGGCCGGTGAATGAATCGTTTACCGGGACATATACCGCAATGGCTAATGATCCTCAACTATCTACAACTATTTATCTAGGTATCGATTAAATTCCAGATTACTTGGCGCTTTAGCTGTGTAAGAGAGATCGGATGTGAGATCGCTTCGGAGCCATCAAACATGTTGATAATGATCGTGTAGACCGTAGAGAAACGCGTCCGTCTACCGCACTCATTTGTATAAATCCAATCGCATTTCAAGCACAAACAGCTACATTCTATTCGAAACCTTACCTATGCCGTAGAAATGTGCTGGAAATAGCATAGTTTTATAAACGGTTTGCAACTTTAAAACAGCAAAAAAGTCCACTAGAGCATCTAAGGCTACTTGCTAAACGATCTACCAAACTTTTTTTTACTTTTCATTCCTGGCTCAAAAAGAGGCAGGAGCGAGGCCGTTCATCTTTTTCTGTTTTCACTTGCGGCTAATTCACAAAATGGTTTCACTTGCTTGTGGTTAATTTTGCACGAGGATATCCATATTTTCCGTTTCAGTCTCTCTGTGCCAGGTCCTTCGAGTGCAATCCAGTGACATCGACTATCGGTTGGATGATTGATGCAAGAAAGGGAAAAGAAAAAAAAAAACAATGAAAACCATGTCGAACATTCAGAAAAAGGGGAGTTCAAGATCCATCTGGAATAAATAACGGAATCGAAAAACAGGGCGCGAGTTGTTGGTAACAGGTGGGCCGGTGAGGGTCTTTTATTAATAGACTCGCGTTACATCAGTTATCCTTGGTGAATGTGAGGGAACCAAGGGAGAATGATCGACGTGTGTCAATAGAATGAATGCCTGCGTACGGGGAAGTACACAGTGTAGAATCGCGAAACGAGGGTGAGAGATCTTCATCCATCATACTCCACTCAGTCCATCCGCTTCATCGCTGCTGGTCCCCATCAATAATCCAACTGTTTCCACATTTCGTGCGATGGATTAATTCTTCTGTCAGTCATTACTATAATAATAAACTCAACTTTTACTGTTTGACCAAACTTGATTTTCCAAAAATATTTGTAAAAACAGCATTATCACCAATTTATAAAAAAGCCCTAATATCGAGGTGCAAAAATCATTCGCAAAAAAGTTTGAAGCCTGTCTGCACCCTCTTTTAGGACGTAGCTATACCAACAAAGTCTGGGAGCTTCAAGAAACAATTTGCCGACCGAATAACAGAGGTCTTAATTCAGTCAGTTATCTTTTTAATCAATATTAAGGCTCCCAGAGAAAATTGATCATTTGCTTAATGCTATCGAGACGTTTGATATGCGGTTTTGAGAGAACCGAAGTCATACGATGTCGAACAGCCCCATTGAGTTTGGTGACGCACCCCCACGCGACCAACAGCACAACGGACGGGATCTGATTAGGACCAAATGGCTTCCGATCCGCCCTGGTGAAAACTCTGAGCAGCCATGAAATTGCCTAGAAAGAGAATATCCTGTGTCTGGCCCAGCTGAACGCATTTTTTGAAACAGACAGCTAGCAGTGCCTGATTAGCCCAGTCAGCATACGTAGAATAGGATTTTTTTGTTTAATTTTTAATGTTAGATTTTTTGTTTCAGGATTTTTAGTTTAATTTTTTGCAGTGTTCTGGAATCGTAGGCTGACAAACCAAAGATCAGAAGGTTTGTGCGGCGGAAAAAAATGGAAACATTTAGAAATCGTCACAAACCTCTCGCTGATGGAAATTTCCATGGAGATTTCTATGGTGATTCCATGGAGATTTTCAGTTCAAATCTCGAATTTCTGAAACGGCTTTCTTCATGTGGAAGGCTGTGGGAACGTTGATGGAACAAACTCAGGTAGGTAGATAAGTATATTTCAGTTTTAGCAAAAGTCAAGCAATAATTACAACAGCTGCCCAAACCGCTGAGACGAATAAACGTTGGTAATCAAAATGTAGCGCATGAGAACTTTGGATTAGTATTTAACCATTGCGCATGAGGAAAATAGCAATTATATAGCGTTTACAATGATTCCTTGATAGTATAATAATTTCATTAAGATTTCAACAAGGCTGTTCTATAACCTAATACTTCATAACAACTGAATAACGAGTTGGAGCAAGAAAGTCACAATTCATGGTCGCGAGTGTGACACAAGGGTTCTATGCCCGAGCTAGGGGAGCCGATAATCTCAAAAACAGACGGAATCGTGCTTGGATAACGCATTTTCAAAACTCAACTAAAACGTTAACAGAATCTAACACGTAAAAAAAGCAGTCAAAAGAAACTAGTGATACTGTATGGACAGAGATGCAACACAATTGTCAATTATCCGATGTTTAATCGATTATGTCAGTCAAAGACGAGAAATAAGCGCAGTCAAGGTCCTTGAAGAATTGATTGCCAGGAGTGGTTAGTGCAGGTCCAAACAGGTATTCTATCTTGCATGCCAGGTCCATGTCCTGTGGAATATAAAAGGTGTACTGCCGTCCTTAGTTAAAACGTCCTATCTCATTTTTTTCGCTTTTTGAGTTAAGGACGTGGTTGTATAGATTTTGACATGACGCGTCTGATGGGCCAGGTTAGAAAGTCCTATCTTCATTGGAAAGGACTGAAAAATGGCTTTGTCCTATCTCACTTTTGTCAATTTCCGCCTCCATCCAAGAACAGAAAGTCCTAACTTGGTAGTCCTAGGCTAAAAAGTCCTAAGTTGCAGAAAGTTAGGACACTTTGACCTTGTATAACTGAAAAAATTCAGTAACTTGTGCTAGAATAAATCGTCCTAAGTCAAATAAAGGAGGTCTCAAATAAAGGAGTTAGGACTTTCTGGCCTAGTGAGCAGAAAAGCTGTGTCTGTCATGGATGTGGGCAAGATATTCATCTTCGAATACTGAGTTCCAAAAACTACTACTACTAGGTTAAAAAGTCCTATCCTAGGTATAAAAACCAATGTCGAACGTGGCCTAAGGCACACGACAAGAAAACGAACAACAACAACAAAGTCTTATCTTCGACTTCTTGCACTTCAATTGATAATTTCTACCTGCTGGTTTAATATTGAGGTTTGTTGACAACTGACAAAGTTGGGGGGTGATGTCAAGGAGCTATCGTGAAAATTCCAAATAGCAAGGGTTAAAAACGTGGACGGTGCAAACAATCTCACTTAACCGCGTTTTTCTCGAAACGCTAAAAACTGAGATAGGACGTTTTAACTTAGGACGGCAGTGTACCAGGCGCATACACATCACAACTCTCCATTTTTCAATTTTTGAAAATTGTCAATGTGAACGTAATTTGAAATTAACGGCAGGGCTTTAGCGGCTATGATGCACTCGGTCTTAAAATATAGATTTCTCGCAAACTATAATTTTTTCTCGATGAAAGTTGAGTTATGTCATTGACGGGTTTTAATGCATCGCGGCATTTCAATAGCAGGCAACTGTTGAACCACATAACAGCGTGATGATGGGGTGTTTTGGTTGAGAATCCATTTACAAAAATGATGAAGAAGCTTTCATCCAAAAATAAATAACCCCTTGAGTTGTAGGGGTAAGTGGATTCTCCAAGACTAATTCATCACCAAAATAAGAACGATTTTGTTTTGTCAAATAATTCGAAAATATGCTGATAAAAAAAATCTAGCCAAAATACGCCATTGGTGTCATACAGGCCATAGAAGGTAAGACATAGGATGCTAAAGGACTCACCACAAACCAATCGCTTTTCAGGAATGCCGAAGAATCGATGCGAGCATTTGGATTCACAACGATAGTCGTTTCGATTAAATTTTTTGGTAGGTCCGAAATTTGTCGCCATGCCGTTATTTTTGTGTTGAACTCGCCTTTTTCGTAGAACATTCTTTCATTAGTGCTACTTACCGGGTGTTCGCCACACAAACTACAAAGAGAGAATGAAAGCGATGAAGGCCAGTCACATCAAAGAAAGTACAAATTTGTACCATAAGTACCATTTGAGACCGATTTCACCAATAATAAAACTCACGTTGAAAATTGATATTTATGGTAATCTCGTACCTTGAAACAAGCGAAACGTTACCTCGAAAATACTTGTTTAGCTTGAGCTAGGGAAAAATTGTTGGTGAATTCGGCCCTTAGTGGTTCAGCTAACCATTATCACACTTTATAACACTCATTTAATTCTCCAATGTCCCAAAGGCACATCAACAATAATAATATTAGTAAGCAGAATGTCGTTCAGGATCGGAACTACAATGTTTACACAAATGGCTCACCAGAAATAAAGGATGATTCCAACAGCCCACATGTCCACTTTGTAGGTATAGGCTGCATTGCGATTGATGACTTCAGGAGCAGCGTACAAATATGTACCGCAATTGGTTCTTAGCTGAGTCGTTGACTTTAGTATTTTTGAAAGTCCGAAATCAGCCAATTTCACAATCATCAGATTACTGACTTTGCGAGTCAAAATGTTTTCGGGCTACAAAAATCAGTATTGGCAAATTTATTATCGGTATTATTGATTAGCATCGAATGGGTTATCAATATTAGGTATTTACCTTGCTCAAACGTACAATTCAAATCAGAGTACACGAACAGTTCGATTGCAAATTGTAGGGATTTGTCCAAGACGGACGCTCTTTAATCAGTATCTCTTATATTTGTGACGGCTCAAGAGCAAACTGCCATCATAATCAAGCTCCAATTCAGTAATTATCCTACTTATGAGGCACTCGTGATAACTGTGTATAAAAGGTAATCAGAAGTCAAACTCACAATGAAGAAGAAACTCGAACCTATACAAAGACTCTATGTCAAACTCACAATAAAACAGAAAATCAAACTAACACTCAAACTCGAAGTCAAACTCACGTTGATACAGGAACTTAAACTGATAATCGAAACCGAAGTCAAACTCACAATGAAACAAAAACTCACAAAAACACAGGCAAACTCGATGTCAGACTCACAGTAAAACAGAAAAATTTTCTAAAACAGGAAAATTTAATCAAACTGATACTCCAACTCGAAGTTGAACTCACATTGAAACAGAAACTCAAACTGATCATTGAAATCAAAGTCAAACTCACAATGAAACAGAAACTCAAACTCACAATCGAAATCGAAGTCAAATTCACTTTGAAACAGGAACTCTAACCCATAGCCAACTCGAAGTCAAACTCGCAATGAAACTCAAGCTCAAACTCATAATAGAAATCGAAGTCAAACTTCAAACACAGAAACTCGAACTAATGCACAAACTCGATGTCAAACTCACAATATAGCAGAAACTCGAACTGATAATTGAAACCGAAGTCAAACACGCAGTCAAACTTGACGACAAACTCACAATGAAAAAGAAACTCAAACTCATAATTGAAGTTGAGGTCAAACTCACAATGGAACAGAAACTAAAACTCATAATCAATCTCGAAGTCAAACTCACAATAAAACAGAATCTCAAACTCACAATCGAAATCGAAGTCAAACTTCAAACACTGAAACTCGAACTAATGCACAAACTCGATGTCAAACTCACAATAAAACAGAAACTCAAACTGATAATTATCGATTATAATCGAATTCGAAGTCCAACTCACACTCAATCTTGATGTCAAACTCACAATAAAACAGAAACTCAAACTCAAAATTGAAATTGAGGTCAAACTCACAATGAAGAAGAAACTCGAACTCATAATTGAAATTGAGGTCAAACTCACAATGAAACAGAACCTTAAACTGATAATCGAAATCGAAGTCAAACTCACAATTAAACCGAATCTCAAACTGATAATAAATCTCGAAGTCAAACTCGCAATATAACAGAAACTCAAACTCATAATCGAAATCGAAGTCAAAGTCACAGTGAAACAGGAACTCTAACCCATAGCTAACTCGAAGTCAAACTCGCAATGAAACGCAAGCTCAAACTCATAATCGAAACCGAAGTCAAACACGCAGTCAAACTTGATTAAAAACTCACAATAAAACAGAAACTCAAACTCATAATTGAAATTGAGGTCAAACTCACAATGAAACAGAAACTCAAACTGATAATCGAAATCGAAGTCAAAGTCACTATGAAACTCAAGCTCAAACTCATAATCGAAATCGAAGTCAAACTTCAAACACAGAAACTCGAACAAACTCGATGTCAATCTCACAATATAACAGAAACTTGAACTGATAATCGAATTCGAAGTCAAACTCACAGTCAAACTTGATGTCAAACTCACATTGAAACTGAAACTCAAACTCATCGTGAACTCGAAGTCAAACTCACTCACTCGAGTTTACGTATAAGTTCGAGATTCTGTTTCATTGTGAGTTTGACATCGAGTTTGTGCATTAGTTCTAGTTTCTGTGTTTGAAGTTTGACTTCGATTTCTATTATGAGTTTGAGCTTGAGTTAGACGATGAGATTTTCTGTTTCAAGTGAGTTTGCCTTCAATTTCGATTACGAGTTTAAGTTTCTGTTTCATTGAGAGTTCGACGATGAGTTTGAGTTTTTGTTTTATTGAGAGTTTGATCATGAGTTTGAGTTTCTGTTTTATTGTGAGTTTGATTTAGAGTTTGAGTTTCGGTTTCATTGTGTTTTTGACTTCGATTTTGACGATGAGTTTGAGTTTCTGTTTCTAGTGAGTTTGACTTCGATTTCGATTACAAGTTTAAGTTTCTGTTTTATTGAGAGTTCGACTATGAGTTGAGTTTCTGTTTCATAGAGAGTTTGATTATGAGTTAGAGTTACTGTTTCATTGTGAGTTTGACTTCGGATAGACGATGACTGATTTTCTGTTTCAAGTGGGTTTGCCTTCGATTTCGATCACGAGTTTTAGTTTCAGTTCCATCGTGCGTTCTACTTCGAGTTTGACGATGAGTTCGAGTTTCTGTTCCAAGTGAGTTTGACTTCGATTTCGATGACGAGTTTGAGTTTCGGTTTCATAGAGAGTTTGATTTTGAGTTTGGCTCAGAGTTTGAGTTTTTGGGTCATAGTGAGATCACTTCGATCTCGATTACGAGTTTGAGTTTCTGTTTCATAGTGCGTTTGACGATGAGTTGAAGTTTCTGTTTCAAGTGAGTTTGACTTCGATTTCGATCACAAGTTTAAAAGTTTCTTCACCACTGTGAGTTTGAATATGAGTTTGAGTTTCTGTTTCATTGTGAGTTTGACTTCGAGTCTGTCTATGAGTTCGAATTTTGTTTCATCTTGAGCTTGACTTCGATTTTGATTATGAGTTTGAGCTTGAGTTTCGGTTTCACAGTGAGTGTGACTTTGAGTTTTATTATGAGTTCTTGTTTCGTCTTGGCAGGCCCGTTCCCGTTGTGGGGGAGGGACCATGCGCCCCACATATTCCCTATAAATAGGTTTGTTAGGTTCTGTTGTTTACTTTATGTTTTTTTTTTTTTCAATGTGATTCAATTTCCGTGCGTTCCACACCCCCCCCCCCTCCAAAATTTAAACTCCGGGTACGGGCCTGCTACGCAATTATGGTTGTCTTCGAAAATAGTATTGATAAAGTTGCAAGCCTAATTGCCAACCTTGATGTCTCGATGGGTTATATTCTGCTGGTGAATGTAGTTGACAGCCGTCGCCAACTGAAAGATTACGAGTTTGCACAGCTGTTCGTCCATCGGTTGTTTTTTATCCAGAATTTGATTCAAGTTTCCATCTGGGAGGTACTCCATGATGATGTAAGCATATTTGCTGGTTTCGTACCAACAATCCAGCTCAACTATGCATGGCTGCAGCAATAATGAATGTTTACACGGTATAACTGTTCACGTTTCGAATTGCAAAATAATTTTCAACGTAAAAAATGAGTCTGGATAAAAACTCACATGACAAAGTTTCCTCAGAATTTCAATCTCGTTAAGTGGATTCGCTGTTTCAATACCAGATTTTTCAATCTTCTTTACGGCGAAATGTTTATTGGTTCCCTTTGAGTTCCAGAGGAGGATTAGCGTAATAATGAAATAATACGAGGCAATAGAAAAGCAGATTGGTGTTTAGAGGAGTCAGTCATTCATTCCATAATAGGCACACAATATAAGTAAATTAATCAAATAATAAGAAATTAAGTGACAAAGCTGCAATTATGGTGCTGAGTTGTATTTTTATCTACACTGTGCCCGCAGATTACAGATAAAAGATTTGGCACATAATATTTTGATGTGATAGGTTAAAGCGCCAATTATAAAAAAAGGAAATCAAATCAACGTTTCAGTCACGATGTCCATTCATTCATATCCTCTCGGCTTATTATTGTTATTTTGGTGAGTTGGAGACTGTAATGCGTAAAAGGATGCGTGAAAGGTAAGTATCGTGTAAAACTAGACAGAATATTTAAAGACGTTTAAAGAATTCACTCAGTCCGGGACTGTCCAGGACTGGCCTGATCGAATAAACCTTATATTATAGGTGTCCTTAGAGAAAGCTTTTGTGCGATTTTGAGAACTGGTTAATGCCAGAAAGAAACCTATGCATGAAGGTAGTTGAAACGGTGTTGGTACTGCGTATTACCCAAAAAGTATTCGAACAGCAGACAATTCCCTCACTTTGAAACCCTGTTTATACTCACGTCTATCATCGTCCGTTCAATGAAGAGTTTTACTTCTGCAAATCCACCGCTTCCAAGGTGTTTTACGGGGAAAAATCTTTGATGCAACTCCGGGGGCAGCCAGTGATCATCTCTGTTCACCGCCGTTTCGATGTACATGAATACTGCCGACAGGAGCGTTAATGAAATTAGCTATCTACCAACTTTCCTGCTTGAGTGCCTACAACCTACTCTCCCTGGCACATGATTGCCAGTTGTTCAATTATTAATTAATGAATAATGAGTACAATATAGGATATAGAACATCTTTCTTAGGCTTACTTATATTCGATCGAGCTGGACCTGCAATCCCGATTTCTGCATTGTTTGAAAGGATCAAACTTTTGTTTCTTCCTACTTTTCGGCCGTTGACAAAGGTTCCATTGCTGCTAAAATCCTTCAAATAGGTCAATCCTCCATCCATTCGGTTGAGACTGCATTGCTTTTTGCTTATCTGACGGTAAAAGCTGCTTGGGAAATCGCACTCGCACAATCGAATTTGGCAGTCTGCCTGCCGTCCTATTTCGTAGGAAGCCTCAGTCAACTCTGTAAAATTACCAAATTTGGTTGATTTTTCGATTAAGGTAACTACTTTTTGCTGAACCTAGAGAACAAAAACTTAAGCGATGCCAAACACTTTCAGACCTCGAATACTCAAATCGGTCATTTTCTTATCTAGCTTATTTTTACATATCTACTGTAGTCTAGTGTAGTATATATACTTTAGGTATGATCGGGGGAATGAAATTAGTAAAGGAACTCAAACCTTTGTGCTTCAACGAAAAATGCTCATTGACTGAGAGCAGACGGCCCCAGCCAGTAGGTGGCTCGACAATATCATGAGTGTTTTCACTTGCAGGAGCTGTTGACCATTGGGAGTCTGATCTAACTCCATCAAAAGAGAAAGATTCGATTGCATGAAAAAATTCAAATTCCGCTATTGAACTCAAGGCTTTAGGGATGGATCCATCAATGGCCGTCAGG
The DNA here is from genome assembly GCA_036186465.1 of Nesidiocoris tenuis. Classification (NCBI taxonomy): domain Eukaryota; kingdom Metazoa; phylum Arthropoda; class Insecta; order Hemiptera; family Miridae; genus Nesidiocoris; species Nesidiocoris tenuis. The sequence goes on along the minus strand of AP028910.1, from coordinate 23,564,704 downwards.
TATACTGATTCTTCTGAGCACTGAAGCAGATCATCACACAACTCCATTGTTTCCAATTCAAACAATTCGAGAGTGCCCATCGCGTAAAAATATCACAAATAGTCTATCACTATTGTAAGGAACAGCTAACATTGTGTAACGGAGTTAAAAAAGGCTAAGATATATTACTGAGATAGATAAACGATACCAATAACATCTACAATCCACTAGTAGTACAACGAACCCGGCTCTGTGCGAAAACACCGAACAATAGTTGACCTTTGCCAATCAACTATATCTTGGCCCATCCCCACGTTAGTCCTTCCGCTATAGCTTAGTGTAATCTCAGTATGAGTGATGGCTGATCGACCCTTGGAATGTTGTTGTCACCTGACCATGTGTGTTCGATTCTAGACATGTATCAGGTAGATTCTTGAACGGGACATGTCTTCAACGTTGCCTTTATCCGAACAAACTTCTCCGATTATTCATCGGTTAACAGCGCCTGTAACTATTTCCACGGTGACTCATAGGTAGGGTTACCAGAAAAGTCTCAGTGGAATATAGTAACTTTGGTAAAAAAGACGAAAATATATAGTATGCATAGAAAAAATATAGTATAATATTTTCGACTGTTATCGTGGTTTATAGGTATGATTTTATTGTATAGATGAATAAACGGAAATTGCACAAACACAAAACGCACACATACAGAATAACAGAATTTGTGATCTTGGAATTGCCTTCACAAGATCGATTGTCAAAGAGGCGTCAATTAACTATCAATTCCTAATATATTCCATTCTTTCTGAAAAAAAATTTAAAAAATGATATCACCTCCCAAATATAGTATTTTGCATATCTACTATATAGGACCACATTTTTACATAGTATATATGTCTCAATATATAGTATAATACTATATATATAGTACGTCTGGCAACCCTACTCATAGGGCATGTTCCTTTAACGTTATTTTCTATTCAATTGATGTACGTACGCAAACCGATGAGAATTTTCTTTTTACATAATAGCAGTCTCTTCAGAGAAACTGATAATTTTAATTGAAGCCTCATCATAGTTGTGCCAACTTCAATCCGATTCGTGCGGGTGATTAAGAAATTTGAATGTTCAAGTTTACTAAAAACGAATTCGTTTTCGAGTCAGTTCCTAAACGTACAAATAACCTGGATGAAAAGCTCTTCAAATAATCCTCCGCTTCCTAATTTTGAATTATTGTGATTCAATAACCTTGATACCCCCCTGGAAGTGTTCTTGCAGTAGGCGAATCGTATTCTACATGTCCTGCAGGACCTACGAATACTGCGGTATAGCATTACTATCTGAATTTCGCCACCTCGTTCACGATTCGATGTTCCTCGGAAAAAATCGTTTTATAAACCTTTTATACATTCATGGAGAGATCTGTAATGCATAAGCAGCTTCTAACTCGATGTAGGTAGCTATATTTTTCAAAGATTGGTCGAGTCCGTAGTTCGAAGAAGTTACTAGCCAGTGAAGACAAACGAACCGCACTGGACAAAGTAACTTATTGATCAAAACACCCAGTGCTGAGTATTGCGTGACCTAACGGAAACCAAACACATGGCAGCCCTTCGAAGGATACTAACCGGCAAGGAAGTTTTTGCTCCAAAACCTCTATGGATTAGGGTCAACCGTTGGGTAACCCTTCGCAATTGCTTAATAACATCCTAATACCGAACGGTTTTTGTTCAGTTTAATAACACATCATAATCGAAGATAAATTGCGGAATTCAATTCGAAATAAGGCCGAACGGGCTCAGACCGATGGGTTTTTGCTTCGGAGCCTGAGGATGAGATGTTCTTCATCTTACCAGCAATGGGATTAATCATTCATGGTATTTTCCGCCAAGGGGATCCATTATTTGATGATAAGTATCATAATTATCACTGTTAGTTGCTGAATGAGTATGATAGATTAGTTAACGTAAAAAAATGCACTATGAAAATTTTACAAACCACCTAGAATCGAAATTTCGATTTTATAGACGTATTTATGCGTCTCGTTACAGGATAAAAAAAATATCCACGTATTTTGCAAACTAACACAAAGGTTTTATGACCGAAAACGCTCAAATCGGTACATTTTTGTGGCCAGGAAAAAATTTGCATTAACGGTGAAAATATAGCGGAAGTACTGTGAGTTATTCAAATTCCGATTTAACAGGGTGTTAGATCTTGCCGAGCCAAACATTTCAGATTTCAGGAAAAGGGTTTACTTAAACACATTTACTCAGAATCACTTCCCGAAAAAATTTCTGTGTGTCCGTCTGTGGTCATTTGAAAAGATTGCCTCCCTCAATTCTCAACCTTTTTTCAAATTTCCTGAACTGATTTCCTGTTTGTCTCGGAAAGACCATTTTTGGCCTAAAAAGCCCCTCAAAAGCAGGCAAAATATGATCAAATCGTGTCACACTTTTACGTTTCAAAATATTGAACTATTATCTACGCACCACTGGTTTTGTTCGATGTTTGGATTTTTCTTCATGGGCGATTACATGGGTTGATTATTGAACAATATGCCAACAGTGAGTAGGTAACCTACCTAAAAAAAATTGGTTTACTGGGCCGTTTATTGTATAAGACACGCGAATATTGACCCAAAACCTATCTGGTATCCCGCAATTTTACACCCGGCTACGTCTTCATTCCTTCTGGCTTGACAACCGGCTCAAAGACGGACGTTAACATTTATTTACGCAGAAAAGAGCGCATTGCTCAGTAAAGGCTAATGTTTATAAGGGCGTATTGCGGAAAAAGGGGACAGCCCACATGGGATGTGATTGATGGCACAACAATATCAACACAAGGGGATAAGATGGAGATATTGATTTAGAAGAATGGACGTATGAAGAGCGGTGAGGGGCCCAGGGTAGCGAGCGTGTTGAGGCTGAATGAGTGCGACAGGGCTGGAAAGGAAGAAAAAAACCCGTGGCCCGAATGGTAGGACACGTGAGTGGGTGATTGCGACTCTGACAGGTGAAATATTGCGATTCGATCCTGGAGAAAGGAGAGCTTGGCGATGCCGACCACGGAGAAGGCAGAAGGCATTTCATTTATCAACAGAGAAAAGAGAAGAGAGCAAAGAGAGCCGGCAGAGAAAGAGAGTGAGAAAGTGAAGGAGAGAAAAAGGAATCAGGGTGTCTTTCAATTCATATTCTCGAGGCCGCTGCTCACATCCATTACCGGCTAAACGTTTGTCGAAAACAACGAGAAAGAATGACAACTCCATATATGATCTGTCAAATCTAGAAAGGAATGAGTAATGTCCCCCAACGTAGGGCCCCAACGTTGATCCTTCACGTCCTTCCCTACAGCCGGTAATATCTAGCAGGCACCCTATTTCAAAACCAACTTGTCCATTTTGCTTCATAGAGAAACCCCTATAAGGTTATGGCTGTGCTCACCTCACCGCATCAGCTCAAGAACCGTAAAATGTGAGCATACTACTTCTTACGCAAGGATAGGTGTCTTACGATGGCGCACACTCCTCTGAATTCACGGCTGATGAACATTAAAAAAACATGTTGATTCGGAAATAGTGAAAATTGCAATAGTGTGCCGCAATATCGGCGACAGATGCGTTCTAGCCTGCGCCCCTAATTACTGACTATCACAACAGCTCGCATTTGGTAGTTGGTAGAAATAGACCTATCCTTATTTTTGCGTATGACGCAGCTTAATTTCAGGTGGGATTCAAAATTGGCGAAATAATTTTTCTGTATTGTTAATCTAAGCTGCTACAAGTCCGAATACGATGGATTTTATCCAATGTTGTATGCAGGTATCGGCTATCAAAATAGGTATTGTACTGTGAATCACATTTGCACCACCTTGTTTAGTAGATCAAGGAGTTCTTACGTTTTGGTCGAGAATCCTTTAGCGAGATTGGGATGACAACCTTTTGGTTCCTCCTTCGATCGTCTGGAAGATCAAAGCCGATCTTCATGTTCGGATGTGGGGTCCGGCGTTAAAACTTTTGTGGGCGGTCTCAATGAATTATATATGTGTTCAGGGCAGGTTTATTAGGATGGATTGGTCGTCAGCCGAAAGTCCAAAGTAACCATCCGCACACACCTCAGCTCACCCTTCAGATTAATACCATTTATTCCCCTTGAAGTTGCCTTGTAGACCCCAATCGTCTCGTAGTCAACAGTTCACAGAGATAGATTTAGCAATTCAGCTGACGATGTGTTCACGCTCCGCGTACAACCCTTGATTTATCCACGTCAGAATCTCGTCGATGGCTTTAAATAGCATATACTATGATTTTCGCGCTTGGCAGATGCCGTATCGAAAACAAGCGTTATGATTATTATTATTATTATTATTGGTGGTGGTATTTAAAGTCTTCTGCTTCCTTGCTCTCGTGGATATGTAAATCGTCCAGACACTATCATACTGAATGATTATTCAGTCACATCAATAATGTGCGGTTAATCAGATGCGCCATGCTTGGAAATGCTTACGAAGGTAGGACCTTCCTATTCAGTCTTCAGTGCTTCACATCTGCGATTGGAGTGAACATTGCCTCCAATGGACCTTCATCATCTACCTCCACTGTGCTTAGTAGATCGTCTGTTCATTTCCTAGTTACAAATTTCAATGATTGATTTTGCTGTCTTTGACTTTGCAAAGGCTAACTTTGGGTACTTATTGATACTCCGCTCGGCTCCGTAAATTTCTGTTCGTACTGTCAACCCCGTAATTCTGTATGAAAGCTGATAATATTAAAAAAATTTCTTTCAAAGTCGTAACCTAAACGAAAATGTGAAAAAAGGCGCATAAGATGCTGGTGGAAAAAATTTAAATGTTGTTTGCGGTTTGATCACGTATTTCATCTTCAAAATGATGTTTTATAGGAATATCGAGGTAACAATTTCATAGAGCTGCGAACCTTCGGTTGATAATGAAGCAATTTTTAACGGTTAATGATGGTATGAAAACGAACGAGATCGACCCATATGCAAGTATACTGCAATAAATACTCAAGATCGCAGGGGGCAATAGGTGTACGGTGGGAAGAACACATTTTCGCTAGCTGAGCCCCTTATGCGAAAGAAAATTCTCGAGTTTTCGGCTGTCAAAAAGAATACAGAAATAAATAAAACCACTTTATTGACATGCTAGCTTGACCGCCGACCGTCAGCCATCAAGGGCATTTCCCTGAGAAGGACGTAGCAGAACTGACCCTTTTCAATCCTAATTTACAGCAGGAAGCAACCCTTGTGGAGGGTTCAACCCCTTCGCTCAAACTCGTTCACTTGTATTCTCGATGTGGAGGCGGTGGAGGTGCTGCTTTCCGCCTTTCTTGAGCTCCTCTTCTCGCCCTTACACTCTTCTGTACACTCATCCCCCTTACGTGCCACCCCTACTCGCGCAGGATTGTTAATTTTGTTTGCTTCCATCCCTTTCGCCGATGTGCCTCGGGATATTTTTTATAATTTCTTTTTCGAAAAATTCCCTCAAGGGTAGTGAAAAAGTTGCTTGGGTCAAAGGATTGAGAATGGGAAACGATTTGTTTTTTTGACGGAGAACGAAGCGACGAATGGGCAGGGGTCTTCAGACGTTGAAAAATTCATTCCAAGGGGCAGACTGGTCATCATATATTCAACCTGAAGGGAAAGAAACGCTAAAAGGGGAGGAGGCATTTATTTTCGTACGTTTCTTCGCTAGCTAATGAATACGTCTGAAACCGGAAGCCGTAATGGACGAAGCCGAACCCCGACCTCATGCATCATTTCGGGGAGGACTATTGATTGATGTGCCCCCAACCTTGCCTTTGAATCAAAATGCAGAATGCCTTCCCAGGCGTGAGACAATAAAAAATAATGTGTTTTACCAGTGCTATTATTTGAAATAAAAACCCGTTTCAAAAAATTAAAAATCTCTCAAATATATTCGACAGTTCAGAAGAAAATCCTGGATTGGATTTCACCATCTTACTATGCTTGTAACCTACCGACGCCTGGTGTGCGAACTGGCTTTTGTTAATCTGTAGGGGGAGACCGGGGAGCGTAGGCACATTTATTCGGTTTTTGAATTCGTGATTTTTTCGCTAGATACTGATTTCAGGGTGCTGTTAGCTTTTGCCTAAAAAACCTGGCAGGACACGTAATTCAGGAAAAGCTTTTAAGGCCCGTATTCACAACACTTCCTATGCTTAAGGGCCGCTCGATGCGCCAGCACTTCCTTTGCACATTTCATTGGTCAATTTCGAAAAAAACAAACATTCCGTTACCATAAAACTCGCATGGTATGGAGACGAGCATAGAAATCTAGGTACTGTCAATCGCAACCACGATTTTCGAGGTTCCAATTTTAAGGTAGCAATTGAGCAGCCTTGAAATTGGGACCTCGAAAATCGGAATGTTTGTTTTTTTGAAATTGACCAATGAAATGTGCAAACGAAGTGCTTGCGCATCGAGCGGCTCCTTATGCCTAGGAAGTGTTGTGAATACGGCCCTAAAACCTACTCACCCATAGAAAACATTTTTCCGAAGAGCTTTCAACATGCCGATTCGGCCCGCACGGGTAAGTTGGCATACCTTTTGGTTTATGTTGGCATACGCCTGGAAGGATGAGGTAAACAACTGCGTAATGCTAATTTTAACGAGGAATTTTATTGCGATAGTGTCTCTTCCCAAACAAAAATTGTAAAGGGCCAATTTCTGACGAATAGGAAATGGGACGAAATAGAGACGAATCCCTCTAGTCGACAAGAAATGTTAGTTGCTGCGACATTTGATATGGTTCCTACAACTATCCTAAGAGACAGCCTATTTAGAGACCAAAGTGACTCCCTTTATTGAGGAATTGTAAAGTGAATTCATTGGGACGTTTATGAAAATGACCCTTGAGAGGCATGACAATGATATTCTCATGTTCTCAAATCTAATGCTTTTGCCACCAAAGCAGCCTCAACCAGGGAAGACGGACCCCCATTATAAGTATGTTCATTACAACTTTACTTGACGACTAACTAGCCGGATAATTTTATTACCTCAAACTCTGACAGCATATGGATTGGCACTTATTCATGGATTGAAATTTCATTTCAGGAATCTTGAGCGCCATGTGTTGGTGCCAGTAGCTTTCCAAAACGCCATAATATTATGAACAAAAAACTTCAGCTGTACAACATCAGATTTGCGATCCAGTTCATTATCACGTGTCGATTTTCTGCCGAATTCAACTCCTCAGGTGAAGTGCAAAGTGAAGTTGTGAAGTGAGTGGCTGCTGTAGCTGGTTGAAAAGAGAAAAAAATAAATAAATAAATAAAAAGTGCGGTCGAAGGGGAAGTTGGGAAAAACCTAATCTGTGGCAAAAATGAAAGGAGTCTGCGGGGCGCAACATAATCCCAGGGAAGAGGCACGGACAAGAAGATATTGGGCTCAAAAATTATTAATGAGCCGAGATAAATTCAGCAGGTTATAGGGGAGAAAAGACAATGGTACCGGGAGCCACGGCAAAAACATAAATAATAGCGGCAACGAAGGAAAGAGCGAGAGGGAAAGAGATGGGAAGAAATAGCGAAAGCGAGAAAAAGGAGAGCTACGGAGAGGAGAGAGAAAGAGATAGAGCCCATAAAATATCTGCCCAGGAGCGGAGGATCCCCTTCCTATTCCTTCTTGTGCCACGGCCCGTCCACCCACCCCCCTCTCACACACCCTACGGTCCGACTCCCTCTGATATGGAAAAAAGGAACTCACGCAGGTTTTGATTATTCTAACGCATAAAAAGGGTTGAAACAAAGATAGCGGATGTGACATATACGGACGAGGGATTAGCTCGGGAAACGGAGGCCTCACAGCTCCTTCTCTGCTGCTCATCGCATCCCCTCGCCCCTCCGACCATAGCTGATTCTCCTCTTCCTCCATTCGGTTCTGGCCGAAGACAAAAGAGGGCTATAGGAAATTCAGCGTGAAAAGGGAGAACGTGGGAGTACAGCAGGAGGCTGTGAGAATGCGATCCGGCCTGGCTTATTGGGAAAACTCCGCTGATTCTGGGTTTACACACGCCCACTTGGCAGTCTAGTTGACTGAAGCCAGTGAGCTGGCGCCAACCAGTGGGACTCCAGTAACTTGTACTGGCGTCCGGTCACTTTAAAGGAAAGTATAAGCCCAGTTATCGTGGCGGTTATTGATCGCCTGCTCAAAATTGCCCTCCATGATAATATCAGGATAGATATGTTTACAGTTTTAGTTTTTTCTATTTCATTTTTTTCTGGCCTCGAAATTGAAGTGATTTGAGCGTGGTAGGTCTTGAAATCTTCGTTTTATCGTGCAGAATGCGTAGATATTTTTCTTATGCCAGTTACTTAACGTATTTCGATTTTAGGCGGGTTTTAATAGCAGAGTGATATTTTTGGTCCACACAGCCTCAAAAGTAGTCCAAATACTATCAATAACTTGCGTATTAAAATATGGAAGTATTGTGGGTTACCTACTCCCAACTGGTTTTAAAAGCCGTCTTGTTTAACTCATTCTGGCGACACTTTAGTAGGCACCCACTGTATTTAAAACGGACAGAAATGAAAGTAGTTAGAAGTGAGGATAGACAGGAGACTGGGGAAAATGGACCCTCGTCGTGAAGAGGTGGTGAAGTGCCGGAGAGGGCGACGAAAGGGTTCGGGACGGATTAAAGATTCAAATATCTGCGGAGTGCGAGGACGAGGTAGAAGGAACTTCGAGTCAGGGGCAGGACGAAGGGGGAGAGCGAGATAGAAAAGCGGCCGATGGCTTCCGGGGTCGACCTGAAACTGGAGATACAGGCAGGGCAACTGTGCAAGAATTCGAGGAAGGAGGTGAGTAGTAAAAGTCAATAGAGAGAAGGAATGACACTTTGCTTAATGGGCAACCTTAAATATTCAAAGCCTCCGAGCTGGACCAGCTTCCCCGATTCATGTGCACATCCTCACGCACAAAGCACAACGAAACTTCGCATACATTTCACGCGGGAGACATCACACGAACAGTGCCCCGTCGCTTTCCTTTCTCTTCCGTCATGTCACGACTCCACAGGCAGCGGTGGCATTCTGGAAAATTGGGATTTCTTCGTTATTCAAAAACACGTCTACGGTATTTTTACGCGAGCCAGAAATAACGAGGGGAACCAAATGAGGAGACACGCGATCACATTGTCTTCATACGAATATCCGCGTTCGGCGATATTGCCATTTTCAGGAGCTGGTATTTTACGAAATAAAAAATTAGGTTGAATAAAAGTTTGCTTTCTGTCAAAATTTATGACATCAACCGGGCCTAACATGAAAAAGGCACTTTTCTGAGAAGGAAATACTGAAACAATGTGCCTCCAGGAGTCACAAATATTCCACGGCTGGGGGGATTTGAACTCTAGAGTACTGGAGTGTGGACTGATAACCCATAGCGCCTGAGGCCGCTCGGCCACACCGGAAAACACAAATTGGTATTTTATAACGAATATTGGCTCTACTTCGACCGGAGCTAACTCCAGTTATTATTATATGAATGGAATGTAATTTCAGTTGAAAAAATGACAATTTCCGGCGATACATGCAACTTGGTTCTTGAAAATGCTAGCTCCTGCTTCTTTAGGCACTACTTCCAATGATATTACATAGGTATTTTAAAAAGATTAAGTATTCTACGTTATAAAATTATAGAAAATACTGAAATACAGTCCATAGCAGGTACCAAAGATTTTATTCAGTTTTATTGGAAATGGTCAAACCATCAGCTGTAAAATCAACTGGAAATTTAACTTGATTCCTAAACTCTTTGCGGATTTAGCCAAACTCGATTCACCTTTGAGGATTTTCCTATATTAGGTTTCATCTCATCTTCACCTCACGTACATCTTCAACAAAGAATCGTATCAAAGATGGGCCTCTACATCGCTAGCCCTTGTCTTCAATGCGGAGGGCAGCAAGGGATGAGTTAGGGGCGTAAGTGTCGTTAACTAGGTTCAGTCGAGAGTCAAGGGCGAGAGAATATAGAAGAGCTGCAGCCTGACAGAGGGTAGGTGGACGGGTATAGCGATCGGGGGCACGTCAGGGCCAAGGAAGTTTAATAACAAGGAGTTAGGGGTTCCCAAGGTGATGGAGTAAAGGCTTCGGTAGGTAATTCGAAACCACATTTGCATATATTATTGATCCCTCGGAGCGAAGGGGTTAATCAGTACCTAAAGGGAGCTTACAGAAGCCTCACCCCTACCTTGCATTTTCTTTTTCAAAAAGGTGCTCGGTACTTCTCTGAGCTCAACATGCCACTTCTAGTGCTCTCAGGAACCGATCCACAGGGGGTGATTGGGTACCTAGAGTTGCTAATAATGATGGATGAATATTTCAGCAAGTGTTGTTCCCATTATTGAGATTAGACAGTGCGGTACAACTCAATGATGGGGGCTGGAACACCCACGTATAGCATTTTCCAAGCCGAATAGAGAATGCCAGAAACCAGTCTGAGAATATTTCAAATCAAATTGAGAATTTCAGCTTTTTTTGTCAACTCGTTACTCCTCTATTCATCATGAGGGTAAGAGGTTTAGAATTAACCCCTGGACAAAAGGAGCAAGGCGTTTACTACATAACGTAAGTACTGGACAGAAGACAGTTTTATTCGTCCATCGCAATGGAATTTTTTCAACTTACTACAGCCAAGATCTCCGAATTGAAAATAAATTAAATTTCGTTGAAGTCCGTCTGTATGGCCGAGATGGTCGGACGTAATATGTATATTATACCCTATCCCCTGCCACTGGTACCAAATGTCATGGCAACATTCGAGCAAGTTCATGGATGAGGAGGCGATTAAGAATGTAAAACACGACGTTATGATCCGTGAGTTCGACGGCCCGCACCCCTCGCTCATTGCCAAAGGACAGCTGATACTTTCCCCCATAAAAATAGTCCCTCTCCCTCCATAAACTCTCCAGCTCACCCACTCGTCCTAATCTTCCCCGCACTTGGTACCCGACTTTTCCCTTACTCGCCGGGAATATGCTAAATGTTTCGGAAGATTTCCAAACCGCTCGGTTATCTGAAAACAGAAACCCAATGGTTTATAAGAAAGAAATACTTTCCAGCCTCGTCCTCGTGTTTCCGATACAAAACGTTCTGTCCCCCCTCACCGAGAAATCCCAGCCCTCAATAATCGTTTGGAAAAAGCGGAAAAAAGAAAATATTAACTCCGCCCCTCACAATCATTTATGATCCGGCCTTTAAACGTTTTTTAACAGTTGCCTCCGTAAGTATCGATTTATGAATTATTTCTCAAGAATGAACGTTCGCATCCAGACTCTATGTCAACTAATGGTTATGTTCGTGGAACCACGAAGGAATTAGACTCACCAATTGATTTAAGACCTCACAGCTTCCGGTGAGCGATCGATTTTCTCCTTGTAGTAGCTTTCTTTCCTATAATTTACAATTATTGAAAACCCTCTACCAAACTACACCTTCTCATCTTATCCTAGAATCCCTTGTTTACCCAATATTCTCGTAAAAAGTATCGGATACAATAATCTGTCGTCGTTTATGGATGACAAAAAGTTAGTGAAATTGTACCACGTCGCAAAACCCCTAAGCGCGTTGCCAAAAGTACCTAAATACGACTTTATGAATACTGAGCTAAACTGAAACTCAATTGTTAACTGCTACTCAAACGTAACACCAAACTTGAACTCAAACTGAAACTGGCACTGGATTGAAACTGAAACTGACACTTGATTGAAACTGAACTCAAACTGTTTAATTTAGTCATACTCGAAGTCCAACGTAAACTCAAACTGGCACTGGAATGAAACGGAACTCAAACTGTTAAGTTCAGTCAAACTCGAAGTCAAACGTAAACTCAAACTGAAACTGTAACATTAACCCACTTGCGCTACTATCGAGAAATTTCGAAGACGAAATTGTAATCAAACCGCTTTTAGGATTACATTTTAATGCGCCCCTTCTATTAGTTATCCAAAACGACCTTACACGCCCTTTAGATCGAGACAATTTCTTGACTTACTAGACGATAACTTGCACCCTTTCACTCTTCTAGCCTCACCGTTGGATGAAAACGGCCCAATTGTCCCAAACTAAGCTAATGCATACCGGCAGCTATACAAATATTCGTAAGATGCTTAGAAAACTTGAGACATTACACGCACATGTTGCAAAAATGGAGTGCACAAATGCGGCCATAAATTGAAGAGCACGTCTAGAGAAAGTTTTGAATAAGTCTCCCCCAGGCCTTTGATATACTATAGCAATTGTTCAAAATGGTGATTAGCCTCAAACTTAATAATCCGACTCGTAGCATCATGGGCCACCTGTTCCTATTTTTCTAACATCGTTTCATGCGGTACACTCCCACCTCTGAAATTCTCGGAAATTATCTTTGACAACGCACGAATTGTTTTTCCAAATTTAATTTTTGCTGAAATGAGCAGTGAAACTATGTGTATTAAAGATGTTCAATTTGAATGACCGACAGAAGTTTTTGCTAGGATTCCAACGGGTGGAAAAAGAATTCGTAGCTTTGGTAGGTCATGTATATGATATGTTCTAACGCTACGAATCCTGTTTACAACCGTTGGAATTCTAGCAAAAACTTCTGTATGTTATTCAAATTGAACATCTTCCAAACACATAGTCTCACGGCGTATTTCAGCAAAAATTAAATTTGGAAAAACAATTCATAATACATAATGTTTTATGATTTATTTTAATAGTATATTATGTTTTAAAGTGAATTAAAAAAACCTTGAAAAATTCAGAAACGGCTTGCTGAAACTGCTGTAGACCCTATATGGTTACACCATCGTGATGGTATCATTCGATTCAGCATCCAAACATGTACAGAAAATTGATTGTATCGCAAATTGTTTTGAAAATACGAAATTGTTCCAGTAGAGAATTCTGACGACGGAACTCAAACTGGAACTGGAACCCAAACTGTACCTAACACAAACTCGAACTTGAACTCTGAAACTCAAACTGAAACTCAAACGTAAACTCAAACCTGATCTCAAACTCAAACTGTGAGAAGAGTGAAAGGATGCAAGTTATCGTTTATTAGGCGAAGAAATTATCTCGATCTAAAGGGTGTGTAAGGCTGTTTTGGATAACTAATTATTAAAAAAATTAGGGGCGCATTAAAATTTAATCCTAAAAGTAGTGTAATGGCAATTTCGTCTTCGAAATTTCTCATTAGTAGCGCAAGCGATTGGAAGCAAGAAGAGCTTCTTTTTGATTAATTGTTTATTATGGAATAATTTGCTTAGCATCGATGTTATCATTGATATTCTGTACTTTGGCATTTTTTTAGTTGTTAGTAAAAAACCCAGTGATAGGGAAATTCCGTCCCGACTTGGCTGAATAAAGAACGGGCGGTGATAATTACAGAGAAGACGCACCCTTTGTCTTTGTCATAGGATTACGTTCCAGCGAGTAAGAAATTCTGGAAAGCTATACTATTAAGCCAAACCATGGTTCTTACCATCTTATTTTCAACCCGTGGATAACTGACTGTTACATAATATGCAACATATTATGTCAGTCATTTCCGTCTGAAAAAGAAACATTCACCATCTTTCAGGGCTTAATTCACTGTTTGAAAATAACTTCGGCGTACAGAAATATAGCTAGAAACCTTCGGCTTTAATTACGTTCTATTTACAGTAACTAAACCATCAATATACTACGTCTGATACGCCTCAGTTTAACCATCAAAATACTCATTATTTTTTATCAACCAAATTCTAAAAGAAAGGTTGCTCAAATTGACCTGTCGTAGGGTTTTTATTGTTATTTTTTTGTTATGCATGATCAGATTTCAAAAATTCTTCAACCGAAATGTCGGGTGGGTCCGAGGAGTAAAACCACTATTACTTCTCTTTTTTCAAGGAGGGTTTCTTTGGCACCATTTGAAAGCTCGAAATTTCGTGCCTGACAGCTTGTTTTTCATTGTCTGACACTTTTTCCTACTTTTTTCGAAATTATTTTTTGTAACAATTTTTCTATCATTAGTGCCGGTTTATCAATCAATCCATTTAAAACTAGATTTGTCCAAGGACTCTTGCACTACGTTTCGCCTATTTTCATTGACCGTTATACCGAAAATGTCTTGGAAAATAATGAATGCATGCGTTTTCGGATAAATTTAGCTTTAAATAAAGTGATAAATGGGACCTCGATCATATACAACTCAAATCTCTTCCTAATAAATCATACTCAAAATTACTATGTGGCACAGGCAGACATGAGATTATGGGGCAGTTTCACACCAATCGCACCGTATTATACGACGGGGACTCCTAGCATTCACCGCGGGATTGATTATCTCTTTTAATATTTTTTTCCCTCAAAACATAAATAAACCTCATGCTTCGAACAAATAACCCCCACCCTGCACAGTGCCTCACTATACGACGAAAGTAAATAACTCTATGATACCTACCGTAATAGGCTATTGACGAGAGAAAAGTTGCAAAAGTCGGAAAGGTCGGCCCTTTTTGGTTGTGTAGGTTGTTCTCCCCTCGCCACAATCCTTTAGCTGTATCTTGGTTCTTTTTTTTCCTTGAAACCGGGTTCCCGTCGGAGGTGGTGGTTTGCGGGAGTCGGACAATTTACAATGCAGGAAGACTGTCCCAAAAGCTATTAGGAAACTCGGAGATGTGTAAAATAGGTTACGCTTGGGCGGCAAGCTTGACCCTACCTCTAGTTTGCCTCCTGGGCCGCCTTTCTAGACTTCACCCTCACGACTTCTTGGTTTATTAGGATGTCGCCCCCTGCACGCCCATTATCCCTTGACTCCTGCACGTTCAAGCCCTTCGAAATTCAGACCGACCTCTTGTTTCTCGGTAGTCGCACTCCCTAAACCTTTATTCTTCGTTTTCGGGCTAATTTGCGCACAGGGCTTCCCCAATTTCACAACGTCGATTCACCGAAGCTGCGATGATAATTCATCCTAAAAATATTAGGATATATTATTTCCGATGGCAAAAGGTTGCTGGGAAAATATCACTAGAGTCTTCAGTCATTCTTGGTAACGCGGACGGTCCATTCTGCTTGAAAAAAATCTGCGAAAAACTCAGATTGGGGAACCGGCAGAAGTTAAATCATTGTGTTATTCATAAAAATCATTCAAAATTTGGAACGAAATGTTCGTCTCATCAAGTTTCCCCGATGACCTTCTGTCTTAGAAGGTGGGATAGGTAGGGACCATTAGATGAAGTTTGAACCGCCAGGTAACCTCCAGAATCACCCTTATCCCTCAAATAATACGAGATGGGGTGGAGGGGGTGGGGGGTTGGAGAAAAATCGATCCGGCGTCGATTCGGCATCCGAACAGGAAACAAAATGAAAACAGATTGCACGAAGGGCTCGGCGTTACGATTCCATTGCGGCGTCGCCCCCGTCGACGGCCGCTCTTCCGTTCGGAAGCTTTTAAAAGAGTGATATTGATTATGATGGCACTCATCGGGGATGACAAACGGGAGGCTGAATCCCTTCGGCGCTACTTTCGACGGGTAAAGCGAAAACTGGCGGCGGGGCGAGAGGTCCTCATTGCCGCATGGCAAATGTATTACCATGTAGAATTCGAAAGGGCCTAGGGACTCCGGGTGACTTTAATAAAGGACGATTTGCCTCTGAGAATGATGATGACCTCGTATTTGTCAAAGGAATTGCGAGAACCCCTCTGCCCCCGGTCCGATTCAAATTCCGCGCATCATGAGCTCGTTATCCGTCTGACTGATATATTGCATGCGTTTTCTCCCGCCTCTCGACGGCCGTATCGCCTACCGCCCGCCCGTTGCCGCCGCTGTGCGGCCTTCTGCAGCCTCCTGATCCGCTGCGAACTTTGGCCTATCGCCGCTCGCCCGCGTACCGATGCGACAAACTTTGCTTCTATTTGATGAGCCTAACCGATCCACCATCCCCCCACCCCTTTTACTTCCGAATTTACTGAGTACGTGGAAGTATGGTAAGAGAGAGATAGAGAGATTTACAGCTTCCCAGAAACTGCATAAGCACATCACACTATTTAGATTGGAGATACATATCGCACATTGAGAATAGTAGCGTGACAAGTCCAAAAAGTCAAGTTTTGAGTTAAACTCACAGGCAGATTAATCTCAACGAGCTCTACAACTAATTAGTATCGTTACAAGCCTAGTTTCAATCGTTATCACTTGGGATCGCTGGATCCACTTCTACCTGAGTCGAGGTGGGGGCAGTGAGTATAGAAGTAACTTATATACATACTGAATGGTGGCCTCACATCAGGATAGCAATGTGATAACACCGGCGAGCCAGTCGCAGCCAAGACATCGTACATGGATGACAGGAGAGCACACTGCCATTTTCGAGTTGTAACACTCTTTTTTACTTCCATATTTACAGAGTAAATGGAAGTATTGGAATCGTCCTAAAATCGAGAATCGGAACGGAGCTTCAGAAAAAACTTTTTCTTATACACATTTACTCAGAATCACTTCCTGAACAAGTGTCTGTGTGTCCGTCTGTCCGTGTGTCCGTCTGTCTGTCTGTCCGTCTGTCTGTCTGTCCGTCTGTCTGTCTGTCTGTCTGTCACTTGTTCTGAAGGCGATTCTGAATAAAAATAGAGAAATGAGAAGGAATTCTGGTTCGAACCACTGATCCGATTTTCAATTTAGGACGATGCTATTCTTCCAATTGCTCAGTATACATGAGAGCAGTAAGAACTCGATGGTTCTGATCGTTTTTTCGAATAAAGTACAGTAGAACAAACTGATTATTCTGTCCACCAATTAGCGAATAGTTTCATTAATTTCGCATAATTATTCTTCTTGATGAATTGTTTCTCGGATTCGGCTTTATTGAGACTAATTTGATGTCTCGTCAAGTTGTAAAAGTTATAGGAAAAGTTCCATCGTGATAGCCCGGAACGGGCCGGCTATTTTTTAATCACAATAAAATGGTAAATTCGAAAGCATTAGAAAACTTCTGAAAGTCATATTTAAACGGAAATAAAAATGAAAAGTTTTCAAACGATGGAATCCGCTGGCCATTGTATTTCGTGACCATTATGGAATCGTTATACGTCAAAACTTTCCTGCCCCTCTTTGCAGTTAATAAAAGTTACGATTTTTCTCGGTTGGATCATCCAATCCGGGAGCATATTGCTCCGCCTAATATCCCTTAAATATGATTATCATTAGGAAGGAACACATTGGAAAAGTTATCACCCTCCTTCGGCCGTAAAAAAATATAAAAAACCTCCCAAAAAAAGTTTTAATTTGGAAAGCTGCGTTTCACTCCGGCGTCCGCCCACCAGCATACACCGCCACAGTTTGAAAACCATCACGAGCCTCCCCGTGCGATAGGTACCCTACTCGAAGCGAATAAAAATCTATGGGGTAAGTTATACCTTTGGGAAATGGCTGAAGAGGTTGCCCAAAGGAACAGTTCTCGAGAAGGGGGAACGGAAACCAACTTCATTTCTTCGTCGAGTTAATTAGCAAAACGTATCATAGGGCTCCTTAATGACTATTTGTATCCGTTCAATTACCGGCATCGGGTTCGAGTGACGGAATGTGGAGTGGGGTTCACACCTCAGTTCCGTGCATGTTTGTACAAACGTGCTGTTAAGTTCTGCCATGCTGCGGTCGAGCCTACTAAGCAGGTAATCTCAACTTGCCGAATTGGGGAGTTGTTCACGCAATTCAGGGAGGACAATGGAAAGAGGGGCGATGGAATGTGGCCGGTCTTTATGCAGAATGAAAGGTTTCAGCGTATTTCCTAGGAAAGCCGTAAGTAACAGAAAAAACGTAGGTAACACACAATACTTATACTTATGAATCAGTTTCATTTTTTGGAACGTAAATTTTTCATACAAATTGATCATATTTTGACTACCAAAAGGTTAGGGTGAGAGCACCAGTTATTGGCCACTTGAGGGTACCTCTTTCTGTAATGTAATCAAAGTAAATTCTTTTCGGTTATTTTTTGATTTTTGGAGGGGTAAACATTTCAAGAATGTGATCCGATTCCAATTTTTCCTGAATTTATGGTGCAAACTATTGGTTTTTGAAGCTTTTTGGAATGAGTTTTTTTTTCACAATAAGTTTGTATCAGTTATTGGCCACCTCATTGATATTATTATTGTGCGTTAAAAAATCTAAAAACTAGTCGAATGCGGATGTAAATAACCCCAGATTGCTCTACGACAAAAAACAGAGAGAGAAAATAGGATAGTATTGTAAACAACCTCGGACGGCAGACGGCGGACGGATTCAAAATGTTTATTGCAGATTCGGATTCTACACCCCTTGAAACGTAAACCAACAAATTTTCAGGAGGTGTTAAATTTTTTTTCCTGACCCATTACAAAGGTTCATTTCTTAGAAAACTGAACCAAAATGTTTGACCTTAGTTTTCACTGGTGCTTACACCCTATATGGATCAAAAATGTCAAAACACTGGTGCGTATATAGCACAGAATACTTCCATATTATTGGAGGCAACATTTTCAACCAAATTGATTCTTCTACTGATTCGGAGCCAAATGTCCCAAAACCCAGCTGCATTCGAGCTGAAGAACGTCTGCCCCCGAAAAACACAGAATCACCCCCCCTATCCGATTGATGGTGGAGGGGGTTAGAAAAGGCATTGCTGTGATTGGTCGAGGTGGTGTCGGAGTTGAAACACGTGGTTGAATACATTTGGTAGGGGTTTCCAAGCCACGTTCCCATGTTCTTCCAGCCTCCGTCGGCCAGGAATAGTCGGATAGTTTGCGGCAGACTTTAAAATCTTCTCTCTTCCGACCAGCACCTAGTTATAGACATTTCTGGAAAAGTCGGCATGAAAGTTCCCAGGCGATAGTGACACGTGTTGCCGCCATGAGTAGATGGCACTGTTCCGTGTTAGCTCAGCAAGAAGTGTCCTATCTTTTATTGCGGAAGAAACAACTCGAAAGTATTTTAATGCGACAAATAATTTAAGTGCGGGGAGACAAGATCGCGGGCCTGGAAGTGAAAGAATGGAGTCTTCAAACCTTCTCTCGCCAAGTTAGCCTTCTTCCGGTCGTGCCGGGTTTTTTCTCGCTAGTGAGGACTGACGGCGTGAGCGAATGGGAAAAAGGAGAGAGTTACAGGCAATTCGAAGTGAGAAGGGCGAGTAGACGCGAAAGAGAAGAAGATCACGTTTGCTGGAACTAGTAAATTGAGGAGTTGACTTCTACGGGAGGAAAGAGCAACGAAAGACGTGTCACTGAGAGGTAGAGCCGCTTCGCTCAGACTTGTATGTATGTTATTGCACTTTGTAAGGGGATCCATGCCTTGGAATACAGGGAGGTAAAAGGGTGGAAACGTAGGGGTGAGAGGTTCCGCGGAGGACAGGAAGGGAGCGTGGCTGTTCCCGAGAAAGAATAGAGTTTTTAGACAAACTTTCGAGGAAAGCAGTAAAAGCTTCAGTAGGTAGAAAGTCCCTGGCTATAGGTTGGCCGGGTGTTCCCTGGCTTGCAGTTGTCATGCTTTCGGGGAGGTGAAGCATAAGGGGGGGGGGTCTGTTTGAATGCTGCCTTTTATTCACCTTTCTCTTGCCTCCATTCAACATCACCCAGGAGGTAGTAAACTGACTCTGTTCATTTCCGCATCTTCTTGGCTATGACCAGTACGCTGTACTGTAGTAAACTTTATTTCTCAATATAGAATATTTTTATGACAGCCATGTTTGTAAATACAAAAGTGGCTGATTACAAGTTACCGAATGCAGGTCCTATATCGATGGCTGGAATTCCACTGATCTAGGCGATGGGAAATTTAACTGTCATTAGAACGGTATAGTCAAAATTGAATTTTCTCAAGAAATTAAGGAAGCTGTACTCATTTTTGTTAATTTAAATCGAAATCAGGAAAAAATCTCAGAAGTGAAATAAAAGAAGAGAAAAAGTACTCAAAAGTGAAATTTAGAAGCGAGTAAAAATCGGAAATCAGTTGATGAAGCAATTACTGCCTAGGAAAGTTTCCTCGTCTTAGCATGCTATATACATCAAGTAGGTAGAGGAACCAACAAACGTTTCAAGTTTGTTCAAGCAGTAATTTTCTGGAACTATCGGAAATATGGAAGGTTTCCTAAGAATGAAAGCTCCAATAATTATTAAGGTAGATAGGTACTCGTTCAAAAATACCTTTAAAAAAACTATAGGTTGAAAATTTATGCCTACATAATTTTTTCACGCGAATTTTGAAAAAGGCAATTATTGCTGAGTCTGAGAGGAAATAGCGGGCCAAGCCCTGGGCCCATAATAAGATCGACTGTTTTCCATCCCACCCGATATCTGCCCCGTTCATGCTTCGAAGTTCGTTTCTTCAGCTTCTTAAGATTGCAAATTACTTGAACGTTACCATTTCTTCAATTTGCATTGTTGATTTCAGTCAGAAATTCCAGTCCTCTCTCCCTCGTTTTATTCCCCGATTTTCACCGCAGGAGCGAGTTACGTTGGTGTTCGAGGATGACTCGGGTACATAATAACAGTTTCCCTTCATTCCGCGTATATTATCAGCTCAAGATGAAGGAGGCGGAGGCTTCCTTATCGGAGAACTGGCCCCCAGAGAGAACAGAAACAAAGAAATTTCCCTTCTGAGGCATCCTGTTCTTCCGAAGATTGTGCCCTCGACTCTTTCTTCAGGCAATTATTCAGGTTTCATGATATGTTTCGACGCAGGTTGCCTTCTTGGCAACGAACAATTTGTCAGTGGAAAGTAAAGAGTGGTTTGAAAACCAACCTTCCAAAAGCTATTGGAGAGAAATTCGAAAATAATATACTATGCTCATGGGCTCACGGGTTGGTCTAGTGGCTAGCACGTCTGCCTAGCTGCAGGCTATACCTGAGAGTTGTGGGTTCGATTCCCACAGGTGCCATGAAAAATTTGGTCCATAGCCTTATGATTCATGTCATCCCTGGCCATCGGGGTTTTCGGAATTAAATGATATTGGAGAACTAAACCCACTCCTTGTGATGCCCTATGGGTTAAAACAATTAAACCATCATTTACATTTTATTTTTTACTATGCTCATCATTTTATGGTTGAGTTTTCATTTTTCGACCAAACGATCTGCTTTGCAGAATGCCTCAGCAAAGTTGACGAGTGTTGTTGACGTGGGTAATCTTAATGTTGCCGTAGGGGAGCAACTCCAAAATGAATGGTTATTTACCAGTATAAGCATTTTGTCTTTGTATAAGAAGAATGAACCTTTGCCCAGAATGTAAGAAGCAAAATATCGCGGAGCTTCATCTTTTTCGCCTGTAGCTTTAGTTTTAATATCTAGGCGTTAACAATGCATACATCTGGTCTTGAAAGACCTATCAAAGAATCTTCCCCAAACTGAATTAATGGTTGATTGCACTTCATGCCAAAACCTGGGAACCGGAGCTCTTTATTAGTTTGAGGTATACCTACTGCACTTCAATTTCCATGACCCTCTCAATGAATAATAACTCAGGTTCATCCCAACTTTTCAACAGGCACTCCACTTACAATGCAGCGTTCAACTATCAAGTCAACACGTAATGGAATGGTATTGCTTTTTTGGAAACTGACCCTTTCCAACAGTCTCTTGAAAATTTAAGAACGCAAAAAAGAGCTTTTTTGCCTCAATGCATCAGCAGTTGCCCAACTGCACTTTTTACGTGGGGTGCAACGTTCATGAAAAAAGATGCTTCAATTGTTCTGTTTGGTGGAATATTTAAAACAGTCAGTACTCGTACCTGCATTTATCCGGAAGATATTTCCTGTTTCAGGTAGACCCAGTTGAAGCACTTTGCCATTATTTCCTACCCCACGGCATGAAGTTGCTTGTTTGTACACAATTTCTCAGTCTAAAATACTTTTTCGTGGGAAGAGCAGATTGGAACACTACGAAGGTCTGCCAAGAAAACTAGTGAAAACAGTTGTTCTTTTGAAAGTATTAAAAAGGAAAAGAAACTTTAAAAAAAAAAGTTATTCGCAGTCGCAGAAAAATAATGTACATATGCCAATTATCTAATTAGCAACGTTTTTATTTTCTGATAGTTATATTAAAAATTCCGTGAATAATTTCATAATAATTGGGTCACTAATACCGCGTTGGCGGTGGAGATGTGCCACTTCACCAAGAAGAATTCGTGTTCTAATGTGATACCCTGTCTCAGGCAGCGGTAATGGAAACAAATCTGTGACTGAGCACGAGTACCTGGGTCAGTCGAAGTACGTGTGTTTTGGCGAGATTTCTACCAGCACCTTATACATCAGGGTTGTTCCGGATGAGCAAGAATGGAAATGGCGGGGGGGTGGACTTTGCCCCCTCGAGATCTTTCCAACAATTGGAGACCGCAAATGCCTCTTTTACTAATATAATCAACCCCTCACACGACTCTTCCATTACTTTTTTCGCCTGTGCATTAAAAAGGAGACCCTAATTACTCCTGAACACTGGCCGGGATAAATAAATCTTAAAATTAACTTAGCAGTTCTAATTGTACCTTTCGGGGACCCTTTAATATAAACGCAATTGAGATATACTGCACTCGCTAAACTCGCTCATAAATAAGAGGCACCACGCACCGGGCGCCAACAATTAAAACAAATGACATTTCTTAATTACTTATTATGACGCCGCTAATGGCGGTGCTAAGTGACGTTCGCCTCTTCTCCGAGTCGCTCCACCTCTCGGGGCTGCGCTGGCTTCTCCTTCCAATCGGGGCGCTAACTCCACGACTCGCTCCCTTTCCACAGCTCATCGGCCTTTTCGCACCTTCGCTCCTCTTTTCTCATTATTATCTCCGGCGCCATCATCGTGATAAACCAGCGCAGTCCTCTTGGGATTCGCTGCACACATTTTTAAAGCTCGAAATGCAGAGTAATAGAGAAGGAGCGAATTAAAGTCGACCGCAACTTTAACTATCCAAATTATGACGAATTATTCGGATATTACAGGCGATAACAACGCATCGACGGATCGACACCGAACGAATGGGAAAGAGGCCCAACAGATGTCCGTACTGGTAGGTGGTACCTACACACAATACACGATACACGACTCAATAGTTCCCGAATTGAATTCGCCAAACGTCGATACATCCATCATAGGTGAAGGTGAGAAAAAGAAGGCACTTTTTCATTAATTGTAAAAAACATCTTAACAAAAAATTAATCCGGAACCAAAAAGCAGGTTTGAAACCTAAGAAGTAAAAATAATTATGCAAGTTGCTTCATCAAATTCAGTGCATAAGCTACGCATGAAATGAGAGCACTGACTTCAAAGTTGGATGTTCAAGTGAGGAGTTATCCTTGGTACTCAGCTATTCAGTAGAAATGGTCTTACGATAGGTATAGTTCTTTTATCATTCCAAAAACGGCTGTCAAAATCTTCTTTTTTTTCATTCGCATATTTATTTTTTACTTTCTAGTTTTTCCAAGCTTCTTTATGGGGTCTTTTTTATTTTTTGTTAAAATTCTTTTATTTCTACCTTTTTAGTTGGGTTAGACAGTAAAAGACCAGCAGTCGTAAGCAAAATTCAACAAGAAAAAAACCTCGCGCCAGAAGCAGTTGAAATCAAGAGCCCTCTCTTATTCGCAAAAAACAGGAAAAAGGAGAAACCGCATCGAGACACCTGGGACCAAAAATTATGTTTTCTGAAATCCTATGAAACTCCTTATCCTAAGTATGTTCAACATGGCGCAGAATCCGAGAGATGTAGTCAAAAAATTTCAAACCCATGTCATCACCTTTAGCATAAAATATTGGTACCGAATGGCAGACATCCTCGACCCAGTGAAAGAATTTTAAAACCGGATCAAAATTGGATGCGTGAATAACGGTACAAACAAACCGAAAAAAGCGATATTACAAAAAATGTGGAATTTGCCTGAAGCTAATATCCACGACATCGTTGCTTTCATGCTGGGCTAAAAAAGACGCAAGTTTCTCTCAATCCCGACCCAAGAGACAAATTTAGGCGCCGAAATTCCAAAATAATAATAACTGAATTCCGCGTATTTTGAGGCATGAAATAGGGCATTTGGATAATAAGCGCACTAACAATAGAGCAAGGCTTTCATGTTGCCATGCCGTTGCTTCGTAGATATCCATTTTTACGAAGGGTGTCGACTACTGGTGGATTACCGGAATGGGAAAGAACATACTGGCTCCACAGAAACAATGCGTGCCACCCACCAATAATAAAGAACATGAGCGTTTTCAAATGTTGATAGTTTTTCTGCAAAAGGATTTCACAAGGCCTAAAAAAAAAATTGGTGTTTCAATTTTAATGCCTTACACTCTTGTTTTGGAATTTTTCAATGGCGGATCTTTGTCACGAAGATGTCAACAAATTTTCAGGTGTCGTGGGATGACGGGAAGGGGTTCCGTTGTAGTTATGTTTTCTTCGCGTGGATATTAAGTAGCAGGGGTATCTTCGGCGCGTCATTTCAAGCACTTCGAGTGGTCGAATGCATTCTATCCATGGCTCACGATTTGGATAGGGCCCAAAACCGGCAAGCGGCGAAACCGCACGAGTTGAAATCGGGCCATTCAATAGATGCATATCTGCGTAACTTAGTTACCGAAGACAATCAAAGCGAACGACTCAACCACGACGACAGATCAGGCGGCAATTTTAGGTTTCAATACGGCGGGCGGAAGACGAGACATTGTTCATTCAGAAGTTTGATTAGGTTACCGAGTCGGCGGCCTGGAATCGTGGGGAAGTGTTCGCCTCGAAGACGCATAATTTCCTACCCAGCCAAGGTCTCAAGTTATAATGATCAATCACGTATTATATTTCCTTTTGAACTGGAATCAAATTAGAGTTGAATACGCAAACGTTCCTATCCACCTCCCTTCCCAAACATTTTCCAAGACCTGAAGAGCATTCCGATTCGTTCCCCCACCCTCGTTACATTCAAGATCCGGACGATTTTCGCCTTAAGATCATGTTTGCCGTCTACTATCGTATTTGTCTGTGATTTGTGGTTGCTGAATCCTACCAAAGCGAATGACACGGATGGAATCAGACTTCAGCAGCAACGGGATACTACGAATGTACGAGTCCTAGAGATTGATATTCCTTCTCCTGACATTCATTCAATTACAGAAGCGCTTCCGCTCCCAAAATATTTAAAAATGTAAATCTTAATTGCCTACAGAATAATTACTTATAAAATTCTATGGATAATCATTTTAAGAATGCCTCAAGAACCGTTGGTAGAGCTTGCCTCGCTCTCCTGTTGCCAAGCGCAACTGGGGTATAGTGTGAGTGCGTCACCTTGTTGGTGTAATAGGCTAGTGGTCGTGAGCAGGAGATCAATTCACCGTGTCTAAGAACCAAGGCCGAATTCCCAACTTTTTCAAATTTTAGTTTTGCTGATTTGTATAATACGACCAAATTCTTCAAATTGAAGATATTGGATGGACAGAATTTTTCGTGGGGATTCCAACGAGTGGAGAACGAATTTTGTGGCACTAGTAGTTTTCGATTTATTAATAATTGGGGTAAATGTTTAAAAACTCAAAAATGTCTCACTAAAACTGCAATAAATCCTAAACGGTTAGAGCTGCCGCAGTGGCAATGGTTTCATTCGATTTGCATAAAAAAACCTATGGAAAATGATACCTCACATGCCTATGTTGCAAAAATTCCTTAAAAACACGAATTTTTTCCCACTTCAAGAGTTGTATTGGCATTAAAATTAAGGTAGGGTTCTGTCATGACGTTAGGACCAACTAGATATGGAATCTGATTTTCGGTGGAAATTTCAAAAATTTACAACTCCTTCCCCCTGAAAAACCCCGGACGGCGTACGGCGGACGGACAAAAATTGTTTATTGCAGATTCAGATTCTACACCCTTTAAAAGGTAAACCAACAAATTTTCAGGGGGTGTTAAAAAAAATTGTTTTCCTGACCGATTACAAAGGTTCATTTCTCAAGATAAATTAACCAAAAGTCTCATCTCAATTTACCATGAACCGAGCTTTCTTGATAAACTCTACCCGTAAGCAAAAAAACGTGTTCATGGCTGCACATGCATGTGCCCAAGTACCTCACGCAGTTCCATCCAGAATCCGTTGAATACAACATTTTAAGAAGGGAAGCATTACATAATAATTATGTAATATTTCAATGATTGAGAGGCCGTTCGGCACCTAAGAAAAAAACACAGTTCATTTTTCGATTGCTAAGACAAACTTCACGATATATCGGTACTCCTTAAACTCAGAATTTAGTTGTTATTATTCTATAATTTCAGTATAAATTTGTATTTCAGAGGGGGATTTAGAGAAACGTTTTTTCAATCCGGCAAAAAATAATCATCCTCTTTGCTTTATAAATACTTACCTATCTATCTTTTCAACGCAGCAGATCGTTTAATTCCGTTAAATTCACCATTTAATCTATTCTTAATCACCTTCATTATTAACTGAATAATTATAATTATTAAATTCTCTGAATAATGAATGAAACTAAAAATGCCACAGAATCATTGTTAAAGCCTGACTCGCTTTCATGTTGCCAAGCGCAACTGGTCGTAGTGTGAGTGCGTCACCTTGTTGGTGTAATAGGCTAGTGGTCGTAAGTAGATCAATCAACCGTATCTAAGAGCCGAGGCCAAATTCTCAAATTTTTTCGATTTTTGTTTTGCTGATTTGTGTAATTCGACCAAATTCTTTAAATTGAAGAGATGATTGTGGGGATTCCAACGAGTGGAAAACGATTTTTGTGGCTCTAGTCGTTTTCGAGTTATTCAGAATTGTAGAAATTTCAAAAAACTCAAAAATGTCTCACTAAAACTGCAATAACTCCTAAACGGTTAGAGCTACCGCCGTGGCGATGGTTTCATTCGATTCGGCATAGAAAAATCTATAGAAAATGATGAGTCACATGCCTATGTTACAAATTTCCAGAAAAGCACGAATTTTTTACCTCTTCAACAGCTGTTTTACTGGCCTTAAAATTAAGGTAGGGTTCTGTCGAGACGTTAGGACCAACTAGATACGGAACTTGATTTTTGGTAAAAATTTCAAAATTTTTCGATAACTCCTTCCCCCTGAAAAACCCCGGACGGCGGACGGCGGACGGACAAAAAAATTCTATTGCAGATTTGGATTCTACACCCCTTGAAACGTAAACCAACAAATTTTCAGGGGGTGTTAAAAATTTTTTTTTCCTGACCGATTTCAAAGGTTCATTTCTTAAGAAAAATGAACCAAAATCAGTCAGACCTTTCCCCTCCCCATCACACAGACCGTCTGGACAGACCGAATCTTTCGCAATTTCGACATGCAAATTGATTGATAATTTTTTCAAGAAAGAAGTTTCCATAGATGAATAATAACAAACATTGAAGCGGGTTTGCCAAAGTGAACTTATCCATAGGATCAGCCAATCAAAGAATAGGGAATTAAGTGACGTGTGATACGGGCTGTCCTCTTGCTCACTCCTTCTGGGTTCCGTTGTGGCTAGCAAAATCTTTCCAGCATAACGCTGATTATTTTGTTCACTCGGCACGACTTCATACTTGGATACCTGCCTAAAATGCAAATTAGATTGCTTCGAAATTCCATGCGCGTAATGCTTATTTAAGGGCTGCCTTAACTGAACCGCGGTATCCGAGCATGGCTTATCTGCTGATTAAATATCCAATAATAGCTTTCGGACTCGGAGCTAGCAAGATGGGTTGTTGAACGATGGAGATGGGATGCTGAGAGTTAGTTATTAACGATGTCACCTTAGGCGACCTCCGCCTTATTATCTAGACTTGATTACTGGTAGACCCGACCAATCAGCTGCCAAGTGCTAACCTCCGGTCCCGGCCAACTTCCATCTCGCTCAATAATTCTGGGCGACCTAATCATCTAACCTCCAGCATCACACGGTAGCCTTGTCCGTCAATCCATATCATGCATCACACCGCTGCTCGTACGAAGATCTTGATGGCTAACTGGGAACACCCGAGGCCCCCGATTCATACATACATCTCAATCAAGTTACTGTATCAATGATCTACCAGTCGACATAAAAGCCATTAGACGATTGGTGAAATTGGTTCTCGTTGAACTACTTACAACATCGTTCCATTTTTACTTGAATATTTACAGACTTAATTGAAGTATTGTAATGTCCCAAAATCCAAAATTGGAACGGAGCTCCAGAAAAAACGTTTCCCTATTCTCTTTCACTCAGAATCACTTCCTGAACAAGAGGAAGTTCTACTGAACCGATTTTGAATGTTTTGAGCTTGTTTGGATTCCTTGAAATTTCGACACCGTTTTCACTCCTTAAGTTAAAATTAGTTGGGTTTTAGTGATCAAAAACTGGTGTAAAGAATAATCTTTGACTTAGCAAATTTTTTTGATCCTTTAAAAAAAATTTAAAATTCCAAAAAAGATTTTTGAGTAGGTTTGGGTAGGTACATGACACAAAAAAATGACAATTTTCTAAGCCTCTCCAGAACTGAAAAAAATGCAAAAAACCTTGGAAAAATTTCAAAAAAATAATGGATCTGACTTCGGGGTTTTTTGCTAGAATCTTAAGATATTGACTGAAAAACATGAAATTTGGCATTAATTTTTAGGTTATGGTCAGCGTGGTCAATTCAGGGAAGGCCAAAATCACGATTTTTCGCAGTTTTCTTGGTTTTACGGCCAAAGTACCTTTGGGTTTAAGGCAAAAACGTGATGGAGAAGAGCATGTCGGGTGTTAAATTCCCTATTAAGAGCACTCAGGTATCTCAGGTATAAAGGCCGTGTATAAGTAGACGTGCGAGGCGGATGGGGGTTGGTGCCTAGGCCCTTCCGAGAAAGCAGGTCCTGCTTCTTGGGTCTTCCAAGTAAAAAGGCGTTGCCCTATGAGACGTCGTCAACGGGTATCACTGTCTTCTCTAATCGCTCAGTGTTTTTTTTCTTTTTATACCTATTTATCCATCAATGTGAAAACGTACCATTTAAGTATCATCGAATTCACCATTGACCATTACTTCACAAATGATATGATGATAAACCGACCTACTCAAACTATTTGAACTTTATTTTCTGTGATACCCAGACAAATAATGTACCCATGTCCTTAATCTAGTTAGCAGCGTTTTTTCATTTCGCTGCCGAAGAATCCAAATTGAAGGTCAAACAGATCGATGGAAAGTCGAAGAATACTTTCTTTGCTAAAATACATTTCAGAGCCGTCAAACGCAGTGCCATAAATAAAAATTTTAACAGACTTCAAAATTGAGGCTGTTATACAAGTCGACTTGCAGGAGGGGTTTTTACGCAGACTATCGCGTTCTAGCAAACCACAAGGCATATTGTTCACATAGCGTAATCGTTTTCTGCAGTGTGGTCCAGTTGGCATAATGACGAATGTGTTGGTTCGGTTATGGATGATGGGTGGGGGGGGTGTACAGACCAACAAAGAAAATATCCGACTCGTCGAGGGCCCCAGCTGGACGGATTGTTAATGACATCGAAAAGCGGACTTGAGAAAAGTGCCCCAACCATTAATCAGGCCCATGAATATGTAAATAGCGCCATGTCAAAAGTTGGTATTGGCCCGCACTTTTTTTATGGCAAAGCGCCGCTGGAGCGTTTCAAAAAGAATTTTTTCCTCGCCTTCCGACTCTTTTTATTATTATTTCTCTCTTTTTCTCTCTTTTCTGCCACTTTTCGGGACAACCCTTTTGCGTCTCGTTGAAGGAAAGGCGAGCACTTACGCTAAAAAATAAGTAATAACTGTCATAAGCGAAAGCAAGACTCGACAAGTGATGTCAGAGGAAGCGAAAACAAGTTTTCTTTTTTTTACTTGCTGTTTTCTCCGTTCTATTAACAAACAATGCCCGCATTCACCAAATTTAATTAGTTGTGCATTCATCAGGGGTGGGCCAAGCCATGCGTCGGCTCTTTGTTAACCCGTTCCTATCGTCCGAGGGTTTTCTAAAAGAACAGAACAACCGGAGCTCCTTATCATAACAATAAAGAGCATCACAATTCCCAGTTACACCCTCTTTTCCTAACTGTCGACTTCTTCCCTTTCATATATTTTTTTCTTAAATATAATCCAACTCCGTTCTTACATGACACACGCAAACCCGCACACACGCAGTGCAGGACTTGACATATCTCAGTAGCTTTAGTGCGGTTAAGAGGGAAACAGGGCGAGGGAAATCCCTCATCCAGTTTCAAAGTCTTCACGTTTTTCCAAAATGGCTTTCACGAGTGTGCCCCGTTTCGCCACGTCTCCGGTCTTCTCCTATTGCCTTCTGAAAAGGATAGGGGACAGAAAAGGATTTATCTGAAATGGGAGCCTTGGGGCCGCTTGCTTCCTGTCCTTACTATCCGATTGTTTAGCCTAACAAACAGACAAACGCGCAATCCGCCCGTTCTCTTTTGGTGTATCAAAAATGACAAGGACGGAGAATCCCGAGTCGACCCCCTTTTCGTTTTCTGCAAAACTGCGGGCGGACGTAACGAACGCTGAACGCATAAAAGAAGTTGGTTTATAGCTGGCTGATTTTATCGGAAATGAGAAAAAGCGCGGTTGGCAATGAACCTTGGGCTGCTTCTTCTTTTCCCGTCCACCATCTCTCCATCCATACGTACGACCCACTTGGCACTCGGAACCATCGTGAAATAAATGGATAAACCGAACGTGTGGAGAAAACCTCCGGAACCTTTATTTTCATCGTGACTTCCAGTTTTCAAATGCAACGGCATTTCGGAAACGGCCTTTCGTCAGCAACGGGCAGCGAGATAGAAAAGTAGAATAGATATCTACAGTATCTTTCAAGCAAAGTAGATAATGTAGTTTTCTTGCAGGGTAAAAAAAGTATTTCTAAATCTCCATCCAAAATACAAATTCATACTGAAATGATATCTACTAAATTCCGCGTTTCAGGAGTGTATATCGTAGGGTGTGTCCTTGCAATCGAAAAATGAACCCATTTGCAGAGTTCTTCGGATACACCGAAAACTAATGCGCACATGACACTGATCTACTTAGCAGCGTTTTTGTTGTGCACATTTCAGGTTCGCGCGTGCCATCATTTTCAATGAAACTGATTCCCAGGCCTGTTTGATCACAGGCTCTCCTGGCCGAAGGGTTAAGGCATCTGCCTAGATATCAGGAGGGGCCAGGTTCAAATCCTGCCGGAGAGAAAACTCCTACCATTTCCCATTTGATCTCATTAATGCTTAGCAAACATAAAATGGTTCCTTCCTTCGCAAATTCCCCTTGCCTTGAAGAGCTTGTAGATCGGATTAGTCATACTATTTACAACGCTCACTGCGTAGCAATATCAGATCTTAATTTCTAAGCAGGGCGCAATAAAAATGGAGAATTCGAAAGTTAAGTCGAAGAAGTCCCTTGGAACGTTTAGGGTGCGTAAAGGAGGCGAGAGGCGCGAAAAGGCTGGCGTCATCATCATCAACGGTACTCAAACAATACATTGAACATTAAAATGAGCCTCTTGGGAGAACGGTCCGATAAACTGCGGATTAGTTCGGATTAGTTGTTTCCCCCAGTTAATATGCCATTAAAATGTTGGCCAGGCATGCTCATTCTCCTCGCCAAATATTACAAGTCATATTAAAGCAAAATGTTCACATGGTTCTCTAATCCTGCCCAAGTCGTTAGTGAAGTTCATTAGATATTCTTGTCGGATCTTCGGGAAGGGCTTCTTCCTTAATCGTGGAATCTATACCCCCCACTCACCACTACTCCTGCCTTATCTCGCACGGCTTCGTTCTTGGATTCAAAGCCCAAGAGCCAACTTTCCTTAACAACCTGGCTTAGTCAAGCTCCACTTTCTACTTTACAGCGTTTAACAAGAGCCGAAATTCTTTCCCGGCTATCCTCACTCTTTTCACAGCTTCTCACGGAACTATTCAAATCCGGTAGCGACAAACTGCAGCCGGGGCGGCGGTGTGAGAACCCCCAATTTAAGTCACCATCCCCTCTCCGCCGAACCTGACTGCCGGTTTTTGCAAACGAACCCTAACCCGGAAGTTCTAATTTTAAATGGTGAACTTGCAAGTCCGTGTTTCCTGGTTGAATGGGGGAAATGAGTAATAGATAGCGACATTTGCAATCGAGGAACGTACCTAACCAACTGTAATATTTAACTTCAATTTTTCTTTATTTTGTGCATTGGGCTTAACGCCCGTTTGAAATGAAATAAACAAATGAAACCGATTGATGCGATTACCAACAATTGAAAAACTTCAACCTCACAATAGCTGTGGCGGACCTAAAAGAATTTTCTGTCATGAGGGAACCGCGATTTGTTTTTATGACCCTTTCGTCCTACTAATGTCATGTTGATTGTTTTCTTTGTACTACCCTATCCAAGAAATCACAATTCACTCAAGTGAAGGAGAAGTAGCCAATGGATCAATAGCGATTGAGGAAATTTGGCGACAGCCAACCCCAAGAGTAATAATACCAGCGACAATAATAATATTATATGCCCATATTATGGGCACTGCAAATTTTCCTCCAAAAATTATTTATTTTCTGAAATCAATACAAACTAGGTAGTATTTATGAAAAAATTACCATGAAATTTATTGGCAGAAATCACTTGAAGATGTTTATATCACTCCTGAAGCAATCAGAATCCGAGCACTTGATGGCTCTCTCTTCATCATCCTTGAAACCACCCCAATCAAAACATGCATATTGTGTCTGGAGCACCTGGTTCCTCTTGGCCAGCGCCTAGATCCATTGGTGAGTCATCACTCAAGGGTGTCCATGTTACCTTCCTCCCCCATTTTGGGAACAACTAACTTTTCATGGATGAAAATTCACTAAAATTTAGCGATGAATAGATTTTCAAGGTGCCCATATTAACAGCAGTGTCCATAATAGGTCCCTGGCCTCCAGTAAACCTTGGAAAAGGCGATGTCTTTCCTCGAAAAATATTGTAAACGAGATAATTTTTATTTGGTCTACAAAGAGCACCGCATTTTCACTATGTGTTTTGACAATAATCTCATACCTGTCAATGCTGCGGTTGTGCGCGAATTACTCGACCCAGTGGTACCATATGGGTGCCACCAATCCGATCAGAGAATTGGAGCGTGGTCCATTAGATTAGACTTCAAGAAGGGGCTTCTCCGCCTGGAGAAAATTCAATATGAGAATCCTTATTCGGTATGAAGCGCTGATTCTGATACACACGTTCCTTTCGATCCCAGCCTTGTCGCCAGGTGACAACTTGCGTATGATTTAATGATCGCCGTCGAGAGAGAATCGAGGCTCTGAGAGTGAGTATCACTGTCTCTCTTTCTTTGCCTCATCTGCTACATCCGGAGGAGGCTGATATCTCTTGGCACTTGGCAACTGAGTGTCGAAGAATGATTATTTCAAGGCTCGTGTGCGTCGAGGGGATCGATAACCCTTTGCTACCACGGTCGCCGACGAAGAGCTACCGAACCCCGGGGACAGACCTTATTGTTTCAAGATATTCCCTTCTTCCTAATGAATACCCCCACCCCGCCATTCCACGATCCTTGTTCGCTGTTGGAATGGAACGATTCGAAATTTCTTTTCCCTCTCACCCTGCTTACTGTTTCCCACTCATTTGTCCCCCGAACATCCACACTCGCTCCCGGGCTAGCACTCCATTTCTCACCCCTCATTTGGTATCGAGGAGGCGCACGAATCCTCACTATATCCGCATATTTCTTAACATCCAAACCCTTTTATGAGGGAAAGAGGTTTAATGACACCACCTTTATCAACCTAACGGTTATTTGTTGTGATCATCCCCCCAGGGTAGGAAAGCTGAGCTTCGCAACCCTTTCTCGGCGATACAGCCCTCACAGCAATGTATAGATATACATAGACTCTGGGAGATATCAAGGATCTAAAAGGGTAGGAGAGCTATTCAATTTTTTCCAACCCATTCCTTCAAAAAATGAATATCAAATGAATCTCTATCTTGCCATCCATTATCTGGGTTTAATTAAACAGGGCAAAAGAATGAATGGACAAAGGGAGTTTGATCAAGCTCGAAAGGGCAAAACCTGGTAAGTTACTTCCAAACACTTCAACGCTTTAGTTATTTTTATTTTGAAGATGTAAGTTAGCATACGCGACAATATTTTTTCATGATTTCTCAGAGGGGAAAGAAAACTTTGGACTCTCGCTCATGGATTCGTATCGATGTTCAGAATCTAATAACAGGTACTTCAAATGCGGGAACATTGTTTCACTAAGCCCCCTCCAAAAAACCTACTATTTGATCGTTTTTTTGTTCATCAGCTACAATCTTCCTAAAGAGAAGATTTGCAGGACAAAATAACAATATACAGTTTGGAGATCTCAAACCAGCCTAAAATAGTGAGTGGATAAGGTACCAATGCTAAGTTTCGAATTTAGAAGTGAGAATGATCGATGATGGACCTTGCCCTATGATCTGAACAGTATCCTGTATTTTATAAATATCATGGTTAATCTCAATCACATTCGAATGCTTCATGACGGTGCATTCCGTAATGAAGGAAACAATAGGAACTCGCGAAGCGTCGATTCACCAAAGTTAAGTTAGGCTTGGTTTACTAAGGATTATCCTCTGATACGGAAGGTACCTATAGGCTAGTTAGCAGTAAGTAATGCGGCATAGCATGTGAAGTTAAGGTGCGAAATAGATTTCTCCAGGGGCCTCTAAAGGGTATTGCAAAGTAATGCCAAGTTCTTGCCAATTAGAACTTGGGAGTGATGAAACCTACACAACTGCGGTACCCTTATAAATATAACTTACCAAGGTGAAGATTCCGAGCTAAATGGTCGGCCTCAACCACCCAACTCATATTAAACAGCCAAACTTTTTGAACCTAATAAAACGTTATTAGCGCGGCATTTCCAGGGTTGGATTAACCGAGAAAGGCGAGCCCGAAGAGCTGCAATGCCTTAGCTTGAACGGGCGGTTGCCTTGTCACTCTGAGCGGGTTTTACTACTCATGTCTAATGTGGACGAATGACAAAATCTACTTCGAGTTAAAACAAAAGTTAGCAGTGTCGGTGAGACAAATCACAATTAGCTCTCAAGAACAGCAGGAGATTCGCACCTTGTTTTATAACAGATCTTCTTGAAGTAAAGGGGCAACTAGGCACTCAGTCGCTGGAATGCCGTTTTTGGAGCACCGTTGCCATATTTCTCCATTCGCCGCTTATTCATCCGTATTCATCCTTCTTGCGACAGTCCCGCGTACCTGACTTTCAAATGAACGGTGGGACATTCCCGGTTATAAGACAAGAAAAACCAGTTACGTATATGAAACTGCGGTATTACTATACTTTAACCAGAAAACTTGAGCGAGTAAAATCGCATTCGCCTAAGTCGGTTCACATTGGGTGTTAAGGGGGAATTGTACACCTCGAAGCACAAACGTACATTATTATAATTATTAACAATTTAGTGGCCGTTGAAGGGTGGTTTATCATGAATATTCCACTTTCACCAATATTATTTTTTGGCGATTCTGTCGTTTCCCTTGAGTTGGAGATGGTTTTGTCTCACCCTCGACCTATCTCCAATTTTATTTTGGCTCATTGAAGTTGCCAATCCGTAAGTTACTGTTGGTCACGTATCCGTCAACAAAGCTACCAACAGCGATCAAAAAGGCAGTAACGATAACTTGTAAAAAAATCTTCGGCGGAAGATTATTATGTATCGGAGATTATTATTAATGCAGATTAAGAATAGTGAACATTTTTCCTAATTGTCTGATTTTTATCCTAATTTTCCTAGGCTCACATAGGTTCAATTTTTTAACCAGATCTCTTGAACATTTTAAAGGTTTCCTTCAAGCCGCCTCATAGGTTTTAAAAATATATAAAATAATTACAAAAAACTATGGCGTCGTGTAAGGGTTTTTTAAATTATATTTTTAGATGCTAATCCGAACAAGACTTTAAGGTGGGGAAGCTCTAACTGTTTTATTCATGCCGGTATTAGTGAGTTACTTCTGGTTTTTAGAAAATTGTCCCAAATTCCAAACAGGAGAAAACCGATACAGCTACGAAATTAGTTCTGTACTCGGTGGTATCCTTATAAAAACTTCTTACGACTTATTCTAACAAATTATGTCAGAAGTCTCACTTCAAAAAAATCAGCTATGCTGCCATTTTAAATCAGGGAATTTTTCTTTTTTCGTAGGAACGGGTGAATGGAAATAGTCATTGAAAATTCTTGTCGATCGTCCAATACGATCTTCATTTGTTGGCATTCACAAAAATCCTATTCGACGTGGAGCTAGTAAATAGGTAATACTCAATTCATGGAATTCAAAAAGCCTGACATCCTGAAAGAGCTCTCGGCTCTGTATCTTTCTGATTCAGCCTGTGCTTCTCTTCGAAGAAAAAATCTTTTCGTCGAAGAAGGATGAAGTTTCTGCCAACCCCTGGTTTGAGAGACTTAAGACTATTCATTGTCGAGTCCCAAGTGCAATTTTTACAAAATGATAATGACTTTTATCTATGTCTCGCTTTGGTCTCTTAGGCAGTAAAAACTGATCTCCTAGCTAGACGGCCCTGCTTAGAATAAAATAAAGAGATGGAAAATACCGAGGGATAAATTATTCATAAAGATTTTAATCCAGAAGTACGCATTCTGCCACTGCAACCGTCCAGACTGTGTTCTCAGTTGGATCCTTTTCCAGCTGAGGAAATCGATGGAGCAATCAGTATTATCTGCAATGATTGTTCGGAAAAAGGGATCCTGAGGGCTGCGGATTCTCCCCTCAACCCATTGACGGTAATTAGCAAGTTAATTACGTTTTGCATGTGAAATCAGGGGAAGGGAGCGGCCGAGAGGAGCCAAAGTAGTGGACAAGGAGGAAAAAAGACGCAAGGGGGTGGTAGGTACTTGACTCGGTGCAGATAAATATATACTACGTCTGGAGAAGGACGCGGATATGACAGAGAAAAGAAGAACTGCGGGAGCTTGGTGACTCTAAGCGAGACGCTATGCTAGTTAGAAGTAAAGAGAGCCAAGTAGAATGATAAACTTGGGAGCCATTGATAAAATACATTAATATAAATGGGTGTCGCCTATATGGGGGGAAATGGAAGTATGAAAAAATAAAGAAGCCTTCCTCCTTTCTAATTCCAACCCCCCCGATGTATATCTTTTATGATTATTAATCCCAATGAACAAGGTGGTACCAAAGTTAACAAAGTTTGCCATCTCCTTTATATTTAACGCAACTCGAAGAAGCCTGTGGGGTCCCATTAGTTTCTTAAATTTTCCCCGAAAGCGCGTCAGTGCTTTTGCCTTCTCTTTTTATGTTTATGAATTCGACTTCTCTCTCTCTCAATTTGGTTTTATCAAGTTGGCGTACGTGCTTTTCCGTTTGATGATCCAACTTCGGATTAAATCGCAAGGGTGTATTAAACGTAGGATGGGGTGGGTTGTAGTACAGGTTTGTTTCAGGTTTGTTCGCAATTTGAGCCTACTTGCGGATGAATCACCTTCAAGCTCGCCCTTTCTTATATAGCAACTCTGGATTTTAGCTCATATCTTGAACTACGGCGAGACCAAAATTTATTGCTAATACCAATACTACATATACTCGTTTAACCAGAACTTTGGTAGCACTTAACACTTCCAAGATAAACGCTCTTTAGAAATTTGTCGTTTTTCTATTGTATCGTTTTTT
Source organism: Nesidiocoris tenuis (assembly GCA_036186465.1). Classification (NCBI taxonomy): domain Eukaryota; kingdom Metazoa; phylum Arthropoda; class Insecta; order Hemiptera; family Miridae; genus Nesidiocoris; species Nesidiocoris tenuis. The sequence goes on along the minus strand of AP028910.1, from coordinate 23,527,032 downwards.
GGCCCCAAAAATAGGTAAAAGGATCATGATTTTGGAGCGATCGATAGGTCTTGATGAGTAGATTCTTTCGGTAGGTACCGAAATCTCAAAATTGATATTTTGGGGCATATGCCCTTTGCCCTTTAAGGTATCGATATGGTAAGACCATAATATGTGGTCACACCATACTATGTATCACACCTAATTCTTACACCTTTGGAACATCCATTCATTTAATCTAATAGATATTGTTGTATCGTTGCATAATCACATCATAGGTTGCTACTCCATATTCGTGACCTTCTGAACACCATACTGACTTTGGCATGGAGAAAGACAATCAAGTAATACCAGTCTATAATACATCTCAGAATGACTAAACGACTTTTACCCCCAGAGCCTACCCATCGTTAGGTTTTTTTATGAATACGGATGAACGGTCTAAAATACGAAAACGTTCATTATTTGCGGAGGAAACCATCTTGATTCCAATAAAGAGGAGGCGTGATCATTCACAGTATAAGTAATCGTCACAGCGAAACGAAGGCACGTCATGAACTCGTCCTAATCAGCAATAAAAAGACCACCCCGAATACGGTTATTGCTACGAAGAAATTTTTAATCTAACTCACGTTTATGAGGCCAAAGAGCAAAACAGCAGTTGTAGGGATCGGTTTAGTTAAGGGCCCAAGAGAAGAGGATGGGTAAGACGGGCTTCTTGGGGTGGGAAGTTTGAAAATAGTCTGAAAAAATTGTATTCGTTGTTTTTATTGTCATCACCCTGCTGTTTAGATCGATCGCTAGAAAGTGCGGATAGAGACGTTCTAAATGCTCTACGGACGGGGAAAATTGTCTCTCTCCTTCGAATGGGCGGAGAGATGTTTTCATTGCGAATCCCCTTAATCACTGAGCCTGCTGATTTCTTGTAAAAATGTGGAGGGAACTGTTAAGCAACCTTGCTCTCAAATTTTGCAACAATTGCGTTCAATTCGCATCATGATCATAATATGATATTATCTCAATCTATCTATCTGAGATATTATTTCAATTCTTTTTACTTACATATTTACAGAGTCCTAAAATCAAGAATCGGAACGGAGCTTCTGAAAAAACTTTTACTCATACACATTTACTCAGAATCACTTCACAAACATGCGTCTGTGTCCGGCTGTGGTCATTCACGAAAATTGCCATAGCTCCCTCAATTCTCAACCTTTTTTTTCAAATTCCTTGAACTGAAACGTTCGCCTCGGACAAGCCCAACAGGCCTAGCCAAGGATTGTTCAGTTCAACTTTCGACCGAATTTTGTGGACGGGATCATAATATGTTATTTAATTCTGTATATTATACAGAACAGTTGATTCAATTTCGGAGCGGTGGGTCCTAAAAGTTGTGGCTTCCTCCAACTTAATGCATCTGGGGAATCCGATCCAACAATTTTAATGAGTCAAAAACACAAAAAAACTGTTTTCGACAAAATAAATTTTTGAAATTGGAATTTCTTTGAGGAGGTACTTAAATGTGAATTTGGCGGGTTCTCTTACCCGAGGTCCACATAATGGCATGCTCAATTTTTCTCGGATTCGGACTCGGAGTTGGCGGCGGATCAACGTTTTGTTTTATCTACGTTTGTAGACTTGAGTTCTAGACCCTCTGAAACGTAAAAGGTGGAAGTTTGAGGGGGTTTTGTAAAAACATTTTTCTGAGCAATTGCGTAGGTACATTATTAAATAATTGTAATGTAATACAAATTTTGTAGAAATAATTTACCAAAAATTGAAAACAAGGATAGTAGGAAGTACTTGCCATTCGGATGCGAGGATGTGGATTCACTACTCAAGTGCAGATGCTTGGAGAAGGTTCAATCAAGATTGTGGTACTGCAGAAACGGCCTACTACAACGCGCTTGCATTGAATTTACTAAACGTCCTGAGAATGAGTCGTCCGCAATGCGTTTACTCAAATAGATGCGGGCATCCACGTGCAACCCCTTGAATTGCTTTGAGTATTTAAGAGAGATATAATCGCTGCGATGTAAATTTCGAAAATTGTCCATTTTGGTTTATTATTGAAAATAAACCGTTTTAATATCTAAATCATTCTAGCCCTGAAAAGTAATTTAAATATATTCATTTTTCGAGCTGTCGAAATCGAAAGCCTTCATTCCAATGTTGCTGGTGAACGTTCCTGTACATATTATAGGTATTATGGCGGATAAGGAGCATGGAATGAGATCCTTCAATTATTTGAGGTCCTCCCCGAGTGAACCAACAAACGAAGAAGGTAATTTGTAAGGGCAGTTCGACATGAACACCTTCTTACTCGTAACCACCGATCACTCCCACTAATTCTGGGTCCCCTCAAGTCTTGCGACGGGTCCCAAGGGGTCGTCACCAGTTCCTAACTCAACTTCCTGCATCACTGTTGAGAGTCAACTACAAACAAAGGAATTAGTCACTTACCTGACTCTTCACTCAGTTGTACATTATTCTATAAAGTAAAGTAAGTAAGTAAGTTGTCATTATTCTATGACAACGATAGCATTAGAACCTTAACATGCGTAAAATATATCCAACTCATATATTTTCTCAACATGTTTGTTAAAAATAAGCTGAACCAACTTGATACTTCATTTCATCAAAACACGGATCCTCTCATCATTACTCATTAGGTATCTCGAACCCCCTGTTCATGTTTCACGCCTGGTCGGGATAAACTAAATGTTCAAAGAAGTGTAAAATATATCATAGAAAGCTGTGGAACTGTTTAGCTAATAAACTACGTTGATGATGTGATGAGGATATACATTGGACCATTGCAAAACTTGATTCGAATTGAAATTCAAAAAAATGTTCCTAATACAAAATTTTGAACGATTGAATTTCAATTTGAATTGAGAATTTTTCAAACCCAAATTTTGCGTTTTTCAAACCAAAATGAGAACTTTCCAAACCAATTGTGGAATTTCCAAACCAAATAGAGAATTTTCCGAACGAAATAGAAAACTTCCCTCACCAAATTGAGATTTTTCTTGAGAAAATTAAAATGAAAACATTCTTCCATCGTCTATTTTTGTGCCTTAGGTCGTAATTTTTCTCTTGTCGTAGTGCCACAAATGAAAGTGAAAAAACTTAATTATAGTGGAAAATTCTCAATTAGGTTCAGAAAATTTCCAATTTGAATTGGAAATGCTATATCACCAGAGTATGCGAGACCTGCAATGAGGTAATTTGGATCAAGCAAAACCTTCAAACTGGAACAAGTAATTTTAGGGAACCATCATCTTTCTTTAAACTTCTAATTTCGTCCCATACAATATTATAATATATAATATTATATCCCATATAATATTATCGGGTAAAGAAGAAACAAACATGAATAAAATATCAGGAAAACGAGCCGATATAAATTGTTGCCTAAACGCAATGTAAATATTTAATAAATTAATAACTGAATCCTGCATTGATTACAATCAAATCAGCATCAAAAAAGCAATTTCACGAAAGGACGAAAAAAATCATAATAGTACCCAAACGGCTGGGGGAAAACAAAGGAATCAACATAATTACTTTGGCTGAAAAAAGAATACCGATGTTATTCGGAAATTATCGCAGTTGATTCAATCCAGTTTTCTCTGCTCAATACAGAATGCCACCGTTCAGCAATGATAAATAATTAATTAAACCGAATTAAACTTCAGTTAATTAAAAGAATGCCAGCTTATGGAGGGAGGATTTTCAACCGGCTGATTGGAATCGCGATTTCTTGGTAACCGGTCTGAAAAATGTAAAACCTTTTTTGAAAAATCCTGCGCATTTCAAAAACTGCTGATTGTGTATTTGCCGAAAGTGATAGCGACAGGGTTAGAAACGGTACTTACCCTCTCGTGGGATGGGGTAATAGATTTCATGCTAAGTAGAAAACCTGTTCCGCCGTGTTTTTAATTTCTGACTTTCTTATCCCCCACCGGGAAGTAGGTATAGAAAATGTATTATGAAAAAAATGAATTTCGGAACAATTTAGATCGAGACCTTCATCGCAGTTTTATAGGTAAAGCATTAGGAATATTTCAAAGATAAAATGAATTTTCTGCATTTCAAAATACGAGTACTTAGCCGGTATTCACGTCCTTGCCTCCTTCGGACGATACGGGAAGGGGTAGGGGGCGGGGGATTTTTGAGTGGGGTGTGAAAAGGTGGAAAATCAATTACTGAGGATTCCCCGTTACGATGCGCGTTATTTTTAATCTTGATACGAAAGTACGTATTATGAATTGTCATCAAGGGACGGGTTATCTCGTTTGGAAAAGGACGAACGAGTTTGAGCGGGTTGGGGCAGTTCGGGAGAAATAAAAAGATAGGAGGCGGGACAGTAGAACTGGGAAACGGGGGAGGAGGTTCCGAGAAAGAGGAAAATGTTTTTTGTATGGTAGGGGAAAATTCAAGAAAAAGTCCCAGTAACCAAAGAGATATCCAATAAGCACGAGCGCGAGGGGACATGGATTTTGTCATTAACTGGATGGAACATTTTTTGCAGCGGGGTTCTCACCAAAGGATAGGGGAGGGGGTGTTGGAAAAAAGGTTGGCTAGATAAGGGAGCCAGTCGGAAGGCATAACTCAAAACGAAGATAGCACTAATTAAAAATTACACCAGATATTCACCAAGCAGCATTGAGTTATAGAGCGACTTAGCCTGATATAGGCTTAATTTAGTGTCTTCATTATAGCGGCCGGCGCAAGTATTAATTTTCAGTTTGAAAAACGCGTTTTGGGGCACTTACTATCTTGGCGAAGAAGTGATGGCTTTTCCCTTAACGATTTCATACCCTGGTGGTTAATTACATAGTAAATATCAGCACAGTTCGCTCCTCCTCCGCACGATGCCAAGAAAGCGTGGAAACATTGCTTTACCTTCAAAAATTTTTATATTCTCTCTTCTGCTGCCTCAATACGAAGGGTCCTATTTTTCAATTACAAAGACTCAAGGTCATTACCCTCGTTGTCGTATTTGGTGAAATATGAAGATGGAAATTGTGGAGAAACTTAATTTAATTATTCTATACTGGCCACTGAACGCACTATTCGATTATCATCCTGTCGAGATCAGGGTTGGGGGCACATATAATATAATATAATTATTCGGTTGTTGAACGCCTTGAAATCTTCATCTTGCCTTGTTAATCACAATGATTTATTTTCCATGCTGAATGTTAAACATCCCTATCAATACTTAGTCCCATCTCATAATCCCATGAAGATCAAGAAATTCACTGGGCAAGTTTTTTTTTTGCATTTTGACTCAACAGATGCTACAACACATGCCACAGTTGGTACACCTTTATAAGTTGGAACTTTGTGCGGTAAATCATTCATTGGCATGACTGTGAGCGAAACTCACTATTATTTTAATCTTGCCAAGCTATTATTAGGTTTTGACAAAAAGGAGCGTCATATTACTTCTAAAGACAAGCCATTACGCGTTTCTTCTTATCTTTATCGCTAAGAAAATTCGGAAAGGCAGGGAGGTGGTTTGGAAGCGTTCAGAACAGAACTGTTCGTCGTTTGAAATGTAATCCAAATAGGAGACAACTTTGACACGGGAGCTCCAAGTCGCACCAGTGACGAGTAATTAAATTTACTTGTAATTACCAGTGAAAAGGAGAACGATAGCGGGACGTGTAGACGAGACACTGGCAAAGAAGATGGTGGGAGAAAGTGTCGTTGAAGTGTGCGTTCAGGGATAAGGGCCAGATAGAGAGGGATGAAAAGCAACATATAAGAAACTCTTGACAGTTGAGGATCGTGGAGTAACATGAACGCCTCCACTCTATAAACGAGGAGATATAGGTACTTTAATTTCCACTCCGCCGCCATCTTTGGCGAACAAACGCATTTTCCTCTTAACTACTCGAATGTCTGTCTCACTCCTTGCGTATTAGGGTTTCAACCAATACGGATAAGATTCTGCTCCTTCAATACCACGTATGCCGAAAAAAACTAGGTACTTAATGCTCGATCCCAATATCCGTCTCCGAACCGCTCGGCGTCCTACCATGCCGGAACAGTTTTCAAAGAATGTAATTAAAACAAAATGTAACTAAAACATATTATTTGATAACCGCGGAAATGTAGCATTTGGGGGTCTTCTATTTCGAAATTCTCTCAAGTTCGGCGCATGAGGGTTTCTAATTTATAACGAATCTAATTGGAATCTCCTCCTATGGGTTCAATATACACGACCACCAAGATTCGGTGGGGACGTTTGAGGTGGATTTTTTTTAGAGCTTGAAACGTCCGAAATTGTGTAGAGAAACACCCAAAAAACCCTTGCTACGATTGGTCAAAGACATTTTTCTGCTACATGGAAAAACTCGTTTATTAATGGCAGTTATTGCACAAAACATCTCAAGTGCGAATCACCATCATAAAACGCACAGCAAAAAATTTAAAAACCAGTGTTGCGTAGATAACATGCAATACTTCCATATTTTGAAACGTGAAAGTGTGACACAATTTGATCATATTTTGACCGCTTTTTAGGGTGTTTAGGTCAAAAATATCAAAAACCTCACTATGCAATTTTTAAATTAGCCCAAAATGAAAATACGCTACATTATCGGGATATAAAAAATATCCACACATTCTGCAAGGTAAAACGAAGATTTCAAGACCAAGAACGCTCAAATCGGTTCATTTTTGTGGCCGGAAAAAAATAAAATAGAAACACCGAAAATGCAAATATATCGGAAGTACTGTAAGACATTCAAATTCCGATTAAACAGGGTGTTAGGTCCGAGACAAATATTTCAGTTAAAGGAATTTGAAAAAAAAAGGTTGAGGATTGAGGGAGCAAAGGCCATTTTTGTAAATGACCAAAGACGGACAGACGGACACACAGGCAAGTGGAAAGTAGGAAAGGCTTGTTTGGGAAGTGATTCTGAGTAAATGTACACAAGTATTAGTTTTTTCTGAAGCTCCGTTCCGAATCTCGATTTTAGGACGATTACGATTCATCCATTTACTCAGTAAATATGTAAGTAAAAATTGGGTTTTCTTGATTTTGAAGTTCCTTCATCATTGAATAATGGGTTCCGACTACTCTAATGTTTGGCTTGCGCATGCCAGAAGTATTGGAAAGCACTCTCGAAATGGCCCGAAACCAGTGCGTATAAATCTCGATCAATGCGTCCATACCTTGGATATGTAACGTTTTGACATAAAATTATTATAATTTTTACTACTCTAGAGTCTGCGTGGGTCAAAAATGTCAAAGCTCACTGTGTGCATTTTAAACACCGTCTAAAATCAAGATACGACAAGTTAACGGAATGTGAAAAATATCTGCTCATTCTGCAACGTAAAATAAAGATTCCAATATCAAATCAGGTTCATTTTTGTGGCCAGAAAAGAATCAAATAGGATTAATCAGAGGTGGAATGAGGTTAATGATCACCCTTCTTCTAGAGCTGAATCCAATTGACCCAATTCGTTAGTCAGATTAGCTCAATGTCATAGGTCTCCTAAGCCTTCTAAACTTAACAAAAAAAAAAAAAAAAATGAACAAATCACAATTGTTGTCCGATGAAATACTTGTAAAATTTCCAACATAATTATTACAGTCCAGAATCAAGTTAATTGCTCATTTTACTAATCAATATGATATATTGATTAGTGAAATGAAAGCTTGATTATTATTATATTATGATGATAATGAACTTCGGAAAGTTGAGGGAAATTTCTCTGAGTGGTTGCTGATTACCGAGAACTACCTATAGGTAGTATTACAAGTCCAATACCGCATCCTGTATTTTCATCATGCAATGATGCGCAATCATGTAATAATATTGAATCATTATCTTCCGACGTAGGGTCATACAGTCAGGTTACATAAAGGCCTGCATACAGTTGAGTAGAAGAAGGTACGAGCAAGTAATTTGAATAGGTGTGGTCGGTATAAGGAGAGAAAAGAGCAGGGATGGGCTGCGGGGCGTGGTCGATGAGCGCCTATCGGTTCCAGGTGATCGGCAGGCGTTCGAACTGTATTGGCCGTCAGGCTCCCACCCTGGACGGGCATGGCTCTGTATCGGCTTCGAAGGTGAAGGGAATGCTCGGGATCGGGAGGAATGGCCTTCTCTTTATGGAACCATCGAGCCTTTCAAGACAGTCCGTCGAGGAACAGCGGTCTTTCTGAAATTCCAACTCACGAATTATTCGCTATTATAGTTCAGTGCTAAACATATCAAATCAAATAATTGAAATTAGAATGAATCGCAATATTAGGCCGTATTCTCAGGAATTTTTGAAATCAACTTCTCGCTGTAGAGGGGGGCACAATGACACACTTTCCACACAGCCGTCCCTAGCTCGCTAAATAATGCCTCTAGGAAGCTGAAATTTTGAAGGTATTTAGAGCAACTCTTAGGCTTTAAAATGGCGTTTCGTTTAAGGCCGTAAACGGGCTATTTTCTTAGAAATTCAAGAAACAGTTCGGTTTTTGGACTCACTGTGGGCTACAGTGAGACAAGTGGGTAAATTTACAAAAAATCATTTCAAAAACAGGAATAAATAATTATTTTATGTTTATTGTTAATAAATGTTTAGTTCCTCACAAAATATCACGAACATTTTCTTAAAAAAGTAATATTTTCTCAAATTCGTAGTTCAGTCTTCCAAGGTTAAGGAAATCAGTTCTCATTTCTCAAGAAATGACTTCACGCAAACAATTACGTACTAATATTGAAAAAAATTCGCTCAGATATTAAAAAAAAAATAAACCCTTGGGGCATACTAATGCAGAATAAGATGGTTTCCCGCTGTTGAAAAGGTCAAAAACGTTTCCATAGACGTTGATAAGAAAAAAATCCATATTTCCCACCAACCCGTGCAATCTTGACGTTTAAAATATTACAATAAAATCGTTTTTGAAATTTTTAACAGCAAGATGTCTCCAATCCTCATGTCCCCAAGGCCCCAACTTTGCTTGAACAAACGAGAGAACACGACTGGTAAGCTATACCTTCCACCGAATGAAAAGTTAGAAGCTTATAGAGTTGGAAAAGAGCTGCAATTCTTACACTCGGGTTTCTCATTTTCATAGCTTGTATTCTTTGTTTGATGTCAATCAACTCACTAGGTGCCTACGTTGGAAGCAATGTCTTATTGACCTACTGGACACGTTCAATCACTGGTGCTTAGAGAACACCCAATGCTTCCATATTTTCGAACGAAGTTTTTATCATCAAAAATGTTACTACTTTATAGGCTTAATAACAAAAAAAGTCAAAAAACACACTATGCAAAATGTTAAAATCCACCCAACATCAAAATGCGATGAGTTACTGGAATAACACACAATACTTCCAGATTGACACAATATGATCATATTTTGACAGCTTTTGAGGGTGTTTAGGTTAAAAATATTAAAAAAAAACTCACTATGCAAATTTTAAAACTCACCTAAAATAAAAATATGCCAATTTATCGGAACATGAAAAATATCCACATATTCTGCAAGGTAAAACAGAGATTTTAAGACTAAGAACGCTCAAATTGGTTCTTTTTAGTGGCAGGAAAAAATAAAATAGAAAACACTAAAAATGCAAATGTATCGGAAGTACTGAGAATTATTTGAATTCCGATCAAACAGGATTTTAGGTCTTGCCGAGACAAACATTTCAGTTCAAGAAATTTGAAAAAAGGTTGAGCATTGGGGTAGTTATGGCCATTTTTGTACATGATCGCAGGTGGACTCACGGACACTTCGCTAAATTCATTGGTTCAGAAAGTGATTCTGAGTAAAAGTGTATAAGTAAAAGATTTGATATTCTTTTTCTTTTTTATTTTTCCACGTTTTAATTGTAAACCGTCAGTTTCTGTTTTTATGGAGCGTTTGGTGTCTGACAGAGAACTACGGTCATAGAAAATCACAGTTGACCACAAGCTTTTATGGGAACAGGCAATTGAAGTTGTCCATTATAGCTGAGCAAATCAATTCAACAAAATTGTTACTTGGACTGAGTCGTACTTCTGGCATGTACACACGGAGGATGGGTGATGTTGATAATTAACTCAATCAATTATTGAGTAAATCCCTCATCGATAATCCGGATCGGAAAAAACCTCAACGTCCTGCTTCGAATGCCATCCCCGCCCCGCACGCCAGGGGGGAGTGACCGGTTGGTGCTGCAGTCTGTTGGGCGTGGACTGAACTAGCGGCACCTCAATCTCCTCCGTGGACGCCACTACTGCCCTCGATATTCCCGCCTCTTTTGGCCTTGTCGGCCTCTCCTGCCGGCTTTTGCTCTCGTCATCGAACTGATTGCGCATTGTGTCTCCCAGCGAAATCGTACATCAACAAATTTCATGCCTGACATAATTTCCGACTGGCTGTGGCTCGTTGTCAATGGATTGGGCTTGGGGTCGTGCCGGATTGGAACGCCTTTATCACCAAGGCATGAGTCCGCCGAATTGTAATTTATAGCATTGTATTTTAGGCCCTGAAGATAGCATCAAATTTGCTGAAAGCTCGGCGAAAGAGGCGTTTCAATCCGGCACAACGCTATTCCAAATCCATTGACAGCATATAAGCGGCAAGTGGGTCAATTATCAGACAGTTTAGGTGTATGCACTTAGTAACTGAAACGTACACATTTCCCTGTAGACATTTTTTCCCAAAAATGTTTTGTAGAATTCTTTACCTATGACCAGAAAGTAGTCCCATTGTGCCTGAATCCCAAAAATACCTGCACCGGATTAACTTATTAAAATCAACTTGTCCGTTTGAGCAGAAGCTGCTATTATGAAAAATTATTTGTGTAGCTGCTATATTATGAATGTTATTTCTGAATATTGAGCCAAATATTTGAAAATAAAATTTTGCTTTCCGTCAAGATTTACGGTTTGACCTCTGATGTGGACCTAAAACGGATAACCTTTAGACCACACATAATCCCCCAGGAAAAATACTTATGGCATCAAAACAGATTATTGCCCCTTCGGATACTTACTAATGGCCGATTTCACCAACCTCGGACTAGATTTAATCCGGAAATGGTTAGATAACGTTTAATGGAGTTACCAAGAGCAACCATGTCCGGATTGAGTTTAATCCGAGGTTGGTGAAATCGGCCATTAAACAACGAAAAAGAAGCAAAATAAAGAAGAAAACTTGGAGAGCAATATTATCCCTTAATGTAGATAAGTACTTTTGTGTTCAGTCATTCTCACTCTTTCCTGTTTTCATATCAAGGATAGTTCATAAATAAACATTCAGTAGGTACGAGAACGAATATTATATTTTACGATAAAATTAGGCCGAGGTAAGAATCAAGGATTATTGCAATTTTGAGCTAGTTAGTTGAAGTTGAAGTAATAGAACTTGGAAAAATTTGAAAAACAAAAATGGATGGACTACTCTCGTTCAACATTTCCAATGCCCAAAGTGGTGGTAAGTGCCTTGTGAGGATGAAGAGCGAACTAATTTTCCTAATGTCCAAATAAGGTAATTCGTATCAATAACGAAGCTGCCTGTAGATACACTTCCTACACGGGCAACCTTTTGGCAACACGACAACCACAACAACAAGCTCTCATCTTTATGAAATCTCACATGATGATTTCACACAAGTACCTAATGTAAGCAAAGTAATCCAACATTTAATGTTGAAAGATGTAAAAAACATAAAAAAATTTAAAATAAAATTTATTCTAATATAAAAACCATGTTGTAACTTGGAGCTAAAGTAACGCGATGAAAACCGTTCTGATGGTTTGCGGTGGTTCTCGGTGGGTTATAAGGCAGGTATTATGTGGTATCTTCTGAATCAGGTTGTCACTTGCCCCGGAGAGGCAACATACCTGCAAATTTTTTTGATGAAGTCGTATTAAGCAATTCATACTTTTCCGATGGCAGGCTAATAGTTCAAATTAATTTTCGACAAGAGCCAATTCGTGAACGAGGGCAGACTGATGGCATGCTGAAGACATCGACTAGGTAGAAAAAAACAGTAGGTAATATGGCCACAGCGTAATTTGGCCATATCTATTGTCTATCAGTCGAATCGAGGGGAAGGGGTTCGATTTGGTTAAAGAGCAAATTTAATCCCGTGCGCTTCGGTTCTGAAGACTCCTCTTTCGGCGAGTTACAATTACGATATTGAACTTACTTTGCCCTGGAGCGATGTGGATGTCTCTCTCGTTCTGCCTCTGTTTCTGAAGAGAAGCCGATATTTTAATCATCCCCTCTGAACTCCCATCACTTTGATTGAGTTTGGCCCTCACTCCTCCTTCTTCACCTTCATTTCGCTCACCTTCGGCCTTTCTGTTCTCTGTTGCTCTCTCTTAACATCCCCGATTTGCCATTCCTACTAAGCCTTTTTCATTTCATCTAAAATCCCTTTTACAAACTACGCCGTAAAACCGTTGACCTAGCCGGATTGGAACCTAGTGTTTGAGATGCTCTTTTCACTACAAAGCCTTTATTCTGTTCTCATTGAGTGTGTTTCCTTGCTTTGAGGACATCCTGGGTTCGGCTCATTATGGAATGGATTCATATCGAAGATTTGAATATCAATAACTGCTAATAATGAACAAGAAAAATTTACACAACAACTAAATTATATTGGAAATATAAACAACTCCGACGTTCAGTAAGCATGCATGCCATGCAAGGCCATGGCCTTTCAAGCATGTTAGAGTTTTAGTTTTGTCCACTCTACAACCACCACACATTCTAGTACACCGTGATTCTGTGTGTTGTTAGTTCAGACGATGTTGAGCCATCATCGATGTTGAACTGCCCTATTCGAACATGATATAATTTTGGATTCGAATAGAAACTGAAATTGAGGAATTAGACGTTGTCGACTATTAGAGTAGAGAAGAAGTGAAACAAGCAAAAGTTGTGAACATACCTATATATAGGTATACCTATATGTAGGAGAATATTTTCTGTGGTTCAAGGTTGGTTAGGTTACAGGCGTTTTTGACTTCACTGTCGAGATCCAACAAACAGGTTTGACAATGGTGTCTTCACATCGAAAGCACTTACCACCAAACCAACATTAACCAATAAAGACGGGATTACCTTACCCCTTAACCACTAGACCGAATGTTTACCCGAGTGCATCCCCCATGTAGATAAGGCGGCAGACTAGAAATCTGGAGATGGCGGGTCCAATCCCCGGCCAGGGTTGAATTTCCATGCCAGATTTTCCGACTCAATTTTCTGCTCATTCAACAGAGATAACGCGCAACGTGGTTCGAGAGCCAGTTTTATAAATCCACCGTTTTTATGGGTTCAAAAATCATAGTTCACTGAATTTTCGAGGAACCCGAAGCATTATTGATGAATTCGCCAATTTCGGTTTTCTATATGACCGTATATTGTGTATAAATTGATAAATGAGCGTATAATAATAGGATAGAGACGTCTAGAAAATGTTAACGGCAAATGGAAGATTAAGATTTCACACCCTTAACAATGATAAGCAAAAAACCACGACAAAATATCCCCACGACAAGTCAACTTGAGTAACCGGTTTTTTAGCGTAGGCACGGTTAAAAATAAAAAAGCTAACTAGGACGGACAGACAAAAAATTTACGTGCGTCGATAATAAAGCCACAAGAAATCGGCGCATTCAAAAATTCACGCATAGGTACCAGAATAAGAAGTTCATTCTGTACCTAACAATTGCATTTTTTAAGGAAAGATTATAAAACATACAATTAGGTATTGATTATACAATTATTGATTATACAATAATTGAAGGAGTGCGTAAGAAGAATATCGAATTTAAACCAGTCTTACGTTTGACAAATGATTCCCTCACACTGCCACGGTTATAATTGACGAGTCTATACGTTTAACCTAAACCCGAATAGGCAGAATAGCCACGGCGCAACCGACGTGGTACAACCGTCCGAGGGATGTGATCATCGTTCCCCCAAAGCTGTGGTGATCTCCATGAAAACAAAACACACAGTGCCTATGCCTCTCCATGCATCCTGGTCCAGGCTTTGTCTTCTGGCAGCAGCCCTTAACGAAGCATTATTCATTTCTTCCAGTTCTCTCATCGTTTCGGCCACTTTATTACATCCAAGAGCCCTCGTTTTTTCTTCCAACAACGCTATATCGCTGGAAAATTCTGATATTTTCCTCTACCCATAGCATCAAGGCAGTTTCCTCGCATACGAGCAAAATTGTACATCGGACCGCAGATATGAATTCGTTAGTCTCATTCTTTGTGCTTTTTTCACCGCTGTACCATTGGCTAGCTCGGCCAATTCTGCCGTAAATGCCGAATTGCAGTTTGCTCAATTCTAACAAGGCCGGTTTTTTGGAAAATGGAAGCATTGACTCAATACTCATGAGCTACTTAGTGCGTTGCGGAAAGGTCCGGGAAACACAATTTGAACACCATTTTTACCATGATTTCGATTGAATATTAGCAACCATCTCCCCCAAACACAAAATCATACGCAGTCTCATAGACACGTGATTACAAAAATTGTTCAATATCCTCTAATTTTCTAGACTGGTATACTGATCTCTATGGAGAGTATCGTCGTTGCTGATTCACTTTCGTATCGGGAATTGAGGGAAAATATTTATTCGATTTGATATTTCCCGCAATTTCGAATGCGGAAGTGCCTAAGCAACGACGATACTCTTTCCATAGAGATCAATATACCAGTCTAGAAAATTAGACTGGAACAATTTTCGCAATCACGTGTCTATGAGTAGGCGTATGGTTTTGTGTTTGGGGGAAATGGTTGCTAATATTCAGTCGAAATGATGGTAAAAATGGTGTTCAAATCCGCCTTTAGTTGCGGAATGAATGAGAATGCGAACGGAAATCGTAGCAATATAATTATTATGATAACAGTGTATCTTATTAATGAATTTACGAAGTAGAGGGCAGGAAATTGCTTGAGCCGGGAAGACCGGCAGCTGTAATTCAGAAATTTTTTAATCGGGAATGTAAAAACCAGATCGGAGATGCAGGAAGAATTTACCACATTCACATTCAATAAGGATCACTTTGTGAACAACTTTGTGCTGTCTATTGTGTCCGTCTGTGCGCAATGCTGTCTCAATCGATTTACAGAACCTTGTGTTTCATTTTTCTCAATGAATGAACCTTTGTGACCAGGCAATTTTTCTCAATAGATGATAAATAATTCAATAGGCATTCAATAAGCAATTGGCCATTTTAACCAGGTTTGCTAAATTTCTTTCACCGGTGTACCAAAGTTTTCGAAAATTCAACAATCCTGGTAAGTAACACAGTTTACCAGGTATCCAATTCTGATTTTTTCGAGGAACAGGATGCGAGTTTTGCAAAACGTGGATAAAACCCGCGTTGGTTTCGTACAAATGGCGCAACATATTCGACCACCACTCGAACCGAACAGGCTGTAGCTTTCAAGTATAAAACGTAAAACGCAAAACCGCGTCCCGCATAATTGACACGTTCGTGCAGCTCGCGGCTGATTTGATTCAACGTCAATTAACCGAAACTCCACCAATCACAGCGGTATAGATTGCTTTCCCCACCGATCTGCCTGCCAGCAGATTAAAAACACCCTCGGCCCCGCGGCGGATGGAATGCCGTCCATCTGTCAAAAAAGCATCATCAAAGCTTCAACAGACCCATTTGCAATCGAAATGTCTCCCGCTCAAAATATGCAATGACGACGCTCCGCCATTCAGGGGACTAAAAAACCGACCAAGTATTGACAAGTGAGTAAGTTCCCGTTGGTAGGTTTTTGTCGATCGCGCCGATGATGAATATGAATGTGCAAAAAAGAGGTAGGCACCTGTAAACAATTCAGCAAGCATCATGCGCACTGACGAAACGCGGGTGTCACGGAAATCCTTCGACTTTGCCTTCAAACCTTCATTTTTGCCGAATTTCAAAAAATCAAATCCACCAGTCTCCGATCACTCCGACAAATTTATTCCCCTCTTTAGCGACTTTCAAATTTTCAATAAAAATTAATTGACTTGTGTTTTGGGTTCCAAATATGTAATTAATAGCGAATTGTGTACCAATGTTCCGAGTCCAATGCATACCAAACCTCTCAAAGTTGGTACATACCGATTTTATAACGACATAATCAAGCTCAAGGGACTTGGTTACATATGTGGCAACATGAAAAGTTGAGCCGACAGAAAAACCAACACGGAGCCACTAATTCGAACCCTCGGGAAAACAATGATTCGACCGACGGTAGTCTACTGGTTAAGACATCCGCTTGCGGATCATACCTTGTATTAGGCGATTAACATTTTTGCAAAATTAGGTATCATTCACGGAAAAAATCCTTTCTTTCGGTACACCTGGTTAAGCACGTCGCGTAGGCAAATTATCGATCATTCTTATAGACAGGCTAACCCGTCTCAATTTCAGCACGGCGGATCCGCTGCGGAATGTTCCACTCCGAAATTTTAGTTTTTGCCGAGCGCTCAAAAATTTCCCCCCCACAATTGAGGCTGAAAACCACGCTCCACATTTGCCTGCCCTGTAATGCTGTACTTTGTTCGAGACGTTTTGATAAATGGACGCGTTCCCAGCTGTGGAATGACCCGCATGCTCACTTGTTAGTACAACTCAGTCGCGCAGTCAATAGATAATTCCAGAAATGATACATCGCCTCCGTTTTCGTGGTGCAAAATAAATTAGTCGTTAGCCACTGGGGCTCTTCTTGGCTTAAGCTCCGTCAGGCTGCGAGATGTCACTGCGTTCGTGTTCGAGCGGGGAGTTAGCCCAGGCATCCTATCCGTTCATACGAGAGCGATGGCGAGGTTTCGGTCGGTCACGCCGAGTGTGTGATTAGTGGCCGTTCCTGACATTGATTCTAACTCACACTACTGATCTCAATATATTAATGGCAGTTAGTGAAACGCATAAATTAGTCAACCTAACCTTCCCGAACGACGGTCTAACTCACCCACACGGCCGCGCAGGACAATACATGGACACACCAACGCGTACCGACCGATTGTAAGCTCAGCCAATTTCAAATCGTCCTCACTCACACGCTGCTGCAGCCAATCCGTTTTCCCCGCTCGATCGGATTCTGTAGCCAACGGTCCGCCAAATAGAACGTTTACAATGCGAATGCGATCATCGATTAGAAGCTTTGGAGGGGTAGAAGTGGAGTGTTGAGGGAGCGAAGGCGAATGGAGTGTGAGAAATGGTTATTGACATCGACTGTTCCTTAGCTTGGAGGGATCAATTGTACGAAATAATTTTACCAAAAACATATCAAGTTCTACTTGATGTTCAGCAGACTCTAAGGTATCCAACGAGCCAGCAAAAATCCAAATTCGATAGAGGGAACCCTCCAAAAATCGCCTTAAACTGAAACAAGGGAAAATCCAGATCGAATTTTTCGGGCTTCCGAGCGGCTGGAAAAAAAGTTGCTCGAAAAATTCGCGAAAAGCGCCTATACTGCGGTGGAAGGCGATAGAAAAACGGGAAGAATATTCAAACATTTCCAAAATATTAATCTCGGTAAAAATCTTGAATTTTATTTTCTTCACCCAAAAAAAAGTCTATTAAACGAATGGAAATAGTTATATTTCACTTCTCAGGTACTTCTACTTCAATTATGCTACTCTATCTACTTACCCATACTCAACAACCCACTCATCAAACCCTAATCCTACCCAAAAGTCAACGAAATTCGCGGGCCGCCAAGTCCGCAGGGAGGGGGGCCCTAGTTCTACTTGGTTCAGGCATACGCACCTATGCAGAGCAAAATGTCGCCTTCCAAAATGCTCGACGGAAAAAAAAATTCCGCTTTGGTCAAACGATCCACTTATTGAATCGGAGCCCTTCCTACTGGGGTTTGCAAAGACCGGGCTCCTTTTCTAACAAATAGACGTTGAAAGGACGATCCATCACAGCTGTTATTTTGAGGAATTATCTCAAACGATACTCGGCGTAATGCGGTTGGGGGGCCAAAATGTCCCTTTATTGGACTTGAAGGGGGTGAATTTTCACTGCATTTTCACACAAAGGGAAATCGCTCGTTTTTTATTGGATGAGAATTCGAGAGGACAAGCACGTTATTCGTATGGGTATTTGCTGCCTGTCGTCAAGCTGCGTTATCTGACCAATGCACCAAGGCCTGCGAACAGGGGGCGCGGGTCTGTTACGTTCTCCCACGTTCGCTCATTGATGAGATCGGTTGCCTGTTACGGGGGTGAGATACTGTAGCTGCAACCCTCCTTTCAGCCACCAGCAGATTTCACAAAGCCCGGCAATTATTGCGGTGCAGAATGTTCGAAAAAAGGTGTTGAATGTGCGAAACGAACCGACGAGTCGGGCGGAGGAAAAATCGAGTGTTGAAACACGTTTAGCTGTTTCGCTCAGGGAGAGGATTTTCATTCGATGAAATTAAACGCTGCCCCACTATTGTGCCTCTATAGTTGAAGTAATCTTCGCATGCCAGCAATAGGTACTTACATTCCTGAGCACCAGACCATGACTGCCAAAGTGAAAAATTTTTTCAAATTTCTACCTCCAGCCGTTTGAGGAAAGAATTGTTGAGGGCTGACGGCCTACGTCGTGGGCGTACGGAAATTTTTAAATTGCAGAATCGAATTCTACAACCTTTAAAAGTTTTGGCTCATTTTTCTTAAAAAATGAGCCCATGTAATTGGTCAGGAAAAAAGTTCAACACCGCCTGAAAATTTGTTGGTTTACGTTTCAAAAGGGTGCAGAATCAGAATATGCAATAAAAATTGTTTGTCCATCCGCCGTCCGGGATTCTTCAAAAAGAAGGAGTTTTCGAAAATTTTTGAAATTTTTACAAAAATCAAGTTTTGTAATTAGTTGGTCCTAACGTCTCGACAGAACCTTAATTATAAGGCAAGTAAAACAGCTGTTGAAGTGAGGAAAAAATCGAGCTTTTCAGGAAAAGTGCAACATAGGCATGTGAGGCATCATTTTCTGTCGATTTTTTATGCTGATTCGAATGAGACCATTGCCAACATTGCCAACTTTTTCGAAGAATTATTCTTGAAATTTGACAAAAACCGTCAAACTCAAGAAACACTAATTCCAACAAGCAAACATAAACGTTCGCGCTACAGATAAACGATTTTCCGAATCGTGATTGGGACTATGCGTAGAGTAGGTAGGTATTGTTTTTTAAATTCCATTTGAGCATCTTCAGTTGAAACAATTACGGTCCGGGAATAAGGTCAATTGTTGTATCCAATTAGGCATACAGAGCGGGGGAAGGGTTGTATAACTGCATGGTAGAAGGGTTGTTTGTCAACCGAGGGATGAGGAGCTCTAGCAGGCTGGTATTTGCCGCTAATAGGGCGTGCAGCCGTATCGAAATCAATTCGCCAGCGTGTCCAGGCTGCACATGCACTGACTGGACTATCCTGCGAGTGCGAAGAGGGTGGAAGAGGAACGATTGGTTTGCAAGGGTTCCCTGTCCCTGCTCCACGGCCGCTGCACCGTGAGCCCCAGTAGTGGTCACCCTCCGCTACCAGAGCTCCCCTTCCCACACAACTGCCACCCTGCGTGTCCTATATATCACAAACACGTAGCTTGCACTCTCCTCGCCTGCAGCCCCACCGTCTGACACTCAGAATTGCCCGTCAAAATTGAATCATTAACTTGGACCAGACGAGGAAGGAGGAAAGGAGGAAGGCCGATGTAATGTACACACATTACATCCACGTACAAACACACTCAAATACCAATTATGCATAATAACCGCAACCAGGTATATGTGTTTATCTGTACGTATATCGCTATCTCAGTCCTTCTCGTTATGATGTCCGATCTATGGAACTACTACAACAAGTAAAGCTGCTATGACGATTCCTCTACAGCAGTCAACTAACTACCGCCATTCGCTCGAATTACGCTTCTCACATACAAGCGAATGTTTCCTCGTCTCGCTCTAGCACGTACGTATGTATGCTGTTGTACGCATTGCTCAACTCCTCTTATTCCTGGATGGATGGCTCTAGAACTAGTATGGGATGCCTAAACACCGTATCTAATGTACGGGGGCGAATACAACTAAAATACCCAGGCCTTTTCATCGTTTTACATACAATTGACACCAGAATTAATTGATTGTGTCATGCTTAATTAAACGTAGGTACCGCGGTGTTCTATGTCCGCATGACCCCTCAAGCCCTTAACGCACCTAATATGCCATAATACAAAAATGAATGTCAAATTTTATGTCAAGATTCCCAACCAATGATATTCTATAATGTCTAATTGGATATGTCTATTGAATGTTTTTTTTAAATGAAATTTGGCTAACCAAAAGTCCCAAAATGCGTTAATTTTGTTTCCGGTTCTTTTGGGTTAAGCGCATTGGAATTGAAAAAAGGAGTTTAAATTTTAAAGTCTTTTAAAAAACGCATAAGTCTGGGCTTGAACCCCTCGAAAAATGTGGTGGGCCACCTCCTATGAGCGAGATGCTGATGATTAGATAGTCACATTAGAATATTGATGCATTTTTAATTTTTCCGAAGTGAGGGTGGGTGGACAGTGCTTGAAAAATCTATTCTATTTGATGGGAGGGAGGCGGGTCACGCCCGGGACAATTTTTGTAATCTTGCAAAAAGCAACGCCTGGTGAGGTGAGTCCTTAGCTGTTTTTCTTACATAGCAGCGGTAATGAAATTTGAGTCGGGGTTATACCGGCACCTGAGCAGCAAAATTGTAAAACATGCATATTGTCAATTTGGCAGCTCAGGTGTCGATATTTAAATAAGATTAACCTAAATCTATCATTTCAATTTAAATTTATTTTAAATTTAAATAACCTAAAAGAAAAGATCCATCCTATAATTTTGGAGGATGATTCTGTATCCTGCATCTTGGCTAGGGGGGGCCCCTGTCTCGCCCTGTCATCCACCCATCTTTCGTTTTGCCCTCTTAATCCACCCGAATTAAAGAGACGGCGTAATGTGCAAAGCTCCATGCTTCCAAGCCCTTGCTATTCGACCGCATTCCATCAACCCCGAAACCGGGGAAGAGAGGAAAATATTCACGAAAAAATCGCATAATGAATCGGCAGGAACTCAAGTGGGAAACATTGTTATAATGCGGCCGTGAGAGATGGGAAAAACCCCCGCGCTGTGCGGTCGTTGACGAGGGTCGTTGTATAGAAATCCTTCCAACATCTTCATCGGAGTGTATCTGCACGATAAAAGGCCCTTATTCCCACTGGTTTGATGGAAAGAAGAGTGGAAAAATTGCTACGACGAAAAACTCCTGTGTATATGCGAATTGAAAAAAAAAAAGAAGTAAAATAAAAAAAATGTTAGAATGTCTCCCGGTAATGAGGAGACATCGATTTGAAAATAAATAATAATATCCGAAAGAGGATTGAGAGGCGAGTCTGCGGCTTGTGGTATTCATAAAGCGTTCTTTCGCTTCGCTGTTCAGTTGTAGGGGTGTAGTTTGGCTGAATGAGGAATCGAGGGTTCTGCTGAGCTAAGGGTACGTCATAGGCGAGGAGGAGAAGGCTGCTGTGGGGGAAGGGCTTCTCTCCTAATGGCTTATGGGCAATATCCTTGAGGAAGCCGATTCACACGTCATGTATTCCGCATAAAAGTGGAGCCCGACTCGAACGGGGATTCTTAGCGCTCGCGTCGCAATTGCCAACATTATTCAACGACATTTTTTACGTCCCTTTCCCATATTGAACCCCTTATAACCCAGCACGTTTCTTTCTCGCAAAATAATATCTTCGAAGAAATGTGCCGGGGCGTTGATACCGAATCTATAACCCGCGCAGGGCAGTCACGAACCCCCCCTTCGTTTCGTCACAGCGATTTTGTGAAAACAATGCACGTACGTTGGTGTTCTGTCATTTCGAAGCCAAATTCATATTGCGTTTTGTGAATTCCGTTCCAGAAAAGGAAAAATACGTCGGTTCCTTCCCTCTCTGCGAGTGAAATAAACCGTATACGGTTTATTGCTTATAAGCAATTGCTTATAAGCATTGCTTATAAGCAATGAAACTTTGAAGCGTGTGTGTTTTCATTGTAGGTACGTGCATGCCAAAAATCGGCGTTGTTTAATACGAGGAGTGCAACTCTGAAAAATACGTTTTCGAGTAAGGATAATTGTTTGATACTCCAGAACGAGTATCCCTATCGCCAACATGCGAATATCCATCTCTGGTTGCCGCTAAGTCCCTTGTAAATAGGAAGATATAGTCGGGAGATTGTCTTCGCAAGGAAACAAATCAAACAGAGTCAGCGAAAAAAGATGTGAGATTACCACAGGCGGTTTTGTCTCAGGTCCATTGTAATGGTTGAAGGTAAACAAAACAGGCATGGTTTCATTCGATTCAGCACGAAAAAAGCTACTGATGAAATATTTTACTTTCATGGCGCAAAAGATTTTGGAAAACCCCAATTATTCCTAGATTTCTACTATTTTTTCAGTAGGCTTAAAATTAACCAACTGCCAAAGTTGGTCATTCCTGAAAATTGCAAACAAAAATTTTCTGTCGTTTGGGAGAAAAATGTTCACGGCGGACGGCAGACTGACGGATTTTTTTTCATTCCATCTTCGGGTATTTTATTTGAAACGTGAACTATAACATTTGAGGAGGTACCTATTACAATGTTTTCAACATGGAACATGCTAAAACCTTAACCGAGCTGGCAAAAAAACGTTAAGGTATAGACGAAAAAAAATAAAATTGCTACCCAAGTATAATAGTCAAATTCATGGTTCTGTAGGCCAACTATACTTGAATAGCGATGTTAATAACATATACTAACGTATAATGTACGTTTGCTGTTTACCCTCTTTGAGAAAGAGTTGTTGCAATTTCAAGTAAGGGCCGTATCCAGAAAAGTTTCTTTTGGCTATAGGCCCTAAGAGGGTATTTTTTTCGGTCAATTACAATGGTTTATTATCGATTAATAAACCATAATCAAGTACTGATTTGCTGATATTCCTATGAAAAATATAATGGAAATGATCCCATCTCATTTTAGACATGCCAGCGACTCCTCCGCAAGTCGTGAGCGCAATTGCAGAGATTTCAGGATCGGAGAGCCGACAGTAGGCAAAGTGTCAGCCTGAACAGCAGCAGCCGCGATAGCTAAGTATTTGTGATGTTTCACCGTATTTGTTCCTTCTGCTCGACCCATGTACTGCGGGTGCGAGTTAAGTTATGGGTGGGTCGAGTGGCCAAGCATTGTGAAAGCTCCCACTCTCAGCTCCGTACCCTCTCGAATCGGTGCCAATAATTCCCGTCGAACCGAGAGGTGTCCGGTTACAATTCGAACAGCGGGAGGTGTAGAGCGGGACTATAGTTGAACTGTATAGGGCAGGAGGGCTGACCGGAATGGTGAACACCAATGGTCATCGAGGCTCTCTGAATCATAGGAGGCGATCCCGAAACCCGATAGGTCCTCACTTCAACCTTTGCCGAGCTCAGGTCTGGTTCACATGGCGACGATTTCTGAGGTGGTCCATGAGTTAATTGCACATTGCCATATCATAACAAGTGGTGCGTAGATGATAAACAATACTTCCATACTTCAATACGAAAATTTCTAGCACAATTTGATTAGGCATGTTTTGACTACCTACTTTGAGGCTGTTCGGATCATAGAAAATGCCAAGAATTGAGGGTTCCTTCATATCTTCATATATTGATTACTTTTGAGAGTGTTTGGATCAGAAAAGCCAAGCAGAAACTTACACTGATAATCAAAATCGAAGTCAAACTCATAGTGAAACAGAAATTCAAACCCATAATCAATCTCGAAGTCAAACTCATGATCATGCTCGAAGTCAAACTCACAATGAAAAAGAAACTCAAACTCGAAGTCAAACTCACAATGAAACAGTAACTCAAACTCATAATCAAACTCGAAGTCAAACTCATACTGAAACAGAATTTCAAAGTCATAATCAATCTCGAAGTCAAACTCATGATCATGCTCGAAGTCAAACTCGCAATGAAACAGTAACTTAAACTCATAATCAAACTCGAAGTCAAACTCATAGTGAAACAAAAATCCAAACTCATAATCAATCTCGCAGCCGAACTCACAATGAAACAGTAACTCAAACTCATAATCAAACTCGAAGTCAAACTCATACTGAAACACAATTTCAGTCATAATCAATCTCGAAGTCAAACTCGTGATCATACTCGAAGTCGAACTCACAATGAAACAGTAACTCAAACTCATAATCAAACTCGAAGTCAAACTCATAGTGAAACAGAAATCCAAACTCATAATCAATCTCGCAGCCGAACTCACAATGAAACAGTAACTCAAACTCATAATCAAACTCGACGTCAAACTCATAGTAAAACAGAAATTCAAACCCATAATCAATCTCGAAGTCAAACTCATGATCATGCTCGAAGTCAAACTCACAATGAAAAAGAAACTCAAACTCGAAGTCAAACTCACAATGAAAAAGAAACTCAAACTCGAAGTCAAACTCACAATGAAACAGTAACTCAAACTCATAATCAAACTCGAAGTCAAACTCATACTGAAACAGAATTTCAGTCATAATCAATCTCGAAGTCAAACTCGAGATCATACTCAAAGTCGAACTCACAATGAAACAGTAACTCAAACTCATAATCAAACTCGAAGTCAAACTCATACTGAAACACAATTTCAGTCATAATCAATCTCGAAGTCAAACTCGTGATCATACTCGAAGTCGAACTCACAATGAAACAGTAACTCAAACTCATAATCAAACTCGAAGTCAAACTCATAGTGAAACAAAAATCCAAACTCATAATCAATCTCGCAGTCGAACTCACAATGAAACAGTAACTCAAACTCATAATCAAACTCGAAGTCAAACTCATAGTGAAACAGAAATTCAAACCCATAATCAATCTCGAAGTCAAACTCATGATCATGCTCGAAGTCAAACTCACAATGAAAAAGAAACTCAAACTCGAAGTCAAACTCACAATGAAAAAGAAACTCAAACTCGAAGTCAAACTCACAATGAAACAGTAACTCAAACTCATAATCAAACTCGAAGTCAAACTCATACTGAAACAGAATTTCAGTCATAATCAATCTCGAAGTCAAACTCGTGATCATACTCGAAGTCGAACTCACAATGAAACAGTAACTCAAACTCATAATCAAACTCGAAGTCAAACTCATAGTGAAACAGAAATCCAAACTCATAATCAATCTCGCAGTCGAACTCACAATGAAAAAGAAACTCAAACTCGAAGTCAAACTCACAATGTAACAAACAAACAAAGTAACAACAAACAATGTAACAAACAAACAATGTAACAAACAAAGTAACTCAAACTCATAATCAAACTCGAAGTCAAACTCATACTGAAACAGAATTTCAAAGTCATAATCAATCTCGAAGTCAAACTCATGATCATACTCGAAGTCAAACTCACAATGAAAAAGAAACTCAAACTCGAAGTCAAACTCATAGTGAAACAAAAATCCAAACTCATAATCAATCTCGAAGTCAAGCTCCAAATGAATCAGTAACTCAAACTCATAATCAAACTCGAAGTCGAATTCACAATGAATCAGAAACTCAAACGCATAATCACACATAGTTTGATTGCCGTTTCGCATTTCTGTTTCATTGTAAGTTTGACTTCGAGATTGATGATGAGTTTGAGTTTCTATTTCATACGAGTTTGACTTCGAGTTTGAGTGTCATCTCGAGTTTTTGTTCGATTGTGAGTTTGATCATGAGTTTGACTTTAATATTGACTATGAGTTCGAGTTTCTTTTTCATTCCAAGTTTGACTCGAGTTTGTTTTTCATTTCGAGTTTATGTTTCATTGAGAAATTGACTTCGAGTTTGATTGTGATCTCAAGTTCTTTTCATTGAGAGTTGACTTGAGAGTTTGAGTTTCGATTTCATTCCGAGTTTGACTTCGAGTTTGATTGTCATCTCGAGTTTTTGTTCGATTGTGAGTTTGACTACGAGTTTGATTTTAGGTTTGAGTTTCTATCTCATTCTGAGTTTGACTTCGAGTTTGATTGTCATCTAGAGTTTCTGTTACATTGAGAGTTTGGCTTCGAGTTTGATTGTCATTTCGAGTTTCTGTTTCGTTGTGAGTACGACTTCGTTTTTGATTATGAGTTTGAGTTTCTGTTTCATTGTGAGTTTGACTTTGAGTTTGATTATGAGTTGTGTCCCCATTTGATTCCGAGTTTGATTGTGATTTTGAGTTTCTGTTTCATTGTGAGTTTGACTTCGAGTTTGATTTTAGGTTTGAGTTTCTATTTCATTCTGAGTTTGACTTCGAGTTTGATTGTCATCTTGAGTTTCTGTTACATTGAGAGTTTGGCTTCGAGTTTGACTATGAGTTAGAGTTTCTACAAAACGGTTACTTTGACTTCGGGTTTGATTGTCATTTCGAGTTTCTGTTTCGTTGTGAGTACGACTTCGTTTTTGATTATGAGTTTGAGTTTCTATTTCACTGTGAGTTTGACTTCGAGTTTGATCATGAGTTTGACTTCAAGATTGATTATGAGTTTGAGTTTCTGTTTCATTGTGAGTTTGACTTTGAGTTTGATTATGAGTTTGTGTCCCCATTTGATTCCGAGTTTGATTGTGATTTTGAGTTTCTGTTACATTGAGAGTTTGGCTTCGAGTTTGATTTTAGGTTTGAGTTTCTATTTCATTCTGAGTTTGACTTCGAGTTTGATTGTCATCTTGAGTTTCTGTTACATTGAGAGTTTGGCTTCGAGTTTGACTATGAGTTAGAGTTTCTATAAAACAGTTACTTTGACTTCGGGTTTGATTGTCATTTCGAGTTTCTGTTTCGTTGTGAGTACGACTTCGTTTTTGATTATGAGTTTGAGTTTCACTGTGAGTTTGACTTCAAGATTGACTATGAGTTTGAGTTTCTGTTTCATTGTGAGTTTGACTTTGAGTTTGATTATGAGTTTGTGTCCCCATTTGATTCCTAGTTTGACTTCGAGTTTGATTGTGATTTCGAGTTTCTGTTTCATTGTGAGTTTGACTTCGAGTTTGATTGAGTTTCAATTTCTGATTTATTCTGAGTCTGACTTCGAATCTGACTGCTTCGTTGAGAGCTTGGCTTCGAATTTGACTATGAGTTACAGTTTTTATATAGCTGTGATTCAGACTTCAAGCTCGATTGTCATTTCGAGTTTCGGTTTGTTGAGGGTTCGACTTCGATTTTGATTATGAGTTTGACTTTCTGTTTCATTGTGAGTTTGACTTGGAGTTCGATCCTGAGTTTGACTTCGAAATTGACCGTGAGTTTGCGTTTCCATTTCACTGTGAGTTTGACTTGGAGTATTCTTATGAGTTTGAGTTTCTGTCTCATTGTGAGTTTGACTTCCAGTTTGAGTTCGTGTTTCATTGTGAGTTTGACTTCGAGCTTGATTGTCGTTTCGATTTTCTGTTTCGTTGTGAGTTCGACTTCGAGTTTAGTATGAGTTGGTTTCATTTCGAGTTTGTCCCCGCAGGCCCGCACACGGGGTGGGGACCTAATGTTGGTTGTTAAAAGTGATTTAATTTTCGTTCGTAGGCCCAACCCCCAAAATTAGTGTCAAACAAGAATAGGAGTTCAAACAAGAATTCGCGAGAAAAAGGTTCTCTACAATGGTGCGCCTTGTTTTTCATGCGTCCGTCCTCCCTTCGAAAAATATTGCCAAGGGAAGGTAGGTTCAGGCAATTTATTGCTATTCACTTCTGCGCTGCAACCCAAGGAACAAGTCCAAATTTCGGATAACGCCCACATATTTTGCCTCATCCCTCAAGATTGTTGCACTTGGTGTTGTTATTTTCATATTATACCTCTCATATCGAGCGTTCATTCGACGCCCAAACTGATAGCATGAAATTCTGTTCCCGCCAGTGATACAGCTGACACTTCGCGGTCCCCATTGCGAGAATCATTGATTCTAGCCCTTCAAATGGAAGGCGCACTAAACGAGGGCTAGCAAATGCCAAAGGGTAGCGATCCCTGTTCACTGGCAGACGACCGTTTTTCCCTATTGATAGTCGGCTATGAGATACGGGGCCCGTACGTCCGCTCCACTTGATCTATTGACCCATTAAAATTCGCATGAATATTGAAACCTATTCATAACCGTAGCTCACCCTGCTTCAGGGCCCTGAAAAAGAGGAGGAATCGTACGCAATCCAGAGTATGGGAATGAATGCGTTTCTGTTAATGAGACGAGGAGCCGGAGGAATTTGAAATTCCAAATATAGTGTCCGGCTCAGTTAACCGAACTATTATAGTACGTCTGTCGGCCGGAGAGAATGATGACGCCGATTTGAGGAAGGCTGACAGAGATGTTCTGAGGGAATAACTTCCATGCATAATTGGAATTGACATGATAATTGGATATGGGTGTTTAAAAAAAACTCCCATGTAAATCTATTGACGTAGACCTCTGATTTTTTTAGCGTTCACATAGCGGCCGCTCACATGTTACGATAGGAAAAATTGAGTTGGGTTTGTATTTCGGGCGACTCATTCCAAACAGGCCAAAATGCATTTTTTTGCCTTGTAGCCGTACACGTTTTCAAGTAATGGATCTCATTTTTTGTATTTTAAATAGAGAGTTTCTCTCAAAATTCAATAGGTTCAAAATTGTTTGTTCTCTATTTTGTACGGCCTGAAATTATCTTTCACACCCTCTATGGGCTTAAACTTGAGTGTGCTACGGTTAATTGTGTTGCACAATTTTCAATAATTAATGAAATCAATGGAATTCCATTCAAATACAAGTACCGTACCGTAGTACTGTTCCGTTCTGTAACTTGAGCAGACCTCCAAGCTCTAGAATAGTTGTAAAATGTATTGAATATTGTGCACTTCAAGTCATACCTATCCTTTCATTGCAGAAAAAGCACTTAAGCTAGAAGACATTATCAAGTATACGAGAACATAAAGCTGAGCGTGACGAGAGCTTGGACACTGTCCGCCGAGACTTAGTAGATACGGACTTGGTATGAAAGTACGAAGACACGTTCCTATTTTATAGGATCCATCATCAATATATTTATACCGAACAAGGTTTGAACAAGAACGTAGGGGACTGGATGGGGAAGATGATGTGATATGGATTATATCCATCACCGACAGTAGCTTTTCCGCTAATTATACTCTTGAGTGTATTAAATACAAAGCATTTAAGCAAATTTTGCTTAAGTTAAACAAAAAAGTTAGACAAAGTAGGTACCATGTGGGTGATTCTCAGCGAACGGGCAAATATCGTGTCCCTGGCCAATCATTCCGCAAAGAATTGGGGACAGAACAGCGATTTTCTGATTACCGTGGGGTGTCCTTACCATGAGATCTCGTTATCAATTCTTTGTAGATTGTTTTACTGTCCTGTCTCCTGTGCAGGGTCTTCGTAGTGAAGACATTCTCAAGACATTCTCTCAAGCACAGTTGACTGAATGAAACGGGATGATTCGCCATGGTACATCGAATATATAAAAAAAATTATCACTCGGGAGTACCTGATAATTTGGAGTGTTTTTCCTTTGATGCGACGAGACTTGATCCAGCTTGATCCGACTTGAGCCTCTTCGGGGCCCCAGAATAAAGAAGAAAGAGGTGAAACGGATCGGAGAAGACGGATTATCGAAGGGCGGTGAGTAAAAATTGAAGAGGATGAAGGAGGAGAGAATCAGGTAGGCAATAGATACCCGACTGCCCAAAGCGAAAGAGCGGCGCAGGGGTCAGTTGGATGTGATTAGGCAGTTGCGAAGGTTGAATTTATTTTAAAGGGGATCAAAGGTGGGCGTATTCATGTTGACATGCTAATCACCGCTGATTAGGTGACCTAGGGGCTAACATCAAAAGTGCCTTCTCCTCTTTCTCACCCCAGCCAGCTCTCACTGTCCAGCAATTCCTCGAGCTCTTCGTCCACTCCAGGATCTACCGTCCGGTCGTACTCTTCACAATCGCCTCGTGATTGCTAATTCTCTACCTCTCCGCTGCCATCTTACTGTCTTCCTAATCAACCTTTTTCCATCGCTTTGAGCCCTCTCTCCGGTATCCAATTGCCGATGGAGCCCTTCATGCCATGACGAAATTACGTTACTCTTGCTCCGCCGCTTGCGACATCCACTTTACCTTTGTATTTCCTCGAGCCTTCGATTTAACGTTCAGTTGCTCGTTTGTCGTTGGCCCTCCTCGACTTTGGCTTATTTGCCAAGTCCTTTTGCGACCTTAGTAAATGCGAGATGGTTTAGCGAAAAATCTTTCCTATACCTTATCTCCCATCAGGCCATATCGGCTGGTCGAAATTTATCCGTGTGTTGCATACTTTGTTGAATATTTCGACGATGAAACTGCAGCACTGCCCGATTCACAGCACCGTGCCTTTTGGGTTTGTGGGCGTCTGGGTTGCCTACTTCTCAAAATTTGGATTGGTGGCATTTGGCATATTACGCGTCCGTAGGTTGCATTGCAAAATGATTGGGCAGTGCTGATTCTAGACCGTCGAATCGGTCCTATCTTGGACCAAGGGAACACTTTTTAAATCTGCAAAATGTCTTAACACAATAGCTTCAAGTGCATCGATAAACTATCGTGACTTTGAGAAAACTCCGATCCTAGCATTGGGAACGGTATTGTTTTCTCATAGGATAGAACACTCTGGGATGCCGGAGTACTTCATCTTATCGAAATCAGATCAACGATGCTATAACATAGGGATAAAATGACCTTATAAAAGACCGGGTGAAGAAGCATAAAGGGAAAAATATTGTATCGAATGAAAAAAAACGAGAAAATGCTGAAGATATAAAGAAGTTAGGGGTCAGAACAACAAATATTTCACGGGATGGTTGTGAGTGTGTTAACGGTAGAGGGAGAGAACGAGTCGAAGGATTATAAAACAGCGGGGAAGCTGAGATATCCGTTTTGGGGATAGAAACTGCCTTTTGCAGGCCCTGCAAACCGAACACCTAACTTCTTGACATATTGCTACTCTAGAGCTATTCCCAACACGAGAAAAACGTGGGGGTGGGACAAGGAGCAACCATACGTCACTGGGTTATCAGCTAGTTCCCAAAGAGGCATAAAGCGGTGTTCATGATATCGCCGTGAATACTTCCCGCTTCAGAGGAGAATCTCCTCCATATCTGATATGGTAAGGGGTGAAATAATGTGAAGTGAACGTCCTTGGCGTAGAAATAATAGGTATTGCTCACGCTGACATGATGTGTCTGATAGTGTATTTACACTAACTTGAATAATCCAGTTCCCATCTAAATTTCAGCCACGAAATTTTCAGAAAACTGCCTGAATAAAATGTTAACAATGCCTTAAATATGGGACCGAGGGCGATTTGGGAGTTGAAATTTTCGAACAGCAGACAATTCTGCCAGCAAGGGACAGATTTCTGGGCCCCATATTTCATCAATATTCTAGGGCTGTGGAAATTTGATAACTCTGCCATGCCAAAGTACCCTGAGGTAAGATACAGGCCTTGGTTCCACTCCGAAATGGTTGGGTATTGGTAGAAATACGCAAGTTCTGTGATTCAGGGACCTATCCTCTAAATAAGTCCCTGAACATGTACGTAACGTTACTAAATGCATACTGGAATATTAAATATCAAACGAAGATACTCGAATAAATGTTAAGCAATTTATATAGATACATTTTTCTAATAATGTTCTATTATACATACCAAGTAGGCATATAGGAATGGAAGATCAGGAGTTTTTTCCTTTTCAAGTGTTGTTGACTGCAATAGATGCTCTTGATGTTATTACATTATGTATTTTTCTCGCAACATTAGTTATGGTTCCTACTGTTTTTTTCGAACTCAATGACGGTTTCATACCCACACCTTGACAGTCTCCAAGCCCTGAGGAAGATAAAATAAACTATCGAAAGCTATGTAAAGGAGACCCCTGTTTGTGTGGCCCCTGTTACGATAACTGACTTCCTACAGTAGGTATAATTGAAGGGTAAGGGGAAGGAACGAGGAATGTCACAAAAAGTACTTTTAGAGAAAAAGCAGGTTTTGTATTTTAAATTCTATGTTTTTTTCCCCTTACACCGAATCTTTCGTTGCTTCTCAGGGCGACATTTATACTTTTTTCCCCTTGGAGTTTCACTATACGGTTAGTACCTTTCAATTCCTACAAAATGCGCTATTGAGCTTGTTTTTGGGAAAAATGGACATTTCCTGTTCTTTCCATAGCAATTTTCAAAACGGCTCACATTTGATCTTTACACAATGTTCTCCCCCCCCCCCCCCGTTTCCAAGCCAAAGTGAATAATTGATGAGAAAAAGATAAATCACCGCCAACCGTATCAGAAACAGACCGGTGATGTCGGGGGGTAGGGGGATTAGGGAAGAAAATATGAAGTCATTTGCCAATTCGGAAATCGTGATGAGAAAAGGGTGGCCTAAGCGTCGTACATTCATTGGAATTGAGTTATCCTGATACCCCCACGTCGAGGCTGAAAGTTTTCGTTTCACATACTCAGAAAAGATGAGGTCGGAAAAGAATCATCGCGAGCGAAAGGCGATGGGGAAGAGGAATCATCAATATGAGGGCGTTTGTCATGCAAATCTATCCCCTGGCACCGGAGAAAAGCTACTTAACCTCCTCCCACCTCAAACCAGACACACTACTCATTTCTTACTCCCCCACCAACACATACCCTCTCAAAAATCATTCACCGACTTAGCATCCATCACGAGGATTAGTTTCTGATTTATTGCAGGATCAAAGTTAATTTCCAAATTTCACATGACAAATGGTCTTTTCCAATAGAGATGTGTGCACTCTCTGCATCCCTTAAGCTCCTGATCATTTGTGATGTCTCGGCGGGCTTGTGCTTCTTTCGAAAGCCATTCAGTCATAGAACATTGAATTTTTCCCTCAAGATGTCTAGGAATTCTTCCATAGGGGAGGAGTCACACCTAAAGTCAAGTCAACCATTCATGAGCAATGCAAGGTGAATGCCCTCAAACGCAATTAACCCCTTGTTTCTAGAAATTATTTATTCGCCCTCGGAATTTATAAATTTAACTGTATAAAGGTACCACATGGACATTATTGCTGTTAGTATGTGAGGGTAGTTTGCAATTGATATTTCTTATTGAATCGCATATTTATGATAATTTTTCGGATATTTAACAATCACATATTTATAGTAATGTTTTATCGGAACCAATCTCTGAGCGATCAGAGGTTTTTTTGCGAATGAAGAGTAGAGAAATTATACTTAGGATCAAGCAATATTTACATGAAATACTACAGCATGCCCCCTAGTCCTGTTTCGACCGACATCAAACAGATTGCAAAATTCATGACTTGAAAATCGAGAGATTTATCAACTATTCAAAGATTGATCTGTAAAATCATCAACGTGAACCATTTTTATGGCTTATATTCGTATACGAATTCATATCAACTTAATCTCTTGTCTACAAAGAAGGAAAAGTTGCCCTCCACATGTGTCGCAAAAATTCATGAGCCTAGATGGATGAAGGAGAGAAGAAGAAGGGCAAATGATTTTTGCGGGTGCTCAGCAGAGCGTGCTGAAGAAACTGATTGCCAAATGTGCAATTTAAATTGCAAGAAAGCCTGGGAGCGGGATTCTCGGTTCGCTTGTCCCATTTTGTTCCAAGTCTTCCCAACCTTCAAATTACTCCAACTTCGTTGCCGTGGGACGTAAATTATTTATTACCTCTCTTTTGACCGTCCTCCGTTCCACACACACATATACATATATACATAGGTGATTTTCAGCAAACTTCCAGCCCTTTTAGATTATGTCAAACTTGTGCATACATTTTGTCAGCCAACCTTTTGTTGAGAGGCTGGTCGCCCGTCGGTAAGGTGCAATCTGCTGGAGCGACGGTCAACTTTTCCATCTAGTACGGGTTATTTTGAATTTCCAATTTCGAGGGATTCAACCTTCTATAGAGGAAAGTTGTGGATCTGTTTATTATCTTGAGAAACCACATGAAATTTCCCTCCTTAGATGACAAGCAGGTGTTGTTTGAATTAACTGCTTTGAAGAATATGGTGTTTTATGCCAGGATTGTCAGCAAGTCAGTTTGTGTTTTGAGGCTGAGCATGACTAATCTTGCCACAACAAAACAAGCTGATAATTTTATCTCATTTACGGCCGATTTCACCAGCCTGAGGATTAGAGTTCATCCGGACGTAGTTACAAATGCTTAAACACAGTTACCAAGAGCTCAATCCGAGGTTCATGAAATCAGCCATAAGTATAGCTAATATATTAGCTCTATGATCATATATGATAATGATATGTAATTTAAATATCTCTACTTGATTGATTGGAGGGAGTAGGTACCCCTAAAATTTGCCGGTTAAAACACACCCGTGTCGTTCTAAAATAGGGATGGTTATTTTGCATAAAAATATAGAGAATTTGCTCACGCACACAAAATTTTAAACAAAATTGACAAAAAACAAAACCAAATCCGAAAAGACGCATGGGAAACCAAAAAGTAAACCAGTGGTGCGTAGATAACACACAATACTTCCATATTTTGAAACGTAAAATTGTGACACAATTTGATCATATTTTGACTGCTTTTGAAAGTGTTTAGGTCAAAAATATAAAAAAATTCACTATTAAAATTTTAAAATTCGCCCAAAATGAAAAAACGCTAACTTTTCAGAATATAAAAAATATCCACATATTCTGCAAGGTAAAACAAAGATTTTAAGACCAAGAACGCTCGAATCGGTCAATTTTTGTAGCCGGAAACAAATAAAATAGAAAACACTTAAAACTCAATTATATCGGAAGTACTGTGCGTTATCCAAATTTCGATTAAACAGGGTGTTAGGTCTTGGCGAGACAAACATTTCAGTTCAAGAAATTTGAAAAAAGGTTGAGAATTGAGGGAGTTATGGTCATTTTTGTAAATGACCACAGACGGACAGACGGACAGACGGACAGACAGACAGACGGACAGACGGACGTAACGGACACACAGACACTTGTTCAGGAAGTGATTCTGAGTAAATGTGTATAAGAAAAAGTTTTTTCTGAAGCTCCGTTCCGATTCTCGATTTTAGGACGATCACAATACTTCCATTTACTCTGTAAATATGGAAGTAAAAAACAATTCTAGCCGTAGCGGCCCAAAATCCTTGGAAATGGTGGTGAAATAAAAGAATGTTGAAGAGTGTTTTTTATTCGACGCGTAAAGTTGTTATTGAAGCGAAACTGTTCTAATTCGAACCTCGTTCCCTTCCGTGTAATGTCAAGGGCAAGCGTAGTAATCTGTCAGATTGTATATTAATAGACCTGGACTCCCATTGGGCCGTGTTGCCTCGAAAAATAGCCACTCATATCAAATACAGGTATGTAGGTACTAAAATAGAACACTCAAAGTTATTGCGTGGTGGTCGAGTAAAAATAAAAATCGCTCGTTTTCAGCGAGGAACTTGTTATCAAGCGAAGATTTTTTTTCAACAATCTTTCGAGAAAACCATCTTACACGCTAATGGCAAGCATGCACGGTTCGAAGGGTTCTAAAATTAGCGGTCGATGTGTTAAGAATTCAGTGATAAGAGCTCTCAGCGATCACAAAGATAACCAGTGGTGAGTAGATAACACACAATACTTCCATATTTTGAAACGTAAAAGTGTGACACAATTTGATCATATTTTGACTGCTTTTGAGGGTGTTTAGGTCAAAAATATCAAAAAACTCACTATGCAAATTTTAAAACTCGCCTAAAGTAAAAATACGCCAAGTTATCGGTTCATTTTTGTGGCCGGAAAGAATGAAAATAAAAAAACACTAATTCTATCAATATTCACATCAGTAGGTACCTACCATAGAAAACAGTACAATGGTACCTACGTTATACTGCAGTTGTACCGGCTATAAAAAGCTGTAACCGGTTACTAACAAGCTAGAAGAAAAAGTGTTGCATAGAGGGACATGGTTGGTTCATTTTGGAAACAAAAAATTTAGCCGACTCCAAAAAAACGTTTTTTTTAGGCGATTATTAAATAAACGCCAAAAAATCTAACTTCAGCACCGAAGATTTACCCCCTTCCAACTAAAGCAACAACTCCAATAAACTACTATTTTAAAAAAAAGCTACAAAAATACCGTACGATAAAACAACTTGAGTAACCTCCTCCTTTTGAAGTCGGTTAAAAAGCCGTTTCGACCAAGTTTAATTCCGTTGTTGCTATTGGTCAAACATTAATCGATCAATCCAAACATCAATTAGCGTGATCAATCGATCACAGCGAGTTGATTAAACGAGTCATTATGAGTCTGATGAATTTCGCCCCTAATTTAATTTTGTTCCCAAAGTTACAAAAATCGCGCATCATTTTCTTCCAATCTTATTGTATACCTTAACGAAGCAGGAAAAAAAAACAGTCAAACGGCAATCAGTAGAATGAGTGTGTTTTATAGGGCACGGATTAATATTCCATTGTGAAAAGAGCCTGCGTGACCGGCCCTAATGGTCGAAGGAGGGTCGAACCTCAGCTTTTTAACAATAAAAATAAAAATGTCCCTTGCGCTCTTATCTTTGGCAGTACGCGCTACGGATTCGTTGGATCAATATGCTAACCTCGTGCTCACTTTTAATCTGTTCCTTGAGGGTCTTTCCCCGGTTTGGAAATGCTGAACTTTGTACTAACGAAAGGGCGATATTTCGGCGGAAATGACCGCACCACTTGAGAGAGAATGTTTACGTGTATAACAGATTCACGTTTGTTCTGGTAAAGGAAGTTAGGCATGAAGATAATTTTGGAAAGCCCTCATTTTTCGGTAATTTCGTTATTTTTAACTGGTGTAAAATAACATCGATCATGATTTGAGTGGATATGTTTTGAACTGTCTCATCTTTCCATCATTAATCGTTCGCCTTTTTGAATTTTCGGTGATACGACCCGTAGCCTCGGAACCTTTGAAATGTAGAAATATTGGCATTGCCCGTTTCTAAGATATGGTCGACTTCAACGCCTCAGATTGGAGTTAACCCGGAAGTAGTCACACAATAATATTGTGTTACATATTATGTGAGGACCAATCTATCAAAAGGTATCATACTTATCCATATCGAGGAGAAACTAGTTTTTTGCCTTTTTTCAATCTTTCCTATGAGCTTAGTCGGTGCACCTAATAGTTCGCAACCAAAATGGAAAAAATCCCACGTTATTTTGAGCTTAAAGTGCGGCTCTTCCATCAAAAGGTCACATATCCGTATTCGATTAAGTATTAAGTTCATTTTGATCAAAACGGTACATATCCTGTACAAATCTCATGGATGATAAGCCTTTTTCTATCAAAAGGGCACATAATCTGAACCGCCCCTGTCCGGTGGATCCACTTATGGTACTTAATGGGTTCGGTAAGTACTTGACATGGGTTGTGAGAGGCAAAACACTAGCGTTTTGATGGAATTTGTGAGAATAGCATTAAGATTTCCAATCAAAAGGGCACATATCCAAATTTGAAACGCCCGTTGCACCTTTATTTATGGATTTAAAAAATTCGTATTCTGGGACACGATCTGTTATGCCGATGTGTTTAGTGCTTTATCTGAAAACCGTGGTGAAATTGTACTGGAGGCCACGCAATTCGTTTTTGCTCTTCCTGAACAATTTGGGAAATGGGATACGTTACCTTTTGATAGATTAGTCCTCATGCATAAACAAAGTTACCAAGAGCAGCCATGTCCGGATTAACTCTAATCTCTAAGGTTGGTGAAATCCATCATTACAAGGACAGGAAAGGAAATTAGTGAAAAGAGTTTGTGCCATAACCTGCTATCATAAATGCGTGCATCCAAACATTGCATTAGGTACCCGCTATTGCGAAGAGTGAGCAGTTTTACTGCTATTAACAGCACGAAGGAAAATGCGAATAAAAGTATCGAGGAGTGACGGTTGTAAAAAACCAGTGGGATCTCCTATGCAGTAAAAAAGAAGCCCTGGCTCAGACGGCTTGAATACTTAGCTCAGCAAAGTAAACTCACGCCCACACGTCGAGCCTATGTGTGGCACTTTGGCCAGATAGTTTAGTGACCTGAAACTCTAGACATAAACCGGACCCTTCTTTTCCACGGTATGCGTCCGACGGAGCTTTCTTTCTACCTTCCTTAAACGTGTTTACAATATTTGTTTTAATGTGCATCTTCCCACCGTTTACGACCCACTAAAACTTTCACACGGCTCTATTCCATCCTTTTTGTCCTTTTATTGCGAATCTTCCAGCACCGTCCCGTTTTACCCGAAAACCCGCGGGGTTTATACAAGAATGAACGATCGATAACCTCAATATTTAAGTAGAGTATCACGCAATAAAGTACCTATCGTTTCGACATAAATGGTTTTCCAATTTTCGAAAATTCAATTCCTTTTGTCTCGTCTAGGAAATCTTTTCTGTCACGTAAGTATAAGGCCAGTATGAACAATTATGCTATCTCAATTTCGGTGATTTCGTCGACCCGGATGAATCCATTTCGAGATTTACGCTAAAACAGGTACCTATACCAAGTCATAACGCGATTGGGGGAGAAAATCCAAAGAGAAGACGACTGGCCTGATGGTAGATACGTGCGCTTTGGTAGGGATTGCGCGAGTGTGGATAACTTTTTACCTCTGTAAGTGTAGTAATATCGGGTAGACGTGGCTGTGTATTAGTGCCAACGGTATGTATTGTGCTCGCCTCGCGGCGCTACGTGCTCACGGATGACGGATACCCTGAGGTGCGTTCATACCCGGGTCAGGTCTCGACATAAATTCCAAGATTTCCAGACGAAATGTCTATTTGTCATTGGGAGCCCTCAGAAGCAATCTAGATAAATGACCTTCCTTTTCCCCTTGCTACGGCACCCTCTATGTATATTTATATATAAGAATAGATATACAGAACCTAAGGCTCCGTTTTCTTCTTGGATTGCTCCAGCTCAATCGTCTATCCACGCCGGTTCATTTCCCGAGCCATTTCCGGTGCCAGAAAAATGATATCGCACTTTTTGCGAGTCACATCATAATCCGATTCTTCTAGAGCCAAGATCACTGAGCCAATTCCGTCTCAGTGATGTACGAAAAATCTATACTCATTTTCGGATAAGTAAGGTTTGACCGAAGATTATGAAAACTTACTGGTTTCGGTGCAGGTAGGTATTGTCAAAAAATCCTCGACACGAGCTGGCAAAGTTTGGTGGGCTTGTCCACGAACTCTGGACCATCTGACCACAGGTTCAACCCGTAGTAACCCGCCCGTCTATAACTCAAGTTAGTGAGGTAATGAGTAGCCCCGCATCACTACTATCTAGGTGATTGGTAGTTGGGTAGCTTCGTTTAAACGTTTGTTTAGCGTTTGTTTAAACTATGTTCGGATTAACTCTAATCCGAGGATGGTGAATTAGACCATACAGGGACATGTACAGAATAGTTCCGCCCCTCTACTTGAGAAGCAACGCCTGGAACGGTGGTTAGCTTTCTTTTCATCCAACGCACAGTCGTTTTCAAAGAACAGAAGCTATTCCGGTGGGGTAAGTATGTTCAACAAGTGTAACACATCTTCCATCGCACGAGAAATAATTCGGTAGCTGAACATAAACTGGAAAAGCTGTATGCCTCGTGAATTTAGCGCTACTCCGGAGTTCGGCCTGGATCGGAGGCAGAGTCAGAACGGAGAAGCGGCGGACATTTCCGATAGTCGCAGCAGGTTTACAGAAAGTTCACCGAAACGGAGGCGGGAAAGGAAAGTCCCTTCAATTGGAAAATTCTTTCAAATGGAAAATAACTTTCTACGAATAGTACCAGAAAAGCTAGAATTCGGAGATAAAAGAGCAAGAGTGCGTAAATCAGAGAGGACAATGGAAGGAAAGTGACTGGTTCGAGTTGAAGAGATAGCAGTAGTAGATGCGGCCGTGGCGGGCTGCGGCGGCGGCGGGTGCCCCATAGATTACGTCTGCGTCTCTAGGTATGCACTTAGGAACAGTGTTCCGGCCTTCTCTCCCCCTTCTCGGATCATCCTGAAGTTAATGTCGACCCCCAGCTATTTATTCCTTCCTTCCAGGAAACCACCCACTTAAAGCCGAGGAGGCGGCACCCCTCACTCCCGACTCCAGAGCCCCCGGCCCCGGCATCGCCGCCTCCTTTAAACTCAGCCGCCTTCCTTCTTACTGCCACTGTTCGAGAATTTACATGGACCCCTTTATACACACCACTCTGAATGGTATCTCAATTATTTCTGTAATTGTGGCCGCGGGAGACACTGTCGTCTTCGCCGAGAACGATAAATCTTGGCTGGGAATGATTTAGCTGGTGATTTGTTGGTAAAGACTTAGTTCTTGCGGGCTGTCAGCGGCTACGACGGGCCGGGGGTGGCGAGGGCCGGGGGTGCCTTTCCGTGGGAAACCCCCGCACGCGCTCGCTCGCTTGATGGCGGCCCGTACCCTGAAAACTTTCCAGTTTCTTGGGTTGAAACACCAAACCTACGCTCCTACGATTTCATCTTGAGCCCTCCTTTTGGCCGCCTTGCTCGTCCCAAGTCAACCCGAAGCAATCTTGGTTCCTCTACCGAAGCGGTTCACCTGAGACTTGAAAAGTAAGTGATGCTTCGATCGGGGGCAGTCGATCGTCTAAATTTCTGAAGCATTTTTCCGTGCAACAGAGTATATTTGGAATTCGTGGGTTCTAACTTTTCCTAGATGAAACACAGAAAGAATATTCCAACCTTCACTTTTGTGGAACGGAGAATGAGGAACATGCATGAAAAAAAAATAAACTGTTTTTTCGCCATACTATTCCTTGTTAGGCTTCAAAAATGGTGTTATGGTGGATGACGGTTCGGAAAAGAGGTAATTAAAAGAGGAGGGAGGCTTAGTGAAAATCGCTCATTTGAAGTCGAGCAGGAAAATTGCCAGCCGCAAGGTTACACAGTGTGATGTCATCTTCCCGTGAACACCAGTGCAACCTCATCCGAGTTCATGTGTGTGTGCTGTGATAGGACGGCGATAACGGATTTTTTGCCGTTACGTTAAGAAACTACGTGCAGTCACGTCCGCACAGTGACGTCATACGGTTAACCGCCACATTCAAAAGGGCACTTTTCATTAGCGTTTTTCACCAGAAAAAATGTTGTTTTTTCGTTGTAGACCATCACTACATTAATTTCGCATCCTAAACAGCATCATTCTGGCGGAAAAAATGGATTTCGTTTTTCATGCATGTTCCTCATTGCTGACTGAGCGGAAAACATCCTCTGAGGAAGGGGGAGGGGGATATTGAGTTAGAAACTCGAATTGAGGGAATGGAAGTAGTCTGTTCCACAAAAGTTTACGAGTTTGTACACCGGTTTCGGCGGTCAAGCCATCGTCAGTACAAAACCAACACCAGTGTTATATTTTGGGGTTCCACAAC
Organism: Nesidiocoris tenuis; assembly: GCA_036186465.1. Classification (NCBI taxonomy): domain Eukaryota; kingdom Metazoa; phylum Arthropoda; class Insecta; order Hemiptera; family Miridae; genus Nesidiocoris; species Nesidiocoris tenuis. The sequence continues at coordinate 23,485,647 of AP028910.1, read as the reverse complement.
TCCTTCCAAAATGAATTAATTCATAAGGAAAATCGAAATGAAAGTTCATTTGTGTTCAAAAAAGCGATCTCTAATAATTAGAAACTTAAGGAAACTTAGTTTCTGAAGAACAATAGAACTATTGACCAGAGAAAATTCGTTCAAAAAATACATTCTTTTTGTGAGCGAATCAAAAATGATGTTCTCGTGTTCTCGCTTGACAAGTTTCTTAAATCAGAGTTGTTATTATGAATAAATTGATTGTTCAGCAACAGGTCTATTTCAATTTTTTTCGTTTCAAAAAGTACTATATCCCGGCACGTTAATTTCCAAAAGTACTATAAACCAGTTTTCATTTCAAAAAGTACTCTATCCAAAAACTTCAATTTTCAAATTGCTGTAAAAATTATTCTCTGCAGTTCATTATTTCCAAATTTTTCCCAACAAATTTGAAAATAATTTACAAACATTTGGCAAAAAAATCTAGACCGGCAAAGTGTTTTGAATGGTAATACCTAGCAGTTTTCCTTTTTCATCAGACGTGGCGATTTGGTCCACGAAAATCATCAGCAGTGATTGTGGCAACATGCTGGTTTAGGGTTGAAATATCTTACTTGATGGATCAGGCATATTATTGGTGGATTACAGTTGTAAAGAGAAGAACTGTACTAACAGAGCGAACAGCTCAATCTTATGTATTAGGAAGGTCCCTATCAGCTGTCAAAAGTCGCTGACATGATGGGTTATTAAAGCTATAATACTGCTTCAACATCGGAAGAATAAAGTGGGAAAGAACTCAAAAAAAGAAGAGTTCAGTTACATCTCGAGACCACCCGAACACGAGCGTCGTGATGCACGATCGTCAGTCTAGAAAATGTTAAAAGTTCAGATCTGATATCTCTCAGAGCCTTCATTCCTTTCCTCCCTCAATCAATTTTTCGTTTTGAATAAAATCTCTCGCGTCATTAAATCACGGGAAAAATATAAATGGCCAGTTTTCAGATTTAGCTAAATTCTTACAAACGCAAATTTCAAAGAATGGAGAAGCGGTATAACAAATTCATCGCTTTCAACGTCATCCTAAAATGCCTAATGTACGGGTTAGAGAAGGTCACAATTCTAAATCCCATTCTTCAGAAATAAGATTAGGATTTTTAACCATAAATTTTCTTTTTTCTATGATAAGGTATAAAATCGAAATCCTTATCAAAGAGTATGAGTGAGATTTCAATCGCTTGAATTTCTATAATGATGCGATTAATCGTAGGATTTCTGCGATTAAAATGTTAATGGATGAAATTGGAGCAATTAAAATCTTGGCGCGCATGAGCAACTGGCCACTCTTTCCTGTCAGTAATTTACCGATTGTTGATGCAAGTTGTCAGAAATAGATGCTCATACCCGTCATGGCAGGCCTGTCATATAATATATGACGTTTTGTCATATTATGACGGTTGTAGGGTGGTTCTTGAAAAATAACGATTTAAATACAACTTACCTACTGTACTTATGCAGGTATGTACTTAATTAGATGTCTTACAATTTGATACTCATTACATTACTGGCATGTACGCTCATTATAATAAATTAAAAATCTAAAATTTAACTCTATTATAATGAGTGGATATGCCAGTAATTTAATGATTATCTAATTGTAAGACATCTAAGTAAGTACATACCTGCATAAGTATTTACATCGGTATTTTTTAGGTACCGCCCTGCAACTTGGATGATAAATAATGCCAGATTCGGATAAGGATTGTGGATTCAGAGCGTATACTATCCTCGTTTTTTTGTTTCCACCAATGAATCAACGGAATACACTGCTCACGTAGTGCAAACGTGCGTTGATCTTATCTTGCATTTGCGCCGACACGTTTGGAAAAAAGTCAAACGAATTTTGTGATTGATTTCATGCCGCTTCCAGGTGGCCTGGGAAACAGCCGCAAGATAAGCGATACCCTCGTTAGTTATCTGACTTTTTTTCTTATTTCGATCTTATTTAATATTTGTATCCGACTCGCCGAGGCTTGCTGGTAACCTGAAGCCTGGCAAGCATTCAAAATCTAGTCTACCGGTGCGAGTGTACGTCTAGCCTACAATACCAGGCTATCAACCAGTTATTGTTGCCGGAGTGCCAGTGTTGTTCGCCGGGAAACACTGTAATGCAAAATTTAATGGTTGTGTTTTGAATATAACTGGTTTGGGTAAAATTACTTAGCCCAAAATTGCTAATGAATTGAGGAGGTGTCTTTCAAAACTGAACATGTCCACTCAGGAAAATTGGCGTTTTATGAGCTTTCCCACGATCGTAGGGGAAAGTGACCTAATATGAGATAGCGCTCTGCAGCCTCTGTATGGTGTGCTACTCTCCAGCAATTTGTCCGTAAACTTATACCTATTGATGTCCTTGAGTGGAGGAATGGCTGAATTACCAAACTCCATCTCTGCGGGGGCCTCAGTTTGCGATAAGGTGGCCAGCGTATGAAGTGAAGTTTTTTTAATCAGTTTTTGCATCGATTTGACACCGACAAGGTACGTATTTTCTTAGAACTAAACTAGTGGAAAATGTTTGAAATTTAATGTAGTTTCCATTCCTCATTTTAGTTTCCTTCTTATCTGCCTTTTCTAGAGTTTATATAAAAGATCAGCGATCAAGGGCAAACTGCCTATTATGAGATACTACAAGTGCCCCAATATGAGATATCTCATATTAGGGATAAATAAGCGAATTTCTTGTTTTAAATCAAAACCTACAGTTTTAGTATGTAAAGCGTCTGCAATATGAAATTTATCAATTTATCTCGCCCTTGATTAATTTAACATGAGTGTTATCGGAAATGGGAACTCGTCTCACATGGCTCCAACAAAGAGGAAAACCTGGAGTAAAGAAGCAATCACTTTACATGCAGATATTTTTCATTTTATTTTGCCAAATTTTTGTCGTATGGTTTTTTCTTTTTATTTTTTGAGGGGACATTTTGAATGAAACTTTTTTTTTTACATTGTGTGCATTTTTTCTCTGGTCAGTCTCAGTCCCAAAAATTATGTAAGGATATCAACCTGATGGTTACCAAATTTTTGAAGACTGAAGATTCCTTGTTTCTGAAGATTTCATAGAAATCTCAATCAAAGATTTTTAACCTAATTTTGAAAGCTGGCAGTATTTTTTCTAATTTTGTGAGGCCATTACTTGAAACATTTTCCAAGGATATTGGTAGGGATCTTAACAATAATAGTATTGATTGTAAGTCAGAAATTCATTTTGTACCTTTATGTGAATAAAATCTCTAACAAAATTTTGATTTTCATTATTCCTAACAAAGGAAGTTCTAATACGAGACTGTCTCATTTTAGGAACAGCAAGTATCTCATATTAAGCAACCTGTTGCCCAATCAAACAAGCTGGACTGATTGATTGATTTTTTCAAGCATCTGAATAACGATTGGTTGAAATTTGAATATATATTTTTCAAGAGGGAATGTTAATGAACAAATAAAACTAAAAACTGATTTTTTTTAATGCATTCAAGTGGTCATTAGCGCCTTCTGAAAAAAAGTATCTCATATTAGGTCACTTTCCCCTATAATAGGTACCTAAATAAAATAAATAATTTATTTATTATTTAGTTATTTATATATTCAATAAATATAACAATTTATAAAAATATTATAAATTTTTTGTACTATACGATCGTGCTATATATTTACGCAATGGTGCTACTTGCATTATAGCGTTGAGGGAGCGTTCAAGCTTCACAGCGGTGAAGGTTGTTCGCTTCAAATGTGAAACGATTCTCTTGTTGCTTTTGCGCCTCGTTCGCTGTAAATCCGCCGTATAGATGCTGAGCGTTAATCGCATTCCGCACATCTCTGGAGCACATCAGCGCATAACGTGAGAGTGTAAAGTTTTTTCCATTTAGATTTTTTTTTTTTTTTTGGAAGATGCGGAGACTTTGAAAAATAATCTCCGGAAAATGAAGGACGGAGGGGTGGAGGGGGGGAGGTAGCTGAAGGCTAATTGACGGGTCACCCGTTGGCCCTTTCATGTGGTCTCCTCGTCCTCACGTTCTCTGCCAATCGAATTAGGCCGGGTTTCCAAATAAAAGTGGACGCCTCATTTCAATAAAACCTTCCCTTGGAAAAGCTACACACGGAAAGAAATTCGATTATCCCTTCGCTTCGCACTCCAGGGGCTGAAATATAGAATAATAGCGTTACGGAAAAGGAAGAAAAAATATGAATCTTTCAGGGAGCGAAGGCGGAGTTAACGCACGGATGGTTCCCATGGATCGCTATCTGCGGTTTCACTGATTCATTTATAAAACTGGGATGTACAGTGTTTGTATCGTTCGAGTCGTCTAAGGGAGCAGCTCCAGCTGTCGGGAAGGGGGTTAACGTATTCCGTACCAGCGAGCACTGGAGATACTGCTACCATGTTTCTCTGTCAGCGCGTTCTTCCGACTTGGCTTTGATACCCTCGTTGTGATTCATAGGTGAGCTGAATGTTTCAGCGCGCAAGACGAGCAAATCAGATTCTGGTGACCCACCGCGTTGCACGTTCAAAAATACCGTGCCCACGTTGCTCGATCGCTCGGCCTGCCCATTGTGGCCAGGCTCTGATCGTAGTCGCATGTGCGCAGACGCATAAGAACGATTTAGGCGGGGGTAGGGTTGCAAGACGTACTATATATATAGTATTATACTATATATTGAGATAGGTATATATACTATGTAAAAATGTGGTCCTATATAGTATGAAAAATACTATATTTGGGGGGTGAAATCATTTTTTAAATTTTTTTTTCAGAAAGAATGGAATATATTAGGAATTGATAGTTAATTGACGCCTCTTTGACAATCGACACGCATCTTTGACAATCGATGCCTTTTTGACAATCGATCCTGTGTTATCTAATCTCATCAGCTTACCTAATCTTGTCAACTCTCGAGCCTGCCTCTCCGTATCAATTTGCGCGTCTTGTTGTCGTGATTTACTTAGTTTTGAGGTGATTTTTGTGTTGAACTTATTCAAAATCATCGTGATGTCGGACGATTTTGATTCTGATAAGTGTTCCGATCAGCCAACAACGCCCAAAAAGAGTAGGCAATCCAAATCCGTTGGAAAGCTAAATTTTTTGGTCACTTCAAAAATTACCTACTATCTATTTCATCCTTTCCTTGAAAACCTATATTATTTTTACTTTAACCTTTTTTAATCTTTAGCTCTTGTGTTCGTTCATTAATCTGTGAGTTCCTACAAATACACAAATTCTGTTATTCTGTATGTGTGCGTTTTTTGTGTGTGCAATTTCCGTTTATTCATCTACACAATAAAATCATACCTATAAACCACGAAAACAGTCGAAAATATTATACGATATTTTTTCTATACATACTATATATTTTTCGTCTTTTTTACCAAAGTTACTATATTCCACTGAGACTTTTCTGGTAACCCTAGGCGGGGGCCTCAATCTAAGCATCGCTCCAAAATCTATGGGAAATTACGGGTTGCTTGCTCAAAACGAATTTTTGGTTCATTTCATATTTACAGATTTTATTTATTGTAATCGTCCTCAAATCGAGAAACGGAACGGAGCTTCAGAAAAAACGTTTACTCAAGCACATTTGCTCAGAATCACTTCCAAAAAATTTCCCGTGTGCTCGTCTGACTGTGGTCATTTACAAAAATGACCATAGCTCCCTCAATTCTCAACCTTTTTTCGAATTTCTTGAACTGAAATGTTTGTCTCGGCAAGACCTAACACCCTGTTTAATCGAAATTTGGATAACGCACAGTACTTCCGATATATTTGTAGTTTTAGTGTTTTCTATTTTATTTTTTTCCGGCCACAAAAATGAACCGATTTGAGCGTTTTTGGTCTAAAAATCTTCGTTTTACCTTGCAGAATACTTGAGTATTTTTTAAATTCCGATAATGTGACTTACTTTAATTTTGGGCGAATTTTAAAATTTGAATAGTGAATTTTTTGATATTTTTGACCTAAACACCCTTAAAAGCAGTCAAAATATGATCAAATTTTGTCACAATTTTACGTTTCAAAATATGGAAGTATTGTGAGTTATCTAGGCACCACTGGTTGTAAATTTTATTAGTTAGTATAAATAAAGAAGGTAGGCAATTTTGAGACTATCCATTTGAGTACTTTTTCTGCAGGGAAAAATACTCTATACCTACACTAGTATCGAAGCATAGCGCCCATCACTAATGATTGGAAGATCATTCATACCACAACGCTTTCTTGGCATCCATAGATAACCTCTAAAATCGGCGTTTGCCCGAAATCTGTGCGAGATCTTACAATCGATTCGACTGGACCAAATCGAGGAACTGACATTTGAAATTTGTTCCATCGCCTGAACGATTCGATGCGTCACAATTGCGGAGAAATGTCTGACGTTTCTTCGTCGTTCGTTACGTACATATAAACATTCTCGTCACCACTTGAGTTCTTCGCCGAAGTCGATTCCGTTTAATGAATTAATCTAATGGGGGTTTCCTCTCTTCTTATTCGGCTCTCGAGTTGAATACAAATTGGAACATCGCCCTATATTTAAGACTTCCATCATAGGAACGAGAGAGAAAACCTTTGATCTTGTTCTGCCCAGGAACCGTCGCTTATAAATTGCCCCCCCCCCTTCCACCCTCCGTTTCAGACGTTCTTGTTACGCCAAACTCAATTGAGATTTTACTTACTTTTACGTGCATGTTCTCCCACTTTGAAAGGCGGCGGATTAAATAGTGTATCGCTGGCATGGAACATTGGTGGGCCCTTTGCTGAAGAACTGGTCTGCCCCCACCCTGACCTGATAAGAATCAGGTGATAATGACCTGATAAGAATCAGGTGATAATGACCTGATAAGAATCAGGTGATAATGACCTGATAAGAATCAGGTGAACTTCGGGGCCGCTAGGTACGGAATTATGCACTCGGGTACATTGAAATGGGAATTGAGATGGAAAATTCGCGTTTTCTGATACCCACGATTTCGACGCTGTTTTGGTTAAAAGTGAAGAAACATGTTCTTCAAGTCATTCCGAACCAATCCCCATCTCTCTCTCTCAGGATCTTTTTAGGTGATGGCAGTAAAACTTTATAATAACAACCCAGACGTATTCGATATTAATCATTAGGGATCGGATCCGTATGTGTTCACATATTTTTTTCTAGGCAATGTACTGATGTTTTTCAAGTAGGCGTGTTCATATTGACATTTTCTGAACCGTTTAAGCCCACTTTCATTTCACATATTTTGACATATTCCACTATAAATCCATATTTTTCAAATATTTGGTCCACAAAAACACATATTTGCTAATTTTGGGTAGTTTTCCCTAGGTTCACAACTAGAATGAATGAAATTAAAAAAAATAAATAAATAAAAAAATTTAGCAAATTTTGCTTTTTTTTTTTCTTTTTTTTTATTGGACAACTCTTTTTATGCGTTTTGCTTCAGACGGCGTACGGCGTACGGGAAAAAATTATTGCAGATTTTTATCTAGACACTCTGAAACGTAAAGGAAAAATTTTCAGCAGGCGATGAAAAAAAAAACCGACCGATTACATAGGTACATTATTTCTGGAAATAATTTAACAAAATCTTGATGTTCATTTGGGTTTAAACATTTTTTTGAAAATATTTAAACCGTTTTACATATTTTCCACATATTTTTTGAAAATATTTAAACCTTTTTATATATTTTCCACATATTTTTTGCAAATATTTCAACCTTTTTACATATTTTCCACATATTTTATGAAAATTAATACATATATATGTCACATATTTGGCATTTTTAAATACATAAAAATCCGATCCCTATTAATCATAGCATCAATAGGTTTAAGGAGGACTTTAAAGGAAAAACGTTAGCAAAATATAATGCATCTACCTACTTAAGGTTTTTTTTTAATTTTTTGTTCTTCTTTATTTTGGCACATTATCTCCAGAATTTTTACTTCCATATTTACAGAGTAAATGGAAGTATTGGAATCGTCCTAAAATCTTATACACATTTACTCAGAATCACTTCCTGAACAAGTGTCTGTGTGTCCGTCTGTGGTCATTTACAAAAATGGCCATAACTCCCTCATTTCTCAACCTTTATTCAAATTTCTTGAACTGAAATGTTTGTCTCGGCAAGACGTAACACCCCGTTCAATCGGAATTTGAATAACTCACAGTACTTCCGATACATTTGAATTTTTGTGTTTTCTATTTCATTTATTTCGTCCACAAAAATGAACCGATTTGAGCGTTCTTGGTCTTAAAATCTTTGTTTTACCTTGCAGAATATGTGGATATTTTTTATATTACAATAATGTATTGTATTTTTATTTTGGGTAAATTTTCAAATTTTACTAATGAATTTTTTGATATTTTTGACCAAAACACTTTTAAAAGCAGTCAAAATATGATCAAATTGTGTCACAATTTTACGTTTCAAAATATGGAAGTATTGTGTGTTATCTACGCACCACTGGTTTTTTTACAACACCCCCTTAAACTTTTTCATTTTTTTGTGTCCGCTAATTTTTTTTCCAGCCACAAAATTGAACCGGTTTGGGCGTTCTTGGTCTTAAAATCTTTACTTTGCCTCTCGGAATATGTTTATATTATGATAACTCGACATAATTCGATTTTAAGTGAGTTTTAAAATTATCATAGCGAGTTTCTTGACATTTTGGATCCTAAGTAGTCAAAATATGATCGAATTTCGTCGAACATTTACGTGTCAAAATATGGAAGTATTGTGTGTTCCTATTGCAATCGTGTGCTATGCGCCTCCAAGTTAGCATTTACGACGGATTGCATTTTCGACCGCCGCTCGGCGGTGAAGAAGAAGATGATGAAGAAGAAGAAGGAGATGGCGGTCGACGAGCGGAGGAGCGGAGATACCGGAGCGGCGGCGGCGATGAAGGCTGAGACGCTTTGTGGTATATTTTGATAGTTGATGGAACAGCGTTACAGCCGAGCGTCAATCAAGCCTAAGTCAATGGAGGCAAACTCGAGCGTAATTAAAATACTTTATCGTGACCGCTAAGTCAACACCGCCGCCGCCTTCTACCGCCTCTCCGGCTAGAAGGCGGCTCCTATGTTTAGACACCTGGTACCGCCGCCATCTCCCGCCGAGCCGACTTGCCGCCGACTGTTCCGTCTTAATCCGGCGGTGCCGCCGCGCCGTCCCACCGCTAACAGCCGCAATCGGAGAAGCTCGAGGGTTCGCCGGGATCCGAAGGGGAGCCGAGCCCCGGCGCTCCTGGAGGACCGCTAATCCCAACAACACACAGAGCGGCTGTTCGCGACTTATCGTGCGCCATCGCCGCGCCGGCCGTTTACCTGAGCGGCGATCAACAATCGGGGCGGCCCTTTCGGCGGCTCGCTCCTCCCCGCAGCTTTTCTGCGTCACCATATCCGCCAGATCAGCCGCTCTTACTCAAAGCGTGATACGGTATTGCGAAAAATTCAAAATTTTTAAAAAACGCAAAAAGAATTTTCACTCACTATACATACATAGTAAATGGAAGTACCGTAATGTTTCTAAAATTGGAAATCTGAACAAAGCCTCAGGAAAAGCATTGACTTATGGTGGATTTCACCAATTTCGGTTTAGAACTAATCCGGATGTAGTTGCGTATACATTTAAACACAAGCACCAAGAGAAATTATGTCTGTCGGTAACTAAAGGTTTGGTGAAATTCGCCCTAATACTTTTACTTGTAATCAAAGTCAATGTTATGCCATTGACAATTTCTACGTCGACGTCAACATTAACGTCAACGTCAGAGTCAGAGTCGTCAATGTCAAAGTCAACTTCGAGATCAAAGTAAACTTCGAGTTCAAACTCAACTTCGAGATCAAAGTCAACTTTGAGATCAAAGTCAACTTCGAGTTCAAACTCAACTTCGAGTTCAAACTCAACTTCGAGATCAAAGTCAACTTCGAGTTCAAACTCAACTTCGAGATCAAACTCAACTTCGAGTTCAAACTCAACTTCGAGATCAAACTCAACTTCGAGATCAAAGTCAACTTTGAGATCAAAGTCAACTTCGAGTTCAAACTCAACTTCGAGATCAAAGTCAACTTCGAGATCAAAGTCAACTTCGAGTTCAAACTCAACTTCGAGTTCAAACTCAACTTCGAGATCAAACTCAACTTCGAGATCAAAGTCAACTTCGAGTTCAAAGTAAACTTCGAGTTCAAACTCAACTTCGAGATCAAAGTCAACTTCGAGTTCAAAGTAATCTTCGAGTTCAAAGTCAACTTCGAGATCAAAGTCAACTTTGAGATCAAAGTGAACTTCGAGATCAAACTCAACTTCGAGATCAAACTCAACTTCGAGTTCAATGTCAACTTCGAGTTCAATGTCAACTTCGAGTTCAATGTCAACTTCGAGTTCAAAGTCAACTTCGAGTTCAAACTCAACATCGAAATCAAACTCAACTTCGAGATCAAACTCAACTTCGAGATCAAAGTCAGCTTCGAGTTCCAACTCAACTTCGAGATCAAACTCAAGAGTTCAATGTCAACTTCGAGTTCAATGTCAACTTCGAGTTCATTGTCAACTTCGAGTTCAAAGTCAACTTCGAGTTCAAACTCAACATCGAAATCAAACTCAACTTCGAGATCAAACTCAACTTCGAGATCAAAGTGAACTTCGATTTCAAACTCAACTTCGAGTTCAATGTCAACTTCGAGTTCAATGTCAACTTCGAGATCAAAGTCAACTTCGAGTTCAAAGTAAACTTCGAGTTCAAAGTCAACATCGAGTTCAAACTCAACTTCGAGATCAAACTCAACTTCGAGATCAAGCTCAACTTGATACTAACTTTAGATTAAATGGTGAATTTAATAAAATTAAACGACGGCTGTGTTGAAAAGATAGGTAGGTATTTATGAAGCAAAGAGGATAATGTAGCTTTTTTGCCGGGTTGAAAAAACGTTTTTTTAATTCCCATCTAAAATAAAAATTTATGCTGAAATTCTAGAATGATAACAACTAAATTCCGTGTTTCAGGATATATATCATAAGGTTTGTCTATGCAATCTAAAAATGAACCCTTGTGCAAAATTTGCGGAGTTCTCCGGATACACATAAAACTAATGTGCGCATGCCACCTAGCAGCGTTTTTTCCTACGGAAACCAAGTACGAAGGCTTCACTATTAAAAGAGTTTGAGGGGTGTTGTATGAAAATTTTTCCCTACCAATTGCCTAATTTCTAGAAACAATGTAGCAAAATAATCTCAATCGAGTTAAGTAACTCAGCGTTCGCTAAACAAATTACCTCACCGATCGAAATTAACTTCGAGCTTATAACGCCGTCTTCCTTAAAGGAAGTACGGAGGATAAAAAACTCCGCCGGCCCCTCCAGAAATGCCATCGTAAAAATCTAACGAAAACTGATGAGAATTTGATCCGTTCGATTCACCGTAAACGGTTCATAATCGCCGTCGCCGCAATAAATTTCCATCCATCGAGAAACTCAACGCCGGAGGTGACTGACTCCCCTTTGCTCGATGTCAGGACGCGTCACTAACGCCGATTTCAATCACTGACAGGGGCAACTTAACCCCCTCCATGGGAGATCCGGGGTGGATCATAATTGCGTTACAAACACCTGCCCAACAAGGGAGGGAATCTTTAAAAATTGCTTTCCGACATCCCAGGATCGCCGACCCCGACATCCCTTAAAGCTTTTTTCACTCTTTCGGCATTTTATTGGACGGACTTACAATTTTATAGGAGCTGATATTAGAACGAGTTGTTAAATCATTTTACCGAGTTTTTTTTTTCATTATAAGTAGAACATATTGTTAAAACTCACGGGTGCGTAGATAACACACATTGCTTCCATATTTTGAAACGTAAAAGTTTGGTAGGGAATTTGATCATATTTGGAATGCTTTTAAGGGTGTTTAGGTAAAAAAATATGGAAAAACTCAACATGCAAATTTTGAAATTCGCCTGAAATAAAAACACGCCAAGTTGCAGAAAGATAAAAAATATCCACATATTCTGCAAGGTAAATCAAAGATTTTAAGACCAAGAACCCTCAAATTGGTTCATTTTTGTGGCCGGAAAAAAATAAAATGGTAAAAACGAAAACTGCAAATATGTACTACTAGCTGTACCCGCCCGGCGTTGCCCGTGCAAAAAACTTGGAAAATGCAGATAAGTGAATAGCGCAGGAATCTTTCTCTCTTCCACCCCTCCCCCCCACACACAACATTCCTCGTCGATAAAAATCAGATACAGGGCTACCCAACCATATGACTCCCGTTATCGTACCTTCAGTAGTCATTCTTGAGTTTTGTCGGCACGAACATTGTACACTTTCTTTTAGGACCCCGTAAAATTTCTGATATTCGAAATCTGATATTTTCGGCCTAAACACCCTTAAAAGCAGTCAAAATATGATCATATCGTGTCACAATTTTACGTTTCAAAATATGGAAGTATTGTGTGTTATCGAAGCAACACTGGTTTCAAAACCGAAATTGCGTTTATTGGTAATTTCTACTCTCTCCCGTGAAAACGAGTAGTCATCTCATGAAATTCTGCTCCAAGAAATGACAATAGGTACATAATTTTTCCAATTTTATTGGTATTTTCTCACCACCGCCTCATGGGCCCGGTGAAACCGCATCGCAGACAGCGATTCTTCTGAAAATAAAAATAAACCGAAGGCTCGCCTAAAAAAATGTTCGGGCAATTGGTTCTTGGCCTAATCGAACGAGGGCCGAAATAGAGTGTTTGGGATCGGTTAGAATGGGCAGGCAGCAAGTCCAATTTGGGTGGAGCCTGAAAGTTCAGGCCGCATTGATCGGGCATAGACAAGTTTTTGACGTGGTAAATATTGGGGAAGGTTTTCGTGGACAAGATAATTGCTGGTATCGCGCTTCGTGTCCGACATTCGATTTCGATACGCCTACACGCCATACCTTCATTTTCGACCGCCTCATTCTCACGAGATATCGAGTTTCTTGCACTCAATTTCAGTCACCCACCGGTTGCTGTAATTGAGTATTGATTATTACTTCCACGTTTACGAAGTGAACGGAAAAATTGTAATGGTCCCAAAATCGAAAATCGGATCGGAGCTTTGGAGAAAACTTTCACTCAGAATCGTTTCCTGAACGAGTTTTCGTCTTTTAACAAAACACGCCATATTTTGAACGGTGAAAGTGTTTCATTTCTGAAAGATTCACATTTTCATTTGTGATCATATTTTAACTGCTTTTGTGGGTGTTTAGGTCAAAAATATAAAAAAGCCAACTATGCAAATTTTAAAACTCGAGTGAAATCATAATACGTCAAGTTATGTTAAGACAAAAAAACTCGACCTCGAATCACACTCAAACTTGAACTGAAAGTCAATCTCCAATTGCACTCAAACTTGAACTCAACCTTGAACTGGAAGTCTAAGTCGATCTGAAACTCAACCTCGAACTGAAACTCAACCTCAAACTGAAACTCGAACTCGAAATGAAGCTCAAAATCGAACAGAAACTGAAACTCAACGTCAAACTGAAATCTAAACTCTAACTGAAAGTCAAACTCGAACTGAAACTGAAGATCGAACTCGAACTGAAACTCAACCTCGAATTACACTCAAACTTGAACTGAAACTCAACCCCGGAATGAAAGTCAATCTCCAATTACACTCAATCTTGAACTGAAACCCAAACTCGATCTGAAACTCAATCTCGAACTAACACTCGAACTCGAAATGAAACTCAACCTCGAATTGAAACCTAACTCTAACTGAACGTCAAACTCAAACTGGAACAACCACGAACTGAAACTAGAACTCAAACTTTGATTGAGTTAAAATTCGAGGTTGACTTCAATTTGAGATTCGAGTTTCAGTTTCAGTTCATCGTTGAGTTTCAATCTGACGTCGAGTTTCAATTCGAGTTTTAGTTTCAGTTGGAGTTTGTGTTGTAGTTCGACGTTGATTTTCACTTCGAGTTCGAGTTTCAATTCGAAATTGAGTTTCAATTCGAGTTTCAGTTCGAGTTTCAGTTTGAGTTTCAGTTCGACGTTGAGTTTCAATTCGAGTTTTAGTTTCAGTTGGAGTTTGTGTTCGACGTTGATTTTCAGTTCGAGTTTTAGTTTCAATTCGAGGTTGAGTTTCAGTTTGAGGTTGAGTTTTATTCGAATTCCGATTAAACAGGGTATCTCTTGCCGAGACAAACATTTCAGTTCAAGAAATTTGAAAAAAAGGTTGAGAAGTGAGGGAGCTGCTGGCAATTTTTTTGAATGACCATAGACGGACACACTGACAGATGGACACACGGACACTTGTTCGGGAAGTGATTCTGAGGAAATGTGCATGAGTAAACGTTTTTTCCGAAGCTCCGTTCCGATTATCGATTTTAGGGCGATTACAATGCTTCCATTTACTCTGTAAAAATTGAAGTAAAAAACGTGTGACACTCAGAAGCGACTATTGACGAAGAAAAAGGGAAAAACACGTTTCGCAGAAGCAAGTTGTCTCTCATCGGAACGCGTCTAAACATATACGAGCCTTTCCATCTTTCCCCGGGCACATCGGAACCGAGTCGTTCCAGTTCGGAAGAGGTGAAACACTCGCTCATTCCCTCTCAAGACGAGTGTGCGGCGCTCTATTCGGCCGATTGAGTTAACCTAACCGGTGCGAAACTTTATACTCCACTGCGTATACTCTCTAATGGTGAAGGAAACTACTTCTTATTCCGTTGATGTACCAACTGTGGATGTAGTCGGCGTTCGCCACGACAGGCGATGCGAACAGCATACTTTCGTCTTCGACATTTACCGAGTCTTCTCACTTCTTCGCTGCGCCATTCTGGCCGATCCAATTTCGAAACGCCTGCGATGACGGATGTGGTTGTGTTCTCCATTGGTGTGGTAGGTGAGAAAGTAGTGTAGAGTTGAGAGGTGTTCCTCAATCAATTGTAGTTTTATTTACCTTCACGCAAAGTCCAGTAAATCCGTGCTCAAAAGGGGCGGTTTGGAGGAAAAAATACTGAAGTAGGTTTTTCAACGGTTTCATGTGTTTTTCAGGGTGTTAAATTCGAATTTCGTCGCTTAAGAGGCAACACCACATATCTAACATTTGGCAACTTTCCAGGAGAAGGAAAAATCAATTATTTTTTTCCAATGCACCAACATAAGTATCCAAGCGTATCAGAGGGATATTTCCAGTGTTTCCACATTGAGGGAAATTTCCCTTTTCGAGGGAAAACGGCCTTTCTGAAGGAAAGAAAGGGGGAAAATAATTTTGAGGGAAAAAACGAGGGAAAATGGCTTAAACCGAAATTTGGAACACAGGGGGTGGAAAATCGACTTGAAACTTATTCCAATCGATTCAGCATCCCAAAAAACATAATATATTACCACCCCCCCCCCCCCCCATATTCCCATATTAAATATTAAATATTATTCCCATATTAAATATGATTAACAAATTTTGTTCACTAGCACTAATGTTGGCGATGTATTTTTGTGTGTAGGTCGGGAATACCGTAGGAACTTCCAGAAAACGGTTTTAGGACGGCAAGATAGCTTACCATTCAACTCCTAACAATTACTATTCAATTCTCTTTATAATTCAGTTATAATAATAAATAGTTCAATCCATTCACATGATCGGCAGTCTTCGTCTCATCCGCTAAACTCGTGTATGTTCTACTAGTATGTGTATGTTGTACTAGTGTATGTGTATGTGTGTACTATGTATGTGTATGTTGTACTAGTGTATGTTCCAAGGCTCCGATCTTGATAATGTAGTTAACCTGATGAAATTCGTGTTTTGCTGAATCTACGCTGAGATAACAGCCCTTCAAACATTCCCTCGGCTAATAAACATTCAATCCATTCGAGAAGCCAGGCTAATGAACCTCTTCATTTTGAAGATTGTTAAAAAAGGATTGGCCCCCTCCAATTCACATTGTTTTAATGGCCTTCGCCGTTGGCTTCAAATGGCATGAAAAAATCCGACTAACCTAATTATGAAACAAATATTCTAGACGCGACAGAGCTCATCCGAATTCCAGTACGATCCGAGGATATTCCATTAATAGCTTCTGGATATTGTCAAGAACAAAATAATGGCTTCGAAAAACCCGCGTAAAAACTACAAATAAACCAATGGTGCGTAGATAACACACAATACTTCCATATTTTGAAACGTAAAATTGTGACACAATTTGATCATATTTTGACTGCCTTTAAGGGTGTTTAGGTCAAAAATATCAAAAAATTCACTATTCAAATTTTAAAATTAGCCCAAAATAAAAAAAAATCCGCATTTTCGGAATATAAAAAATATCTACATATTCTGCAAGGTAAAACAAACGTTTTAATTATTTTACTTAAAATTGGCATGGAATACTAAAAACTAAAAAAATTAAAATTAAAATTTTGAAATGATGAGCAATCATACCTATTATTAGGAATTATACCTATCACCTCTCAACTGAATAGCTCAGTACCAAGTGGATCATTAATTTCAGGGCATTAGCTACTGATGAAATGAAGGCACCGACTTTGAAGCGTGATGTTCAAGTGAGGAGTCGTCCTTGGTACTGAGCTATTCGGCAGAGAGGGGCGTACTATAGACGAATAATTTCCTTATAATTCCAATAATCGCTGCCAGGATCTTTTGTTGATATGTGTTTTTGGAGTGGGTTTCATTTTTTCGTTGGGACTTAGTTCTTTGTTACCTACGACAGTTTCAGCATTCCGTCGGACATTACCGTTCACCGTAAATGCGATACACAAATCGTTACCATTTACTGCGTCGGACGAAAATACGAACTTCTCCAATAGTTTGTCCCTTGCATGTGATTAGAGACAAGTTAAATAGATGAGTATAAAAGCACGAGAAAACGAGCTGATCCTAACTGAAAGTCGTTAGCCGAAAAAATATGATGAACCCAAGTCCCCGTATCCTTTAATGGCTCGAATGTTGCATGTTTACCTTTCGACGTTTTTATCGGATCGTCCCAACATGACAATACTCGTATACAGCCGAGCTCAATGTTCCGATGAAGTTGAAGTGGAGCGTAAATTTGTTCCTAGTTGTGACTCCCCGCTGAGCACCGGCCGTTAAGATTATGAAAGCTCCCGTGAGGTAGGGACTTACTTACCAGTTAAGATGAGATTCTTCCCTGACTTTACAGGTAGTAACTAGGTATCACTCTTATGCTGCAGGCTCTCGAACTGTAAACTGCTCTCTCGCCTTTTTCATCCGTCGATAAATACAATCAATATCCTTCGAATTCCACGTATTGTATAGCCTTGCGACTCGTAGGGTTCGAAAAGAAAACCTGTTCCGAAAGAATTGAAACGGTTATTGGATTCTTTGTTTTACATTTTTCCCGTCACATAATTTCCAGTTGGAGAAGGCTCGTATATTGTTTCTTCCGTCGGACCGTTCATTTGTACGAATTCCAATTGGGCCTTTGCCACCCACCAGGAATGAAGTTGATTTATGAAAATCTGCCTTTGGAAGCGTATTTATTTAAATTATTTGCTGCCTTTTTGCCTCATATTATGCAGGTATTCATAAATTAACTGTTCGCGAAGCATAGAATCGATAGGTCGGTAGAGGAATATTTTATCCACACTTAAGTTTTTACTTCCATATTTACAGAGTGAATGGAAGTAGGTATTGTAGTTGTCTTGAAACCGAGAATCGAAACGGAGCATTAGAAAAAACTCTTTCTTATACTCATTTACTCAGAAAATCTTTCCTGAACAAGTGTCCGAGTTTCCATCTGTCTGAGTGTCCATCTGTGGTAATTTACAAAAATGGCCATAGTAGCTCCCTCAATTCCCAACCTTTTTTCAAATTTCTTGAACTGAAATGTTTGCCCCGGCGAGACATAACACCGCGTTTAATCGGCCACAAAAATGATTTGAACGTTCTTGGTCTTAAAATTCTTGATTTACCTTGCAGAATATGTGGCTATTATTTGGATCTCGATAACTCGGCGAATTTTTATTTTGGGAGAATTTTAAATTTTGCATACCTAGTGAGTTTTTTGGTATTTTTGGACTGAACACCCTCAAAAGCAGTCAAAATAATATTTTGGTTATTATCATATTATGATCAAATTGTGTCACAATTTTACGTTTCGAAATAGGGAAGTATTGTGTGCTATCTACGCAACACTGGTTGTTCTTTCAGTTAGTTAGGAGTTTGTGGAATAGAAAAATGACTTCAGTTTTGTAGTTAACATTTTATTTCTTCTATTGCTCCACAATCGATTCCGGCCACGCAGCAGCCATCTTCAGGCGGTCTGAAAGTGAGAACCCCACATCAACAACCTCAGACAAGCACCAGAATCATAATCTCAATGGCTGAGTTTTCAATTTATTTAAAGCTAGATTTATCCAAGGACGCTTGCAACAAATAATTTCCAAGAAATCTTCGGTATGACCGTCAATGAAAATATTGATACCTTGAAGCCCCACTGTGCCCCGTTTCTCATTGTGCCCCCTCACCACTACCTTTAGTTTCTTGGCATTTTCGGTTTTCGTCAAGCTCTACTTCCCCACTTACTGCATTGCCATTATCAGAATAATTATCAGTATTTTATGTGGTATGTAAAAAATCTCTTGAAACTTGCATTTTGTTGAACGTCCCTTCATTGCTGAGCGGTCTTTAGGTTCGGCAACGGATTCGATAGGTAATTTCGCCCGACAGACAGTTGACTTAGGAAAAAGAGCAGAGCGACCCAACACCATCGCCAGAGCCGAGCATTTGAAATATGAGGGTAGGTAGTATAACTCAAAGGAAGTACCGAGCTGTGTGAGGACACGATTAATCGTATCGGGGAAGTGGGAGGGTTCGGTTGGGACGATAGGCCACTTGAAGGAAGACCGATAGCGTCGACCAAGTAGATTAGGGTGGAGATACAGGGAGAACAGAAGCTGCTGGAACTTGTAGGTACATCTTAGCCAGCTCTTGTAAGGGGGTGAAGATGGCAGGGAGATGCGCCGGCCTAATTGGCCGTCGTGTTATATATTATAGCGGCCGACGTCAATTAGCTCTTCGGGACTCTTTCGTTGCTGAAGAAGCGAGAGCCACGGTGTTCGCCAAGGATCTGCCGTCGAACTTAGTCCAGGAGTCAGCAGAGGAGCCCAATTACGGTGGAATATCCAGCCAAAACACAAACATCAAGAACGGCATCTTAGCCAGCCGTCCGGGCTTAAGTAAAGCTGGCGGCCGCTGTTCCCGTGAAGCGCGAATATAAGAAAACTTCACGGATTGCAAGTTGCTGACGCAGCAGCAAAGATTTACACGAATATCCTTCTTGCTGCTGAGCAGTTTTTTGCAGTCCGTTTCATTCGAGACACATAAGGTGGTTTGCTTTTCGCATTTCGTTTTCGTACGAACAAAAATGAATGCTGAGTCGAGAGAATTACAACAGATTCATGACAGTAACGTGAATCATGCTTCAACGCCATTATCCTAGTTTCTTCAATTTCAGTTTTTTTATATAAATTAAAACCATTGCGATCGCTATAGAAAATTTTTGCTCACCTCCCACCGCCTGAACCTTTCATGGTTTACGTTCCTGATGGTGTAGGATCCAAATTGGTCATAGAAGAATTTCCGCCTCTCCATCGTACGCCAATAACACTTATTCTCCCGAAAACGGCTGAAAATAATCCTGTCGGGAAACTTGAAAAACATGTTGAGAATCGAGGGAGCTATGGTCATTTTCGTAAATGATCACAGACGGACGCACGGACACTTACCTACCTCGTTCAGAAGGACAGAGCATGTAAATTTTTCTGAAGCTCCGATCCGATTTTGAATCTTAGGGTGATTACCTGCTATACCTACTTCCATTTACTCTGAAAAAGAAAATACTAAAGTAAAAAATGTATTAATAAAAAACAAAATTTTTAATAAACAATTGTAAGAAAACTGGATGAGCTACTTTCGAATAAGTACCAGCATCGAACGAATAATAATAATATAAGGATAGACTCATGAATATAAATTCCATCCCGTCGTATCACAATAAATACTCCACGGCTTGGGTATCCGCCAAGGTGAAACAGTTCGAAAAGATGAAACGCCACCGGCTCGATCCGTAAAGTTTGACGAAGGTTTGACGGATCGTGGACAAGGCAGGGAAAGCCAAGCGTTTTTAATAGCAGAGTGTCAATTTTCGGATATGGACGGAAGAATAAAGGTAAGAAAAAAGGTAAGAAACGAACGAAGGATCCTGAGGTTGAAGGGGAATCGAAAGGTGAAGTCGGAACGCCGTGGGTGAGCAGCACAGGCCACGCTCACATTCTAATTAAAGGCTAGTTTTGACAAGGGAAAGAAACTTGCCGTAGTTTGACTGACAAATCGATTACAGTTTCCAATTATTGTGAAGAGGAATGCACGCCCATCAGACTCGACCAGTTCACTCTTCAATCGGTTCCTTCTCTCCTTTTTCCCCGTTCGTCTTCTATTACAAAAAATATATTAATACAACCCGAGCAGCCGGGGGGTGTGACGGTCGGGGTGGACGCGAGGCGAAGGCTATTCCTCGCGCGCATTAGAATAATTCGATATCCCCTGACTGACGGATTCAACGTGAACAATAACAACCTATAGATTACATGCCTTCGGGTCAACCACAACATCTATTATCAACGGCTCAAACTTTTTCTCTCCTTCTTTCAATATTAAAATATATATGTATCGCCCTCTCTATAACCGTCGCAGTCGAACGGCCAAATTACCCGGCAACCCGAAACGCAAAGGCGAACGTTCGTTCGGTTTAAAATCGAAAACGATTTCTAATCATCGGGTTTTTTAAATTCCGGTAAAAAAATCGGTAAAAAAAATATTTTTCTCGTCACAATACCATTTTGATTGATCTAGGCCTCTCTCTTGATCTTTTTTGAGCATTTCTCCCGGGTTTCTCGCTTGATTTACCATAGGATAGGGGTTTTTGGATGAAGAATGATTTCCTCCAAATTGTGAAAAACTACCCAAAATTTAAAAATAAGACATATTAAACACATTGTTGTTTATTAAAACACATTGTGTTTTATTGGATTAAATATTTGTAAATATGGATTTATAGTGGAACATTTCAAAATATGTGAAATAAAAGAGGGCTTAAGCGGTTCAGAAAATGCCAATATGAACACGTCTTAGACGTAGACTACTTGAAAAACATCAGTACATTGCCCAGAAAAGAATATGTAAAAAATACGGATCCGATCCCTACTTATTTGGTTACCTGATCCAGCGTGTGGCCTATAGGCCTTCACCAAGTTAGCGTTACAATACATATATGTATTGTAACGCTAACTTGGTGAAGGCCTGATGTTGGAAGGGTGGTTTCGAAACGTCACAAATGAAGGAGAAATGGAGTTAAGAGGGTTAATTTGGCCGAAACCCGACTATTTGCTAACAAAATAAAATTTTTGATTTCCCCCTCAACTTCAGACAGGTATTCACAAGGTCCCCACGTACGTGAGCATTATTGTCAAGGAAGTTCTGTGCGGGGACCAGCAAAGTGTCAGAAATTGTGCGACGATCGAGGAATGCAATTCATTGATAAACAGTTTACACGCGTGAGCCGGCAAACATTCGAGTGTCGAGTTGACCATTATTCACTTAGGGCTCCTTCAGCCAGTTGAGTGTTGTATTTGCACGGGAGAGGTAGCTCAGTCATCGTTATGTTCCTCTTCGCCGAAAATCGGAAAACTAATTTACGAAGTTTCAATGGCGTGAATTCGGCCTACTGAGTCAATACGGGGAAAATAAGGGTGATACTCAGCGAAGGCTCTAATGGTGATAGGTCGGAGCTATAGGATGCGGTTCGAGTGAGAGGAGAGTTTGACCATTATGTATCAACATTTTACCGGCCTATGCCGACCGCCCGACCGACCGACTGCCCCGAGGGATCGAAGGTGGCGACCTCTGTTTGTAATCCTACAGGTATTATTAGGAATGTTCAACAACTCCCTTTCTCGTGAAGGTACTTTTAGGAAAAGGATCCTGCACGCCATTAAACCTGATTAAAACTACACGATGGTCCTCCTGATTGCAAGCTTCTCTCCGGTTTACCATGCTTGTAATAATGTGGAATGGCCATCGTTATTATGGCATTGAAACGGATCGCCCTTGTTGAATAATGCTGTCCTGATTAGTCGAGTTGACCTGAAATATATGGATAGTCAAAAAAATGTTCTATCACGTGGAAAACGAAATTCGTGCCTCTGACAGAAGGCATCATTGGGATTTGGCGAGCAAGAACAGCAGTTACTGCACGTTCTTTGGTATAATTTTTTATTCTTTATTGTCCTTTTCCAGTAGAGAATTGGCCCAACGAAAGGGAAGTTCAGCTATCGGGTCAATCATCCAAATTTGAGTAGTTATCGCCACGTCTTTGAAATGACTGAAAATCTCAGCTGGGTCATGGAGCTAAAAGGTAAGAGAAATTCAAAAACTGACATATTTTAACTAAAATTTCCTCATAAGAGGTGACGGCCCCTTCATATTTTTGTTCGGTTAATGGAAACTAACTCAAAACTACTTGATAAGAAGAATTTCTTTCCGGGGCAAAATTCTGGATTAAAAAACACCGCAGTTCCGCCGTGTAAGAATTTTTTCAAGTTCATCAGTGATTATGCCTCAGGAAACGTTAAAGGCAGATAGGCCTCAAGCCTTAATAGTTGAATTCATGCGATGGTATTAGGTATGTAACGAATTATATAACTTGTACACGTATATGAATAAAATAAAACATCGATATGATTTCTTTGTTCGGAATCGCTCTAAAAGGATTGTTATCCAGAAATGGACCCAAGAGCCGAAGAGAAAAGATGGCCGTACCAGTAATTCAATTGCCGCTGTTCCGCCACTATCACGTGAAACTCGTAAAAGCGAGCCGGCCTACAATGCCACACTTAGCTTTATTGGTAAGTTCCACTCCTGCACTGCCTACCTGCACTGGCCCAAGGCGCATTCCTGCCTCTAATCTCATTTGCCGACAAGTGGACAATAATTTGGGAATTCATACGCCATAACTCTCGTTTAACCTGATGAAATAACGTTGTAAAAGGGAACCTTTCTTGATGGAATTTTTGCCCAGTTTGATTGTTCCTTTTTTACTTCCGTCGTCCTGAGTTACAATGTACCTATGTCTCTTTTTTATTGGCGAACGTATCAAGTTACGATCCGTAAGACTTTGACATCCGCGTTCAAGTGTCCGTCACTACGCCGAGTTTCGAATTATTTCTTATCAATTCCCTTCCATGCGATAATATCACACAAAGATAAAACCACCAAGTCTTGTTTCCATAAGCAGATGAATTTGCATGTTTCTAATGAAAACCGCAATGGTGCGAAAATAAGACACAATACCTACTTCTACAGAGTGTTCGCAGCCAAGATGGTTTTTCTTAAAGAGGTCATTTCTTTGGCTCCTTTGCTACAATTTTTGTTTTATACACGATTTATTTGGGCCAAAGACAAAGAACGTTTTTCCACTTCAAAGATTTTTTTCGTGTTTTCAAATTTTTCTCACTAAAACGTCCTCAAGTCCCTTGAATTTTTCAAATTACCTAATTTGTATTATTTAATAATGATGTAGGCCCGTTGAATGTCCTATAAGCTTAAAGTACCTTTTTCACATGAAGTTGAACAGGCAAAAAACTGGGTCAAAATCAAGAATTGCTCTATTTTGAAAATTAACATTGTTTTAGCGTGCGTTTAGGATTACAAAGAAAAAATTAACAAAAAATAAAACTTACTCCAAAAAGAAGATTGAAAAACGAGTCAATGTCTTTCAACAAGAACTATTAAAGATTAGTTTACTTTCAAGTAAATGAGCATGAAGAAGCCAAAATCGGTTCACTAGGACCCTTTCGAATCCGCAAAAACGAGGAAAAGGGGAAACCGCTTCAAAAAATCTGAGACCGAAAATTCTAGAAAAACCCCCTATGGTAAAACAAGGTAGAGGTCCAGAAAAAATACTCAAAAAATGCCAATCCCCGGTATCACCTTTAAAATCGGACATTTTTGGAAAAATGTGCCCCGGTACCTACCAAGACAAAAAAGTTGGAAAATTTTTAGGAAATGAACAATAATCTGAGGGCGCGAAAGTTCAAATTTTCAAACACGATCTATTTTTTCATTCTTATGTAGAAATTTTGACTTGTTGGAGGTTTTGAAATTTTCAACGTTGTCTTCAAAGTTGATCCTCTCCATCGTCAACGGACCATCTAATTATGGGTTACCAAAAACAACTGGTTCTGCATGAAAACGTTTGCAACCAGTCGAACTCGTTTCTGAGCGTTTACATCATTCGTTTGGCAATATTTAGCCGACCATATTTTAATCGTCGACAATAATTAATACAGGTTGCACGAAGTAGGCACCTACCTACTTAACCAACCCCAGAACTTATTTCTTTCTGGAGATGACCTAAAACCTTGTTATTCGAATTAGACACTGAAATTGAGAGAATGGAAGTATGGGGGGAATGGGGAGTCTGTTCCATGCAAGTTTTACAAAATTCGGAAAATGTGATATTGATCTTTCTTCCCTCACCCTTCAATAATTGTTAGATAAATCTAGTTCACCGTTTGAATGCAATGTAACGAATCTTCGCGGTATAACCCTGAGAATCCGGTGAAGTTCCAAAATTAATTAAACCGGCTGGTAACTGGGGTAGGTTAGCAGAAAAGCAAACAAGATATCCAATTGTCGAGGTACCTAATAATTATGAAGGGTACCTATCGTCAGTCCCCATGTAAAGGGATCCGCAATTAGAGGCGTTCCTGGGGAAGAAAGGCGCCTCGGCAGGAGTGCGAATTCTGTATTGACATCCGCACTAATTTGTTTCGCTCTTCTTATTCAGCCGAGACGATGTTGACGTGTATTAATGAGTGTTAATCGTCGAGCTGCCGTAGGCAGAGAAATCCCGGACGAAGGCGCCAGTTTCCGCTTATAGAGCGCGGGTGTGGGGTTGGGGGAGGCGGAATTCATTCGCCGATTCCGCAAAAGCTGTATTGTAATTGAAATTCGCCGAGGGAAGGAGAAGCTCAGTGGCTGGAGAGGCGATCTCTAACATATATTGCGGAACGAACCCCTCCCCGAGCCTCCGCGATTCGTCCTCCGAAGAATCGCGGCTGATGTCAGGACTGAAGCCAAGTGCCTTTTGTTAATTCGGTTCAATTCGCGCGCCAACGCGGGGAACAACGTCAGTCAGGAGCGCCACCTTTCCGCTAGTCCGACTCAGCGGTGACACCCGGTGATGGATCCGGAAATATTCCAACGAAAAGATCACCTCGCTGAATTAATAGGAATATTTCCGAGTCGGCTGTGCATGCCGCTATCTGTTTTGGCTCATCCGCTGCCAGTATAATGAATAGCATGACGGCTAAAAGCAATACCTATTTATAGTAGGAGATCGATTTTGTCCATTACACAGCTTTACTGAAAAAAAGTTATTTTATACGCTTTGCAGAATAAACGTATTTTTTTAGGATGCTGAATCCAGACCCGCCCGGCGTTTATTCAGCTGGCGTCTAAATTTTTCGTAGATTATCCGTTTTTCGGCTTTTTTCTGTTCTGCAAACTACCAATAATCGTACAGATGCCCAAAAATGCCATGCTAAAACTATCTTCTTACAGAAATTTTATCGCTGATTCCGAATATATAAATAACTTGGAATCTGAACCCCCAGTAACTGTGTGAGTTTGCCACAAAACGCTAAAAAATGTGTAATTATTATTATTATTTTCAAGTCAAAAAATTTAGTTGATTTTAATTTTTTAACGTTTAGCCTAAAACTAAGCCCATAAAAAAATGTTCATTCTATGGTGAGGGAGCTATGATTGTTCAGTTTTTACAAATTCCAACCAATCGCAACAAAACCGTGAAACATTTTGACTTAATCCCATTCGTCGCAGTTGTCATTCATTTTAATTCGAAGATATTTTTATTCATGAATTGGGTCTGGCGTATAAACCCAACTGGGCAAACTTTGAAAAATCGAAGCTCCCCCATTATGGACTGACTTGTAGTTGGCCTCATTCGACGCACAAATAATCTACCTAAAAGAAAACTACGGTTTTTCAGCGGCCGTAGCCCCAGATGGTGGAATTGAGAAACCGGAGCTTCCCCATACCGCTGGATTTGGACCGATTCCTTGGGTTTACTCCAGATCATGCCATAGACAAAACCAGTTTTGAGCAAAACGCATGTCCGTAATTTCGGGACGATATCATCAATTTCGATGAAAAATGACGCGATGCGATTAAAAATTCGATTGAAAGCGTTTCGGCGAGAGAGTCTTTTTGAAGGATGTGTGCGCCGTGACAGTTAGCAACGACACTGTCGAAATGAAGAGAGAATGACGGAGAACAGGTTTACCGTACATATTCAGTAGAACCCTGGATGATTATGTTCGTCTATAAGCTAAGGCTATGTCGGATAGGAAGGAGGAGAGCTTGCTTATAAGGGTTGCCCTGAAGAGTGTAACAGTAAACGCAGAATTTAGGGCAGGCAGGTAGGCGATTGCTGGCTCGAGTGGGAAAGCTATCAAAAACAATCTTTTGTAACAGACGGTTGAAAAATGAATGAAGTTTCGTTGTCGTTCCACGACGGTTGGATGTGTCCGTGTTGAGGTGTAGAAAAAGACGAAAAGGGGTCGAAAGTTTGAATGAACTTGCTCAAACGTCCATGCATATGCTGAAGTTGAGGGTGAGCGAAAAAATAGCGAGATGAACGCGTATGATAGCCAGGGTCGGGGGCGAATCAGCAAGGAAGCAATAGGCGGGAAAAGGTTTATTTCAAGAGCTCGACGCAGCGACGGTTCATGGGGGAGCGCAGTCGCTAACGAACGTCTTTCATTATTAATTAATCACAATAGTTGTCGCGCCTATTACACCTTCCTCTCAGCCTATGCCGATGGTACCCATAGTCATGGGTTAGCTATTCTCTCCTTCGCGTATAGCTAGACTTCCATTCCTTTTCTTGGCTAATGCTCGATCTTTAGCTTGACAACTGTAAATTTTTTTACTCCCGTATTGTCAGGAAGTCAGCACAGCAGTAACAAAGCTTAGAAAATCGTTCTCAACCCGTTCGTATCCTTGCGAAAATTTTTACGTAATTAATTTTAACAAATCCAAGTCAGTGGCATCATTTACTGTACTTATCGCAGTTGACCTTCAGCCTCCAAATCAGTCAAAATGTTAAAAAAGTGTTTTGAATTGTTCATTTCGTAATACGTGTCATATCATCGCACCAAAAGTTATAGCGATTTCAATTCTCAAAACAAATGAAATCCCTTGACTCATTGTTTCTATCATCAACGGATTGATTCAGTAGTTCACCGACTGTGACGGGCGTCTAGGCCATCAAGGACCCTCTTCCGTCTGAAGCGAAATAATTGAATAGCTTCGCATTTCCATTTCAATTGTTCCTTTTCTTTCCACTTGATAAATCAATAAGGAGAGCGGCCCCAGTGCAGAGGCAAATGACACAAATCAACGGAAATTAATTTGAAGGTATTTTTCAATTGGATGGGCTTATCCATTATGTAAATTGAAAGAGATGGGTAAAGAGTAGGGGAAAAGATTTGCTAAATAGCCAGATTGATGCGAGGTATAAATAAAAGTGTCTCGCTAGGCTTGAGTTCGATTAGTGGGCCAAGCACTTAGACCCTTCCCACGAGCTAAGTCAAGCGATAAAATGCCAATCGCTCTTGTCCTTCACGGGTTGTCTATTAATCAAGGGAGCCTTTGCTCGCTGGGGGTGCACATTCAAGAAGCCTCCCGAAGGATGTAAACTCCTCCTCCTCCTCCTTCTCCTCCTCCTGTTCTACAGATAGCTAAGGGTTCGAGAAATCGTGATAAGGCAACCACTTCATGACTATTTATTATTATAATTATTGGACTATTTACTATTTATTATTATTCATTATTGGTGGTTTGTTGTTCAACAATAATCCAGAATGTCATATATTTTAGACCCATTAGATTTGTTATGACGAGTTTCATTCATGATTTTGTTTCTATTTTAGTTGCGTACCCTCTTGAAATTTTCTGCAATTGTAAACAATAAATACACAACAAAAAAAAAAAAAAAATCACCGAAAAAATATTCTGCGTTGAAAATAGGTACAGGAATTCTCTGTTATTAGTCACACAAATGAGAAATACGTGACGTCGCTTCTGCTATTCCCACTTTTCTGAGCGTATTAATGAAGCGTGTGGGTTCATTATGCCTACTGCTCACCCATTCATGAAAAACAAAGTCGAGGACTTTCTAACTGGAACAAAACTGTCGTATTAATAAAAAGCTCCTCGCCATCTCATCGCATTTCGCTTTACCTTTAAAAAAAGGGAAAAAATAGAATTAGTTCAATGAATGATGAGGGAATCCGTTTGCCTTATGATTTGAGCCATTGAAAGCCCGTCCTTACACAATTTCAAATGATGAATTCGTGAAGCAACGTTGAATTGACATTAGCAAAGCCATTCAATAAGGTGAGATGGAGAAGACGAACCAAGATGGAAAGATTCAGAGCAGAGAGCCACGTTGGAGGAACATGAAAGAGGTGGGATTCGTTTTTTAATGTGTATTCACCGGAAGGAGGGAAAAAATGAAGGATACGTTCTGAAAAAGCGAGATAAAGAGAGCACGAGGAACGGTAGGCGGATGATAGCGAAGCAAGCGAGCCAGGCAGCTCATTCAAGAGCAGACATAAAGAATATACCTAATTGGAAATCTAATTAGAAAACGCCCAGGTCCCTTCTCGATCTACGAGTGGGAAAGAGAGGAAAGCGTGCACAGCCACGCACACACAGAAAAAATAAAGGAAATATAAAGACAGAAAAAAAAACAGAAAGAGAGAGGATGAGAAGGGCGGTTTCTCACACCCTTTTCGCGATATTGAACACCTAACAATTATAGGGCGCGATATGAAGGCTGCTGATTCAAGTACCTTGTTATATGACATCATTCAGAAAGACGACGACGAAAAAAAGGGGAAAAGGCTGCGCGGCGTTGACGGGAGGTGGACATGGATGCTGTGGTAGCAGCCGCTCCTGGAACTTTGATAGGGGGCTTGACTTGGTCCTATCTCAAAGGGAAATTGATGGTAACCTATCCATGACATATCAAGTGCTCACTTTGGTTGGAAGCCGTTTGATCTCTGTGGAACGACTGAGGCGCACTCCTTATGAAAACGTTTGCCTCCTCGTTTTCAAAACCATCTCCAGATTTCAACGTCGTCCCCGTTCGCCAACCCATTTTTGCGCAGTTCTTAGGCCGGAAGAAAAGCTGTGTAGGTGTGCGCATCGTAAGCAAAAGGTTTTTTGTAAGAGTTACGCCATTTCCTTGCTCGAAACATCGTGTTTGCTGAACATGAACATGAATCATATCGCTGGAGCAACGTAGTTTTTGCTCTACCGAACAAACTGAGAGGTTGTGACACGTTTGTAAACCTGGAAAAGCAGGAAACCCGAAAGGAACTTCGCTTCTGATTAATGAGGGATGGTTTTCTGCAGAATTGGCGCAGTCCTTTGGCTTTACCGAAAAATACTGAACCCATATCGCTAATCTACTCTGCAGCGTTTTTTTTTTTTTTTTTTTGGTTCATTTTTCTTAAAAAATGATTTTGGTTCATTTTTCTTAAAAAATGATTTTGGTTCATTTTTCTTAAAAAATGATTTTGGTTCATTTTTCTTAAAAAATGATTTTGGTTCATTTTTCTTAAAAAATGATTTTGCAATCGGCCCGGAAAGAAATTAACTCCCCCTGAACATTTGTTGGTTTGCGTTTCAAGGGGTGTAGAATCCGACGCTGCAATAAAAATTTTCTGTCCGTCCGCCGTCCGGGGTTTTTGAGGGGGAAGGAGTTTTCGTAAATTTTCGAAATTTTCACCAAAAATCAGGTTTTGTTTTTAGTTGTTCCCGACGTCTCGTCAAAAGCCTCCCCTAATTCCGAGACCAGTAAATAAGCTGCTGAAGTGGGAAACAATTTATGTTATTCAGGAAATTTGCAACATAAGGTATGTGAGGCATCATTTTATATAGATGTTTCTATGCTGAAGAGAAACGGAACTCAAAACTGCTCTCCCAGGTCTTGTGTCGTAAATCTTTTGGATCGTTGTCGCTCTCTCGAATTCTGGCGGGTGGTCATCGCGATAGGGGTTGTCATATCCCGGATGTACAAAATCTAGTGCAACGAAAATTTGGGTGAAACTGGCCTGGACTTGAGGCAGTCTTCAGGCACTATACTTGAGATTTATCTTCAGGCTCCTGTCTAAAGGTACGTTTAATGAGGCAAGAATCCAGAAAGCATGTAGGAGATGACTTGCCGCATAATGATGTATCGAGCGTTGATCTAATAAATAATGTGATTTCACTAGAGTGCAATGAACTTGACTCAAGTTCTAGCCAGATCGTTGCACAGCTTCGAGTAAAAGGTGCGGAGCGGTCTTCAGAGTTGGAATCCAAGGAAGGTGTTTGTTGTTTGGTGCTGCGCAAAGTTGAGTAAAGCTGAAGGGGATTGTGGATCAATGCAATATTCGCCACGGCGGAGCAAATCTACGGAGAATGACTTAACAGACGGGGAAAGAGGACAATCGGTGGGAGGGAGGAGTGTTATTAAGGCTGGACGAGGGGGTGGTTATTGAAGGGGATGTGGCTGGGTGGGAAAGGGACTTTGGTGGCGTCGATACTCCGACATTGCAAGAAGGAACAGAAAGGGAACATTATAAAGTTCCTTTCTCCAGCATCCAACGTTCTTGTACCGATGCAACGCCAATAATCCGACTCCCCATCGCCGTAACAGACTAGAATTGGATTGGCTCAAACCCTTGCCATCGACGCATAAGGCAGGACCGGTGGAGGAGAGAAACGTTAGTAGTAGGTGTATTAACAATTGGGACTGATCAAACTCTCAACCTTCCCCTTCTTCTTCATCATCTTCTTCTTCCCCATGTTCCATCCTCTTCTACGAATCTACTAAGTTGCGCTAGTACGTTTTCTTGCCTTCGCTCCGCTCTGTTTCAGTATTTCCCATCTGCAGATAGCGTTCTCTTTCTGATACCGAGTATCCTCCGGTCGTAAATGAGAATGTGGCCAAAAGGGGGCAATGTCTGTGTAATTATCCGAGTAGGAACAGACGACGACGACGAGAAAACGATAAAGAGCGGATGAGTTTGGTGTGGAGGCTGAAACTCTCACAACTGATGCGGTGCGTCGGCTCAGGCTGGGCCCAGACTCCGGTGACTGTATAAGTAAGGTGTTTCATTTCTAATCCAAGCCCTATGTCAAGGAGGACCTAGGCAATAAACAGGAGAGCTCCGAACAGCAGAGACGTAGTGTGCCTGGCTATGGGCAAGGTGAAAAGGAGCGAGACCTGCGAAGGGATGGCTACGAAGGGATGCAGGTTTATTTCCGCAACATTAGTCTCTACCAATCCACTGTTTCCTATATTCCTGGGCTCGTTTTAATCTCCCTCCTCTCGCTCTCACCCACAATCAGCATCCGTCGACCTTCTGTTTTCTATTATTCCCCTTTCCGTTCGGCAGTAACGCATCCGAAACCCCTCTCCGTTTTCTTCCACACGCACTCACATTTATGTGGAATTCTGTCCGGGTATTTAGCGTTGCCCTCAACACGTTCTTCTTATTGCAGCCCTACCACAACCTCCTTCCGCTTTCCACCCTTTACCGTCGAATTAAAATACAATAATGTACTCGAAGAGACCTATCTCCAAATTTAGTGTCCCCGTACTGCCGCTTGGCGGTCTCCCAAACGCATTACCGGTTTGAATTTATTAAATTTATCGCCTGACTAATTGGAAATTCCGTTCCTTCCGTCGTGCGAGTGAAGGACTGCTTACCTATCTAGTTATTTGCTGAAAGGGGGTCTTGCTGGAACCGATGGTGTGTTAGTGCGGGCTTCAAAGGGAGGGGCCGAAAGAATTCAGTCAAACTGGGATGTTTGAACGAATGCGTTGCTTTTGAAAAGGACTATCTAGTTCCAATATATTTAGACGTAAGCAAGTCAAACAAAACTGTATAAGAATATAAAACAAAGCTTGTTCTAGAAAATATTTACCTAGGTAGGCACTCATCCAATTAAAGCATTGATCCTGGATTCGACAGAGCAAAATAAACCCTTGTGCTCGAATTATAGATGCACCTCGATTTGCTGTCAAGTCACTGCCAGAATATAGAATACAAATACTAATGAATGCAGTGAAGGGAGTACACAGGGCTATAGGTGAAGAAATAGTTGACGAAGAAGAACAGGGAGAAGGAGGAGGAGGAGGAGAAGAGGAGCTAAGTGATAGAAAGAGGAAGCAGAACGAAGCATCTTCTGATATAGCATGGCTTGAAGATCTACCGACTATTGTGCATCTCTCGAACGTGTCGTTATAACGCACCATTTAATATATCAACAAAAGGAAAGGAATGGGGCGGAAGGAAAGCGTTTCGACGTTCTAATTGCAAACTCCTACCCATTGAATGAATCTTAATTATTTCTAATTCGTAGTCGGAGGCTCGCTCACCCGTTATTCGTGGCGCAATGAACCTCTCAACCAAGAGAAATGGATTGGAGGTAAGTCCGTTGATAATTGCTCGCGCACACAACATTAAATTTACGTTAGTTGCAATTTCCAAACGCGAGGGAGGCTGCTGAGTGTTTATGTTTTTGGTCGGATGAGCAAATCCGAAGATTTAATTAAGGGAACCTCCTCCGAAACAACTGGGCATCCTCGCGATCCAATTGAAGATGATGATGTGACTCGTTGACTGGGCTTCGTTGAGCGCAGTAAGTAGGGCGTGGGCAGAAGGCCTTTAGCTTCCTACTGACGGAGCAGGATAGCGACAGACTGTTCGCTGCTACCTACCACCTTCACGGTAATTAAACAGAAACAAGATTGGCCCCAGCTTTGAAGGGGGTGCCTGCTTGGAATTGGGGAAGCAGCGCGGCGGGGGAGTCGAACAGAGAGGCTGTAGGGTTTGATGGTTCAAGGTAACTGACGGACGCCGAAATATTCGCTGCCCAAATATGCCTTGAGGGCTGATGAACAGGACTGGACGGCGTTCTTATGAGCTCGTCCTCGAGGACCCAAATATGTGCGGCGGCTCGGACGCCAAAGTCCAAAGGGCTTCCGTCGACCAAATAGCGCTCCTTACGGCCGAGAACTTTGCGAGGTCCGCACGGATTCTCCTCTACGTTTATACCCTAACCCTAGAGTTCGCTCCGAAGGGCTCTGTCAACGAAGGCACCCTATATGAAGATTAAGGCTTTGATCCTCAGGAGTTGAAACAAAGACGACGCTGCCCTTCCCGTTACCTTTTCTACCGGCTTCACCCCAAATATTCCGGGACTCGTGGTTCCTTTTGATACCTGCAGTCTATAGCCAACTCCTTGACAGGACGAAGGAGAGTTTGGTGGGGGGGGGGGGGGGGGCAGAACGGGTATCGCAACTGCCAAGTATTCGACACGATGGCCTGGTTCTGGATTGAGTTCTTGTTTGAAATATTATCGAGCCGATAAGTCAATATTGCCAAGATTGCAGCTCAAACTAAACTCAAACTCAACTCGTACTCAACGAAACCCAAACCCTAACCCTAAGCGTAACAATAACACTAACCCTGACCCTGACCATGATCCTGATCCTGACCCTAACTCAATCGTAAACTATAACTCTTACTCTAACTCTAGCTCAAACATAAACTTGATCTTAAACTTAAAATTATTCTATGAAACCATTGTAATCGCTAAAGAAAAACAATTTCTAACCCACCCAGAAGTTGTCATGGCTTACGTTTATCCGAATCCACACACTTTTCCCTTGAAACACCAGAGATTTTTTTCGAGTTTCAGTAAGAACCATTCTTGGCCTTAGGGCAGCCCCAATTCTTTGGCCGAAAAATCGGTCAGTTATCTAAAATGGTGGTATCTAAAATGTATGATATCTCAAAAGGAGTATGTTCAGAATCAGAAAATACTTTATTGACGACGTTCACTGGAACTGGAGGTGAATTTGCGGAAAATTGACCAGATACCATAACTGAGAGCTCCTAATAACGATAACGATTGCGCCCCGGGCGAACTGGCAACCCCTTGCTGAGTTGTTAGCGAACAACTCAGTAAGCTTCGGAGCTGGTCGAGCCGGAGAGAAAGAGTGAGATATTCTCGAACTGTACCTACCGGAGGGAAGGGGACGATAGAAGGGGAATTTTCGAGATGCTTTGATCTACAATTTTGAATGACAATTGTTTGTTCTAAAGTTCTGAAAGAAAGGGTGGGGCCTACAAGGGAGATAACTAATTATATTTTCGAGGAATTCACACAAAAACAATAGCCCCGTTCGTTTTCGGGTTGTGGCGACTTTGAGAAAAGAGAAAGCATAATACTCACGATATGAGCTGAAAGCTAATCGAATCCACCTCCGGAAAGAGATCGCATCGAAGCAATGTCACTAATCGATAAATGGCGTTAGTGAATTATGAGAGTGATTTTGAATTTTTTGTACATCCCAGAGGTCCATTCAGTGTGTCTTCTCGGCTGCCCCAAACTTACCCCCCTTCGGGTTTTTCCAAGTCAGGGCGGAATTTTTCTCCCAATTTTTCCAACTTGATTTTCTTCTCGGTGAGCATTTCCCTCCCTCAGTATTTACTACTAATAATTCGAATCAATTGTTTTGTTGGAGATGGGTCGAGCGTGAGAGAACTTCTCCATCTCCCCCCATCTCCAACTCCAACAGCCTCAAACTTATTCCTTTTACGTTTCAGAGGTCGAGAACACAAATCTGCAATATTTTTCAGTAAATATTGTTTGTTAGTGTAGACAATGGTGCTTTTTTACTTCCATATTTACAGAGTAAATGGAAGTATTGTGATCGTCCTAAAATCGAGAATCGGAACGGAGCTTCAGAAAAAACTTTTTCTTATACACATTTACTCAGAATCACTTCCTGAACAAGTGTCTGTGTGTCCGTTACGTCCGTCTGTCCGTCTGTCCGTCTGTCTGTCTGTCCGTCTGTCCGTCTGTCCGTCTGTGGTCATTTACAAAAATGGCCATAACTCCCTCATTTCTCAACCTTTTTTCAAATTTCTTGAACTGAAATGTTTGTCTCGGCAAGACCTAACACCCTGTTTAATCGAAATTTGGATAACGCACAGTACTTCCAATATATTTGCATTTTTAGTGTTTTCTATTTTATTTTTTTCCAGCCACAAAAATGAACCGATTTGAGCGTTCTTGGTTTCAAAATCTTTGTTTTACCTTGCAGAATATGTGGATATTTTTTACATTCCGAAAGTGTGGCGTTTTTTCATTTTGGGCGAATTTTAAAATTTTAATAGTGAATTTTTCGATATTTTTGGCCTAAACACCCTTAAAAGCAGTCAAAATATGATCAAATCGTGTCACAATTTTACGTTTCAAAATATGGAAGTATTGTGTGTTATCTACGCACCACTGGTTTCAATCAGTACGTGAAGTATTTTGATTGCACTCCTTCCTTTCCATTAGCCCCCTAATCCTGTTGGGGGACTGAGAAATTGAAAGTATGTGAATCGCTTATGTGGTTACATCGAGAATGAAGAGATCATCTCGAAATTACAATAAATATAAACTAGGCAACCATAAGAACAACGCGAAGCAAAGCCAAGGTGTCGACGAGATTGTCCTGCAGTGTTTTCAAACACTTGCCCTCGCCACGGATCGCTAGTCTTGAAATTTTGGTTTTCCCTTACAGTTGACATCGATGTAAAACAGACCACGTCTGACGGAGCCGCTTGCATCGAATTTTCATTCATTGATCCCTAATGCTCTCGTATACATATTTAATGTGCATCAATCTCGATGTCTTTTGACTGAACGCTGATCCTTTGTGACGGCTCCCCTCCGATCCGGATGAAACTGAGCTTCTCAGGCAGAAACCGAGAATCTCTTTGACTGCTGCGGGAGAAAAAATGAAAAAGAGAAATCGGTCGCTTCGCCAAGAAGCCATCTTCGCTTATCCTGTTACGTTCCTGGGGGTACGGTGTATAGAGACGGGGGTTAAACGCTAAGTATTATGCTTTCCTACGCCACCTTCAGCTTCTTCTCAGAGGTTTCGTTTTTCCTCGTCGCATTCGCCTTCTCCTTTTCCGCTTCCGTGATCCTACCGACTACCGTGTTACCGTCAGTGAGTTCGCCATATTTAATGATTTCCTTGCGGGAGCTCATCGAGGAGTCATCGTATTGCTGCTGTGTAGTAGTAGTATACGGCTCAGCAAGGTGGTGGGGACCTTGGTTATTTATTAAAGCCATTCAATGCATAATGGCAGTCAGGCTCATTTCTATCTCTCGCATCCCGCACTCCCCCTCATCGCGCTTCCTCTCCCATTTTCTTCGACTGACTATAGAACCACCTTACTCATTTCCACATTTCTTCCTCCATTCACCGGATCATTCAAAAGTCTCCATCAGTCGCCTTCTTACCCACCTATCAATACAGGTGAAAAGGGAGAGAACCTCTTTCAATGCTTAGGGATTAGAGTATTGATCCAATCCCAAGGTTTCGAAACCGTCATCTCTGCTCAGAATTATCGAGTCGTTCGTTGAAGAGTTATCTGGTGAATTATACTGCACACCTGAGCTACTGAAATCGCCACTACGTTCCATTGGGTTATTTCGCTTTCTTCTGAGCCCCTATTCTGCAAAAAGTATCAAATCGCTATAATATTGCTGCAGTGTCACATTACTATAGCTCGACTACTTCGACTACTGCTTTTATCTTTTACAGATTAGGCCCTCAGGGCAGTTTTTCTTCGATTTTGAAATGCTGAAAACATTCCAGCAGCTGAAACAGTCCAGGTCCTTTACTATTTTTGAATTGTGCTGTAATCGTATTACATTTACATCAATTTTTTCCCACTTCATCGGCGGTTTTACAGGACTTAAAATTAAGGCATGATTCTGCTGAGACGTTAGGACCAACTAGATATGGAATATGAATCTTCATGAAAATTTCTAACATTTGTGATGTAACGCCTTCCCCCTGAAATACCCCAGACGGCGAACGGTGGACGAACAAAATTTTTTCAGGGCAAATTTGGATTATAACCCTCTTGAAACGTAAACCAACTATTTACCAGGGGGTGTTAAATAATTTTTTCCCCCTACCGATTACGTAGGTTCATTCTTCTTAAAAACCAGTGGTGCGTAGATAACACACAATACTTCCATATTTTGAAACGTAAAAGTGTGACACGATTTGATCATATTTTGACTGCTTTTGAGGGTGTTTAGGTCGAAAATATCAAAAAACTCACTATGCAAATTTCAAAATTCGCCAAAAATGGAAAAACGTCACATTTTTGGAATATAAAAAATATCCACATATTCTACAAGGTAAAACAAAGATTTTAAGACTAAGAACGCTCAAATCGGTTCATTTTTGTGGCCGGAAAAAAATAAAATAGAAATCACAAGAAATGCAAATATATCGGAAGTACTGTGCGTTATCCAAATTTCGATTAAACAGGGTGTTAGGCCTTGTCGAGACAAACATTTCAGTTCAAGAAATTTGAAAAAAGGTTGAGAATTGAGGGAGTTATGGTCATTTTTGTAAATGACCACAGACGGACTAACGGACTAACGGACACACGGACACACAGACACTTGTTCAGGAAGCGATTCTGAGTAAATGTGTATAAGAAAAAGTTTTTTCTGAAGCTCCGTTCCGGTTCTCGATTTTAGGACGATCACAATACTTCCATTTACTCTGTAAATATGGAAGTAAAAAAACAAAAACTGAACCAAAACCAAAAGTTCTGTAGCTACTATGCTCAAAGAACTAAGATTAACAATAGGATGAAAGACAACGCGCCACTTGTGGTTCGCCATACTATAGCATTCAAATCGCATGATTTGGGTCCACACATTTCCCATAGCAACTGATTTGCCACGTGTATAGACTGCAGCTGCAAAGGACAACGACTTCTGTGTCCGTCCCCATCAGTTCTCACGTTAAAACAATTATCGCAACATCTGGCCATTTTCCTGCTGCAATCAAACGCAATTATCAGTTGTTATTATTATCGATAGCCGGTGTTTGGCTTAGATAATAGCGGCTCTGAGGATCTGATTGTTTGCCTTACTTAATAACATTGTTTGCCCGTGTGTGAACGTCTGGATGTGAGTAATCAAATGTCGCGTCTCTGTTCCCCGTATGAGGCGGAGAGAATGACGCGGTTCGAGACGCGCACGCTTCCTCGGCCGACCTTGTTATTTTTCAATTTGCGCAGGAATTACGATGACGCGAATTTAAATCGAATAGAGTAAATGTTTATGTTCCTGTAATAGTTTTTTTACCACACAAATCCTGTATGTAAATTGTTGTTCAGAATCGCTGTCATGCCCATTCAAAGGAGACAGGTGACCAAATTTGGGAAAACTTGCTGCAAGTTTAAACGAATTTCTTCATTTGCGTTCCCTTTCTGAAATTTCACAAAATTTAATAATGAATTTAAAGAAATCGATAAAATATTTGTTAGGTTGGTCCATCACCTGTTTTTAATAAAATGCAGGCAATTTCGTATGCATGATAAACACCACAAGGATACTTTTACCGCCAAGGTTTCTGCTAAATCAGCCTTACTACCAGCCTTACTTCTGCCTTCATCCTTACTACCAGCCTGTTTTGGGCCTATTGATGCTCATTACAGTCCTTAAACTTGACGCCGTTTTACGAGCGTTGTCTTGACAACCTCTCTCACAGTTTGTACAATCCGGTCGATTGAACGCTCATCATTCCATCAATGGATTCTAATTTCAGTGTCCTAATGTAATTGACCATGTCCAGTGGTTCCCTACGAAATTTGGTGTTCCTGCAATAGTTTTGACACCCCCCCCCTCCAAAAAAATTTGAACAAAAATAAATAAGCCGAGTTGAGTACTGTCGTGACTTGATTTTGCAATCAGTTGTACTAAAAAGTAGGGCTGATGTTGACTAAGGGAAAACAATGGATGATAAATAACAAACCTCGCCCAAAGGGCTGATCTGTGGATTGCCGATCGGCATCTTGGTGTTCAGCTCGTTAATTGCAACTTGAATTGAACCGGAATTTCTCTAATTTCTCATGTGGTGGTAGTGTTATTTGATGACAATAAGCAAAAGACGTTTCTTCAGAGAGAGCAACGAACAAGCTCAGAAGAAAAGTGGCGTCTGCCTAGGACGATTGGGCTCAGGTTATATTAGAAGGTTCAAGATGGATCGCTCCTATAGCTCAATCCGCCGCAAGGCCTCCGACCGCATCAATCCAAGTCGACTCCGTCATTTCTCTTAATAACGTAGCATTCGGAGGGTAATGTCGCCGGCCTGGGACTGTGAGGCCTTTCTCGCCAACTGATCTTTCTGAGTTTCCTAGGACCAGGAAGGGCCAAATCGCTATCGTCGAGTCGGTGACAAAAACAAACACTGAGGCCCGAAGAAGGGCGTTTGCTAAAGCGGAACAATTGCTGCCGTAAGCCACGAACAAAGAATGATCTTATAGCAAATAATGCCAAGCAGCCTGCTTGTGTCTACCTCGTCCGCACACGCGGCTGACGTATTATGCGCGCTGTCGAGTGCTTTTATACGTTGACTTGAGTCAACAACCCCGGGGTTTTCAACATGTTGCCTGTTGCCACTGTCTATCCGGAGTGATTCATTTTGTTTAGTAACCGACTCGAGTAAAACCTCGACCAGATGAATCTGAAATTGTACAGACCACAATCTCGGCCAGATGTACGGAACTAATGCTGGTAAATGCACATAAGGAACCTCCGTAAAACATGCGTTAATAGTTAATTGGGCCGTATGATATACAATTAACACATTTTGTTAGTCAGGTGCAAATATTTTCTCCCTCTCAACTGTCTCTGCCGTCAAATTTGCCATCATTGGGCGAATTTCCGCCATCAATATAATTATTATAAAAGTTGAAAATTTGTCTAGGATTCCATTTGAAGCAGTGATTCAGAGACATCGGAACCAGGGTGAAATATTAATGCTTCTCCGTGTAACAGCATACTTTTTGAAGCATTATTTTCATTACGTCGGTAGAAATAATAACCGTGTTGCATGTTTATCCACGCTTACCCTCAAATTAGTGATGGAAACCATCTCTCATTCAACGCAATATCGATTTTATATGCACTCGGGCTACGTGCTATCAGAAGATTTGCATATAAGAACTTTGCTAACACAACGTTCAAACTGCACTAACGAACGAATGCGCCTCTAACGACTGCAGTCTTCTTTGAAATACGGAGCTTGTGCCGATGCACTTTTAATTGTATAAATATCTGAACCCCTATACTTCAATATTTTTCGAAAATAAAAGTGCATCCTTCTTGATCAATGATATTCAAATGCATCATGAAATGGAATACGTCTCTACGAGCCTGTGTACTCGAGCAGTATTTTTCACTCTTAACATTTTCTTTGTCCCATAAATATTTTAACCTGCTTCAATATAATATGATAATACCTTTAAACTTAAGTTTAAGGGTTACCCATAGGGTATGACAAAGAGCGGGTTTAGTTCTCCAATTTCGATTATTTCAAGAAACCCCGAATACCAGGGCCAAATACCAGGCCATATACGGATGTGGGAAAACTTTTTCATCCATCTTACGTGGAAATTCCGTAGAAAGTTTTTTATGATTTTTCATTATCAAATTTCGTCTCCGCCGGTCAAAACCCTCGTTATTATGAACAAAACCAGGAAAAAATTTCAATAAATTAAAAATTCGAATTTCGAACCCGCTTAAAATTGAGTCAGTTATGTGGTACGACAAGATAATAAATTAAAAAATGTAAATATTCAAATATCCTGCAAAATATTCTGCTGACCACTATAGTGCTAAACTATAGTTTTTCGTATAAATAAGGGTCAAAGTTTTAGCTCCACGGTAATTCGATTTTACTTGCACTTCAAGATGCACTTTAGTTCATAAGATGGCGTGCATAGAAAATTCGGAGTAACTTTTTACTTCGTCCCCATTGCACAAGGCAGAAGTGTAAGATTAACTCACCTTCCCTCCAGGAGCGCCATCGCTTCTTCCGAAACCCATTGGGTACAAAATTATTGTTTTATTATTTATAAGACCAGCTGCGGCCCCTGGGAAATCACTCGAAGGTGTATTATTCATTCCATTGATTGTTGATTTTAATTCATCTCATATCCATTACCTCAGCATGTATTTTCTATTGATTGAGCAATGTAGGAACAACATCCCCAGATTATTCATACATGCACCTACTATTATTTTTTTATGTACCCATTACCTAGTAGTTTGTGTATGTGAGTTTAAGATCACATTTTAGAAGGGAACCAGGTAATATGGGCTGAAGGACTGGTTTATCAATTTATTTAAAGCTATCCAAGGACACTAGCACTACATTTCACCTGGGACATATTTTCTTTGAACGTCATTCTGAAAATTTCTTGGAAATTTGCTGAGACCATTATCAATCATAACTATGCGATATCTGGTTTCCGATAAAGAGAAAGTACGAGTGCTCCTCCACCCATACCCTCCTAAGGAATACAGATGAGCAGACCGCATCTTATCAAAGGCATGGTGACACCCTCCGTCCCCAGATGTTCCTTGCCACTTGACCGAACTTAGGTTCTACGGAAGCGGGCAAGTCAAGTGAAATGGCTGCTCTGACGACCAGAAACAGAGAACCTTCTTCAGTACAGCTTATGCTGGATGACCATTCTCCTTTGTGAGTCAAGACGTCTTTGACTCCACGCTGATAAGCAGATGCCGCCATCGGTCGATCGTGGCTAGGTAAGGTTCGCTTCGTTGGCCTTTGCGATACAAATGTTAGTCTGCCTTCAGTACAAAATCATTCGTACGAGAAATCAGTGATTCAAGTTCTTGATCTTATGAAATAGCATTTTCATTGAAGTTATTACGGTGGTAAGAAACGTATGGTAATCAGTTTATATTTAAAACTCTGCTAAGATTCTAGCATCAAGTCAGGGCTACGGTTTGAAACTCTGCGCTACAAAAAGAAGCGGGTAACATCCCTTCCTATGGCTGCCAAGGTAATGAATTTCGCGTTTATTCGAGAAAAAGGGTTTGGGTGTTTCCTTGAATACTTGAAATTTCATGGGTGCTTGCGGTCGAGGGAAGAAGACAAGAGGGTAAGGGAAGAAGAGGCGATGGGTAGTAAGGAGTATAATGCGTTCAAAGGTGAGCGAGTAAGGGTTTGAACGGGGATGAACTGGAAACTCCAAAGGCAGCTTTTTCCTCTCCCGAGGGTTCCTTTGAAAAAAA
The DNA here is from genome assembly GCA_036186465.1 of Nesidiocoris tenuis. NCBI lineage: Eukaryota > Metazoa > Arthropoda > Insecta > Hemiptera > Miridae > Nesidiocoris > Nesidiocoris tenuis. The sequence goes on along the minus strand of AP028910.1, from coordinate 23,443,322 downwards.
GGAAAAGTCTGTAGTTAGTGTTCAGAGAGGCACCGGCCTTCTGGTCTTTTATGGACGAAGAGAGCATACAGAAAGTGAGGACCGAAACGTGACGTAGAGTAGAGGGGCCTCCTGCACTGCCCAGGGATGACCCTTGATTTGCATACAGAGAATTACAGGATGGATCAAGGCAAGAGCTTCGGCCAGTCCCTGGAAGTCCGTATCTGGGTTCCTGGGTCTCATACCCTGAATTCCTACGACGCCTGGTTAAAAACGTTGCCAACTGCGCATGACTGGAATAGGACTGGATAAGAGGGAATTGTGAAGGGTCGGCGGCGTTTAGCTCACTTTCGATTGCAACCCGGGTTGGCAGAGAAAGGGGCAAGAATCCAGAAAACTCTTGGGATCCTTCGAAATCTACAGACCTTTCCTCCGCGCCTGGTAAAGGCTCGAATTTACCTTCGCCCGTCGCGTAGTTCGGAGGGTAGAGTCCACCTATTCGAACACAAAAGTCTTGTATGCAAATTGTATTTGCGGTCAAATGTGAGAGAAGGGCGGTTGAAGAAGGACGGATGCGCTCAGTTGGGGAGGAAGAAAGACGACGGCTGGCCGAAGTGATGAGGGCGAGGGGCGGGAAGAGCCCTGTGTGGCAGTGGGTAGGAGTTGACTGGAAGGAGACAGGAGCCCATCTAGAACCACTAAATTGTGTTGACAGTACACTTTGCATATTCATAAGGGAGTGAACGGTGTGTATTTGTTTTTAAAGTTGCCTTGATGAATCCAGGGGATCTTGGTGGTAGCTCTTGAGGCGGAAGTAACACTCCCATACCTTTCCCAATTCGTCCACCGCCTGACTCCTTCTTCGTTCCATGCGATGTTTTTCTTTCTAGACCAACTCCAAACCCTTTTGCTCCCCTTCCTCATGAAAAATCCTTTCGCCTGAAGCACATAAGTGTACCTAATCAAATCCTAATCAGAGAAACAAATATTTTCCCCTAATATTTCCTTTGAAGAGTTCTCTCCTCTTTCTCTTTTTCCGCATTATGTATGGCCCTTCATCCAAACATTGACGTTGGTAGGCACTGGATTCTTCCCTTCTCTTGTATATTACGTCGGTCCATTCAGCGAAAAATGTATTTAACTTTTTCTAGAACCATAAGAGAAAGATAAGATGCACCACTGAAAACCGTGTACCTTATGCCAAAAATGAAGACTTATTAACTGCACGTTGAGTTTTTCAGCATTCGGTCGTTTTTGTAACATCGGTTGAAAAATTCAAACCGAAATTTCTGAAGTAATAATTAATCAATATTCAATTATTGAATGGAGGAAGATTGAGTAGGTCCACCATAGATCATAATTGAGTGGAACTAGATTTCCCATAATTTTCGGTTTGTAAAAGGGAGTTGCGCAAATCATCGTTATTTTGCATAAAACACAATCTTGATTTGAGCAACTTAAACCTTAAGAGAAGTTTTTCCTACCTATGTCTTTGTGGTAAAGGCACAAAGCCCATGTGTACATGGTTGCAACCCAACGAACCGATCCAAATTACAGATGAGCCGTAGGGAGAAGATCCGGTTTCCTGGTTCCACCACAACTCTGGACCAGCTCAGCCTAAATAGGAGTCATTTAACAAGCGACCCCATTTTCCTCGCACCTTTACCAATAGTAACATTCGGTACCTCCGTTGGTATTGTGCGACGATGTTGAGTTGAATTCAGCAGACAGAGGCTGAGGCGGAATTGATCAAATGCTGAAGAAACTGAGGTATGGCAACAAGGAAAAGGAATTGGAACACCCCCGGTGTTCCGGAGTCCAAGTTCGGAGGGTGATGCTGATGTGTATAAAAACAACAGCGTCCATTTGAGAATGAGCATCGATTAATCTGCTAATGGGGAAAGCGAGAGAGCGAAACAGTGGGAATGCTATGAGACGAAGTGAAAGATGATAGCGAAATGAACAAGGTGGTGGCAGGGCTGATAGAGTAAAGGGTGGTAGCTGTGTTGGTTGCACTGTTGGCTGTGAAGGAGCGAGCCGATCTTTCCCATTACTAGAAATGAATAATCAAACGAGCTGCTCCAGACTGAGCCCAGTAGTGAGGGAAGAGAGTTGAGGGTCTTTCTAGACTCTCTAAAACACCACCCTGACTATCCCCCTAAGGTTTGTGCAGTAGACACAACATGAACAACAAGCCATGCAGATATTGTGGAATGAGGCAAGCGGTGTACACGAGAGGAGCAGACGTACAATGGAAGAGGCTCCATACTCTACTTCCCATCTTATCTCAGTTGTCAATGACTCAATCCGCATCACCCCACCACCTAAACCAACTTTGTCAACTGGGTGCTCGGAAATTTTCTTTTTTCTCGTCCCGTTCAGACTTTTTGCCGTATGTTTTCCTCCGTAAAACACAGAGGCACTTCGGCCGCATACACTTCCAGTCGTGTCAGCAATTTTCGTAAAACTGTTCTCAAGACTTCTTTTACTGCTTGGCATCTGATTCCATAGCGTTTCTACTGCACATTGAAACACGTATCTTTTTCAGGCGATTGTATGGTCCGTAGACGACGGAAGATCCTGAAGACTTCGCCGGGTCTCTCACCTTCCCCTCTCGAACATCTTTTGCCTGGGTTAGGCTTCATCTCTTTCACAAGACCTTATTCAAACCGAGTTCGGATTTCTATAGGATACTTTCCGCTCCATCTTCGGGCCGAACATTTATCAAGCCAATACTTGGGGGGAAGGATGTCAATGTTAAAAGAAGCTACCTATTCAATAGTCTTAACTCTTTCCATTAATGCCCAAGCACTCACGACTTGACTCTCCTTTCGTTGCTATCAATCCTTCTTGAAAGGCAAAAGTAATATCAGTCGACTGTCGACTCTGGCATCTTCTAGAAAAGAGGGTCCATCACGCGCCTGCCAGTCGTCATCGCAAGGCTCGTCGAACTGAGGTCGTTCATTCGGAATAATATACGCCTTCAATACAAAGACGACCCATCCCCGGCCAGGCGACACGATTTGCTTATCTTTAGAAACCAAACAGCTGTTGAGTTTCTCGTCAAGCGATGACGGTTTCATATTGTGAACTCTTTCTTCTCCTCATGCCCGTTTCCTGTCAGCCCAATCCCCTCCTTTGGTCTATGGGCTTTGTTATGATAAATGTCGATAGATCGGTGAGCTGGCTGAACTCTGAAATGCAAGGCAAGGACGTAATTAGAGCCTGGTCAGAAAGGAACATCGAGTAGGTAAGTACAACAAGTACCTATTTGTATTTTTTTTGGGTATTTACCAGGAAGTTTTACATAGGTGGTCGTTTCAAATATAATAGGTGGAATAATATTCAACTCCCATCAATATAAAATAAGTATTGTAATTTTTGTGACCTTCTTTGTCCTCAAAGTTTCTCGATTCATTTATTTTTTAGGGATTATTCTTCGTTGTTGCGCAATAACTTCAAGCATTCAAAAACACTCATGATGGTGCAATTATTGAACAGATAGTAGTTAGTTCCATACAGATAGTTCCATAGCCTAATCCCATCAATACATTTTTATCAATCAAATAATAAATTGCTATTGCCAAGGCTATTGAAATGTCTGTGTCTCTTAGTTTGTTAGCCTCAGCTCTTTGGATAGGCATCTTAATGGCCGATTTCCAGTTGACGGGCGAAAAGCCAACACCTGGAAAGACGGTTTACTTTGCTTTACATCTCAATCCACATATCACACGACAAAATTAATTTCGAAGAAATCAAATTCATCTCACGGTAAGAATTCGGATTTCTAAAGTTATGCTTCCACAACGACCACCGTAGGAAGCGACTGCTATCGATCTTTCGGATGGTACCTAGGCGAGAGCCATAGTGAATTGCAATGCATATTGTCTCGGATCATTTGGAGCCGTCGTTAAGATCTTACGAGCGTCGTTTACTGCTCCCCTACAAAGTCGATATAGACGAACGCAGTGGGAAGCCCAATAAAATGCTGACACTGTATGACAAGATGTCACTTCTCCAGTTCAATCGCTGTAATCCAAGCTGTTGGCTGAATTTTTAATCTGGATCTAACATTTAACCAGTAAAGAATTTCCTATGTTCGCTATTGTACTTGAATTTCACTGATTCCATCAGAAAGCGCAAATAATTTGATAATTTTTACTGATATGCGTTCGAGGACCGCCTATTTCACCCGTTATATTAGGTATCGAGTAGCTGTATGTTTTTCATGGATTCCTTTAACAGGAGCATGAAATTTGCCTCACTCTTAGTTTTTGAATCATTATTTAGGATTCTGAAAATTTTCAAAAAATAAAATGGCTGACTGAAATTGCGTTAAGCGGTCAAAGCTATCAAAGTTACCAGGGTTTTGTTAGATTCAGCATATCTATGGAAAGTAATATCTTAATTTATTACCTTCGTTACAAATGTCACCATAAAATTTTCCCCGATATAACAGCTGTCTTACGGGCCTTAGCTGTTTTCAAACACTCAGCTCTAATGTGACCTTGGAGGCAAAATGAATGTTTTTACTGTCTATCTAGTTCAGCGTGACAAAAAAATCACCTTTTTTGAAAAAATTGGCATTTTGGAGGTGGCCGGGTTTGCAATCACAGAACACAATTCTCAGAAGGTGTTGAAAAAATTATAGGTTTGTATTACAATTTTTATCCCTCACATTCTAAAATATCGGGGCCAATTACCTGGATCCAATATACAAAGAGAGTCATTTTTTCTCCTGTGCCTTCACTGAGGGAATGGTTTGTCTTGAGCTTATTTGTCCAACGGCCTTCCACGAACTCGTGGTCTAGTGGATGGACGTCTGACCGGGGGACAGAAGAAAATGGGTCTAGGCCGGACACCGGATTCTCGAGCAAGATTCCCATACTTGATATAGTCATAATTTAGTTAAAATCACTAGCTAATAATTAATCACATATTCCACAGTTTTCGATATTCATGTGTTTTTTGCATCGCCGTTCCTGGATCTACTACTAATTAGGATGTCATTCCAATAAATCTTCGTAGTATATCATATGGTAAACAACAATGAACAAAATCATCAAAAGAATTAGAATAGCGAGAACCATCCCAGAGAAGATCACGTCGTATACGTCAGACGGAATTTTCTCCCGTGGTTTTTCATCCAAGTCGTAATCCAGGGTCAGATGATCACCCAATAACGGCTCCTGGATCACATCAAACGGCTCCATAGTAAGCGTATAGTACTGGAATGTGGATATCAGTTTCTTACACAACGTTCATGTAGATGAGCTGAAACAATATAAAGGTAAAATAGGTATATCGGTAAAAAATCAAGTTTATCCCTTGGAGTTGATAAAGTGGATGGGATATAAAGAATGTTAATAGGTCGAAAACGCCAAAAATATTGTAATTCAGAACATGCCTTTTTCCCATTTCAATAATTGAAAAAAAATATTTTTTTGAGTTCATAGGCTCAAGGATTCACTTTGTGTGCTTTCGCTGACGGGCTCTCATACCCGAGGTGCACACTAAAAGATGTGCAGCTACATGCTCATCTCTTTTTTGGACGATGAAACCTAATAATTTGCAAATTTATTCTCCTCAAATTAATATGTTCTCCCAAGAGTTGGCTTGGTTTGCCCTCGTAGTGCTTGATTGGACTAAAATGAATCCATCTAGAGTATATGCTGTTACTCACTGTTACTGTGATTTGCTTGAAATACAACAAAATCACGTGTAATTTGCAATTAAAACTAAGTGTCTATTCAGAACATGGGGTTCCGCAATCTCTTCCCGAATAATTTAGTTCATAAGTTTCGCTCCTCATTAATCAGATATCAGCGTATCCCCCCCAATTTCACTACTAAAGCGACGTGCTATATGCAAGATCCAGATCAAGTACAACATCAAGACCAAGATCAGTACAACATCAGATCAGTACAACACAAGATCAGTTTATCTTATCTAAGATATTGAAGAGATTGAAAAATTCAAGATTGAAAAATTCAGACCTAAGAGACTGGAAAATTAGAACTGATAATCGGTTAAGCTGTCAAGTTCAAATCTTTATTGTAGACTTCAATCCAAATTCATGCATTACAGGGCTAGCAATTATGTAATCAATAATATTGGAGCATCGACCCTTCCAATCTCGTGATCAGAAATTATTCAGAACGCAACCACGAACATAAACCTCATTTTCCCCCAAACTCGAAGCCTCTTGCGTAATTGGAACGTAAGGTTTTTGACATTTTGACGCGATATGAAGATCTCCGACTGACGCATAACCTGACGAAGAGGTTCGAAGCGGGAGATTGATTTTTGACGTAATTCCATGTGTCTTGTATGCGTGTACCTATTACGCTTTAGGGGGGAGCTCGCCATTTCATTCACCTGGGAGAATTGAAACAAACCCGCTTCTCGCGAGATCAGGCTCGACAAGAATAATGGACTGTAAAAGTTGACTGAACGATCATTCGAAAAAGAGGCGGTTTCAAACTTGAAAGGCCCTGGAGGATCAAGTTGAAGGTAACATCATTTGATCGGTTCTCCTGCCTTCCAACATTATTCATTCATCGACTAATTTCCTGGAGGGAGAGGTTCTTTCATTGAAGGGGAAAAGCAGGGTAAAAAACGTCGGTTGTATTGCATGACCTTCACAAGTACTCCGTGACCTTCCTCGTTTACAACAAACACAATCCTTGTTTTCTATACTCTCGTATTAAACTGAGAACACAATTACCGGGTTCGAGGAAGCAAACGAGTTGACATTTTCACCATAACGCTCCGTTTCAAAGTTTCTTCAAAGTACTCTACAAATTTTGGTTTATTTATAGAAATAATGTACATGTAGAGTCGTTCGCCCGGTATATAATTAGATATTAAATATTTTATTATTTATTATTATTATTTTTATATCATATAGTTTATATTATTATAATTGTATAATTTTATATTATATTTAATATTATATACTGTATTTATTATTTTATTTTATTTATTACATTTATCAAGTTATATTATATAATTTTTATTATTTTAAATTTTTATATCTATGAGTATTTTATGTAGTATTCATTTATTTTATTCTTATATTTTTTAATCTTATTATATATTATCCTTTAATTGCTTTCTTTGGAGTGATCTGAGCTTTTCTCTTTTCTCGATAGCGCCTTTGTTTTTCAGCCGCAGCAAGAGGCGCCTTTAAACCAGAAAAACCAAAATGGAATCATCACTTTTTTTGTCGCGGTCTTTCCGACATCTAATAACTCGTTGGTAAAAATACCTTTGGCCTAAAATGGTGCAAAACCAGTGGTGCGTAGATAACACACAATACTTCCATATTTTGAAACGTACATATTTGAAAAAATTTGATCCTATTTTGACTGTTTTTAAAGGTGTTTAGGTCAAAAATATCAAAAAATTTACTATGCAAATTTTAAAATTCGCAAAAAAAAAAATTCGCTACATTTTTAGAATATAAAAAATATCCACATATTCTGCAAGGTAAAACGAAGATTTTGAGACCAAGAACGCTCAAATCGGTTCATTTTTGCGGCCGGAAAAAAATAAAATAGAAAACACTAAAAATGCAAATATATCGGAAGTACTGTGCTTTATCCAAATTTCGATTGAACAGGGTGTTAGGTCTTACCGAGACGCACATTTCAGTTCAAGAAATTTGAAAAAAAGTTGAGCATTGAGGGAGTTATGGTCATTTTTGTAAATGACCACAGACGGACAGACGGACTAACGGACACACGGGCTAACGGACACACGGGCTAACGGACACACGGACTAACGGACACACAGACACTTGTTCGGGAAGTGATTATGAGTAAATGTGTATAAGAAAAAGTTTTTTCTGAAGCTCCGTTCCGATTCTCGATTTTAGGACGATCACAATACTTCCATTTATTCCGTAAATATGGAAGTAAAAAAGTGAACAGTCAAATTAAAAGCAAGTAGATTCCTGGATAACTCCCTCCGCCCCAAACAATGAATTAAAAAAGTGCCCCTGCTAAAAACCAATTGGTAGTAAACCTATTACGATGATGAGAGTTAGGCATAGATAATGCAGCGATCGATAATCATTTTATGAATCGTTAATCAGCAACAAATTGTTTCATTCGATGCTCTCAACCTGAACAGATGACACCTCAATCGCATGCCTTAATACGTTCCCTTTAAACCGTACCAATCCTAGCTATAATGGACGACCCTGATAGTTGCTTGTCGGCCATTGAAGAGGATTTGAAGCAACAAGTGTACCAGGAGAGTTTCGCTTTAGCTTGATTAACACACTTGGTGCCCACTGCTGAGTGAGTGATTAGCCAATGAGGTTCGAAGCAACTAGAGGTTTCTCTCCGATCAACCCTGTTACGTCCTTCCACCAAACTCCCTCAATCCTCCAGTTTGCAAACCACCCTCGGTTCGCCCGATATCGGTGATGGTCGTGTTCACCTGGCTGTCTGTTCGATGGGGGCTCGTCTCCATCCGCAAACGTCAAGGCGCCTAATCAAGAGGGAGAGGTGAGGGACAGAGAGGGGATGTTGTATAGTGGGAGAGAGAGTGAGGGAGAGATGCAGACGGTAAAGGAGCATTCGCACCGTGATCGACTGTCTATCCCCTACAGATCGACTGGGTCTCCCTAATTAGGTACGCGTTCAAGTTCACCGCAGCTTTGTTTAGCAGTTCAACCTTGTTTACATCATTCAGAAACCCGAGAGACAGTTAAAGCAGATATAAACCTCTACTTACTGGTGATCGAATTTGGCGTACGGATCGGTAGTGTTCAAATATCAGAGATCTGGGGCCGTATTCACGGCAATTCCTTAGCATAGGAGCCGTTTGATGCGCCAAAATAAATGTGTGCAGATTTTATTGGTCAATTCCAAAAAACAAACATCCTGATCCCAAAGAAGGCGCATGGTATGGAGAAGGTCACAGCAACCAAGGTACCGTCAATCGCCATCAAAATTTTTGGGGTCCCAATTACGAATTTCTCGTCAGCTTAATTTACGTCTTTCTCGACAGCTACCTTGAATTTGGGATATAAGAGCCAGATATTTTAAAATCTATTTTTGCTTGGGAAACGCAGTTTTTGTATACCTATCAAGTTCATCAGAATATTCAAGGCTAACTGTACCCTGCCTGGCGTTGGCTACGTCGTATTGTCGAAATACTATGGTTCAAATACTCGTACTCTGGGCGTTAGTTATGATGCTAAAATTTCCATCGCAATCAGTTCTAGCATTAGAAGCACCACGATGGCCATACGATTAACTTACAGTATAATGAATCTGCCACCAAAAATGAAATAATTATGGAGAAAGCAATTCATATATTGCGGTGTTTGTAAGTTTCATGAAAGTTCGTTCTACACTTCAAGCGTTGACTGGGAACAATAGGGATACAATATCCCATTTCTGAGAAGAAAGGATGATACACACGCAACGCTCAAAAGAACAAGTTTTCGAGAACGAGAAAAGCAAACAATTATTGAGATGACGGTTTTGACAAAACGCTGCCCAGGGACTCGCAGTACTTCGGCAATTGCCAAAATAAACTGTATCTTGTTGCATCCCGACATCACACCTATTGACTAACCTAGTTTTTATCGTTTCGCCATGTGAATTCGTCGAGGAAGCGCCAGCTGCTCAACTTCTCAGTTCACTCCCCACATTTGTTAGTCAGAAAATCGATGGTATGGGTTTGGAAGGAGCTGCATATTAAGTTGCCATGACTGTGTGCAATAATTGCAACCGTGCCTTGCACCGCCAATGAGACACATCGCCACGCTGATGCAGGCTTTATCTTCGCTTTTCCCTCACCTGGGCTAAGCTGGCTTTCGTGAGCCGATCCAATCGTTATAGATTGTTCATCCCCTTGTGCAACGTGAATTATGTTCAGCTTACCCAATTACAAACTTCATTCCGTATTATAGTCTGAATGAGGCCATCATTGATGGATTATAATAACCCACCTCATTTGTTGGCTGTAACAGCTTCTGATTTTTACTTTCCTTCCCCGGTACAAGTTTTTTGGGTATTTACCTCAGAAAAAGAAAGTGTAGCGATAGGAACAGTAGCATTATGTTAATTGTTGTGTCTGATGTTGATCAGGGCCGGTGGACTTTATCTAATTGAAGAAGAAGAAGCTGTTGTTCATTCGAAGAGAGGAGTAACGGTAGAGAATGGTATGAGAAAAGCAGGAGTCTCGTGTATATTTTAAAAATTAATCAAGCAAAATAAAAACTATCACGCGATAGAAGGTGCGAAAAAAGTGCGATTCGTAATGCGTAATTTTGAATTTAGGTATTATCAAATTATTGAAGCCTATTTCTATTCGTTACAGTTTCGGCTTTGTATAGATACATGCGATTGCGCGGTATGATCTCTACCTAGAGCCAGTTAGGTGAGTCTGAATCTACTACTTGTAGGCCCTAATTTTTCAACCAACAGTCAGATCAACCATTCAAGTTCACTTATTTGGGGAGTTCACCGTTATCACAAACAAATTACGAATTACCCAACGTCTGTGGGTTATTTCTTATTGCTCGTCGATAAGGAAATTGTTGAAGCAACAATGGAAGGGAACGTTGCGGTCTTTGGTTTTTGCGGTGCTGGAATGAACGACGGAAGGGCGAGAACCCGGTTCGGAAACAACCACATGGGTGGACTACCTTCCAGATCCGTCAGATGTCCTAATCCCAGTGAAAGTTTTTAATCCAAAGTGCCGGTCACAGTGTCCTAGTAGTACTCAATAGTGCTGCGCATCAATAATATACCTATTCATTATGAAAAGTGGTACAGTAATAGAGTTTTCCTACGAGGCAGCAATGAGTTTTTATCAATCCAAGTGCATAACCCGGGAGCATGTAAAATTATTTTAGCGCATTCAGTCGGATCCGTCGGCCATCGGTACCTACTGAAAGTCACTTTTTTGTTTGACACATCTCGTTACGATTCTTGTCTCGATTGTACTCCTGCTGATTTTCTAAACGTTGGGAAAGTCTAATTTTACGGGTATTCAGGTTCACCTGGCAAGTTGTTTGAATCTTTCAACTGACCTCAAAAAGGAGGAGGTCACTTAAGTTGACTTGTCTTCAGGATGTTTTTTCCTTGCATCCCGAATAACATTCATATTTCAACCTACCATATTGACGCGAAACTGGTGTGGGCAAATAAATACCAGGAAACTACTAGGTACGACAGAAAACATGCCAAGACATTCTTTTTTCAATTCCAATACCTTTCGGAGAGCGGTGTTAGTGGTCGGTGGATCCCAGATTGACGGCGAGACGAGGAAATTACGAGAGAACGCTGAATTAACACTTTTCTAAGCTTTTCCCTCAGTCTTTTTTTTAAGGGTCGGAGGAAGTCTCAAAAGGTGTCGAGATGGTTGTAATTGGTTTCCTTCTGGTGAAACAATCGAGCTCTGTTCGAACCTACAGGCGAAGAAGGGAAATGACGAGGCTCAGACTTGAGTGTCGAGGGCTGTTGGAGATACTCTTTTATCAAGCGCCAACTCCTCCAATAAAGGCGAGAAGAATAAACAAAAGGTTACAAGAAATAAAGAATGAGATTAAGAGGAATACCCTTCGGACTTAATTTGTTGAGAATCGCAGGCGTTTAGTTCCACTTGTCTTTTCCATTGGAAATTCTGTGAAGCTTCTTATTGGAACTAAGCGGCATTGTTTATTGACTCCTTTATTATTAATCTTCCCACCTCTCGCTTTTTGGCATTCAGGACTGCCTTGACTCCTGTTTTCCGTTCATGGCTCAACTCCCAAGTGGAACGAAGAATGAGGAGGGTATCCCATCAATCGAGCTTCCATTTGACGGAAGGTAGGGCAGGTATTTTGTAATATGATGAGTTCGTTAATCGAGCAAGACAATTCAGATGGCGATAACGCCGGAGTCATTCCTCGGTAATCTGACCCGAAATTCGATCAACCATCAATCTTATCTTTCAGATGCCAATAAGGCTTTTTGAGCAATTTCTCCGATACGTCGGTAAAGAAATTGGTTTGCCATTTAAATTGAAAGCTGAGAACTGAAGTTTCCTGAAAAATATGCTCTTAATACTATAAGCACACAGTTCGGAAGCCAATAGAAAATGGCCAAAGGTGAAAGGATTTTTTTTCGTAGAAGATTTAATTATTGCCATTATGGTACATACATAATTTCCAGAAATAATGTAGGTAGGTACCTATGTACCTAGGTTGGGAAAAATTTTATTAAAACCCCCCCACTGAAAATTTTTTCTTTCACGTTTCAGAGGTTCTAGAACACAAATCTGCTATAAAAAGTTTTTGTCCGTCCGCCGTACACCGTCCGCCGTATCGGAGACGGCGCGCCGTCTGCAGCAAACTTATTCTAGTTGAGCACCTCGGGTAAGAGAATCCGCTTAACACACTCAAAAGTACTCAAAAACGCTCAAATGTCAGAAAAGTCATAATTTCAAAAAGTTTCTTTTTATTTTTGACCATTATTTGACTTAACATTTTATCTAATATTAATATTAAATTTTATCGACCGGAACCACAATTTTTTTTTTGGCAAAATTTTGTGGACAGGGCATCGTATCAAACCGTTGTTCCGATTTTGATGAAACTAGTCCTACAAGTTGTGGTTTGCTCCAACTTGATGCATATTGTCCGGGCAATCCGATCGGAAGAGGTGAAGGGGTCCAATTTGGCATAAACAGGGTATATTTTTGAAAAAATTCTCAATTTCAAAACACACCTCAAACACCTCCTCAAAATTTTTTCAAATCTGTCAAGCAAACATTTTCTGTAAAGAAATATTTACCAGTCTATGTTTGATCGATCTTGGGGAATTAATTGAATAATTTATTAGAATTTTATCGACAGTTCCTTCAAAAGAGGCATTGGATGGCCTTATTAAACTAGGCTCACAGAATCCAGACGAAGAGATAAGGCTTTACCCTTGGAACGAACGAAGAAGGTTATGTGGCTAGGCTGAGGTTGCAGATTCACCAGTTAACCTGTTACAACTTCGCACCCCTTCGGAAAGGCTTAAGGCTTCCGAACCTTCTCGATCCATCCCGATTTGATTGAACGGGCCTAACTCCAATATGAAGACGAGTTAGATTGATTCTATCAGCTCCCTCTCCTCCCTGGGCCCCATGGACTAATTCATACCCGTCTGGCCAAACATTAATGCTAAACTTTATATCGGATTGGCCCCCTCCCTTGCAGACAGTTCAATCTCTTCGGTTCCCCATCAACTCGAGTTTAATGGGAACCCAATCCATCCCCGACCGATAGATTCGCCTTCGAGGCGTCGTCTCATTCAGGATTTGCGGATTATTAATTTCAGGAGCCGTTCCATTTCACCCCTCCGTTGATTGATTGGTTTAAAGGTGTTTAACACGCCTAAGGGGATTTCTCCTGCCGGTCAATGAATTCCTCGCACTTGGAGTCTCGAAAAATGATAACCTCTTATTGAGTTATGTATAATTACCTACCTGAGTGGTAGGAGGTTTACCGTGTTTCTGAGTCATACCCCAGTGGTTTACACGGGTCAGGTTCCTGAGCCTGTTATAAGCCCTGGGACTCATATACTCAATATATTTATTTTACGTACTAGTCCAAAACCGATACCATTTATGCTTGCAAGTCTAGATTGCAAGTTGCATTACCTATACCTGGTTTAGAGTTCTGCGGATCATACTCAGCATTCTCCCCATAAAATCCCGCTTTGAATATGAGGAAGATGATTAGTACATTCTTGATATTCAATATAGTGGTACCACACCACAACAAATTAAGTAGGCTCAAGATTAGAATAAAATACGCATTCAGGATTATTACCCTCTCGAGCTCATAAATGTTTATTAAAATCTATAAAATCTACTCAATCCCTTATTTCCATATAATCGAATTGTGTGTTAAACGTGATAAAATTTTTTTTTTCTTGAAATTTTGCGTCTGACAGCTTTTATGATTGTCTAACACATGTGAGAGATGAACAAAATGTGACTTGAATACAGCCGACTCCAAAAAGACGAATGAAAAAGGAAAAATACAAATTAAAATAAAAAAGATTTTGTCACGCCATGGGAGTAAACATGATCCAACTAACTTCGATAAAATCGTGTTGCCTTTCTTTTGCGCGCTCAAATCGAACGTCTGAAATTTGATTAGATGAAAACCCATGGAGGCCAACATTGACTAATTGAAAGTTTATAATGGACTCCAATTCAGCGGGTCACATCCCTAATCCTTGAGAGGAAAACGCTAATTCTGATCCATCACGATGGCTAGCTGTTTCCAAGTAGATGGGAGGCCCTTTATAAAGGAAACCCAAACGTAAATAAAACTGTTGTAAGCGCTTTCTCAACAATGTCGACTTAATTCTTCGCATTTTATCAGGAAATAGAAGGAACTTCTTCTCCCTTTTTCTTATTTATTTCACTTGTTAATTATTTCCTATACTGGTGCGGGGAAACGGAAGAAAAATGTTAATTGCTTTTTTCTCGTCTTTCAGGGATCCGTCTTCATTTTTCACCTTCTTCCGCCCGCTGTTTATCTGATGGGGTCTGATTGTTCCCTTTTAATTGACTGTTCCTTATAAACATTTCCATCCAATGACCCGTTAATCTCGCCCATTGAGATGGCGTCGAAATTGGCACAGCCCTCTTCCGATAGCTGTCAACCCCTTCATCACTTTTGTAGACTTGAATAATCTTTTTACCCTTCTACAAAAGAATCTGAGTAGCAATTCTTTAGAATAAAAAATTTACCACCACACACAAGCCATCGCGAATTATTGCTACGCTTCCATTCGATGAAAAAACCAGTGGTGCTTAGATAACACACAATACTTCCATATTTTGATACGTACATTTTTGACACAATTCGATAATGTTTTGACTGCTTTTGAGGGTGTTTAGGCCAAAAATATCAAAGAATTCACTATGCAAATTTTGAAACTCGCCTAAAACAAGGATGCGTCAAGTTATCGGAAGATAAAAAATATCAACATATTCTGCAAAGAAAACAAAGATTTTAAGACCAAGAACGCTCAAATCGGTTCATCTTTGTGGCCGAAAAAAATGAAGCACTAAAAAAGCAAATATATCGGAAGTACTGTGAGTTATTCAACTTCTGATCAAACAGGGTGTTAGGACTTGCCGAGAAAAAAACATTTCAGTTCAAGAAATTTGAAAAAAGTTTTTTCTGAAGCTCCGTTCCATTCCTCGATTTTAGGACGATTACACTACTAATATGGAAGTAATAATCGAGAGTGAACGGTGAAAAAGGACTGAACATACGGGAAGCCGTACTAAATACTTCACACCAGCACAAAAATACTTTGTTATTTTTTAATCCCCTATTTGTTTCTCTTACTGGCTGATTTATTATTAAATTACCCGTCTAGATAATTCGGAGCTCTGAAAAGACGTCGAAAGATGATGTTATTTCACAATTATTATCCATCGCTGGAGGGAACGTATGTTAGTCAAACACTGGGGGCTTCATTAAAATTTCAACGGGGAAAGCATGATGTCGGAGAAATGGAGGTATAAGAAGCATGAGTGGCCCAAGGGAAAAAGACAGCAAACCTTCGTTGATGCATTATCGAGAAAGTACGGGAAACTAACAAAGAAAATCCAGACTCCCACCTTCCCTACACTATTTCCTTTCGGGCCTTTTCGTGTTACTTCCTCCAACCGTATATTTCCTTCTTCAAACCTCGAGTCAAAAACCGAAAGCCCTTCGATATAATTGAAAGGTGAATAATTTCTATAGATGCTTACAATGTATTTTGTATCAATAAAGGGCACTCCGCGTATCCTCCAAGCCCGTTTCTCCTCTCATTGAGAGCTCTCCCTTAGACTTCTTCAAACTCCTCTCAACGATCCCTTATGAATATGCAGTAGTTTCTTCAGGCGTTTTCGGTTGCCGATAAACATTGGATGTACTCCATTTCCCCCACAATGGCCCGAATAACCAAATCTTGTTTACGAGTAGATACCCCATTAAAAAACTAGGCTTTCTGGCCCGAGAACTTTCCCCTACAAATTCGTGTTTTCGAGTTGTTGACCGTGAAAAAACCAAGTTGTCCTACTTGCCCCGTATGCCTCTTCAGTCAATATTCTGAATTCGTCTATGAAGAACTTGATGAATAATTTAAATTTTTCTTCTCCGTGCAATGTGGAAGAGAGTCGTCTTACGGGCCTAACATTATACAGATATTATAAACAATAATAATAAATAATATTATATTTTATTCTTGCATTGCAACTAAGGGCTAATTCTGCTCAAGCTCATCCTGGAATATTCACCCTTCAAAGGCTGTCTTAAATCTGATAAACGCGATCAATCCAATGACAACTTCTGTGAGAGAAGACCGAATTAACGTTGCAGTCAAAACGTTAGAAATTGGGACGTAACGTTCGTTTCAATGTGAAAGAGCCCGTTATAAGATGCAGATGGTGTGGAGTGGGTGTACTGTAGTAAGAATGAGCAAAACGGGGTAAACGCCACCTCCGAGTTAATGAAGCATTTTCAATATCCTCCCCGTTTAATGTATACACATGGTAAATACAATCTTTGTCGCTATTCCAGCCCTATCTCATTCACGACCGAAATTAAATCCCTCGCTTCCATCTATATCTCTCTGCGTTCGTTCGTCCTCTTCCACTTGAGGCGCCCTGTTCACTCTGCACCACACGCGTCACCGGCAACTCTCAGTGCTCTCTACGTGGACGACACGACGACGTCGACGGTTCCTTTTATGAGCCCTTATGAATAAAATTTAATCGACCGTGTGTACATATTAAACGTAATGAAGAGAAAAGGCCCTCGGTGGGGGTATCGGAGCTGCATGGTGCGAAGGGTTTGTGGGTGAAGAGGAAGCTATAAAGCCCCGTCAAGTCAATATCAGCCCGCGGTCGGTGATGGAGCGAACCTCAAGACATATTTTCTGCTCTCTCTTTATACCCTCGTTTCTCTCAGTTCTGGTTTATGCGGCAATGAGAATCGCCCCACTCTCTCTCTCTCTCTCTCTCTCCGTGCAAACACTCACACAGAAAGACGCGATAGAGTTTTAATATAACTCATATAACTTGGAGTATCAACATCTGAGGTATTAATGAACGGTTATTCAATTGCATTCGTACTAATTCAACGAAATTACTCAACACGGATGGAGGGGAAGTATCTTTTACATCTAGTATCTTTACATTTCTTTCTACCCTCATTTTTCAAGAGTATGGACTGAAATCGACCGTTCTCTGATAGAGAAATATTATTGGCCAAGTGCTCGAGTCTTCAGAATACCTTCCACTGATAAGAGAAAAGAAACGTTTCCTGTGGACGATATGGCAAGATTCAAGGCCAATGGAAGACGGAACTGTGCGAGTGTTGTTTGTGCAGCTCTCCAATGGAACAGCGCAGATTTAAGAGCAGGGGGTATGCAGTATACCTAACATTTCTGTCCCGAACCATTCATGATGGCGCCTTTGTCCTTTTGGCCGCTCAAATGTCGATATGATGAAACCTTCAGAGACTCCCCCAATGAAATACCTATTTTTATGGCACTTCGCATAAGTAGGTAATCAATTATTATAAATGTATAGATCAATCAACTCAAGCATGTTTTTGGCCTTTCCAAGATTGCCTCGTCACTTTATAACAAAAATGTCCTGCTATGAAAAATAACAACAAATCATTAATGAATCGTGACATGTTAAAAGGGCGGAAGTCCAGTGAAGTCTGTTTTTGGAGAATAAAGAAAAACTGTTTAGGAGTCCTTTTAACTTGCTCAGCGTAGAACCTGACGTCTTTGAACGCTCATCACGTGCCACCAGATGCCTTGAGCGCGGTCCTTTTAACATGAAACGGTGCGCCTGGCTGTATAGAACCGAAAAATGCAAAAAAATGAAAATTGACCAAAAAAAGACTTCCGCCATTTTAACATGTTACGATCAAATACAACACTGTAAGTGCTGTATAGGCACTTCTGGCACTTGATGTGGCAAACGATTTTCTCCTCACTACTAATTATTTCCCGTTAGTCCTTCTGCCTTTTAAAATGCTTCATCCCCCAAAAAGCGGCTCGTGGTCCGTACACAAATTCAAGATGTCGAGTGACGTTGGGAAACGGCACATCAGCTTTTGCTGATTGTCGCAAAGACGGTTGCTTTTTGACGTTTATATGGGATCCTTCTAGCACCTGTCAAGTTCCCACCGCCTTCTCAACTTTAATTATTATCGAAAAGTGAGTGACGCAACGAAGCAATATGTTGGTATATGAAGCTCGTTTCATCTGCGCCTGGTGAAGAACCTGTTTTATGCTGGCACGTCGTCTTCCTTTCTAAAATTATATTTGAATGGGCTTCATGCGTCGAATTTTTTTTTTTTTTCATTGCTTCCAATGGTATAGACCGTGATGCGGGCTTTCCCGAGAAGAACAGTTATATTATTTTGGGTCTCAGATAAGTGGAACATGGTGAAAAAGGGGGCCGAAGTATGCAGTTATGATGATGATCGTATACTGCTCTCGACATTGCTAGGTAATCAATAAACCATATCTCTCATTCCTATTTTAATTTTGCTAATTTTTATAATGAGACCGAATACTATACAATTTATAAATTCGGCCTATATATTTAAATATTTATATTAAATCATTTATTAAATATTAAATATTTATATTAAATATTAGATAATTCTTTAAAATTTACGGAATATCTTCATTTAACAAGGATATTCGATGGACAGAAGTTTGAGTGGGAATTCCAACGAATGAAAAACTAATTTCCTAGCTCTATTAATTCTCGATTACCTAATTAAGAATTGGGAACATTTTTAAAAACCCAAAAATGTCACATTGAAACTGCAATAAAAAAAAACCTTTGGTGCTATCGATGTGGGGAAGATCTATAGAAAGTAATTTCTCACATGCCTATGTTGCAAATTTCCTGAAAAAACGAGTTCTTTCCAATCTAACAGCTGTTTTACAGGCCTAAAAATTAAGGTTGGGGTGTGCCGGGACGTTAAGACCAACTAGGTACAGATACTGATTTTTGGTGAGAATTTCAAAATTTTTCGAAAATTCCTTCTTCCTCAACAACTCCGGGCGGCGGACGGGTAAGCTTTTTTTATTTATTGCTGATTCGGATTCTACACCTTTCACAACGTAAACCACAAAAATTGCAGGGTAGGCTAGAAACAATTTTTTGGGGCGATCACAATGGTTTATTATTGAATAAATCGTTGAAAATCGTTGACCTGGTTCACTCAACTTCATTGACCTTCTCGTAAATACTGCCACGAAGAGGAAGTTAAATTATTTAATCGTTAGCCTTCCTTTTTAAAAGAATACTACGCAATGAGTGATTGTTACGGGGGGAAACCAGTTACCCAACATCGAGCTCAATTTTGAATCAATTGCTGACAAGGGAACAGGTACATGACAGGTGTTATTGTCTTCATTCGAATGGATTGCGGACGTCATATCGTGGGATACCGACTTTATTGTTGTCGCCAACTGACAGTGAGTCTAATTTAAGAGTAGGTATAGGCATTCAGAACGGCTTTGAGCAAATGCGAAAAACAGAAGATTCGACTTATACCTACTTATTTGCTCGCTTTGTGCTTAGTTAAATCCTGGATCCGTTTGCCGTGGACAGCTAAACGCAGGTGAATTGAATGTTTTCGAGTTGACACCGTGGGATCTTGTTAGTAGCATGAAATACAAACGGGAAAGTAAGTTAACATCGAGTATTCGAATACCTGCATCATTTTACCAGTCCTCTATTCTCGGAAACATACGGCTGGTTTACTCGCCACTGTATTGATATCACTCATCACCATGGTTTATTAATCGGAACCGAGTAAATCAGGTGCAATTCCTATTTCTGGTGGACCTTGACCACGAATGGAACAAAACGGCGCTAACCGCATTTTTCCTCATTAATCCGTTGCCGGGATACAGTTCTACAAGGCCTTTTCAGGAAAACCATGTCTCACCCTCAAAAGCAGTCAAAATATGATCAAATTGGGTCACACTTATCGTTTGCTATCTACGCACCACTGGTTTCTTATAAATAAATAAAGAGCAAATTTGCTCTATGCCCTAGAGTTACTTACTCACGTTTCCATCACTCAGTGAGGTCATTCCGACAATTTGGGCCCAGATTCAACCACGCCTCATAATATGAGCTAAACCATATTATGGGGTAAATATATAAATAATATATGAGGTAAAATATAAATCAGGCTATGAGGTAAGTTTTGAATGCATTTTTGAAATCGAACCAACGAACTTTCATCGCTTTTACAGCAAACCCAATTTGTAAGAATAACCCTTGCTTACGTAACTGCAATTACCAGTGGTTAGTTGAGAATCAAATGCATAGATCAGGTTCTCATACTTAGTGCTGCCGGAAGTTGTAACAGATGTTGTGTATAATATAATACCTGTTGTACAAACTTTACCGAGCTAGAGGTTTCGACCCCCAGAGAGCAAGATGTTACAATAAAGAATGAACCTCCTCCCTCAGCTGAGTCTGGAATGGCTCTTTCAAGGGTGACGAGACTATAGGAACTATACTTTAAAAAGCTTGAAAAAGAGGAGGGCTAAGGAAAAGTATTACTTGCCTGAGAAAGCCTGTCTGCATAAGAATGATATCCCTATCGTTTTCGGCTCTTCGCCCGTTTTCCCAACCCCCGAAAATAATTCTAATAACCAAACTTCAGAAACTGCCGTTCATAATGCATTATTGATTCATGAGTTTCACCACCCTAGTTTAAAAGTAATCTTCCAACCGCAACCAATAGCCGTCGGTTCCTCCTCGCGTTCAACCCTCCCGCCTTATATATAGTTCCCATCGGAAAACGGCATTCAGCGCGACATCAAAACGCGGTTGAATCATTAAAAAGTAATCTCGTCCCTGGATAAGTTAACTCTACGGATAAACGGAGATTGAAGAATTGAGAGAAGTATTTCCCATTCGTACCCGTTTACGTTTTCAAGCCTACGGATCAATCGAATGGTTTAAGAAACCCTGTAGATTCTGGACCGCATCAATCTTGCAACGCGATATGTAGCTGATGGCGTTTCGAAAAAAAGGAAATAAATGAAGACGAAATAAATAATGGTTCTCCACCACCAGTTAATGTACCTACTTGGGAAGGAAATCAGTTCAGAACTTTCTATTTAGGAGTTCACTGGAATAGAAAAAAATCAAAATCGTCCAGTTACACGATTCAACGTTATTCTATTATGTTTGGTAGATAATAATACCTATACCTACCTAATTATAATTCGAATGATTCATTAAAATTTGAAAACAATTATTTTCAATAATGAACTAGGAAAAAATCTAACAACCCCAGTTTCGTGCTCGCAGTATAACTAATCATTAGCCGCTCTTCTTAAGAGCGATGCAGGAATCGTAAAATCGAATAGGAAGAAAAAACTGGATGAAAAAGACGCTCGAGGAGACGCAAAAAAAGGTCAATTGAATATAATTGAAGGCAACTGGTAACCGGGAGTCCTGACACCTCTCGACTTCGCTGACAACTCCCGCTAATGAAATTCCGACACGATTTCATTTTGAAAATATTATTTGACGTCGCACCCCCTCCATAGTCAAATTCCCTCGTCGCCTCTCTCATTTTCTACACATTTTTATCACCGTTTGTTCAAGACGTTGATGAGGTGAAAGGTAAGCATAAAAAAGATACCTCGTTGCTGCGTCGCTATCCAACAAAGAAGTGAAAAATGTCAAGCTTTCATTCACAAATGCCGGGTTGTTGTGGAATTGACACTCGAGTCTGTGGAATTTGAAGACGATAAGGAAACAGAGACGCTCGATCTGAAAAGTTTTCACTATGGACCACAACTGAGTACAACGCCTGTTATCCTTAGGACTGTACAAATTCTTGTTCTTGAGCGTTTTGTCTGGTACTCCTTATTTCTTTATGCATATCATAGTTTTTAGGATTATTATTTATCATACGTACATTTACTGGAACGAAAAACGGTTGAAAAAGGTCGATGTATGGAATGGTTTAGTTGGTGGAGCTTCTTATCAAATTATGGGGTTCCTCAATCACTTCGCAAAATAAATTCCTCGAATTCGTTCATTGCGTTCATTCTATTATGAAGTTGCAAAATGAAGCCCTATTTCCCAGGTAACACACTCTCATTCACGGACAAACTACCGCAGCAGTGGCCAAACAGAGCTATCATCAGCAAGGATGTACCTAGCATACCTGGTTCCCATACACTCCGGGCGGCCCGCGGCGTACAACCGGAAACTGACTAAAGGAAACCGACTGACCGGAAACTAAAGGGGTTGTTGTAAATTCTGTTCGGTGTGCAGAGGAGCTGAATGAATCTAAAACCCAAGGAAAAATAAGAACCCGGGCTTCACAGGCAGAAATGCAAGATATTTCAGCGCAATATTTATAGAGGCTGAGGTGGAAAAGACGCGCCTTTACCAACGCCAAGCCAGCAACACCACAAAGAGATGAACATCGTCCGCAGTTCCCATGGGATCTCTTCAGATATTCCCTCTCGATACCGTCAAGTGGAGGCTGGTAGGAAGTATCAGGTATAACAGGTATGACTGGAAGCTGTAGTAGCAAAGCTGTGAGTACCTTCACAATTGAGATGTGGGGGTTCCCCGGCGAAGCTAACTTATTCATAACCAGGTTCCGCCATACCTACGCCTTAATTTGCTATTCCCTTTTATCTCCTTCAAGATCCCCTTGAATTGAACATTTTAATAAGTTAGAGTTTTCTCCTTTCGCGTTTTCAGAAAAGGGTATCAGAGGTGTGTGGGGAGAAATATGGCGAGGCGGTTGTGGATGTGTGGATGAGCAAGAAGTACGCAACCTATGCACTTCCGTGAAACATTCGTGTGATTATTGTGACACCATTCTTAGTGAGACGCACTGTCCAAGTAGTCACTTATCAATTCTGCTAAAAAACTATGTGATTCTTGTATGATACCTGCAAACGCAAATTAGATCACGTTTTAGCGTGGTAGTTGTTGCAGACCAGTAAGGAAGCGGAAGTTTTGTGATGTCTCCGAAGGGTCGTGGTTTTGTTGCGATATGGCCCAAAGATGATTCATTCATGAATTTGAATTGAGATATCCCACCCAAATGACCCTTCCTTCCTCCTGAAAAAACCCGGACGGGCAAAACATTTTTATTGCAGATTTGGATTCTACACCCCTTCGGAACGTAAACTAACAAATTTTCAGGGGGTGTTAAAAAAAGATTTTTCCTGACCGATTACAAAGGTTCATTTCTTAAGAAGAATGAACCAACAATTTTATTTACTCTCAGTTTGAATGTTGAATGTGAAATCAAAACCATAGTCTGTCGTGATGAGCGAGGGAAGCGGGCGGGGATCAGAGGTAATATCAAGAAACGCGAAAGAGACAGCCGAAGCTATTGGAGAGATCAGAGACTTTATCCCTTTCTAAAGTTTCTCAGGAACCCAGAAATTTGTTCAATAACGAGAGTAAAGGAGCTGGGACGTGAAGGGTTTGGCTAGGCTGTGAAAAGGTGTGAGGGAGAAAGAGAGTGACAGAGACATACAAGTGGATTGGTGGATAAAGGTTTGAATCAGGTTGGAATGAGACGGAGCCTTGGAGCAATGGTAAGGGGTGGCATAATCAACGATACTAATAATGCATCAGAAGAGAGCGAGTGAGATCAGAATTATCAGCAGGAAAGAGAAACAGAGAAGATGAACGTGGCAAGGGGAAGAAAGACGGTGATCTTCAAGAGGATCGAAGATGTCGTCAAGACAAGGGGGTGAGGGCCGATGAGATCTTTCGCCGTGTATTAATTAAATTCAGAGGTGTCACTTGCCTATCGATCTCCCAAGTGGATGGCGCAAGGTTGTTGAAGCTCAGGTCATAACCGGGAATGAACAAAGCAAGGGAGGCAGGAGTGAATAAACATGGTAGATCGGGGTGGTCGTATTACGCCTCAAGAAGGGAGGATACATTGCCCGCATCAACATTTTGAATTAAACTTGGTTATTACGGGTTGAACAGCAGTAAACTGTGTTGGAAAAAGATGGCTCACACCCTTTCGTGCATGGCACCGGAACCTGCACGGGTTCTTCTGATGAACTTCATAATGGTAGCAGCACGAATTTCTTTCGAACGATAGGAAGGGCTAGGCGTAAGGTGACCAGACGTCCCGCGTTGGGCGGGACAATACCGCTTTGGATGGTTGTGTCCCGGTGTCCACACGATCTCCTAGGGGACGGCCAAATGTCCCGCTTCAAGGGAAAAGCCCCGCTTTGGGAAGGCATCCTCTAAAAAATTAGGTACCTACCTACCTATGTAAGTACTCGATGACCGCTAGATCCAGTGTTGCCAACTCGTCGCCTTGCTTTCCCTCTGTCGAGCAAAGGAAAAAAAAATCCACTAAAAACCTTTGGCTTTCAAAAAGTTGTGTTCTTAACTCCAACATTAAAAAATACGTACATAAAACAATCAAAGTCGACTTTGAGTTCGAACTCAACTTCGAGATTAAAGTCAACTTCGAGATAAAACTTAACTTCGAGATCAAACTTAACTTCGAGATCAATGTCAACTTCGAGATCAAAGTTTGCTTCGAGTTCAAACTCAACTTCGAGATCGAAGTCAACTTCGAGATCAATGTCAACTTCGAGTTCAAAATCGACTTCGAGATCAAAATCAACTTCGAGATCGAAGTCAACTTCGAGTTCAAACTCAACTTCGAGATCAATGTCAACTTCGAGTTCAAAGTCAACATCGAGGTCAAAGTCAACTTCGAGATCAAAGTCAACTTCGAGTTCAAACTCAACTTCGAGCTCAAACTCAACTTCGAGATCAATGTCTACTTCGAGTTCAAAGTCGACTTGGAGATCAAAATCAACTTTGAGATCAAACTCAACTTCGAGGATCAAAGTCAACTTCGAGATCAAACACAACTTCGAGATCAAAGTCAACTTCGAGTTCAAACTCAACTTCGAGTTCAAACTCAACTTCGAGATCAATGTCAACTTCGAGATCAAATTCAACTTCGAGATCAAAGTCAACTTCGAGATCAGAGTCAACTTCGAGTTCAAATTCAACTTCGAGATCGAAGTCAACTTCGAGTTCAAAGTCAACATCGAGGTCAAAGTCAACTTCGAGATCAAAGTCAACTTCGAGGTCAAAGTCAACTTCGAGTTCAAAGTCAACATCGAGGTCGAAGTCAACTTCGAGATCAAAGTAAACTTCGATATCAAACTCAACTTCGAGACCAATGTCAACTTCGATATCAAACTCGACTTCGAGATCAATGTCAACTTCGAGTTCAACGTCAACATCGATGTCAAAGTCAACTTCGAGTTCAAACTCATCTTCGAGGATCAAAGTCAACTACGAGTTCAAACTCAACTTCGAGATCAATGTCAACTTCGAGATCAAATTCAACTTCGAGATCAAAGTCAACTTCGAGATCAAGGTCAACTTCGAGGATCAAAGTCAACTTCGAGATCAAACTCAACTTCGAGGATCAAAGTCAACTTCGAGATCAAACACAACTTCGAGATCGAAGTCAACTTCGAGATCAATGTCAACTTCGAGATCAAATTCAACTTCGAGATCAAAGTCAACTTCGAGATCAGAGTCAACTTCGAGTTCAAATTCAACTTCGAGATCGAAGTCAACTTCGAGTTCAAAGTCAACATCGAGGTCAAAGTCAACATCGAGGTCAAAGTCAACTTCGAGTTCAAAGTCAACATCGAGGTCAAAGTCAACTTCGAGATCAAAGTAAACTTCGATATCAAACTCAACTTCGAGACCAATGTCAACTTCGATATCAAACTCGACTTCGAGATCAATGTCAACTTCGAGTTCAACGTCAACATCGATGTCAAAGTCAACTTCGAGATCAAAGTCAACTTCGAGTTCAAACTCAACTTCGAGGATCAAAGTCAACTACGAGTTCAAATTCAACTTCGAGATCAAACGCAACTTCGAGATCAAACTCAACTTCGAGATCAAACTCAACTTCGAGATCAAACTCAACTTCGAGATCAATGCCAACTTCGAGATCAATGTTAACTTCGAGTTCATCGTCAATTTTGAGATCGAAGTCAACTTCAAGATTAACGCCAACATCGAGTTCAAACTCAACTTCGAGCTCAAACTCAACTTCGAGATCAATGTCAACTTCGAGTTCAAAGTCGACTTCGAGATCAAAATCAACTTCGAGATCGAAGTCAACTTCGAGTTCAAAGTCGACTTCGAGATCAAAATCAACTTTGAGATCAAACTCAACTTCGAGGATCAAAGTCAACTTCGAGATCAAACACAACTTCGAGATCGAAGTCATCTTCGAGTTCAAACTCAACTTCGAGATCAAAGTCAACTTCGAGTTCAAATTCAACTTCGAGATCAAACGCAACTTCGAGATCATACTCAACTTCGAGATCAAACTCAACTTCGAGATCAAACTCAACTTCGAGATCAAACTCAACTTCGAGATCAATGTCAACTTCGAGATCAAACACAACTTCGAGATCAATGTTAACTTCGAGTTCATCGTCAATTTTGAGATCGAAGTCAACTTCATGACTAACGCCAACATCGAGTTCAAACTCAACTTCGAGCTCAAACTCAACTTCGAGATCAACGTCAACTTCGAGATCAAAGTTTGCTTCGAGTTCAAACTCAACTTCGAGATCAATGTCAACTTCGAGTTCAAAATCGACTTCGAGATCAAAATCAACTTCGAGATCGAAGTCAACTTCGAGATCAAACTCAACTTCGAGATCAAACTCAACTTCGAGATCAATGTCAACTTCGAGATCAAACACAACTTCGAGATCAATGTTAACTTCGAGTTCATCGTCAATTTTGAGATCGAAGTCAACTTCATGACTAACGCCAACATCGAGTTCAAACTCAACTTCGAGCTCAAAATCAACTTTGAGATCAAACTCAACTTCGAGGATCAAAGTCAACTTCGAGATCAAATACAACTTCGAGATCAAACGCAACTTCGAGATCAAACTCAACTTCGAGATCAAATACAACTTCGAGATCGAAGTCAACTTCGAGATCAAACTCAACTTCGAGTTCAAACTCAACATCAAGTTCAAACTTAACTTCGAGATCAATGTCAACTTCGAGTTCAAAGTCAATAATTACTTTGGTGTGGTTCCTACCTATCCTGTGTCTTTTTTTTATATTGATTCGTTATAATTTAATACACTTGATTCTTTTGATCTAATACACTTGATTCTTTTGATTGATTACTTTTTCTACCAACTTTGACTTATACCTATTATATATAGAAATATATACCTATACCTATTGTTCATTTCATTGCGTCCTGCTTTTGAATTTTGGATATCTGGTCACCTTAGCTATGCGCCTAAATTTCAGGGTTCGTGTGAGATTCGAACCCGCTAATTGTTTTGGGTGGTCCGAGGAGGAATAACCCTCGGCCACACCGAATCGGTAGGGTTTAAAAGTTCCCCAAAGGAAATCCGGCTTGAAGGAGTAAGAAAGATTCTCCTCTCCCTGAAATGTCGAATGTAAAAGTAGTTTTTATACATAGCCCCCTGTCAGCAGGAGACTCAAGCCAAAGATTTCTGTTTATTCTCTTGAATTGGGGTTACCCTCGTTTAAGAGCTCCTGCCCTTTTCTCGGACAAGAAACACGCGGATAACAACTATGGCCAAGCAATGGAAACAACAGGCTCGGAATCGTTGGGTTATTTGATTTCGGTGACATGGGTCAACCAGGTATTTGCGCTATGCGAAACAACCGAAGGAATTCCGTTCCAGAGGCTTGCAGTTGCGACTGATTTCCTCTCTTCACTGGCCCTTTTCGAACGTTCCTCATCGCCTTAATAACATGAAAAATGCTGAATGTTTGCCTAATATGAACTACCTAGATGCTTATGGAACTAGTACAGCAGAAACTGGGCCCATTGATATATATGCCGGTAATGTGATGTACATTAATCAATTAATCAATTAACGTACATTTAATGTAATTGATGTACTTAAATGTAATTGATGTACATTAAATGTAATTGAATGTGATTAATGTACATTAAATGTAATGTACATTTGACTAATTGAAATAGCGAGAAAAAACTCTAGTTTTTGGCCTCACTCCTGCAGGGTCACCAAAATATTTTTTTTACAAAATTTGTTTGACGAAACGTTTACTTATACGATACACATTTGGGCGTTTGGATTCCTGAGTGTTCTCAGTATCGGAGGAATAAGCAGAGCTGAAAGCTGTTAGCTGAAAAAGAAGAGTTTGGTTTTCGAAAGAATTAATCAGTCAGATTGAGCGTCTAGCAAAGAATGACAATCTACAGTAGTGTTGTGAATGGTGATATTTACCGTTCGATCGTTAACCAATTTATTTTAAATAGGTTGACAGTAAGCAGATAAAATCAGTCTTGTCTGAGCTCCCAAATGTGAAGCTTGCATATTTATTTAAAATATAGATAGAGAGTAGGATAGATATAGCGGACTTATGTGTAGTGGAGTAGGTATTAGTGGCGCTATATTTAGCAACTTGGCGTTAATCCTTGCACGGAACGTGGCAATGAAAATCTTTGTAATTAATCATGAGTTGAAAATTAAGCCGGGAATCGAACCCGTTAACTCCATATTTCTGGTCCAAACCGCAGGGCAATTGGGCGGTAAGTGCACTCATGAGTTAGTCCTCATGAGGGGCAGTCGGGAAGATAATCTCGGGTGAAACATCCAAATAGAGATGAATTTTGATTTTACAACAGAGGGAGAGTGGGATAGGAATTTCGGAACGTTGGATGTTTCACCCGATTGTGTCACTAACCGCCCTATGGTCTAGTGGTCAAGGCGTCGGACAAGAAAGCTGGAGATGCAGAAATCGATTCCCGGCAAAGGCGGATTGTGATTTTCCTAGTTAATCTTCAACTAATTTTCAAAAACTTCGAGGATTACCTACGCCAAGGAACCAACAGCAACATCGTAATTCATAATCATAGTTATTTTGAAGCTGCCGGCCTCAGTTCTTTCGGTTTATAAATGACTTTTACTTTGAACTCACGGGAGTCAAACTAACGCTCAAATAAACACTGGAGAAGCAAGGATTAATTGAAGCGAAAAGAATTGCAAGAGTTCCCACTCACGCGTTCTCCAATCCAACCAAAGTGAGATGGCTCTCTTTTGGAAATGGTTTGAGAATCTTAGTTCAAAGAGAGGCCCCTTTTTTCAAAGCGTTAATCGATTTTCACTTTTTGAATTTTAACGCATCCATCAACCAAAGACAAACTGAACGGGAAAGCAGACAGGCAAGTTGGTTGGGTGCAGTAATTCAACTGAGATTATTCGCCAGGTTTACCAGTACAGGAACACTTGGTTCAAACGGCGAAGCAATAGTGTGGCATGTGAGCGAAAAAGCTTTGAAGGATAGGGCGCTCCCCCTGCTTCCTTGCTCCACAGTCCACGAACCGTTTGAGGCGACGGAACGACCTAAAAAGAACGTCAATTAATTTGTTCTCCTTGGATGAGCGCGTATGCCTGAGGATTGATTTCTTTGAAAGCTGGCAGAATACGCCTCGGAGCTGGCGACTCAAAAGTTTTTCAAACTCTCTCGGACGTTGTCGTTCCCTCTCTTATAGTTCTGTCCTCATCCGTAATTACTGACATCGCTGATTTTTATCCAACTCCATAGCAGTACAGCAGGGATGGAGAGCTGAGTTGAATCGCAGGCTTGGGCCTCGCCTTTCTCCCTTTTCCCTACGAGCCTAGCCTATCGCTCTCGCATTTTTTCAACTCTTGTACTTTCAACCCTGTTTCGCTCGCACTAATTAAACCTCTCCAACGGCCAAGCAGTAAAACGCTTGCTGATCAGGTGAGCTGTTCGTGTCGCCTTTGATCCAGCAGCTCGAACGTTTTTCCAGAGTCGCTGAACGCCTACGCGACTTTGAAATTGCAAAATTGAAAAGAGCAAAGCGAATCTCAGTGCCTGACCTTAATTCTTAGCGAACGAATTTGCTGAGAGATTCAAGTGTAATCAAGAACCCTGGTCTCGCGGAGGTTTCGTGAGTGAAGAACTTTTACTAATTATTCTCGAGATACGAGTACCGATCATTTTGATTTGCAGTGTCGCATATCCGTGCTGAACGATGAGTAATTCTATTCCTAAAAATAACCCTGAACCCACCACAAATTTTAAATGAACAACTGTGCACATGATTAAAGGATGTAGGTGTCAGTGTCTATTGTACATCTGGAAAAACGGAGACAATAAACTAACATCAACACTTAAAAGCTATATAGGTAAAATATCATGCCACGCCACGAGGCACCTGTGGGCACCTAGAATCAGCAGCCATCAATATGTTTTCATCAGTGTTTTCATATGGAAGATTTTGTTCAGTTCTGTGCAGTCAACTCTTTCAACATCAAGTTGGCGAAAGGCTCGACTACCAGCTATAGACATTTGGGAACGCCTGATTGTCGATTCCCCAGGGCCCAAATAGAAGAAAGTGATTTTAGCTATAAAAAGAGAAACCTTTAGGATCGTGCAACTCGAAGAAAAAGCTCTCGTGGGAGACGGGTTATGACTCGGGTCAGCACGAACAGCTTCGGGGAGTTAATATCGAAGAGGGATACTTGGAAATCAGAAGGGATGCTTCCGAACCCACTCAATTATGTATAGCGGGAATCTGGCGATAGCCTCCAGAACCGATAGTGCCGTAGGGAGATAATTTCACCGGGAGAGATGACCTAGCATGAGCGTATTTTTTTGGTCGATACGTAACCTTCCTGCTGGATACACCCGAGGGATGTTATCAAGTTCTGGATTGTCAGGGTGTTCACAATTAAGATTGTTTTCCATGAACGGGTCGATTAGTCAGCTTATTTGCTACAATTTTTATTCTACACAATATTTTGCTCAAATAAAAGTATAGGTAAAAAAGGCGGAATAAACTTTTGGAAAAACCTAGTTTTTAAGATTTTCTTCAGAAGATTGCCCGATTGACCTGGCTAAAGAATTAGAGGGTAGGTTAGAAATTTTTTTTCTCGGGCGGTCACAATTGTTATCAAAGAAAAATAAACAAAAATGAACCATTGTACTGAATACGTAGGTAACATTTTTCTCCGCAGAAAATAGTCGGTTTCTATCAAGATAACGGATAATTCAGTAGACCTACAATTGGGCAGTCCTACAATGTGCAGTCCTGCCACACTACAATTTTATACCTGCATAAAATTGCAGTGCGGCAGGACCCTATTTTAGTAGTATTCCATCACTCACTCTAAAACCGTTCTGCTGGCCCATGGTTTCAATTTGGATATAAAATTTGAAGCGAATTTTAAAAAACTCAGTGGTGCGCAAATATCACACTACACTTCGATATTTTGGTACGTAAATTTTATAAACAAATGTATAATAGTCTTTGATATCGTGGAAATTATTACTCATTTCTGGTGTGCACTTTCTTTACAATTCACCTGTGCAATTTTCTCACCGTCGGCGTGTATATCTACACTACCCTAAAATTGCCGCTAATTTGTGAACCCTAAGGAAAAGCTAATTCAAAATCCTCCCTCTAAGAGTTACATTATTTGTACGCACGAAAAAAGCGTTGCAATGAGGGGCTATTTTAGATCCGCGGATAGCCAATCATCCAAAGGGATTACAGCTGTCCATCGCACTGTCTTTTCTATATCCATCAGAGTATAAGGTTGGTAAAGCTCCCTTTACCTTGTCCTGCTTCTCGCCCCCAACCTTCCAGTCAGGATTATTTAGCGGGTGCTGAGGGTCGCCCTTGCGGATTAGTCCATTAGCCTTCCTGCCAGGCAAGGAGAATTCCCTATCCTAGTCACTCTGTGTGTGGGTGTATCTACAATGTACGTGTGTCCAGGATTGATCTTCCCTTACGTCTCCTCACTGGTCCAGGACGTCCTCTTCTCTGCCATATCATTCTCCTCAAGTCCAACCTTACATAGCCAGTCATACCCTCCACTCATTCGCAACTCCTCTTAGTCCATAGGATTACAATAGCCGAGCAATTATACACTAATCCTGATGATGAAATTATCTGACTCTTTCGCTTTCATTACTCATATTGTCCTTCATTCTCTTTTTAATTAACGGCTTACTTTTGAATTAATTTTCCTTTTAAATTAAATTAATATTTTTGCTTCGGGTCCTGCTGTGGCATGAAGGAAAATTCTCTATTTTACGATTTCGTAGTGTTTAACCACGCATGTTGTATTAAGTAGGTACATAAAAAGTGCATACTAAATTTTGGTATGATACTATTCCTCAAGACATTGTACCTAACCCTGAGTAATGCATTGAACAAATTACTGCTGCACTTACTGCTTGCTGGATAGGCTACCTATAAGTCTTTTGGAAAGAAAATGTAATATTTGCATGAAGCAATCGCTGAAAGAACCAGTGGTGCGTAGATAACACACAATACTTCCATATTTTGAAACGTAAAATTGTGACACAATTTGATAATATTTTGACTGCTTTTGAAAGTGTTTAGGTCAAAAATATCAAAAAATTCAGTATTAAAATTTTAAAATTCGCCCAAAATGAAAAAACGCCACATTTCCGGAATGTAAAAAATATCCACATATTCTGCAAGGTAAAACGAAGATTTTGAGACCAAGAACGCTCAAATCGGTAAATTTTTGCGGCCGGAAAAAAATAAAATAGAAAACACTAAAAATGCAAATATCTCGGAAGTACTGTGCGTTATCCAAATTCCGATTAAACAGGGTGTTAGGTCTTGCCGAGACAAACATTTCAGTTCAAGAAATTTGAAAAAAGGTTGAGAAATGAGGGAGATATGGCCATTTTTGTAAATGACCACAGACGGACAGACGGACAGACGGACACACGGACAGACGGACACACGGACACACGGACACACAGACACTTGTTCAGGAAGTGATTCTGAGTAAATGTGTATAAGAAAAAGTTTTTTCTGAGGCTCCGTTCCGATTCTCGATTTTAGGACGATCACAATACTTCCATTTACTCTGTAAATATGGAAGTAAAAATGTTAAAATTGCATAGGATGGCAAAAATAAGGCAAAATTTACAAACAATTCACCGAACGTTAATAATTTAAATTTTGGGTGACGCTGCTGGTTTGAAGGACATAATATGCTCTTATAAAATTTATTTATATATTTAATATTATGTAAATATTGTTATATATAATAAATAAATATGTATGTAATTTTATACATAAATATTATAAAAATATTCATTTAAATATTATTTATTTCACTAATAGTAGTGTTCGTGAAAATGCGTGGTTACTTTCTGAGTTTCAAAGAAACAAAATCATGATCGTGAGTATTAAGGGCTGGTTTAACATTTTATTTACATCTGGAATTATCCAAGGACGCTTGCATTAACTAATTTCTTAGAAGTCTTCCGTACGGCGATCGGTGTAAGTAATAGACCCCTTTAGGTGCACTCGATCTCGTGTTGTTCCGTCAAGTTATAGAAGGTAAGGTCTTGCAGGGTGAAAGTGAACGTGAATTAAAGATGTTTTGTACGAAAAGATCAAAACCGCATTTTTCAGATTTAGACCACTCTTTCACTGGACCGATGTGGACTGGTCCAAGGTGAAACGTAGTGCAAGCGTCCTTGGATGAATCTAGATTTAAATAAATTGATAAACGCAGATATATGGTACAGATGTATCCATGGTGCATAGATTTGTAAATTTTTTATTCACGAGTTTTACCCGAATATAGATTTGGTAGCGTCTTATGGCCCTGTCACGTCATCTGTTGCTAGCCCAAGTCTTCGGGGAGTCGGTTGCGTGCGATAAAGTGCAAGACGCTTCGGTTCGATGGCGCGTCGACGTGATGGGAACGTGAGAGGGACGATGTTTCGTCTGCGCGTAAAACTAGAGCCAAGTTTCCTTTCGTTGAGACCGACGGTCGTTCAGTTGACAACAGAGATGTCCGCACGAGGCGAGAGCAGTTGAGGTCACGAAGGCTCTAAACGTTTGTGTGCAGGGACAAAACACTAAAACAAACATTGGGTTAACGTCAGCGAACCTAACCTCGATATTTACCTGTATACCACACGATGAGTGAAACTCTAGAATCCACAAGACTTGAGTTGTCCTTGAAAAAATTTGTGGTTTTTATATTATCACACTTTTTGATGCTCTGGAATAGTGAGCCTTTATGGTGTAGCCGACTCGCCTCCGGATCGATTTATAAACTCGTTTTAACACATTCGTCAAAATGCACGAAGTTCTGGGATCTCCGAAATGTCCACCCTCCTGAAAGAGCAGGCCTACACTCGTGCGATTTTCGATAGCGATTTATCAAATGTTAGTGGCGCTCGTAAAGCGTTTCCAATAGGTAGATTGTGAGACCCAATCAATCCAATTGCAATCAATCTAATTGGCGTAACAAGCTGATTAGTCGATCTTTGTACCTAACTTTGTTGATAGATATGTCAGTAGAGTTCTAAAATACAGCAGTTACTATTTCTCGTTGATTTCCTATCTGTTTCCTATGGCAATGATGAAAGAACAATTAAATTTGAGTAGGAGTAAAAAAGACTCCAACGATATCAATTAAAGGGTAAGTGTAGATGAACGATATTGTTCAAGGGTTAAGGAGCTGTGCGGTTATAGCGACATGCCTATGCTACTGGGCATGCCCTGTATAATTGTGTTATTTTTTCCTCATTTAAATCATTCCTGCTCGGAAAAATTTGTTGATGATTACGGTTAGTCAGACTTCATACGTGAAAATGGCGGCCTTCGTCTGTGGTTACTACGCCAATCTATATAAAAACCGAAAATTGGTGATCCTTGGGCTGAAACTAATGGACTTGAGGCCATAATAGTCCAGAAAAGGTCCTCACCCTGAAAAGCAGCAGTTACTATATTGGGAAGGCTCGAAAGTTTCGACTATTTGCCGAAATGGGGAGCTAAAGACACCTGGCTCAATGGATGCCTGGGCAGGCGTTTCGAGAAAGCTCCGTCTAATAGGAGGCAATAAAAGTTGTTATCAAGGAGGGCCGGCCGCGGGAAGCTTGTACAGTCGAAGTACTTACAATACTCCCGAAGTACACAAAGTAAGAAAAGGGACAGGCAAAAGGGGGGAGGAACACGTGGATGGACTGAAGAGCATTGCGGGTCATAAAACTTCCTAACCTTTATAGGAGCTTTTATTGCTCTCTGATTGATTCGCTTTTATTTTGTGCAAGGAGGCTAATGGACCTTGTCACAGGCAATACTGTTCAGTAAAGGTTAGCCGTTTCTCTAGCTTCACCATTCACAGCATCCCGGTGAGTTGCCCAGTGACCCCAGCTTGGAGTTTGAGTGCGATTTTTCCGACGAATTTTCGCATGCTTTTTGTTGAAATTTTTCCGATGCCAAGAAAACGAAGTCATTGTGCCCGGTACATTAGGAAGGTTTGCCGCGATTTTCACAAATTTTTCCAATTGAAAATTTCATTTCTATGGACATAAAGGAACCGCTGCACAGTATTTAGTCGAAGTTGAAGTTTTTTGCATCTTCGGGTTCCAAATAGCCATAAAGAATGCTTCCTGTTTAAAAGGAGGGAGTTCTCTGAAGATACCATCAACGTCTGGCGAGCACGACCGATATAGGCCCAGGAGAGGAGGCAAACAGCGATAAAGTGCGATTTCTCTCAATTTTTTTTAATGTTCTTTCCGAGGATTGAAACGCATAACACAATTTTTCTTAAGCATATACCTATGATTTTCTTCAAATGCAAAAGTTGGCCTCATTGTACTTACGCATTTTCAACATGCATCTACTCTGGTAGGTATCTATCCAGTACTACTCAAGCCCGCCAGGTGAAACTTCACACGTTACCCCCAAATTTCCTTGCGGGCACTTTCTGGGAATGGGAGCAACGTTTGATAAGCGACAACGCGACGTTGCAAAGAAGAACGAGAGCATCTGGAAGAAGGAGGAATTGAAGGAGAAAGGAGACATTGTCCCTACGAGGGGTATACTGAGGAAACTTCACCGCCACCAATTCGGAAAGCGGACGAATAGTAGCGGCTGAGGTCCATCCCCCAAGGACCATAAAAGACTAGGCTTCTCGGTCGAAATGACCCAATTACCTCGTGAAAAGGGAACAACTTTGGTGGTCGAGGGAGGACGTATAGGCAAGCCTTCAGAGCAGATAGGTCTTCACATACACAGGCCAATATTGGCGCTATCCTTTCTTCACTCCTTCATGTTCCCCCAAGCCCAATACACTGGGACTTGCAGAACCTTATCTTTGATTACACTCCCTTCTGACCTCCCTTCAGCCAATACCGCAAGTAATTGAATCTCAAACTGCTCTTGTTTAATTGGCCCCCGGGTCACCCCCAAGGGTAATTTTCTTTCG
This sequence comes from Nesidiocoris tenuis, assembly GCA_036186465.1. Taxonomy (NCBI): domain Eukaryota; kingdom Metazoa; phylum Arthropoda; class Insecta; order Hemiptera; family Miridae; genus Nesidiocoris; species Nesidiocoris tenuis. The sequence continues at coordinate 23,406,951 of AP028910.1, read as the reverse complement.
TTTTCTTATCCCTGGACCACGAGTCCCCTTTCTTGAAAGCCGCTCTCATGCCCCTTACACGTCACGTGGTCGTCATCGCCTCATGACAGCAAACTGGTCGCTTCACTATCTTCCTTTGCAACAGAGCACAGCCATGACATTTCAAGAACAATGCCGTTCGATTTGGTCGGACCATAGATATTTATCCGGAGAGGAGGAAGGGGGGGAGGGGGCTCACGTGCCCTGCGGCTAGTTTTTTGTTCTTTGTTTTCATTTCGTTTAAATTGGGTGCTTTGTCCTTTCATCCGTCTTTTTTATACCCGTATAGAAGGCGATAAAATAAATTCGCTGCAAAATCATTTACTAAAGTAGGTAATGTTTACCCAGCCAATCTAAATGAGCAGGAATTTAGATGGCTTATAACTCAGGCTAAAAGAATATAGTCTTTTATTTGGCATTAGGGGTTACCGAGTAATAACGGGAAATTTGTTGTTATAATATAAAGCGCGGATGCAAAAAATGGTCCCGGTAGCCTTCTCGTCGATTCAATGATAGAATCCAATAGAAAAATCTCTGAACTGTACTTATGGCAACCTGATTTCTATTGGTTCTTCCTATGATGGCGTTATGAGCCGTTGAGCCTCAAGGCCGTTGGCAAAATTGTTCATCATTGATTTGCTCATCTTGGACTGATTACAAAGATGAAAAAGTGTTTTCTTCCTCAGGACTTCTATTTTCAGTGGTAATAAAATACCTCAGAATGAAACGCTCAGCTACATTCGCAGTGAATTATTGAAATTTATTTTTCTTGGTTTTCTGTAGTCTGTCAAGTGATACACACTCACACCAGTTCCACCTTCAGTATACATTCGTTTCCAACGTCGCACACGTGTTGTTTGTTCCAAAGGCCAATAATTGTTTCCCTTCCCGCCGCTCTTTCTAATCTGCACTCCCTCACGTCCGATTCCGTCTTCACACTCGAAAGGGGAGCAGATTAAACCTGAAAGCTCCTTCCCGCAACGCATGAAAGGAAAATGTGATGGTTGTGTTCAACTCTCTTCGACTTGTTTCAATGTGAGTGCGGTTGCGTACCCTGATATAAGCGAGTGCCTCAAGGGCGGATTTGTCAGTTGTGGTGGCCCCGACAGAGGCAATCGATGCAGTAAGATTTACTCGCCATGCCGAGTGATATCTGATAAGAGACTAATAGATTGCTTCGTTTCCTTGGAAGAAGTTTTCGTAAATTTTGAAAATTTTCATTCGAATTCAAGTCCCATATCTAGTTGGCCCTAACGTCACGAAAGAACTCTACCCTGATGTTAAGGCCAGTAAAATAGCAACTGAAGTGGGAAAATTCTTGTTTTTCAGGAAATTTTCATCACAGGCTTGTGAGGTACCACTCTCTATAGATTTTTGGATCCAGAATCGAATGAGACCTTCGCAACGGGAGTAGCTTCAGATTTCATTTATTGCAGTTTGAGTGAGCCATTATTGAGAATCAAAAATTACAAGAGCTACACAAAAACCTCTGTCCATACAATATATTAATTGTGAAAACGCTGCTAAGTAGATTAATGACATGTGCACATTCTTTGTCTAGGTATCGCAGAAAATAAAGTTCAAATAGTTGAGGTAGGTAGGAGTTGGGGTGGCCGATGTGGCTAAGGCGTGTGACTTTCTGTGTTTGGGAGAGCAACACAGCGCGCTGTGACTGCGAGTCTTCAGTTCAATTTTCACGGCCCAGCTCCACCGTCGAGGCAAAAAATCCTCGGCATAAGCTGTCAATCCCTGGCTAAGCCCGATGGGCTTGTTTAACGAACTCTGTCCATAAAGTTTGAGGGTCGATCTTCCATTCCAAAAAAAAAGAACTTTGCCTTGGTTCTTAGACACGGACGTCAAATTTTTGGCCGCAGGAGTTTTTTGATATCGATGAAAGTCGAAGGGTGACGCTATAATGGACCCAAAATACCCAACGCTAGATGGTGAATTGAAATTGCCTCTCAACGGACAATAAGTAGTCCGTTCCGTGCAATTGGCATCACATTCCGCGTAATTTCTGAATTTTTAAAACTGAGTTCTTAGTTAATGCGGTTTTCTAAACATTTAGATTGCACAAACTCTCAGTAGACGGAAGACGTTGAAATTTATTATGGAACTATTAACAGCAATAGACGGTTCGAGATTTGTCTCCGTAGGATGACAGGCTTCCGTTTAGGTATGCAGGAGACAGCACCTGTTCACATGGTCGTACCCGTGCCCCAGCTCACTCAGCTGTTGGCCCTGATAATAACCAGCATAATATCATGCATGAAGGATATCTGTATGTACGTGAAGGAAGTAAAGCCGTTCAGAATAACATACTCTGCGTCTTCCAGCTATCTCTCAGCGTTGTCCTCACATCTCGCACTTGGCCCTCCGTCCTCCATTAGTGAAGGAGTATAGCAATACCTCGCCCAACTGTAACATTCATCCTCTCTTTCCTGCTAACTCACTCCTCAGTCTCACATCCTGTTTCCAGGCCGTGTCTCTCTCCCTAATCCTTTATCCAGCCATTCGATATCTAATCCCAGTGGAGATCCCTCTAATGAATTTCAGGGAAGTAATAGACTTTCTGCTCTATCCGACAATGTTAACTACTCGGGCCCCTCTTCTGTTCCCGCTCGGGAACTCCTTTAAACAAATCTCAGATAAGTCCTCTTTTCGATTACCGGGAAGAGAGACGCGTCCCGTGTAATTCATTGATCCTTGGCGCAAATAATGGACCCTTCCATTACCCTTCGTCTTTAAAGATACCTTATCAGACCCAAGCTATTTTCAATTCACATTCAAATCCACCATGAAGGAAGGACGTTACACAACCTCAAATAAGAAATCACGATGATGACGGGTGCATAGTGAACTGTAAATATCTCTATGTCTCTAATAGAGACTAATAGTAATAGTAGGTAATAGTAGGTAATAGTACCTATTACCTATTGATTACTGATCTTTGCCTAACTACAATTTAAGAGTTCGCTAAATTACAATGCGGAAATTATTCGATCAACCTAGAACGGTAGTAATCACGTACCAATCGTTAGCCTAGAAGTTAGAGCAGCCGATTAGTTGGGAGTCTAAAAGTTTTGAACAGTAGAGTTAATGAGCTGAAACTAGACTGACGAGTTGAAACTAAATGGGTATCAACAGTTGGAGGAGGATTTTCAGTCCCTTAAAGATATATAGTTTAGAATATTCTAATTTCTGGGAAAAGTTGACTACGAATTTCCGGAAAATGTTTTCATGAACGATTTCATCCGGAGCGAACGTGGAAACCTAACTCTAGGTTCTTCTTAGTCTGCTAGACGATGACTAAGCTGATAAGTTTCCACTTGAAATAGCAGGAAGGTTTTCGCTTATTTTATCGGCAGAATACTAATCTGACGTACGCCCCAAACTAGTTTGTAGGGAATCTTCAAATCTTCTGTTTGATCGCACAATAGTGATGAACCCGATCAACACTCATTCTAATGACCTGTAAAATCTCTAATTACAATGAATGGATTAGCCTCTTTCCTTGCACCACGTTGCCCAAGTAGCCATTAAAAAGGCAATCGAGCCTGTGGTGAATGTGGCAGAGCGGTAGCCAAGGGTAAGACCTTGGTCAACCTTAACCCCAAACATCAGCCTATGGATTGTGATGAGGGCTGTTTTTCCGTCGCATCAGTAGAAAGCTTCTTCCCACTTGTTGTGGTCGGTGGTGCATTCAGTGTGGCCAAAAGGATGGTGGCTTTGATGGTGGTAAGTGAGGGTGTGGGGTATGGGCAGGGAGCAGTTTGCGGTGGCTCCTCTCTGGTCGCCCGAGGCGCAATATTGGAACTTATGTCCAATATCAGGAGACGCAGACTCCCGTCTCGTTCCAACGATTCACAGCCGCACTCTTCGCATTCTTCCCTTTCATCTCACCCCCTTTTTTATTATAAAACCGCAAAATACGAGCGGCGATGTTGAAGCGAGAGAGAATGAGAGAGGAGAAATGGGACTACCAAGAGAGGGACGATAGTGAAACGAGGAGGCGCGAGCGAGATCGAGAGAGAATCAAAGAGAGCGAACAGCATCTAATGAAAAGTGATACTCCGATGGTAAAGGGAGAACTTGCAGTGATGTTGAGTTGAGGATGGGTTTCAGTTTTATAGCAGCTTCCCCTTCGATTACTATATATTAGGAAATATAGTCCTCCTCTTCCACCGTCCCATCGTCCGACCAATGGATCCAATCAAATCCTTCCCTCTGTTCGCACCCTTAAATGTCCAGACCATTTCAACACCAGATCAAATCCCAATATAATATTTCAGCACCCCGTTTTCCTTGAAGGGCTTCTTCGGCTAAGACCTCCACCATCATGCAATCCTGTCCTTCTCACCCCCTATACAGCTTTGCTGTGCCATTTCTCGGCCTACTCTTCCTTCTGGAAACCCAAGTAATTACTGAAGATTTCAACTCATTCAATTTATTGCTGTTAGGAGAAACCCGACGATATTGTCTTCTTACCGGCTCTTGAAAGCGTCGTAACATTAAATAAAGCTTCCCGGCTATGGGATGGGGACCTCTTCATTATTAAGAACGGACCCAAGCAGCTTTTCGCGGATATTGATCAAAAGCAAGTACGCTCCCGACACGATTGGGGTCGATTTTGGAATCGGTAACTCTCAGTGGGGAAGTTCAAAAGGTTACCCTCATTCTAATTCAAGCAAAGAGCTATCAATGAGATCGATCTTTGAACACATTTCCGCACATCGATTGATAAATTTTGACTTTTCCAGAAGGACCTCGAATGACGCGGGAATTTTCACATTTTCAAGCAGTCGAGGGGGTTTGCTAAGTTGTGGCGTTCAGGCCCAAATTTCCTCAAGAGACTTAGGGCCATAATAGATAATAATAATAGATATAATAAGGAAAACAATTGGTAATTAGTACATCACGTAGTAGGACCAGTTTTTCTGTTTTCTCTCTCTTGTCAAGTTTCTGTGAAACCAATCACTGCTAGACTGAACTTCAGCCATCGAACCCTGATTCTTCTCGCCACTCTTCAATATTTTTGAAAATTTAGAGTTTCGTCCGTACGCCTTCTGCCACCACCCAAATGTCGTTTTCCTTGAGGAGGACTATCTCACCAGTTTCAAATCGGACCTCCTGTTTTTGCTTGTGTGATCGTGATGGCGTTTTTGTTGAGCCTTATGGTTCAACATTATTTTCTGACACACTTTTCTGTTTGGAAGTTAACTGTCCCTTGAAAATTGGTAATTTGGTACGCAACACACGACTTTGTAGAGGTTGGGCAGGGGAATCCGGCAACAGGAGAACAAAGGTAATTTAATGATGCAAGATCCAAATCATGAATGTTAAATTGGCACTTTTCAGAATGCTCTTGGCTATGTCAACCACCTCTTCAGCTACACCATTGTTTGGACCATGGAGAGGGCCGGAAGTAACATGGTCGAGACCCCACTGAGATGCAAATTCCTTGAACTCAAAACTGTTTCAAGAATTTTTTTTCGATACCATGATCGAATAGGATTGAATAGGTACAGCTTAAGGTTTCGAATAACTGTCGGGGCCGACTTGTTGGCAATCGGCAGAACTTCCAACCACCTAATTAGAGTCCGCAGCAGTGGCAAATTCGATTTAGATTTACCATGGCTCTGGAAAGGTTCTTTAACATTTTTCCGACTGAATCGTTGGCACACGTTACAGGCCGTTGAGTAATTTTTGATCTCTTCACTCGGCCCAGGCGAATAAACGGTTTTCCACGCCATCTATTTCCCATATTAATGTTGTCAATAGAAGTTGCTGATACTTTGAAACTAGATTTATTGCAATTGATAAGCCGACCCTCTAGTCTGTAATATTCAAGAGAGTCTGATCCTTGACTAGTGTTTTTCTATCCTCAATTACATATCACTCCTTCGTATAGGTAAATTCAGTTAATGGGACATAGCCCACTATCAGCCATAATCGGCCTGGACACAACGGGGGTCACAACCCATTCAAAGATCCAAACGCTTTACGTATTCAAGAGCCATATACCTAATACGTGTAGTAAACTTCGCATATACTTACTTCAATACGCCTACGGTCCGTGCTACGATTCTGTTTTGATTAGGCTGAGGGATTTATCCGGTAGGTACGGTGCGTGGTTGATTATTGAGTGTTGGCAGAAACGATGGGTAGGAAACTACTTCCACCACCGCAGAGATAGGAACTTTACAAGTTGCAAGTTAAAAGGAAAAGCGACGAGGTCTGATAGGTTGGGTGAGGCGAGGAGGGCGAACGAGATAGGATAAGGAAGGCGAAACCGGACTGCACCCCGGGGACATTGTTAAACATATACATTCGCATATATCCGGAACACTGGGGTAAAACAACGTGGGAGAGGAGGCCCAAGATCCGATATGATTCTCCCTCTTCGTCCCGACTGCCTTCACCTCAGACCCTCTTGCTTGTTCTTTGCTGGCGGCGCACATCAGTCCCCGCGGCTTCTTCATCTTTCACACTTCGGGCAACCAGCCTTTCTCTGCTGTTGTTGGAAGTTCGCAACTTGGGTTTTGACAACGGCAATGTTTCAAAAGCCACCGATGTTTGGAGCTCAAAATCTCACGATGGGATTTCGTTCTCATTCATCAACACGCAAGGGGGTACCATCCAAGTTGATAAGGGCAGCGTTTTTATCCTTATTGTTTCCCCTAATTTGATTTGCTTTGACTTTTGGTGAGCAGAAAACCCAAAGAATTTGTATACTATACGATCTATTATTTTCAAACTGTTAGTACCTATGGCCAAAGCAATCAAAACTGGCCGCTATATCAATGGCAGCCAGCTAATTCATGGCAGCTATGTCAAAACTGATTTTGCTGGGCTTTCTGCTTGCTTCAAAGTTCCAAAGAATTCATCCTTGTGAATTTGAAACTTTGCCTGAATCACATTGAGTCTCCGATAGGACGCATGGAATTACTATAACTATTAGAGGGATTCCTATAAAACCTATCTTAAACCAATCATCGCGGCTCAGAAAATAATCCAAGAATTTATACCTATAAAAACTACCTTATAAAAACCACTGACCTTTCCGTCAAAATCCTTATCTGAGAAGTAAAAAAATCCTTAACATTAACCAATTGATACTCCTCTAAGCTGCAACATTTTTACTAGCGAGAATTACTGTCATGATGGATCTAAACACTTTCACCAGACACGCAAAAAATTTCTTCTCCTTAACCGTAAAAGTCAATAAGCTCTTAGACATGCATCCTACTATGCACCTAACTTTTAAACGACCTTTCTACAAATCTTGAAGCTAAACCTGACACAAGTTGACAAAAAAAATCCCATCATCATGAATAAGGTCAATGAATAATATTGAAAAAAATCAATTTTCCTGACACTTGAATGAACAAATAACGTCAACTCAGCACAAAACTTTCTTATTTGAGTAAATTTAAAAATTAATTTAGCTATGTACTTTTTTCTGCCTTTAAGTCGCCAGCAAGAACATGATTATTTAAGATGCCCGCTCACACAAAACTTTGCCCTTGTGGGATTCGTTCTCGTTTTCCAAATTTTTCGTACCTATATCAATTTGTGAACAGTGTTGAAAATTTCTGTATTGAATTTGGACAACAGACGCTAAATTACTAGGCATGGTTAGTGATAATATTCTGAATTGAGGAGGTTTCAGGAGGTGGTAAATTTCCAAATTTCCTGGCCGACTGCATTGGTTCATTGTTCGAACATAAAACTATAATGTAAAACTCTAAACTTTCCAAACCGATAGTTCAGAAAAGTAATGATGGTAGGTATCAAAAATCTCCACGATATCATGGACCAGAGTAGGTAGGTTCTTACTTGGTCTGAAACAACCTGCACACAGTGATCGCCTTATTGCCAAAGAAGATTCGCCACTCATGTTCGCTTCCTCGCCCTCTAGGCTATAAGTGAACTTTAAAAGCGCTCACCTATACCACCTGATACTCGGTAGAAGCAAGAGCAGGACACCTATCGGGTTCGATAAAGTTGTACTCTCTCAAGGAGAAACTTGGACGCTAAGGAAGAAGAAAGGAAGGCGCAAGGCAAACTACAGAAGCGTGGCAACGAAGAAGGAGAACAGAAGGGGAGTCAAGTTTCCGATGAAGAATGACGTGACTCCCCGTGTAGAAGGTGTCAGATGGAGATAATTTGGGAAATGTTTAATGGGGCAAAGTTCTACCCCCTGGTAATGGGGAAGGAGTGTTCGACAGCAACGGACAAAAGAGCCAGCCCATTGTCGAGGTGATCTACTGCTGTATCGATGGCAAACCATTGCCTGCGGCTACGCTCTCCTTGTTTCTTGGCTTTAATCGTCTAATCTTGTTTACTTCACTTTAAAATACCTACCATCTCTGAGTAACTTTAATCTATCGCCACCAACTGGACAATATAAAGATCGTTATCACAGGCTCACCGGAGTTTAAGTGGGAGGGGGGGACGCCGAAAAATTATTAAATCACTTTTAACAAATAAAATTAGGTTATCAACATTAGGAAACCACCTATTTACCGGTAGGACGTAGGTACCTACCGTGTTGATAATGGAAAATATGTCACGTTCACTTATTTGGCCACCCTGCCCCCCACCCCCCACCTGGGTACGGGCCTGCGAAAGCAAACTCACAATTGAACAGAAACTCGAATCAAACTCGAAGTCGAACTCACAATGAGAAAGAAACTAAAACTAATAATCAAAACTCGAAGTCTAACTCACAATGAACAGAAACAAAACACAAAGGTGGTCAAACTCAGAATGAAACTCACAATTAAACATGAACATGAATCAAAATCAAACTCGAAGTCAAACTCACAATGAAACATAAACTCTAAATCAAACCCACAATGAAACGGAAACTCAAACTCATATTCAATCTCACAATGAAACCGTACCTCGAACGCAAAGCCAAACTCACAAAAAGACAAAATCTAAAGTCATGAAAAAACTCGAAGTCAAACTCACAATGAAACAGGAAGTCAAACTCACAACTAAACCGAAACTCAAACTCATAATCAAACTCGAAGTCAAACTCACAATGAAACCGAAACTCAAACTCGAAGTCAAACTCACAATGAAAAAGCAACTCAAACTCATTATCGAAATCGAAGTCAAACTCACAATAAAACAAAAACTCAAACTCATGATAAACCTTGAAGTCAAACTCACAATGAATCAGAAACCCAAACACGAAGTCAAACTCACAATGAAACAGTAACTCAAACTCATTATCGAAATCGAAGTCAAACTCACAAAGAAACAGTAACTCAAACTCATTATCGAAATCGAAGTCAAACTCACAAAGAAACTGTAACTCAAACTCATAATCAAATTCGAGGTCAAACTCACAATGAAACAGAAGCTCGAACTAATGATCGAACTTGAAGTCAAACTGACAATGAAACAGGAACTCAAACTCATAGTCAAACTCACAACGAAACCGAAACTCAAACTCGAAGTCAAACTCACAATGAAAAAGCAACTCAAACTCATTATCGAAATCGAAGTCAAACTCACAAAGAAACTGTAACTCAAACTCATAATCAAATTCGAGGTCAAACTCACGATGAAACAGAAGCTCGAACTAATAATCAAACTTGAAGTCGAACTGACGATGAAACAGGAACAAACATTCACACCATAGTCAAACTCACAATGAGACCGAAACTCAAACTCGAAGTCAATCCCACAATGAAAAAGCAACTCAAACTCATTATCGAAATCGAAGTAAAACTGACAATGGAATAGGAACTAAACTCATAGTCGAACTTGAAGTCTAACTCACAATGAATCAGACACTCAAACTCGTAATTGAAATCGAAGTCAAACTCACAAAGAAACCTTCACTGAAACTCATAATCAAATTCGAGGTCAAACTCACAATGAAACAGAAGCTCGAACTTGAAGTCAAACTGACAATGAAACAGGAACTCTAACTCATAGTCAAACTCACAACGAAACCGAAACTCAAACTCGAAGTCAAACTCACAATGAAACAGTAACTCAAAGTCATTATCGAAATCGAAGTCAAACTCACAAAGAAACAGTAACTCAAACTCATTCTTGAAATCGAAGTCAAACTCACAAAGAAACTGTAACTCAAACTCATAATCAAATTCGAGGTCAAACTCACAATGAAACAGAATCTCGAACTAATAATCAAACTTGAAGTCGAACTGACGATGAAACAGGAGCTCACACCATAGTCAAACCCACAATGAAAAAGCAACTCAAACTCATTATCGAAATCGAAGTAAAACTGACAATGGAATAGAATCTAAACTCATAATCGAACTTGAAGTCAAACTCACAATGAATCAGACACTCAAACTCGTAATTGAAATCGAAGTCAAACTCACAAAGAAACCTTCACTGAAACTCATAATCAAATTCGAGGTCAAACTCACAATGAAACAGAAGCTCGAACTTGAAGTCAAACTGACAATGAAACAGGAACTCTAACTCATAGTCAAACTCACAACGAAACCGAAACTCAAACTCGAAGTCAAACTCACAATGAAAAAGCAACTCAAACTCATTATCGAAATCGAAGTCAAACTCACAATGAAACAGTAACTCAAACTCATTATCGAAATCGAAGTCAAACTCACAAAGAAACTGTAACTCAAACTCATAATCAAATTCGAGGTCAAACTCACGATGAAACAGAAGCTCGAACTAATAATCAAACTTGAAGTCGAACTGACGATGAAACAGGAACAAACATTCACACCATAGTCAAACTCACAATGAGACCGAAACTCAAACTCGAAGTCAAACCCACAATGAAAAAGCAACTCAAACTCATTATCGAAATCGAAGTAAAACTGACAATGGAATAGGAACTAAACTCATAGTCGAACTTGAAGTCTAACTCACAATGAATCAGACACTCAAACTCGTAATTGAAATCGAAGTCAAACTCACAAAGAAACCTTCACTGAAACTCATAATCAAATTCGAGGTCAAACTCACAATGAAACAGAAGCTCGAACTTGAAGTCAAACTGACAATGAAACAGGAACTCTAACTCATAGTCAAACTCACAACGAAACCGAAACTCAAACTCGAAGTCAAACTCACAATGAAAAAGCAACTCAAACTCATTATCGAAATCGAAGTCAAACTCACAATGAAACAGTAACTCAAACTCATTATCGAAATCGAAGTCAAACTCACAAAGAAACTGTAACTCAAACTCATAATCAAATTCGAGGTCAAACTCACGATGAAACAGAAGCTCGAACTAATAATCAAACTTGAAGTCGAACTGACGATGAAACAGGAACAAACATTCACACCATAGTCAAACTCACAATGAGACCGAAACTCAAACTCGAAGTCAAACCCACAATGAAAAAGCAACTCAAACTCATTATCGAAATCGAAGTAAAACTGACAATGGAATAGGAACTAAACTCATAGTCGAACTTGAAGTCTAACTCACAATGAATCAGACACTCAAACTCGTAATTGAAATCGAAGTCAAACTCACAAAGAAACCTTCACTGAAACTCATAATCAAATTCGAGGTCAAACTCACAATGAAACAGAAGCTCGAACTTGAAGTCAAACTGACAATGAAACAGGAACTCAAACTCATAGTCAAACTCACAATGAAACCGAAACTCAAACTCGAAGTCAAACTCGAAGTCAAACTCACAATGAACCAGTGGTGCGTAGATAACACACAATACTTCCATATTTTGAAACGTAAAATTGTGACACAATTTGATCATATTTTGACTGCTTTTGAAAGTGTTTAGGTCAAAAATATCAAAAAATTCAGTATTAAAATTTTAAAATTCGCCCAAAATGAAAAAACGCCACATTTTCGGAATGTAAAAAATATCCACATATTCTGCAAGGTAAAACGAAGATTTTGAGACCAAGAACGCTCAAATCGGTTCATTTTTGCGGCCGGAAAAAAATAAAATAGAAAACACTAAAAATGCAAATATCTCGGAAGTACTGTGCGTTATCCAAATTCCGATTAAACAGGGTGTTAGGTCTTGCCGAGACAAACATTTCAGTTCAAGAAATTTGAAAAAAGGTTGAGAAATGAGGGAGATATGGCCATTTTTGTAAATGACCACAGACGGACAGACGGACAGACGGACACACGGACAGACGGACAGATGGACAGACGGACACACGGACACACGGACACACAGACACTTGTTCAGGAAGTGATTCTGAGTAAATGTGTATAAGAAAAAGTTTTTTCTGAGGCTCCGTTCCGATTCTCGATTTTAGGACGATCACAATACTTCCATTTACTCTGTAAATATGGAAGTAAAAAGCAACTCAAACTCATTATCGAAATCGAAGTCAAACTCACAATGAAATAGTAGCTCAAACATTGAACTCGAAGTAAAACTGACAATGGAATAGAAACTAAACTCATAATCGAACTTGAAGTCAAACTCACAGTGAAACAGAAACTCGAACTCATAATGTGTGATTGACTTCGATTTCAATTACGAGTTAAAGTTTCTGATACATTGCGAGTTTGACTCCGATTCCGATTATGAGTTTGAGAGTTTGATTCGTTGTGAGTTGGTTCGACTTCAAGTTTCAGTTTCTGTTTTATTGTGAGTTTCACCTCGATTTCAACTTTGACTTCGAGTTCGATTATGAGTTTGAGTTTCGGTTTCATTGTGAGTTTGACTTCGACTTTGACAATGAATTTGAGTTCTGGTTTCATTTTGAGTTTTACTTTGAGTTCGATTATAAGTTTGATTTTCTGATTCACTGTGAGATGAGTTTCTGTTTCATCGAGAGTTTGACTTCAAGTTTGATTAAGAGTTTGAGTTCCCGTTTCATTGTGAGTTTGACTACGAGTTTGAGTGTCGGTTTCATTGTGAGTTCAACTTCGAGTTTGATTACACGTTTGAGTTTTTGATTGATCGTGAGTTTGAGTTTCGGTTTCATTGTGAGTTTAACTTCGAGTTTGATTACACGTTTGAGTTTTTGATTGATTGTGAGTTCGAATTTCTGTTTCATTGTGAGTTTGAGTTTCTGTTTTGTTGAGAGTTTGACTTCAAGTTTGATTATGAGTTCGATTTGCGGTTTCATTGTGAGTTTGACTCCAAGTTTGATTAAGAGTTTGAGTCCCCTTTTCATTGCGAGTTTGACTTTGATTTCAATTATGAATTTGACTTTCTGTTTCATTGTGAGTTTGGATTTCTGTTTCATTGTGAGTTTGACCACGGGTTTGAGTTTTTGATTGATTGTGAGTTCAATTTTATGTTTCATTGTGAGTTTGAATTTCTGGTTTGACTTCGAGTTTTAATATCAGTTTGAGTTTCGGTTTTAATGTGAGTTTAACTTCGACCTGGATTATAAGTTTGACTTTTTGATTGATTGTGAGTACGAATTTCCGATCCATTGTCAGTTTGAGTTTCTGTTTGGTTTCGGTTTTTGGTTTCGGGTTCGACTATGAGTTTGAGTTTCTGATTCATTGTTGAGTTGATGTGATGGAACTGTTACTTTGATCCCAGTTTCTACAATTTACCCGCTGCTCCTACAATGTCCTAATTCAGTGTTCGGGTTTGTCTATTAGAGCCTACGTAGTACAATGATCTCACGAATTCTTACTTTTACAATGCTGCCATCCTAAGAAAGAACTATCTCCATTTTTGAGCTTTTCGAGCTGAAGACTGTTTCCTATAGATTTTGATGAGATCTATCGATTGGGTTAGGTAAGAAAGTCCTAACTCATTCGGAAGTTTCTGAAAATCGATGCGGGTCTATCGAAGCTATTAATACAATCGAAATGGACTATCAAATATACGAAACTGTAGGAATGGAGATGAGACTTTCTTCCTTACTACGGCAGAACGCTCTTCGACCACCGTTTCCTACCATCTGTACCCAGCTTTACTCTCAATAGCATTGAATCCATTGCTGAAGGCGAAGGAAGCCGTCTACTTGATGCTGCCATTCGCTAAATTCTCAATCCTTTTAAATCAGATTGAAACAGTTGTGTTCTGTAGAATTCTTCCGTGCGGAAATTCAACAGACCGACCGTTTTTGGTTCAGGTTGCGGAAAGTTTAAGGGCCCTTTCTAACCGAAGGAAGTTGAGGAAAGTTCAGACGAGATCGAAAAGGGTGGTGAGTCGGAGGTGGTGGGGCAGATGAGATGCCAATCCCATATAGGTCGAAGGATTTCGGGACCGAGTGGGGGCCTCCGTTATGGGTTCAACCCGGCAGATATAATGTTTAATCCTTTGAGAAGGAATAACAACGCTTTGTTGACCGGGTTTGCAGAGTTAGGCGCAGCAGTTTGAAATGCGTTGTGTACAGTAATTACATTGGTAGCTTTAGGCTAAGCCTTATAGGCAACTGATAAGGAGTGGTGGGAGAGACGGGCTTGAACACTATTAGATTTCAGTCAAGTTGGGTTTAACCTCTGCCCAACCGAAGCAAGGGTTTACACTGACCGACTACCCTTCGACCAATTCACTCGCTTTCGCTCTCCGTCTCGCTCGATCCGCCTGTTTCTCACCTCCCGTCTCTTTTGCTTCAGCTTCACACAGCCGCTTACCTAGACCTAATACCTACCCTCGAAACCTTCATTCAATTCTTCAACCGCTAATCGCATCTTCTGCTGCCCCCTACATTCGATTTACCTGGTCCATCGACCCCGGTGTCCCCGACGCCTCAGCTTTTTCCCTCGCCCACGACTACACGTCGCATACTTCCCACCGTACAAGGACCGTCCCTTTCCTGATGGATCCCTTAATAAATCCCACCCTCTTCACTAAGGACTTGGCCCTCGATCCCTCCAGATCCCTTCCTGTCCTGTCCCGTCTCTGCCCATCGGATACCGCACGACCGCAGCAGCTCGGGCCCAATCGCTCAATCCCGGCCTTCTCTCTCGTTTGGCCTCCAGATAAAATAAACCGCAAGTCTCCTGTTTTACCGGGGTTAATCCTCCCCAAAAACCCCCTTTTGATCGTTTTCGGTCGTTCGGAAAACGGTCGACACCCTCTTCAAGGTCCTTTCATGTGGGCGCATTACTGGCTTTGCGATCAGAGCAGCTCTCTGGGCTGAAGGGCGCTTTTCCCGATAGCAACTTGCCATTAGTATATCGATGAAGTTGGTAGGTACCTACAACAGTAGGGGTTCTTGGTGCCCACGTGATTTTACGATTTCCTCTGTGTAAAGAAAAAATCATCCTCATTTTCCTCACTGCACAATTTCCTCAATGTTGAAAATGGCTAACCTCATTGCCTAAAGCGTCGAAGGCTGGAACTTGACGGCACCGTGGGGACTGAAGAATAGAGTAGAATAGAATAGAAATAGAAAATAATAGCCCGTTGGGACTAAAATATATTCGAAACTTCAGTTGGCACTTATGGTAAACAGTAGGTATAAAGTAAATTGGCCAAATATGGCATAGTGCCTATTATGGCAAACCTGGGATTTTGGGCCAGCTAGAAGCATCTTGGGAAACTGCTCAACCAGTTGAGTTACACCGCGTGACGGATGAGGTCGTCAGGATTGTTTTGAAGATCCAACACATGCGACAACAGGTATTTGAGCGATGTAAAAGTTTTATGGTCACTTTTCTAGATGATTTTCAAACCACAAGGCAAATTTTGTCTGAATTTTTGGATACACAATTCGATTAAGCAGTTTCTCAGGAACGATTTCTGCTGCGTAGAAAAATAATTTACAACTTATTACAGTTTTGAATTTCTAAGAAAACCGAAAAAATTCGATTTCACTGGTATTGCATACTTTAAGGTCATACCATATTAGGGCACTTGTATTTTTTCCACTTTTACCTATGAAAGTAAACCGCCCTTCCAGGTGTCATGGGAGTGGACCCGGCCCGTTCGTCAAGTAGGCTAGGTTGGACATTCAGCTGGTGAAAACCGATTTTTCACACAATCGGAACGCAGGTTTGAATGAGAGGGTTCACAAGAGGAGTTTCTGGAGAAATTTTCCCTGGCAGAGAGTACCCCCTCTCTACCTTAAGGCGTGCAATAAGATAATATCTTATTGTACGCCTTAAGGTATTATAAGATAATATAAGATAGCTACCGTTTTTTCTGCTATCCAATTCAGTATGCATATTGTCTTTTGTAACTGCATCCATATTATTCATCTGACCGGCTTTTCACCCAAAATCGGTACCATCTCAATGTATTAGTTGAAAATATTTTGCATAAATATTGAATTGTTGTAATTATGAAATTTAATTATGTGTGTAATTATACCATCTTCCGGCGATCTCTGATTTATTGTCGCCCTTACATAATATTCTGCGAATACGCACTTTTGACATTGGGTCGATCAAATGCGTGATGGAATCCTAAGTACATGTTCTAACCGATCGATGGCTGAGCAATATACCTAATACGATCTCAAAGGACAAACCGGCTGTTAATAACGCTTTACGGTAAGAAATAGTCCCGGACTCGAGGTATACGATCTAAGACATTGTTAAGCCAATAAACGAGCTTGTCGTCGGAGATTTATTCTGCTTGATCATGTCGGCTGGCGGAGGCAGGTATATGCAATACATACAATGTTGAGCTAAGGTCTAATGGGAGAGGTGTAGTTTCACCTGTATCGGTTATAGCCGTTAATATCATTTTATAGGCTTGACCGCCCAGTGTTTTAACGATCCATTAGTCAAAATGTCCGGCCAGCCAGAGCACGTGCTTTCATGTTACGATCTTTCGCAGAACAGGATGCATTGAGCTCAAGCACCAACGTGCTGGAGGAATAAGAATGCGAGGTTTTTTATGCGATACATAAAATACTAGTTGGATTCCGCTAATCTCTTAAAGGAAACAGCCCAATGTTCGCTTTATTCCAAGTGTAAAATGAAGCGAGGCGTGTCCCGGCCGCCTTGACATCAGCTATCCAAGGCTGTACGAGCAATGAAATCCTCATGATATAAGTGATTGTTGACCGGAGCGAACTTCCAGTTCAAAGAAAGTGTCGATGGCGACATAAGTGTACCTACCATGATGAACACATCATATAAATTAAAGGATACCAATTAACTATTACTGTTTCATTGCAGTTACCTCTTACTAAGTGAGCGTGAATTGGAAAGTATTGTCAGTGGTGTACACTGATTTTAACTGTTCAAACGCATAACAAAAAATTTCATGTTCGAATTACACTGTAGGTTTGTTATTTCGGGTTTTTATATTATAAGATACACAGCACAATTGATAGAGTAATAATAATGATAACAGGGTGATGGTAATGTTAACAGGGCAATAGTACTGCTAACAGGCGCCTATGTGGTAACATGGAATGTTGAGTCGGCAGAAAAACCAACACTGAGCCTCCATTCAAACCCTCGGGGAAATAATAATTCCACAAACGGTCACCTTGTGTATTAACGATTAAAACTTTTGCCTAATTATCACTTTCGGCCGAAAATCTTTCTTTCGGTTCACCTACATTACATAAAGTAGATGTCTGGTGTTCTCCGTTGGTTATAATTTCAGTGGTACAATTTACTCGTTCAAGAATTACGACCAGAATGGATTTCTATTGTTTTATACGAATTTAACTTGAAGTTGGTTGGTTCCAAAAACTAAAACTGTGGAAATCAATCAGAACCCAAAAATAAATAAAGAATTCACGTATCTGTTTGAATTGAGGTTTGTCCTAAAAGTGAGTTTTTGGTTCATTTTTCTTAAAACCAACACCTATGCGGGTTCCTACTTAATCGGTCTGTGACAGAACGTTTATCGTCTGTCCGCCGACCGCCGCACCGTCCGTCGTTTTCAGAGAAAAATAGGATCTTTTTCGAAATTTGCAAGGTAGGAAACTGAGGTAATTTTCTATTATACTGGTACCAAATCGACCGACAAATCAATTATTTTAAAACTTACTTGAGCAATTATGATGCAGGTGTTGCCCTGTTCTAGGCTGGAATGGATGGGGAGCAAGACAAGGTTTATCTCTGCCCATTCGCCAAGCGTGAATGTCCACTTGAGAAGATCCTCTCCGATTTGCCCCGAGAAATGTACCATTGAACATGAATCCAGCCGTTTGACAGTTTACTTTTATGGTGAACAAATTGATTGCTACCGGAAAATTTTGATTCGTTAGACAAAGCACGTTTTTACATAGAAAGCTTAATGTACGAGCTCGTATGTTTTGCCGTCTTCGACTCGTAAAATTTATTTTCATTTCTAATCTTCGTTACCCTCTCCCAGTAGGTAGTGGTTTGAGTTTTTTGGCGGAGATTGAAGAGAGCGAGTTTCATCTGGTTCTGACAATTGATGCGCCTGTTTTTGCCTTCGTTTTTTTTTCAATTTTGGTTCATTTTGGTACATTTTTTCTCGGAATAATCGGTAGGTGCTAATGCCTAATGAAATCGGTAATGTAATAATCAGTCAGGAAAATTCATTTACAACACTCCTCAAACTTTCACCTTTTACGTTTCAGAGGGTCTATAACACAAATCTACAATCAAAACGATTCTAAGTAGATAAGTGACATATGCACATCTTTTTTTGTGCTCCCGAAGAACTATGCAAATTCTGCACAGGGGTTCATTGTTATTTACCTACATAATCAACAGAATAATAGTAATTATTAAACTCTCTGGATAATGACATTAAAAACGCCGCAAGAATGCCTCAGAATCACTGAAAAGCTTGCCTCACTCCCATGTTACCAAGCGCAATTAGTCTAGTGTGAGTGCATCACCTTGTTAGTGTAATATTCTCGTGGCCGTGAGTAGATCAATCAACCGTATCTAAGAACAAAGGGCAAATTCTCTACTTTTTCCCAATTTTAGTTTTGCTGATTTGTATAACCGGACCATTTTTTTTAAATTGAAGATATTGGGTGGACAGAAGTTTTTATAAGATGTAAAACTTGGATGTGGTCGTGATATAGGGCGAGTGATGGGAGCGGAAAGTTGTAATATCCTAAAAGGAACAACCCAGATGAGTGCATTCTGGGGGTATTCTCCCGTTTTCCTTCAGTCTCGCCGTCACTCTTGGAAAATTTCTGTTTCTCTTCGTCTCGCGAATCCTTCGATTCCTCCCAATTCCTCATCCTGCTCTGCTCGCTTTTGAACGTCGCCCTATATTTCGTTCTGGCCCTCTCCTGTCTCCGGCTCTTCCAACTTCATCAATATTGACAATACGCCATTTGCCACACGACAGTTCGAACCCACTTTAAACTTTGTCCTTGCCGCCATACTTCCCACCCTTGTGTTTCATACCTCCTTTAGACATTCTGTTTCCAATTTTCCCCTCGGTGTTACCAGTTTTCCTATCCTTACTTCCGGTCCTTACCACTGACAAATCGTTCCCCGATCCAGCAGTCTTTCCTTTTTATTGGAGTTCTTCCTGTTTGCAAAAAAAAGATGATTCATCTCCTTATCAGTTTATTGAGATGGTGAACGTATAAAAAATCGAACTGAAAGGAAATTTAATTAGATTTCAATGCCCCAATAGGGTTAACTAGGGTACAACTAAGCGTATGTACTTACTTCAGTCACGATGGTTTGTTCATCGTAAGTATAACTCATTAATACTTGAGTTTTTATTTACCGATTCACGCTAGCCCACGTTGAGATGTAAATTAAAAACCGAGCTTAATCGAAAATGCCTTCGCTGTTATGAACGCATACACACAATACAAAGCTGAAGATTCTAAAACTTCTGACTGACTATGGGTTATCATAGAAGTTTTTTAGTTCAATATTTACAGCCCACATATTTACAGAGGAAATGGAAGCGTTGTAAGCCCTGAATGCAGATTGCTCACGGTATTTCCAATATATTGGCATTTTTGGAGTTTTATATTATTTTTTCCTGATCACAAAAATGAACCGATTTGAGCGTTTTTGGTCATAGAATCGTTGTTTTGTCAGGCAGAATACGTGTATGTGTATCCGTGAATATTGTTTAAGTTGGAGTAGGTAGGTTTATCATCATAATACTATTCTTAGTCAATCGGATCAGTAGTTCAATACGAAGTCAGGACTTCGTACCGAACCGCTGATCCGATTTTGACGCGGTTGGTCCTAAAAATACCCTGCTGCACATTTTGAAAAAAAAAATTGCGAGCATGAGCGATAATTTGACAATTTGTACCGACAAGGGGGTTGGTGATTGCCGTTCGAGTGAATTTCTGGTGCGAGAACTGGCTGAGAGGGTCGTGTAAAAGGGTAAATCGGCTAGATTGTGAAATGAATTGAAACAGTCGTGCGAGAGGTAGGCGCGCGCGTGTATCAGTGATCGAACGGGTCGTCTGCGAGTGACAGAACCGATGACGACATAAACCTTCACATCACCACGTCCCACAATACGAATTGGCCGATCCCGAGCAGGCACAAACATGTTGGGAACCTGACACGTCGGATATGTGGAGAGCTCCTCCTCCCCACCCAGTTACTTTCTCCTTTGCTTTATAACCAATCCAGACCCCTCAATTTGGGTGTTGTAGGTTCCTCTTTTCGTTTTCGCGATGCCTCGAGTAATAATATGAATTATAGCAAGATCGGTTACATCACCTATCCGTAGAAGATTCTGTGTAGAGCAGAATGAACTCGTTTCTTCACTTCTGAGAACTATTTGGCTAAAAAAGCCCTCTGTCGTAGTTGGAAATTCGGCTAATTTTTGCCTCCATATTTCCTGTCCTGTCCTTCAACTTCAAGTGAAAAACTTTCACTCATACACTTTTACACAAAATATTTTCCTGAACAAGTGTCTGTGTATCCGTCTGTGGTCATTTACAAGAATGGCCATAGCTCCCACAATTCTTAATTTTTTTCAAATCACTTATGCTAGAATGTTTATCTCGGCAAGACCCTGTTTATCCATAATTTGAATTACTCGCAGTACCTAGTTTTTTTTAATCATTGTAGTCACTAAATTAGCCAAAATCGAACCGCCTCGGTCCAAAAATGTGTGCATTAAAATATGTAAGTATTGTATGTTATCAACGCACCTATGGTTTTTTCTTGGGAATCTATTACTTGAGGTATTAAAAATCCGCTGCGATCTACCCATTAGGATTTGAATATCAAACACAAAGCAAATTTAAATTTGGTAATTCGACTTCAAATTTCTGTGAGCCAAGCCAATCCGTTTATGCAAAATTAGACGACCACCCAAAATACAATTATACCAGATGGGCATACTGAAAATCAATGCTGTAGAATTAAATAATATTTCAGGGGAGTAAAATATTATTTGCTTGGAAAGCCGTGTTATATCTGTCAGTGTTAGTGTTGCGTTCCTAATGGTGGATTAGAGTCCATCCGGACACGGTTGCTCTTTGTAACTTTCTTTAAACAAGTGTAGCTATGCCCGGATTAACGAGGTTGGTAAAATCGGCCACGCGAGAACATATTCCTCAGAAATACTGTAGGATTACTTGATACAAGAATGCCAGAAAGTTTTTTTCTTCCTCGATAAGTAATACGTTATTGAAATAGGGACGCCCCACATGACTGAAATAGATTGTTAATCGTGGAAATTATGATTCCCTAACGACTGTTTTCAATTCCACGAACGGTGTAGTTCAAATTGGAAAATGCTCGAAATAATGAGTGGCTGGGTAGTGCGTTTGGGAGACAGGGACGTAATGTTATCATCGCTGTGGCTCAAATCATATGACCAGAAATGAATGGGGAAAAATATCAGCGGTAGGAAATTGCTTTCTTAATGAGTCCTGCCGAGCGGCCAATTAAAAAAAAAACGCAATCAGAGCAATGCAATCACAATGCATGAACCAATATCAACTGTTGTTGGCGAATTTGATGGAATCAAGTTTTGTTCGATCCCTGGTATAATCAGATCGACTCCCCTGTTCAAGCTTAAACGATCGATATGTCTGAATCGGTATGTATCGGTATGTGGATGAAATAATTATCCAAATTATGAGGTACAACCATCGCGTAACATACTTTTAGAAAGATGGATTCATTCTTTGACGGCACGTTTATCTAACAGCCAAATCCTATTGATCCTATCTACCAGTCTGTTTTCTGAAGGGTACAGTATACTTTTTCCCTAAAAAAAAGGACAACAGACGCATTTGATATTTTTTTCGAATCTAGACGTCTATTGAAAGCCAAAAATCCAGGTAAAATGGAATTTCTGCCAACATTTATGGCGTAGCAGCACAACAAAAGTAGCAAACATTTAAATGGATTCCTGCCTTCCTACCAATATGGTTGCACCTTAGTTAGAACAAGCTCAATGAGCACGACAACGGCTGCGACAACAACAATAACAATACAATAATAGTAATAATTCATTAGTCAGAAGGAATATTATTTCATTAGACGTCTATTTTCCAATTTCCCCAGAAATGTTACGCCTAATGCGCTGCTTAATTGTTAATGGTGACGTATCTATGAAAAAGGTTGCTATCATTAATCATTTTCCGTGTTAGGCTAATCTTGATGCCAAAAGCCTGGTGAAATTAGCATCCCTATTTATAGGGTTTATAAACGCTAGCACACGTAAAAAAAATACTTTTAGAATTTTGCACATCATTGAACTTGTAGCATTTTTTGAGCTGTCAATATAATTATCTTCCATCAAACAAACGGTAGGTACAATACTTTGCTGGACGCGTTCAATCATTGTGTGCGCATCACAGATGAAATCACGCTTTTTTTATGATATAATGTGTCGAAACACAATGCAATGTGTCCCGCAATGCCGGAATGTCGGCATCAATCCCTGATAGTAGACAGATAAATCGCTGTATGATTTCAACGATAGATGTTTCGCATTAAGGGCCCTGTTTTCACGAATAGATATAAGGAAAAATAAATATCCACTCAGAGTTCTCAAAAATCCAGAACCGAAGTGGATTACTCTGCTTTGACTCGGTTTCAACGTTTAGTTGGAAGAGACTATGGCATAAAGACAGGAGGAAGATAATTTCATAAGAGAGCAATAGGTTAGTCGCGGCGATCTAGGAGCTGGCAGACCCGACCCGACCCACATAGGTGGAGTTAAGATCAATTGGTGGAGGCCAATTGATGATGTAGAATTGATTGAGAACGGAAATAAGCATTTATTAGTTAGTGAATGGGGGAGTTAAAACCTATTGTCAATCCATCTCCAGTCTATTGGCTCAAATAGCTCAAGGAAATCCACCTCTTGGAATCAATCGGCTCTACTCGCCGAGCTGCTTTTGAGATTATTCGAAAACTGATCGCCTATAGTTTACTCAGTTCGCTCTTTTGGCCAGCCGAAAATGTTTTTTTCCAATGCGGTACATACCTATATATCTAAACAAAGCTAATTATAGGTAGGTTCACTGATGAATGCATGTTGCCTAGTCGGTGAAGCAATGGAATCTAATCACTTAATATCTTTGCCGTGAAGCTTGGTGCTCAAATGATGAATACCTACATCATCGCCTTAAAAGGGGCCAGTTGAGCTTGCAAGCCCATCTTGAGCCGACCCCTTCAATTCAAGGAAAATCAGTTGATTAGGTGCTGACTCTACCTCGCAGAAAGGTAGTTTTTCGTTACCCTCCGAACGTGAGTCGGTTCTGGTGGTTTGTCATGAGTTAACAACACCAGGAGTCTTCTCACCTAAACATCCAAGTTGCCAGAGGACGAGCAAGCGGTGGATAAGGGAAGAGTGATGGAATGAGAGGCACGTAATTCAGTACGAATCGATTCGGCTACGGGAGACCAAGTGATTGTTATGCGCGCCACGTTTCGGATCCCCCACAAGCGGAATTGTTTTACAATTACTTGGTTGGGTTGATGAAGGGATCTTCAGTAACAGGTGTTGCAGATGGTGGACGAGTGCACATTGCCCCTTCCCAAAACTCGACTGTAAAATACAACATACATTTAGATGCTACCGGCTAACGTTCAGGGATTGGCTTCGTATCGAGTCAAGTTTCCTACAAAAGGTTACGGCCGAGAATTTTTCTTCTCCATAACGTTTTACCTTCATAACTCCAAGTCCTAACATTTTTTGTTCAAAGCGTACCTTCGTCGTGAAATTTAGGGCATGTACGTTGATTTTTACTTCCATATTTACAGAGTAAATGGAAGTATGAAATCGTCCTAAAATCGAGAATCGGAGCGGAGCTTCAGAAAAAACGTTAATTTGTACACATTTACTCAGAATCACTTCCCGAACAAACGCATTTAATTCCAAGAAGTACAGTAAGTAGGGGTAAAGAATTGTGAAACAGTGTTTGGTAGGTTCAAGGGGGTTGTTCCATACTCTGAGACGATTAAATGTTACTCAAAATTGTGATGTTTGGTCTAGATCTAGCATCTAGCTTGGTCTCGATGCTAGGTCTGAAGATGGAAGCAGCACGCTTCTGAAACGTCACTGAATAAATGGAGTGAGTTAAGAGTGAAGGGGGTTTAATTGGCCGAATCCCGACTATGTCCATCAGAAAAAAAATCATGGTATCATCTATCATATGGACTTTTCTTAACTGCCAGGCCAGACCATACCATATGTGAACCATCTCTTCACCTATGGTTTACTTGTCAGTCGCAATATTTTCATATAACCACTCCCTTTCGGTAAAATCGCTGTTTCCTCCCAGTAGCGGAGTAGCGAGCCCCGTGCGAGCGCGTGTTGGGTGTTATTGGAACGTGAAATATCGTTCAATGTAGTCGAGGGATGACTTGGAGTTCGGGAGGGCCTCGCCAAGTTTTGATAGGTAGGCTCTTGATATTGGATAACGTGAACCCCTTACCATCCGGGCCATCATTCCTGCCGAATATACCATCCTCGCAAAACTGTTCGCATATTGTGCTCATATTAACGCGAATTGTGAAGATACGCATACGGGCCTGAGTGAGCGGCAAAGGCAATCCAGGGGAGCCTTGAAACGCTCCTGTGCAAGGTTTCCGAGCATAAAATGCGGTCGCTTCCAGGGTGCTTTTAATATGACGGGTGGCGAAATGAAATATCGATACTGGTACAACTTTTTCTTCCCTTCAAATATGAGGCAACTTGTTAAAAAAGTGAGAAAGAACGAGCCGTCTCCGACGGTAAGGGGGAAGGGATATATAAGTAGGTACCTACCATAGCAAAAGCAGCTGTCCCACAGCTCCACACACGCGACTCAGTATAGCTGGCGGTATTTTCTCATGTCAGTACTGCTTCTCTTGGACGAGAGGGATAGCTAGGTATACCCGTGAGACACGATGTAAATATTGCCGTTCGGTGACGGATGTTTGTTGAAGGGTGGACGTTATGGGCATGTATATGCCGTAAAAATATTATTCCTTCCGCATACGGGTATAGAAGAAATGATATCACGGCTTTTCATATCCACGTCACATATCAGTGAATAGCTCTCAAATGGGCTGAAGTCGTCCCTTTACCTCAACGACTCTTCTCAAGGGGGCGGTCGGATAGGGGGCCCTTAGCTTCGAGAGATGTCCCATCTTCGCGATCTCGCTATCCGTCGGAATGCTCGGGCTGTGGGGGACTCGCTCAATCTCTTTCCCTGAGGTATTGTTCAAGTGGTCGAAAAATGACTGCGAAGGAAAATCCGGCCAAGAAGAAGCAAAACAAGATAGGGAAATCCCCTATTTTTGACATCGTTGCCTAAATAAGACTGTGTGTGTACCTTGTTAAAACGAGCTCGCCTCATTTGGTCCCTTTTCCCCCTGTTACTCCTCCTGGGGGTGACCGTCATGCCACTTCGCCGCAATCAATACGCGGATCCCTCACTGGGAAGAAGCCTTTACCTATCGTGCGCTATCTTCGAGTGCTCCTCCGATTCCAATCGGCTCTTCTTCCTTCAGCCAGGCAGCACTGCTCTTTTATAGTCAACAGTCCCGCCAATTTCTAATCGTTTAACTCCTCTCATCGTATAAGCAGAGGAGGAAGGATCAGTTGCGTGGAGCACAGTCGTACTTCAGACCTTCGTGATACAGCGTTATAAGAATAAGTCGCAGGGTGCCCGTCAGTCGCCCGGTTGGCATCGGGGAATCCTTTTTCCACTCCTTCTTTTAGCGATCACAATCACCCATCGAATCCTAACCTTTGACCACAGGGACACGCTATCAGCCTTCGTTTTGCGGAGAAAACGGACTTTTTACCACTTCCGCATCCATTCTATGCCGGAATGGCCATGCTACTGATAAAATAAATTTTTCTATTTCAGCCATAGGTAGCTTTTTCACTCAGGCCTCTTCAGTGTGCATACCCATTTCCATCGTTTCTCGATGCTATGATGAAAGTTGGTTGAAGAACTGGCTTCTGCTCTATGATTTTGGTTCATTTTCCTTAAGAAATGAACCTTTGTGACCGTCAGGATTTTTTTTTAACCCCCTGAAAATTTTGTTGGTTTACGTTTCAAAGGGTGTAGAATCCGAATCTGCAATACAATTTTTTTACACACCTTTGGCAAAAACGCAATATATTAGGAGTTTTTCGCCAGAAAACAAAGCTTAAACTCAAAAAATGGAAAACAACAATTTTAGATAGATCAGTGACACTCGCACATTGTTTTTCTGTGTATCCGAACGTAAACCCACAAGTTCGGCAGTAAGAGCAATGTTCCCACAGGAAGTAATGCTACCCTACTTGTAGGTAGTATTAAGTTCCTTATTTAGGTTTTTACTTAAGGACAAGCCATATAAATGGGGGCGATACTCGAACATCAAAATCCAAGTCCTGAATTTATTCGGTAGACGTAATATCTGCCCCCTCTGTAGGCCGAAATAATTATTGGTGATGAAGTGTGGGATGGAGAGTATTATTTCGTGTGGGTTTTCCTTTCTCTTTCGTTCGACGGGTATAATAATGTTGAGATGTTGAGTTCTTTAAGCGGATTTCCTGCGAGAAAACAAAAGTATTATTCATAAAAAATTAGGAAAAATTTTTCGTTCCCCTTGACCTTTATCCGTAATTCTGGCCACCCTAGCGTTCTGATACACGCCCAAAAAACCCTTCCTAATGTTTTCAAATCCATACTCAACAGTAGAACGCCTCGTTTTTATTCCGTTTTTGTTAATGGGCTCCCTCGTAATGAGGGTAAACTGCGGTAAATGGGCTGATGCAGAAGCGGATTCTGATTTATTTTTTACTATAATCCGAATAACAAACCTCTTTCCATTTACGTTTTTCCAAATGGAACTCCTCCTTCCAGATGATTTTCTACGTTTTACGTTTAGTGAGATATTTTTGAGTTTTTTTAAATTTCGCCAATTCTTAATAAATCAAAAACTATTATAGCTACAAAATTCGTTTTCCTCTCTTTGGAATCCCCACAAAAACTTCTGTCTACCCGATATCTTCGATTTAAAGAATTCGGTCGCATTATACAGATCAGCAAAACTAAAATTTGAAAAAGTTGAGAATTTGGCGTTGGTTCTTATATACGGTTGTTTGATCTGCTAACTTTTTGCTGGGTTGAAAAAAGTTTTCATGTATAATTCAAATTTATCCTGAATAACTAGAAAATAATAGCTAAATCCGCGTCTCAGGAGTATATACCATAAGTTTGTCTTCGCGATCGAAAAATGAACCCTTGCGCAGAATTTGCAGAGTTCTTTAGATACACCTAAATAATCTGAACATGTCACTGATCTACTTAGCAGCTTTTCTTATCATTGATAAAATGAAAGCATGCAGTCATTTTCATTTCACTCCGTCGATAAGAACCTAGGAAATGAGACGAAAACGTTTCTGCCAAGGTTCGAGCGAGTATATAACGTAATAGACCTGTACCCGGGAGCAAATTTGTACCTACAGAGAGGTGAGAGTAGCTGAAGTAGACTCGTCCAATTTCGCAAAGATGGGAGCTCGTCATTTCCCGTAAAGAAAGCGAAATTCGTTTTTTCAAACTCCCAATATTTCTGATCTATCTAAAACTGAGCAGAGTTGGAAAAATCGGTCACGAAAAAAGTTTCCCTTTATTCGAACGTTTTGAGTACCATGTTTGGAACAGTTTTCCACTGTTACATATCGTGTAGTTTATTACAATAAATAAGAACCCCTGTGGAATAAGGAACATAATAGTGAAATGAGTTCTACCCGCGCTGCAAAATTCTTCTGAGGGGACCATGATGTCAAGCTTCCCAATTCGGTAGAACAATAAAACGATCGTATGAATGACTCTGAAAAATTGAGTCCCTTCATCCTGTCAATAAACGCATCGAAAGGGTGGCAGCATTTTCATGTTAAACTTCCCCTCTTCGCCCCGGATTGCCAATAATACGAATATTGGGACAAAATGAAAAAGCGAGTATTTGCCATTCTGGCAGCTTAGAATTGTTTTTGTACTCGTGTACGTATTCACTGACTGATTCACTTGTCAACGTGTGAGTGAACGTGTTAGCGTTGTTCGACCTGTTCACGTTGAGCTCCTCCCACTTCGTAACTTCGGAGCCCGTTTTTCCAACTCATTTACTTACCCTTCAGAGTCCCTAAGCACTCGTATCACTTCCAGCCAAGGGGGAAAGCTGTTGAATTTATATAGGTAACATATGAGGTGCGATCATTTGGGAAAAATTGGGCGCTTGATTTTGTTTGGGTATTTCGTCCCTTCTCCTTTTTTATCGGGGATGAACGCACGTAACTTTTCCTGCAGGGAAATATAAAGACCACCCTCATACGAGCTGGGTACTTTTAACACTGCGATAACCGATGCGCCTTGTTAATCCGCTGTTTCCATTAATCGTACACCGCCCTGTTGAAGCCATTGGTACATTCTAGTTCTGCAGCCTCCCGCACAACATTCAAATACTACCCAATGAGTAGTGGATGTAGAAATCATTGGAAAGAATAAAATTGCATGCGTTAACATCAGTAGAAATGACTAAATCGCATAATAATCAACGAAAACAGCATGAATAATATTATTATTAATTAATATTATTACCA
This sequence comes from Nesidiocoris tenuis, assembly GCA_036186465.1. NCBI lineage: Eukaryota > Metazoa > Arthropoda > Insecta > Hemiptera > Miridae > Nesidiocoris > Nesidiocoris tenuis. The sequence continues at coordinate 23,378,077 of AP028910.1, read as the reverse complement.
CGAGGGTGATCCTTACGAATGCTGTGGTCAGCCGAGCTCTGAACCCTGTGCCTACACATACAGAGTCTGTCTGAATAGGCAGACCCAGTGTACCTACACCATTGTTGCTAACGACGAAAGCCATATGGTTGGACTAATTTTTTGGCGAAGTTCTCGAATTCGTGAGCCCAGTAGATATTATTTACGCTCCCATACCACGCCCACACTGGGCATCCCCACTCTTACATCCAACAATTATATGGAGAAGGTGTCGTGTGAGGTCGGCCACAGAAACTACTCATCAGGACCTATCGATCGCTCCAAAAATCATGGTTCTTTTATCTATTTTTGGGGCCAAAAAACGATATAATAGAAAAACGACAAATACTTGAAGAGCGTTTATCTTGGAAGTGCTAAGTGCTACCAAAGTTCTGGTTAAACGAGGTTGTAGATCTTGGCCAGGCAAACATTTTTTATTTAGCGAATTTTTTTATGAAATTGAAAACTATGGGAGAAATCTTTATTTTTGTAAATTGATCAAAAACTCATTTTGCTTTTTTCTCATTATGCCATTTTTGGCCCTTTGTGCTTTAAGGTAGGTATCGACATCATATTAATAACGTCATATTAATTACTAAATTTCAAGTTAATAACTCAATAAACATCTTCATATCAATAACTCAATTTCAAGATTGGCATAATCCGAATGATGAAAATCGATACATGAGTACAGTGAGGTGTTCGACGTAGGTATCGATTTTGGCAAAATTAACGCCTCTCCAGCTGTTGGTATGGAAATTAAATCTGAAATAAAGGACGTCCTGATGCGATGGATGGGGTGATGAAGGGTGCGTGCGAAAAGTCAAGAAGGATGCGAAGATGAGGTGGAGGATCGAAAGCTGAAGCTGAAGCAGCCGATGCTATGGGCGCGGGTGGTGCGGATATCGACCAAGAGGGATGTCAGTAGCAATTACCAATCCATCGTGCGACAGTAGCTAAGAAGCCGGGATGAATATTCATAAAGGAAGAGGAGGAGGTCGAGGGAAGAAGGAACGACGAGCAAGCTGAGTGCCAGAAAGAGAAAGAGAGGCGATGGCGCGGTATCTACTATGTATGAACCATCCCGCCTCCTCCCCTCCGGATCACCCGTTCGCCATCCGATTCTCTTCCGCATCAGCCCTTATATTCCATACCGGGGATAGGGCTGCTCTTCACTCTCTCATCCCGACTTATTGATTCCCTTATTAGAAGACATGAATTAAGAGCGCTCACGTGTTTTACGTTCCGCATTTACATAGTTGGAGAAGGAGTCAAAAGAAGGGGTGGCAATGCCACTTATGCCATTACTATGCACCACTAAACCATTAGTTTACGAACTGCTGTACTATAATAGTTGTCCATATAATATATAGACTAACAAGTCAAGAGCAAGTGCAGTTCATTTTCCATTACTTACACCTAAAACCAAGTTCCTTGAGAGTGATATATTTTCAATTACCACGAGTTTCGTTTTTCTTTCTCTTTCCTTTGATTATTAATTTTATCAAGTTGGACATAACAATTGTCATCCTTCTCCATCCCTCGGGTGCGTGTATGGACGCACCAACCTCGTGAGTATGGACGTAAAATCAAGAAATAATCAATTTTCACCCTGGATGACGATTTAATGTAGGGACCATATTTTGATGCGTGAAAATTTAACTCAATTTGATTATATTTTGATTACTTTGAAAGCTGTTTGTATAAAAAATATCAAGAAAATCTCTTTGCATGCAAATTTTAAAAGCGCCTAAAATCAAAAGTTTTCGAATTATTGGAATACAAAAATATTCACGTATTCTGCAAGGTAAAAAAAGTAAGTGTTTAAATGGCATAAATGTGGAATGAAAGTATTTTTTTGGAGCTCCGTTCCGATTTTCGATTTTGGGACGATTACAATACTCCCATTCAATTTGTAAACATGGAAGCGAAAAAGGAGTTTACTCAAGTTGGCTTGTTGTGGAGTTTTCCTTTTCTTCCGGGTACTTAGTTTCCACGCTATAAGGTCGGTTCTCGGGTAAGTGGGAAGTATAGATTATGAAAGAACGTCCGACTCTCTCTCTCACCCCAAGAATGTCCAAATGTAAACACCGCGACCAAAACTAATAACATTCTTGAATGGTTTAAAACGCCTCAATTCGGGGACAAAGACCAGCTCCAGTTCCCCGCCAATCCAGATGCCTTCAAGCAAACTCGATTGACCCAGTCATTACGATCTCGGTACATGTGCTATAGCCAAATAACCGTTTCTGTATGAACCAAGACAAATCCGAAGTCGGGCCACTCACTAGTCAAGTGTTTTCAACCCCTCCCTCGTTAACACAGCTAGACTGTTGATTACTTGGCCGACTTTTAACTCATCAGACTGTTTTCACAAGGTAAGGGACGTTAGGCCGAGGAAGGGAGGACACCTATTATTACGAAACAGCAGCAGTGGATGATACTCGGTACTCGGTATTGCGATACGAGAGGATGGGGACAAAAGTAAGGAGAGTTTGGGACTTACAGATGCAGCCCTGCGGGGAGCTCGAAGAATCTCTTCAATTCCAGTAATGCCATGGCTCGATGGCATAGGGGCGGATCGCACGAACTATAGTGGAACGGGGCGAAGTGGAATGTGGGAGGGTTGTTCTGTTTCTGGGAGCTTGAAAAGAAAAACGTGAAAAGGAAGGAGAAGAAACAGAAGTGGAAAAAACTCCGACCCAAAAGCAATTGGATGGGACAGATAAAAAATAAACGCAGCTGACAATAAACAAATAAAACCCGCTATAGCCTGGGAAGATAGCGCAGATAAAGCCAATTCCTATAAAAGCTCCCCGTTGACTTGGCTGATAGGCCAAAATAGGCAACAAGTATTTGCTGATCTCTATCTCTCTATTTTGTGATGCGGCCGTTTTTTTGCGCTCTGAGCATGATGTGCTGCTTCGATGGCCGATATTTTCTTTAATTCTGGCGCAAGCTGAATTTTTTACAGGCAAAACAGATAATCTCAAGAAAAAAAAAAATTTGTATGAAGTTGAAGCAAAAGCCTGTTTATTCGTTGCACCTGAGATCACTTGATTGAGAAATCAACCGAAAGATCTTTGATGTAATCATTCTGTTGAAGATGCTACAACATAATATATGAGAATACTGCGAGCTATGTACGTACGCAAGGACCTCAGCCATGAAAGGTACTCTGGCAAATTAACTATAAAAGTTCACTAAATCTTTCATGATGAACCAAACAATTTTCGCGGTGTAAAACATCATGCATGGTGGCTGGTGGAGAATCGCATACAATATTCTTATGAAAGGAAGGCATAGATATCCATATAGACTAGAACTAACGTTTTTGTAATGCCCATTGTTGAGGGCGTATGAGGATGGGGTTATTGGAGGAAATCTCCAGACTGAGGGGGGTCAGGTTCCACTATTCTCACTCCCCCAGGCGCATTTTTCAGATCACCAATTTCCTTTCGCTCGTCTCCCATTTTGAGTTAGAGAACGAAAGAAGACGAGACTCGTCTTCCTTCGCACCAACACCAAGTACACTGTGTAACAGCTCACCTCGCCCCCTACACTCGTCATCTTGAGCCCCTCACGATGAAATTTATCTGCTGTCGTGAAATGATAGCCATCCATAACTTGACGATACATTCCCTTCATCCTATATTAATGGTGAGTCTTCATCTGTCCCTTCAACTCCCGCCGGGTTATTATACCTAGTAGTATCCTACCTTTGCTCTTGCTACTTTCTCTCTTTCACTCCTGCACGTTTCTATTGAATCATCTCTCACAGTCCAAATGATTAATGGCGACCACCCCTACGACTCAGTCTTCCATTCCTCCCAATCTTGTTTTGAAGAAAATTTTCACTTATCGCCCCACAGCTACCGCCTTCCCCAGCCCAGGAATAATATATACCTGATATCCGTGATAGAGCTCCCGACCGAGAGCGCTGGGGTCTTTTTTCCGACTCACATGAATAACTCTCGACTGATTAGGATTTCGGTGATTCGATTCCATAAATTATTTCTCTCCAGAGAACATTAGGATAAAGGTACCATGGAATTCTCGATTCAGCGCTATTTCTCAAATGGCACGATTCAATCTGAGTGATACATCTCTTTCCCTGTTTCGATTACACCAGCTATGCGCTCGGCTGGCCTGAAGGAAGAAACAATCTATTTTGTTGAAGTTAAGCCAATTTTTTCTCAATTTATGTTTCCTCATGACAGCATGCATGTACCAGAACTTCGCGAAGTCTGCCAGATCATTGGAAAGCTTATTAAATGGGCAAGTTTACCTGAAACTCCACAACTTCCTGAATCGAAGTTAGCGCAACAGTATTTTTGAGAAACAAAAATTTTTCAATTCGATTTTTGCTGTTTCAAATGCAACTACAGTACCTACATAGAAGTTGGGGTTCGACCATTAAGGTACACAAAGCCTATAGGAAATTTAGCTCTGATTGCTCAAATGTACTCAAAAGATAAGAAAATGTTGTTTTGATCGCAAGAAATATGGGTTTTTATGAAGTAAAGCACGGTTTTTTGAAAACCCAGTTAAAAAATCAAAGCTTGGGCACGAGTTGAGATAGACAAATGTGGTTGGCAGGTTTTTGTTCCATTTTTGGTCCTGTTTTTCAGGAATTCTTTCTTTACATCAAGTTCGGGACACCATGTATACATCTTCAGGAAATTGGAATCAACCTCTCAAACTACTTGCAAGAAAAGCCGCGTTAGACGGTTCAAGTATCTATCGTGAGAATTTTCACTCCTCTTCCTAGCAGCGAAAGTTCCTGGAAATGGGAAGTAAAACAAGCAAGGTAAACTCTTTCAAGTTCGGTTGCCCTTCAGAGACCTCCGGAACAAGAAATTTTACAGTTTATTTATTTATTTATTTATTTATTACTTCACTACGAGCAAATGCTCAATGTACAGTGGAAAAGAAAAATCAGACATCCGAAATTTATACAGAAAATAATGATAGAAATATTAACTCACAGTTCGGTCAAGCACTAAAACACAAGAATGGTTGCAGTGGCAATAGAGAGAAAAAGAAATACAAAAAAAAATAAAATAAAATCAAACGAACAAAGAAAAGATGAACTGGGGTACCTCACCCGACAGAGCCGAATTTATTACAGGCAAAAACAGCCTTGATAGTGGAAGTGGGGTTATTGAATATGTCTATTTCAGGAAATGAATTGAGGAGGGAGTTGAACTGTCGTGGAAGGCGATACAGGGGACGATTGTACAAGTAGTTTGTGGGGGCGAATGGTACATGGAAAAGTGGAGTGTGGCGAGAGGGGTAGGAAGGTACATGAAGGGAAATGCTGGATAACAAAAAAGGGCAATTAATGCGACCGGTGACAAGCTTTTGGAAGAACACAGTGTCCACCATCTGTCTCCTTGTTTCCAGACTGAGAATCCCAGCCTCGGACTCAGGATGGGCAAAACCTGGATTCCCTCCCTTGTACGCAAGATACTTGACGAATCTACGTTGAATGCGTTCGAGTTCATACTTGTGAACCTCATAGTAAGGCGTCCATACGACCGTCGCATATTCCATTATTGGGCGTACAAGGGTGGAGTAGAGGAGGGTAATGGCTGGAGTACTGTGGAACTCTCTAGTGTTTCTTTTCAGAAAACCCAGCGCACGCATCGCACGACCAGCGACCAACCCCACGTGCTCGATAAATGTCAGCTGACTGTCAAACAGGACCCCAAGATCGCGAGCAGAATCCTTACGCTGCAGTAACTGATCGCCAATTACGTACGGATATATAGTGGGGGTTTTCGTCCTAGAAAAGGTCATGACGAAACATTTAGAAAAATTAAGAGCAAAACTGTTGTTGGTGCACCATTGAAGCAGGACGTCAAGATTTAATTGGAGGTTCAAGGCGTCCTCCTCGCCTCGAACAATAGAAAAAATTTTCAGGTCATCGGCATAGAGTAGGAACTTTATTCCGGAGAACTCTGATGAAATAGTGTTCATCAAGAGGATGAAGAGTAAAGGGCCGAGATGAGAACCCTGCGGGACTCCAGAAGACGCACGGAAGGAAGCCGATGTGACACCATTCATGCGCACCCGCATTGTACGTCCCTGGAGGTAGTCCGTTAACCAGGAAAGGAAGACGCCATGAATCCCCACAGCACCTAAGACAGCAAAAATGTGCTTATGGGAGAGTTTGTCGAAGGCTTTAGCAAAATCAGTGGAAATGGAGTCAACTTGGAAGCCTTCTTCGAACGAATCCAATACATACTCCTGAAAGGAGAGGAGATTAGTTATCGTGGATCTGCCTGGGACAAATCCGTGCTGCTCAGGGGCTATAATTGGGTACAAATTTGAACAGTTGAATTTGACAGTTGAAAGACTGATTATAAATGCTAGTTTAATTGTTACACCGTTCTTACAAACGCATTGAATAAAAACTCAAGAATGAGAGCAGAAATTGTCTGTCTACTCCTCTATTTAAGTAGTGCAATTGTAGAAAGATTTCGGTAGTTAGACCAACGGTTTCGATGATGGTTTAACTACCGTAAACGGTCTACTATTTGTACTACCTAAATAGTGGAATCTGTTCTTTTTTTTTTTTTTTTTTTGGAATTATGGGGTTCCACAATTTTTCCGCGAATGAGTTAGTTTCTATTATTTTGTTATAAACATGCAAGTGATGTTTTGAAAATGAGTTGAAAAAGTTTTCTTCGATTTAATGGCATAGTAGGTATGTAACTGGCTTCGTTTTAAATATTACCCTAGGACCAAATAGGACACTAAGAAAAGTATTGCACACATATTGGATGATAGAGACGATTCCCAATGCCTAGATAAAATTATTTCCCTCGAGGCGTTTAACGATAATCCATTTTTAATGTTTGCCGAGCGTATTCCCCGTGAAGTTACTTCCGAGTTACCGGAACTTGGGGGCATTTTATTTCGGTTGTTTTCACTTCCTGTTTCGGGTCGGTCACTAGGGAGCGACATTCTACTGTATCATCCCTGTCTCCATTCCGGTAAAACTTTAAAAAAAATCTCATATTATTCCAACCAGCTTGCGCACAGTGCATGAATGGGTTTTTAACATTTGAGAAGTTGTGCCTGCTCGTTTTGCGAAGTTGGGGACGATTTTTAGCGGTTGCGATTTTTATTTGTCTCCGAGTTCCCCTTTGGGATTGTGAAGTAGAGCGAGCCTTTTGAAGCTTATGAATCAAAACAGATTTTTGTGGTACGAATGAACTTGCTCAAGTATTATAGATATCTATTCAATCATTAAATTTTGTCTTGAACGGGTTGTAATACCAGTTGTAGCTTGCGGGGGGTTTGACTAACGACATAGCCTTGGACAATAAGCCAATTATTGGCGTTCCTTCGGAGTAAGCTATCACTCGTGAGGTTTGGTTATTATCAGAATAGACCCTTTGTCATTTCAGGCAACAAGAGATAATTTCACCAATTTCTTGAGCTAACAGTCAAAACATGTTAGATGCCGGCTGGTAACGTTAAGCGAACAATGTTTTGGTCTTGACGAAAGCAAATTTGATTTTCTACTAACTTCATCCCAACCTAGAAAAATTTGAAAAATAACTATTGGTGGCATAAGTGGATATAAAAAAATTGTGGATTGTGCGAGATGAAAACATGTTCCAGTTTGTTATACGTTGAATTGCCCAAAATATTGTGCCTTGTTCGGCGTGCGCTTGTGAATTTCATGCTCTTTCAATGTTGACTTGAAGAACGCATATAATAATGTTACTATTCATGTGTCGTTGCTATAAATTTTAACATAGTGACATGATGCGTCGTCTCCCGTCTTTCAAAGAGAATGGCAAAACGAGAAAGAGGATGGCGGATTCGCTCAACTTTTCACGGCTTATTGATCCAGGAGCTTCTTTTCCCTGAGCGCCCGTATTCAAATTTTCTTCCCTTTCTAGTAGGATAGGTTAACACCCTGATGTTGAATAAACAGAGGAAAAGTAAATATTCATCAGCTCTGTTCTTTGTAATCAAGAAAAATAGAGGCGGATACCGCTGGTTAGATTATTCACGGAGGAGATGGCCGAGACTTCATTTCACATTTCCTAACTTACCGACACCGAGTTTTCCTTTTCGAGCGATACAAACGAGAACTGGTGGTAGCCAGGATGACACATTCAGTTGCGCCTAAAGCTCACAATGTGCCTAATCTCTGCCAATTTTTGAACATTGTTGGAATATACATAATATTTATAATATAAATAATATTTTAATATAATATATATAATATTGTTAGTGACATCAGTGGAAAATCGAAGGAGCATTAATTTACCAATTTGATTGATATTTATTTTTGCTGATTTTCAACATGAGATGACTTGATACTGAATTTTCAACAATTTCAAAGCCCGATGTGAAGCGCTGTAAGTTTATGTTGAAACGTACGCCGTTAGATTTTTTGAGGGGGTTGAAACGTTGTTTTCAGATCGATCCAACCCGGAATGTTGTATCAAATATTTCACAAACGTTATAGTCCATTTGGATTCAGCATCATTGAAAACATGGGAAATCGAAATTCTATTTTTAGGAGCCTAACCTTCTTTTTCCATTGCCAAATAGGGTAAAATTGCAGATCTTTTCGTCGAATGATTTTCATTGCGTTCGTCGTATAATTATTATTCTGTTGAAGTATCCAGGATATGAATATTTTCTCATGCATCCTTTACAGAAAATTTCCAGGGCTTCCCTAGGAGGGATTGTTGAATCGTTACAAAAAATCGACGATTTTAACCCTATTTTCCATTTTACCGGTGGTTAAGTGCTCACCAAGTCATGATGTGGATTTTTCATCAAAATAAGAGAATCAGTATTAGTCAGGTTCGCCAGAGCCGTAACCCTTGCCAGAAAATAAAACGTTTCATAATCTCAAGCACGAGAAGAGCGCACCCATGGCAGAATGTCAAGGATGAGTATCGATCGCGTATTATTCTCTCACTCGGGATGGGATGCGAGACGACGCAAACGAATAGGAAAATATCGCAAGGACGACAGGAAGTGGAGGAGAGCACGGTTAGGAGGAAAGCTAGGAAGGTTTGAGGGTGTCGCGCGAGGTTCAGAGGAGGAAAAGGGTAAAAGACAACAGAGAGCGAGTTATAGGGGCTCAATCAATATGCAAGTTGGAAGGATAGGAAACGAAGACGAGAGAGAGAGAGTTCGTCGGTCGGGAGTCAAAAGCAAAAGGGCTGCCTGCCTGCCTGCCTGCCAGATGATGGCGAAGCATCCGAATAGATGGAGAGCGAGAGAAACGGGTGGGAGGCGGGCGCATAGGCAGAACAATCAGATCGACTCGATAAACTCACGAATGTGTGCGTTGCAATTGTTCGAGTGTGCTCCAGGAGAGGATGTACAAACCGGGTAAGGTATGCGTGTGCAGGTTATGTAGAATGTTTGGTGGTGATGGCGGTGGTGGGGGATCAATCAGGAGAGAAGAGGACAGGACGACGGGCTTCTGTCTAATTTCGCGCAGCCTTCGCCTGTAAGCCCAACTTTTAACCCACCCTGAGCAAACTTGCTACAACGTATTCCCCGTTCTCTTCCACTGGAGATCGTTTTACACGACCAGTGCGACAAAGTCCGACAACAATAATACTGGAAGTTCCAGATGAGCGCGAATTTGTTGGCGCTGTGCAGGATTCATCAAACGAGAAATCCAGGAAACCCTCGATTTTGAGACCGAGACTATACAACCTTTATCGAACGGGTTAAGCTCGAGGATGGATTAAGCTGCGCTCACGCCAAAGCATCGAGGGCCTCGAAACTATAATAGCGTTGAGAGCGTTGACTTATTAGGTGGCTATTCACGGGCGGGATTTCCGACTGTTTGATGATAATGCACTGTACTCGCAAAAAAATCTTTAAACCCCAACTCCGTTCGGAAATTTTCATGGTTTACGTTTCAAAGGGTGCAGAATCCGAATTGCAATTGAAAACCAATGGTGCATTGGTAAAAAACAAATCGTCTATATTTTGGAGCGTAAATGTTTGGCACAATTTGATCATATTTTAACTTCATTTGAGGCAGTTTAGGTCAAAAATATCAACAAAGTCACGATGCAAATCTCGCCCAAAATCAAAATACGTTGAGTAACCGGCACAATCAGCCTATAGGCTATAGTATTCTATTCTATAGTATTCTGCAAGCTTAAACATAAATTTAAGGACCAAGATCGCTCAAATCGGTTCATTTTTTGCCAGGAAAGGGAAAATAAACACTTAATGTGCTAATATACCTATGTGAAGAACAGTAAATTTATTTGAACCAAAATTTAAACATAGTGGAAAACGAATTTAGTGGCTCTCGTACTTTTCTAGTTATTAAGAATTGTAGACATTTAAAAAAACTCAAAAATGTCTAATTAAAACTGCCAAAAATCCTAAACGGTTGAAGCTACCGCCGTGGCAATGGAATTCGATTCAGCATCAAAAAATCTATAGAAAATGATATTTCACAGGCCTAAGTTGCACATTTTCTGAAAAGTACAAATTTTCTCACACTTCAAGAGCTGTTTTACTGACCTTAAAATTGAGGTAGGGTTATGAAGAGACGTTAGGACCAACTAGCTACGGAACCTGATTTTTGGTGAAAATTTCAGAAATTTACGACAACTTCTGCCTTCTGAAAACCGCGGACGGCGGACAGCCGACGGCGTACGGCGGACGGACAAAAAATGTTTATTGCAAATTCGGGTTCTACACCCCTTAAAATGTAAACCAACATATTTTCGGGGGGTGTCAAAAAAATTTTCCTGACCGATTACAAAGGTTCATTTTTTAAGAAAAATTAACCAAAACATTGCAGATTCCGTTTCAGAGGGTGTTCAATTTTTTTTCCTGACCGATCACAACAGTTCATTTCTTGAGAAAAATGAACAAAAAATTCTGGAAGTTGGGGGAGAAACTAGTTCTTTGCATTCCGAAATGCTGCTTATCGCTGACAGTACTTCGTGCAAAAACCGTCCGACGCTTTCATGGCTCACATCTGTATCCGGCTTTTTGATTTCTATGTTGTAAACATGGGAGTTCTCATTTAACCATTCAATAGCCCATTATTTTTACTTTGAACTTTGATAAAAGCTGAAAACCAAACATAGTTGTCGTTGGTCGAGTGAAATATGAAAAGTGAACCGAACACCACAACAAATAAGCAACTCAGTGGAACGATATTCTTGCAATGAATTCGATCGGCCTCGGGCATAAATTGTATTCTGCGGAACCAGATACATCGGATTATCAAATCAAAATGACACACGCGAGAGTTCCCTTGTCGGGGTGGGGGCTGTTGCTGTGTGAGTCGAACGTCTTGCCGCCTTGAACAAGCCTTGTGAACACTGAAATATCGGCCCGAGGTGTGGGGTGGGACACAGCTGATAGGATCTTGACAAATTCTTGCGTGGGTTTAGGAGAAGGTAATATAGTGATTAATAGCTCCAGTGAGCTTTCCCGGACAACCCGCCTCGATAAAGAAAGACAAACCGACAACCCACAATTATGCTTGGCTTCTCTTGCCAACTTCGTCCCTTTCTGCCATGGATTTTCTATCTCGTTCCTCTCTTTCTCATTCTTGACACCACTGCTCTCTACAGTTGGAGCACGTTTTTCCCGACGTCTCGAATACTTGTCACGATAGCTTATCGTTGAACGTTTCCAAAAAGGATCAGGGTTTTCGCATTGAGGAATCTCTCATACTCTCAAGCTAGTCCGCTTGACCCTTACCGATAAATGAATTTATAATTTGGTTAATTTTTCTTAAGAAATGGATCTTTGTAATCGGTCAGGGAAAAAATGTTTTTAGTATCCTGAAAATTTTTTGGTTTACGTTTCGAAGGGTGTAGAATCCAAATCTGCAATAAAAAGTTTTTGTCCGTCTGCCGTCCTCCGTTCGGGGTTTTTCAGGGGGAAGGGGTAATCGAAATTTTTTGACATTTTCGCCAAAAATCAAGTTCCGTATCTAGTTGGTCCTAGTGTCTCGACAGAACCCTACCATAATTTTAAGGCCAGTAAAACAGCTGTTGAAGTGAAGAAAAATTCGTGCTTTCCAGGAAAAGTGCGATATACGCGCATGTGTGGCATAATTTTCTATAGATTTTTCTATGCTAAATCGAATGAGACCATCACCACGCCGGTAGCTACAACCGTTTAGGATTTATTGCAGTTTTAGTGAGACATTTTTGAGTTTTTAAAAATTTCCCCAATTCTTAATTACTCAAAAATTACTAGAGCCACAAAATTCGTTTTCCACTTGTTGGAATCCCCACAAAAACTTCTGTCCTCCGGACACCTTCAATTTAAAGAATTTGGCCGTATTACACAAATCAGCAAGGACCCCTACCCTGGCCTCCTTTATACCCCAGTCATGGCGTTGTCCCTTGTCTCTGGGGTGAGAGGAGGTGGTGGGGATGTTTTCGGTCACGTGGTTCATCCTTTGGATTTTTAGTCTACGGCGAAACATATATATTTGCCTCATGACGGCGAATTCTTGGCAAAAATGTAATTAATTGGTTTTTGGGTAGGCCCGAACGAGCTGAAAAAGAAACGAATTGGGTCACCCTCGTTAACCTTGCGGGTTAAAATAAAAAACCGAGGGGGAGCCCATATAACCTCCGTTTCCTCTACCTTAATGTACTTACGGGCGCATGTTAATCTGTCGTTTGGCCTTTAAGATCAATCATCCAAGTGCAAGGGGCTGCTAGAGTTCACCATCCTGCCGTTAACAAGGGATCGGTGGCCGTTGGAGGCCCTTCTGTAGTTGACGTTAAAAGATGGATGGCCGACTGTAATTAAATACAAATACATAATACGTGAAGTCTATAAGATTTCGGACTTTGCGAGGAAAAAAAATATTTTCGAGCTTCCCAATTCGAAATTTATTTGGTAATACTCGCGGAACTGCGTTGGTCAAGTATCAATTTGATAACGTACCTACCAAACTACCATGTTACTATAAACAAGCTAAATGCTCACGCGTTCATATCCGTCATGCCTTAGAATTTTGGGTCGAGTGATGTCATCATGCATCCGGGGGTGAAAAAAATCTCCTTTGCGCCCGTAGAAAAATACGGTTGCTAACATGAACATGTAAAGGCAATAGATAGTAGATAAGCTAAGACACGAAGCCTCTTTGGGCCCCCTATGAATTTTTGATCAGATTGAATTGCCAATTTTAGCGCATGAAAAGAATCGTAGAAAAAACTATTTAAACTCAAGGTGAGGTAATTGGATGGTTTTTCAATTCGTATATAACTAGCTGTACCAGCCCGGCGTTGCCCGTGTCAAAAAAACCGTGATTAATTAATTAATTAGGTAGACTGTCTCTCTCTCTCTCTTCCCCCCCCCCCCCACACACACGCACACAACATTCCCCGTTGATAAAAAGAAACAATCTGTTAAAAAATTAGTTTAAATGAAAACAGGTCATTTTTTTAAATTAAAAAAAAAAATTAATTTTTCTAATTCAAAAATCGAAAATCGGGCTTCGAGGTCTGGTGGCCAGCCCCTTTGTGCTTCCGTGTAAAAAAATCCAGGTCCCTGCGTGCGATAGATTTGGCTGGAGAGCTCGGTCAGACAGACAGACACATTACACTTACTTTTATTATTAATTATAGATGAAGTATTCAATATTATGCTACCATCATTTTCTGATAATGTCTGTCCGATCAGGCTAGTCCCTACAGTCACTGAGTAGTAACTAACGAAGCCAAGCATTCACCCAATCACCTGGCCAGAAAATTTGGCGTCAGTAGTTACTGGTAGTAATCATTCTGTAGAAATGCGTACAAGATTAATCATACGAGAAGCTTCCAACAATCACATTGGAAAAACGGTCATTAAATGAACCATTATTCAACTGGTGGGTAAAAAGGTTCATGGAAATTGTTTCACAGTTTTACCTCGAAATCTGGTGTGGGAAAAATTTGGCTGGATCCTGCAGACATTAAGGAGACAAACACGATCCGAACAACTCGAGTATTCCAACAATGAATACCAAAAAAGCTGAGGCGAAAAGTTTTGCGCGGCGCTGTGGCTGGGTCGAGCTGGAAGCTCTACAGGTTTAGCATATACCAGCTCATCTGGCGTTGCGAGTACTAAGCCATAAAGTAAATAATATTGTCGTACGTATTCAGCTTTTATTCTACCTCCAGCACACTTTTCTTTAATTTCCGAAAGCCTTTCAGAGTGTTTACATCTTTCCTAATATCTAAAACTATCGATATAAACCCACTGAAGCCCCAATTCTAAAACCCCCGCAAACATAACTGACTTGCGATGGAGTCAAAACCAATCTCCATTCTTGACGTATGTAAAAAATTATTGGGTATACAATTATGTTAGACGATATATGCAGATTATCCCTTGAAATGTTATGAATTATGTTGTCTGTTTGGTTAATCTATAAAACTTTTGATTTGGAACAGTAGTCATTGCTCAAATAACAGGGAAGGGGCTTTGAGCGGCGCCGCTTGAAGATATTACATACAGTCACCAATTATAATAAAAAGCGCTGCGAATCCTGCACAGTAGTTAATGGTTACAGTATAGATGGAAGTATTCAAATCGTTCAAAAATGTTAATAACTGAAAAATTTTGGAAAGGATTATTATACCAATGTTCCCGATCAGGAAAGACATCCGAATCGAAACGTTGTGAAAGATGGCCCAGGACAGATATTTCAGCAGGTCGGGGCGACCGAACGTAAAGATTAAAACTGGCGAGGTCGTATATTATGTATTTACGGTCAATTTCTTTTACTTATATTTGGTCGGGGTTTCCCCCCGTTGTTCGAACGGGGTCTGAAGGAGATAAATCCAGATGAACGGGACGTTATAAATTCTAATGAAGGGAACCTTTAGCCCGATGGGTCCATCTCTTATCTGCCGAGATGAATTGACAGACCTCTGATGGGGTGAAGCCATCAGCAACCGAATTCCCCGCCAATGCCTCGTTCCTCTTTCTCCTCGTATCTTTCAACTTTTGTGTCCCTCTCTCTCCTTCACATGCATGTTCTACCCCCTTCCCACTCTCAGTTCGGGCGCTTCGCACATTTTGACTCACTCTCTACCTCACCAAGTCAGCTTTTATTATGATCCATTGCTTTTCTACGGGAGCACATATTCGAAGGGATGTAAGTTCATTATTCAAATTATCGTTCTCCGTCAGTGCGAAGGGGTTCCAGGGGAAATACGTGCGAGAAAAGAGGGCCGAAAAATTAATGTGCACACTTTCAAGTCAGCGATTTTCAAATCCCCCCCCCCCAACACTTCTGTAGTGGAGTTTCACTGTACGAAGAAAGACGATCAATCCGTGGAACATTCGGTCGGTCGCCCACCTCTGTTTGATGGTGTAAATGTGGTGGCATTGGTGAAAAAGACCTTTAAATAATTCCTAATTTGGAGGATAGAGGTCGTTAGCCTCCGTTATTTACGGTGGGATCAGGAACCAGGAGCCCCAACATACCTCTCATCCGGATTTTGGACCGGTTCCTTGGGTTGGGGTTTCTGCCTCACCCACAAGGACAGAGGTTAATGATCACCCATCCTAGCTCGAGAAGACACCTAACCCTCGATACCACATCCGGGGGATAACTATCTCGTCTTTGCCATCCTGCCACAGCAAGAGTATAACTTTACAAATAATGATTTAAAATCATGCTAAAAGTTCATCCATCGATCATGATCTTTAGAAGGCTGAACAGGTGGATAAGTAGTCACGTGTAAATCAATCACTCGATATTAATGCAGGTGCGACTACTCGGAGTAACATTACGCGTTTGCTAGTGATGAATTGTTCAAGTCCGGTTGCCAAAAATCGTTTCACTGCGCCCTGCTCAGAAAAGCAGGAATTTTATCCTAACGAAACAGATGGGGTTCAATTGAAACCGAAGAGTTCGATCTCCATCACGAGGCGATCGGAGGCAAAGCGATGCGTGCCGGCGTCACTGAACCTTGTGAAAAATAAATTGGCTCCTAAAGAGGAAACATTCATTCTGGCCAATATCCTGGAGATCGATCGCTCACCGCTAGTCCCTCTAGTCGACCTCGTCTCTGATATTGACCTGATCCTCTCTTTTTCCCTTATGTGCTCCTGCCACGCACTTATGAACTATACTCCATCATTTCACTCGTCGAAAGGCACACTCTAGTGATGGCGGAATCCCCACATGATATCAACTGGCCAAGTTTTTTTTTCTTATTGAAAAATCACTGACGCGTATCCTATCACCTAGGAACAAATTATATGTTTTTGCGACAAATACTTATGTTTTGAATAGAACTTCTCACACTGTAAGACAGACAGAGCCCCGATTTCAACCTTAGTGCTACTAACTTACTCCTGAGAGCGTATAGTTCTCGTTATAGTTATAGACATATCTTATCTGAAAGTACTCCAGCGCACAAACGCATATTATTAGAAAGATTAATTTACCACTAATTTTATCGAGATGGTGTAGAGCGTTAGTGTCATAGAAGAGACAAGGGAAATGTGGTGGCTTCTTCTCAGGGATTACTAGTTGGTTGAAGCGTTTAAAAGGAGCTTGAAAAAAAAGGCTGTGTGTCTAGAATTGGTAAACAAAAAATATTAATTAATATCATGAATTTCCAGCGTCCACCAAGTTCACTAACTTGCTTGTCCTTCGATTTCAGCTAGAAAACTTTTTTGTTTTATTTAATGGTTTGGGGTTGAATTTGTTTGGGTTTTTTCAAGGCCCATCAAATAATCATGTATAAGTTTTACAAAGTATCAGAACCGAATAGTTGCTCAAGTGAATAGTGGAATACAATATAAAGTTGTTGAGCGCACAGAATCCACAATGGCATCAAAAACTTTGATGTTGCATTATTAACTCAACACACAAAACTCATTCACAACATCGTAGTTCGTGCCTGCAATCGTAATTTATTCGGAATTCATTCGGCAGAACTCGACATCAATCGCAGTAATGGCGAGCTGTTCCGTTCGCTCACAAGTCGTTAACTTTCAGATCCGGTCAAAGCTCACGGAAAACCACGAGAGTTTTCTAATTCCCGTTTATTTATTGGGTTTTCGCGTTGAGATTGATTCTGATACTCCGTTTGTGCTAATGTCATAATTCCAAAGTTAGCCTCGTATTTTTTTATCGCAAGTTCATCATGATAAGGTAATAATTTATTATACCAGCGAAAACAAGAATTGAACTCGAGGTCACGCGACGAGGCCCATGCTGTCTTACCCCAGTAATATCAAGGTCTGTATTCATTATTGAGGCTTAATAATAACGGTAGGCTGTACGGGTGTTCAACAAAGAAGTTGTAACATTGATGTTTTTGTTTTGTATGTTGTTTTCTGAATGCCTGCAACTGTAAGGGAGTGTTGACTGCTGCTACAAATTTGGGCCCATTTTCAGAAATGAACCGGGATCCTGGATCATTATAAAGGGTGTGATTAAAAATTTCAACATTCATTGAAGTGTTCGATTGCCCAAATGTATCGTCAAAAACGTTGCACTAGCTAAAAATTTACCCAACTCCTATCATAACTTTATTGTGACTGTACAGCGCGGAATTTCAATTTCGAATTCTTTTTCATTTTTCTTTCGATTCATTTATCGTTTTCGTTTTCTTGTCAATTCCTTTCCGTTCTCATTTTCTATTTCAATTTCGATTTCATTTTCGTTTTCATTTTTTGTTTTCAATTTCGTTTTCGTTTTCATTTTTGCTTTCATTTTTTTCATTTATTTTTGACCATGTTTACATTTTGTTATTCAATTATACATTAGCAAAGCCTTTGTACATAAATGCTCAATCCTAGTAGCCTCCACGAAAGTCAATATACAATATACTTGCTTCTGAAAATTGCGTAGATTCTGAAATATGAAGAATCTGTGTTATCTATACCTCCCTTGGTATTGTCAAGGTTCCGTTGCTGGGAGAAGAAAGTTATTGAGAACCGAAACATCGCGCATTTCCATCACACAAGGGCTCAAGGACAAAGCTAATCTCCCTACGTTTTCCCGGTATCTTTTCAAAACATAGGGTATCGGTAATGTAATTGGCGATTTTTTCTCTGCCCTAAGGCATCAAAACCTGATGTTCTACCCCAACAAATTGATTCGATTCACTGGTGCGTTTGTGCGAGGAGGGTTAAGTCCCTCCAATTACACCCTTCACATGCCAACAGAATTTTTGTTTATTGAAGAATACCATTGGATTCAACCCTAGTTTCCAATCGTCGGTTTCTGACTGCCGATGATTTTTCAAATTCAAGTCAGTCCATCTGGGTTCCGTTGAATTTCGATGGTTATACCAAGGTCAGAAAAAGAGTTTTAATCAACCCCTGAAAATTTGTCGGTTTACGTTCTAAGGGAGCATCTAAATCTGCAATAAACATTCTCTGTCTGGGGTTTTCAGGAGGAAGGAATTTTCGCAGATTTCGAAATTTCGTATAAATTATCTTAACATCTTGACGGAACCCTATCATAATTTTAAGGATAGTAAAACAGTGGGAGAAAGTTCGTGATTTTCGGGAAATCGCAAATCGGCATGTGAGGTATCATTTTCTATAGATTTTTTAAATGCTGAATCGAATGAGACTATTGCCACGGCGGTAGCTTCAACCATTTAGGATTTATTGCAATTTAGTGAGACATTTTTGGGTTTTTAAACATTTCCCCAATTCTTAATAAATTGAAAACTACCAGAGCCACAAAATTCGTTTTCCACTCGTTGGGATCCCCACAAAAATTTCTGTCCTGCCAATGTCTTTAGCTTAAAGATTTTTGGTCGTATTACACTAATCAGCTAAACAAAAATTGGAAAAATTTGGGAATTCGGCCTTAGTTCTTTAATACGGTTGATTGATCTACTTAAGACTACTAGCTTATTACGCCAACAAGGTGACGCACTCACACTAGACCAGTTGTGCTTGGCAACATGAGAGAGAGTTATATTATATGATATCATATTACATTATATGATATTATATGATTTTATATATATTATATGATATTATCATAAGGTTTTTCTTTGCATTCGATAAATGAACCCCCGTGCAGAATTTGCAGAGTTCTTTGGATACGCAGAAAAATAATGTGCATTATGCCACTGATCTACTTAGCATTTTTTCTTAGTTTGTTTCAACAGCATACCAGTGTTATTACAGCAAACACTTTAAATACGAAAGTACGTTGGGCCATCCCTGCACCACAAACGCTCAAATCTGTGAAAGTGTTTCGTTTTTCCCAAAGTTATCTAAAAATAGTCGTAAAATATTGGAGGCAAATTAGTAGGAAGTTTTGGACAATATTTAAAATTCCATCTGAGGACATTTTTATGACAAAATCGACATGAATGTAAAACATTACCTAGGTACCTAAAAAATGTACACATGATAAAAAACGAACTCAACATTAACAAATAGAGTGATAGGATATACATGCATATTATCGAGTGTCTCAATTCCGTTGGGGCGTGGCCTGTGTGAATAATTTGAATCTTGGATTTTTCGATTGCTCGTTCATCGCTCGGAATAAATGGGATTATCTGTTGCCTGTGAAAGTTTCTTGCCGTTTTCAGATATTTTTATTTCCTCTCTGGCACGTGTAGGTATTCTACTCTGAAACAATGGAATGTATTTGTAAATAAGGGGTTTCGATCAGATACCACCAAATTGCTTTTCTAGTGACTATTAACAATCTGTGCTGCTCCATTACTGTACACACACCTTCTTTGGTTTATTAAGCCTGGCCGTGTTCGGAGCTGAGGAACATTCTGAAACAGAGAAAAATTTGGTAATTAACTTTTTAAAATGTTATTCCTCTTCCTCAATTGATATTATTCTTAACTTTCTCTGTTGCCAAGGGGTTAAGACGACTGTCTGCAGAAGGTAACATATTCTATCCTTAAAATGCCTGCTGTTTGTCACTACTTCTTCGGGTTAAAAGCTAATTGTTGGAAGTTCCAATTCATTCTTCTAAGCGCTTACCTACTGCTATTATATATACGTTTTCCTCTAACTTAGCAATAAAATCGCTAAGACTTATGCTACCGAACCAGCAATTGAATTGCTATCGACCAAGGAGGCAGCATGTAAGTAAGTATTGGGAAAAACCTTTTTTGTTGCGTGTTGGTGTTTTGCGGTGAATATTTTGAATTACAGGCTTCGGGAGTGAACTCTTCCTGAAGATGCTCAGGCCACTTGCCGGGAGGGCTTTCAACTGAGGGGTTTCTTCCTCTTGGACTGACGATTCTGCAGACCCAAAATGTTCAACTAAATTAATGAAAAAGTCTATACTGTTTAGATCGATCATTTCCACCGTAAAGAACTTGTAAAAGACTTGAAACAATTGTATCTCATTTCGGAAGGCTCGTTGAAATAACTGATAACCTAAATTCTGGAAAAGTAGGCACCTTACATGCGGTCTTGAGGGGTTGGCGGGCGGAGTAGTCTTTGGTACTGAGCTATCCTGTAAAGAGGGGCCCTATTATAGGTTTGTTTTGCTTATAATTTCAAAAAAATGCTATCAAGTTTTTTTAGGGAACCAAACCATGTTCCTATTTGGAACTTATTCGTTTTTTGCGTGTTTTTGAAGTCGGTTTTATTACTTCCACATTTACGAAGTAAAGTATTGTAATCGTTCTGAAATCGAAAATCGGATCGGAGCTTCAGAACAAACTTTCACTGAACAAGTGCCTGCGTGTCCGTCTGTGTTCATTTAGTAAAATGGCCATGGCGAAAATGAACCGATTTAAGCGTTCGCGGTCTTGGAATCGTTGTTTTACTTTGCAGGATACGTGGCTATTTTTTATAGTCCGACAACTTGACGTATTTTGATTTTAGGCAAGTTTTAAAATTTGCATATAGAGTTTCTTGAATTTTTTGATCCAACCAAACAGCAAACTGCAAAATATAATCTAGCAGTCAAATATAAACAGCCTCTAGTATTCAAAACAGTTGTTGATTGGTTCAGGTATTGTGCAAAAACGCATGGGGTCATCTACAATAGATAACTAGTCACCTACCGGTTGCGTCTCTCCGGTACCCCTGGCTCCAGATCAGGCTCGGCTTTTCAAGTGTGAAGCTAAGCCTCACCTTGGTGGGTTTCGTAGGATCACCGTGCTCCTCGTAATCAACAATTGGTTTTGGTTCTTCATCTACAGGGAGACCTGGAGAATCTATGGAACAAACAACATAGGAACCATGTAAAACCAGTGGTGAGTTAGATAAAACACAATAATTCAATATTTTGGGACGTGAATGCTTTCATAGTTTGATTATATTTTGACTACTTTGAAGGCTATATGGACCAAACATATGATCATAGAGTTCTATGATATGAACCAAAATGTCAAAAAGCAAACTATGCACTTTTTGAACGCCGCATAAAATAAAAATACTTCAAGTTATAAAAAAATCCACGTACTCTGCAAGGTAGAACAACGATTTTTAGACCAAGAATGCCCAAATCGGTTCATTTTTGCAGGCAGAAAAAAAAATTGAAAACACTAAAAGTGCTCATATATCACTGTGATCAATTCAAATTGTACTACGTACCGATTTCACGATGTACCAATTCGTGGCTTTCGTTAGCGGCTCCCTCGGTTTCCTTGTTCCAATGTGCGGGGCTACGGTTCACGACTGTGAAGCTTAGTCTGTTTTTCGTCGTGTCCGTTGGTGCAGCAGAAAGCTCGCTTCCGCAGTTCTGTGCTAATTCATGGTTTATGGGCTGTTCAATTTCTAACTGATGGGTTAGATCCAAGGTGGTTCTGCGTTTCGCTTGAGAGTGTGTTGAGTATCTTCGATTTGGAGGGCTTTGATCGAGCAAAGCAAACGTGCCATCCTTCGAAATGCTAATGCTGTCTTCCGAAATCGAGAATGTTAAATTGTAATCTTGCTGACCGGAAAAATTGGATATGGCGGATGCCACGCTATCGTTGATGTCGAAACTAATTTCTGCATGCAACATTGAAATCCTGCCACGCCTTTTCGGCGTCGAACACACTTGTGATGTGCCAATTCGATCAAAGCTTAACTTGGAGTCAACTGCGTAAATTTTCTTCGAAGTGTTGGTCTTGATTGGCTGGTCAGAAACATTTCCTGGCGTTGTCATGACCGAATCATTGGTATTCAGAAATGTAGGTTCGGAAACATTTGATAACATAGTTTCATCCAGGCCCATTGTTTTGAAATTGATAAAGTTGATTTGCTGAAGTATTGCGATTATGTTTGATGAGTAACTAAATTTTTCTCTGCCGGGTACAATCTCAAACGGCCTCTCATGAATGCTGACTGATGAAAGATTCAGGTCACTTGTGGGTAGAAAAGATGACCTTCGTTCCCGTCCCGGTATCTGAAAATAACGCTGCTGGAGCGATTAGTGAAACGGACAAGTTATTTTTATTTTAGTTGTTTTATCGGGAAGAATGAGGATTCCATAATGAATATGGGTGAAGAATAATCGAGTTGTAATGAAGACGTAAATTGTTGGAAATCTTCGGAATCGCGAGATTAAAAATGTGATCCATGGTATGTTAACACCCCTTACACTCCAAATGGCTGTCAGCCAGCCCAATTTCATAAGGAGGTGCTAAAAATGGGCCCCTACAATAGTGTTAAAATTATCGCAATTGTTGAGTTACGAGCCAAAGATCGGACTCATTCGTACGGCGGTAACTCCAAGACGGCAATTTTTCAGGGGCTGCGTGTAATTGAATAAGCGCCGGTTTATCAATTCATTCAAATCTAGATTTATCCAAGGCCGCTTGCTCTAAATTTCACCTAGGATTTTCATTGATCGTCACACAGAAAAATTCATGGTGATTTTTCAGTGCATGTTTCTAATATTTACGCAGTTTTTATTAAAACGCTCCTGATTTCTGAGGCAAAGAAATGTTGCTAGAACTAGTTTTCTGAAAATTTATGCTATGAATTCACGCAGACACCCACTGTCACGGGTCTTTCTTTAATTAAACATAGGATGCTGATAATAGTTGGCTAGTTTTGAGCTGAAATTAGTTTGTAAATAGTGGTGGCAGTATCGTTGGACGGTCGTGGACTTTATGAACCGAGTATCTATGCTTACCTCAAGGTCGTTTATTGGTTGGTGATCCTCCTTGCTAACTTCATGACCTGCCGTCAAAAAAACTATAATAGGAATATTTTATCTTATAAACGGTGGGACAACCTTGAAAAAACGTCACCTCCTGGAAACTAAAGTGGAGTAACCTGTACACTATCCAGGGTGCGAGACTTCACATCCGCACTTTGACGTTTCCAAATGAAAATTTTCACACCGCCCAGGTTTGGGTCTGAAAATGCTCTAGCGCATTTGGCAATGCCGCACGTGTTGCTGACCCGCTTTTTTTTCAAGGTACTTACTGGCTCCGAGCTGAACAACTTTTTTAACATAATTTTTGGTATCCAAATACGAGCCGTAAATTGATCATTCACACCTTCATCTCTATTATCGCTACAAAATCAGGTTCTTGCAGTTACCTATCCAGGTTCAGCAATTCGGTAAAAATCATGCATCTCAGTTAGATATTAGGGAGTTTCAGTAGTTACATTCTCACGTCACGTAGCTCAGTTAAAATAGAGCCACTTTCGAGGATACTATGCATTTTTTTAAGATGCGTCATTTTAACTAATTGGAAACTTCCTGATGAAACTGCAATTTAGCAATTTTGCAGTTTCATCGGGGAGTTTCCACTTACGGGGTTTTTAAACTCCCTAATGGTTGTAGGCGACAGTTAATATGACGCCTGAGTAAATTTTAGTTGAGGTGCCATTGAAAAGACACTATAAAAATAAAGAAATCATAGTACGTAGGGCGTACCTTTTTCATCCAAAGTTGAAACTCGAGAGGTCTGGTCTGGAACAATATGCTGCGGAAAGCGGAGGAATTCACTAATATCCAGAAGAACATTCTTGTCAATACCTTCTGGGCAATATAACCTAGAAAAAACCAAATAGGCTTATTTAGAGACAGGACGGGTTTAGAGATTTCAAGAATGGGGATTTGATGGGGCAAACACTGCCTTATCTGTATACGTAAAATCAATTTGATGTCATAGTCAAAAAACGCTTCTAAATACATCAATGACATGTACACCTAATTTTTTGGTGTATCCCAGGAACTCTGCAGATTCTGCACGAGGGTTCACTTTTCGATTGCAAAGACAAACTTATTTCGTAGAAAATTTCGATTTATTAAGAATTGGTGAAATTTTAAAAAACTCAATAATGTCTCAATAAATCTGCCATAAATCCTAGGCGGTTGGAGCTACCACCGTGGTGAAGGTCTCATTTGAATAAGCATCAAAACATATTAGAAAATTATGCCTCACATGCATATGTTGCGAACTTCCTGAAAAACACAATTTCCCCCACTTTAGCAGCTGTTTTACTCCTTAAAATTAAGTTAGGGTTCTGTTGAGATTAGATACGGAACTTGATTTTTGGTAAAAATTTCAAATTACGAAAACTCCTTCTTCCTGAAAAATCCTGGACTTCGGACGGCGTACGGCGGACGGCAAAAAAATGTTTATTGCAGATTTGGATTCTACACCCTTTGAAACGTGAACAAAATAATGTTCAGGGGGTGTTAGAATTTCACATTCACCAGAATTTGTCGAGAAAATCTAAGCGAGCCTCATTTTCAAGAACTTGAAATCAAGAGTAAATAAATGCGCACCAATGGGGTTGAACGATTTAAAATTTGATACATCCCTATACAACAAACCGTAATTTTCCTATGACGAGGAACATTATCAAAATTATCCCGAGGCACCGAGAAAGCAGTACGCAAGGCAAAGTATAATTAGTTTTAGTCAGGAATGATCTCAATCTAAGTGAGCGAGAAATAATACTGAAATGGCAAATCCAGGTTAGAATTATAGTATAGTGATGGTAACATACCAGGATTGTTCATTTCCTTCATCAACGACTGCCAGCTGTTCCTCTGAAATGATTCCCAAACTATCATCTAAATTTTGTTCAAAATCCATCGTGAGTTAAAACTAAAAGATTGGGTAACTGAAAGGGCAGCTAAATGGAAGGCAATGTACCCGATCTATTTTTGTTAATGATTAGTTTGGTGAAGAGACACTAAAACTATCATTTCCACTCACGAATGGGCAGGGCCCTCGAAGTGTACCTAGTGGTACAAAGATCGAGCAATTGTAAAACGTTTACATCCAAAAGTGGAATCGGATACACTTCCAAGCTTGAACCTTAATTTGTCGAGGAGAATTTATCGTACGAAACTGCGAATTGTATAAAAAAATAATGGCCTGTTATTATTTTTAATTTTGGGAACGCTGCTAAGTAGATCGGTGGTAGGTATGTGCACATTAGTTTTCCTCAGGTCCGAAGAACAGTGCAATTCTGCACAGGGGTTCATTTTTCGATTGGAATGACAAACCTTATGAGATATACTCCAGAAACACGGAATTCAGTTGTTATTATTTTAGAATTCCGGTATAAATTTGTATTTTAGATGGGGATTCAGAAAAACGTTTTTTCACCCCGGCAAAAAAGCTACTCTTTTCTCTATTCGCCATATTTCTGGTATCGCGATGTTTTCTTCTAACTGTGTGAGAACTACTTACGAGCGACGTTCTCTTGATAAATTCTCTATCATGGCTCGGGCACTTTTGCTCCCAAGGTCATCATTTTGATACCGCCAAAGATTTGAGTTTTTCCCAAGCAGCACGCTCCTGATTTGTCCATTGACGGTAGCGGCCTTCTATGATCATGATTACTTGAAAATCATCACTTTTGCTGTATTGGTACATTATCTTCAGTTTTGGCTCGCTTATGGAATTTTACTGAAATACGTTAGTTCTGTATACGATACGATACACCAATCAGCATGCTGGTTGAAAAAGTTGTTTTTTAATGTATTGGGTTGTTCCCTTCCCACAATCTAATTGCACGTTGCGCAAATTGATCGAGACGGAATAGCTAGGAATTATACCAAAACGGCAATATACGTACGATGAAAATAATGTCCCTACAAACCACGTGGGCGCTAGCGTGCTGGGTCTCTAATGCCGGAGAAACATGAGATGAGATCGACACGATGCGATGACCTATGCCCATCACCACTCCACCAACTGCACCGTCCACTATTTCTATATTGAAATTGCCTCAGTAACTTATTCACAACGTTAATAATCTAATTGAACTGATATTTTCCAAGGACACCCACCTATGATGGTGGCTGTCGTTTTCTGGTAGCATGACCGTATTAATTAGGGAAGTGGCAAGGTCCATCAGTAGCCGCGTAGTTCGTTGGATCGGCCAGTATTTGCGTGTATTTCCCAATAATTGGGAGTGATGACCGAGCCTTATGATGGACGCCGCTTGGGCCGAATGGTTAGGTGTTATCTACCATCTCTAATCAACGTTAATACTGTCCCATACACCCCACCCTTCCGTCTAAACATTATGACTTCACACTATCATGAGCCAGTGGACGCCTACGCGTGCTTTCCATTTTCACCACGCTCTTTTCAGCCTCTGTACATTCCATCGTTTATTCTTTCATTCGCTCTTCCTTCGTTCGATCAATCTTTCCTCCTCGCCTATTTTTTTCTTGCTCCTATTTGACAAATTACAAAATGGCATGCTTGGCCTGGGGTGCTTCTTCCGCCACCACTTCCCTATTCAGTTTGCCCAGTGCTCGTTTCATTCACTCTCAACTCTACACCCATCGGCGCTACTTCTTTTAGCAGCCCTTCTTTTAATTTCTCTCCGGTGTTTCTATTTCTCTCTTTTTCTCTTCCCTTCTATCAGTCACCCTCCACTCGCGTTTATTTTCAATTTGAAACAACACCGAGGACTACTTATATTTTGTCCCTGGGCGTTCTTCCTTTTCTCTTAACAGCATTCGATCTACTACTCCACCGCCGTCACCCCCACGGCCATCTCGGGCACCTCCTCCTCGCCTCATCTTCTGAAACACTTCTTTTATTATTCCCTCGGCCAGGAGACGAAGAGACGAGGATGGAATAAAACACGAAAAAAAAATTCGTTCTGTATAGTCTCAGATTGGAAGCTAATTTACTTTAGAGGAGCTCAATTAAAAGAGTAATTTGCCAGTTTGAGAGGATGATTGGATGTGGGGCCCGCTCGAGATTAGTGCCTGAGGGAGCTAGCTCGATACGTATCCGATTGCCCCCCGTTCTTCTCCGCGTCAGGTTTTGATTGACAACGCAGGTGAAGCCTGGATAGTAAAATCTCATGCTGGGTTGGCTATAGGACCGCCTAGTATTTCGGTTTGAGAGCCACTTACAGGGTTCCATATCATTACAGGCCCGCCCTGGCTTTATACACCTACCAGGCTCATTGCTAAGGTTTCCAAGAAGGAACATATTTAGAAACAAGTGGTGCGCAGAGAACACACAGTACTTCCATATTTTGATACGTAAAATTTTGACACAATCTTGATTATTGTTTGACTACTTGGCTTTTTAGGCCAAAAAATTTTTATATTTAATATAAACAAACTCTCGATGCAAATTTTAAAACTCGCCTTAATCAAAAGTCAAATCAAGTTATCGGAATGTAAAAAATATCAACGTATTCTGCGAGGGAAAACCAAAATTTCAAAACCAAGGACGCCTAAATCGGTTCATTTTTTACCAATTTTAATGTTTTTTTTCCTTTGGCTTGATGTAAGTAAATTGGGTTCAAATGGGTAACGAACTGAATACAACTACCAGATTACACTTTCGTGCCTCGGTACCATAAGGTTTTTAAGCTCAAGTTTCTTGTAAAATGACAAAAGTTTGTTCAATGTTGGTAAATCCTGTTACCATGGGAGATAATGAGCACTCAACCAACTCGATCAAGTTGAGAATAAATGTCAATAAAATTAATAGCAATTTTTATTTATATTATAATTTTAATTATTATTATAATTATTATAAGCAATAAAATTTATTAGCAACATGCTACCCCACTTTTGCTGTGAAATGTGGATTGAGTCGACTGCATTCTCCCAATCGACCGGCCTTCGAACGAACAACTGGTTGTTTTTTCATAATTGTTGCTACCTGAATACCAATGTGAATAAAACAGGAAACCCTTCCTGAATTCTGACATAAAAAACTCCCGAGAAAAAACTGCTATCCGTATTGCAGCTGAATAATTTCGATTGAAACGGAACGGATATATCCTCACATCATTCATGTCATGATTTATACTTTTCAGTTGGCTATTCACCGAGTCGCCAACCTATTGAGAGGCAGGATGGACGCCCAAAAAGCCAGGTAATTTACACCTTCAACGCTAGGTCTCTGTGTATGGTTAAAAAAAAACTTTTATACCTGACGATGGATTACGAATGAAGAGCGATAGAATGGGGTGGCTTCCATCGCACCTTTTTCGAAAGGGGTGGTTGAGCGTAACTTCCGCAGGTAGCTCCGTACCACTTACTACACTTCGCCTATGACGCCCTTACTATAAATCAAAGGTGCGACTTGGGAATGAGGAGCATATCTTTAGCATGGTTGGGGCCGGATTTTTATCATTGTTAGTCCAGATCTAGAACATCTAGACCTTTTATTTAATTTAATTAATTTTTATTTTTCACAGCAAAATCATTAATCAAACTCAAGTCATAGAAAACTCTACTCATCTTTTGGCTGCACATGGTGGAAAAATGAGCCATTCAGGGGCTAGCTGTTTCGAGCAGTTAGAATAAAAACATATTAATTTATATTACGAATGTAATGGAATCTATGTAAATCATAGATCGCAATCTATTGCAAAGACTGTTGTAATATTTTGTCAATATAGTGTTAATTTTTTTCATCCAGTAGGCCATGAAATGGTGGTGGCCATAAATGAATTACGATAACAATACCCACCGAACCCACCTACCTAAATTATTGATTCATGATCCCAAGCTCATCGGTCACGTATGATGAATCACAAGCTGATTTGAGGCGTGTAGTTTCAATCCGAATTTGAAAATTTTCCAGGAAACACAAGAACGTTTTCCCGTGAAGCATACTATTGAAGCGAAACCACAGTTTCAGAAGCGTTTCGATTGAGCAGGATTTGGTCTATTTATAGACCTTATAAGGCATTGCATGAACTTGGGAAGAATTGGAAAAAGCTAATTTTGGAAAAACATGGATTGAGACGGTTTGGAAGGTACACGTCTCATTTATTAGTTTGTAAGGATCAATCGAATTTTCGACGAGCACGTTGCTGATTCAATATCCCACAATGAAGGGCTGCAGGATAGTTGGGCCAAGGTTTTATCACCCACACGGGTGTGATAAGAGGGTTCTCGGCGCATCGCTTTCTTGTTCGAAGGCCACTTCATAATTCGGGCCCGAATAACAACGGTCATTGTTACATGTTCAGTATTTCGCTGGGCCGTGTCGTTCGTATCGACGGTTAGCCCGCTTTTGTCGAGTCGAGAGCTTCAAGTATACTTGAATTGCCTCCCAGCTCCACTGCCGCATTTCCCTAAAATACAGATTTTTCAACACCGACATTCTCCCTGGCGTTTTTTCATACTGTGTATAACTGCATTTGACACATTTCCTCTTCAGACGAGAGGGCCGGAACGATTCGGTTTCGGACTGTACGGGACTGATTGATATAGCTAAATCTCTATGTTGGGTGGACATTTCCGAACCATCCTGGGTAAAATCAGTTCTGGATGGTCCATATGAAATGCTTTAACGATGCGAAGGAATGCGATGTCCAGCTCGGGGCTGAATTGATCAGTATTCGAAATGATCCGACAAGGCCTGACCTGTAAATTGAATTGAGGCGGTCTACAATAGCAGTATTGTGTATTAACACATTTACCCACATCATTACCCCCTATCATGTTTTAGAAGCTAGGTAACCTCCAATAGGTAGGTAGCCGCCAAGCTTAATACGGGATTATGTTTTTTCCCCCGCAAATCGCACTGACCAGCTCTATAGAGGTATGCCTAACTTTAATCGGCCCAAAGATCTCCTCAAGGATTTCTGCCGAAATCGTCGGAGTATGAGGTATATGCAGTGCATATTATGCACATAATTAATTAATTCTTTGTTCGGAGCTATGGCAAGGCACTGATACACACGGCGGTCTAGAGATCGTTGCATGTTTCCTGTTTATAAATGAAAATTGAATTTCCCCAAACTTCCCTGTTCGGTCTTACATTCCTACGATTGTAGGTAATATTATTTCTAATTTCCTTCGAAATAGAGAATTTATTAGTCTGAACCCACGTCGTTTCCCTTTTATGCTGTTGTAGGGAGGACAATTTAATTATCAAAATGTCTTAACAAGGGTGTAATTATTGTGATGTCTTTGTGTGAAAGCTACGCGCAGACGAACTTCTGAAAAAAGGGTTGGAAATGAAAAGATCACCGAGCCTTTCTTATTTTTGTCAACGGCCATTTCAGTAAAGGGAAGAGAAAAATAATAAATATAAAACGAATGGAAAGAGAATAAGTGGGTTGGCGGTGAATGTGTACTCGTGGAGGCTCTTTAGTGCAAAACAAAAGGCCTTGGATTGATAATTAATGCTAAGTTGAAAAAAAGGCGGAAATGTCGAGATGAAACCGGTGATGGTAGTTTGCGAAAAAGTGAGTGGGTTGCTGGGTTTTGTGAACTTGAAAGAAAATAATACTGCTTGTAATAGGCATGAAATAAGCGACATGTGAAAGGAAGTAGTGAAAAATCAGTCATACTCTTCCTAACAACTAAGACGTGTACCTTGCTTCTGTATTCCCTCAATTGATACCCTTCAACCATACGGTTGTCAGCTGATCGGAGTTGGGGTCAAACAGAACGAGACGCCTTTATAATCAGGGCCTGAAGATAACAACAAAAACAAGAGAAAAAAGATCCAACCATACCTACCGTTTCCATGGGCCGAAACGAAAAATTCATCGATTTATGAATTTCATTTTTGATTGATTACCTGCGTAATGTGACTACATACTTAATGAGAGCTCTCCACTTCTGTGGTGAGGGTCCATGGGTCAATATAGGTAATAAAACACCCTTAACATCGATTAATGTTTTTTTGGGGGGTAAAATGCGGAAAAAGCCTCTCGACCTTTTTCAAATTTTTTGGAGTGGAATGTGTCTCAGCATGACATATCACCCTGTTTAATCGGAATTAGAATAATCCACAAAACCCACTTCCGGTGTATTTGCACTTTCAGTGATTTTCTATTTTATTTTTTCTGGCCGAAAAATGAACCGATTTGGGCGTTCTTGATCTTAAAATTGTTTGTTTTGCCATGTAGAACTTGTGAATATTTTTCATGCTCCGGTAACGAGACTTATTTTGATCTTAAGGGGGTTTCAAATTTTTCATGTTTTATGACATCATTGTAACCACAAAATTAGTCAAAATAAAATGGCTTTGGTTCGAAAATGTAGGTCTCAAAGTATTACGTGTTATCTACGCACCGCTGATTTAATGATCCTATCGTCAAGCAAATTGATTTATAATAAAATGCTTTCTTTGCACTAACATATCTAGAATTTTACCATCTACTCAATCATAAAAAAGGTTTCGAATAATGGTTGAGAAAATTCAAATTTTCAAAAACCCAGTTGTTCATCAGTTGTTCAGCCAATTGGCGGGTGACACCAGTGAGGATATTTGTTACGCTGAGAATTTCCTTACAACAATCATAGTTTTTCAAATAGAAATACAAATACGATAGCGAATCGGGATCGATCAAATTTTTCATTCCCTAGGACTCGATCAACATCGTACGTAACCATTTCGAATGCTATTTAATTGACAGTGTCGAAGTATCAAAACTGTGTGAGATGGAGGGAAATTGTTAGTGTGAACGGCATGAAAATGAATGAATGGTTGTAAGGGATGGTGGGAGGGGGCCGGAACTTGAGCGGAGAGTGCTTCAAACCTCACCATTACCAACTACTACTTCACAAGGAAAGAGGAAAAACTCTCTCCAGGCTTTTTTCTCTATTTTTCCTTCCTTTTCGCACTTTGTTCTTCCGTGTAGCCCCTTCTCTTTTCCTCCCAGTTATAAAAATGCAGTCGATTTATCAGGAATGAAGTTCAGAAACAACTGCCATTAGGATTATCTCCCGGGGTACAACTCTGCCGAAGAATAATCTATATTTTGTCGCACTTTTCTTCTTCTTTTTCGAGAGAAACGAAGCTCGAGCACAGCAAAACGGCTCGACCACCAAAGTGGTTGAACTCGACAAAAGTCTCTTTTGTATTTTGGTAACGTGTCCCATTTATATTTTCAGAACTTTTCCAACTTTTTGGGGCCGTCCGTTTGAGACAGCTTTTCCAAAATCAATCAACGTCATGCGACTGGAACTCGGTTGTCATCAATCGTAAGATTAGTTGGGAAGGAAATCTATTAAATAGATTTTATTAGATCTATTAAATACATTGAATCATAAATTTTATGATTCCCCGAGGACTCAAATTCTAGTTTTATTGGCACAATTTCCGCCAAAAAATTCGTATTAACAATACATTTCAGTTTGGTGTGAGATATTGTAAATTTCATAGACATTCACCGGGACGATCACCCGATGGTTCGAAATATATCGCGCTCCCGGCAGGCATGAGAGTTAACAAGGGCGAAAATGTCGTTAAAAATATCATTATTGAACCGACAGCCCGATATATTTTTCTTGGCAATTGCATCATGAATGTGGAATGGAAGAATATAATAACTTTGTTGGACACACTTTGCGACTAAAATCATTCAATAGTTCTAGAGAATCCAGTGGTCATGATCATAGAAAATTGAAATCTAGGCAGTAGCGTGAGTAAGTCATCCGTGTAAATGACGTGAACATTCCAAGCTCGAAATAAACTCAATTTAAAATCTTAATTCTGGTTTCTCCGGCGATGAGAATTGGAATACGTTGAATATTTTGTGTGGCAGGGAACCGTATAGCATTTGGAACATTAAGTAGAAAATGGAGAGACTTGGATAATTTATCATTAATGCAGTGCAGACTGGGATTAGAATTAGAACGATACGGAAGAGGTATAGTGGATGTAATTGCTTGAATACCGTTCTGGTGATAGCTCGTGTAATGGGTCTCCTTCCAATCCACCCCAAACCATACTCTTTCCAACCCCTGGAATTACTTTATACTTATAGTTAAGAGGGCCTCATTTTGAGCACCTCAACCTTCTCTTTCTTAGAGGTGTTTTTCTTGGCTTCGATTGTTAAGGCCGAGCGGAACATCGAGAGAACTTAAACCACGTCCATACGTGTATATTAACCATTTAATATAAGATAAATTCAGACGGTCAAAAGTTAGGTAGGTGAAAAACGGGGACATGGCCCATGTTTGGAGCATAACAACGGTCTTCGAACCGGTGGTGGAAATGAGGGCTACTTTCATCCCCATTATTAAATAATTTCAGATTTTCATGAACGACTTTGAAAACACCCCTCCTCCGCTTTTTGTGACGGTTCATACCTGATGATCGTGGTGATTTCTTCATTTTGGGCGTACTACCAATTCTAAAAGGCGTTTGAAAACATTTGGTGGTCGGTGTCGTGCGGGTTACCAGGATTGAGTAAAGTTTTTTAGCATCCCATGAAAATTTATACGTTTATCACAAAGAGTGGACACGACTGGGGGTGGTGAGTTATAACAGCACACCGGCACGACACCGACACGACATGACAAAGACACGACACCGACAAGACCCCGACACAAAACCGTCTCGATTTGTTCAGTCTCAAGATTGAGACAAAAATATTTGGTGGTGCGTGGTATTGAATAGGTATCGGGGAAACGTCATTTGCAACGCTTGTGAGACAGCTCGGATTGTTTTGGTTACAAAGAATAGAAGATCATTAAATATTAAAAATAAAGCGGTTAAGCCTATCGGTCTGTGTGGAGCGTATAGAGAAACGGAATTGAGGCTGTATTTCGCCTTGATTCCCTTGTCAGAAGTCTCGGTAGTTCAAAAGTGAATTTCAAGATACTGTATTAAAATTTCTTGTCAGTGAGCAAGCCATCACTAGACTCATAACATCAAATCTCACTAAAGAAGTGCTTAATTATAATACGATCTTCTAGTATGCGTATCCCGAGCCGAGCCGCATGGCAATAAAGTTTCGCTTCAAAGAACTAATTTCCCCTGATATACAGTGTACCCGTATTTACAGTTTGACGGAGAAAATAAGGAGGAGGTGGACGACAAGCAATCAAAGGTTTTACATTGCTTGGCTGAGCGAGCGACACGAGGAAGTATTTATATCACTTCTATTTCGGATCGAATTGCAGGGGGAGGGGACAAGGAGGGAAATAATTCTTGCAATAGGCTCATGTTGTTTATCCGTGCGCTCACACGAGTCGGAGTGCATCTTCGGTTCGTATGCGACTGTCCCGAGGTCCAAATTGCATCCTGATTTACCAATAATACATAGTTCTATCGCAGTACTAGATAATACATAATATATAGCAGGTATTCGCAGATTCTTACTCTACACGTCATAAAATGAAAACCAATAAACCTTCAGGGTTCGTCAAATTTTTTTTTTCTGACCGATTACTTACACCCTTAGGTTCATTTTCCAAAATTAATTTCGGATTTTTTAGGATAAATGAA
Source organism: Nesidiocoris tenuis (assembly GCA_036186465.1). Classification (NCBI taxonomy): domain Eukaryota; kingdom Metazoa; phylum Arthropoda; class Insecta; order Hemiptera; family Miridae; genus Nesidiocoris; species Nesidiocoris tenuis. The sequence continues at coordinate 23,343,467 of AP028910.1, read as the reverse complement.
CAAAAAGTAAAATATGCCTTGCTCGTATACAGGTAGCACAGCCTTTGATGAGCTGACGCTGCCCTTTAATTCACCCAGAAGCGCTTGAAGTGGAAAATGTACATAAAATTTTGCTGATTTTTATTTCTCGTTTCATACATGACTTCTTGAATCCGCGGCATGATAATACCGCATTCAACCCAAGGTAGGTAACTCATTAGTTACAACCCTCCCCGTTCGAATCCTTTCAATTGATCTCAGAGAAATCTTTACAATCCTTGGTTCGGCGAAATCCTGATGTTGGGTTCTCGGAACGAGCAGCGAACACTCGAAAGGTTCATTATGCTCGGGGCGCCCAACGTAGCACTCCACGCTAAGGATTTTGATTTCCAAATGGAAAAGCCTTTTCGCTCAATCTGGCATGAGATGATTCAAAACCAACTAAAGATCGACTCGGTACCGGATGGCAGAAATGTATAGGGATGGCAGGGAGTGGTGCATTGGGCCATGTGGTGGAGAGGAGGCCCTTTTGCTATTCGGGAAACCGCACCAACCTTAGGGTGGAGGGGGTGCTTTTTCAGACTCACGAAAGCGCATCTCTTTAACCCACGCGGGCCGACCTATTGAATGAAGACGTACGGGCACGTTCAATGTGAACATCGGTTTTGCGGTCGGGACAGATAGAAATCTCTTGCTAAGCTAGTAGTGCTTCAAAGAGCTTCGCTACCATTTTTTGTACATTTTTCCCAACCCTTAGCTGAGCTGAAGGTCCCTTTGCTCGACCCAACATCACCGACGGAACTTCAACGTGCACACAAAAGCGGCCAATTGTATAGGCTGGAGAGTGAGCTCGGGTGTTTTACCAGTTTCCAACTCGTTACAACCGCTACATTACCGAGACTGCGAGAAAATTGCAACCACTCGTCTGAACAATCGTATTAAAAACGAATGACTATTTCCAACCAGGCTGGCAGCCCAGTCCGCATCGGCTTTCAAATTCATCATATGCAAATGCTCAATCAGCATTATTGCCTTTCGTACAGCTGGCCGTATTTTTAATACCGACCAAAACATCCGGACGATGAAAATGGTTTTCCGTCAGGAACCCTAATTTTCGCGGTGGAAGCAGATTAACGCAATTACAAACAACTCATCTGTCACTTGGCAGATTTCGCTGGCCGTTCAGGGGCTTGAGACGAGCAGCCGGATTGGAAATTAGTACACCAATATAATTATATTGCTACCAACAGCGATAATTTCGTACGCAATTTGGTATTGGTGGTTCATCAGTTCACGTTCTTTCAGGTAAAATTAGAACTTGTGTGAAATAATAGATACACTCGCCTACCAGGACCAGATGGGTACCTACACGCATTGCCAAATTTATCTGCGTTCCAAGCCCTAAGTGTATTTGAAACCAGTGGTGCGTAGATAACACACAATACTTCCATATTTTGAAATGTAAAAGTGTGTCACAATTTGATCATATTTTAACCGCTTTTAAGGGTGTTTAGGTCAAAAATACCAAAAAACTCACTATGCAAATTTTAAAACTACCCTAAAATAAAAATACGCCATGTTATCGAAACATAGAAAATATCCACATATTTTGCACTGTAGAGGAGGGACCTACAGGCAAAAAGGTTCGTTTGAAATCTTGCAAAATTTCATATTTTGGTTGAAGAGCATGAACAGGCGGAACATCAACATCTCACCCTCAAGCAACCTGTTGCTCTATGCAAGGACATTTTTTTCTGCATTATTTTGCTGCAGCTGTTTTTCTATGTGTACGTACCTAGAAGTAGGCACCTGTTGCCATTTATTTTATTCAAGTTATATATATTTTTTTAATTTTAAATTATTTTACATTATTTTACAATTATTACATTTTTTTTTATTTTAAATTATTCTCAATTTTTTCAATATCATCAATTTGTGATTTACCGATTTTGATCAGTGGATTTGATGGAAATTTGGAAAAATATACACTATTCACTCTCTCTACAGGTTGGTGCCTGTAACGGCTGATCGATACAGAATGACGCGAATGTCTGTTAAAAACTTGATCATACGTGAGTTATCACTTATCAACAAGCTCACTAGTCCTAAAATATCAGCAAGTGACGATTCTGCGAGCGAAGAAAATAAAACAGCAGTAGGTCCGTTATAGGGCCATTAGCAAAGTTGGCCGCAACCTTGGATGTGAGAAAAGTCCGAAGACTCGGGCTCCTCAAAAGGATAGGATTAAGAATCGATTGAATGGGACTGGGGGCTGCGAAAGGATCTTTCCTTTTAGCTAGGAGTTGGATCTCCTTCTTTTCGTCCTGTTCAAGAACCAAGGTGCACGTTGATGGTGAGAAACTGAACGTCCAGGCAATGGGCTCAATTTGTCAACGTGCTCCCAAGATCGGTTTCTGGCCACACGACGATCCTAGAAAGTCTTAGAAACTCGTTGACCTGAACCCACATTAGGTAAAAGCTAGTCAGCAGATATTTTCATGAACAGAGTGAGGATTACATATCGGATTCACGCAATTAGTCATCCGAAGAAAACAATCCATGCAATTTAGAGTTTTGTAATCGGTCGGAAAAAACATTTTTTAACGCCCCTTGAAATTTGTTGGTTTACGTTTCAAGGGGTGTAGAATCCGAATCTACAATAACATTTTTTTGTCCGCCCGCCGACCGATTTTTGTCAAGGGGAAGGAGTAGTGTAAATTTTTGAAATTTTCACCGAAAATCGGTTTCCGTATCTAGTTGGTCCTAACGTGTCGACAAAGCCCTACCTTAATTCTAATGCCAGTAAAACAGCTGCTGAATTGGGAAAAAATTCGTGTTTTCAAGAAATTTGCCACATAGGCATGTTAGGTATCATTTTCTGTAGATTTTTTGATGCTGAATCGAATGAGAACATTGCCACGGCGGTAGAATCAACCGTGTAGGATTTATAGCAGTTTTTGTGAGACATTTTTGATTTTTTAAAAATTTCCCCAATTCTTAATTGCTCGAAAATTACTGGAGCCACAAAATTCGTTTTCCACTCGTTGGAATCCCCACAAAAACATCTGTCCTCTGGATATCTTCATTTTAAAGAATTTTACACAAATCAGCAAAATTAAAATTGGAAAAAGTAGACATATCCACATAGTTAGGTGTATCTATCAAGCAGAGTACCTAGCTCTTACCTAGAGCTCTTTTGCTGGGTGGAAAAATCCACTGGATCGATGCATGGCCCGACCATATTTCGTTCGTATTTTCCACCGACTTTTTCCCGTCATTGAAGTGTGGATAATTACCGAAGCATTAATAAATCAAGTAAGTAAATATTCCCGATTTGAAAGAGGCTGTCGCACAATCGCTAGGCTTCCCTACGTCATTTACACCGCACAGAGCCTGGCCGTGTGCTAAAAATGCACTTGTCACGTTGCGGCTTAAAAATGGAATAATTTCCCAAACCGGGGAGCAAGTGGTTGGTCGCACAAGTTGTCATATGGTAAAGAGTCGAGAGTCGAGTTCGGTGTTGAAAAATAAATGTCAGATGCACGGCAGGATCGGCAGTGGAAAGGGGCGTGGCCAAAGGTGCTGATGGCCCATTTGTAAACGGGTGAAGTTGTTCACCAGAGGGCTCACAATTTGAAAAATGCAAGCGAGAGAAAAGCACGTTGGATTGCTGTATTATGACGCTCTGCCATCCCATTAGCGCAGGTGAGAAGCCTCTAACTGAAGTTTTAACGGCAAATCTCTCATTGGGCTTGACATGAAAAACGCCGCTGACAGGAACTAGACATTTGCTCTGGGTGGCAGGTTCCACGCGGGTTCTGGACTGAACAAGTCTTTTATTGCTGAAGCATACCCCCAAAATTAATCATATAACGCGGTAGTTGTGGGCCATCATAATCCAGGGGGACCCCCAACTTTTCATAACTTCTACGAGTTTCTACGATGAGAGACATACCTACTACTCTCCATCTGGACGACAGTTAACGATAAAATCGATGCCTTGATATTCCAGTGACCACGGTAAATCCATTCAAACTCAATTTTTTTAGAGAAAAATAACACAGCCGAATGACTGAAAAAATAAAAATAAATGTACTACTCTACCCCAGGGGCCACAATTTATTTTATCAGGCAATGGAAAAAAAACAATAAAACGTGGTGCATTTAGATCCACTTGGCGTACCTTCTTGCGTAATTGCTGTTTTGTATGCTTCATTGTATGCATATTTTGTATGCACTAGGAACTGATTTGGCGTCTTAACCTATCTTACAAACAACAACAACAACAACAATTATAACAAAAAACAGTTATATGGCTAAAACTATTCTTCTATCTCCATTCTAACTCACTCTGGGGCTACTTTAACCAAAATCCAACAAGTAAAGAAATGTGACAGTACTGAATGGGGACCGCAGTGTGGTTTAGCCTTGAGGGTATAGCATAACCGCGTACCCGAAGGGGCTACTTATGTTCACAGAGGGTCATTTTCCGTAGCCATCCTTGAAAAAGAAGCAATACAGCTAATCAAGTTTGTCCATTAAAAATTGTTGAAAAGTAAACTAGTCATAAGTCATAGGTCATAAGTTCAGGTAGTTTAACACTCGCCTTCAGTATGACTTGAGACCTTAATTTTACTTGCAACTTCAGTTTCATGTTCAACATCTGTTTCACTTGACACTTCAGTTTGGACTTCATCTTCAGTTTCACTTTCAGTTACAATTTTACTCCAAGGTTCAGTCCCAGACTTAGCCTTACTCAAGTTTCAATTCATATTTCACATTCAAGTGTATATATGAAATATATAGAAATATATTTCAACTCCAGTTGAATTAAAAATAGCAAATGCGATACATGAAGTGAAACGAAAAGTGAAATTGAAGGGCTGACAAATATGAGCAAAGCTTTGAGTAAAACTGAAACTGAGAGTGAAACTGAAGGAGAAAGTCAAACAAAAGTTTCAAGTGAATCTGAAGTGGAAGAGAAAGGGAAGAAAAAAATTAAGATTGATGGTTTTTTCGGAGCGTGAAGGTGACTCTTCATTGTAAACCTGTTTGGGCCCGAGTATGAATTTCAAAAAAAAAAAATAGGAGAGGTTATGACCCAGTTGGCCAACCCCCTGGGTACGGACCTATGATCCAAAACATTGTTTTAATATCATAATATATTGTTAGTGCAAGGGATGAGATTGCAGAATACAACGCTCTGCTGGTTATTAGTAGCCCTATGATAACACAAAAATAAAATTAGTTCATTCTAAGCAGAGGTTTAGGGCCAATCCGACTTACAAAATAAAAACTAGTTTAAGCTAAATAAACAGTTTCGACGCCAAGGTTTCGTTTGTTTCAAGATACGAGATAACCTTTAATATCAAGGAAAAACTAGTTTGATATTGTTGGTGAAATCGGCTCTTAATCTATACGTTCTGGAAAAAAGAAACTATGGAAGACCGTTAAATTTTTGTTGTGAAAAATATGGATGAAAAGTTAGCCGCAAAAAAATTAATCGAAATTGAAAATACTATTTGAGATCTAGTAGATCGATTCTCATTGAAAATCTTAGCATATTACGTGAGCCCAGATTTAGAGCACTGCATAAATATTTCCAGTCAGCTGAAGAGCGATTCGGCTTGGTAATTTCTAGCTATTCGGATCGGTCAAGTTAGGTACATGTGAAACTTCATTAATTTGCCCGGGAGTTTCGATTTCTGTTTTTGACAATGGCAGAAATTCCTGTTCCAGGTTAGATGACCGTCGGTGGAAGAGGGTCGCAAAATCATTCTTCCACCTCGACGACCTTGAAACCGCCAGCGCCCAGGGTGACGTCCAAGTGGCCGGCCAACCGACCGACAACAGCTGAGCCGAAGGAGGAGAAAGGACGGAGGAACGACGAGGGATTGAGGAGTTTTCGAGATACCCAACACGCAGCACAGCAGCATCGCGCAACCCTTCGCCCATCATAACCGATGTAATTATAAAGTTAATTAAATGGGCAGAGTAGGCCTTAGCCAACCAACGGGAAAAGAGAGAAACTGTTACGGATCGGGCTCCCGTGGAAGGGGTAGGAAAAACCGGGCGAGAAAAGTGCGTGTCGAATCGGCGGAGGGGAAAGTTTTCGGACGGGGTAGTTGCGTCCCAATCCCCAAATTCATATTTCAATAAATAATTGCCCAGTCGGTGTGGCGAAAACCTTTTCCCCGCCTCGAATGCTAATTACCAAACAGGATTATTAATGGCAGCTAACATTTTAAGTGGTTATTCTAATTAAAAATTATAATCAAGTCATTTTCTCAATACGGTTCTACGGACTAAGAATATAATAAATATTATCTTTTAATTAAACTTCAATGCTGAAAGTGCTACCGGCAAGCACATCATTCTCTCAAATGTTGGTGCTCCACCTGAATTATTTCGTTTCGCGTTGAATATTCATAAGGATATCGAGGAGGGTCGATTTTAAACTAAGACTCAAAGTCCTTAAGGCTTGGGACAACTGTCGAGTTTTCAACTAAGGGTGATTCTATTATTTGGCTTTAGTTTGAGATGATGCGAATGGCTACGACTGATCCGATCACAGAAACTGAACTTATTGAAAAACGCTGCTGAGTATCGCTTACCCTAGGGTTTATCATTCAATATGACGAGTTTCATTAATGTTTGAAAAGGATTGCCTATTTCACCAAACTTTTAATGACTCGAGGCGTGGAAATTGAAGGGATTTTGAAAGTTTTTACTATGCAGAAAATATTTTGAATTGACGTTTGAAAATTGATTTCCAACGTAATCGAATTCAGCTCGAATACAATAGAAAACCGTCCGAAATGAGAGAAATGTTTTCGGGGAGTGATGTCCATGATTCTGGTTCTACTGCAGAGTTTTCATGAGAATTGTTAGATATGATTGAAGCATCAATGCACGGCAGAAAAACATTTGAGATTTAATACTCCTAGCCAAATTTTTTGAGAATAATGCTGGAAATTTAACAAGAAACCGCGTAAAAATCAAAAAACTTTAATCTCAACTAACAAACATATACTTACAATAAACACAGCCAGTGTGAGCTAGAGTTTTTTTGAAGACCCTACATCTGATACTTGGCTACGAAATTGAATAACAGGTCGATCTTTAACTATTTATTGTCTTCAAATTTGGTGGATTTTCCACAATTCGTCCATCAATGTATACCTACCATTAATTAATTGGTGATCCGGGTCGGCCAAGCGGATCACGGACGAGGATTAGCGAGTTCGAATCCCGCTCACCTCCTGAGCCCAAATTTCCGTATTCCAGAAAATTCCCTGTGTCATGTCATGCCCTTCTCCCAAAATCTTGACGCAACTGAAATAGAAAAATAAATTAAGAAAAATCCTTACAGCAGGTCAGCTTGAGTAACCTCGCTTTTTTTCTAAGTCGGTTAAAAATGATAATTTTCATTGTCGAATGGATCCATTGAGGGTGATATCCCTGTCAGTATAGAAAAGTATTAGGATTGCGTGCAATTCCATTCCCCTCCACCCTATAAAGGGACGGATTGGATGCCCATTCTCTGTTTCGCCTACGATTCGCTGAACCCAGCCTGAAAACGGATTGGTGTTGAGAGCCATCAGACGCGTAATCGGCCAATCTGCCAACTGCTTTCCGCTCACAATACCGGTGTATAACTGGATCAAAATAATAACCAACCTGGGTGGAAATGAATCTCGAGCGCGAGGTCGCCGAGACGATATCGGTTGGATGGAGATCGCTGTTGGATGTTGGAACAGATGTGGCCACAGCACGCTCCATTGCTCCTCCCTTGGCCTTCATTGTACCGTCTGGCCGCTTCGTTATTAGCGATCAACCCTTCGTGGGTCCCGTTCGCTTCAGCACCAGCCCCAGCAGCAGCTAAGTCTCAGTCGTTCAGCACATACAGTACGCTGGTTCAGGCGTCCATCAAATCGGAGTCTCCGATTCGAAGAGAATTGTATTACTTCAATGTTTACAGAGTAAATGGAAGTATTGGAAACGTCCAAAAATCGAGAATCGGAACGGAGCTTCAGAAAAAACTTTTTCTTATACACGTTTACTAAAGATCAGTGTTGCCTACTCGTCCATTGCTTTCCCTCCGTCAACACCGAAAAAACCTATGAATTCAAACTCAACATAGAGATCAAAGTCAACTTCGAGATCAAACTCAACTTCGAGATCAAATTCAACTTCGAGATCAAAGTCGACTTCGAGATCAAAGTCAACTTCGAGTTCGAACTCAACTTCGAGTTCAAACTCAACTTCAAGATCAAATTCAACTCACAGGTCAGAGTCAACTTCGAGATCAAACTCAACTTCGAGTTCAAACTCAACATCGAGATCAAAAACAACTTCGAGATTAAACTCAACATCGAGATCAAAGTCAACTTTGAGTCAAACTCAAATTCGAGATCAAAGTCAACTTCGAGATCAAAGTCAACTTCGAGAGCAAAGTCAACTTTGAGTTCAAACTCAACTTCTAGATCAAACTCAAATTCGAGATCAAAGTCAACTTCGAGATCGAAGTCAACTTCAAGATCAAAGTCAACTTTGAGTTCAAACTCAACTTCGAGATCAAACTCAACTTCGAGATCAAATTCAACATCGAGATCAAACTCAACTTCGAGTTAATACTCAATTTCGAGTTCAAACTCAACATCGGGATCAAAGTCAACTTTGAGATAAAATTCAACTTTGAGTTCAAACTCAACTTTGAGATCGAACTCAACTTCGAGATCAAAGTCAATTTCGAGACCAAAGTCATCTTGGAGTTCAAAGTCAACTTCGAGTTCAAACTCAACTTCGAGATCAAACTCAACTTCGAGATCAAACTCAACTTCGAGATCAAACTCAACTTCGAGTTCAAACTCAACTTCGAGATCAAACTCATCTTTGAGATCAAAGTCAACTTCGAGATCAAACTCATCTTTGAGATCAAAGTCAACTTCGAGATCAAAATCAACTTTGGGTTTAAACTCAACTAGGAGATCAAAGTCAACTTCGAGATCAAACTCAACTTCGAGATCAAAGTCAACTTTGAGTCAAACTCAAATTCGAGATCAAAGTCAATTTCGAGTTCAAACTCAACTTCGAGATCAAAGTCAACTTCGAGACCAAAGTCATCTTGGAGTTCAAAGTCAACTTCGAGTTCAAACTCAACTTCGAGATCAAACTCAACTTCGAGATCAAACTCAACTTCGAGATCAAACTCAACTTCGAGTTCAAACTCAACTTCGAGATCAAACTCATCTTTGAGATCAAAGTCAACTTCGAGATCAAACTCATCTTTGAGATCAAAGTCAACTTCGAGATCAAAATCAACTTTGGGTTTAAACTCAACTTCGAGATCAAAGTCAACTTTGAGTTCAAACTCAACTTTGAGATCAAAGTCAATTTCGAGATCAAAGTCAACTTCGAGACCAAAGTCGATCTCGATGTTGAGTTTGAACTCGAATTGAGTTTGAACTCGAAGTTGACTTTGATCTCGAAGTTGAGTTTGATCTTGAAGTTGAGTTTGATCTCGAAGTTGACTTTGATCTCGAAGTTGAGTTTGAACTCAAAGTTGACTTTGATCTCGAAGTTGAGTTTGAACTCAAAGTTGACTTTAATCTCGAAGTTAACTTTGATCTCGATGTTGAGTTTGAGCTCGAAGTTGAGTTTGAACTCGAAGTTGAGTTTGATCTCGAAGTTGACTTTGAACTCCAAGATGACTTTGGTCTCGAAGTTGACTTTGATCTCGAAGTTGAGTTTAAACTCGAAGTTGAGTTTGATCCCGAAGTTGAGTTTGAACTCGAAGTTGACTTTGATCTTGAAGTTGAGTTTGATCTCGAAGTTGACTTTGATCTGGAAGTTGACTTTGAACTCCAAGATGACTTTGGTCTCGAAGTTGACTTTGATCTCGAAGTTGAGTTTGAACTCGAAGTTGAGTTTGATGCCGAAGTTGAGTTTGAACTCGAAGTTGACTTTGATCTTGAAGTTGAGTTTGATCTCGAAGTTGAGTTTGAACTCGAAGTTGACTTTGATCTCGAAGTTGAGTTTGATCTCGAAGTTGAGTTTGATCTCGAAGTTGACTTCGATCTCGAAGTTGACTCTGATCTAGAAGTTGAGTTTGATTTCGAAGCTGAGTTTGATCTCGAAGTTGAGTTTGATCCCGAAGTTGAGTTTGAACTCGAAGTTGACTTTGATCTCGAAGTTGACTTTGATCTCGAAGTTGAGTTTGATCTCGAAGTTGACTTTGAACTCGAAGTTGACTTTGAACTCGAAGTTGACTTCGATCTCGAAGTTGACTTTGATCTCGAAGTTGACTTTGATCTCGAAGTTGACTTTGATCTCGAAGTTGAGTTTGAACTCGAAGTTGACTTCGATCTCGAAGTTGACTTTGATCTCGATGTTGAGTTTGAACTCGAAGTTGACTTTGATCTCGAAGTTGACTTTGATCTTGATGTTGACTTCGATCTTGAAGTTGAATTTGATCGTTTCATGTTCGCATTTTTTAATGTTGGAGTTGAGAACACAACTTTCAGAAAGTCAAAGGTTTTCAGTCGAATCCAGAGGTTTTTTCGGTGCTCGACAGGGGGAAAGCGAGGCGACGAGTTGGCAACCCTGGATCTAGCGGTCATCGAGTAGGTACCTCGCACTTACATAGGTGGGTACCTAATTTTTTAGAGGATGCCTTCCCAAAGTTGAATGCCTTCCCTTTTCACTTGACGCGGTACATTTGGCCGTCCCCTATGAGATCGTGGGGACACCGGGACACAACCCTCCAAAGCGGGACTGTCCCGCTCAAAGCGCCTGGTCACCTTTCCTATACCTCATTTTCTCCAGAGATCGGGTTACACGGTCTGAGTTTGCTACACGCTTTGCTCCACAAAGATAAGTCCGAAAAAACTCTAAATTTTTGTGAAAAACTGATCGAAAAGTATAGAGCATTCCTCCAAAACCAAGATGATTTTGAGTCCCTGGAAATTGGTAACAACTGTATTTTAATCGGAACCTGAAAAAGTCATGCGGTGACCTTGGTGCCAGAAAATCGTCACCACTCCCGATAAGAGGGCAATGAGTAAAGCAAATCTACATTCGTGTACGTCCTAAAAATTCAAATTACAGCAGGAGGTCATGTAGAAGATTGCAATTCGATTTCGTTAAATTGTCGTATGGCGTGAAGTGGCGAAATAAATTAACCCGACTGACAGTTCTCACCTAATGAAATGAGTACCAGCCTTATCGTGTTCATGAGTCACTGATATCATAATATATATTGTAGTTCCGTTAATAGCAAACCGAGCGTATCAGCGGAATAGCAATGCTGCTATATTCATATCTGCTCGATACATTTCATCAGTGTAATTTTTATTCGCTCGCAACACGCAGGGTCACAGATGTTCGTGAATTTTAAATTACTTCAGCCGAAAAAAAGCAAGAAACCAAATCTTTATTAGTCAGCTTGAGTAACCTTTTTGATCGCTAGTATTCGGGGTTTGAAAAAACGTTCAACACATCACCTAAATTTGTTAACAATTGAACCACATGCTTGAACATCAGCTCGTATACATGACACAGGCCCTACGCTAGCATCTGAATAATCAATGTTTCTCAAAAATTACTCTGGGAGTAGGGGACCTCGAGGGGCATATGGCCTTGGGATACCCTGTTTTAGCCCATGAATATTTTCATCTAAGTACTGAGGAAAAATTGGATTAGCCCACATTGGGTGTACCGCGGGGCATCTGACTTTTGAAATGACTACTATAATTTCATTCAATGATATCATAAAAGATTTGGTTATAGAAAACGCGTATGAAGAACAGTTTTTGAAATGGTGGGAACCGATTTTTGTCCCTTTAGCTCGAGTGGTTACTTTTTAGAGGGAATTATTTTTTCGGTTGGTCCCGAGTGCGTACAGTTCTTGAGTTATACCCCCTGAAAGGACTTCACGACTTTTCCTTTCTCTAGAACGTGTGTGGTTTTTTTTCTAATTTTTTCAATTTTTGTTTTGCTGATTTATGTAATACGACCAAATTATTTACATTGAAGATATTGGGGTGACAGAAGTTTTTGTGGGGATTCCAACGATTGGGAAACGAATTTCATGGCTCTAGTCGTTTTCGAGTTATTAAGAATTGTAGAAATTTTAAAAAACTCAAAAATGTCTCACTAAAACTGCTATAAATCTTACACCGTTGAAGCGACCGTGGCGATGGTCTCATTGGATTCAGCATCAAAAAATCTATAAAAAATGGTGCCTCACATGCCTATGTTGCAAATTTCCTGAAAAACGCGAATTTTTTCCGACTTAAACAAAAATGAAGGTAGGCATCTGTTGAGACGTTAGGGCCCACTAGATGCAAAACTTGATTTTTGGTAAAAATTTCAAAAAATTTCGATAACTCCTTCCCTTTAAAACACCCCGGACGGCGGACGGATATTTTTATTGCAGATTCGGATCCTACACCCCTTGAAAGTAAGCCAACAAATTTTTAGGGGGTGTTGAAAAAAAATTTTTCCTGACCGATTACAATGGTTCATTTCTTAAGAAAAATGAACCAAAACCTATTTGCGTTACCTACCAAATAATATAGTACTATATCAAGTTTGATTATTTAGATGATTGTCATTGTTATAGGTCGCTAAACGGGTCTCGAATGTCGGAGAGTTTTGGCCTGTTTTTTCCAAACTGATCCAGCTTCGCGAATAAATTGTCGCAGCCGAGAACAAAGTCTACCTGAGATGAGCAATGAAGTCGGTAAAAAAGGGAAAAATTGAAGATGAGAAGGTAGAAAAAAAAATAGAGGGAAACGCGCGGCTTCGAAGCGTATGGGAGCCGAGGGTGAGCACTTGGATGTAATAAGGAAGGCCGTATTTATGGGAGCTTAATACACATTACCCTTGTGATTCTTGTAAAATTAAAATCGCCCCAGGCGGCTCGGTCTTTACGGGTGACAAAACCAAGACAAAAAATGCGAGTTCAGCTTATCTGCTCCCTGGGTTTTTAAAAAATATGCCTTAGCCTTCAGCCGGAGGGGCGGGAGCTATGAAAAAGAATTTCCAAGCGACGTACAGCAACGGCCCTTGTCAGTCTTACATTAGTAAAATGGACCATCCCACATCACTTCTGCCTGCGACGCAACACCTCGCCAAGGCTCCATCGTAACTTTGTAGATAATTTATAATACCGACCCCCCCCCCCCCCCCCACCCCACTCCGCCATTGGTCTGGCAGCCCAATCTTTCCCTCCGTGTGTCAAAAAACACAGCTTTGGACGTTTCGAAATTTTCCCATTCCATCTTCACACTCGACAAAGGTCGAATTTCCAATGATTGATAGGCGGGGCAATATTTTTTTAATATTGTTATTTTTACGTCCATATTCACAGAGTAAATGGAAGTATTGGGATCGTCCTGAAATCGAGAATCGGAACGGAGCTTCAGAAAAAACTTTTTCTTATACACATTTACTCATAATCACTTCCTGAACAAGTGTCTGTGTGTGGGTGTGTCCGTCTGTAGTCATATACGAAAACAGCCATAGTCCCTCATTTCTCAACCTTTTTTCAAATTTCTTGAACTGAAATGTTGGTCCCGGCAAGACCCAACACCCTGTTTTATCGGAATTCGGATAACTCACAGGACTATATATATTTGCATATATTTGCATTTTTAGTGTTTTCTATTTTATTATTATTTTTTTTCGGCCACAAAAATGAACCGAATTGAGCGTTCTTGGTCTTAAACTCTTCGTATAACTTTGCAGAATATGTGGATATTTTTTATATTCCGATAATTTGTCGTAATTTTATTTTATGTGAATTTTAAATATTTGATATTTTATACCTAAACACCCTTAAAAGCAGTCAAAATATGATGAAATTGATCATACTTTTACGTTTCAAAATATGGAATTATTGGGTGTTATCTACGCACCACTGGTTTAAGAAAAATTTACCACAAATCCAATTAGATTTTTTTTTGGGGTTCCGTAATTTTGGTAACTCTGGACTAAACGTGTCTTGGAATGTATCCACCGATACAGTGGTACAATAATGACGGAAAACTTATGGTAAGAAATATTAGGGCACCTTACCCTACCCTCTAACCCCGTTGCAAAAGAAAGTGTTTACGGAAAGGAGGAGGAAAAAGGTAGGCGGAGGTATTTCCGTATTCGTAAGCCGGTACGTGATACGGGGAGCCTCGCGAGAAAGTAAGAGTTGCGGATTTACTCGGAAGTCAAAGTCAAATTTACAGTCAGATAATATAATTAGGGAAGTTGGTTCTTCGCCCGCGGACAAGGCGAGACGGAAGGGGCGAACGAGAGGAAAGACTGGCAACTGGGGATCACTCCTTAATCTTGTACAAATAAAATGGAACTTCCACTACAAGTACCTCATTTAAGTCATAGAACTCTAATTGGCGATTCCAGCTAAATAACCGCCGATCCGTACCTTGTTTACACCGCAGTTGCAACTCTTCCGGCGCATTCGCTCGGCCAAGTTTCACCGGCTTTTCTTGTCGTACTTTTCGACCTCCCACTTCACCCCAGCATTCATCAGATCGTCAGGCACTTGCAGTATTCATTCGCATCCTCGTTCCCCACAGTAACTCCTCCGCCAGTCGGTGGAATTCCTCGGCCGGCCGCTTTTCATCGGGTTTCCTTCCCCCGCCGCTGGGTTTCGCCCTTTAACGGCGAATGGAACCGACGAGTTGATGTTCTTCTGGCGATTAACGCCGAAAGAATGGAGTCATTAATGAATGCACCGAAATCTCCTTCACTTTCGTTCCGCGAGGATCCACTGACAATCATCCTCATGACTTTTGTTGTTCATCCGCAACCGCCCGGTATTCTAACAGACGTCGAGGATCCGCACTCTGCTGGAAGAAGATTCCGATGTGCAACCTGGCCAATTATGAAGCTGAATTTCCTGCCAGTGGCGGAGTGCTGAGAAAACATTTGGACGGGACCGATGAAGAAGAGCGGTCCTCTGGTATTTTGGAATTGTTCGCGATTTGCTTGCGAAAAGCGAGGATCGTTCCAACTACAGAGAATTGAGTTGAGAAGTCAACGGAAGCAACTCAGGATTACTAAGCAGAGACTCTCGAATGCATGATTTTTACTTCCGTATATACGGACCAAGGCTTATATATATTTTAAGACCAAGAACGCTCAAATCGGTTCATTTTTGAAACCAGTGGTGCGTAGATAACACACAATACTTCCACATTTTGAAACGTAAAATTGAGACACAATTTGATCATATTTTGACTGCTTTTAAGGGTTTTCAGGTCAAAAATATTAAAAAATTCACTATTCAAATTTTAAAATTCACCAAAAATGAAAATACGCCACATTATTGGAAAATAAAAAATATCCACATATTGTGCAAGGTAAAACAAACATTTTAAGACCAAGAACGCTCAAATCGGTCAATTTTTGTAGCCGGAAAAAAATAAAATAGAAAACACTAAAAACTCAATTATATCGGAAGTACTATGCGTTATCCTAATTTCGGACATACGGACGTAACGGACACACAGACACTTGTTCAGGAAGTGATTCTGAGTAAATGTGTATAAGAAAAAGTTTTTTCTGAAGCTTCGTTCCGATTCTCGATTTTAGGACGATTCCAATACTTCCATTTACTCTGTAAATATGGAAGAAAAAATAGCCATAATTCCCTCAATTCCCAACCTAATTCCTTCAAAATTTCTTGAACTGAAATGTTTGTCTCGGCAAGACCTAACACCCTGTTTGATCGGAATTTGAATAAATCTTACTAATTTCGATATATTTGCATTTCTAGTGTTCTCTATTTTATTTTTTCCGGCCACAAAAATCAACCAATTTTAAATTGAATTTAAATTTAAATTGATTTAAATTTAAATTGAACTTGAATTAAAAAAAAAAAAATCCAGCCGCTTGGGAGTCAAGGTGTTCACGGCGGACGGACGATGTTTTTGAATTGCAGATTCGGATTCTACACCTTATGAAACGTAAATCATGGGAATTTCATGATAGGTTAGAAAACTTTTTTTCTTTCACAATTCCAATGGTTTATTATTCAATAATAAACCAAAAGATACCGAATCGGAGTCGACGGAACTCGTAAAATTGTAAGTTGGTTCGACACGTTCGTAGCTAAAAATAAGACGGTTGCTAAGAAGTAGAGGATAAGATGGTAAGAAAACGGCTTAAATATTATAGTTATCCATATCTTCAGAGCATCCATCATTCGGTTTGTCCAGCGTACAAATTATCTTCCGCTTCCTTCTTACTCTGCACAGTTGATTTCTGAGTCTTACAACAGACCAGATAGGATCGACACGTCCGGAGGATGTGACTGTTGCTCTGTGGACAGATAATTATCGTAACGGACGAATGATTTATTATTGGGGCATCGGGACGAACGTGTGAATACCGGACCTGATCTGGCAGAAGAAAATTCTGGATCTTCTGGACGCGGGCCTGAATACAAATGCGCAGGTCTCGAGTTGGCTTCATCTCGTGAAGGAATCGTACGAGCTGATACGACATTTTCCCAGCATTCGTCATCATGGCATGTACCGAGGTACTCGGGTAACGCACACTAGGTAAGTAGGTACTTCCATTTTGTCGGTAAGGCGAATAATTGACGTCTCAGATTACCGACGAGTGCGCCTTTACAATGGTAATCGCTGATTCCGAAAATATTAAGTAGTGACTCAGCTTTTAACCCTACACTTAAACCAGTTACACACAATACCTCCATATTTTGATGAGTATGTTTTTGACATGATTTGATTATCTCTGTCATTTAAATGACTTAAATTCTGTCAATTTAAATGACAGCAGTAGCCCATCGTACTCCCATATTGTCTTAATCTCCTCCTAGCGCTTTCGCCCCACTGGGCCTCTTCAGGCAGCGACATCTGTAGAGTTGAGAAGTTTTATCGTCCGTCCGCCGTGAACACCATGACTCCCAAGCGGCTGGAGTTTTTTAAATTCAAATTCAATTTAAAATTTAAATAAAATTTAAATCAATTTAAATAAAATTTAAATCAATTTAAATACAATTTAAATCAATTTAAATACAATTTAAATCAATTTAAATAAAATTTAAATCAATTTAAATTTAAATACAATTTAAATCAATTTAAATTTAAATACAATTTAAATACAATTTAAATCAATTTAAATTTAAACACAATTTAAATCAATTTAAATTTAAATACAATTTAAATCAATAATTGATTTAAATTGATCAATAATTACATCCTGACTAACTTATGCTTTTTAACGAGTTTGAATATTAATCCGAGATCCCATTAAAAAGCCCAATAACGAACACGATCGTTTTGATTTTCTAAGCTTTGACTAAGTTTCTCTCTCACCATTTGTCGATTTTGGTCTGCCCCCAATTCTGTCTAGTAGATCGCTACGGAGACGTCGTTGGTGTCTTTCACATCTGTTTGCGGAGACTTTTGATAACTAGTTACCGGCAGCTGATAGTTATCAGTGACGGCTTTGATAGCTTTGTTTGTGTTTACGTTCGGTTCGCGCTGACGGATGTTAAAATTCGAATAGGTTGCAGTTTGTTCGTTCTATTATTTTTTATTTCGAGCTAGATTATCCCTCCCGTGGTTAATAGGTGTCGATCCAGAACGCCGGAGACCTACGTCGTGTAAGGAAGTTTCTGTTTTGGGAAGTTTGGTTCCGAAATGTGCCGTTATGAGTAGTTGGTGACTTTATTTGGTTACGTCTAGCTTGCATTTGAAAGTACCAAATTAATGTGAACCGGTACCTAAGTTTCTCTGTCTCCTGCGCAATGGCGAAGTCTGTTCGTTCTGATCCCAACAGGACGTTCGGGCGCCTAGGTACGAGATAGTGAAACAGAGTTGGTTACACTAGCCCGAGTCGAACAAAGATCGGTCTAGGGGTGCACAAATTTATTCGAATACTTTGACTAAGACCGATGGTGCACAGTTTGAATACTGTTCGGCGCATAGGGTACCCGGATTCTGTGTACCGATTATGGATAATTTGAATCGGATGTGTCTATACCAGAATCTATAATGGGCCGTACCTAACTGAGGATGTTCGAATCGGGCCAAGCTCCTCGGAGTTAAAGACCGTGCTGTGTGAATAGAATATCCGGCGCAGAGAAACGCAGCGTCTAAACTAAAGTCACCAGAGAGAGAAACTTGTCAAAAGGCTAAAAAGATTTGACTAAAATCAATGTTGGGACTGTTCCTAGATCGAGTCCATCTCCTTTTCTGAAGCGGGGATAGACATCCAGGCATGCCCGTTACATACCTACTGTGATGGTGGGGCGTATTGGGATAACACATGTCTTAGGTCAAATCCTTGGTTTACAGTTTGCAAAAATTGGAGAATGGTTTTGATAAATGTGAAAATTTAAAAAAAAATTGATCTTTGCTTACCTATGAGAAAAACAAAGTCATAACCGACTAGGACAGAGATCGTTGTTTGCAAGTCGGGACGAACGCAAATCGGATGTCGGCCTCAAAAGCCTTACCAGTGCACACCCTTTTCTCTTCGATATTTTTCGAACAGTTTAGTTACCAGTCTGTCTTGGCGCTTGTGTACCTTTTTGGAATGCACATTTTCACTGAGTCTCGTATATTGTTTGTCTAATAACTTGCGAGTTTGCAGATGACTATGATGACTATTGATTGATGAGCCAGACCAGAACGGAAGCCGCCTATAGTTTATGAATTTTGTTTTCGAAATCAGACTCAAACAAAATTATAGGCAATCAGTATATTTGAATCTATGTAGACTTTCGACTAACATTTGGAAAATTCCAGGTCTTTGACAAATTCGATTTGCCATACGCACATACTGGGCATAAAATGAATCGTCCTAATGGAGACTTTTCGGATGGAGACGATATATCTCTGGATGGAGAATTGGCCAGACAAATGTTTGATGAGTCTGCGGCCCTAAGAGATCCGGATACTGAAAATCTTCGTCTTCAAGCTGCAAAGACCTCGGAGGAAGTATTTTCACGATATATTGAGGAACTTAAGCAGCAAATGGAATCGAGTTTTGACAAAATCTCCACAAAGCTGTCGGACTTGGACCGCAAGTATAATGAGCTGACCCAGCAAGTCCATAGCAGGCCTGGAGATCAGACATGTGTCCAAACTTCCTCCCTCAATCAAAATTTCGATCAAAATTTGCAAAATTTAGAATCCATGCAGGTTGGTGCCCCTATGGAGGTCGATAAGAGTTTAAACGATGCTCCAATCAATGTTTCTCAACCAGAGCCTTCAACTGCTCCTCCTCGCAATTCGAATCTTTTTCTGCGTCCTTATGAACAGGCTCAAACGTCAAGTTTAAGAGACGAGCAATACAGGACCAGAAAAATTGATGCGGTTAAATTTCGACCGCTTGATCAGAAACTTGAAAGCGAGGAGCAGTTCAAGTACTGGAAGAGAAGCATTGTGGGTCAGATTGAAACCCAGGAGTGTGCCTTTTTGATAGACCCGTCCGAAAAAATACCTCCGGCCTTTTCGAACAACGAGTTAGGAATTGCCAAAAGGAAAGCACGCTGGTTTATTTCTGAATCCCTTTCGCCATATTTTCAGGACCTGATTCAGGATCTGTCCTGCCCCAAAGATATTTTGGATAAATTGCAAAAAGCGTGCGATCCTTCTTCGGCATTCCAGCTCAAAAGGCTGATTCATGATTTCAATTCAATTCGCTTCGACCCCCAATCCGAAAAGGCGATCGACTTCCTTGCGAAATTTGATGATACAAGGAAGAAAATCGTCTGCTTGAACCCGGAAATGCTGACACCAGAGTACGTTAAGTTGATTTTCGAGTCTGCTATCGAGGGAACTGTCACGTATTCTAAAGCAGAACTGCATGAATTTAAATTCAGCATGGCGGAAATGCGTGACATGCTCCTCGAGGAGCAGATTCGCGGGTTTCCAAACGTTTCTATGGGCGGTTCGTCTCTCAGCATCGTTCGGAAAAAGCCTGTGCCTACGCGGGGTCGAGGTGAAATGAAAGGAGGTAGAGGGAGCAAGGGCGTCATTCCTGGGAAAAATCTGCCTGCAAGGGAAAATATGTTTGCCCGTTCGAAAATTGCAAAGCGGCGCTTTTGTGTCTACTGCAAAACTGCAGGCCATACGAACAGCTTTTGCTTTAGGGCAAAGAAAATATGTTTCAATTGCAGAAAATCTGACCAACACTTAGCTGCAAACTGCCCCATGCCCTCCAAAATTTCGCCGGCCCAAAAATCCGTTTCTAACAAACATTTTGAACAAAAGCCTAAATTGGTCAAAATGCCCATGAAAAAGGCCAAAATTTTTTCCGAAAAATTCAAATCCAATCCGGACGCAATTTTTGCTATTGCCGGACAGTCTGATCTTCCGGACACGGAAAATGTGTGGGTCACGCTTGGCAGCGAGGAGGAGCGTCTGATGTGCAAATGGTGATGACAGTGCTGACCTGTCAGTTGGTTACAGTGGCGAAATAAATTTTGTCAATAACGGGCGATGTTCTACGCTCAGAGATGTTCTGTACACGCCAGGTCTTGCCTCAAATCTCTTTTCCGTTCGAAAAATTACCCAGGCTGGTCTCAGAGTTGTGTTTTCTAAAGATAAAGTTGATTTTGTGAATACTTCTGGAGAAATCATAAAAAGTGGGTACTTTCAGAATAATCTTTGGTGGATTGACCTAGATATTGCTCCTACTCCTTTCAAAAGAATTGGGAATGCGACTGCTACTTATGACTCAAAAAGGCCAAAATTTGATTCGATCCTTGTTACGTCTCAGGATCAGCCTTGTAGCTCTGAAAAAGTGGGAGGGAGACCTGGGTCCTCCATCAAAGATCAGACTAATGCAGAGGCTACAAGCCTGGGAGGGAGAGAGACTGAGACGTCAGATAGTATTGTGAACAAGGATAAAGTGGATAACCTTGACCTCAAAATTTCGCAGTTTGATCATAAAAATTTAGAAACTACGTTCAGACCATTGCAAAATTCAGGAATCTTTTGGCATTTACGTTTGAATCACGCCTCGAAACAGTATCTGGAGGCCGCCAAAAGGTTTCTACAAGTGAACTGTGATCAAAGTCTTGTGATCAAAGGTTTTGCGGATACGAATGAATACCTAATTTCCGAGATTTTTGCTCCAGTTGCTCGGTTAGGTGATGTCCGACTCTTTCTGTCAGTAGTTAATAGGCTCGGTTTACATCTTTATCAGCTCGATGTAATCACTGCTTTCCTGCATGGAACTCTTGAGAAACCTGTGTATATGTACGTGCCGGAAGGGGTTGTGGAACTGACGGAAGTCCCCCAAGATCTAAAGGATACGCACGTGTGTAGTCTCAAGAGATCCCTTTATGGTTTGAAAGTCTCACCTAACTTGTGGTACAAAAAGTTCAGTAGTGTTCTGCAAAAACTTGGCTTTGAGGTGTACCCCTTTCAGACTTGCGTCTTTAGAGGGCGGCAGGGTACCAAGTACGCATTGTTGATCCTCTATGTTGACGATTGCTTTCTGGCATTCAATGATGACGACAAGGCCCTTGATGTGATTCGTGGCCATAAAGAGGAAATCAAAATTAAGAATCTAGGTCCTCCGAAGAAATTTTTGGGTTTTGAGATTGTACGGAATGAATCTGAAAAACGAATGTTCATTCATCAGAAAACGGCAATCCAAAAATTACTTGACCAGTTCCTTCCGGCTGAGAGTGAAGTGAGTCAGGTGCCTATGTCACCTGCGACTTGTACTTTGAACACTCAGTTGAAATTGACTCAGGAACAGGATTCGTCTCCAGTTGTCCCATATCGGGAAGTCATCGGCTCTCTTTTGTATATCCAAAATGGAACGAGGCCAGACATTTCGTTTGCTGTCAACTTTATGAGTAGGAAACAGGTCGGCTATACAGAATCCGACTGGAAATGCGTTTTGAAAATATTGAAGTACCTCAAAGGCACTATGAACTATGGAATATTGTTCTCAGGTGAAACTGAGGACATTGTGGCATATTCTGATTCGTCTCTGGGGATCAGTGCCGTAAATGGGCGTTCGACTACGGGGTATTCGGTAAAACTATTTGGTGACCTCGTTTCGTGGAAGTCGAAGAAACAAGCCCACGTTGCGCTTTCCACTTGCGAGGCAGAATACATAGCAATGTCGGAGGCTTGTAAAGAATTAACGAGTATTCGTTGTCTGTGCAAATTCTTGATGGGCCTTGACATGATACCGACATTGAGATGTGATTGTGCTCCTGCAATAGCCGTTGCAATGACAAATGATTCACGAACACTGAAGCATGTGGTTAAACTGTGTATGCATTATGTACATGAAATGTTTAAGGAGAAAAATGTGCATATTGAATGGGTATCAACAGAAAACATGATTGCGGATTGTCTTACGAAAGCACTTCCTTTGGAAAAATTTGTAAAATTCAGAGAAGCATTGCTGGTTGACTTTAACTCTTTTTCTTAACTTATTGCAGATCCGTGGGATTGATGAGTGTCTAAATTCAAAATTCAACTAAAGTTTTCACTTCAGGATACTGCTTTCTAAAGACAATCGAACTTTACGTTTACGAACAATCTTACGTGTTCGACTCAAACAGTAAAAGGTGTTTTCGTTTTGATACATTTTATTCGTCTACTTGACTGATTCTGAAATTCGAATACAGAATCAGATGTGAATATCAAGTAAATTTTTGTGAGCTGATACATCAAAGTTGTGAACAATGATGCTATGAATATTTGAGTGTATCAGCATAACTTCAATGCATGTTGGAACATTGTGCATGATGATATAAAGTGACTATGAAGTTGTACTCCATTGTGTTGCGTACTTTGAAGAGGAGGGAGTGTTGGAATACAGTCTTCAAAGTATGACGCCTCAGTGTATTACAACTTCAATCTAGTGTTTCCAGGACAAGGTAGATCACGCTCAGTACTTCAACAAGTACCTACCTAGAGGACTGGATACTTCACTTGGGATAGCCGCTTTGACTATATTCCGGCTAGGCTTCAATCATGTGATACAAGTTGAGGCCATCTCTAGTTCGCAGCTATGACGATGCACCATATGTGAATAGTGCTATCCGTACCTCGTCATCTGCGCTTTGCTCACTTCCGTTCTGGCTTTCGATACGCACACGTGCCTACTTTGACTACTCAGACTCTTTCTTGATTCAGTTAATATTTGGAAAGTAATAAGTATAATTACACGTGATACGACCACTTCTATCGGTGAGTTATTCTTTCGAATGAACCCATAGTCAAGTATGAGATTGTGCATGTGTGAAGGCGCCTGGTAACAGAATTGATTGAGAAATCTCGTTTGAAGCTTTCAGTCGACACGATATCGTAGGATCCTGACTAACTTATGCTTTTTAACGAGTTTGAATATTAATCCGAGATCCCATTAAAAAGCCCAATAACGAACACGATCGTTTTGATTTTCTAAGCTTTGACTAAGTTTCTCTCTCACCATTTGTCGATTTTGGTCTGCCCCCAATCTCTGTCTAGTAGATCGCTGCGGAGACGTCGTTGGTGTCTTTCATATCTACGTGCGGAGACTTTTGATAACTAGTTACCGGCAGCTGATAGTTATCAGTGACAGCATGGATAGCTTTGTTTGTGTTTACGTTCGGTTCGCGCTGACGGATGTTGAAATTCGAATAGGTTGCAGTTTGTTCGTTCTATTATTTTTATTTCGAGCTAGATTATCCCTCCCGTGGGTAATAGGTGTCGATCCAGAACGCCGAAGACCTACGTCGTGTAAGGAAGTTTCTGTTTTGGGAAGTTTGGTTCCGTAATGTGCCGTTATGAGTAGTTGGTGACTTTATTTGGTTACGACTAGCTTGCATTTGAAAGTACCTAAGTTTCTCTGTCTCCTGCGCAATGGCGAAGTCTGTTCGTTCTGATCCCAACAGGACGTTCGGGCGCCTAGGTACGAGATAGTGAAACAGAGTTGGTTACACTAGCCCGAGTCGAACAAAGATCGGTCTAGGGGTGCACAACTTTATTCGAATACTTTGACTAAGACCGATGGTGCACAGTTTGAATACTGTTCGGCGCATAGGGTACCCGGATTCTGTGTACCGATTATGGATAATTTGAATCGGATGTGTCTATACCAGAATCTATAATGGGCCGTACCTAACTGAGGATGTTCGAATCGGGCCAAGCTCCTCGGAGTTAAAGACCGTGCTGTGTGAATAGAATATCCGGTGCAGAGAAACGCAGCGTCTAAACTAAAGTCACCAGAGAGAGAAACTTGTCAAAAGGCTAAAAAGATTTGACTAAAATCAATGTTGGGACTGTCCCTAGATCGAGTCCATCTCCTTTTCTGAAGCGGGGATAGACATCCAGGCATGCCCGTTACATACCTACTGTGATGGTGGGGCGTATTGGGATAACACATGTCTTAGGTCAAATCCTTGGCTTACAGTTTGCAAAAATTGGAGAAAGGTTTTGATAAATGTGAAAATTTAATAAATTAATTTTTGTTTATGAGAAAAACAAAGACATAACCGACTAGGACAGAGATCGTTGTTTGCAAGTCGGGACGAACGCAAATCGGATGTCGGCCTCAAAAGCCTTACCAGTGCACACCCTTTTTCTCTTCGATATTTTTCGAACAGTTTAGTTACCAGTCTGTCTTGGCGCTTGTGTACCTTTTTGAAATGCACATTTTCACTGAGTCTCGTATATTGTTTGCCTAATAACTTGCGAGTTTGCAGATGACTATGATGACTATTGATTGATGAGCCAGACCAGGACGGAAGCTGCCTATAGTTTATGAATTTTGTTTTCGAAATCAGACTCAAACAAAATTATAGGCAATCAGTATATTTGAATCTATGTAGACTTTCGACTAACATTTGGAAAATTCCAGGTCTTTGACAAATTCGATTTGCCGTACGCACATACTGGGCATAAAATGAATCGTCCTAATGGAGACTTTTCGGATGGAGACGATATATCTCTGGATGGAGAATTGGCCAGACAAATGTTTGATGAGTCTGCGGCCCTAAGAGATCCGGATACTGAAAATCTTCGTCTTCAAGCTGCAAAGACCTCGGAGGAAGTATTTTCACGATACATTGAGGAACTTAAGCAGCAAATGGAATCGAGTTTTGACAAAATCTCCACAAAGCTGTCGGACTTGGACCGCAAGTATAATCAGCTGACCCAGCAAGTCCATAGCAGGCCTGGAGATCAGACATGTGTCCAAACTTCCTCCCTCAATCAAAATTTCGATCAAAATTTGCAAAATTTAGAATCCATGCAGGTTGGTGCCCCTATGGAGGTCGATAAGAGTTTAAACGATGCTCCAATCAATGTTTCTCAACCAGAGCCTTCAACTGCTCCTCCTCGCAATTCGAATCTTTTTCTGCGTCCTTATGAACAGGCTCAAACGTCAAGTTTAAGAGACGAGCAATACAGGACCAGAAAAATTGATGCGGTTAAATTTCGACCGCTTGATCAGAAACTTGAAAGCGAGGAGCAGTTCAAGTACTGGAAGAGAAGCATTGTGGGTCAGATTGAAACCCAGGAGTGTGCCTTTTTGATAGACCCGTCCGAAAAAATACCTCCGGCCTTTTCGAACAACGAGTTAGGAATTGCCGAAAGGAAAGCACGCTGGTTTATTTCTGAATCCCTTTCGCCATATTTTCAGGACCTGATCCAGGATCTGTCCTGCCCCAAAGATATCTTGGATAAATTGCAAAAAGCGTGCGATCCCGCTTCGGCATTCCAGCTCAAAAGGCTGATTCATGATTTCAATTCAATTCGCTTCGACCCCCAATTTGAAAAGGCGATCGACTTCCTTGCGAAATTTGACGATACAAGGAAGAAAATCGTCTGCTTGAACCCGGAAATGCTGACACCAGAGTACGTTAAGTTGATCTTCGAGTCTGCTATCGAGGGGACTGTCACGTATTCTAAAGCAGAACTGCATGAATTTAAACTCAGCATGGCGGAAATGCGTGACATGCTCCTCGAGGAGCAGATTCGCGGGTTTCCGAACGTTTCTATGGGCGGTTCGTCTCTCAGCATCGTTCGGAAAAAGCCTGTGCCTACGCGGGGTCGAGGTGAAATGAAAGGAGGTAGAGGGAGCAAGGGCGTCATTCCTGGGAAAAACCTGCCTGCAAGGGAAAATATGTTTGCCCGTTCGAAAATTGCAAAGCGGCGCTTTTGTGACTACTGCAAAATTGCAGGCCATACGAACAGCTTTTGCTTTAGGGCAAAGAAAATATGTTTCAATTGCAGAAAATCTGACCAACACTTAGCTGCAGACTGCCCAATGCCCTCCAAATTTTCGCCGGCCGTAAAATCCGTTTCAAACAAACACTTTGAACAAAAGCCTAAATTGGTCAAAATGCCCATGAAAAAGGCCAAAATTTTAAAATAATATCCAAATTTTAAATACAGTCCGGACGCAATTTTTGCTATTGCCGGACCGTCTGATCTTCCGGACACAGTTTGCTGGTCGACTGTCTGAAAGAAAACATTGTTTTACCGCTATTGTGGACACGGGGTGTACCGAGCATCTGACATCGTCCCGAGAACATTTGACAAATTTCAGACAATTGCCCAAAACCAGAGTTTTTAAATGTGCAAATGGTGATGACAGTGCTGACCTGTCAGTTGGTTACAGTGGCGAAATAAATTTTGTCAATAACGGGCGATGTTCTACGCTCAGAGATGTTCTGTACACGCCAGGTCTTGCCTCAAATCTCTTTTCCGTTCGAAAAATTACCCAGGCTGGTCTCAGAGTTGTGTTTTCTAAAGACAAAGTTGATTTTGTGAATACTTCTGGAGAAATCATAAAAAGTGGGTACTTTCAGAATAATCTTTGGTGGATTGACCTAGATATTGCTCCTACTCCTTTCAAAAGAATTGGGAATGCGACTGCTACTTATGACTCAAAAAGGCCAAAGTTTGATTCGATCCTTGTTACGTCTCAGGATCAGCCTTGTAGCTCTGAAAAAGTGGGAGGGAGACCTGGGTCCTCCATCAAAGATCAGACTAATGCAGAGGCTACAAGCCTGGGAGGGAGAGAGACTGAGACGTCAGATAGTATTGTGAACAAGGATAAAGTGGATAACCTTGACTTCAAAATTTCGCAGTTTGATCATAAAAATTTAGAAACTACGTTCAGACCATTGCAAATTCAGGAATCTTTTGGCATTTACGTTTGAATCACGCCTCGAAACAGTATCTGGAGGCCGCCAAAAGGTTTCTACAAGTGAACTGTGATCAAAGTCTTGTGACCAAAGGTTTGCGGATACGAATGAATACCTAATTTCCGAGATTTTTGCTCCAGTTGCTCGGTTAGGTGATGTCCGACTCTTTCTGTCAGTAGTTAATAGCTCGGTTTACATCTTTATCAGCTCGATGTAATCACTGCTTTCCTGCATGGAACTCTTGAGAAACCTGTCTATATGTACGTGCCGGAAGGGGTTGTGGAACTGACGGAAGTCCCCCAAGATCTAAAGGATACGCACGTGTGTAGTCTCAAGAGATCCCTTTATGGTTTGAAAGTCTCACCTAACTTGTGGTACAAAAAGTTCAGTAGTGTTCTGGAAAAACTTGGCTTCGAGGTGTACCCCTTTCAGACTTGCGTCTTTAGATGGCGGCAGGGTACCAAGTACGCATTGTTGATCCTCTATGTCGACGATTGCCTTCTGGCATCCAATGATGACGACAAGGCCCTTGATGTGATTCGTGGCCTTAAAGAGGAAATCAAAATTAAGAATCTAGGTCCTCCGAAGAAATTTTTGGGTTTTGAGATTGTACGGAATGAATCTGAAAAACGAATGTTCATTCATCAGAAAACGGCAATCCAAAAATTACTTGACCAGTTCCTTCCGGCTGAGAGTGAAGTGAGTCAGGTGCCTATGTCACCTGCGACTTGTACTTTGAACACTCAGTTGAAATTGACTCAGGAACAGGATTCGTCTCCAGTTGTCCCATATCGGGAAGTCATCGGCTCTCTTTTGTATATCCAAAATGGAACGAGGCCAGACATTTCGTTTGCTGTTAACTTTATGAGTAGGAAACAGGTCGGCTATACAGAATCCGACTGGAAATGCGTTTTGAAAATATTGAAGTATCTCAAAGGCACTATGAACTATGGAATATTGTTCTCAGGTGAAACTGAGGACATTGTGGCATATTCTGATTCGTCTCTGGGGACCAGTGCCGTAAATGGGCGTTCGACTACGGGGTATTCGGTAAAACTATTTGGTGACCTCGTTTCGTGGAAGTCGAAGAAACAAGCCCACGTTGCGCTTTCCACTTGCGAGGCAGAATGCATAGCAATGTCGGAGGCTTGTAAAGAATTAACGAGTATTCGTTGTTTGTGCAAATTCTTGATGGGCCTTGACATGATACCGACATTGAGATGTGACTGTGCTCCTGCAATAGCCGTTGCAATGACAAATGATTCACGAACACTGAAGCATGTGGTTAAACTGTGTATGCATTACGTACATGAAATGTTTAAAGAGAAAAATCTGCATATTGAATGGGTATCAACAGAAAACATGACTGCGGATTGTCTTATGAAAGCACTTTCTTTGGAAAAATTTGTAAAAATTCAGAGAAGCATTGCTGGTTGACTTTAACTCTTTTTCTTAACTTATTGCAGATCCTTGGAATTGACAAGCTTAAAATTCAAAATTCTAGTGTTCACTTCAGCTCCTGCTTTCTAAAGACAATCTTACGTGTTCGACTCAAACAGTAAAAGGTGTTTTCGTTTTGATACATTTTATTCGTCTACTTGACTGATTCTGAAATTCGAATACAGAATCAGATGTGAATATCAAGTAAATTCTTGTGTGCTGATACGTCAAAGATGTGAACAATGACGCTTGACGCTATGAATATTTGAGTATATCGGCATAACTTCAATGCATTTTTGAATATTGTGCATGATGATATAATGTGACTATGAAGTTGTACTCCATTGTGTTGTGTACTTTGAAGAGGAGGGAGTGCTGGAATACAGTCTTCAAAGTATGACGCCTCAGTGTATTACAACTTCAATCTAGTGTTTCCAGGACAAGGTAGATCACGCTCAGTACTTCAACAAGTACCTACCTAGAGGACTGGATACTTCACTTGGGATAGCCGCTTTGACTATATTCCGGCTAGGCTTCAATCATGTGATACAAGTTGAGGCCATCTCTAGTTCGCAGCTATGACGATGCACCATATGTGAATAGTGCTATCCGTACCTCGTCATCTGCGCTTTGCTCACTTCCGTTCTGGCTTTCGAGATACGTTCACGTGCCATCAGCTACTGTGACTCTTTCTTGATTCAATTTGACTATTGCAAGTAATAAGTATAATTACACGTGCTACGACCACATCTATCGGTGAGTTATTCTTTCGAATGAACCCATAGTCAAGTATGAGATTGTGCATGTGTGAAGGCGCCTGGTAACAGAATTGATTGAGAAATCTCGTTTGAAGCTTTCAGTCGACATCAATAATTGATTTGAATTTAAATAAATTATTTACATTTAAATTTTATTTAAATTTAATTTAACACGCTGTTTGATCGGAATTCGGATAACTCACAATACTTCCGATACATTTGCATTTTTAGTGTTTTCTATTCTATTATTCTATTTTTTCAACCAGTGGTGCGTAGATAACACACAATACTTCCATATTTTGAAACGTAAAATTGAGACACAATTTGATCATATTTTGACTCCTTTTAAGGGTGTTTAGGTCAAAAATTTCACTATTCAAATTTTAAAATTCACCAAAAATAAAAAACCGCCACATTTTCGGCATATAAAAAATATGCACATATTTTGCAAGGTAAAACGAAGATTTTAAGACCAAGAACGCTTAAATCGGTCAATTTTTGTAGCCGGAAAAAAATAAAATAGAAAACACTAAAAACTCAATTATATCGGAAGTACTGTGCGTTATCCAAATTTCGATTAAACAGGGTGTTAGGTCTTGGCGAGACAAACATTTCAGTTCAAGAAATTTGAAAAAAGGTTGAGAATTGAGGGAGTTATGGTCATTTTTGTAAAAGACCACAGACGGACAGACGGACAGACAGACAGACGGACAGACGAACAGACGGACGTAACGGACACACAGACACTTGTTCAGGAAGTGATTCTGAGTAAATGTGTATGAGAAAAAGTTTTTTCTGAAGCTCCGTTCCGATTCTCGATTTTAGGACGATCACAATACTTCCATTTACTCTGTAAATATGGAAGTAATTACTCTGTAAATATGGAAGTAAAAATGAACCGATTTGAGCGTTCTTGGTCTTAAAATCTTTGTTTACCTAGCAGAATATGTGGATATGTTCCAATAATGTGGCGTATTTTTATTTTAGGCAAATTTCAAAATTTTAATAGTGAATTTTTCGATATTTTTGACCAAACACCCTTAAAAGCAGTCAAAATATGATCAAATTGATCATGCTTTTACGTTTCAAAAAATGGAAGCATCGTGTGTTATCTTCCCACCACTGGTCCCAGCTTGTTTCCGATTTCCGCTATCGTAATTAATTAATGAATTATTATTAATTAATTATTGGGCTTTATCTCGTACAGCAAACAAATAATGAATAACTCTACCCTGGATTCTTGACCCAACCGACGCTTTTTGTAGCACCTTCCCTTTCCTCAGGTATTCATCGGGTAGTTGGGCGGGAGAAGTCGAGGGAAAATATCCCGCTCTTTTTCTTAACGAAGGGATATAATTGGAGATATTTAGCGATAATTTCTTCACGGCCCTTTTCAGCGCGATATGCGACGAGGAGGATGAGAGGGAGGTATGATGAGGGGTGAAGAAGGATGACGAGGGGGAGGGGGGTCGATAATGCGATTTTACCGAAGAGAGGAACCGCCCGGCTCAAATTAAGCGTTTTTTTGCCCGCAATCGCCTTCGCGGTCGTTCCCCGTATCGGCATCCGATGAGGACGACATCAGATTCGCCGCGATAGAGAGGGAGAAACGTGCGGCCGAAAGGGAGCGACAGCGATAGAAGAAACGGCGGCGGCATGCGCTGCTCGACCACCGGAGAGCGGAAGGTGGTGCGGATCGGCGGCCCGGCTCCGGTAGCACAGCCCGGTTCAGCGGCGTATTACGTCCGCCGGACCGGTAGGGGGACGGCCGCGCTTTCAGGCCGTTTATAATTGTCCTCAGAATCCACGAAAGAAGACAAGAGTAAAGTGATCTGGATGCCTCGCTAAGTGGATGCTTCTCCGCTCTCCTGAGCGAGGCGGTGATGTCGACGGATCAGCGGAAGCCCAACTTGTACCGGCCCCGTCCTGGGCAAATAAGGGCGGCCACTTTTGCCCCGCTCGTATCCCATCTCCGAAGCCCATCCATCAAAGGCGCAGCGGCTGAGGCCCGTCGATAACTCACATCGCCGGCGTCGTTTTGATTCGGCCGCGGGGTGGACAATCTCCGAGTGGACAATTTCCGAGTGGACAATTGCGGAGTGGACAATCTCCGAGTGGAAAATCGCAAAACCACATCGGCAGTGGAGATGCGCTGTTATAATCAATTTTTACTTCCATATTTACAAAGTAAATGGAAGTATTGCAATCGTCCTAAAATCGAGAATCGGAACGAAGCTTCAGATAAAACTTTTATTCGCACACATTTACTCATAATCACTTCTCGAACAAGTGTCTGTGTGCCCGAATGTCCGTCTGAGGTCATTTACAACCAGTGGTGCGTAAAGAACACACAATACTTCCATATTTTGAAACGTAAAATTGTGACACAATTTGATCATATTTTGACTGCTTTTAAGGGTGTTTAGGCCGAAAATATCAAAAAATTCACTGGTATTCAAATTTCAAAATACGCCCAAAATGAAAAAAAATCAGTTTTTCGGAACATAAAAAATATCCACATATTCTGCAAGGTAAAACAAAGATTTTAAGACCAAGAACGCTCAAATCGGTCAATTTTTGTAGCCGGAAAAAATTAAAATAGAAAACACTAAAAATGCGAATATATCGGAAGTACTGTGCGTTATCCATATTCCGATTAAACAGAGTGTTAGGTCTTGCCGAGACAAACATTTCAGTTCAAGAAATTTGAAAAAAGGTTGAGAAATGAGGGAGTTATGGCCATTTTGGTACATTATTTCCAGAAATAATGTACCTACGATGTACCTCGTATGTAATTGATCAAGAAAAATTTTTTTACAACACCCCCTGAAAATTTGTTCTTTCACGTTTCAGAGGTTCTAGAACAAGAATCTGCAATAAAATTTTTTTGTCCGTCCGCCGTATGCCGTACGCCGTATGCCGTACGCCGTACGCCGTACGCCGTATGCCGTCAGCAGCAAAACGCATAGAAGGAGTGGTCCGATTTCAAAAAAAAAAAAAAAAAAACGAGCGTTTAGCAAATTTTCCTGTGACGTGTACCTCCTATAAGGGAATCCTCTGAATCAACTCCAGACTACTCAAAAACGATCAAATGTAAAAAAAGTCATGATCTCAAAAACAGTTTTTTTGTTTTCGACCCCTTAAAATTTTTTGATCGGATTCCCCTGACAATATGCCTCAAGTTGGAGCAAAACACAACTTTTAGGACCAACCGCACCAAAATCGGATCAGCGGTTCGATACGAAGTGGACGGACGAAATTTTGGCCAAAAATTTCGTCCAGCCACTTCGTATTGAAATTCTGATCCGATTTTGACTAAATTAGTCTTGAAAGTTGTGGTTTGCTCCAACTTGAGGCATATTGTCCGGGCAATCCGATCGGAGAAGGTTAACGGGTCCAATTCGGCATAATTAGGGTATATTTTTGAAAAAACACAAAATCTCAATTTTGAAGGTGATGCCGTGGGTTTAGAATTTTTTGAGTATTTTTCCCGGGTTTCTCGCTTGATTTACCATAAGATAGGGTGGTTTTTCCGAATAAATTCGAAAATTTTGTTTTTGAATCGGTTTGGCTTGAATTTCTTAATGCGATTTCTGCGTTTTCGCGTTTTTGGCAATTTGAGGGAGTCCTACTGAACCGATTTTGAATTTTTTGAGCTCGTTGGATTCCTTGAAGGTTTTTACACATTTTCCACTCCCTAAAAGTCAAAATCGATTGGGGTTTAGTAATCAAAAACTGGTTCAAAGACCAATTTTTGACCTAAACAAAAAATATTTTTTTGACCCTTTAAAAAAAATGTTAAAATTCCAAAAAAAATATTTATGAGTAGGTTCTGGGCAGGTACATGACACAAAAAATCTGCAATTTTCTACAACTCTCCAGGACTAAGAAAAAGGCAAAAAACCGATTCCAGCTGGAAAATCCTAGGTCCTAGCCTAGGAAAAATTTCAAAAAAATGATGGATTTGACTTCGGGGTTTTTTGGCGGGAATCTTTAGATATTGACTATGAAACATGAAATTTGGCATTTTTTCGAGATTTTGGTCACCAGGGTCAATTTTGGGGGCAGTGACACTGCTCAAATTGCGGTTTTGCAGTTTTCTTAGGTTCACGGCCCATGCTCCAATCGGTTCAAGGCGTGAGGAATACGAAATGGCGGCTGTAACATTACCACCCTTGATCGTGGTACCGCCTCTTTCGTCGTTTATTGGCTCAGAACTGCAAATATGCGATTCGGCTATTAGAAACTGAAAGTGTGAAGCTGGGATTAGACAGCTTATGTTAATGGGGCGGATCTTGATAACAGTTGTCACCTGTTAACGCGGTTAACAAAATGGCTGCCTTCTAGCCGCCAGGCCTCAGGAAATATTTCTTTGAAAGCAGCCGCCAGGTATTTTCTTTTTATACCTACCTATTTATTCATCATTGTGAAAACGTACCTTTTCGGCATAATTGAATTCACGATTGACCATTACTCCACAAATGATATGATGATAAACCGACCTACTCCAACTATTTGAACTTTATTTTCTGAGATACCCAGACAAATAATGTACCCATGTCACTAATCTACTTAGCAGCGTTTTCTACGTGTCAGGGCGTGCAAAGGCGAGCACGAGCGAACGATTGCACTCTAGTATTATGTACCCTCAATGGCGGTTCAGCGATGTTTCCCTCTAACCGGTCGCACATCCGAAAATTAGTGCCCATGTTTTTCTCAACTATCTTTCCATCGCGATTATTGTATTTATCTGGAAGGCAATTCTTCGGTCGGAAATATATCAGCAAGTTGTTTACAGCGGGATCCAGGGTGGCTTTAAGAAGATTCCCCTCAAGGCGCATTCGTATATCACAATTACCACATTAGCATCCGAACCTTTGCCAAGCCCAAGACAACCCTGAGGGGAGAAAAAGGCGGAACGATATTATATTTTACCAGATGGGTGCGAAAAAATTCAGCCTTCGGATGAATTAATTTGTTAGGAAACGACGCGACGGCAAGAACACAAGGAGAGAAAACGTTGATGATTGTGTCGAGGGGAAAATCTGAGGTTGGAGGTGGGGAGATTCTCAAAGACGAAACATTTCTCTACTTCCACCTCTACTCGCCTCTGGAACACGTGTTATGATGAAAAGAAACCCTCAGAAAAAGCAGGGGAGGAGGTGGGGGATGTCGGAGGCCTAAAAGCCCAACTACTCAAGCCAATGATCAAATCAAATCTTTACACCCTCGAGGAGAGGAGCATAAAATCGGTGTATTCTTTTAACATGGCCTTGTTGTGGCCCGTCATGGAGCCCTAGTCGGAGCACGGCAGCGAGATGGTTCAGGGGAGGTGATATGACTGAAACTGAGGGCTTGGTGATAGCAGTTGATGTCGGTGAACTCGCAGGGGCCCGGGGGGTGGGGGTGGGGGGTGATTTTTAGGGAAGACATAAAGGAGAGGTCTCCCTTTTATACGCTGACGTCTCCCGAAGATGAGACAGGGGTTTACGGTTATTCCTCCATCAACCAATTACCTTCTTTTATTATTTGCGAGAAGGCCCTTCCGTCGCATACCATCTCACCTTCAGCTTCAACATTTGCTCGGTCATAAGCCCTTTTCCTACCGATATTACCTTCGGCTACTGGCTTGTGTAGAAATTGCTCCATCTATGTCTACCATGTGAAGGATCGATCTCTTTTCTCCGTCGTCGACCCATCACTGAGTTTCCATGCAAGACTTTGTAGCTCACCTCGGGAAAACGGTTATCTCGCTTTCATTGTCTAGCTCTATTAAGCAATATTTTTTACATTTTGTTTTTGGTATTCAACTCGTACAACAAGCCCAGTGTAACTTTAAGGAGAAATGATGATTTTTCATTATTATCTTGTCAAGACATAATTCACGATTTATTTGAGCTAGAAAGCTGCGATTGCGCTTGAATAGTCACACATTTAGTCCTCTTTCATCCTCAAATCACATTTTCCTCAAATACGACTAGTTGTAGAAATAAAAGCAAATGACGAAAAAAAATCCTAAACCTTTAAAAGCTTTGGCGATTTTGGTTGTGACACCGTGCGATTTTGAGTTGGCAACCTGAAAATTCGAATTCAGCACCCAAAAAAAAAACAAAAAACAACATAAAAACCGTTGAGAAATCCACTTTATTATTTTTTTCTCCACCAAACCACCTATGTACTGGACTATGTTGTACAGCAAAAAATTACTATTTTCGTTGAGGCGAAAATCGAGAATAAACCATACGGTAACGCATTAATATCATAATATGTTCTGATAATGATAGATATTATTTCTTTGGAAAAATAAACCAAAAATATAAAAAAATAACATAACAAAATAAAAAGCAAAAAAATATAAAATAAGCAAAAAATCAATTAAAATAATGTAAAATGAAAAACGGCATAACGAAAACAAAGAATAGGTTCAATACAATGAGTACCTTCGATCCGATATCTGTTGTCCGTACGACCTTCAATCTCCCTCCAACTTCTGAAATCTGAGGGTAGAAAGTATGAAATTGAAACATGAAATTGAATTGAATGGGAGCGATTAAAAAAAAAGATTTCATCCGCTTTTTTGCGTTAATTTGCCCGAGAGCGAGCGCAAATGATCCAATCGTTTTGGTGGCTCAAAAAGACGACCCCAGTAATTGCGGATCGTTTGTTAACAAACCTATAGTCACCGCTCACTCGATCCCTTGCCGTACCTGTAGCCTTGGTGGACTGGAGTGAAAACTCGGGTGGCAGAAGTGAGGTAACCGAGGATTAGCAATGGAAAGGTTATGGGCCCAGGGGTTCGGATAAGCCCAAGGGATGAAAAATCCGGATGTTGCCTGAAACCGTTCGAATCCGTTGAGGCTGAGATCCGATGGGGGTAGGGGGCGGGTTGTTGAACGGGAATCGGTAGCGGACGAGAGGGACGGGGATATCCCTATCCTGGGGAGCATTCAAAGTTCAACAGGTGAGATCCCGCAGGACATTGAGGAGGGTAGGATAATCCCGAACACGCGACGCGTTCCCTCGCTCCACTCAATGGAGCGAATGGAGCAAATCTAATCAGCGCGCGTGATAATGGGCTAAGCCGATGCTGTAGGTATTGTCCAATATGGGCGTTTTTCGGCTCCCTATTTTCCCCTTTTTTTAAATAAAAAAGAAGGGAATTATCGAACGGTGGGCAACTGAGTGGAGTGGAAATCTCATGTTACTAGGTAAGTTTGGTTATTGAATTAGCAAAGACTTATAGAAAGTGTGCGGTTAAAACTTTGAATGGTCGAGTTAATTTTGAATTAAACCAAAGTTAATGAAACCAAAATAGTTGCCCCGCGCCCGAGCGGACCGTCCAATGAGGCCTAGAAGTGCTAGAAATGTTTTTTTACTTCCATATTTACAGAGTAAATGGAAGTATTGTGATCGTCCTAAAATCGAGAATCGGAACGGAGCTTCAGAAAAAACTTTTTCTTATACACATTTACTCAGAATCACTTCCCGAACAAGTGTCTGTGTGTCCGTGTGTCCGTCTGTCCGTGTGTCCGTGTGTCCGTCTGTCCGTCTGTCTGTCTGTCCGTCTGTGGTCATTTACAAAAATGGCCATAACTCCCTCATTTCTCAACCTTTTTTCAAATTTCTTGAACTGAAATGTTTGTCTCGGCAAGACCTAACACCCTGTTTAATCGGAATTTGGATAACGCACAGTACTTCCGAGATATTTGCATTTTTAGTGTTTTCTATTTTATTTTTTTCCGGCCGCAAAAATGGACCGATTTGAGCGTTCTTGGTCTCAAAATCTTCGTTTTACCTTGCAGAATATGTGGATAATTTTTACATTCCGAAAATGTGGCGTTTTTTCATTTTGGGCGAATTTTAAAATTTTAATACTGAATTTTTTTATATTTTTGACCTAAACACTTTCAAAAGCAGTCAAAATATGATCAAATTGTGTCACAATTTTACGTTTCAAAATATGGAAGTATTGTGTGTTATCTACGCACCACTGGTTTTTTTTCAAAGTCGGCTTATTTAGTGGCAAAGTGGCTCATATTTGCACCATTACCCTCAAATATTTGGAGAATGACAATATTTCTTTTACCATAATGTTTTAGGCTCAATTGACCTTTTATCCAAAATTTACGAGAAAATATTTGTTGGCCATACCTACTTATTTTACTCTTTTATCCAACCGTGTTGATTCAAATCGGGCAAACCGTAAATTCTTTTGAATCAATTCCCAATGGTTCCTACCGAATTCTCCAGATCGCTGCCTTTCTTCGTTAGAAAGATTTAACCTTTTTGAAGAGCGCAGGGCTGCCTGTAGGGTGAACTGCAATGCTATTCCATCATGTTCAAAGAAATGTTGAGCATCGGCAAATGATGTTTTTGAAACAAATTTTATACGTTTTAGGTAATTATCGGTTACCTGAATACCTAAAAAAGTGTAGAATTGCAATTCAATGTCAATAATTCCCGAATAATTCCTTATTAAACAATTGGACTAGTTTTCAGCATAGGTGTAGTGAGTAAAAATTAATCCTTGCGCAGAATGTCAAAAGCAAGGAATGATAAACTCCCGTGTAAGAATTCGCAGCGTGTTTTTTTATTTTATTTTTAAGAAACATAAAAATTGACCTCGGTTCGGGTCAACTCCATTTCTTAAACCAAGCCAATCGGTCAATTTTAGGGTTCCTGAAAAAAATTTACGAAACCTTAAAAGACCTGCCTTCTTCCCAAAAAGTTCTTTGCAAAATAATTCTTACTTCATTCGATAGATTTTCGATCATTTACTTGTAAATGCAAATGTACTGCGTGTTGTTGGTGATGTGTTGCCGTAACAAAATTGGATTCCCTTATTCTCGAATATTCGAGTTATTTCTATAAGGTTTGTATAATTGAATATTTATCGAGCCGTTGCGATTGCCATATCTTTCCATTAACGGGTAAAATACCCCATTACCCCCACAGCCCATCGCCCGGCACCCTGCCGAGAAAATCCCGAGGTGTGCGTCCCTGATATGAAGCAACGAGGATTCCGCACAACCGGAGAGATTTCCCAACAATGTGGAAACACGGGATATGAGAGGTTTCTATCTCGTAAAGGTGCAGAATGAGAGTGGAAGTTGGAGCAGAGCCGAGCTAGGAGAAAGAGATCGGAGGAAGGGAGGCGGACGGCGAAACAGCAGTCGGAGAGGGATGACAGCCTTAAAATACAGTCGAAAATTAACATTAGAACTAAATAATTACAATTGTGTCGTGAAAGCAGAAGAGACGAAGGTCGTCGGTCCCCCGAGGAGCCGGGGGTGTCCGGGGGCGGGTAGATTTTCCGCTTGGAATCTTAGCATTTGAAGTGTAATTAGTAGGTTAGGCGAACCGAAATGAGGAGGGGCGTTGTGTGTATGTGACAGAGGCAGAGGCTGTGACACCCAGGGTGGGGCAGGGGGTGGATCTGCGGGGGCCGGGCCCGGGCTTTTTCACTGTCAAGTCAAGATGACACCAACTTGGGGCACCGTCCTCGCAGCCCCCACGCTCCTTCTCTCTATATATCTCGACTTCTCTTTCTCCCCATCATCCGAATCCTATTCCCGGTCGCTCCGTCTCCGTCGCACTCGCGTCTCTCCCTATCACCCCATCATCCCCTGCCACCAGTCGTGCCTCCGATGCCGCTAACATGCCATCATCCTCGTCGTACGGCGCACACTTGAACACACTTTTATCTAATTCCGCAACGTTCAACTCTTGCACCGAGCATGAATCTCGCTCGTTCTCTCTCTCGCGCACAGATCCGCTTTCCATACGACCATAACTACCCCATAACTAACCTACACCCATGAATAAACCCGGACAAGAGCGTGAGTTGACTTTTATGTCGTGTACTGAACGGGTGTATGTAAGGGTCGACGACAGTTCGGTCGAATTGTGTTGTTCATTCCGGACCGATGAGTGGAACGCAGCAAAGACCCTAAACGGCTCCAGGTTGTTACCAAGGTTGCTGGTAAATTAGGCTTGCCCCAAAGTCTACTCGGCTGAGTCACCCGCGGCGTATGCGAACAATACCTGAGGCATTCTTGCCCCCGAGTAGTTTGATCGTGCCCCTCTACAGCTAAGGACTATTTAGGGTGGAAACACCAGTCATTGGCCATTCCCCCCTGTCATTGATCACCCATTTTTTAAACTTCGTTTTCTAAAAAGCAGCAGCCTCTGACGCCGTGATCTCAATTTTTCTGCATTTACCCATAATCCAGGAGATCGTGGTAAAAATTTGACCATTATCACTTGCCAAAATCGCTCTGAAAAGGGTGAAACGCTGGAGTTAGTCCACCTGTTAGTTACCTACGAACCCCGTGAGCAAAGACCAAATCGGTCATAAGGGATTTTGGATTTTGATAAGTAAATCCTATTTTCTCTTGCTGTTTTTTTTTTTTTTTTTTTTTTTTTTTTTGTAAGGCAATCTGGGGTTTTACGCATTCAACTAGTTTTTGGATTTTTTGATTTTTTGAATGCACAATAATAAGATTAATGACGTGGCCAATAACGGGAACGAAAATGTTGAGATGTATCAGTTATTGGCCGGAGGGGTCACCCAGTAACTTGATCGCCAATACTGAGGTAGGGATGTCCGATGTACCAATTATTGACCATTTATTTGTTTGTGTTCATTCTGAGGTTAAGCCACACTTTTTAGTAGCTATTCTTTTTTGGAAAATACTCATATTCAGGCTTTTCTGAGAGCCCCCCAGAGGCAGGCCCGTACCCAGAGGGGGCCATGGCTCCCAAAATTTTCTGGAATTCGTTCGCGTACGTACTACGGACATGATATATTGGTACATAGTATATCTCTATTATTAATAGGTACCGTAGATATATCAATAGGATATATCCAATCTATAAATAGGATGTAGCCAAATTAAGGTGCTAAATTCCG
Source organism: Nesidiocoris tenuis (assembly GCA_036186465.1). NCBI lineage: Eukaryota > Metazoa > Arthropoda > Insecta > Hemiptera > Miridae > Nesidiocoris > Nesidiocoris tenuis. Next base: position 23,303,215 of record AP028910.1, on the reverse strand, counting down.
AGGATTTCGTCTGAATTTATTGTGTGTTATTTATGACCTACTAGGGTTTTTACTTCCATATTTACAGAGTAAATGGAAGTATTGGAATCGTCCTAAAATTGACAATCGGATCGGAGCTTCAGAAAAAACTTCTACTTACACACTTTTACTCAGAATCACTTTCCGAACAAGTGTCTGTGTTTCCGTCTGTGTTCATTTACAAAAATGGCCATAGCTCCCTCAATTCTCAACCTTTTTCAATCTTCTTGAACTGAAACGTTTGTCTCGGAAAGACCTTACACCCTGTTCAATCGGAATTCGAATAATTCACAGTACTTCCAATACATTTGGCTTTTTAGCGTTTTCTATTTTATTTTTTCCCGGCCACAAAGATGAACCGATTTGAGTGTTCTTGGACTTGAAATATTTGTTTTACCTTGCAGAACACGCGAACAGTTTTTATTTTCTATAGCTTGACGTATTTCGATTTCAGGCGCGTTTTAAAATTTGCATAGTGAGTTTGTTGACATTTCTATCGAAACAGCCTTCAAAGTAGTTAAAATATTATCGAATTGTGCCAAAAATGTACGTTTCAAAGTATTCTGTGTTATCTACGCACCACTGGTTTGTGCTTGGGTTTTCACGCGAATCCGGTTATGATAGGCGTGATGTTTTCAGGTTCGATGCTGTATCCGCTAACCAGTGACCACGCGAGGCTCCAGTATCCCGTCAGAACCTATGCTCGAATGCATTACCCTGAGGTAAGATTCGTCAGCGTCTCAGCCATTGTGGCCTTAATTGTCCAGAACCACATGGCTGCTCTGATTTTCACATAGCCGCAGACATCATAAACCATGAATAAGTTGCGAGTTCCAACGAGCAGGATTGATAATCTGGGAATGAGAGACACGGACAGTTGATTCCGTACGACGTTGTTCTGCCGTTAACACATGAGATATGACGAGGCACAAAATCGTATACGTGCCTTTTGCGATGAATTATTCATACCAAGATCACTTAAGGAGAGCAGTAATTATATGCGCAAAACATAACGTAGGTACTCACTTCTGCTACTCAGTTATAAACGCCTTAGAAAAAAGATACTCATCTAAAAAGGTTTTCGGAATGATCGATGTTGTCGGAAACAATTTCTCTTTTCTGCTTTAGACAATGTTCGTGTATTGCTTTTGTTGGCTGTTATTGTTATTAGGAGGCCGATTCTCGCGTGTACAAAAGTTATATAGGGATTCATAATCATCAGAATAGATCGATTTTCATATGAATACTGATTACCTACTCCACTATTGCGTCGTTCTTCGAGGGAAGTGGGATGAATAATTCTCAAAGTATTACAGAGGGAGGAATTAAATGCAGGGTTTACAATACGGCGCAATTCACTATGACGATCGGTATAGGTATTTACTTTTGAATGGAAACACGAACAAAGACTTTTTTACTCACTAAATTTCATTCAAACTGACAAATTAGAAGGAAAGGCATTTCATCGAGTGATAACTTCTAGTTTATTACGAGTCACACTTCAAGCTCAACCCGAATTGAACATACTCACACTCGCAGGGTCACGTAAGAATGCGATCCAAACCAAAGGTATATAGGTATATGTAGGTATATATTATGCACATGCTGCTAGATTCTTGAAAAAATTTTTTACTCCAATTTTTTGATTTTGACGATTTCCTAATTGAACCTCTCTCGCCAAATTCGGTGCCTCTATGGCTTATACATATTTCAATTTACACGACAATTATTACCGAACCAATCGACTTTTAAGTGGCGTGTTCAGGTGAGGAACTGTCCTCAGGAAAATTCCAACAATGTTGCTGTCGAATTATTTTTTGAGAATTGTTTTTTTTTTTAGAGTTATACGCATTTTAGGAGTCAACTGTATTTTGGTACAATATTATTCAATAATGAACCATCATAATCGGCAGAAAAACAGTTTTTATCGAGGTACTACATTATTGGCAGCAGCTCAACCGGTATTATTGATACAAAAATGAAAAAAATACCGTCACCAAATGGCAGACTCCTACAACATTCCAATTCAAATCGAACATTAAAAAAAATCTTATTGAAGTGAGAAATATTCCTTGCTAACCAAAGAAAGAAAATTCCAACCAGGCTCTATTTTCGATCGAGTTTTAATAATCCTGGGCTAATGGAAACCCATAGGCGGCTCTTGGAATAGACACAAATTAGTAACATTCTCCAAGACGCAAAAGGTGATTAGACAGAATATGAAATCTATCTAAAATTCGAAAACAGCTGTTGAATTTTCCCAATAGTAGTAGTTCCCAATATTATCCCTACTCAATTTGGAAATTGCCTGCTACGGCCTACGTACTGCTCGATTTTGGAATAAATTCAGTTTCCGAAGGCAGCCCCGAAGAGCGGAATTAAATCCACGATTCGTCCCATTGTGGCCAAAAAGGACGCCCTCCCCCCTTTTGCTGGTCCCCAGCCAAAGAGCAGCAGTCCTCTTCCTTGGCGCTCATCGCCATCCGTCTCCTGATTTGAATTTTAAAACTCTTTCTTCCAGTAAGCCCCTCTACTTTCCACCCACTCGCTCTTGTTCTTTCCGTTCTCCACAATAATTGCCCTATCCCTTCCCTGGATCTTCCGTTCGTTTCAAGAGAAGAAACACAAATTGAAATGAGATTTTTCCCGCTACCCCGCCCCCTCCCAGCCGTTGCCTCCCTTCGACTTCACTTTTTCTTATCCATCCCCCATCCCCCGACCCTCGACGTCTTTTTCCACCAATCACGACGATAGTTAATTGTACGGAAACCAAGATATCGGGTATAATCCAATTTCGCTCAGTTTATTCCACTCTTTTCGACCATGGATAATTTGCCTTGTAAAAAGAAAAAAAAAGACGTCCGCCAGGGGTGAACTTTCCCTTCAATCCCCTCACACTACGGCTCACCAGTAGGTTGCCTCAAGGCTCCTCAGGCTGGGGATACGTCTCAATTCAGGCCCGATTTACGATTAATTGCGTGGTCTTTTCTTGTGGCCCGAAGGCTAATGCTCCCCCTCTTCCGACCTAAAGTTCACTCTTAAACCTTGGAATTTCACCCGATTTACATCGGATATCCTTTAGATAAGCCAACGGAAAAACAGCGGCTATGGCCGATTTTTAAAGGAAAATTAATACGATTTACGAGATGCAGCTTTGTAACGTGTACAAGTAATAATAAATTATTACTTACGCTGTAATCCATTAACTATTTACAATAAAAATCACGTAATCGATTGTCATAGTCTTGGGGTGATTAAGGTTCCAGCTGATATATTCAGTGGCTGTCCTGGACCACCGACAATAGATAGTGCTATAAGATCATTAGAAATACAGGAAATTGTCTCCTGGAAATGGCGAGGCTGTTCCTCAAAGCCGATGCCTCCAGGGTAGCCAACCGTCCTGTTTTGGGAGGACATTCCTGTTTTTTGGGTATCTCTTTTTAACGCTGAATAGCTAAGCTCCAGATGATCACATACGATTTAAACCAGTGGTGCGTAGATGAAACACAATACGCCCATATTTTGATGAGTAAACTTTTGACTGAATAATGATTATATTTTGATTACCTTTGAGGCTTTTTAGGTCAAAAATATCAAAAACTCACAATGCAAATTTCAAAACTCGCCTAAAATTAAAATACATCAAGTTATCGGAACATGAAAATATCCGAGTATTCTGCAAGGTAAAACAAAAATTTTGAAGCCAAGAACGCTCAAATCGGTTCATTTTTGGGCCAGGAAAAAATAAAATAGAAAACCCCATGAGTGCTAATACATATCGGAAGTACAGGGTGATAGGTCTCACTGAGTCATACATTCCAGGTCAAGAAATTTGAAAATAAGGTTAAGAATTGAGGGAGCTCCAGCCGTTTTTGTAAATGACCACAAATGGACAGACCGACGGAGCAATAAAATTATTTAGCGTTCCAGAAGTTGCCTGCAATGAATAAGAAGTACACTTTGGTGTACAAATATTGTTGTATGGCCCATTTTTGCTGACACGTCTATAAACAAAACATATTACTATATTCGATAGTTGCACGTAAATCGTTTCTCGAAATTAGTTTTGCACTGTTTTGACCTTTATGCTTTGATATCCTTTTTTCCGAATAGCTCAAACTCAAGCTCAAACTGAGCTTAAACTCAAATGAACACTCATAGGTAAACTCTCACTGCGATTCAAACCCAAACTCTAGCTTAAGCTCAAATTCAAACTGAAACTGAACATCAAACTCTAACTCGAACTCAAATGTAAACCCAATCTAAAACTAAGTTTAGGTTTTATTTTGAGTTTACGTTTGAGCTAGAGTGTCAGGCTGAGTTGTAGTTTGAATTTCGGGTTGAAAATGAAAAATGAACCGATGTTCTTGAAATCGTCGTTTCACCTCGCTGAATACGTTAATATTTTGTTATCCCTGTAGCTGTACGTATTCCAGGCGGGGATTTCGAAATTTTCCTGTCGTGGTTTTTGACATTTTTGATCCTTCTTAGCTTCCATCAGTTCTATTTCGAATTGTGTTATCTACGCACCACTGGTTCTTGTATGATATACTGCATGGAATTAATAAGATTGAAGGTCTGATTAACCTTGCTCAAGATCAGCTCTTCAGTAGTTTCGCACCAATTACTTCACGCAGTAGCAATAGGTTTTATCTCATCCGCGGTCGCACCTGCTGCTCGAGCAATTAAACATTTGCGCGAGTTATTGACGATATTACCATACAGCCGGCATGTAACTTTTCTATGACATGCTTTACTTCCAATTATTCGTTTATAATTCAACAATGGACCGTTATAAGTGATCGCTCCAGAAAAAACATTTCCCTCCTGAAATAATGATCTATTCCGTTTTATGGATGTCTCAATTATTTAAACCGTTAAATAAGCACCGGTAATTGTATTAAAACCTAATGAGTTTGAAAGGATGGTTGGTTGACTCGACTACAGGCCATGTTGAATCAATAGATGAATGATCCGTCCAAATGATCCATGCTGTAGTTGGGTTGAGGAGATCTGGGTATGACCTTTGGGCAAGTTATCCAATTCAAACTTTTGAATACAGCTGAACCATAGATCAGCCTGTTTGAAGTTTGGTTATTAAAGAAACTCAAACACTCCTTTGTTGGAGGCCTTCAAACTTCAAGTCTAGGAAGAATTATGATTTTTCTTATTTGTTTTTTCCCCTTATTTTTTCACGATCTTTTATTTCGATGCTCATCTTGTTCTTTTGGAAGGTTTGACTGATGTGGCACAATGGGATCCAAGATTCATCTATCAATAGCTCCAGGTCAGAAGAAGAGCGATGCAAGAAAGTCTTCTTTGTGTAAATAGCCAAAAAAAGATCGCCGAGGAAGGAACTGATGGCTGTGAAAAGAGTGCCGGAGCTCCCGAAGTAGGACAATAGTTTCTGGTGGTCTCCAGTCATTAGCTCGTACCCCCCCCCCCCTCACTACTGCATCGGCTGACAGACCGACCGGATGTCTGGGAGGAAAGCACTGCTCACAGGATCTAATGCCTCTGATATTAATGATGATGACACATTGTTTGAGGCATTTCCTTCTCCTGCTCGTCTTCGAACTGTCTCATCGGCTTGAAGCTTACGTGAATTCGGTCACAAAAAGATCTTAGCCTACCTACCTGCTACGAGTCACGCGGAATCAATCAAATTGGAAAAATAGTCGAAAATAAAATACTTTTTTGTAGTACCTAGGTACCTTTATTGTTGGTAAAAATAGATTTTGAGCTTTCGATTCTGAGTCTATTCCGAATTACGAAAATTTGTCGTTGGTGATCAGATTACAAATCAAGCAACAATCATTAGTCAGCTACAATTTCGAATTGTGGGTGACTCCAACAAGTCCGTAGCGTCACCTTAGCCTGCGTGATTTTGGAAAAAATTCGACGTAAGCACTTTTTGCGTGATTATCGGTTAGTCTCTACTTATCTTAGTAGGTTGCGTGATTTTGACAATGCTCCGCGATAGGAACGTAAAAAAACTCAAATTTGTGTCTTTTAAATTCGCATACTTACCTACATTTTCAATTTTTAAAAATCTAATAAGTGGTTTTTAATTATGCAATTAAACATCGCTAATACGATTTTCTGTGCATAGATACCTATGTAGTTACAATACATGCCAACAAGTATTCGATTTTGACATCTCAAAATTCACTGATAATTCAACGTGAATTTCCTTTACTAAAATTCTCAGGCCATTTCGAAGCTCAATATGAGGTATAATTAGGATACCGATCAACATTGTTCATCGTATCCCATCTGCAGTGCAGAAATAATTAGAGACAAAAAAATATGGGACCCCCTTCGCTGGAATGATACTTATCAATAATGGCCCTAAGAGATATAAGAACGGCGGGGAAGAGAGATAGAAACTTGGGCCTTCATTGGGAGAGGTCACATTAATGTCGAATCATGATTGAAGATTGAAGTTAGTGTTTTTACATCGCTCTGTTCTCTCTCCCTTGCACTAATGAAGGTCTGCTCGGGTCCGACTCGACCGTCTGAAGAAGAAAACTGTGGAAATACCTACAAAGAGCTTCGATACGTCGAGGGACGGAGAGTGGGGGAGGGAGGCTTAATGTCGTCCGTCTCCCAATGCCAAGGCTATCGGCGCCCGAACATAATGGCTATTCTATGTGGTTCGTCCGACAAGGATAGGAAAAACTCGAGTAAATTTACTATAATTTTAAAGCAGTTAACAGAGCTGATCGACTGACCCTGCACCATCGGGCCTCGAATCAGAGACCACGAAGAATGTCAATGATAAGGCCCCATCAATCAGCAGACATAGCTGGGAATGCAGAGGCATATCCGGTTCACCAAATCACGACAATTCGAAGTTAGAAGTGAATTCGGATAGTATAAAATATAGTATTGGTCGAGGACCCACTCTTAATTTCATACTTATGATATCATTCGAAACATAAAGGGTTTTAGCGCATGAAGAATTGAAAATTGAATCGGGGGTTCCGAGTAAATTTTAATACGAACCGCGCGCCATAATGCCAGTATGTTTATTTTAGAAAGCTGAATCTAATCAAGGCTGCTCTCAAGGCTTTTCAAGGGCACGGAAGGCCGTCTCGGGGGAGGGGTTCAGATAATGTCGTTTCTACCACAAATTTTACCACACCAAAACAATCAAGATTTTAATAGAACCTTAAAATTTTTCTGAAATAGCCTAATACGCGTTTGCATTTAATCCCTGGTCATTTTAAGAGACGACTGCTTATCAGCTCCTTATCGATCCGATTTTCAATTGCCTGTTCATCTTGGAAGGCGACTTTGGCGATAACGATTAGAACTCCAACTTAAACTTGCATGTTTATCGCTCAAGTACGGAATCAATTATTCCATTATTTGCCCTCCCAACTCCTACGTACTATCTGATGAGGGGTAGGTTGGGGTTGTATATTTGACCACTCGTTCCCGAGATAACCAAGTTATTCAGGGATATCAGGATTTAATTTTGATTGCGGACCAGTGGACTGTGTCTCGGGAGACCCTCGAGTAATTCAACGTAAGAGAAACTCGATTTAGCCACCGCTCACGAAGGGGGCAACAGTTTTATGAGGTGGAAAATCGAGCTTGTACTAGGCATTTTCACAGGAATGCACCGAACAACGGGGGAATACTATCGTCCACGATCCACCTGCACTCACCATTGATGTTATTCCTAGTATGACTCAATGAACAGTACAAAGATAACATGAAATTATACGTTAATAGACCATTCATGAAATCTATGGCTAAAATCATTTTTTTTTTGCATTCGCATTACTTTTGCTTGAACTTGTTAGTTCCATGTTTACAGAGTGTATTGCCATCACCCTAAAACTGAAAATCGGAATGTAGCTTTAGAAGTAACTTTTGTTTACGTACAATTTTGGTACAGGTGAGATTTTAAATTTACATTTTTTTGTTGAAATTTTTGATTCTTATGGCGTCAAAGTATTTGGGAAGTCAAAATACAATAAATTTGTATGAAACGTTTTTGGATCTAAATATGGCAGTGTTGATTGTTATCTACTCACCACTTCCTGTATTTGTACGATACCTAACCTATGTAAGAGAGTAGGTACTACCAATGGCAAGCATTTTGATAGTGCTACCTACCTACAGCATTAGGCATAGATGAAGAGTAAGGTGGAAGAAACAAGGAATGCCACAAAAAATACTTCCTCGTTCTTCCCGCTTGCCGCTTGGAGACTCCTGGCTCTTTACCTCTTACACTGAATCTCTCCTTCCTTCTCAATCTCGCATTTCCACTAGTTTCCTTTTGTTTTTGGTGTTTCAGTATACGTTTAGCTCCTTATGTTTCCTACGGAATGCGTTATTACACTTAAACTCGGACTCACTCTTTTTTAAACCATCCAGACATTTTTTCAGCTCAAGTAAGTTGATATTTTCATGAAACCCTGTGCTAATAATTATGCATCGAATAAATGTGAAAATAAACTCCTGTGAATTCGCAGCGTTTTTTAAGGGCCCGGTTGCAAACCTCCCTATTAATATTATAATTAATAATCGACAAATACGGGAGTAAACCCGGCCTAAAATCCAGAAGTTTCCACAATCCGGAGTTCCTTTCGATTCGTGGACTCAGTTCAAGTGAAAACGAAGATGGGGGATCGATCCCGCTAAGGGAAACGAGACGTGAACAAGACGGTAAACTCGTCCCGGAGAAGCTGAACTTTTCCATGGAAAAAGATAAGAGCAGCGCTTTGGGTGGAGGCGGCTCGACAGCATCCCCAATGTTGCGGCTGAGGTTGACGTCGAAGCCGATGCTGAGGGTGTCTCGCTGAGTTTGGCGGCGGTAGACCAACCCTTAATTAGAACGATCACTAAGGCACCAACTTCTCAACGGGTCCGCCTTCCCGTCTTTATATTATTTCGCTTCAAATGCCCGTATCGGGACCCGAGCCGACAGTGCTTGGTTCTTCAGCCATCAAGGAGAAGTTCTCTCATTTCGACTGTGCGCCCCGCCGCAGACATGTCACCGAGTGGATATTTCACGGAATCTATAATATTAAGTAAGGTAGGAATGGGAATGTTGGGGTTGTGTGCACTGATCACACACTTTACATCCCATGTTTTGGCATGCGAAAACTTGGGCAGAAATGACGATAAGGATATTTGTATGGAATAATTCCATTCGCGCTGAGCAGATAGAAGTAAACCGTCGGTAAGTAGATAACAAATAATAGGCACTTCCATATTTTAATACGTTTAACACAATTTGATTATATTTTGAACACCTTGGAGGCTCCGTCGATCAGAAATGTCAAAAAACTCACAATGCAAATTTCAAAACCCGCCTAAATTCAAGATACGTCCAGTTACCGGAATATTTAAAATATCCACGTATCCGGCAAGGTAAAACAAAGATTTAAAGACCAAGAACTGTCAAATCGGTTCATTTTTGGGTCCAGAGAAAAATGAAAAATCAATATTAGAAGTACTAATATATTGGGAGTAATGTGAGTTATTCAAACTCCAGCTATTTAGGGTGATGGATTTTGCCGAGACGAACATTCCATTTCAAGAAATTTGAAAAAAGTTGTCACTTTTACGCGAGTTACGGCAATTTTCGTAAATTACCACAGACACACGTTCAGGGAGTAATTCTGAGTGAAAGCGTATGAGTAAATGTTTTTCCTGAAGATCCGTGCCGATTCACAATTTTAGGAAAATTACGATGTTCCCATTTACGTCGCCGGGAGAGTGACGTTTGGGATATAACCACAAAAAAAGAGGGTTTCGGCTACTGTTTTCTAATAGCAATTCTGAAGAAATTAGTTTTTGGGAACAAACGTCGCAGAGCCTATGATGCTCATTATCGATTCGGGCGATCATTTATATCACCCTACTTTTACCCTCTCCGAAATAGTGGATGTAGAACGAATAAATAAATGTTGCGGTTGGTTAATTATTATCATGAGGTTTAAATGAAATTAATGCAAAATGGACCGATCGGCATTAAGTGAAGCCTATGGACGGGAAGTTTTTTTTTACAACACCTATTCTCGGTTTTTTGCAAGCTCCCAATCAGCAGATTTACAAGTCAAAGGAACTTGTCGGGGTGGAACATTGAAAGTCCCAAAAGTGGAAACCCTTGCGCTCGGCCTGTTGACCCAAAGGAGGGCGGGTTGAAGAGAAGGTATCAGTTCAGTGAAGGGCGAAGAAAAAGGGAAAGAAGAAAAACTCTGTGAAACCGATAGACCTGTTGAAACGTTTCAAAAGAGATCCCTCTGAGTTGAACAGCCGCTTCTCCGTTCCCATCTTTCACCAAGTATCGAGTGACCAAGGTGGCGGTGATGGGGGGCTGAGGTGAGGCTAACAGTTTAAACCTGAAGAAACCGGAGAAGGGCAAGGGAGGCGGTTTCGTCCCTTGCGGCCCAACGCGCCCCTGATGATCCGTTCCTACTTTTATCGATCTCTCTCTCGATCCCTTGGAATCATCCTATCCTCCCTCTCTCTCTGTTCGCTTTCCCCCAAGGACCTCCCCTTAGAACAACACTTCTTTCGAAGAAAAGGAGTTCGCCCTCCGTCTCCCTGCTGCTGTTTCCTGCCAATTGGCGAAGGCGCTAAGGGGTTCCGAGTGGCGAAGACGCGGGGTGCTAAAACATAGGGTGATGTTGCTAAGAGGCGACGCGCCTAGCGAATGGAGATGAGCGGGAGAAGGAGATGAGCGAGAGATGCAGAAGAGCTGGCCACTTAGCAAACATCAATACCTGACAACTCCGACGCCCTAGCCGACTCTTCATTCCACCATCAACCATCAACCATCATCATCCTACCATCTAGTCCCCATTTTATGCCTTCCACGTTGCTAACCTCGAACTGGTTACAGAGTTACTCAATTTTTTTGGGCACTCCCGTAAAATAGCTCACAATACAAATATTAAGACCCGCCTAAAATCAAAATACGTCCAGTTATCGTCGGTTATCGGAACCTTCAAATAAGTAACCCACAATCTACAGTCGGTATTTCTTAAGATCTGTGCAATCGGACTTGAAGATGGAGTCGGTCGAGCATTAAAAGCACTTCTGCGCTAAATTTCAGATTCGCCAAACAGATTTGACTGATAAATGATCTATACCTGGGCCTCTTATGTGCCGTAGGTGGTCCGCGTGCTGCCGTTTACGCTCTCTGACATTTTTTTTTTTGTAGCAATAATAATTGAATTATTCATCGCCCCGTGAAGTTTATTGCCAATTCACTGGGTAAGGAAAAAGAGAGGGAAAAAGTCGAGGGTTTAGGAACCGGCGTAAATTGAAACCGATGAAAATTATGGTTGAGATAAGCCTCGGAAACGGCATCCGCAACGGTGCTGACGGCTACGTGCGCTGAGTGAGAGATTGCTCGCAGAGGCGCATGCAGAACAGCGAAGGCTGGTCGGAAAAAAGGCCAAGAAATGAAAATGAGTAGCTGTTGGCAGGGTGAAGTGTACACTTGAAGAGGGAAAAGGAAGCCCTTTCGGATTGATCCGTACTTATCAAAACACCGTGAAAACCATTATGCTAATTCTGAGGGTTTCCTCTTCTTTTTACGTCAGGCGATAAGTCGGCGGAAAAAGTTGGTCCTCCCCGCGCTGAATGCGCCGGGGGAAGATTTCTTGCCGTGGGTGGCCAAGTGCGCGCACCAGGGTCTGCCCATTATCAACACCATCCGCGCCTATTTGACCTTATGTCAACATCTAGGGTTATCTCTATCACCGTAGATTATAGGGGCTACGGCGCCGGCGGTTGAAGAACCCTTTGCTCCGAGTCGTCCCTCGAAGTTGGAAATAAGTACGATTACAGCTGGTTTTACAGAAATAAATTTTTTCTTCAACGGCTGCTTATAACTGAAAAAAGCTCAAAAAATTCAAATTTGTGCTATTGTCAGCATAATCTCAATAAATTAGGCACACCCGAGTCCGAAAACGATGTTTCCAGCTGTATGAATGATATAATGGTGCAGTATGTCTGTTAGCGAAAATTCGGCCAGAGATGTGGTTGGAAAAATATCATTGTTCGACCAATAATGTTCAAGGACTTCGTGTGGTTGCTAGGTTTCTGATACATAATGAAGCTCTGTTAATTTTGTGGATAACTCTTGATGAGAGTCCTACTCTTATACTGTCCAAGGGTTGAGGGTTAATTATGAAGATATCAGGAAGAAGTCCTCTATATTCTCCCCTATACCTATAACTAAATTATTATTTTTCCAGATGGCGTCTATAAAAGCTAACTCATTCTCTCCTCGAGCGAAAGGACAAGATGTAAGCTTAAAATTTCTAACCATGGTAAGCATAAAATATGTTGACACTGCTAAGGGCAGTACCCACAACTGTAAACGAATCATTAGCTATACGATGACGCTCATGGAATTCATTTTTCGATTCAAATTTTCATTAGCGGACCGGATCCACGGTTGGGTCTAGGTGGGTGCCCTCGATGAGCTGAATCTGATGGTTACTCATTGGTTTGCTTCAGCCACCATCAGCAGAACCGTACATTCGAGTCTTGCCTTGATAAAGAGCTAATTGATCGACGTGTCGATAGGAGTGCGCCTTCTACCGCGTTGATTCACAGGCCGTTTCAGTCGCTTCTGTCCATCCGACCTCGGCAGTTCAAATTGTGAAGAAAGAAGGTAGGGAAAAGAAGTTCACAACGACGGTCATGTCGCTCGGCTCTCCCGCGGGTACGTTTCAAAAAAGAGTAGAAAATGAGAGCGGCCAGTATTGACCGTGCAGCAAGGCACCTGATTGTGATGCCAATTACTTAGAGGGTTCTAAGTAGCTCGGGGCCGGTCGGCCTGGGAAATTAAAAGAGATTAATTAGAAAAACATGCTTTAGGTGGTGTAAGTAATACAAATCAAATCGAAGGAGAGGCCACGGGTGGTAGTGCACTCCCAACGCCGAACAACGTAAAAAAGAGGGAAGGCGGCTCCATTTCGCTTTAATACTGAGCCGTGATAGAATTTAGTACCATTCCATGGCACTGTTTTTCACCGTTGATGGATCAGATGTAATAGTTGTCTTCTCGAGGCCTCTCCGCATTCTCTGGTTCCCTTAGTCCGGTGGCAAAAAGCTCCTAACTCGAGCCACCGGCGGATGCCGCTATCCAATTAATAGATTCCGATAGTGAGACAATTCGCATCGATATGTCTGCGTAGAGGTAATGGCTTGGGGTGTGTGGAAGGGGCTTTTGCACTTCTTTATACGCACTCCTAGTACTTTGGTGAGGCTCAACTGCGGGAAAAGAGAACATCTCTGCTGGATTTATTATGACGTCGGAAAGTATTTACCTTTGTTCTTGCAACATTTTCCTACTCTGCGTCATCTCAAAACCGCCCCGCTCCCCCGGTTCGTCCGGGCGAGGTTTATGAAAATAATAACTCACACGCTCTCAACCGTATGGCTGAGTTTCCTACGTTGCTAATTGGCAACAACGGGAGGCGTAGAACGTTCAACATCAGTACAGAAATGTGTGCACTAGTGTAATAAAGTGCCTCAAAAGGGGTAGGTAACCGATACGATGGAAGAGAATGCAGCGTGTTTGGAGATAAGTTGTTGCCAAATTCTCGATCAGTAGTTTGGAAAACCAATCTGTGAACAATTAAAATGTTTTTGTGGAAAATGGAAAAATTAGTTCCGGGAACATTTTTTGGGCGAATTTTTGGGAAGATCCATTTCATTTTTATTGACTCTGTGACCGCGAATGTACGAAATTTAGCTGGATAGTGGAATCTACATCCATTGCTATTTTTCAGTAGGTATACTAACTCAAATACTTGTACCCCATTCGTTGGCACAAATTGCAGACATCCTACTAATTAAACCCTCGAACATCCATTTAACGAAACACTGAAATCATTTGGTGCAAATACTCGAAGAAGATCCATTTATCATAGTCCTCTAAAGTTGGATACAACGGTAATTCGTTTCGCGAGATGCTGAAAGAAATTTGTTGGAGAGCTGCTAGCAGAGTTAGGCAAAACGAAGAATTATTACAGCGGGACTCGTTCAACTATGGCTATATTTTTTAGGGATTTAAAGGCGATATTTAATTGAGTTGAGAGCGAGCACAGTTCTTGGCGTATTGTCAATAAAACGTTGGTGAATAACTTTATATTTAGAATTTTAATAAGTTAACAGGGTGTAAACTGGGGCGGTTATCAAGACATATTGCCCGGTGTGACTACTTATAGACGGCGAGCGCTGGGCCTTAATCTTGGAAGGGGCCCCAAATCAGTCAATAGAGTTTCTGCCTTTTTTAAACTCCGCCCGATCCACCCAAACGCTAAACTAAGAAACTGATAGGGGCGTCCACTCCCATAATTGTGAATCTATCAAAATGATGGAGACAAATTTCTATTCGCGTGCTAGATAGAACTGGTGCGATACCTGGAGATCTATTCAATATCCAGCAGTCAGAATAGTAGATTGTATTTTCCCACCACTTGCCACCATTGGCTCTACCACCAAATTTGTCTATAACAATTTCATCCATAAATTGATACGAAGATCAAATTTTTATTTATTGTCTTCATAAGAACCGTTGAACCCTCAGGAATCGTATCTAGGGCAGTAAGCTAAGCCATTTTTACTTTCGATCATTTGGTACCAACCGCCTGGTCCAATAATGTATGTTCTTAGTTAAGGTATATCAGTGAAGTTATGACCATGGTGCTGATTGGTATTTGGGTTAGCTGTTAATACGAACGACTACGACAAGTAAACTAATTTCTCATCTATTTCCAAAGTCTTGATTGTCCAGGGTCTCGACTGATCGTAGCTTTCGAAGAACACATTCAACCACCCCACTGGTACTAGAACGGGTATACCTAAACGATAACAAGCATAGATAACAGAACAGGGTTGTTGTAATAAACCAAGGATGTATAGGGTCTGCAGCATTGTGAGCGCTTCAGCCTGTGACAACGTCATCAAGGGTCGTATTATTGTCAAGGAACGTCGACATGGAAGAAGTAACCGTACAGAGATTGGCTGTTGTGATGCTCTGTACTCCTTGTAAACGGTCAAGGACAAACAGTACGAGTGTGTAAACGTTAGGGAGCACGAAGATTTGATTACCACTTGGGTCTAATAGGTTTGAGAGGGATGGACTGGACACTGCATACCTACCATCTGACTGGTGAGCTGTTGAGACGGCATTGAGGCTGTGGCAGATTCAACATTATGAGAATGAGTTGAGCAGTTCCTCTCATAACAGCGGACGTCAGATGCTGTGCGTACTCTCGACTGGTGGTAGATGGAATGCAAACATCACTTTGCTCAAGGGTACCTACCCATACGTGGCAAAGCTCCAAGACCCTCGTCGTGTGGAGGCACTTGAATTTTGTACACAAACCTAGAACAATTATCCAGGTCATTATCTAGACTTTCTGATCATTTTCGAACCATCTGCTACGCTCATTTCTCGTTTCGATTCCCCTGTAAAATGGACGGTTTGTTGTGCCTGCTCTAGTCACGATGTAAGTTGAGAGTGAAGTTTTTCAATACATATTGACTCATAACCAATACCAACACCGAAATTCTTTGGTCCCTCGCCGACAGCATCTTCGATTTTGCCAAGTAAGTTTTCCCCTAGCCGTTAAAGATGATCAGCTGATGGTCAAAACCTTGAAACCTTTGTCTCAGCTCACTGATAACATGAGCTCTTTCATCCAGTTGTTCCCACCGGTTTTTGGGATGTTGAGCGAACAACCAACTACAACGGTCCTTAACGGACCACATTTCGGTCCTTAAAAAGGTTTTATCCAAAATTCAAGATCTAAGGATGGAGATTCATACTGCTTATTTGTCGTCAAGACAGGCCCGTACCCAGGAATTTCATTGAGTCAAACTCGCAATGAAACAGAAACTTAAACTCGTAATCAAACTTGAACTCAAACTCACAATGACACAGGAACTCGAACTATTAATCGAAATACTCACAATTAAACAAGTCATAATCAAATCATAATCAATAACCAAGTCATAATCAAACTCGAAGTCAAACTCACACTGAAACTCAAACTCATGTTCAAACCTAAAGTGAAACTCACAATGAAAGAGAAACTCAAACTCACAATGAACCCGAACTCATAGTCAAACTTGAAGTCGAACTCACAATGAAAAAGAAAATCAAACTCTTAATCTTAATTGAAATCGAAGTCAAACTCACAATGGAAAAGAAACTCAAAGTCATAGTCAAATTCGAAGTCAAACTCACAAATGCACAAAAATTCGAACTCATACTCAAACTCGAAGTCAAACTCACAATGGAACAGAAACTCAAACCCATTCATAGTCAAACTCAAAATGAAATAGAAACTTGAACTCTTAATCGAAATCG
This sequence comes from Nesidiocoris tenuis, assembly GCA_036186465.1. Lineage (NCBI taxonomy): Eukaryota > Metazoa > Arthropoda > Insecta > Hemiptera > Miridae > Nesidiocoris > Nesidiocoris tenuis. Next base: position 23,286,834 of record AP028910.1, on the reverse strand, counting down.
AAGTCAAACTCACAATGAAACCGAAACTCAAACTCACCATCGAAATCAAAGTCAAACTCACAATGAAACAGAAAATCGAACTCCAAATTAAAATCAAAGTCAAACTCACAATGAAACAGATACTCAAACTCCAAATTAAAATCGAAGTCAAACTTGCATTGGAACAGGAACTCAAACTCACAATCGAAATCAAAGTCAAACTCTCAATGAAACAGAAACTCTAACTGCAAATTAAAATCGAAGTCAAACTTGCATTGGAACAGGAACTCAAACTCTTAATCGAAATCGAAGTCAAACTCACTATGACAGAGAAACGCAAACTCGTGATCGAAAACAAAGTCAAACTCAAAATGGAAAAGAAACTCAATGTCAAATACGAAGTCAAACTCACGATGACACAAAAAATCGAACTCATAGACAAGCTCGAAGTCAAACTCACAATGGAACAGAAACTTTGACTCTCAATCGAAATCGAAGTCAAACCCACAATGAAACAAAAACTCGAACTCGTCGTCATATTAACAATGAGTCAAAAACTCTAACTGTTTGACTAGGATTTAGATTGCGAGTTCGAGTTCGACATCAGTTTAACTTCTTTTGACTTCGAGTTTGAGGATGAGTTCGACTTTTTGTGCCATCGTGAGTTTCACTTTTCGTTTGACCATGAGTTTGAGGTCCTGTTTCATTGTGAGTTTGACTTTGAATTTGACGATGAGTTCATTGAGGGTTTGACTTCGATGTCGATTAAGAGTTCGAGTTCCTTTTTCATTGTCAATTTGGCTTCGAATTTGATTTTGAGTTTGAGTTTCTGTTTCATTGTGAGTTCAACTTCGAGTTCGAGGTTCAGTTTTATCAGTTTGACTTCGAGATTGACTATGACTTAGAGTTTCATTTTCATTGTGAGTTTGACTTCGATTTTGATTGATAGTTCGAGTTTCCGTTACGTAGTGAGTTTGACTTCGATTTCAATTTTATTGTGAGTTTGACTTCGATTTCGATCAAGAGTTTGAGTATCTGTTCCAATGTGAGTTTGACTCAAATTTTGATTGTGAGTTTGAGTTTCGGTTCCATTGTGAGTTTGACTCCGATTCGATTGTGAGTTCGAGTTCCTGTTCCAATGCGAGTTTGACTTCAATTCGATTGTGAGTTTGATTATCTGTTTCATTGTGAGTTTGACTTCGATTCCAATTTGGAGTTTGAGTTTCTGTTTTATTGTGAGTTTGACTTCGATTTCGATTAAGAGTTCGAGTTCCCGTCCCCATGTGAGTTTGACTTCAATTTCGATTGTGAGTTTGAGTTTGAGTTTCATTGCGAGTTTGACTTCAATTTCGATTGTGAGTTTGAGTATCTGTTTCATTACGAGTTTGACTTCAATTTCGATTGTGAGTTTTAGTTTCTGTTTCATTGTAAGTTCGACTTCAATTTCGATTGTGAGTTTGAGTTTCGGTTTCAATGTGAGTTTGACTTCGATTTCGATTAAGAGTTTGAGTTCCTGTTTTATTGTGAGTTTGACTTCGATTTCAATTTGGAGTTCGAGTTTCGGTTTCATTGTGAGTTTGACTTCTGTTTCGATTAGGAGTTTGAGTTCCTGTTTCATTGCGAGTTTGACTTCAATTTCGATTGTGAGTTTGAGTATCTGTTTCATTACGAGTTTGACTTCAATTTCGATTGTGAGTTTTAGTTTCTGTTTCATTGTAAGTTCGACTTCAATTTCGATTGTGAGTTTGAGTTTCGATTTCATTGTGAGTTTGACTTCGATTTCAATTTGGAGTTCGAGTTTCTGTTTCATTGTGAGTTTGACCTCTATTTCGATTAAGAGTTTGCGTTTCAGTTTCATTGTGAGTTTGACTTAAATTTCGATTGTGAGTTTGAGTTTCGGTTTCATTGTGAGTTTGATTTCGATTTCAATTTGGAGTTCGAGTTTCGGTTTTATTGTAAGTTTGGCTTCGATTTCGATTAAGAGTTTGAGTTTCTGTTTAAATGTGAGTTTAACTTCAATTTAGATTGTGAGTTTGAGTTTCTGTTTCAGTGTGAGTTTGACTTCGATTTCGATTAAGAGTTTGAGTTTCTGTTTAAATGTGAGTTTGACTTTTAGTTTGAGCATGAGTCCGAGTTTCTGTTTCAGTGTGAGTTTGACTTCGATTTCGATTAAGAGTTCGAGTTTCTCTTGCGTTGTGAGTTTGACTTCTCGACTCGATCGTAAAAAACAACCATTTAAATCCGTAAAGTTAATGGAAGTAGACTTTATTGTAGAACCGAAGTCAGAGTACATTTCCCCAAAACCTTGGGTTAGCAAGTTCATGATCAACGTGAATCGGCGGTTATTTCTGTAACATTAAATGTTAAATGTAAATTTTACAACTGCGGCGGTTTGGAGTGGCGCCGTCACAAAAATGTTCTTGCGGAGTGAAATCAGCTAACCCGTTTTTTTTACACAACATGTCGTATGTCACTGGTTGCTTTCTAGCAGTCCGGTGTTCTGTGACGTGGGACGACCTATGGCTTTGGGGTTGCTTATTAATTCCAAAGAGGATAATTGCTCTGATTCGTGTCGTATAAGACGTCACTAATTTCCAAGACACCGCGTTTGCGGGAGAAGTTGCGATTATATAGTTCGTTAACCGTGAACAATGAAGAACGCAAAGGCACATGTGATATTGCGCAAAGGGGGCGTGCGTGGGAAAATGCGGTGAAAAAGTCAAACTTGGCGGCTGATACGAGGAAACGAGACATAAATGGGATCGGCACCGCGACCGAACTTAGCGATCCGTGTGAAATACTCGCGCCTGAAAGTCCATGGTTTATGACTTTTAGAACAAAACGAAGCACGGCTTAAGAAGCACAGCTCAAGACCGCTACCGACCCCGAACCCTCCTATTCGGTGGTAATCAAGAAAACCAGCCGGCCTGCCAATACGTACCTTGACCGACACGACGGTTACTTGAAGAAAGGCTCCCATATTTACCGCCTCCATCCCAAGTGGAGCCTTAACGAGGCAAGTTTCGAGAACTACTGCATGCCGAAACAATTTAGCTTATGTGACTGGCTAAAAGGCATTTGTTCCTAATTATATAGGCACCCGTGAAGATCTTTGCACGCCCACCGGAGTTGGGATAAGTACTCTTATTTCTATTGCTGAAGTACCCTCCCATCTTTACTTTTATTTCTATCGCAAAAGAGCAGCTGGTTTTAGTGTTTGGGAGTAGGAGTCATTTTTTAATAGCCAATATTGGAAGATCTTGATGAAAGCTTCAGCCATGTGTTTGTACCACCCTATTCAGTTTAGTAAATCGAGTTTTCAGGGGATTTAGAAAGTTTTCTAATGAGCCCTTTCAATGTTTTATTTGACATTCAAATATAAACCAAAGCTGAAAGATTCGGAGGAAAATATGGGCTCGTAAATACTTATGTCTGCATTGTTTTGCTAAATATATTCAAGAGCTTTTTACCCTCAACGTCGGTTGGCATAGCAGTTGTCATGGCATGACTGAAAATAATCAGTAAATCCCCGCCAGGGTACGGAAATATGTCATTATGAAATGAAAACCTATTTTTAGATCAAAGTATCCATAAGCCCACTAATACGAAATGAGTTTTGGGAGGAGCCTTCGAGGGGCAAGGCGTGCGTGTATGAACAGCGGACGATCAGATACGATACGTCAATTAATTTAATGGCATTTCACGACTCATTTACACGATCCTTTTGATGTCAGCCTGATGGGAGGAGGCAGATATTTGTGGTTGAAAAGCCGAAGGAAGGGCAATTGGCATCGTTATACCTTCCGACTAACCTCTCAAACTATTATTAGGAAAAATTTCAAAATAAATCCAAGCGATAGTTGTCTCGGATGCGTGAAGGAACACTGGGGAAAAAGACTGTTTTCAAATAGGCCCACGCCTGTTTACATATCTAAACCTCCTCAAGTCACAGAAGATGAGAAATTGTGCCAGGGTGGTCTCTTTCGGTTACTATACGCATATAGACCAGTCTTCTTTGGAGGCGATCGGTTCTGCAAGAGAGGAAAATAAATTGATTTATTTTCTGCTCGCCTTCGTCAAACGAAAAACGTACAACGGGGAAAATTAGGGTTCACAAAGTCGGGATGAGATATTGTATTGATTGGCCATCGACTGAAAATCTCTATGGATTTTTTTTTTTACTTTTGGACTCACCTACCAAAATAGGTGGATACCTACCGCGAAAGGTAAACTATCAAATTTTCAAGGGGTTTGGGATATGAATCATTATACTAGAGAGCTTGGTATTCACTTTTGTGATTATTCGGTATATACATAATGTAATGCAGACCTACTCTGTTCATCAACTAGCCCCAACCGTAACCATTGAGTACACAAAAATGAACCCAGATGTGATACTTTGGAGGTTTTCAATAATGAATAGTCTGCCGTAGTCTCGACTACTTTTTCACCAATAATTTGTAGGTAGAATATTTATAGAAAATCTTTCTACAATTTATCCGAATCGAAATCTCTTGAAGTGTTGAATAATTATAATTTCAATCGTGACCGGGGTATCAAAGAATGTAAGATTAATACGGCCAACCCGACGGATGGTGGAGATGGTTCGACTCTAATCTACCGTGTGGCACGTACAAAGATGTTTTTATTGGAAATCTGCCACACGGTCGCGGGGGAGACAAGCGTTGTTGCCATCGGGATCGGAGACACTGTCGTCGCTCAAAAGAGCAGCTGTTGCTCTACCGACGTCAATGGCTGCTCTGTTCGGGCGAATCGACAACGAGGCCATGTAAATCTTTAAGACAAAAATTTGTTTATTTGAATCGATCAATCTTAGTTCCATCGGCTATGCCACCTCGGATCTGTGGTGTGTAGATAGCACACAATCTTTCAATAATTTACAGTATGTACTTAAATCTGCCGAATGTTGAACTTGATTGATTAGCATTTTTTAGGCCCCAGGGTTTTAACTCCGGATGAGCAGTATGCAGATGATCCAGCTTCCTGGTTCCACCAAAACTCTGGCATCTGTCTCGCGTAGGGTTTTTATTTCCGCTAATTAGGGGGAGGGGGTGGTGTTAATTTTGTTAAATTAGTTACCTAGGATTTTTCAAGGGTGTTAAACAAAATTCCCTGAACGATCACATGTGTAGGTTTTTTCTCAAAAATATTTTTCTCAAAAAACGCTGCAAAGTATTACACCAGGTACGGTCATTTTTGTTAAAGCGCACAAATGGACGTAACGGCTTAAACAGATGGGCAAACTAATAGCCACCTGTTCTGAGGGCGATTCTAGTTTTTAAATTTATTATTATAAAGTGTCGAATAAGTTTCCTTTTTGAACCTCCGATCCGATTCCCAGTTTTAGACAATAACGACACTTCCGTCATCAATGAATGCGCACGGAAGTAACAAAGCTTGTTGCCATTCTTAGGATGTAATGCGGAACGGAAGTGTGAAATAATAATGATTATTTACTAATAATCCATTTATGATAGTGAATTAATAATATTAACAACAATCACTATTAGCAATAATTAATTAATGATGATAATTAATAATTGAAATGCTTATAATTGCGTAATGGATATAATGTTCGATCTATGCGAAAACTAAGATATTTTCTGAACCCATCGCATCCATCATATCTCGCAGATTTTTAGCCCTTCACTAAAATATTCAGGTCGCTTCGTGCGGTATTGCCAATGAAATATTTCACCATCCGAATCGGGCCAGTCACAAAACGCGCGCACGGGGAATAAATTACTGCATTTATATTCGGAATAATCTGAACTAGCCACATTCAATCATCGAGGATGGCTTTAGAAGTTTGTCCTGATCCGGATCCGCTCGGAATCTGTTGGATTTGCTGCGGTACAGTGAGGGTGAGGTGGGTTCCCAAATGGGAACTATACACAAAGTTATTCGTTTCTGACAGTAAATATCAAGGTTTTTTCATTGAGCACCTGTTCTCTGGGTTGAAACTTCGCCACGGTCTGTGTGGCCGGTCGAGTGTGGAAAATAAAATACAGAAGCGCCCACATTTTCTTTCCATTCGCCTCGTGGCCATACGATGCCAGAACTGTCTTCGTTATCAATAACATTCGCCGAGCCCGACTGAACTCGCAGTTGATATTGTTAAATTTAGGACCCCCCTCTTCCATCAGCCACTCCTCTCTCCCTATCCTATTCCTATTACTTTTCTGTATCTCTCGCCCAATTAGTTCCTAGAGTTCCTATTCACTTTGTTGCTAAACCCAACCCTCTGGTCTCTAGGTTACTGGGATTCAATCTCCCGTCTTGCGCCGGCTACTAAATGATTTTTTTTTTCCGGTAGTCTTCGAACTGATGAGAATTGAAATCCATAAGTTGGTGAAAAATGAACTGTTAAATCCACGATGACAGTATAGTAGATATTATAGCTATGTTCAGTGAAACTATTCTAGGCAAAACAATCGTTCGCTCACTAAGATGCCTGTTGTGGAAAAGGTTCTCAAAATCGTTTTTACAGATTGAGCCAAGGTCTTGGCAATTGCTATCAACTCTATGAGGCGAGTCGAAATGTTCTACTACTCCCCTGCTCACTTCGCGGTTCAATAGACTACAAGTGCAATGACCAAGGACAAACCATTCTTCAGGTTATCGAAATTAGTCAGAGCAAAGTTGGAGCTTAGATTAGTTAAACAATGAAGAAAGGAAATATAACAAAGGAAATTATAAAATTATAAAGGAAATATTTTATTTGGGTCGAAAAGTGTTTTGTTTTAAACGTGAAATTTTTCCCAGTCTAAATAACTGAAATTATCAGGTTTTCGTATTTTTTGTTACGTTGGACTAGATTGAACCTACGATTAACATTTACTAGATCTCTTCCATTCGTCCATCGGCTGCTAAACAAAGGATAATTCAGTAGCCAATAAGCAGGTATGATGCAATTTTAATATTCACGTAGTACCAGCAAAACAAGTCCTAACTGAGGTCAAAACAAAAGTGACGGGTAAAAAATAAAAACCCGTACCAAAAATTTCATAATTCTTCACCAATTCGAATCGTCTTCGGATTTTTATAGAGCTTGAGCCGTCCATCTTCCCTGGATCAGTGCGGCATGGGAAAGGGTAGGATTGACGTAAAGGAAAAGCAGAGCTTTGGAAGTGTGGAAGGGGAGAGACGTTCTCTTTACAAAGGAAAGCCCTTCACTACCCTTCAAACTGTATAGGCCGTCACCACAGGATGTCGAAATATTTTTTGCTCAAGTCGTGTCCTTCTCTTATCTTCAGCTGGGAGGGTCCCAATGAACAGAAACTGAGAGAAAGAGAAAATATTTGGGGGGTGCGGATAGGATGAGAGAGATCGTCGGTGGATTAGTGATCAGTGCAGTATTGTATAAACACGGAGACGGGAGTCGAGCCCTCAATAAAAGGACATAGGAAAGAGAGATCGTTATTGACGACGACGTTGACGACGGGAGGCTAAGAGGCTGAACGGAGACGAGGGGCCTCTCTTCTTATTCAAGTGGTGTTGAATGTAATCCTGGCCCTTCCGAATCGCTCTTAGCACTGATGAAAATTAGCACTCGACAAAAGGTTAATGTTTGCCTACCTACCTAAGAAAGGTTTGGAAAAGAAAACAATTTTCCCAATCATTCTCTGCTGATTGGTGGCATCTCCGCGCAGATCGAAGTATCTTCAACTCTATGAAGATTTCCAACAAAAATAGATCTCTCGATTCACCTTCCAACAATCTCCGTTATCATAAAAAATGCGAAATTGCACCGGTTGTGACCAGATTCCAGTTGATTCCAGTTGATCCCTGCTTTATTGGTATCATTTTCGACTGAGAGGGTTCATAAACGAAAATGTGTATTTGGCCGACATTTTTTTCTCCTCGAACCCCCATCAAAATTAAACTATGAATCGGCCTGGGGTTTTTGAAGAGAGCACTCTGATCATCTCGGCTCAAATGAATTCAGGAAATGAAGATTTAACTACAAGTATTTTTTATAATATGCTCTAATAATAATAAACATAATTTTATAATATGCTAATACACTCTTCCATCACTAAGTATAGAGAGATTTGGTTAGCCCATTCAAATTAACGGATGGTTTGAGGATATATCTTCGAGTAGATCTATGGAGGTATCAAAATATTAATATACTAAATATTTTCATGCAAGTAGTTTCTGCCTGAAAATACTACTACCTATACTTGTTTATAATATTGGCTCCACTCTGTGTCGATTCGGTGACGTATGATGACAAGGGACCGCTGCAATCAAAGGCGGCTATGATTAACGACGGTGGCCGGGCTGACGAGTTTTTATTGATGTAGGGAGTCCCCTTATACTCTTTGTGCTGCGACCTTGGCTTTGGCTCTGTGACGGGGGTGATATGCGGCGAAGTTCCTTTCGCCTTCTTTAATTTCGATGAAACTACCATACGTTTATTTTCCATCCGTACTCTCCAATACTGGCACAGACGATATTATTTCGGATTCGCACATTGTGAAGTCTCCGTGGAGACTAGATTAATCGATAAGAGCAAACACTACCTCATACACTGAACGGAACCAAGGCTAAACCGAAATCTCAAAAGGTCGACGAGCAAAGGAATTACGTGAGCAGAGCAGCCAGATCTTTGTACCTAAAACGTTCGGAGCGATGTACCTACTCTCTTTTTTCCTCGGCAATGAATGAGGAGTAGAGGATGGTTGCGAATAATCTTCGGTAGGTTGTACCTACTATAAAAGAAGATAGGGTACTGGAAGGGTAATTAAAAACCGAGTGCTACCAAGGATGTTAGGGAAAAGCAGTATGAGAAATACGGACCCACTAGAGGGCTGGGTGAGTAGTGAAGAGTGAGCTGATGCCGACGCGCCAAACTGGGGAGGGATAATGTTGGCGTAACTTGAGTTATTGATCTGAAAGTTGTGGGGAAAAGGAAGAGTGGCTATGCAAATTGATTTCTTCTTATCTGCATTGGGGGATTAATAATGAAATGGATGAGGAAGAACGGCTGAGGCGTTCATAGGGAGACGGTGAGCAGGAGATAGACGGAGACAGACAAGCAAGGCTCGATGTTGGTGTTTCTGCACGATGAGGGAGGGAAAGTAGGCGATGAGAAGGCGGACGAACGAGATCCCTGGAAAATGTTTCCATACTAATGCCGGGGTATTGTTAGACTATGCCTAGAGGCTACCTAACTGACGATACGAGACGATGGCTTCTCTCCTGCTTCCGAAGCCGCTTCTTGTACGTTCGATGCGGTTTCTCATTCTATCCACCGCTCTGTATTCCTCCCAACTTTCAGTATCTTTATCAGGTATTCCTTTCAGTTATCAGCACTGTTTCCCTTCCAAACGGAAGAAAATTCATTAAATGGATTTAAATTTTGAAACAGCGGTCACCATTGAAGATATGATCTCAAATAATTCTTAAGGAGGGAGCTACCTGAGCAGACCGCGCTGTTATTTACTCCAAAAGAATCTGTAAATTTATTTAATTGGATAGGCTTGAAGGTTGAAATGCCATGTATTTACAGGAGCAAGGCAGTGCTGCGTAGATAACACGCAATACTTCCATTTTTGAAACGTAAAAGTTGCCACAATTTAATCATATTTTGACTAATTTTGATGGTGTTTAGGCAAAAAATATCAATAACTCACTATACAATTTTACAATTAGCCTAAAATCGGAATATTTCAAGTTATCGGAAAATTAAAAAACATCCACGTATTTGAAGAGGTAAAAAAACCATGTTAAAACCAAATCGATCTAATTGCTTCATTTTTGTGGCCAAGAAAAAATAAAGTAGAGAAAACCAAAAATGAAAAAATGTCGGAAGTAGGTAATGTGAGTACCTAATTCAAATTCCGTTTCAGAATGGTGTTATCTCTTGCCAAGAAAAGCATTTCAGTTAAAGAAATTTGAAAAAAAGTTGAGAATTGAGGGAGCTATGGCGTTTTTGGTAAATGACCACACAGACGCTTGTTCGGGAAGCGATTCTGAGTAAAATATACCATATAAGTTGAAGTTTTTTTTTGAAGCTCCGTACCGATTGTCAATTTTAGGACGATTCCATTTCTTCCATTGGTTCTGTAAATATGGAAGTGAAAAATCACTTCCTACCAATAACAATAATGATAATTAATTCAATGAGGGGCATCTAACCAGGAATAATTCAAGTCCAAATCTCGACTGCCCCCACGTTTAAATTTGGTTATTCTCCGTAAATAACCTTCGCCCAATAATATTGCCTTCTCGAATTTATTTTGACTCTTTGGAGACAACAACAACTTTATCATTGAAAAATTAAATGACAATTTTCAATGACTTTGTGAAATTCAAAGTAACTTCCAGCTTTTTGGAAGTGGTTCTCTTACCACCCCTAAAATCAATTTCAGCACACACCCGCCCCTGCCATCGTTGCCATTGGCCCCTTACAACCTTTATTGTCGGCGTGTACCAGTCCTAATGAGGTCTCAGACGACAAATTTTTAATTAAAGGGGAGAAAACCTCTTTGGTCTTTTGCAAAGATAGAGAGAGGCGGGGGATTATAATGCTGCTTTATATACGGGAGAATTCATTCTCACTTTTTTCTTTTCGTACATACTTTTTTGCCAGTTTACATACACACAGAGGACAGCAGCAGAAAAGGAGAAATAAAGAATGAAGGAGGAAAGGAAAATCCCTACTCTTTCTAGGAGACATTGACGGTACCAAAGACAAAGCTGATATGTGCAGTGAACCACGATCCGTGCTCCAATTTCACGAATATTATATCCTTCGGAGTATTTTTTTGCACATTAGCACTCTGTGCGCCAGCCCTTTGTTTTCGTGTTAATTACTATGAATAAAATACGTAGATGAAGTAGCGTCATCAAAAGAGAAGGGTTTCATTAAGAGCATCGAGGCTAACAAGAAACGTCTGCTTTCCTCAGCCGACTATATTATACTACAAGAAACCCACTATCCGCACGATAGGAATGAAAAGAGCGAATCTTTGCTCAGATACCACTAAGCCCGTAAATTGCCCCGGGTGTGTGCTGTCAAAATCGATATGTAGTCAGTTGGTATAAGTACCTAGTTATTGGAGTAACGAAAATTAAGCATCAAATTGGTGTGAATGGTGGTCATGGTGTATGATGTGAAGATTGTGTGACTGAGTCCTGACGTCTTCAGGTAAAATCACACCCGCCCGCGATGTGAAAGCGTAGTGACGGTGTTATCGGGACGTGATTTGCAAGCCTCGATTGCTCTAATTTCACTGTCACTGCCAAGGGCCGGGCAAGTGGAAATAGGCTTTCATACCTGATAGGGGCAGTGCCTATACCTATATACAGGTGTGAGGATATCTTCGCACTGTCAAGTCACCGACAAACTCTCTGAAATAAATACCCAAATCCTTCTTTGGCTACCACTATACCTATCTAAGCACTGCTAATAACTCTGAAAATCGTCTTAAATCGACTTCATGATATTTTGAGAAAGTTGGTCATCACCAAAGTGTTTTGTAGTGAAATTGAGAATTTATCAAGTTGTAGCCTACCTCTCGCGCTTACAAGCTACAAGGCCCTGGATCGGAGTGGCGCTTCGCAGGAACGTCAAGATTATCCCTCGTCACTCGGAAGTTGCAACGAGCGCCGGTAGAAAATAAATGAAATTACTGTCTCGTTAACGTCATTATACGCAATCAACGTTAGCCGAGGTATAACATAGGATGATAATGTTTGATTTTCTTACGGTAACCGGGTGGAATCCAGGCATTAGGAAAGGGTGGTTCCTACGTATATGCGTGTAGTAGTGCGATGTGAGTAAAACCAGCTAAAAGTTTTCGACGTTCTACATAGGGAGACGACTGAGAGTGAGAGTGGTGTGTGGAGTTCGATAACCGTCACTTGAGAAGTATGCACTTTCAAGGATAGGAAATTTGACGTACCCGAGTCTCTTCGGAAGGGTTCTCTCCTCCAATCTTCATATTATCCTCCGAACCAAACTCACCAACGCTCTGATATTTACCGTATCTCAAGCGCTTTTAGTTCATCAACTTAGGAAATCGTGCCAAATCAGAAGGTAAGCTTGAAGACCCTCTCCTTCTCCATGTCGCGCAAGTTTCGTCCATGCCTGATGAAAATACTCATACAAACTGGAACGGACTCAACCACCAGAGTCACCACTTACATCAGTCCATACCTCTAATCACTTTTCACTTCAATCATTTTCTCAAAAAAAAAAGAAAAAATCCAGCCAACACATTTTTTTGATACCAACATTTTTTAAAAATACTCAAGTACTAATTTTCAGTACTTTGTTAATAAAACAGATAACTTTTTTGCTCAACGTTGCAATAGGGCCTGATTTTGGTTTTGGAGGGTCAAAGCCCGAATCTGAAATTTCGTCCGTTTACCGTCGACGCTTTTATTCCCGAACGGCCGAAAATGAAAATTTTAGGAAAAGCCAACCTTGTCCCGACACGACCCCATCTCTCTAGCTAGATCGCAGCTCAATTTTCCAGGTCTTCTTCAGACATCTTAGGCTCTAAATACTAAAATTTAGTGTCGTGATGGATATGGGTTTTTAAAATACCTATATTAAAACCTAAGATAGTTTACCCCCTCAAGTCATGTGGAATTGGCTATGTTGGAAGTAAAGATGAACCGTTGTGTACTATCCCTATAAAGAATGCTGATACCTTTTCTCGATACGTATCCTCCTACTCCTGGGGTGGCATAGGAACGAACCTCCGAAGTAATTATATTCGCATCAGCTTGGACGGGCAATGCCCGACGTTAATGATATTTCAGGGAAGCCTCGAGCGACAGGAACGAACGTGGTTTACTCCTTTCTATAATATCGTCCTTATTGATTAACGTCATCGTTCAACATCAGGAGGTAGGCCATTAATTCGCACCGGATCTCAGAAGATAGTGGTTATAGATATTTAGTCTTCCATGTAAACGACTTCGCGTCCAGTTACCATTTTGTCATTATCTTTCAGGTTCAAATCATCATCTGGATCATTTCTTTGTTCGGGCAGATGCAACATCAACATTAACCATCGCACGTGGATAGAATGAGTTCAGAATTTGCCAAGTGCATCTCGTAAAAAAGGGGAGGGTAGTACAGAAATGGACTAACGAATTTGCGCAACGACAATAACAAAATTTGTTCATTTAATGATAAAAATAATAATTCATAATTATCATGAACTAGAGTAGCTTGCCTAGCCTATTAACTGTCACAAGTCCTTATTCTCTGTCCAATACCTAATACTTATTTCCGGCTTATGTTTCCCCTGAAATTAGGTTAACAATTGCTGAGTTCATCATGGCTGGTGTTGATAAAAAGTCTTGAGTTGGTCACCTAATACGTTACCTAATTACCTAGTCGGTAAATGTTTGGTGAAAGTGGCCCATAGTGATTCATTTTCACTTGGGCTGAAATATTTGCTACACATCAGATTCGCATCTGGGTTCAATACTCGATATCAGGGCGGCCCAAAAGGTGTTAAATGGACGAGGAACAAGAAGATATCGGAACGCAAGAACCAGTAGCTGGCGGGTGTCCGGCAGATAAACTAACCTCGAGCTAATCAATGGACTAATGAATTTATAGACGTGAGGGATGCAGAAGGTTTGGGCCTTGGCTTGGCCTACTGCTTGCCTAACTGACAATTACCTTACACCCCTTTCCATTCTGTAGGGCTACCGAACGTGCCTCACAAATTGAGATGAATCTTTCGATAACCCTGCCCGGTCACTGCTCTTGATGGTCCCAGTGGATATCGTCACCTGAACTGGTTGGACACAACTTTATTAACACAAATTTACGCGATTATATAAATAGTTATACATAGTTTGAAGGCATCGGTACTATGGTTTAGGGATTTTCGGTTACTGATCCGCTATAAGCAGGTAAATTTAAAATCCTCACGAAAGTTACTATTAACCAATGTTGGGTTATAAAATATTCATTGTCAGCTCTCGAAACGTATTCAACTTCGATAGATAGCGACGATAAACTATATAGGTATAAAAACCCTTCAGTCCACATGGATGGGTACAAGGGTAATAACCCCCTCCCTTGGTTCACTGAAAGATGAAAAGGTTTCCTTTCTAAGACAAAATACTAAAAGCGAGTTGATGAGAGACGTGGTGGATAATATTTGCGAGTGGGATCAAAGCTTGGACGGAATCAAAGTACTCGAGTGGACGCTGTCCATTTAGCTGGGTCCAAACAAGATTACAGATCTAAGAGACGGGAGCCAAAGGAGGACATGCATTATTTATTGAGCGATACATACGCTGGACCACCGGAGGCCAAAATTAAACCCCAAGGAAGGAGTTTGTTCGGCCTTGCTCGTTCCAACGAACCCCTTTCAACCTCCTGTATATTTTTAATCCTTTGCTGAAAATTGACTCTTTTTGAATATTAAAAGGATAAGGAAAAGCATGATTATGAAAGAACGGGATGAACCTTCCCGTCTGCAAGTCCGCAGCGCCACACTCGTGCTATATTCCTCAAGTATACGTCTAACGAACTTAACTTGCTTTCGTGGAAGCCTGATGAATATACTATGGAAGTTTGAGGGTCATCTACACTGAATTCCGATGAGCAAAGAGTCAAAAAAGTTCCGAAATCTCTATGATAGAGTGCAATGCTTGAACGCAGTGAATTTTTTTCAACACAAAGGTTTAATGCGAAGTTCGATGCGTCAATCATGTAACAGTAGGTACTTGGTCCATCAAAATATCTGGGCCGAGAGTGGGTCAACGGCCAGCCGAATATCACGAAAATTGACCAATGTTCTGGGTAAAAATTTACCCACAAGAAATAAATCAACGATGGTCGGAAATCAGTACCGAAGCCATAATATTGGAGAACGCTTGCTCTTTCGTCGAGCTTTCGACGCTCTATTCCATCTAATTCTATCTAAAGAGTTTATAAGGGCAACATCTGACCACCGTCAAAATTGGTAGGTAAACGAGAAACCAGAACTATTGCGAAATGTGAGACAAATAGAAAAGCATGGCATCTGAAATAAAAATAGAATTTCCAATGACCCTGGTTGGCTATTGAAATTTGAAAACTTCCGATTTATTTGACGAAATTATCTCTGTGAATTATCCTCCAACGCAGAAGGTTGTTCAAGTTCAGTAGACGCGCCGTGTGATCTCCACAACGAACGAGGATGATGAGCATGTCGTGTGTCGTGCAACATCAGCTGATCCTCCCGAAAGCTCGACACTCCATATGAGCCGCATAATGGGCGGGTGCAACAGTCAAATCGATTATCGTCGTGTGAAACTATCGAATGCAAGGGAATCAAATTCGCGGCGGGATTCCCCTGCAATAACTACCCTTCAGCAAACAGTGCACAAAGGGTGTCGCCTCAGGATGGGGTCTGTTCCAATAACCGGGGGATTAGCTTCTGAGGTGTCGATTTCAGCGAGCATGTGGCAGATTTGCAAACCAATGGTTCCAAGAGCAAACAGTAGCCAGCCGAGTTGGGGTGATCTTACCTGATGATCAGATCCTGGAAGCACCTGTGGTCCGGTGCCCTATTTACTTGGGAACTGTTTGACTTAACTTGGTGAGAAATTACCACCGTAGCTACCTACCAAGGTACTCCGAATTGAAATATTTCCCCGAACAGTTGTTGTAGCTACGGCTTCGAATAATCTATCATTAACGCAACAGTTTCATGCTTTTAGATTCGATTTGGAGTTGAAATAGTGAGCCGATAACCACTGATGTACCAGCTAATAAATTTTCACATGATTGGCTCTAATTAATTGTCAAAATAAATCAGGCGCTGATTCATGTGACCGAACGATACAAATTAATTTTTAACAATTTCGGTAATGAATATTTGGCACTTTTGAACTACACCACGATTTAATTAGATTAATAATAAATAATACCGCTCATTCCAGGCTATTGTCGACTGCAAAGGCTAATCTTCACGCTCCTCTAGCCATAAAGATGGAGCGAGGCTCAGTGCCGAAAATCTTTTTTTGATTCGCGGGTTCTAACATGTAGACACGCTAATAATATAGGGGCCCTTGTGAATCAATCGCGGTAGAAAAAGTTAGAATCCCAATATTTTAGACAGACGTTCGCAGGCTCTTACAATTAGATTACGATGTTTCTCGGTGACTCGTATTTATTAAAGGAAGGGAGAAGTACCAAGTAATTGCTTGTACCTGCGAGGTATATCGACGATTCCTGCTGCCCTAATCTTAGGGCTTGAATTTTCCCTTCTCCCTCGGAATGGTAATAATGATTTTTCAAAGGAGGCGAAGCAGCGGAAGCTTCGTACCCCTAAAGACATGATTGGCCTCAGGCTCTAATTTGTTTCCCAACGTTTCGTTTTTTATTCCAAACGATCGTCGAAAGCGACGAATATACATGGAAGGGGGACCCAGTGCAGCACACAATAGAAGGAAACTAATGGGCGAACCCTCAAGGCTAATCTAATCTTAATAGCTTTATAATGATAGTGAGCGAATCGATCAGGGATCAATCATTGGAGCCAGATCATTACCGTTCAACCTACAATCTGAGAGGCCTTACTATATTAATTATGACTGCCACTACTACAACACCGGGATCGACCAGAGGCCGCAGGGCGAGGGAGGGTTTGGAAAACGGTGGTTGGGGCCGGCTCGGTCACAAGCAGGGATTCGATTGTTCGTGAAAATTTGTCACTTTACCGGCTTTGCTAGCGCAGCGCAGGTTCTTTGCTTCACCCTGCAACCCCCAAAATTGCTATACCTGGACGCAGACCGTTCTACAGGGCGTCTACAATAAATAGGGCAGCAGATGAACTTGAGCAGGACGTTAACCATGGGCCCATTTCAGAATGAGACATTCTATTTTGCCTAGTTCGGAAGAATCAGATCCGAGGCATTTTTCGGCAGTCGAATTGAAATCGTCGAGTGGGAGGGAATTCGATTGAAATACAGCCAGGAATCGGTATTGGCATCGTACGGAGTTTTGTAGTTTCATTTTCAGGTACCACAACTCCAGTGGTGCGTAGATAACACACAATACGGAAATATTTCGATACGTACGTTTTAGACACAATTTAATCGTATTTTGAATACTTTGGATGCTGCCTGGATCAGAAATTGCAAAAAACTCACTCTTCAAATTCTAAAGCCCGCCTAAAATCATAATACGTTCAGTTACTGGAATGTAAAAATATCCACTACTCTGCATGGTAAAATAAAAAGTTTAAGCCGAAAACCGCACAAATCTGTTTATTTTTGAGGCCAGAAAAAAATAAAATAGCAAACTCCAAAAGTGCTAATAAATCAAGAGTACTGTGAATTATTCGAATTCCAGTTAAATAGAGTGACGGGTCTTGCCTAGACATTCTAGTTGAAGAAATTCTGAAAATTGTTGAGAATATTGAGGGAGATACGGCCATTTCTGTAAACGATCACAAACGGACACACCCACACTTGTTCAAGAAGTGATTCTGAATAAAAGTGATAAGTAAACGTTTTTTCTGAAGCTCCGTAGGTACTGATTTTCTATTTTAAGACGATTACAATACTTCCTTTTAGATTTGTAAATATGAAAGTAAAATACTTATATGGAATAAACACAGTATCTTAGTAAGTTACGATATTTTAACCAAGTTAAGTCGGCCACGCGTTTACGCCGAATTAACGCGATTGAAACATGTGATTGCTAAATCCCCCTAATTCGTCATTTAATCATGTCGCGTTATTCGATCGAATTGGTTTCACCGAGATTGGAATCATCGATGCTGTTGAACGGTGATGTTCGCTCTGTCTATCCGGTCTAGGACAAGTACCCGATCCGATGGAGACTCCAATAAGAGACAAACATTGTATAGTGACAATACCTAAGAGCCTCGTTTCTAGAGAGTTGGTCCGTGATACGAACAACTAATAACGGGCAGGACGACAATGCAGCGTGGTGATCAAGGTATACCTGGTCTCTCAGCCATGCTATAACTACAGTTCTATTCTCATTTATTTTATCAAATCGAGGAATCTCGTCTCAAGACCCTACCACTTTTCTCCAATCCGACTATTGCTCCAAAAATAATGAATCTTTCTGCCGAGTTTGCTCTTTGCGTGTTATGGACTAATGAATCGTTTTCAGTGAACAAGCGTTTTCCCTCTCTCAGCCCTCGCTTATAGTGTTCCGTTTCTTGTTGGTCTTTTCGGTGGCACGGGTCCAGTTATTTTCCATTTATCGTGAATTATCGCCTGAGTTTGTGCTGTGCTGCATTTCGAGCCCCTTTTACCCCGTACACCCCGACGTACATTCCCTACCCCATTCGAATATATACGACAAAAAGGTTAGTGCTGGCGCAAACACGACAAAAATCAAGAAAATCTGGTCTACTTCCATCAATAGTAGGTACCTATCCGCAGCATAAGTATAGATGTATTACGTTGGTGACTTTATCGGTGTTGTTGCATGTCAGTCAATCCTGTTCCTGGGTTCGTGGATCGGCTAGGCTCCCTGGTTCAATTGAGGTTCATTTCCAGAGCCTACAGATACCTACCCATTCACAAAATCAAAAAGGGGTGGCGTGGATTCGGTTGGAATTTTTACGAAACGTTCTGGTTTAAGGGGTGAACATTTTCGAATCTTCTGTTATGCTCAAAAGACGGTGACATTATCTGTACGCTCGTTTCGGGGAAAAATGCAATAAAACACAAGAAAATCGCATATGAGGATCCAGCTTCAGGGCCAAGTCCAAATATTTGCCCAAGTCCAATAAAAATGTCTCAGGTACCTATTGAAAATCGAAAAACAGGTGGTTACTCTGTTATCAACATGGTAAAGTTTGTAAACTGATTCCTGTAATCCATCACCAGAGGTGGATATATCACGCTGCTGAGTTTCTGACTCTCGCTGGGTGAGCGAAGACTGAAGGATAGTAGTGCTGGGGCACTTCACGATAATAGATACCTCTTGGAAGTTGGTCAGGGGTTGTCGAGGTTTCCCTACGATACATTAAATTGCAGGTGGGTTCAGTTTGTCATCCCCATTTCTCGCGGAGAGCTATAACCTACCAAGCAATATCACCACGAGGCGCGATGGTAGGATCTCATCGCAAGGATGAAATGTCTTCTCTCATTCCACTGACATTGAAACGGAAACTTCAAATGATGAAGAGGGGACAGGCGAGAGGGTGAGGGTACCTACCTCCGAACACAACCCAGCCCCCCCCCCACTACTTGCTCTCTGGTTTGTACTTAATAGCCAAACTTGAGCCTGTTTCCGTTTTGCTTACCCGCGTTTCAATCTGCAGCGGGATAGCAAAAACATTCGGCCTGAATCTCTGGCGCTTCTGGCTGCTATTAGTGATGCAAACCAAGCTGAGCTATTGCCAAATCAATGTGTTTCGAACAGCAATTTAAGTCTCCGGAGGGAGGATTGCGTATGGTAGCAATATCACATTCCAGAATGGATAAGACGGAGGAGAGAACCAATTATGGAAGTCACCTTTATGGAACACCTGGGGGTAAATTCTGAGATTATTTTACGACCGACAAGAATCGTTATTGCCATGAAGTATCAAACCAATATTGTCCTCCAGTGATAGAAGATCCGTAACATCAGCCTTAACCTATCAGCTATGCTTGTCAGTCGCAAAAAAAAAATATATGTTTTGAAAACAAAATAAGTACAGGTGGTATCCCTTGGCATGGAAACTGTTCGCTAATCATCACTAAGCACCACCGTACCTATAAGCAAACTAATCACGATGTAGGCGTTACTGCTGACCACAATTAACTGCTGGAGGGGGGAATTTAGGTTCGCCGACATTTTACATTCGGTATAATTGTATTCCAATCATGTTTTTTTTCTTATTTCAGAATAGAGCCCTTCACCAAATTTTGATAAAATTAAGTGGGCTAAAGATTTCGCACGGTTTTTCGCAAATAGTACGTAAGTATTCACAATTACTTTTGAATCTTAGGTCTTCGCACATCTGGAATTGAGAAAATTCTCCACGATTCTGTACGTTAACTTCAGGAATCCAAAAGGGGTCGGATATTTTTTTCATTGATCGAAATTAGACTTATCAGTAAGCCTACAATCTCTTCGACCGAAATATTAAATTACCACCCAACTGCAAAAAGAATGGAATGCATCTCGTTATTATTGCTCATCGCCAGCTTATAATGAGCGATCGTAATTTTGTCGCGGGCAAAAATAAGTTCCTCATCTGACCTCTTTTTTCGAGGAACAGGCATTGCATAAAAGCACGAAGTTTACGAGGATTGAAAAGAACACAGAAACGCGACAGCCCAAGTATGACCCCGGCCTGAGGCTGAGGCCAGACTGTCTCGGGATGTCAGACGAGATCGCCAAGTGAACTTGAAACAGTTCGAGTTCGGCTCGCGAGAGAGCGCCACTTAGGTCCAGGTGGCCCCTCCTTAGAAGGTGCTGCGCCCTTGCGGACCCCCAGCTCGGCGAAGTTTCGTTGGCGTTACTCTGTTATGTTTACACCAGCTTTGCCTAATCCGTCGCCTTCCTCGCTCTCGCTTCATAACGTCATGCCGAATGCTAAACTCACGTTATGAAACAAAAAATAAGAAATGCCTACCTAAATATTTCGTTAAACTGTCTAGCTAGGCATTTACGAGTTTTTAGGGTTTTATGCCAGGCTCCTGCAATTTGGTATCTTAGTTAGATATTAGGGAGTTTTTGCAATCACATTTTTTGATCACGTATGTTGGTTGAAATTACGTAGCTTACAAAAATACTATGCGTATCCCATAGTATTTTTTAAGATGCATAATTTTACCAAAGTTGCGGGACCTGGAAATATAATAGCAAAAACTACTAATAAGAGATAAACTTAAATTCATTAGTAGGTACCTATGTTGCATGATTTTTAGTGTTCGGAACAAGTGACTGAAAAAACTCCATATTATCGGTCTACTAAGTATTTATATTTATATCTAAGTATTTATATTTATATCTTATCACAACCCCCTCAATCTCAGGCAATCAAAATATTTTCAGTAGATCAGAAATTTAGAGGCAAAATACGCCGTCGTCACGCTCGGTTAGTTACCTATATTCGGATTTATACGAACCTGGGGCGCCAAGACAGCCTGTTTCGCTGTACCGAAGTAATTGAACAACTCCAGGTTCTCCCAGTCACAGATTCCCACTAACTACGAATGGATGACGACGTGTAGTTATATTTATAGGCGTGAGTTACGATATCTCAGGTGCAGTTCGTTAGTCGCAACTGTTCTGCAGAGCGAGCGCGAATCAATTAATTCCGCCATCCAGCGATCATTGGATTTATTATTCGCTATCCCTGGGACGTTGATGTATCGCTGATGTTAGTATTCCAGATTTGAAGTTGATAATTTTATTTATAATTGATCGGTGCCAAGTTCTGTGGAAATTTTTCTGTTCTCTCACGTTGCAGGGCAGCTGCAGTGATTTTAGTCAGCATAACATGGTAGTTCACCACCCTCAGAAAAACCTCCGATTCAGTTCAGCAGCTTACAAAGGACTTGAACATTTCCTTGGGCATGAATGGCTCCGTTGATAATTTTCAATGTTCCGTGTTACGCGACGCATAAAAAACGTGAAAAATCAAAACTAGAAACAATTATTTTTATAACCGTTAGATGAACTATGATGGTATAAATCCGCGAGTCAGTTCATACTTCATCAATAAGGGCTCGTCTCCTAAACTGTTTGACAGTTTGTCGAAGTGAAAAATAGGAACCTAACTGTTAAACATGAAGACTGGAAGGCTATAAAAGATGAATTGTGGAACTCAATTGAACAACAAATTAATATCGGTCTGTTGAATGATTTTGGTGCATTGGCCGCTAGTACTGCCGCTTGATGGTATTCTACACACCGGCGAGAGAAAAATCTTTTCTGTTTTCGTTCCATTGTAGGGCCAAGTACTCCGGGATCCCTCGAATGAAATATGAATGTTTTAATTGAAAACAAAAACCAGTGGTGCGTAGATAACACACAATACTTCCATATTTTGAACGTAAAATTGTGACACAATTTGATCATATTTTGACTGCTTTTAAGGGTGTTTAGGCCAAAAATATCGAAAAATTCAGTATTCAAATTTCAAAATTCGCCCAAAATGAAAAAACGCGACATTTTCGGAATGTAAAAAATATCCACATATTCTGCAAGGTAAAACAAAGATTTTAAGACCAAGAACGCTCAAATCGGTTCATTTTTGCGGCCGGAAAAAAATAAAAATGAAAACACTAAAAATGCAAATATATTGGAAGTACTGTGCGTTATCCAAATTCCTATTAAACAGGGTGTTAGGTCTTGCCGAGACAAACATTTCAGTTCAAGAAATTTGAAAAAAGGTTGAGAAATGAGAGAGTTATGGCCATTTTTGTAAATGACCACAGACGGACAGACGGACAGACGGACAGACGGACAGACGGACGTAACGGACGTAACGGACACACAGACACTTGTTCAGGAAGTGATTCTGAGTAAATGTGTATGAGAAAAAGTTTTTTCTGAAGCTCCGTTCCGATCCTCGATTTTAGGACGATCACAATACTTCCATTTACTCTGTAAATATGGAAGTAAAAGGGGATGCAATGCGTAAAGCCGAAAATAGAGAAAATCGAGCGAAGTTGGGAGGGATACGCAAGGAATCAGACGCTTCCATGACAAGGACGGAAAAGGACGGAGGGTTCACAACTGATGAAAGGGCGAAATGTTTCGGAGTAGGAGGAGCAAAGAGAGACGAAGGCTTGGAAGGTTTGGACGAAGGTGGTAGTTTAATATGCAATTGTAAGTCAGCAATAAAGGCGGCGTACCAGAGACCCGTGTTAATATTTTATGCCGACTGTGGGAACTGCCATGAATATATGCATCTCTCCTATCGGGTGTCGGAGCCTAGGAGCTTTGTGATAAAAACTTATTGATAAATTATGCTCCCTTTCCTGCAATATGCTTCTTCAAAAATGCTAACTAGAAGCTTTAGGCCCTACCCCGAATTACCGGTCGCTTTCGTTTTTATCCTCGCATTTCACGAGGCTCATCCTTCCCATTGCCAACTCCCTACCGTCAGACGCGACCCTTCAAAGATCTTTAGAATACAGTATATGTGCTACAAAAAAGTGGAAATTCCTACTGTGGAAAACGGAGTGGACAGGGAATAATTTGAAAACGGGACTATATCCCGTTTGAATGTGAGGGACATGGCATGGAATGGCTCTCGCTCGCTGACATTCGCCGTCTTAAACGCTCTTTGCTCTGCGATTACATCCCGAATATACCCATTCCGCCCTGGTAAATGGACAGGTTTGGTTGAGTACGGACTATTTTAAGCCTATCGTATTACATTCCGTCCCTCCTTATTCTTTGGTAGGAACGCAATGCATGAATAATGGTTATCTTAAGAAGCGTTTTCAGCATTTGCAGAAATTCATGCTATAGTGTCTTCTCGTGTCATGCTATAGTGTCATGCTATAGTGCTATGCTATAGTGTCTTCTCGCAGACTACCTATCCCAACTTCGCTCTCCGGGAATACCTACTATAATCATTCAAGATAACACGTTGGGCCGAACATAATAAAAACGTTTGTCAAAAAAAGTGGGTCCACGGTTCCTAATTTTCAGCAAGGATCATGTGGAAAATGAATAGTGAGGGAACATTTTCGAACCGATAAGCCCTGGTACGATTCCATTTCTTCGAGTGTTTGTTGTGATTACATTATTTATTAATTTAGAATGCGGGAAGAAACCCCTTTTTAAATAATCGATTTTCTCTTGACCTTTTTCATAAGATCCTGCGAATGCCAATAAATCAGTTCCCGGATTTCAAATTTACAATTTTTGAATTTCGCTTCGGTTCGTTCGAGAGGCGACATAACTTATTTACTCAAAGTTCCTGACCTGCGACACTTCCTTTCCTATCTCCCTGGAACCGGGCATGTTTCAAAAAGACTGGTAGCTAGATGCATTCAGGTGCCTGACGGTTGGCCTTCGGCACTCAGCCTGGCCTAACGGAGGATGTGACTTCAGTCGTAAAATTCATTTGTCAACGCGATAAGGATCTACATTCGCTCCCCGATTATGTCAACAGTTTTTATTAGACTTTTCACAATGCTGCTGCGGGGCTTGACAGCTCTAAAATCTTTCTAGAAAACACGCACAGGCAAAAGAAGGAGCAAAATAGAGATCTTGATTTAGAATAAGGACGATATCTTCAATTCTATTCGAGAGCGCTCCTGGTGTTAAGCTATCTATTGCAACGCAGACTTTAGGCAAAGGGAATCCCTGTATAATCCCTACTCGTTCCCACGTGGATGGCGGTGACCGATGATGCGAATGATCCAACGTTTGTTCCCACGTCGCATCGTACGTAGGAGGAAGCGAAAAACACCCGCACGGCTACAAACGGGATCGGAAAGAATCGCACGGACGAGTGAGGATGCCCTTTTCTGTATTTTTTACCCTCTTCGATTTATTTTCCTTTTTTTGCTGCTCCAACGTGCTTCAATGGGACGCGATTGATACTGGCTCCCTAGCCCCTATCCAGCCGGTCCATTGACTCTACAGTGTCAGTCGCCGCATTGCCTCCCTCGTCCTCCGACCTTTTCCTGACCTTTGGCAGACCTGCCCTGCCAATAGCTTCTGTTCCGTATCAACAAGTGCCTATAGGTTGCTTTTTTTACATTGGCTGTTTTACCCCATTCCCCTCTTGGTATTCTCACCGACACCTTGCCCGGCTCAATGCTGATGGAAAGGCTGAAGGGCTCTTCAATCCTCGCTTCGGTATAGTGTGTACTCTGGGATCAGCCCTGCAAACAATTATGGGCTCCCATTTTAACCTTAGTTGCCGCACCCTTAAACGTTTATTTATCTTTCGAAGTGATAGAAAGCTTTACTTTGTGAATTCTGGTATATCAGGGCACTTGCCACTTTTAAATACCTAATAACGGCAATATCAACTTCCTGGAACTCATCAAACTAACAGATAAAGTAATTAGAGGTACATTCGAGTAATTATTATTGTCTATTTTTAAGAATGATAAATAACTGCTGTACAATTCACTCTGAAAACACTTTTGGCTCATTTTTTAGAAAAATAATGTATGCAGTTGGCCGGAAAATTTACGACACCCGTCCCCCAACTACCCAGTTGGGCCCTAAAAATATTTTTAACGTTTCAGGAAGCAAGTTAACCAAATCTGAAAAATTTTTGCTCTTACGCCGTCAAGCGAATATCCGGTTTTTTTTTTTAGGTGGAATGAGTTTTGAGGATAAGCATAAGCAGAATTCCAAATTTTGGAATTTTCATTAAAAATCTGGTTCCGTTTCGAGTTGGTCATGACTTCTCGACACATCCCTAGCTGAATTGAAAGGTTTGTAAAACTGCTGCTAAAATAGGGAAAAAATTCGTTCACGAAATTTGGCATTGTATAAAATATAATAATTATATATGATATAATATCTATACATAGACAAGACAGGTATAATTTGCACTACTGTCAGTGCGTCAATGCTATCTAATGCCGGAAGGGGAAAGAATACCTGACGTTGTACTTAGTGAGTATACATTTAGTGAGACCAGTATTGAGCAACTACTTGTGTTTCGACTACAGTTGACAATCTCTACGGGGCAAGACGATTCTATTTCTAAAGAAACCGTTCAACCATGTGCATTGGGTCGTATTTATAGATGATTGGCTTCATCAACTATCGTCGTCGATGTTTCCTTTCGAACCCTCAAGGAATATTCGGCATTCTCTCGACCTAATATCGATGAATCTTTGTAAAAGCCCCTTCACTCTTGACGGAATGCTATTGAAGATCCTGTAACCGGTAAAACGTTATTTTTGAAAACGAAAAACATACGATAGCTCACCTATTCAATCGGAGGTCGTTTCAGAAATTCTGTCGTAGTTTGAAAATTCTTTTCCTCCTGGAAGGTAGCCAACCTCCATATAAACAATTGTCAATGTTCATTGCAGTAGGTATCCTAAGGAAGTATGTTGGTAAATGTTTCGAAATGATAATAATAAGTGTAGGTTGGTACTTCTATTTTTTATGAGAATAGACCTTCGAATCCCAAAAATAAAACAAATCAGTGGTGCCTTTATGGCTACAGGGGTTTCAATAGACATCTGCTTCGGGTTCCCAGATTTCCATCTTGTATGGCTGTGTGGAGGAGAATTTCCTTTCTTCGTTTTTTCCTGAAAATATAATGGCCATTTTGCCAGTGGGTTATGCCGGAAATAAACCCCATTTTCTCTCTCAGTGCACAAAAACGCAAAACCACGACAAAAAAAGTTCTCAGTAATGCTCACATTACTGATATACCTCAGTATATCAGTTATGACGTTACCTGCACAATTTATCTGAACACCAAAAACGTTACGGCAGCGTACTGATGCCTACACTCTTCGTACCGCAAGTCAACAAGGATCATAGTTGTGTGTCGACGGGGCGAAACGTGCAGATCCCTGTGAGGCGTCAAGTTTAATCTCTAGTCTAGGAACTAGTAAAATTATGAGAGACGGCTGGGGAGGGAACAAAAACCCCAACACCCCCCCCCCCCTTGGACTATCAGGCGATGAGAAGGAGGTTTCAAACACTGTTTATTGACAACAATCGTAGGTTTTCTTTCTTCTACGCAGATCTAAAAGTTGGCGAGCGTCTAATTGCGAAGGTGCATATGTTTCCCCTATTCAAATGGGAACTGTAGTTTAAAGAAATTTTTTCTCTACTTTTCAATTTCAACTTTCTTTTCCTTCCCTCGGCTTTTGTTCTCACCCTAGATGACAATTATTTTGCAAAAGGTAGCGTCTGGTGAGAGTATAGCACACGCCTATGAATAATTTCGCTCTCTGAAACTCATCACAGCTTGGGCACCACTGAATCAACCGCATTCCACGCAACCATGTTCGAAAGTTTGATGTCAGAAATGAAGCCATAATGGGATTATCCAGGAAAGCCGAAGAGCGCTTTTCTAGCTAAGAAGAATACAAAGAAAAAGTGCTAGTGTTCTCTTCCTCGCTGCCGATTCTTGAAAGAACTTTTTTTAACAAAAAAATTTTTCTACGAAACCACTCATTCTTCATGATTTGATAGAATTTCAAAGAATGAGTGCACGAATTCAATAAAGATTTCGCTCTAAGAATGGTCAAAATGACGAAGAAGCGTCCTCCTTAGGTTGATGCCTGTGATTGACGCGGAATTCCCGAAATGCGAGCATCTCGTGTCGAATTTCGTCGGGCACTTACGAACTCCGAATCGATTCGTTCCGAACAGTTGTCAGCCCATTCGTAGCGACAGGTCGGTAATCGATTGGCACGGCAAACGGGCTGATGAGTCTGGATTGTCATAAAATATGATACGGTACCTACTGTGTCAGTGCACCGCGCTCGACTCTGGCAGACGTGTCGCGCCACCGAGACGTAGGCAAGTGTTTGCGCAGACGAGGATTCCTTTTGTTGCTTGCAACTGGATCGTATCGTCCGGCTATGGTTCCAATTGACCTCATGATGAGTGTGTGCACTGCGCTTTGTGCTTCCGTGTTCCCTAGACGCCAGGATTGACCAAGGCTCAGACGGACAGTCGCCGACGGTCGTCACATTGCGCCATACCTCACGAATTCAATCAAACATGTGATACGATCAAAGCGTGCGTTCTGGTATTGTCTCCGTACCTCTGAACACACAGGTTTCGAAATGTGGCGCTAGAGGATTAAGGGCCGGTTTATAGATTCAGTTGAACCTAGATTTATCCAAGGACGTTTGTACCTAGGGCATATTTTCATAGATCGTCATACTGAAAATGTTCTGCAAATCTACGGTTAAGTCCATTGATAAACCGGCCCTACATTTATAAAAGCGCGGAGAAACTCACCAGTACTAATGAATTTCTACGCACTTTTATCAATCCTACCTAGGATGTATTTTCATATTTATAAGTAGTATAATTACTATCATTTCAATGACGGAAAGCGTTCTGCCTTTTTTACCTCACAAATTCGAATCTCTCCTCTCCTCTCTCAAATTCTCCTCTCTTCTCGTTCGAATAAATTCGGCAGCTATGAAAAATTCAACCGGTCTTGCCCAGATATCACACAATAATTCCACATAAGTATTTATTTGTACCTGAATTATTGAACAACGTGAAATACATTTCGACGAATTTGGAGGTACTAGCATCATAAATTTCAAATAAGCACTAGAACAAAATTTCAATTTAAAAAAAAATCATTCACTAGGTATTGTCTTTGTTTTTTCCCTAGTGAAGTTGGTTTTTCAAGAGGTTACTCCTTAACGATTTTATTTTCAAAAACTATGACCCTCAATAACCCTGGAGACATGCGGGATCGATTTCGATGGAATGATCGTTATTGCGCGCTAGGTCGAATTTGCGGATTCAAACTCTGAATCAGATTCCAACCGATGACTCAAAGCAACGTCGCGTTACCAAACAATACCGTTCGCCTATCTTATTTTTTTCTTGACGGTGTCTGGTTTCTTTGAACTACATGATTATATCACGCCAAGAACCGTAAGTAGGTAAATCATTAGCGTCATAATTATCGAGGATTATTTTGTCGTGGTCGAAAACTCAGACTCAAACAGGATTGAACGGATTTCAAAATAAATAAAATTTTACATAACTGTTTGCCGAAAACGTCGTAAATTATCAGGTGATGGTTCCGAGGCGGATTATATGTACATGGGCTATCGTAAACTAATAATTCTTGGCAAATAATAGAAAATGAGAATGACGAGCATTTTGTCATCTTGCGATACCGTGATATCCGATTCCCTCATTAGTGTTTACATATTTATCACATTCGCCTTTGAATTCCTCGGGATAAACTTCACCTTCGCTCAGTAATTTTTTTATTGCTCGGTGTCAAACATTTTTATGACTTGAGTGAATAAACGGAGCAACTAAACATTTGTAGTAGGTAAGTACAGCATTCAAATCAGTATGATGCATTGAGGAAACATTAATTGCTTAAATTTTAAGCCACCACAATACGGGTTCATGAGCAGAGCCAGGGTTTAGTGGAAAAGCGCTGCGAATTTCAGACTATGTATTTTGACTAATTTGAAGATAAGTCATTTGGGTCAAATATATAACTACAAGTATTGATCGAATAACTTCGTAATTCCTGAAACGTATTTGTGAACTCGAATCTTTCAATTATCATTCACCCTGACAAATATGCAAACGCTTAAATAGGTGCATGAAAATCACAGCTATAGCTAGTTATAAGCATAAATTAGAAATTGACTGAGTTGAGAGAAATTGGAAATTATTCGATCCTTGCGTAGGTATCGAGTCTCTAGGTCGTTCTGTGTTTAGGGATCTATAAATCCGAGGTTATTGGAATTTTCGCAAGACAAAGAAACGCGAGGAAAAACGCACATGTGAACCCGGCATAGGACGATATTTATTCCAACAATACCACTCTCGACATCGACTTAATCTTTCTGCGCGATTCTCACGTCAAGACGAAACAAACGAACCAATGCTATCCTAATGGGTTATTATGAAGATCGGCAATCCGTAGTTCGTTCATCATATTGAGGACATTGCTCTTAAATTAAATCATTCCGTGTGTGGCGCAGCCAAGATTTAAACAGGCTTGAACTGCTGCCAGTTCGTGATTTTTCATCTTCGACGCAGCGCAGAATTACAACGCGATTTCAATGTGTTTTTTCCTTACAGGCTCATCAAGTATTAATTCAACGCTTAGGCCGATTTTCGCGATCTAATTTCCAACGAATTGATGATGACCCTCGAAACAGAACACAAAACATCGCCATGTTTCATCTGGCCTCCAAGACTACAAAAATTTTAAATTTTCGGTCGATACCTATCATATTCATTCCATTAAATAAGATTGTATAAAAAGACCTCTCGAAAAGTCAACTTGAGTAACTTTCTCCTGTTTGAGGTCGGTTAAAATCGAAAAACATCAGCTTCTATCATCCGAGAAGCTGGGACCCTGGGATCGGTGAAACTGTAAGGGCTGTTATATCGAATTTAGTTTCAGCTTGGGAATAGTCACTACTACATATCGACCTATTTTCTCAAATCCCCGGGGCCAGAAAAAATAAAAACGTACTTCCCGGTTGCAAGAAACTTTTCGTCTAGTTCATGTCAGCAGGTGATGCCAGAGAGAAGCGACGAGAATAATCTTCGTTTATTTGAAATAAAAAGGGAAACGGATGGCACGCAAAGTGAAGTTGACGTGACTGTTCGAGGTGCCTAATTAAAGGTATGAAGATGGGGGAGATGGGCTTAGGGGAACTGAGGGTAAGAAAGCAGGGACGAGGGCTACTGGGCTAGTTTAACTCTAATAACTCCACGATCCGCTTTTTGAATATCTCGCAATAACCTGCGTCATTTAGGTGAACCATTAAAAAAATATTATTCGTGCCTCGAGGAACGACCTGCTTATAGTTTTCAGGGGAGGGGTTCCATCACCACTTTTACATTTCAGTCGATCATGAAAGGCTTTGTGTCGCTGCCACATATAAGCCCCCAATCTAGAGTAATTTCTTCCAATTTTCCCAAGGGAGAAACTACAAAACTTCTACCGCTATTGTTTCGGACCACAGATGAAGCGTCAGGCCATAGACGAAATATCGGCAGTATCGATACCGATAAATTGTGATACCGCATTGGAATAATAATTTGATAAATCAAGCCCATGATCTTAATGATCGTGGCCCAGCTGATTGTTGTTAATCCAATATATTATTCATAGCATTTTTCAAGCTCAAGTGGTATTTATGTGTGGTATAGCAGTTCATAGATGGTTGCTCAAGTTTATTTAAGATCAAAAATAAGGGCGTGGTTAAATTTCCGGTAAACGAGGAAACCAACGTTTTGAACCAACGTTAGCTAGCGCACTAGCACTAGTACACGCTGCCGGCACTCAATTCCGTCCTCACGTTTGCTTAACATTTTTTGGGCGTCTGGTAATTTGTGAAATCAAGCCAATGTACGAAGTGCCACAAAATGGACCCTCCAACCTTCGACGTCCCAAATGGAAATGGGGGGGAGGGGAACCCTTCGGGAAACATGCCATTTGGTAATAGTTGAATAGCTTTAATAGTATTAGCAAAAATTCAGTTTTCGCTTTAACGCGGTACGGAGTGCCGTTCACGTGTACAACATGATGATTCCTGTGAAGGGCCTCAGTTTATTCATAATGCTATCGTATTGATGCCCATCCCTTATTGTAACTTTTGGAGGAACATCTGAAGAATTCCATAAAATGCATTTTAAACTTCACCGAATTTCGATATACCCACCTAATGATCAATAAAATTTCAACTGACCTCATCAGGATCGAATAATACCCAATGAGGCCACAGAATGAGTGACTAGCTTATTTATTTCTTGAAACCAAAACCTTCAACGGTTTGAGCGTATCGTCCGAAATCGGTGTGGCGCTGGAACAGCGTTCGTTACACATGGCGTACAAATACAAAGAAACAAGAAAGAAGTCGAGGGGTATTAGATGACGTCTTGGTCCGACGGTCAAGCGCAAGGCTCACGACTCAGCCAAGTTGACCGTGTAGCCGGCCAGCGGCTAAGGTATCATTTCGCTGTTTCCGCCGCCGCATCAACAACGGACGATCGGTTACCACTGCTTGTTGCCTACGAATAACATCAGTGGTGGGCTAACTGTGTCGAAGGATTTCTTG
This sequence comes from Nesidiocoris tenuis, assembly GCA_036186465.1. Lineage (NCBI taxonomy): Eukaryota > Metazoa > Arthropoda > Insecta > Hemiptera > Miridae > Nesidiocoris > Nesidiocoris tenuis. Next base: position 23,255,139 of record AP028910.1, on the reverse strand, counting down.
GAGCGAACGCATAAAATAGGAAATAATTTCATCAAGATCTGCATCACTGAGGAGTTATCGAATATCAGTTTCGGCGCATTAGACATTCACTAGTAAACGATCGTAATCGCCAAGAAGAAAAAAAAATGCCGTCACTCCTCCTCTTCCAGAAAAAAATATTCTGACAATGAATAATCTATCTACAAAAATCTTCAATTCGCCTCGAAATAGAGGATTACTAAGCCCTCCCCATAATGGTACATTATCAGGAGGAACAAACAATTCAGGAGGATGTTTAATGCTTCCCCTGACATAGGAGCCATAATCCAATGATACATTAAATTCACATCTTACCCGACGTTAAGCAGCCATTCGACTCTCCCAAGATGTTCAATCGGAAGATCTGGGCGAGTGGGAGTCAGGACACCTGCAGATCGAATGGATCCATGTACTATACTGATATAGCACGACTTGTGAGCTGCACATGAATGAGCTCGTCCGCGGATGCTGATCAGCGTGTGTTTTCGAGTGGTCGAGGAAAATAGCGTTACAATACGATCCTTCCGATTAGAAACGACAACGATAAAACATGCTGCTTGACATCGACGCGTCGCGTGGGCCGCTGTGCGTGTGCGGATTTCACCTCGATACGAATCTCCGTAGGGCCCTTACCCAGGGCTGGGGGTGCTGACGTAGGTCACCCATGAAGTGCAGTAGTAGTCGGTACGTATATACCTCGTACATGTCGACCAAGGCGGTCGAACAATGCCTTCCATCAGCTTTGCGTAGGCGCATTTCTGAACCTAAGATAAACGGGAAACATTTTTTTTCTCCATTCTTTATAGATTTTCAGTTTGCATAGACAACACAAACTCAGCGTTCAGGCAATAAACTGCTCGTAGTGCAAGATTCAAGAAGTGATGCCGCTCTGCTGGGATTGAGTAGTATCACACACCTACTCGAAATGCCCAAATTTGTTTTACCTTGCAGAATACGTGGATATTTTGTTTAGTCACATAACTTGACGTATTTTGATTTTAGGCGAGTTTTAAAATGTGCATAGTGTTTTTGACCTAAACGCCATCAAAAGTAGTCAAAATATGATCAAATTTGTCAAAAGTTGTTAATTACCAGGTGGCCCTTCGTATTTTCTCTTTGCTGACACCAACCACAGCAGCTTCGGAAATATTGCCACATCAAATCAAACTGAGAGACCTTCTGTGGTCGTTCTCCTCCAGGGAGCCCAGGCGAGTCTGCCTCAAAAGTATTCGAATTGTGTAAAAAATGTACGCACCTATCAAAATATGGAAGTATTTGTGTTATCTACGCACCACTGGTTTTTACTTCCGCTCTAGAGAAGCGAGTTAATAGAGTAATTTATAAAAAAAAAAAAAACATAATGTCGTGAGGAAAAACGAAAACAATCAATATTAGCACTCTATCGTAGACGTGGGGCACGAATGAACGCGGTGAAATGAGGAAGATATACGTCGTTCGTTCCAAATAAACGTGAAGTGATAGAAAATGAATTCCCCAGATCTTCCCTCGCACAGACATGCCCGAGCAGGTGGAAGTGAAATGTTGGAATCGGAGACAGGACGCCATCACGGCATGGCATCGTGCCCTTACCATAGACACAAAACGCCCAAGCCGATATCATGATTCAATTGCGCCGTTTTTCTTCAAGAATACAATCTCCCGCTATTGAAAACACGTCATGTTGGATGTACCTATTTTGACATGTTTTTCCTTCCCTTACCTTTCGCATACCCTTTTACCATTTTCACAGGGACATTACCCGACCGAACTCACGCATGCGAGTCTGAGATAGTAATGGTCCGATCCTCAACCTGTCGTTTTCGGATTCGAAACATGCAAATGTGCCTCGCTGTTCAATGCCGGGGTGACGTGGCAACGTCTTCGTATCAACTAATAATGTAACAGTATCATCATTGAAATTCGTGCTAGAGCATTTTTACCAACGCAAAAAAACCGGTAACCCAAGTTGACTTGTCGAATTTTTTTTTCGCTTTTTCTCTGCATGTATGTGTTGCTCTTTCGCAGCAAATTTTGATCCGATTTCAAAAAGTCATTCAATGCATTGTAGAGAAAGTCTGCCATTTGGTACCAAATTTTTTCATTTTTTAGAATTAAGTAATATTGGTGGTGCTACAGCCAAAAACGTTGATTAAGTCTTAGGAAAATGGAAAAAATGTTTTTCATTTTCGACAAATGAACCCTTGTGCAGAATTTGCTGAGTTCTTCGGATACACCAAAAACTTATGTGCAGATGTCACTGATCTACTTAGCAGCGTTTTTAATGTGGTATTCAGGCACAATTGTTTTTCAAAAATTCCCGACTTTGAAGATGATTTTAGGCATGGGTTTGTAATTGTGTTTGTCTCCTTAGATCGCCAAAATTGTAATTTGCTAACAGTGGCTCCTTGCTCGGACCGTTCGCGGCCTCCCTGTCGTATCAAGGGATAACCTTCCCCGCTTTTTTGTTTTGTAACGGTCGCTTGTTTACTGTGTTTTCGTTCGATCTGTTGGCGTGTATTGAAAAAATTCTATTATATTGATCGTTTTCGCTGAAAGTTCGAATTTATTCGCTCCCGCATCCGTTTCATTGGTGCCGAAACCCGGGAAATTGTTGTACAGTCGAGCTAGTCCGATTGACAACAGCCGTGCCCGACCCTGAACTTTTCGTCTGTTTGACTCCTCAAAGTCGCCCCTGACAGGCAATTTGACACCGTCTACATCGTCAAAATGCCCCCTAAACGGAAATCCGTTCCTCAAGAGGTACTCTCACTTGCGGTCGACGATCTTGATCCTGATAAAATCAGTCTGAATGCCGCCGTTGTCAGCTCACTCGCAGATAATCAACAAGGCGTTTACCGTGACGTGCGCCGTTGGTCTGTCCGACTGGCTCCTGTGCTTAAGGCAGATCCGAGTACCATTTCTTTTGACTTGCTCCAGGAATTTAACATAAAGGGCAAGTCTCTACTGGATGCTGTCGAAGGTTCAAAAATGAATCAAGAGGTTGAAGAACTGTTGGTCACCAAGATATCTGAAATTTTGCTGAGGATATCTGCCGTCCTGTCGTCAAAACCGCTACCTGAAAACCCAGCACCTGTGCCTGCCGAATCAAAATGTGATACACACCGTACGTACTCTGCTGTAAAAATTATGAACGAATTACTAACCACCGTTCCCGTTTTCAACGGTGATATTACACGATTCGCCGAATTCCGCCGACTCTTTGATCGAGCTGTTCACAACTTGGACAATGTTCCGGACGAGATAAAGTATGAAAAGCTCCTGTCCAAGCTCAGCCCCGAGACTCGCTCGTCGTTTGTTGCTTCTGTTCAAGATGGCTCAAACTACCGTCAACTTTATGATGCCCTCTGTGCTGAGAATACTGCAAAATACCGTCTCGCCCGTTCGGCATTTGCCAAAAGATCGCAGATTCCTAAGCTGTCTGGTCAGAGTGTTCAAGAACTCGATCGATTTGTGAATGAAGCTCGTCTATGGGCGAATATGATGTCAGACTTGCCCACTGAAAACTTGGCCGAGTTCCTGCTTTTTGAGGCCCTGTTTCACCGTCTTTCACCAGATCTTCGAGAGAAGTTCAACCGTGATGAAATGGAGAGCGCTGATGGCATCCCGTCTCACAATCAGTTGCTGGCATTCGTGGAGAAGGAGCTGAAAATCGCCCGCATGCTTCCGGCTGATTCATCGACGAGTCGAGGACCCCGTTCAATCTCGTCTAGCCGAACCCCGTTAGCAAAACCCCGTTCACCTTCGCCTTATAAATCTGCAGGGTGTGTCAACAACTTGTCGTCCGCTAGGCCCGCTCCAAACAAAATAACTTGCCATTATTGTCACCAAAATCATTGCCTATTTAAATGTCAGGCATTCAGAGCACTATCTGTACAGGAGAGAAACCGTCTCGTTGACGTCTTTCGAGCCTGCAGAAATTGTTTTTCTCCACTCCATTCGACTGCTGTCTGCCCATCCGATCGTCGCTGCCACTGCCAGGAGAAACATCACCCGTGGCTACACATCAATGCTGTGCAACCCGTCAACGAGCCTGAGCCTTCAGCATTCAAACCTCAAATGGGCTCCACCGGTTGCTCGTACGTTCCCTGCATGCGATCACCGCCGCCGTCTCCCAGATTCATCACCCGTCATCCTATGGCTGATTCTGGACCAGAAGCCATGTCACCTGAGGCCGACGATACTCCTGCCTCGGAGCCATGGCACTTAAGTTCCTGAGGACACGCCACTCACACCCCGTTCACACCGTTACCCGTAAGTGTCAGAGCAGGGGCCACTGTTAATAGTATTAAGAAACCGTTATCCGTAAAGCAGTATATAAAAGGCGATCAGTGTCATTCCTTAGGCAGGCATAACTGTAATTGCATGATAGCATACAATGACCCGTCTTTTGAGGGCAAGCCTTCCCCAGTAAGGTTAGGTGGTTTGCCCCATCCCTGTGGGAATGACACTAAAATAAGTGGTTCCAAAATTAGGAATGCTCCCCCCGTTACCGTTCCTCAGTACTCCTGCCTCAAGACCTCTCGTTTCGGTTTGACTCCCACTGCTGTGGTAACTGTATCATCGTGTGGAGGAAAATCTGTAGGCCAATTCCGCGCTCTCGTTGACTCTGGAGCACAAACCAATCTAATTACGTACGATTTAGCCCAAACACTAGGACTGCGTCTACTTCCTGAAAATGTTATTCTGTCTGGTGTGGGTGATCGCAAAACTTTGGTCCGCTATCGTGCAATAGCAATTCTTCATACCCGATCCGATAAACGCATTCCATTCACTGCTAGTGTTATTGACCAAGTAGGGGCTCCCCTTCCCAACCGTGACTGGGATTCAGCTTATTGGCCTCACGTCCTTCCTGTTAAATCTCGACTTGCCGATCCTGACTTTTCCACTTCAAGGGGTACTGACTTGCTATTGGGAGTTGACATCATGTCAAAAGTACTATTGGGGCCAGCTGGCCCCGATCTCTGGGACACCGACTTGGGCCTCCTTGTTGTTGGCCAATTGCCTCCCCGTCCAAAGAAATCTGTACGCATTCATCCATACGATCACGTTCATCCGTTCTACCAGGATTCACCAACTACAGTTATTCAGCCCCATCCCAGTCTAGTCAAGGAACGATCTTCTGCCGCAGCTTACTCAGCATCAGTAACTCCTCATGTTTTCTCCAGCCCACCATTCCTGGTAGAAAATTACCACAAAATTGCCCTCAAGGAAATCGTCGAAATCATCCGTCAGGGATATGGAAACCCTAAGTCCTGTCGCACATCGTCTCCGTGTCCTCTACTTGAAAGTCAACCTCCCTTGCCTGAGGAATCTCAGTCACCGTCTAAGCCCAAATTGTTGTCCATTAAAGATGTTCCAGTGTCGCCAAGCATCGTCCGCAATCTTTTCTCTGTAGTTCCGCCAGTTTCTACGGATGAATGTAATCTGAAACTGTTCAACATCTCTGATACAGCCCGCACTGCCGACATGCAGCTAGTACAGCCTAGCATAATTCATTTCTCATCCGCTGTTTCGTCTGCGCCTACGCCAGTGATGGCTAAAACCTCTACTATAGTTATTGAAGACCTTCTACGTCAGATGTTTGAGATTGAATCTGTTGAACCCGTAAGGCCATGGACTCCAGAAGAGGAAAAGGCTGAGCAGTTGTTTTTGAACTCCGTCCATCGAGACGACTGTGGTCGCTATGTTGTGTCACTCCCGTTTTCTGAGCCGCCTGAGTCGCTAGGGGAATCTCGTCACATAGCTCTACGCCAGCTATACCGTTTGGAAGCACGACTTAAACGTAACCCCGTATTAGCTAAGGCATACCAGGAATTTATGGCAGAATACCTGGAGCTAGGTCACATGAGACGCTTAGAGCCGTTGGATGTTAAACATTCCCCCAACTATTATATCCCACACCACGCCGTTCACCGAGAAGGTGACCCGCCAGAAAGGATCCGTGTTGTGTTCAACGCTTCTCAACGAACTTCAAATGGACGGTCATTAAATGAAATTCTGCTAGTTGGGCCGAAGCTGCAGTCTGAGATTTCCTGTATGATCACCCGTTTCCGTTCTTTCCGGTATGTTTTCATTTCGGACATCCGTCAAATGTTCCGTCAAATTAGACATCCCGAATCCGATCATGACATGCTCCGTATTGTATGGCGCAATTCCTCAGATGAGCCCATTCAAGATTTTGCTCTGTGTACAGTCACATATGGTACAACTTCTGCTCCTTTTCTTGCCAACCGTGTGGTACAGCATCTGGCCGAGGAAGGGTCGGTTTCTCATCCAACGGCTTCCCGCATTCTTCGTGAACACACATATGTAGATGACGTCCACGGTGGGGGGAGTTCTTTGGAGGAGGCGCTCCTGGCCCGTACTGAGTTGATTGACCTGTTGGGATCTGCCCAACTTGAACTCCGTAAATGGGCGTCCAATTGTGAGCAAGTACTGGAGGGAATCCCACTCGAGCATCGTTTAGCCCGTTCTGTATCCGTGGATATGAGTGACGATGAAGGAAAACCGTTGAAGATGTTGGGCATTGCCTGGGATCCAAGTTCAGATACGTTCTTCTTCAAAGTTCCCAGCTCTCCGGTGATCCACACTAAGAGAGAGCTTGCCAGTCAAGTTGGTAAAATTTATGATCCCGTTGGGTGGGTGATGCCTGTCTCCGTTTATGCCCGTTCAATCCAGCGAGAAATCTGTCGTTCCAAATTCGACTGGGATGATCCTTTACCTTTGTCACTAGCATCTGATTGGTCGAAACTTGCAAGTTCACTTCACCAGCTTCAAACTCTGTCAATTCCCCGTCATATTGCCGTCGACGCGCCTGTTCAGTGGCTTGTAGGTTTTTCTGATGCGTCTGAGCGAGCCTACGCCTCTGTAGTTTACCACGTTGCTGTACAAAACGGTTCATTTACCACCCGTTTAATTCTCGCCCGTGCTAAAATAGCTCCGATGAAACCTGAGTCAATTCCCCGTTTAGAACTTCTTGCTGCAGAATTGCTGGGAAAAACCATGACCCGTGTTCGACAGGAATTTCCTCATATCCCGTCATCCAATGTTATTGCTTGCTCTGACAGCACCGTGGCACTGTCTTGGATCACCGCCGAGCCTGCTCCCCTCTGGAAGGTGTTTGTGGGCAACCGAGTTGCAAAAATCCTGTCCCACTTGCCCAAGGAGCATTGGTTCCATGTACGTTCTGCAGAGAATTCCGCCGATGTTGCTTCCCGAGGAGCTTTACCAGAACAATTAATGACATGCCAGCTGTGGTGGAACGGCCCTGTTTGGCTGCAGTCCGATCGTTCATCGTGGCCCATCAAACGTATCCGACCAGACCTAAATCTAGGTCCCGTGTCAGATGAAATTCGGGCGTCCTCCAGTATCTCGGTAACAGCAGTTTCTGAAACTCCATGGGAAACCCGATTCAGTTCTTATTCAAAACTCCGTCGAGTAACCGCATGGATGCTCCGCTTCATCTCCAACTGTAAGAACAAGGGCTCTTGCCCTGTTAAGTCGACTTTAGTACGCCAACCGTTGACAACCGATGAACTCCGTCATGCTGATATTATTCTTGTTCGCATGTCCCAACGCCGTAGTCTTTTGGACGTCAATGAAGCTATCGACAAAAATCAGAGACCAACTAAATTGATGAAGCAGTTGGCCATATTCCGTGATGATCAAGGTGTGCTTCGAGTTGGTGGACGTCTGTCGAACATGCCCAGCCCGTATGAAACTCAGCATCCTGCGCTGGTGAAAGCGTCTGATCTTCTTGCACCGTTGCTCATCCGTCATGCTCATGTAAACTGTCTGCACGTAGGGCCGCGCGCCACTCTCGCTCACTTAAGGAATCGTTATTGGCTAATTGATGGTCGTAATTCTGTCAACCGTATCTTGGCTGGTTGCACCCGTTGTTTCACCGTTAAACCTAAGCCATTTCAACCGGAAATGGGACACCTCCCGTCGGCCCGTGTCACCCGTGCATTCGTGTTTCAACAGACCGGTATAGACTTTTGTGGTCCATTCACTGTTACTGTAGCAGGGTTGCGCGGTATGCGCTCCATTGAGGTTTACCTCGCCGTTTTCGTCTGTTTCTCAGTCAAGGCCATACACTTGGAGATCGTTATGGATCTTAGCACCGACGGATTTCTGCAATGTTTGGAACGTTTCATGGGACGGCGTGGAGTTCCGTCTGTTATATGGTCAGACAACGGCAGAAACTTTGTCGGAGCAGCCAACCTGTTAAGGAAAATCCGTCAATCGTCCTCACAGGATGATTGCCTTGAGAACTCTGTTACTGAAAGGATGGCCAACCGTGGAGTGGAATGGAAGTTTATTCCCCCTAGAGCTCCTCACTTTGGAGGCTTGTGGGAAGCTGCCGTTAAATCAGCGAAGCGTCTGATCAAAGTTAACCTCCGCGATCATACTCCGACTCTGCAAACCTTCAGCACCATCGTCGTACGTATTGAGGCCATCCTGAACAGCCGACCGTTAGTTTATCAGAACGCATCCCCTGATGATGTGTTGATACTCACACCCGGTCATTTTCTTGTACAGCGTCCGTTAACTGCGCTTCCTGAAAGCAACTGTAACGATGTAAGCTCCCGTCTTATTCCAAAGTGGAAGTTTGTCAGCAGCATCGTCCAGAGTTTTTGGAAAAGGTGGCAGTCCGAGTATTTGTTAGATCTTCAAACCCGACAAAAATGGAATACCCCCGACCGTCCTGCCGTTGTCGGCGATGTTGTTCTCATCAGGGAGGATAACACTCCCCCTCTGAGTTGGCCAATGGGCGTGATTACTGACCTAGTCCCGGGTGGTGATGGGATAGCCCGGGTTGCTCGTGTTCGTACCGTGAATGGGGAAAAAACTCGCCCCCTAGTCCGACTCTGTCCTCTGCCAAAGGAAGAATGACCGTATCATTGGTGGGGGGAGGATGTTTGTCTCCTTAGATCGCCAAAATTGTAATTTGCTAACAGTGGCTCCTTGCTCGGACCGTTCGCGGCCTCCCTGTCGTATCAAGTGATAACCTTCCCCGCTTTTGTTTTGTAACGGTCGCTTGTTTACTGTTTTTTCGATCGTTCTGTTGGCGTGTATTGAAAAAATTCTATTATATTGATCATTTTCGCTGAAAGTTCGAATTTATTCGCTCCCGCATCCGTTTCAAATTGCTTGAGTATTTTCTGGGTAACATTGTGATAGTTCTTACTGATACAAAAGCAGTTCGTTATTTTATGGCAATGAATAATATTGGCAATAATAATTTGTGGGCAACAACATTAAATCAGTTGCCTAAAATAATTTAATCAAGAAAGTAGATCATAGGAAAACCATATGCCCTATAAAAATCCCACAATGCCTGTGCAGAATACCAATTGAAACCATGAAATCGAAGCATATACCGCACTCAATTATCCTCTGAGAATAAATCTTTTTTTTTTCTTAGGAGGAATTTCGATTCGAGGCAGTCATCCCGATAATAATAGTATACCGCTCTACTGATCTACTTTGGTCTGCTGAATCACTCTCCATCCAAATATTTCCACCGCTTTTTCCCTCCTATCGACTATTAGCAGTTTAATTGAGCCAAAAAAGATTGATACCCCCGGCAGGTGACGCGGCTATGTTTTGCCAATAGCCTAAACTTAGATTCCCCTTCTCGTGGAGCCGCAGGTATCGATTCAGTTCGAATTCTATCGGCTATGCTACTGTTGAACAGGAATTTTTCATTTTGATACAATCACCCTAGGTATATCATCCATGCTCTACATGGGTTCCATAGATATAGGTAAATATGTCACCCATTTTCAAAACTGAATTCAGAGGGGGAAAAATCTGGTTGATTTTGATTCACCTCAGTCAGAAATGATCGGACCTCATTGCCAGGCCAGTCGTATGGACAGTCCCGGACTAATCACATAGGTACTTAGTAACAACAAATAAATTTAAGCATACGTGATCTAGGTGATAATACGCTAAGCGAATGATAATATTGCGGACTAACTGTGAACGGAACTAACATTAAATAAAAAATTTAGTATTATTTTTAATTTATTAAATAAATAAATATTATAATAATTAGGTAATAAGGAATATTAAATTGAATTAATTTTAGTGCAAAAAAATATTCCAGAAAAAAAGGGGTTGAGTGGAAAATACAATCGGGACTATTTGAAATTTGAGTGAGCTCTGGGACAACCCAGAAGGGAAAAAATTGTTGTTAATGCAGTTCAACAATTCAACCCGCGGACAAATACAAGTTTTCAAGCTCCGCAAGCCACAGAATTAAGTACCTGTGATTGACGATAAAGTTCCACTTTCAATCGATATTACGATCTCCGCTCAAACCGAAGAGATGCTGGAAGGGAAGATCAGTCCATGGTTCGGAGGCCAAGGGGATCAATGGTCATAGGGTATCCAATAGCGGTAAACACCGGTCAAGTTACAGGCGGTAAATGGCGAACGTAATCACCTTATTATATCCGTCCATAAACCTTGGCGTTTTGCAGGAGAGGGTTCACACATGTGCGGTAGCAGATCCAATGAGTGGAACGGCTGGATAGAACTTGAGCGCACGAATAATTTATATAGTAGCACTATTTAATAGCTAATTTAGCTACTGCACTTGCGTCTTTCGACTTTCGGCTTACGACTCCCTCCTCGTCTCACCTGAGTGTGTAGTTCATGCTGAGGGGGGTACGGGAGGAACGAAATGAAATGCTAAATGTGTCACCTCCCTCGCTGCAGCATGCATTCATGAAGAATGAATGCAGCTTGGGTCCAACCCTTCGTGTTTCCTGGACTAATTTTTCCGACAAGTGCAAATAAAACTGAGATGGAAACTTTTGGATTTTCAATGAGTGACAATTGATTCTGATGTGTCCAATGCCACCGTTGGCCAAGACAAGCCTACTTCCCGTACCTTTCCTTTCCAACTACTATTATGATTATTTCCTCCAAGCTATTTGCGTTAACCTACGTTTTTCAATGAATATTTACCATCTGGAGGTAGGGAACACGCGATCTCTATGGACGTCGAAAATGTATCGGATGTGTGTGAATGAGCCGGCAGTCGGAGTGGTACCTACGTTAGGCCGAGCATGGTCCCTACGGTGACCGAAGCTTGGAAGCATCGAGTGATAATCAGAAAATTAATTAGACACTTTAATTGAATGGGCACAATGTTATCATCATAGGATAGTGGAGTAGGGAGCTCGAAAACGTCAGCCACCCGCCGCTTACCAGCCACGCTCGCGATGATCTGCTCTTGACATCCTCACCTTCCTTCCCTACAGCCTTCCACTCCTTCCTTGGGGAAAGTGATACGGTGACCTCCGCCCTACGACCACCACCTCCTGCTCAGGGCCCCACACTATCACGCCAGTCCTGCTGAGACGAGCGCGGTTCATGAACGATAATAACCCACACATCAGAATGTCATGTGCCACTGCCGACGGACTCTCCAAATCATTCAAACTCACGTACTTGGGTACTCACTAGAACAGTGACTGACAATGATTTGGAAATGGAATGCCACTGTCGAGCGAATACGAGTAGCAAAAAATTATGGCCTGGATTGCACTACGTTTTTCCAAATGGTGGACCCATAAAAGCGGCCGAAAATACGAAACCACACTTTACGGTTTGAAGGCTGTACGCAAAAAAATAAATCTTTATCCGCCTTACGCCGTTTTCGGTCCAGTTGGATTCCTTGGATGTTTTTTACATAATTAATTTCCAAATGTTTAAAATCGACTAATTCGCACAATGGCCAATTTCAAATATGAAAATCCAATTTTTATATTGGTATTTATGAGGTCTGTTCCCACTGCACGTTTTGGCAGCATCAAGCAGTTCAGCGCATGATGTGTGCAGTTCAGTTTCACCATGGCAGTAATGTCGTATCTTTAATGAAAAGAAACCATGTCATCAAAACATTTAATTTCACCCAAACCAGGTATTAGGATTGAGAAACATGTTTGGGTAGGTAACAGGAAAAATTCATGTGTAGAATTCGTCGTATTCCTCAACTGGATTCGTAAATTTGAGAATATTTATATGGGATCGGGAGCACAAAATAGGAATGCTGACTAATACTCAGATTCTCAGAAGCTAAATTATTCCGTGCGTTTTAAGAAATTGGATTCTAAAAACTCCTAATCCCCAAATAATTGGCCTTTTATCAGTTTCGCTTCAATGCTCCCCTCTGTACTGCCAAGAACCCTAACAGCCAAGCATCTGCCAGAAATGTTCAAATCCGGGCCAGTTGAGCAAATTATTGTTTGAAAATCGTACTGCAATGATTCAAGAGATGACTCATCAGCGAAAGGCCGCGTATTTTCTTCATTTGGTCGTTCACTGTCCTTAACTATGAGCGTGATACTCTGGATCACAGCGCAGCTGTTTTCATCAGAATGTTTTTAGAAAAGAGAATGATCTTTCGGGTCGGTGGGGAAAGTGCCTGTAAAGAGGGGAAATTTCATCTGTAAGGAAAAAAATTTGAATTCGAATTATTGTCAAATGTTTTCGCGCGTTGTGGTGGGTTTGAATTCCCAAACTTAGGAGACTCAATTAATAACGTAAATTTTACAGTTGAGAGAAAATATGAGGTTGTCTTGGACCAAGATGATAAAGATCTTTTAATTAAATTTTCGGATTATGTTGGACAAAAACCATGAAATTATCAGGGGGTTCATAATTTTCTCTCCAACTTCAGCGATGCCAAAATATCGAAATAAAATACCAAAATGAGCGGAAAACAATAATAGATTATAGCAATTTTTTTAGCCAAAATCAATCCACTGAACGTAGCTTACCATCTACAACATCTGCCTTCGCAGATGGTAACTAGATTTCGCCCATCCGATTAAACTATAATGGAATAATTTTTTATGGTCACCTGAACGGTAAATCATTGACAGCTAGGAAACCAGTTATTCGGTATCGTGAGGGGTCCGAGTGGCCACGTATTTCAGTCAGGTCAGAAGGTGAGAGGGACACAACGTACTTTCTCATGGAGTTCGGGGGAACTTGCTGATAATTATTATCGGAAGGGCTGATGTGCACGATTCCTCAGTGTAGTCTTCACCCCTTTTGTTTTCCGTAGTCTTGTGGCCCCTAACTTCACTCACACATGCTAATTTCGAATGCAAATTATCAAACCCCCTCCCCCCCTCTCCTATCGATCCCTTTTCACGAGCCCTTTATTTCAGAATCAACCCCCGTCTCAATAGCCAATTGATTTATATTCTTCGGCATAAAAGCTATGCAAATCCGACCCGGTGGGAACCTTTGCAATCAATATTAACCATCACCCACAAATAGAATATTCAGAGATATAACCGTCACGCAGCCTTGGCGCTCATGTTCACCCTCCTCCTCTAGCAAGCGGGAAGTTGGTCGCTTTCCTTTACCGCCTCTTATCACTTCTCACTCGGCATCACTCTCACTCACTCTCTGTCTCTCCCACTCGCTCTCTCGTCCCGTACACCCTTCAAGTTTCAACTATGTTTTCATCAATAGTTGATGGTATTACAACCTTGTTATTGCCTCCTCTCTTCTCATCTCGGCAGGAAAACAACGACATCCGAAAGCAACTTCCTCTTTTGAAAAATAAATAGGATCTTAAGAATAGCTCGATCTCTGTTTTGCATCTTGCACAGTACCCTCGGCACAATAAATTTTTCCTCACTTCCCGATATGAGACTGAGTCATGACCTCAAAACATCCATTAAAACCAACGACCACAACCACGCGTGGCAACCATGCACTCATTGGGCGGTTAAGCATTGCTTTTTGGAAGACTTTAAAGTGAATTCGAAGAATAAAGAGTTGGAATCACCCATAATAACAGCAGTACGATAGCAATGGCGATTTTCGTCTTGCATTGGCTGAAGACGATCGAAATCAACGTAAGTACTGGGACGCATAGGTACAAAATCCAAAGCCCGAGGGAGCATGATGCCAATAGATTAAGGTCCGGTTTATCAATTTATTTAAAGCTAGATTTGTCCAAGGACGCATTGTTTAAATTGAATTCCAAGAAGTTTTCGGTGTGACGGCCAATGAAAATATGTCCTAGGTAAAATGTGGTACAAGCGTCCTTGAATAAATCTAGATTTAAATGAATTGATAACCGGCCCTAAAACTTCAATCATTCAGTCAATCCTGAACGGTTTCTGTTTTGATTTAATACGGAAAACCTTGAAATATGTATGCTCCATTGCCGTGTGAACTGGTCAAGCTGTACGTTGTTATTTTCGGACGACCATTTTCGATTTTGATGAAAGAGTCACCCAAGACAATTCGTCGCTGTCCGAGTTCTGAAAGATCTTCTTTCCTAATAGGATTTCTTGGTCAATGCTTTTTTGTAACTGGCGGGTAACAAAATCCAATCATATGGGATAAATCGAAATTCAGACAGAATCGTTAATTTGAAGAGCGCGTGGCTACTCGCCCTCGTATTTGTTTTTGTAACAAATTGAAGGGACAAAAATAAGAAATTTACTGTTGAAATGGTTTCTGGAAACTAGCCAATGGAGAGGTCAAGAACGGGTGAGGGATGAATGTCAGAACCGAATCTTCGGTCAGTTGGAATTTAGATTTCTTCTAATAGATAGTTTTCTATTTCAATATTACAAAGTAAAATTAAAAATCGCCTCGGAAGTTCAAAAAAATTTTCATCGTTGGCTTTAACTAGGATCTATTTTTGAACATCTGCGATCGTTCTGTACACTGTCTGTAAGAAAAATCAACTCATAATTATAATCCTGTTCAAACACACTGTTCTTCACAGTTTTTTTTCCGCTTTCGTATTACCTAAGAAATTAATGAGATACCAACGTCCGACATTGAGAAGCAAAATGTATAACGTGGCTTTCGGGAAAAAGGAAATTCGAATCTGAAATTCAGATGGAACTTTATCCTAATATGATTTAATTGGTCGTTCAGAATCGCTTCTTCAGCAAAATGTTGACTGTCTGTCGGCTTGGTTCGCTACCATCACCTAGATAGATTGCTCTCTTCCAAAGTCCTCTGGTCGTGGCCTACTGATATTCAAACTATTCTAAGGCATACCAATACACCCCAAGGTCAACGATTTGCCGAGGGAACTTTGAAAATCTTGGAAGAGCGCTCGAGTAAAATGCTAATAGAAATCCCGTGTAGCGCAAGTGGTCACTATCACGGTAGCGTTTCAAAGGCTCGACATTAGAACCTCGCAGGAAAGAGCTCTTTTCGGTGCCGGCGATCGATTGTAATAAATTCCAAGTCCGATTGGAAGCCAGCTGCAAAGTTCTTCAAGGCTCATAAAAGTCGACGCTCAATCCAACGGACGCTGGTAACGCTGTAATTGAAAAAGAGGCTGAACGACATTCAGGGCCAGTTTATCAATTATATTTTTAAAGTTAGATTTAGATTTATCAAAGGACGCTTGCATTAACTGATTTCTAAGAAAATATGTCCTCGGTGAAATGTAGTACGAGCGTCCTTGGATAAATCTAGCTTAAAAAAATTGATTAACCGGCCCTAAATGTCCAGAAATTGAGCTTCGCACAACCATTTACAGCTGACTCGTTAATTGTCTTGATTTAGCCATTTACTTGAATGGCTCACAGACGAAATAGGTTAGGATTAAAATCCGCCGAATATACTGGCTGTTAAATCAGCCTCCCTCCAGGCTGAAGCTTTCAGAACAAATTCGTTGCTGTCGCTAAAAATGTCGCTGAACTGTTGGTTTACTGGATTCGACGTCTAGGAGGGCAGAGCCGATGAGTTGGAAATCGAGGAAATCTTGGAACATGGAAATCTCAGCTTTGGCTAAGCGACACCAAGGACCCATTGCCCTATTCTGTAAATTTAAAGCAATAATATCATGCCCTTGGTAGTCGCTATCGACTATTTACTCAATTTGTCATAGAATTTGGAGTGACAACAACGATATCGACTACCAAAGATATATAGCTTTCAGCTACACAATAGGCCTCCAGAAACCGAATAGGCATATTTGAAAATAGGCATGATAGCGAATCACTTTCAAAGGTAGCCTTCAACATCCGTGTTCTAAACATAATCGTTCAAGTACAGGATTGAAAAAATGCTCTTTAGAATTTCCCTCGATTATTACTATTAATCAAATAAAACTGTGAGTGTTGAAGAATGTTCTCTTCGTTTAAAGAAGCCAAAATGCTGTTGAAAGCCGGCCGGCGAAATTGAAACTTACGCCATCAAAGACAATATTTTGACGGCATGCACTGAGTAATTCACTGCTTAGAATAGGAACCTCAAAGACGCTGGGAAGATGGGAGGGTTGGTTGTTTTGACGGTTGAGCGCCTGTGAAGCCGATCTATCGATCTTTTAGAAACCTAATCACCTTTAAGTGGTTCCATGCTATCCTTCGCTAAACATACCGGTGTTTGATCAATCCTCTCCAAACGAGCTCAACCCCCTAATCAAAATCACCTTCCCATGAAGCTCTTCTTGACGACTAACAGTGCATTTTCGTTGAATCAAATTATCTTCGATCGACTTTTGTGGCATAAGGTTTGTGGCATGTTGAATCCCAATTATTGAACGCATAAAGATACTGAACCTCGGAGGACTGTACAGGTGCCTACGCCGGGAAGAAAATAATACAAATCAATACTTGATGGGCGAAACGAATCATTGAAGCACCCACCTACAACGGACAGAACAAAATTTTGATATTGAAAAGTATGAAAAAATTATGAAATACTTTGAAATGGAAGAATAGATTCACAACAGTTCGCAGCGAACCTACGAAGCCATTATGAATAGAAATTATTTTTTATCCAGCGCAATTGACGCTGTATCTAGCAAGATCCATGGGTAGAGCTTGTAAAACTTTTTAAATGGGTCTCCCAGGCTCACCCTACAAAACGAGTTTTTCCCTCTTCTTCCACCAGCATCCCGTGTGATTCCAGCAAAATCGTCCTCCCCGCTCTCTTATAATACTGTCTTATTTCCATGACCCCCGGCGGGTTTCTCCCTAAATCCGAACGAACGGCCATAATTCGACTGCCTTATCAGCAAATAATTATCAATATTCCTTGTCGGGACGAGAGGACGTAGAAAAGGAGGCGAGGAGGAGGGAAACCAGCCCGGCCTTTCCAAGAGGAAAACTCGGATAACTCAAGTTGGGGAATGAGTGTTGAAGTAACTTCATCTGCAATTATAACTCAATCCAGGTTTCTTCACTTCATCTCTCCAATCTGGAAAACACCAATTCTGCTCAGTTAATTTAACAGTAATCATCGCCTTTTCCCAACAGTTTATTGCCCCGGAGTTCAGCCCATATGGAGAACGGAGAAGGAGTAATGCGGATTGGGTCTACGGTTTTTGGAGAGATTTGGCGAAACTTCACAACTACTCAAGGATTGCTGCTTCAACACGACATATGGTTTCGAGGTGTGTAATAGGTTGAATTTATAAAATAAACCTGTCGTATCGGACTTTGATGAAAAACTTCTATCTGCAGATACGGTTAACTTTTACAGTACCTCAACCGAATTTCAAAATGAATCTGAGTGAAGGTACAACCGTGTACCCAGCGGGACGATCTTGGTTTTTTGACCCGTAAAAAAGTCTAAATTTAGGAGCCCTGGTGGCTTTTCTCATTATTTTCTGAATGCCAAGCTCCATGATTTATTTCAGATGTATCAGAAATGGGTTTTAGAATTGTCAAACTGGATTCGCTCCTACTTGACCCAATTTGGGGCTTTTGCAGTCGTATAAACGATCTGAATCTGTTTAGTAACTTTTATTCGACAATCACGGGGAGGTTATTATAGTAAATTGCCTATTTAAAAAAGTTCCGTTTCAAGCACCTCCGATAATTCCAATTGGCTAATTTCGAAAAATTTCCAAATTCCCAAATCTTGTTTTTGTGCTTACATTACGCGGCCGAATTTTCGTAAGGATAGTAAGGAAAATTTTTGTACGTCCCTATAAGCATAAGTTTCGGCAAAATTCGCAAGTTTCAGCAACGGTTCAAGTCTCCCAGCTCCTCTCCATCGGCCTTCAGCATTCTTTCGATTGAATTCTGTCATGTGTCAAGACCAAGAATCAAACCCTGAAAATCCCTGCATAACTTCTTCTCGAAGTCTCCTCTCCTAACCCCAGTACTTGGGGGAAATTTCTCGTCTTGGAGGAAAGAAAATTCTCGAAACAACAAAAGTCGGATGATTCCCCTCTTCCTCGAGTCATTTCGATTTTCTAACTCAATCATACCACAATCGGCTCTTCACAACGCGAGCCCAGAAAATACAAATTATAACTCAGTTCCAACTTCGTAACTGCCACTCTTATCGTTTTTCCATTCTCTGCTGCTTCCTTCGTGGCTCCATCAATGCAGTTTTTTTTACTGCTGTACAGCGGAATGATTCAGGTGCGTCTTTTCTTCCATGGTCAATAAGTAACAATATTCAGGTTATATTAATATCTACGTTATAGGTCGCCATGAAACCTAACGTTTTATAAATAAGTGATGTGATCTCTAAACGATTGAAATGATTTTTACTTCCATGTTTAAGAAGTAAATACTACGAATACGTAAACACATTTACTCCGAATCACTTCCCGAACAAGTGTCTGTTTTCTATTTTGTGTTTTCTATTTCATTTTTTCCTGACCACAAAAGTGAACCGATTTGAGCTTCAAATGTTTTTTCCATTTAAGGAAGAATCTGAATTCTTTATTACTGCGGAAACAATTATTCAGAACGCGCGTACCTACCTATTAGTTCGCCTCATAAAATGGTAATTTAAACGTTCCTATAATTTTCGATTGATGTTGTGATGCTAGTTTAATAATATGTTGCAATGCATCATTGTTACCATAAGGTAGGTAACTCAGGGATTTTGCGAAGAAATCCTTTTTCCCTCATTAGGATTGATCTACATTGAACTGATATCCATCAGCAATACAATTCTAAACTCGAGGCAGAGCACCGCGCCGTGAGGGCATTTTAGAGATGAATTATGAATTTATTGGCTTAACAACCTCATTCTTGTACCGTCGAACGGAAGACGTCAGTGAGGCATGCTTCTAGCGTTCTGCTTTGGATAATAAATAAACTATCATTATGATTGCATTAAATGCATGGAATTACCTATCTGCAGTGTTGAGAATCCCAAGTCTGGAATAAACTTGAAGAAACAGCCGCCACCCGCCTCACGATAGACGTTGGTTAATGACCTATCCTAATTTAAAACTACCGCTGATCCTTGAACGATAATATTATGATTATAATTGCTTCATTCTTTATGGATCTTCGTTTTGCCTATCTTAAGTTGGGTTCACACGTGACTTTTTCCAAGCGTTTTATTAGCGATTTAACTAAAAAATGTCTATCACCTCGGATCAACAATCATCCAAACGCAAAATTGTCTTGGAACCCGTGAATTAAATCTTCAATTGTTTTCAATTTTTCTCGTGATTTTTTTGGTCCATTAGATACGTTACGGATTCAACGGTCACAACGAAACTGTTCCATACCTTTCCATAGGTTTCTAATTATGTGGTGGAATGAATTGGGAAATGAAATCATCGAAAATTTTAAGGATGATGGTTGGCATAAATTTTAGACGGTTCAAATGCCTTCCTCAGAAAATCGCAACGCTGACTCATGAAACTCAGAGTGAACGACATGTGTGTGAGCTCTGCTTCGACACAAAAAAACGTTTTCCAAAACATCAACCTCCTAAACGTTGACTATACGTGACCTGCCTACGTGATTTAATCAGCTCAATATCACCTAGGTATACCTACTAGAAGTTTTAAGATCTCAGAGGTATAACATTGATGCGGTCATAACAAACAATTTTACAGTTGCGATTATAAACCCAAGTGCATAGATAACATGTAGTAATAAAAGGCACCTACTTCCATGATTCGATAGGTACAATTTTGGGCCGAAGCCATTTGATTTCGTGGCCGCTGCATTCCAAAATTCAGAAATACATGCTTCTACGCAAAATTAAAACCTTGGGATTGTTCCAGGGGAGTGAGTGTAGGCATGAGGTAAACAGGTTTGGTAGGCAACGCATCAGCAACGACACTTTAGTGTCGTGTGAGTGGAGTAGCTGGAGAGTTGCCTCACAACTAGACTGAACCTTAACAACGGGACTTGTTTATCCCATAACCACTCATGCTCCTGGAACCAACCCCGTAAAAAGGGTTCATTATGGGCGGTACACTATAGTGGAATCGTAATCGAAATTCATTTTGATCAAATTCATGATTTTAGCCCAAATGAACGTTACACTGAAAGGAATTTGGATTCTGCAATCTATTGTGCAAAAACTCCCAAATAATATTCAAACTAAAAATTTGATGAAAAGTAACAGTTAGCACACCTGACTGTCAAGCTGTTTATATCCAGTCGACACCATTGGATGAATTGATACTCTATTGTATAAAGTATTTCAAAAGAACAGTATAATTTCTTTATGAACATCGATAGCGTTCTTGGGGTTGGTGCTCATCATTTCATAACTCTCGGTTTTGCCTCATGCAATAAACGTGGCGTCTGCGAATTATAATTCAGCTGACGATCGCGCCTTATTAAAAAGCTCGAAATAGATTTTAAAATACGTAGGACAGTCGGAGGCGGACCACGAAGAAAATATGATTAACAGCCAATGGCAGGGAATCAACAATTGGAACGGGAAGTTGATCGCTGGGCATCCTTCAACTGGTTTGGCTCTTTCTGTGATATTTCGTTTTCGGGAATCACGATATGGACCATGTCCAACTGCGGTCGTATTTATATTCCTTTTTCCGTTCATCTTCAACTTCTTCGGTTATCGTCATCCTCTTTTTTTCCTATCTCCGTTATATTCCTTTTTTCACGAGTCCACCCACTCGGCCTGAAACTGATTTCCATACTTTTTATCGGGTATCTTCGTTCAATTATTAATATTCTGCGATAACGTGCACCACCAGACGGGGCGCAGTTGCCAACCTCCGCCATCGTTAGAAGGCTCTTGATCCACTGAAGCGACAAATTATATTTCACTCTCCAAATCACCAGTTATTTGAGTATTTTAACATCAGAATACAGGAAGAGGTTAGTTGCAAAACACGCGTGTTCCATTTTTTATAAAAATGAGGTAGCAGTGGATTCTGAAAATATTTTCCCTCTCTTTCGAAGTATGCTGCCAGTTCGGAGAAGAGCTGGCTTTTTCCTACGACAACAGGGCCTCGAAAACAAGGGATTCTTGCACAGCTCATTTGTTCCATACTCTAGATGGTTGCAAAACTCGTTCGTTCATGTATTATGCCAACATATCAAAGCCTTTTCACTCGATTACGAAAGGTACACTGATACCCTGAAATGTTTTTACTTCCATATTTACAGAGTAAATGGAAGTATTGTGATCGTCCTAAAATCGAGAATCGGAACGGAGCTTCAGAAAAAACTTTTTCTTATACACATTTACTCAGAATCACTTCCTGAACAAGTGTCTGTGTGTCCGTGTGTCCGTCTGTCCGTCTGTCCGTCTGTCCGTCTGTGGTCATTTACAAAAATGGCCATAACTCCCTCATTTCTCAACCTTTTTTCAAATTTCTTGAACTGAAATGTTTGTCTCGGCAAGACCTAACACCCTGTTTAATCGGAATTTGGATAACGCACAGTACTTCCGAGATATTTGCATTTTTAGTGTTTTCTATTTTATTTTTTTCCGGCCGCAAAAATGAACCGATTTGAGCGTTCTTGATCTTAAAATCTTTGTTTTACCTTGCAGAATATGTGGATATTTTTTACATTCCGAAAATGTGGCGTTTTTTCATTTTGGGCGAATTTTAAAATTTTAATACTGAATTTTTTGATATTTTTGACCTAAACACTTACAAAAGCAGTCAAAATATGATCAAATTGGGTCACAATTTTACGTTTCAAAATATGGAAGTATTGTGTGTTATCTACGCACCACTGGTTTTAATTAAAATTCATACATAGCAATAAGTTTTTGCTACAAAAAAAAAAACTAAAAAGTCTGCCTCTGGCCCCCATCGCTAGAGATCACAAAATTCATTATTTGGACCGTATAGACAATTTTGTCGATATGTTATACTGAAAACACCTCATAGTTTGATTTCGATCCTTACTATGACGTAGTAAGTAGGAGAGGAATGTATAAACATTCATGGTCTGAATATTGTACATGTCTGAATATTGTGGTTGCATGACAGGCTATAGTGCATTTGTCACACGTGCACTCAGCATTCGTCTGCAGAATGATATTTATTGCTGTGAGGTTCGTGTTTTTCGCCATTCCGCGCTCGATTCCTCCAAAAAGTTGGGGGTGGAACCACATTCAGGAATCTTACGTTCTATAATACTACCCGAATTACCGATCGAGACTGGCGATGCAAGCATCCAGGGAACATCTTGAATGTTTCCTTGATCGTGCTCGGCCAAATGAAAGGAAGTATTATCCCTTTGAGATGCTCATAACGAGTCTATAGAACCTCTGACCCTCTCGACCCGATCCGTTTCGACTTCTCAAAAGGACAGACCAGTTTTAGTCTGGTAAATGTGAATCATCGAACTGCCATTTGATTCAGAAGGGCTCTAGCTGAGACAAGGTTATAAAAGGGGAATACGCTTGCAACTTATGAACGTTACTTGTATATTATACAGGGTGCAGGACGTGAGCCTTGGGTAGTTTTTTGGATTACGGGACACAAACGTCTTCGGATGACGCTCGGGCTTTCTTAATAGACTGTGGATTAAGCCTTACTTTTATTCTTCTATCTCATTCTTGTGCCTTTTGTGAGCTGTCTATTATTATATATCAATTTCGCCGTTATTTCACACCCATTCGGCTCATGCTTAGAAGAGTCAAGCTTAGTTGAGCCCGGATTTGGCGGTGCTCCAGTTCTTCCATTGCTGTATCAATTGTTTTGAGCTTTTTCCTCGTAATAATGGGACTCATTTTACCTAATGATGAAATCCACGTTCGTTACAGGACATAATCTTGTTTTCAATTCAGATTTGAAAGCTCTATTCAAATTAAATGATTCATAAAAATTAATACCTGTTATCCTTCACGTACCTTAAGCTTGGTTGTTTATCGTGACCGCTATTTCACAGTTGTGGAAGAGATAATTGACTAAATAATGGCGCCGGAAATTATTACAAAGTTTGGAAAAGTTAAAATTGATGGAATGTGAATGGATAATATAAAGAGGAAGGCCTTTAGATTCTGGGTGAATAAATAGGTACATATCAAAAAGATTCTATAGAACCTCTATGGAACAAATTTAAAAAAACCTACGGACTAACTCCTGGAACACGTCCTTCTTTCACAAAAATTATGGGTCCCAAGAACTGTCTGTCAATATAGTCCAGAGCGCACGGCGGAAAGTCTAAAATTCGTCTTCGACAATGTGTTTCCGAGGGGGGTTATTAGGCATACATACTAAAAGTTCCAACATTCATACAATGGTGTAGCAAATTGACGACACTGTTCTCAAAATGAAATGGTTTACAGGAACTGGCCAATGGGGTTTCCATGTTAGCCGGAAATCCAAGTTAGGAATTCGTACTTCAAACATTCTGGGGATCGAAAACTGTCAAGTATTTCTTGAGAGACCGTCATCAGCTCATGCAATGCAGGCAGGAAGTTTCGCGCTGTTTATGCCCCGTCATCCGTTGTTATAGCAATACAATTATCTGAGTGGAAAGAAGAAGTTCCACAAAATTCAGGGTAATGGAGCAGTCGAGTGAGTAAAACTTCCGCCGAGGCAACGAGAATGTTTAGCATTGCAAGCCTTATAACCTCCTTATACCACAACACACAAGTGGGACAACCATCCAAGTACATATACATGGCTTTGCACTCCTGCTGTCAGGATTCTCCTTTCATGTGAAGGGAAAAATTCAAATTAATCGACTACTTGTCTACGCGTATACGTATTCAAGGTACAGCATACTGACGGGATATTCATGCTGACTGCGCTGGTCAGCACAGGTGCCTTTTATGGGCTGGGGCCAATCCGTTCCAACTTTTTCCATGCTCTTTTAAAGAAGGATGTAAAGGACTTGAATGACATCCTTGCTGGAGCGCGATGGGCTATGAACCATAGGAGTAATTTGGCGAACGCTGTTCTTTGTTTTTTTATTAATCATTTCTTCTTCGATAGAGCGAGGACAATTGATATCGTAATAGCGGCTTGCACCATCTTGGCTAAAGGTTGAGTGGGTCTTGATTGTTTTTTGTTACGTATTATCTTTAAATGAAGCTACTAGAAGCAACCAAGTCCCGCTTAAGTTCAAGTCGAGATGGTGAAATCCATCATCGGGGTGCGTACATCAATCGACTCTAACCAAAGTATATCTGTTGTACTCAACCACCAAAAACGGCCAGTGGCCGAAAAGTTTGCTCAAACCTAGGGCTGGGCATTTCGTTCTGCTCACTCCTCGGAGAGAGCATTCGGAAGATGCCCAATCCCAGGAATGGTCGTTTCGAAAGTGCACAACCGAGCTCGGTCAACATTTCCGGCCACTGAGCGTTTTTTCGGCCACTGAGCGTTTTTTTGGCCACTGAGCGACTTGTTCGGCCATTGGGCGTTTCAGATGCTCAATACCTAAATCAGGCATACCAACTGGATCATTTTCTAGCTCTTATCTTTGACGACTTTGGCCATCGAGCAAAGACAAATGCCCAGCCCTAGGTTAGAGAAAATTTTTTGCCCAGTGGCCGTTTTCGCCGATTGAGTACAACATATCCATGGCAGTGAATTGGAATTTTTTTCATGAAAATTTTGCCGTTCTTCAGAATACTTACGTACCTATTGAATAAGTCGACCGGTCGTCTCATGGATACTCGCTGCTTGAGATGACTCGACGAGCGTACCAACCCTTAGACTTTCATAGGTACCTACTCCAATAAACTGGCTACTCATACGAGTCTAGCAACCCTCATAATGGCTTCGAATTTAATCGAGTCGCGCCCATGAGATATTTTACTATGGTACCCGTCACCCGAATCGTCCCAGTGATGTACTGGGACGTGACAATGGTGGGCATGAGCGCGTCTTTCTCTCAATGTGTCTGCAATCAGGCGTCCAACACAATAAGTCCCACGCCGTATTTTCAATCTTCCCTACCTATTGTAAGAGACTGAAGAGGGGTGAGGTGGTCGTAAGTTGTCTACAATTAGGATGGTTTAAATAAGGACCACAGGTCCATAATGTGTTGAAAACAAATGGCTCATCCCGCTGGCACCTGGGCCGTCAAAGGAAAAATTATCGTTTCCGTCGAATCTTCGGGACATTCAGATCGATTTTGTCGAGTGGGAATCGGATCTTGGTTGAGTGGGAACATGTTCAGGGGTGATTAGAATTCATTGTATCAGAACTTTTGATGCTGACAAGGTGAGTCAGCAGTCCTTTGACTACTACGGAAATATTTTTAAATCAGTTGTGAAAGTGGTCGAGCATGATTACTCGGCCCACTCGTCCTATTACTGTCTGTGCATTGGGAACAACAGCCGGAGTAAATATGCCACCCAGGTCATTATTCGGCCCCATCAGTGCGAAATATAACCAGTGGTGCGTAGATAGCACGCAATATTTCCATATTTTGATTCGTACAAAAACTTGACCCAAATTGAATATATTCTAAATATTTGGGAGGCTATAAGTATGGCTGGAAAATGTAAAAACTCAATGTGAAAATTTTAAAACCCGCCTGAAAACGTCCGAACCGAATTAAATGTAGGTACGGCGAATCTTGTAAAATGGACGTATCGCTCTGATACTACTCAGACTACAATCAGTCTGGCCTCAGAATGTGAGGATAAGAAGGTTTCATTATACTAAGTGGTTTCTACGGTACCGATGGTAGCGTTAAGCGGAATGGAAACTAGAAGATCCTCTGGTTTGGAAAGAAAGTTGAAACGGTCGGAGATCTACTGGAATGATTTGCAATACAAATTCCGAGAGAGTTCAAGCTGAACCCTTTGGATAGGACCTCTCGAGAGGGTTACCGTGTAAAAGGAAAAGATATAATCGGGATTTATTATAATTAGAGTGTGGGTATTCAACTATCTTTGGCTAATCAGTTTATTATTGAATAGCATTGTCTAAGTATCAATGCTTGGAGAGCAGATGCATTCTCACACATCGTGGGACTAGTTTCCCGTACAATTGATGTGTGAATATTTAATTAATGTTCTACCTGCTTCTTCCCTAATTACACATACAATTATGCTAATAGAATCATCGTAGAAGAAGGGAGTAGGGCTTAGAAAGAAAAGCGTGTATATAGGTTTGGGCAAACAACGGTCTTTCCGCAACGTATCCTAATTTGCATTACTACGAGTTTTCGTCCACCTCTCGACCGCATACATCAATATTCAAGCAATTCCTCAATAAATGCAGAATTGACGAGTTTAGAATGGAAGTGGTTATATGAGAGTTATGGGAGCATTCTTCTATCATAATATGATAAAATATATGTATATATTTATAAAATGTATTATATTCCTTCAAACGCTCTCAGCTTCATAGATGTAGCAAAGCTTGAATAACTAAAACGTAAAGAATGAGAACGCATGAAAAAAATTTTTAATTTTGATTTACGTCAGGATTTATGACCTCAACCGGGCCTGACATGACGAAGGTGCGTCTTTGGGAAGATTATACTCCCCCTCCTACGATAGGTTCCTATAGTTTTATTATCATTTTTAAAATCTATAGCTATAAAAAAAATTTCATTCACTATTTAAGCATTGTTTACTTTTTAGTTGTTCACGCTTCTGTCGGTTTTATTATTCGGTGAAAATTTTTCGGAAATGTTTCGGATTTCAGCCCTTACTGTACGTCTAAACCGCTGGATCTCCATGTTTTATTTACTGCCAACTTCCACCAATAAAACCTTGTTCGAGCAAAAAATGAAACAGTTCGGGCGCCATGGCTACTATTCTGTCAAGATATTAAGACGTTGCCATATAGATCAAGAGATCAAGGGTAGGGGAAAGTGACCTAATATGAGATACTTTTTTTCAGAAGGAGCTAATGACCACTTGAATGCAATAAAAAAAATCAGTTTTTGGTTTTATTTGTTCATTAACATTCCCTTTTAAAGATATTTATTGAAATTTCAACCAATCGTTATTCAGATGCTCGAAAAAATCAATTTTTCGAAATCAGTCCAGCTTGTTCGATTGGGCAACAGGTTGCCTAATATGAGATACATGCTGTTCCTAAAATGAGACAGTCTCATATTAGGACTTCCTTTGTTAGGAATGATGAAAATCAAAATTTTGTTAGAGATTTCATTCATATAAAGGTACAAAATGAATTTCTGACTCACAATCAATACTATATAGGGTTAAGATTCCTACCAATATAATATCCTTGGAAAGTGTTTCAAGTAATGGCCTTACAAAATTACAAAAAATACTGTCAGCTTTCAAAATTAGGTTAACAATCTTTGGTTGAGATTTCTATGAAATCTTCAGAAACAAGGTAATCTTCAGTCTTCAAAAATTTGGTAACCATTAGGTTAATATCCTTACGTAATTTTTGGGACTGAGACTGACCAGAGAAAGAATGCCCACAATGTAAAAAAAAGAAAGTTTCAAATCAAAAATGCCCCCTCAAAAAAAAAAAAAAAAAAAAAAAAAAATACGACAAAAGTTTTGCAAAATAAAATTAAAAATATCTGCAGGTAAAGTGATTGCTTCTCTAGTCCAGGTTTTCCTTTTTGTTGGAGCCATCTGAGACGAGTTCCCATTTCCGATAACACTCATGTTGAATTAATCAAGGGCGAGATAAATTGACAAATTTCATATTGCAGAAGCTTTACATACTTAAAACGACGAGGTTTAGATTTAAAATAAGAAATTCGCTTCTTTATCCCTAATATGAGATATCTCATATTGGGGCACTTGTAGTGTCTCATAATAGGCAGTTTGCCCTTGATCATTGATCTTTTATATAGACTCTAGAAAAGGAAGATAAGAAGGAAACTAAAATGAGGGATGGAAACTACATTAAATTTCGAACATTTTCCACTAGTTTAGTTGTAAGAAAATACGTATCTTGTCGGTGTCAAATCGATGCAAAAACTGATTAAAAAAATTTCACTTCACACGCTGGCCACCTTATCGCAAACTGAGGCCTCCACAGAGATGGAGTTGGGTAATTCAGCCATTCCTTCACTCAAGAACATCCCTAGGTATAAGTTTACGGAAAAATCGCTGGAGAATAGCACCATACAGAGGCTGTAGAGCGCTATCTCATAATAGGCATGTGTCTCATATTAGGTCACTTTCCCCTAAAGCATATTAGCCCTTTTTCCATGCCCTTTCACGCATTCCCGAAAAGTCCTACAGGCTCATTAGTGAAATGTAGAAGCCCTCGCTCCCCATTGCGATCCCAAAATTCATTCCGCTGAATGAGATTTATTCCACTTATTGTCGATTCTATTTATTTCCAAAAATATGAATTGATATAACAAAAATAAAATAAAATTCTTTCATGGAATTACTCGTGAATTTAGGAAACATGACGCTTGGTTTATTGGCTTTCCAACCAGTTACACCGACTATTGATCAATGAGCTTGATCGTATGGACCCAACTTATTCTTCTGCTTAGACGGCTCGACGTTGAGCAGCCCTAGAAAATGTCTACACGGTTCATTTGTGCTTAGGTAATTCGTCTGGAGCCTACACTACAAAACTGCTTTGATGTAGGAAGTACTTTTTCCAAATACGCTAATTATCAGTGCCCCTAGTTTTTGTGGTTGGATTTTTTCTCTCTCTCGCCCTGAGCTCTCTCGTCAATGTCTCGGAACTGGAAATGTCTAATGACTCTTGGAAACAAAAGGCTTGGAAAAGTTTTGTCATTAGTCCACAAGTGAAAACACACGATAAAATATCTTGCTGAAAAAGGAAAGTGGAATGGTTGTAAGTACTTAGATTTCTCTTGACAGATGCTCAACGACTGTCATGGAGGTTCATTATCATCATTATTGCAATAACACCGATACTACTTTCCCGAAGCTTGTATTTAGAATTTTCCTCATTAGCGAGTCCCTCGTGAGCTGGTTAATTAACCGGAATTTCTTCCGTACGTAGCGATATCAGGATTTGAAAAGGTC
The DNA here is from genome assembly GCA_036186465.1 of Nesidiocoris tenuis. Classification (NCBI taxonomy): domain Eukaryota; kingdom Metazoa; phylum Arthropoda; class Insecta; order Hemiptera; family Miridae; genus Nesidiocoris; species Nesidiocoris tenuis. Next base: position 23,225,982 of record AP028910.1, on the reverse strand, counting down.
ATTGACTCATCTTCATGGACCAAGGTTGTAACATGTAAAATTTCTCGGAAAGGGATAAAAAGAACGATCATGAAAATGTACTCCGTTTGTTACTCGATTCGACACTCGGCGATCAAGGTCGTGGCCGATGACAATTTAGACATGGTGAAAATATTCACGGGTTAATACGCGTCGAGTATTGTGACAAAATGACGTCAAAGGGATCTTTATGCTATTATTCGAAGAACGAGGAAGCCATTGTAGATCATGATTCCAGAAAAGCATTGATACACATTTTTCGATGCTATGCCAGGAGATAAAATGAGAGGACCGTATTGTCGTGCGGGTGAGTCACATGGTTTAAATTGGTTTCTATACTCTTGACTTGAGTTGGCACTCATCCAACCAAATGGCCAGTGAAGCTTTATCTAAATTGTCACACAAATTATATTTAGTAGGTATTTATTTTTAAAAATACTTTTCTCGGAGACATGGAAATGAGCGAGCTGAGCCAGAGAGGATTTCATATGCTTATTTTCGATCATGTTCAGAGCCTGTCAAACGGGCTCCGAAGAATGTCAGATGGCAACGAGTCACTAAGAATCCATCAAGTTTTTTGCTACCAGCCAAAAGTTTCAATGCAACAACGTAACTAGGTAATTTGGCCTTTATATCAGATTGATTATTATTATTATTATTTGATTATGTAATTTTATTTTATCGAAATTATTTTGCAAAAATGGTATTTTTGTAAACTACCTCATTTTTAACGTTTGAACGGTGTGGATAAAACGCAATACTTCTATATTTTGGATTGTAAATTTTTTACACAAATTCATAGCATTTTGACCAGTTTTGAAGCCATAAAGATCGAAAATGACAAACGGGCTCAATAAAATTTTGAAACCCACCAAAAGTTAAAATGCCTCGAGTTATCGGTATAAAATATCCACGTATTCTGAAGGTAAAACAAAGATCTTAAGACCAAAAATGCCCAAACCGGTTAATGTTTGTGGCAAAAAAAAAAAACGAAAAGTGTGAATATATCGAAAGTATCCGAATTCCAATTCAACAGGGTGATAGGATCTGTCATGAAGAACATCTCAGTTTAGGAAATTCGAAAAATGTTGAGAATTGGGAACGGAAATTTTTGTAAATAACCACAGACGGACACTCCCCCACGCAGACACTTGTTCTGGAAGTGTACACAATTAGACATTTTTTCTGAAGCTCCATTCCGATTCTCGATTTTAGGACTATTACAATATGGGTAGTCTTACTTTACTTAAATATAGAAGTAAAAAGTAAGTCCGAGCACTGAATTTGAAAAACTAGATAAAAACAACTCTTAAAACCAAGGCTTCAGCTCATAAAATACGAACTGATCATAAATCGGTAGATGATTAGTTGAAATCATTTTATACTTTTTACGCTCTTCAAAAGTTCAGTGGGATAAAAACGTCAGTAGAATGATTGGAGAATCCCTCGATTTCAAAAGCGATATTTTCGGATGAAAAGTTGGATCTCGTTCAAATCTTTATCACAGATACAAAAAATTAGTGATTCAACTTGTCCAGGTCGCTATGATCTTCCTCGGCCAGCCTGTCTACCCCCTGCTCATTCCCACGTTGCCTCCTACCTTCGAAGGCAGTAAAAGTCTTATGAGATGCCGAGATAAATGGACGAGGACAGCTCATAAATATACGTCAAACACACAACCACCTCAAAAAATGTTATCACATAATTTTATGATTTGTTCAGCCCCCAATGTTCGAAAGGGATTTCGAAATTGATGGAGAACATAAATATGATATGAAACGGTCGAAGTCGAGGCGTATACTGTTTAGGAGTCTTTGATACTTTCATACTCCGTTATCGGTCGGGTATATCTGTTGGTCGGTAAAGAATGAACTTCTAGATATAAAAGAATAAATTCTATAACGTGAGATCCTGTTCCGCTTCAAGATCCTGTGCTGATAATTTACATTTTGTTTTACCAAAAAACGAGCGACATATTGATCATCTGATTAGCTCCCTTTTTATTCCATATGATGACTTTTCCTATTCTCAAAGCAAACATGGTCGTCTTTATTTATGATTTCTCCCCCGTAGCTTTTTCTGCCTTCCCTCTTCATTGGTATGCACCTAAACCACAGCGATTTCCACCTTAGTGACCAGTAAGTATACGCAAGGTGCTCTCTGAAGTAAACACAGCGCAGCCTTTATCTACTAAGTCGGAATAGGTATGATCTATAGGTACCTTTTTCAGATTTTCCTGGCAGATAATGCAATTATCGAGGGTGGCTAATAAGACGAAATCCAAATTTTTGATCTCATGTCACCCTTGAAATGCTGCTATAATTAGATATTCAAATGACTATTTTGATAGAAGAATAGAAACATTTTATTCGTGATATACAGTTGGGATACGACTGTGACGTAACTAATCCCTCTCATAAAGATGGGAACATCCAACTGTTCATTTAAAAATGCATTCGATTGCACTCCTGTATTTAGGTATACAGGTAACCGTTATCCAAACATCAAATCGCTGTACTGTTGCTTTGACGTTATTTAAATAAAAAGATTTTTTGACAAAATTAATTAACGTATGATGAAATCAAGAAGTCTTTGCAGTCCCAAAAAAGAGGCTATAGGTAACTTTTGAACGAAGAAAGCAGCCAATCTGGCAACGGTCACATTTGATTAAGAATGAAAACACTATATGATGAAACATTTTATTTGCGTGGTACCTAAATACGATTTAGAAAGAATGCAAGGTTTATGTTGAAGATTCAACAATTTTTTCAGAAGGCTCAAAATTGATCGATTGGCTTGGATAATGAATTGGGGCTATCCCGGACTAATGTTGGTTTTTCTTTAGACCAAATAAAAATCTTCAGTCGTCTGGGAAAAAAGTGTTTGCGGCGGACGGTGGATGGAAGGATATTTTTTCGATTGCGAATTCGGATTCTACGCTCTTTGGAACGTGAACCATAAAAATTTCCGGGTTGGTAAGAAATTTTTCGATCGATAACAATGGTATGTTATTGAAATGACAAACCAAAACAGCTCAGTCAGTTAGAACCGAACCAGGGATACTCTTTACTGAACATTATACCTAGCTATTAGAGTTAATGAACTCGAGGTGGTCTTAGCCAGGAACCTACACAGGATATGGGGGAAGGCACTGGGACTGGGTCACTGGGTTAGGGGTTGCTCAGCTGTTCCGAACTGAGGCCTTGCACTAGGGTCCCCTTCTTCCATTAAGCGTAGAACTCTTCTAATTCTGTCTGCCGACTCGCTCACTCCCCTCTAGCGGAGCGTTGCCCGTTGTTCTCGATGCACGCCAGACTGCCTGGCTTTTGGCGCGCACACTCATCGCCACGAATCTAATGCTCTACGAATTCCTAACTCCTCCGAGGCCATCGGGAGATTTAATGCAAATCATTGGGTTACCAGGTAGGTAAGTGTTCCAGGGCTACAGCATTCATAACGAAGTTTCAAGGGCGGAAGCGTACAAATATATAATAGGTCGGAGACATAACAGAAGTCTCGCTTCGAGCGTGCTTGAACATAACGTGAACTATTATTACTACCTAACCGCTGTTAGATGCTGTCTAGCACCTAGAATCTATCGCCGATTTAGTGAAACAATTTTTTTTTGAAAAATGCGGCCTCATTCGAATTAGACCAGTAAATATGGGCAACAAAATGGGTTTCCCTAAGGAGTTACTGGAGATGCCGTCCCAAGCCTTTTAAAACAGTATCAAACACATTTTGTTGCACAAAACATGAAATCGTGGATGAATCTATCCATAATTGCATAGTATTGTAAGTAATGTAGTTTTCATTTATCAGGGTGAGGGTCAGCAGGTATACTGCTACTTCGCCAAGCTTTCGAAAAATGTATTTCAGTGGCATTACCACTGTCCAAAGTTATTGCGACTTCCATTTCTTCAAATGGTTCAGTATCAGGAAATGATGGGTTTCAAACCTACCGGTTCGGCAGGAGTAAATCGGTCAGATTTAAATAAATACTGTTCTAAAAATTAATCTTGGCCAACAATAAAACAAGAATAAAGAAATGAAGCATGAATAATTTAAACGCTCAGACAATCAAAACAACACCTTCCTTGCTGCACATCGAAACAGGAACAGGTGCACAATTTTCAGCACCGAACCGGTCTATGGATAGAAATTTATGTATCGTCCTGACATAGATAGTTGCCGAAATCATCTGTGCCAGAATGTTTTTCACAACAGGAAAAACCACAAGCTTTTGTCTTACCTACAGGCTGAGCGGATCAGCGCGTCTTTAATGAGCTGCAACCTTCCAGAGTTTAACTCATGAGAAGCAGAATCAGAAATGCTCAGCATGACGGAAGCATTGAATCTGAGCGAACGATCTCAACAGGATAGATTCTTATGTCAGGCGAGATTCATGATGGATCCGGAAGCCTGGGGTTTTTACTTCAATTGACGTCCAGCACTGATACCCAAAGCAGTCTATAGACGCTATAGATAGCGTAAGCAGCAACATTAGCGGAAATCTCAATCCTCTTTTGCCTATCGAGACGCACGCAGAGTTTTCTGTTATCAAAACAGAGCATCAATATCACCAATGAGTACGTATAGTTTGATTGAAATCAGAGCCTGCCACAAAGTCACAATAAATACATCACAGTGACAATAATATATATTGAGATTTTGATGTGTATTCGTAATATTGTAATAACTCAGTAAGTGCAGTAAACCGCAGTTCCAGGCGTTGCTTTTCACCCGATAACCGCATAAAATACATGAAAAATCCAATGCCAGCAGCCGATAACGTTTCGTGTGTTTATTTCGTGGGTTTATTTTCAATATTTACTCCGAATAGACTGCCCAAGGCGAGCGGCATCTACTTTATTTTATACGGTATACTTGTAAATAACCTTGGTTCTCAAAAAGTTAAAAATTATTATAGGTTCGTGGCGCTATTAAAGATTTCAAGATCAAGGGTATCATCTTCCTTGTCCCTCGAAGCCGAGGTCAAGGGAATTAAAGCTATTTAGTGGCTGGAAAGTATCCCTATTAGATTTCGTCTTTTATTTACACCTGTGCATAACGAGAGAGGCTGAAAAACAATCGGTATGAACCACTAAGCACAGAGATCTCACCGATGACTTTTCAGATAGCAGCTGGTGAAGAGGGTTAAAACAGTTGATTTACTGACTAATAAATGGGTTTTGTAGAGATCGCAGTAATAAAGCTTTCGAAAAGACATGTGGCAGAGTTGAATAACTCGATTTTATTCGGGGCTCAGCCGTTAATTTGGTCGTGAAGCCATTGTAAACAGCCGGGGCAATTATTTATTTTATTTAACCGAGTGATAATGTAGGGAAGATTCTTCTGAAAATTATCATCAATAAAGTTTATTACGCAGCTTGATTCATATACTTTTTATTCCATGATGTATATGTGGGAACTCGGAACTGCTCCTTTCTACGCACTCAGAACTTGCTTTACTTGAGTGCCAATGTCACCATCGGCTTGTGTGGTATTGATTTTATAATTTATGAATAATTTATTCAAATAAATATTAAATTTTTACGAATTTCAACTTATCGCGAGGCAACCCGCTTCTTAGATAGGCTCAAAGAACTCAAGTAAATCCAAAAACTTACAAATTAGTTGGTAATTTCCATTGTCCATGCTAGAAGGTTAAATACAGGAGCTTAAACACTAAACACTATGCGAAAAAGCGAAAACTAAGCGGAGTGTTTTTCAGCCAATCCCCACCGCGCATTTGGGCAAAGCTCCTTCATTGGATAAGGGTCAACTAGAGCATTATTGGTTCACCCCCACCGAATTGTTTATTTTTGGAAAATTAAATTAAACACCAACATGCTCTACTTTTTTTCACTGCTCATGGAAAGGTAGGTAGGTACGTAAACATTCGAGAAACTTATTACAAAGTCTTGAATATGAGTTAAAAGTCTCCAGTAAATTTGAGGACGACAAACGGCAGGCGACTTGTGAGGGGTGTGGCAGGTTGACGAATCCATTGTTCGTGGTCGTTTATTCTGAAATGAAATGAGGCGCCCACACACGTCTCACCTCGACGAGTTGATACTGCCCCAATGGGATGACGGTTATACTCGGTGTCATTCATAGAACGGATGTCTCTTTCCTGGTTGCTAGTGGTAATCGCTGGAGCCGTAGTAAAATCCAAGTTAAGCGAACTGTTAAAAAACACTTGATGCCGAGTAATCGGAGATTTGCCGTTCACCATCGATTCAATGAGCGACGGATGAGCGAAAAGTCGAAACAGGCAGAGAAATCTGTCACTTGAAAATTCTGCACTTTCATGTCTTAAGGATGAGAGGGCATCAAATGTTAATTTAGCTATGTTTCGGGAGGAACTAGAGTTAGGGGGCGTAAATAATACAGAGCGTTAAAGCGAGGAATGGCTGGAGAATGCCAAACTATCCGAGCATCATCATGAAAAATGTTTGGAGGTAAAATACAGTAATATTTCTAATATTTCTAATAGGTATATTTGAATTCTCCTACAGGTTATTTCACGAAGCTTCACGCGAATACTCCCTCTTTTGACATCCTCGTCTTCCAGAGGCCTGTTAACAATCCAAATCCGTCATTGAGAACCGTAAGCTTGCGTTAATCTCAAACCCGGAAAAGGGGCTGGATAAATTAAAATTCTAAAACATGAACCAACATGATGAGAGCATAAAATACCTACGTTTGAATTTTTCATGATTACTTAATAAAATTGGAAAGGTTTTTTCCTTCCCCCTTATGGTTTCTTCTTTGGTTACTTCTTGTTTTTAGGCAGAAAAGGGTGTATTCGTAAGGTAAGAAAGAGTTGAAAAGTGGCGGATAGTGGAAGGGGCGAACTGGGTATAGAAGACTTTGGGATGGTAAGGGAAGTCGACGTGTAAAGTGTGCGGAGGAAGAGACCGAGTTCACAATATGTCCCCAGGCGTCAATTTCATCTACATAGAAGGAGGCGAGGGGGAGTGCTCAATATGAGTGTGACACATCCAGATAGCAGCAGCAGCAGCACAGGCCAGGCTCCCGACTTATATTCTCCTCTGAGCGTTTCCACCGTGTACCCCTTTTCAACCCCGTCCATTCGTCCTCAACACTTTCCTATGTTGTCCTCTCGCTTGCTCGCGCTATTGTACAATTTCTGCTATCTCGTTCTATCACATACTTCCTCTTCACTAGTAGTCTTCGTTGTCGCCCTTGCACTCTTCTATTCCTTCTAAACACATCAAATACATCAAGACAGCTCCTAAGTTGCAATCACACGTACGAACCAACGGGATTGATCAATGACTACTTCGTAAAGGCGGTATTGGTAGGAAAATCCATCGCACAATTTTAATTGCAACAATATTAACTGATTGGCCAGGTTGGAGCATCAGATCCGTAGGTAGGCAGTACTAGGTTGAGAAGAAATTCAAATTGAGAGAATTGAAGCAGTTGGTTCCACGACTTCTCACCCTGCTAGGTAACTACAGCAGATAAACATTGGGCAAAACAACTACTATCTCTTGTCTTCATTCTTTTCCAACTGACAGAGATCGTCATTGAGAGAGTGATGGATCATATCACTTGCCGTTGGCCTGTTTTCAGGGGGCTGAGACTGGCCTTTTACGAAAATGATTTGCTGGGGAGAGGCGGCCTTGTTAACCCGTTGTATTCCAACGACGTGTTGAGTTTGAAAAAAAAAAATTTTCTTTATACAAAACCTAGTAAAAATGATAGTATTTTTTAAAATGAAATTTTTTTGATACTTTTGACCTAAACACCCTTAAAAGCAGTCAAAATATGATCAAATTGTGTCTCAATTTTACGTTTCAAAATATGGAAGTACTGTGTGTTATCTACGCACCACTGGTTTTTAATTTGTAATGTCAATCGAGTGACAACTCATTTTTCTTGCAAACCGTTTTATACCTCGCCGGTTATACAATAAAATCTCGCTCATTCATGAAATAATTTGCTCATTCATTCATCATTGAGAGAGTTGGTATCCAGCAGTCAAGAATTTTAAGGTTCGAAAACTTCAAAAATTGAATGATTGATGAGAATTTTGATCCTGCCTACTGATCACTGCAGTTAAAATTATTCTGTTTTATTGTCTTTATTTCATTTTTATTTTGAATTCATATGTCCATCGTGTACCAATTTATTCATTTTGCCAACCGTTGTAATAGGTACTAAATGATGATGATGATTCAATAAATATTTACCTATTTGACGGACGTAAAAAAAATTCGACGCTGATACAATGTCGGATGCTGGTTCCGTACGTGTGATGTGAGCCGGCTCCTTTCTTCCAACCCTTTCCACTTCTACACGAACGCATTCATACGCATGTTCATCCTCACACAAGCGCAAATAAACTCAGGCGACGTGTCACTCCTTCTCCCTTTTGTCGAGTCTTTGGTTTTAATAAATGTATGAACCAGCCTTTTTTACATGTCTACGTCACTCACCAATACACGAGTTGCGTATTGGAGCTAAACGCAATAGGAGCGCATTGTTCACGAATCTACAGATCGTCTGATTCCAGCAGCTGCATGGTTGAATTTTGAACATTTCTTTTCACGATTTTTTGTGCTTATGCGAGTAAGGCCGAGGCCCAATTTGCCAATTCCCCTAACCACTCATTCGGTAAACTCTGATCTCATAGGGTCAGATATTATTGCGCCCATATCGATTTCAAATGATCGGATCAACTGCTTCGACTAATTATATCAGTTTGGACGGTACCTAGTGGAAAAAAGCGGATAGTGACTTCATGAAAATTATTTCAATCAAGTATGATCACTGGTGACACTATTAGTGGCAGCTGTCTTCAGTTGGAAAAGGCCAGTCGCGTAAATGAGGAATCGAATCCAGTGCCTTTGTAACTTTTTACACCAAGTTACACCAATTGAAAACTCGAAAAGGAAGAAAAAGGGTGCCAAGTAGAGGAATAAAATAACTTGATCCAGTAGCAGAAGGACGGGAATAGTAGCAGGAGGTTGACGTAATGTTCGACTCGACCGATTGGAATTCGGAATATTTACCCAAGAACCGGGCAAACTATCGAAAGTTGAACAGAAAAAAATTTATCTCTCTTTTTCCCTCGAACTGTTCTCGACCCACGGTCGTTCTCTCTCTCTTTGTCCCAAGAAACTGCCGCATGTCGAACCGGGACGGGGTAAACAAATTGGTCTGGTCTCGGAGAGGACCGGCGAATGAAGAACGGCAAAGCTCAGGGCAAAAACAAACATGACGATGGTCTATACAAGACGAAAAAGAACATCGAATGCGAAGAAGGAGAGATATAAACGATGGAAAAAACACCACAAAATAGCCCTGTCGATATAAAATACATTAACATTTAAATAGGAAAAAGGGACTTTCAGATCGTGAAGCTGATAAGAGGGCAGTAAAAAACCGTCCGTGATTTCCAGTCTCTGGGGGAATCGTGTAAGAGCCATACAGGCCCTCGGTATCGGATCAACTGAGCAGTTAGGGCGTCTACAGAGGCGATTTCATCGCACACCGAAGATCGTTTCATTGGAGACTAATCGAAAACCGACACATTTTATTGGCCGATTAAACTAATTGGTCCGTCCTATGCCGTCCTATGCTCGGATGTAGGCCGCCATAGGTGCACTTTAGCGCCTTCTACTATCAATCCCGATCCTATCCTTTCGTCGATGGTTTACAATCGTGTTGGAATTCTAAGTGGTTCATCGTCAATTTCGAGTCCGATTCCCAGCAGTTACTGATTTTAACGACGGAAATTTGAGTACAAATTTTCGCAAAAATCAAGTTTCCGTAATGTCGACACCGATGCCAATTCCTTTGGAGATTGACAGAAAATTGGAATCGTATTACACCGTAGTACACCGTATTGACTATATCGTTCAGCTAGATGACGCATACTAATGGTGAAAATGACTCATTGTTTTCGTTTCATACCAAAATCGGTAGCACACCAAACCTACGAAACTCGTGTGGTTTCATCGTGGAAATTTATGTTTTACCCCGCAGCAGCTAACTTATTGGTAACATGGTATACGTGAGGGCTCTGCACCACGTGGGATACCGCCATGAACTCGGCCTATAATCAACCAATATGGTTAATTGAAAGAAAATAACTGAGGACCATTCAAACCACCCACACTCATATCATCCCGAAATACAGCCATCAGAAAATGAATAGCTTGCTGCTCCGTCGCTTGGTTCGTTTTTTCCTTGAAAACAATTTGATCCGATGATCGTTGCTATGATTAACACTAATGGAGTCAGTTCGTTAAAACCCCGCTACTGGTCTTATTGGATGTTCTCACTGGACTACTCAGGCCTCTTATGAAATGTACATAAATTAAGAGCACGAGTTGTAATAAGCAATTCACCCGCTATCAGGGAAAATGGTGTGAAAAATTATCCATAATTGATGGAAATCAGGTAGGTACACACCCGCATTGCATATGGAATGTGTATATTATATGTATCTCAGCTTTCTCATTGATGACAGACTGGAAAATGTGCCCCTCAATTGATTGAAGATGAGTAAACTGAGTCGACGAGTTTAAACGACGAATTCTTGAAACATTATTTGATCACATAATGGTTCATGGTCATTAGTTTATCATTAGTTCAGCTTTATCTTATTGGGTTGGTAGGTGATTCAAATTGAAACATGAACAAATATTTAGGTGGTTTGAGTCATCTATGCGGTGGTATCATGTTTGAATTATATGAATACCTGTATGCCAGGATTGAAAAATTTGATACTAAGAATGGATGAACATGATAGATAAAAAAATAACCGGTTTAGAGCCTATGGCTAAAATTTAAGCAACAGGGAGCATGCTTTATTGAAATTGATAGAACCCGTCCTCCAAGAAAGTAAACAATCGAGTTATTCATTCAGTTATAGCTAACCTACAGAACCATAGATTTCACTGCAACTATTATACTTAATTTTTTTTCTTTCCTCGATACCGTAACTTTTTTTGCCAGTCATGTCGGCCTCAAGCATGTCCTATGCTAAAAGAAAACAAAATGTGCCAAATATACTTCTGCGCATTTCCACCTGTTCCGAATTGCTTCTAAGTCGTTTTTTGATCATTGCTTCGTCGGGATGCTGTTCTGAAGTCGTTCTTGTTATCACAGGTCAATACTTGGGAGACCACATTAATAGAATGCAATTCGTTCGGAGAAACCAACTACTTTGGGACTAGCTATAGAAGTCGTAAATAACAGTCTAATATATTATAGAGAAGAACCTCTGATGATTGGAAAAGGAGCGGAGCCTTCGGGCCCCCGCGGAGAGGCGGAATCCTTCCCGATGAATTATACGTAGTTTCAAGTAGCACCCAGCTAGGAAAAATCAATCAAAATTAACGCACATGCAATCGAACTCACTTGCTCACACAAAACAAGATAAGGAAAGAAGCATAGGAAAAAAAACACATTGATAAAAATACAAAATAGGAAAAAAGGAATTCCTCCGGAGAATGAACTCCATATAGTGAAGGAGGAGCCTCTATCGTGATTTACAGGCAGCTGGATAATTTATATCACCCATAAGACCCACTCTGGGTGTAAACGGGTCAGGCTTGAGGTATCATTTACAATCTCGAAATAACCGGCCGGTTCCTTTCCAGATAATGTGTCGGTGTCCTTAGTACAAAAGCGCTAAAGCATCTGTTCTTATTTTACACACACGCAGTCGCAGTCGAGCTTTTAAGTATAATGAAAACTAAGTCCAGCTTCCACACCTTTGGTTTCCGCCTTATTCTTTCTCACTTCTCGAAAGACACTTTAATATAATATATTAAAGCGTCTTTCGAGAAGTGAGAAAGAATAAGGCGGAAACCAAAGGTGTGGAAGCTGGACTTAGTTTTCATTTTTAGTTTTCATTTTTTTCAGAATATTATTCTTCGCATCTAAGCGGACTATTTTATTTTAGCGTTCGAGAGATGATAAGATAACACTTTGTTTTTACGTAATAACGTCGATATACTTGAATTTACGTAGTACATCATGCTATGCTGATATTCGTTATGACCCATAAGTTAAAGTATGGAGTTGATAAAATGTGTGTGTCATATCTGAAAAAATGTATCGAATTCTTTATTCGAAAATTTATTCGAACAGTGTTTATAAAACTTTGGATGCTCATTCAAAAATGCTGCTTACGTTTGAGTTCATTATTCATAGGGTATAATATACCCTATGAATAATATCATTATTCATCAGTCTATAGGGTATAGGGAGGAAGTTCATGAGAATTTATAAATTTCTCGCCATTTTTGCAAAAATGCAATGGAAAGCAGCTACAGGTGAACACTCAAAAAAGGTGCGAAAATCTCGTGGTTCTTCGATGATTGCGGAGAAGCAAACCAGATCGGAATAACAAAAATTTAGATTGTTTCCCTTCTAATTGACCGAAACAACGTTTCGAAAATTCAGTGATACCACAATTTTGAATCGTAGACCAAGTGATTTGGACTAACTCGAGGCCGAAATTTGAAGGCAACCAATTTGAAGAGGCAGACTATCATTTTCGTTCCCAGAATGGATTAGATTTTCATAATCTACGGCCCAACCTCAACCCGTAGTATTAGGTGTGTGTAAAAGTAACAGAATAACAACTCGATGTGTGGATTCACGGATGTTCACAGTATGTGTGTGTCGCGATATTCTCAATAGAAAGCATAATATAGGTATTAATAGGAGCTAAAGATTCGTTCGCTTGAGAACGGCCCAAATATAACCGGTTCCACATGGTGTTCCGAAAATGATCCAAGAATCTTCATATTAGTTTTTTTTTATATAGTTTCTTCGTTGTTTGTCAAACATCCAACTGTGGAACGACCTCAAACAGCCTCGTGAATCTTCGCTTCCAATATAATGGCTAGCGGTCGTAAGTTCTCCTCGCTACCTTTCGCCAGTCATATCTCCAAAATAAACGTCGACCGAATCGTCTACATAACTCACAAAGCTCGATAATAATTTCCAATGAACGTTGCAACGTTCTTCTTTGCGTTGACGTTTATTCCACGTGGACTGACCCAAACACGCGTCTATCAACTAATGTCGTCACGGTCATATTTTCTATAGGCCTATAGCCCACTTTCATCTGCGACGGACGTTGTGAAAACATAGTTCTCATTCCACCGACTCCATTTTTTTCGGATTTCCTTATTTCGGTTCGCGTCCACATCGCTTCCAATGCCAGAACGAGCATCAGAATACGTTTCAAGCTGTCGTGTCCGCCAATTATTTTGAGTGATACGTTGGAAAAGCAGCCAACCGAATATGTTGAACGGGATGGAGTCGACATACGAGGCGATTACTGGCCATCATTTTTTCGGCCTCACGCATCACCTGGTCATCATCATCTCAGCTGCGGATCTTATTGATGGTAAAGGTGCTGGGGAGGCTTCGCCCAAGTGCCCGTCCTATATCTCATCCGTGGATGGCATGCGATAGGAGATTCGAAGACGAGATGGGCTATGGACAAAAGATAGACACGGTACCGCTCCTGGTAGGTATCTATAATGCTCACAGAGGATCTACGGCCACGCACCAAACGGTAAACGATTCCATTGAGAGAACGGGATGAATGTGAAGCAGGTGCACTGAGAGAAGATGGGGAAGGGAGGCATGCCCATTATGACAGAGTTTCTCCCTTTGGCAGGTTGCCCTTCTTTTCTTATACGCAATCGCGGCTGGGGATGCCTTCTTTTTGTGATTGGATTATTGATTATTAATAGTCAACACTGAACGTGAGATAATATGGGTAATCTACAAAATTGTTCAAATAATTATCATTTTCAACTGTGGAATCACTATGTTCTAAAATACGCTTGCATCCTTCGCAAAATACTCAAAAAAACACAGCTACTCAGACACTAAAGACTACAGAAACTCATTGCATATTATGTCGTCCAATGTAGTATTAAAAAATTTAACTATTATTTACCAATTTCTTCAGTTATTGGTCTTATAAGGTAATTGAATGCATTTTTCATGTATTTCCACCGATACCGGCTATAACAATGTTTCTTGAAGATTTAATTTTGGAAGGAGAACTCGTACAAATACCTTCAAATGTATTGCAAAATTGTGTGTGGGGTCCGGCAGAACCCATGTTGCCCATGTGTCTGCGGAAAGTTATTTTGGACAATTTCAAAATAGTCGCATAGCGCCAAAAAGACACTGATTTTAGTTTTTCTACTGCTGAAAAATAAAAATCAATGAAACTCTTCAGTTTTTCTGAGAATGAATCGGTACAAAAAATAAAACCGTAAAATGGAACTGTACCATGTGCTGGCAATTTTTGATGAATAACCCGCAGCGCGTAAAATAAATGATAGCCTCTTCAATTTGCCCTCGTAAATTCCTCATCGAACCTGTTTTCTTTCCCCGTCTTATGGTCTCTCGTTGAGCTCCAACGCCAAATGAAAAATATCACGGTCAAAGGCTAACCAGGAAAATAAATGAGTTAATTAATCGACTACAGCCCTCGGGGGTAATTTGTAGCCAGCCAACCAAGTGTGGAAGAATTTCTGAAACGGTATAAATCGTGCAGTAGTCTCCGATAGCCGACCGTATCAAGAAGGGAAGGCACCGCGCACGGTTTAATATTTCACTTAATTTATCGCACCTTGATTTCATTTGCATCAGACATGAGTTGTGGATGGGAGAGGCGGAGTGGTCGGGCGGCACTGGTATGTCCGGCAGAGAAATGCGTTAGATTTGGTTTGAGTCGCAGAAATTATAGATACGACTGATCGAGTAGCGAAATTTGAGTAGAAATGGCGAGAAGATCTTCTATAAATACAATCGTTCTGGTACTTTTGACTACGCAGCCCTAGCAAGACAAGAGAGCGGTCAACTGGAAAATCCAGAACGATTTCAAGTTTTACTTTTTCTATTTATTTTTCGCATTTATTCGTTAGATATGAGAGGCTGATAAATTATTCTAATAATTTTTTGGTCCGTTATTTCCAGAAATAATGTAGCTTTGTAATCGGACGAAAATACCTTTTTACAACTCCCACTCAAACTTCACCTTTTACTTTTAAGAGGGTCTAGAACAAAAATCTGCAATATGAAAAAAATGTCCTTCCACCGAATGCCGTCAGCATAAAAGGAGTAGTCCAATAAAAAAATATCAAGTAGCAAAAAATATCAAGTAGCAGCCTTGATGTGTACCTTCTATAAGGAGACCTTCTAAATTCACCTAGGAGTACTGAAAAAGTCATGATCTCAAAAACAGTTTTTTGACGTTTTCGAACTTGAGGATTGGACGGGGAATCCGATCGGAAAATATTTAGGTGTCCAAATCGGCATTAGTATGGTACATTTTTGACAAAACACAAAAACTCAATCACGTTGATTGTTGTAGGCTTTGACAAAAGGTAATGCCGCGGGTTTAGATTTTTTGGCACGGGTTTTCCGCTTGATTCACCATGGGATAGGACGTTTTTCCCGGAAAATTTAGGAAAATCCTTTCTTTCAATCAGTTTGGCTCGAATTACTGAATTCGAATTTCTGAAAGCTTTTGCACAATTTTACCCCCAGAAAGTCAAAGTTGGTTGTGTTTTAGAAGTCAAAAACAGCTTTGCAGACTACTTCTTGAAAAAAAAATTATTTTTTGACCTTCTAAAAAAATTTTCAAATATAAAATTTTTGGGCGGGGTTTTGATAAATACAGAACGCAAAAAATTGGCAATTTACTACGACTCTCCAGGAATGAGAAAAATTCAAAAAACCGACTTCTCATGAAAAATGCAAGGAAAACCCTGGGAAGAATTTCAAAAAGTTATAGGGACTTCGGGTTTTTTCAGCATGAATTTTAGGTATTGACTAAAAACATGAACTTCGACGTTTTTTCGAGATTTCGATCAGCATGGTCAATTTGAGGGATGCTTCTGCGGCCAAAATCGCGTTTCACTGTTTTCTTGGTTTCTTGGTTTTGATGTAGGTATTGGTTTTAGGCAAAAACTTGGTGAAGAGGAAAATGTCGGGCTTAAATTTCTCATCAGATGCATTCCCTGTGAAACTTGCGACTACAAAACAGGCTTTTCGACTGTGGACATTTTGGGTACCATTTTGGGTACCATTTTGGGTACCAGCCATTTTGGGTACCAGCCATTTTGGGTAATAGCCAAAGTCAAAGTCAATACGGGGATAGGGTAAAACTGATCAAATTTTCGATCGCGTGATTCCGAGAAATGTCTCAAGTTATATACAAATTTCGACTCCTGTAATACGTATGATATGAATACTTCTGTTATTTGAACTTGTGATACACAGGAAAATATAGTACCCATGTCGCTACTCTATTTAGCAGCATTTTTTTGACGCTGGTGTTCAAAACAGTTCTCCAGCTGGTCATGCACTCGAACATGGGTAGATGGATCGAGCCTGAGGAGTTATTGACAATTATGATGCCAGACAAACAAATAATTAATAGTCGTCCTCTATGGTGTTACTTCCCGTCAAGCCCACCTGATTTATCGACCTAAAGATCCCTCTCAATCGCGATGAATATAGACAACATATTGTTTTCAATAACTCAGCTGAACGTATGAATCACAAATTATAATATTCATAAAGGATAGGCGTCAATAGGAGATTGTTGACACCCACCATTCGGGAACGGCGCACTATCATTGTCAAAGTCCATGTCAATCTCACACCGAGCAAGTACGATCACCTATCACGTGTGGCAGTGGCCCTCTATCGCCAGTTTTTGATTAGGTATTGGACTATAATGATAGGTACCGGATATTTCAGTTAATGGAGAAAATGCTGCTGGGAAATCCTGCGTTTTGCTGTGATTACTGACTGTATTATTTATTTATTATTTATATTTGAGAATACACTCCATTTAGACGCACCGATAAAATTTAGGGTTGGCTTCGACAAACTGACAGTCAAACGTGCTGCTCGTGTACGACTAGTATTGCGTGCCGCCGAATTCCTGCTTCGTCCGTCGCCTCCCTGGCCTATGTATAAGAATGAACTTGAAAACAAATGATATCCAAAAAATTACCACTTGTGTAATGGAAGGGATGAATTGACTTCCTTACACGTGACCCCGGTTGGTAGTCATTATTAATATCAGGGTTCATATATATGTATGAGGCTTTAGTTGAAATGCGGAGAATATGGCAGGGAACAGGGAAACCACTGATATGATGACCATCTCCATTGAACTTGACAGAGCCCGTGAAAGGCTGTGCCGAGAGGGTGGGTTTGTAATCGGGTCAGTCAGATAGCAGAATCAGTTTCAAACTTGGGTATGACAAAGATAATACACTCGTAAATCAGATATCTAGTTTCAGTTTATATTATTTCTAGAACGTTATCCGGACAATGGAAGGCATTTGAAATGTATTCGAAGCGGTAACGGAGAGCTCAGAAGCCTCGGGTGAGGGGCGAGGATATCATTAGCAGGTTGGTTTAATAAACGAAGTGTTCGTCGACGAATGTGAAGGTGATAAGAGAAGTGACGTATACGGCGATATCGTAACATAACTAAGTTTGAAACCCGTCTGCCTGAAAATGAGGGACGTCGCGCCGTTCTCATTAACGAGGGTGCCTCCTCAGTAAAATAAAGTAACGTTTGTATATATAATACATCACGAACGGCTTTCAAACGGATTCGAATGTTCTTTATGCAGAGCGTGGTCCAATAGTTTCAAATTAATTTTTCAACTAAGGAAATCTAGGTATTCGTTTCGGGATCATGAAGCGTGATAACACCGTTTTGAATGTAATGAATCAAATGATAGGTGTATTACCGTTTTTTAGCAGTCAACCTTATAGTAAGGAACATCGAGTGACGATGACGAATTCAATTCAGACCAGCGATGAGTCCAGGCTCGTCGGAATTGAATGATAGACCGAAGGAGACAAAAATGTAAAACGTATCGAAGAGTTCGCTCACTGAGTCACGTTTCGTCATATCAATTACTGACAATTAAATGCAATCCGTCATAATTGCGCTTTCATAAAAAAAGGCCCTTGTTAAACTTGCTTGAACGTTCCGTTCATTACGGACCTCTCGGAGTCTACAGCCGGACGCAAATTTCAATAGTTCACCTCAACTAGACAGAAGATAATTTCTCAACTTCATGCTCAAAAATGATCCATAGAGTATAGTAGTTTTACATAAATCAAAACATTGAAAACGAAGACTAGAAAGAAGACTAGCATGTCGTCGCTTACGAAGCAACAGGTGCTAACGCAACTTTTGGCCAAATTGAGATTCTCATGCCGTTAGATTCGTCTTTTCAAGCCCGATCGATTGATGAGGTCGATAAATTTTTTAAAAAAATTACTAGTACCGAAAAATCGATTGAAGGTGATTGCTACTAATACAGTCCTTCTGCAACATCCTGCTATCGCAATCAGTTCAGTGCCGTGACCCTATCAGCAAATTTCGATCAAATTCGATCAAACTCAACTTCGAGATCAAATTCAACTTCGAGATCAAATTCAACTTCGAGATCAAAATCAACTTCGAGATCAAATTCAACTTCGAGATCAAATTCAACTTCGAGATCAAACTCAACTTCGAGTTCAAACTCAACTTCGAGTTCAAACTCAACTTCGAGTTCAAAGTCAACTTCAAGAACAAAGTCAACTTCGAGTTCAAACTCTACTTCGAGATCAAAGCCAACTTCGAAATCAAAGTCAACTTCGAGTTTCAAAGTCAACTTCGAGATCAAAGTCAACTTCAAGTTCAAACTCAACTTCGAGATCAAATTCAACTTCGAGATCGAAATCAACTTCGAGTTCAAACTCAACTTTGACGTGAAAGTCAACTTCGAGATCGAATTCAACTTCGAGTTCAAACTCAACTTCGAGTTCAAAGTCAACTTCAAGAACAAAGTCAACTTCGAGTTCAAACTCTACTTCGAGATCAGAGCAAACTTCGAAATCAAAGTCAACTTCGAGTTTCAAAGTCAACTTTGAGATCAAAGTCAACTTCGAGATCAAACTCAACTTCGAGATCAAAATCAACTTCGAAATCAAAGTCAACTTCGAAATCAAACTCAACTTCGAGATCAAACTCAACTTCGAGATCAAACTTAACTTCGAGATCAAAATCAAGTTCGAGTTCGAACTCAACTTCGAGATCAAAGTCAACTTCGAGATCGAAATCAACTTCGAGATCAAACTCAACTTCGAGTTCAAACTCAACTTCGAGTTCAAACTCAAATTCAAGAACAAAGTCAACTTTGAGTTCAGACTCAACTTCGAGATCAAACTCAACTTCGAGATCAAACTCAACTTCGAGATCAAACTCAACTTCGAGATCAAATTCAACTTCGAGTTCAAAGACAACTTTCACGTCAAAGTCAACTTCGAGATCAAAGTCAACTTCGAGATCAAAGTCATCTTCGAGATCAAAGTCAACTTCGAGATCAAAGTCAACTTTCACGTCAAAGTCAACTTCGAGATCAAAATCAACTTCGAGATCAAACTCAACTTCGAGATCAAATTCAACTTCGAGATCAAATTCTACTTTGAGATCAAACTGAACTTCGAGATCAAAATCAACTTCGAGATCAAATTCAACTTCGAGATCAAATTCAACTTCGAGATCAAACTCAACTTCGAGTTCGAACTCAACTTCGAGTTCAAACTCAACTTCGAGTTCAAACTCAAATTCAAGAACGAAGTCAACTTTGAGTTCAGACTCAACTTCGAGATCAAAATCAACTTCGAGTTCAAACTCAACTTCGAGATCAAATTCAACTTCGAGATCGAAATCAACTTCGAGATCAAACTCAACTTCGAGATCAAAATCAACTTCGAGATCAAAGTCAACTTCGCGATCAAAGTCAACTTCGAGATCAAACTCAACTTTCAGATCAAATTCAACTTCGAGTTCAAACTCAACATTGACGTCAAAGTCAACTTCGAGTTCAAAGTCAACTTTCACGTCAAAGTCAACTTCGAGATCAAATTCAACTTCGAGATCAAAATCAACTTCGAGTTCAAAATCAACTTCGAGATCAAAGTCAACTTTTAGATCAAAGTGAACTTCGAGTTCAAACTCAACTTCGAGATCAAATTCAACTTCGAGATCAAACTCAACTTCGAGATCACAATCAACTTCGAGATCAAATTCAACTTCGAGATCAAAATCAACTTCGAGTTCAAACTCAACTTTGACGTCAAAGTCAACTTCGAGATCAAATTCAACTTCGAGATCAAACTGAACTTCGAGATCAAAATCAATTTCGAGATCAAATTCAACTTCGTGATCAAAGTCAACTTCGAGTTCAAACTCAACTTTGACGTCGAAGTCAACTTCGAGATCAAAATCAACTTCGAAATCAAAGTCAACTTCGAAATCAAACTCAACTTCGAGATCAAATTCAACTTCGAGTTCAAAGACAACTTTCACGTCAAAGTCAACTTCGAGATCAAAGTCAACTTCGAGATCAAAGTCAACTTCGAGATCAAAGTCAACTTTCACGTCAAAGTCAACTTCGAGATCAAAATCAACTTCGAGATCAAACTCAACTTCGAGATCAAATTCAACTTCGAGATCAAATTCAACTTCGAGATCAAATTCAACTTCGAGTTCAAAGACAACTTTCACGTCAAAGTCAACTTCGAGATCAAAGTCAACTTCGAGATCAAAGTCAACTTCGAGATCAAAGTCAACTTCGAGATCAAAGTCAACTTCGAGATCAAAGTCAACTTCGAGATCAGAGTCAACTTTCACGTCAAAGTCAACTTCGAGATCAATATCAACTTCGAGATCAAACTCAACTTCGAGATCAAATTCAACTTCGAGATCAAAATGAACTTCGAAATCAAAGTCAACTTCGAAATCAAACTCAACTTCGAGATCAAAGTCAACTTCGAGTTCAAACTGAACTTCGAGATCAAAATCAATTTCGAGATCAAATTCAACTTCGAGTTCAAAGACAACTTTCACGTCAAAGTCAACTTCGAGATCAAAGTCAACTTCGAGATCAAAGTCAACTTCGAGATCAAAGTCAACTTCGAGATCAAAGTCAACTTCGAGATCAAAGTCAACTTCGAGATCAGAGTCAACTTTCACGTCAAAGTCAACTTCGAGATCAATATCAACTTCGAGATCAAACTCAACTTCGAGATCAAATTCAACTTCGAGATCAAAATCAACTTCGAAATCAAAGTCAACTTCGAAATCAAACTCAACTTCGAGATCAAAGTCAACTTCGAGATCGAAATCAACTTCGAGTTCAAACTGAACTTCGAGTTCAAACTCAAATTCAAGAACAAAGTCAACTTTGAGTTCAGACTCAACTTCGAGATCAAACTCAACTTCGAGATCAAATTCAACTTCGAGATCAAATTCAACTTCGAGTTCAAAGACAACTTTCACGTCAAAGTCAACTTCGAGATCAAAGTCAACTTCGAGATCAAAGTCAACTTCGAGATCAAAGTCAACTTCGAGATCAAAGTCAACTTCGAGATCAAAGTCAACTTCGAGATCAGAGTCAACTTTCACGTCAAAGTCAACTTCGAGATCAATATCAACTTCGAGATCAAACTCAACTTCGAGATCAAATTCAACTTCGAGATCAAATTCTACTTTGAGATCAAACTGAACTTCGAGATCAAAATCAACTTCGAGATCAAATTCAACTTCGAGATCAAATTCAACTTCGAGATCAAACTCAACTTCGAGTTCAAACTCAACTTCGAGTTCAAACTCAAATTCAAGAACAAAGTCAACTTTGAGTTCAGACTCAACTTCGAGATCAAAATCAACTTCGAGTTCAAACTCAACTTCGAGATCAAATTCAACTTCGAGATCGAAATCAACTTCGAGATCAAACTCAACTTCGAGATCAAAATCAACTTCGAGATCAAAGTCAACTTCGAGATCAAAGTCAACTTCGCGATCAAAGTCAACTTCGAGATCAAACTCAACTTTTAGATCAAAGTCAACTTCGAGTTGAAACTCAACTTCGAGTTCAAACTCAACTTCGAGATCAAATTCAACTTCGAGATCAAATTCAACTTCGAGTTCAAACTCAACTTTGACGTCAAAGCCAACTTCGAAATCAAAGTCAACTTCGAGATCAAATTCAACTTCGAGATCAAATTCAACTTCGAGTTCAAACTCAACTTTGACGTCAAAGTCAACTTCGAGATCAAATTCAACTTCGAGATCAAACTCAACTTCGAGATCAAAGTCAACTTTTAGATCAAAGTCAACTTCGAGTTCAAACTCAACTTCGAGATCAAATTCAACTTCGAGATCAGAGTCAACTTTCACGTCAAAGTCAACTTCGAGATCAATATCAACTTCGAGATCAAACTCAACTTCGAGATCAAATTCAACTTCGAGATCAAAATGAACTTCGAAATCAAAGTCAACTTCGAAATCAAACTCAACTTCGAGATCAAAGTCAACTTCGAGATCGAAATCAACTTCGAGTTCAAACTGAACTTCGAGATCAAAATCAATTTCGAGATCAAATTCAACTTCGAGTTCAAAGACAACTTTCACGTCAAAGTCGACTTCGAGATCAAAGTCAACTTCGAGATCAAAGTCAACTTCGAGATCAAAGTCAACTTCGAGATCAAAGTCAACTTCGAGATCAAAGTCAACTTCGAGATCAAAGTCAACTTCGAGATCAGAGTCAACTTTCACGTCAAACTCAACTTCGAGATCAAAATCAACTTCGAGATCAATGTTAACTTCGAGATCAAAGTCAACTTCTATATCAAACTCAACTTCGAAATCAAAGTCAACTTCGAAATCAAACTCAACTTCAAGATCAATGTCAACTTCGAGATCGAAATCAACTTCGAGTTCAAACTCAACTTCGAGATCTAAGTCAACTTCGAGATCAAATTCAACTTCGAGATCAAACTCAACTTCGAGTTCAAACTCAACTTCGAGTTTAAACTCAAATTCAAGAACAAAGTCAACTTTGAGTTCAGACTCAACTTCGAGATCAAACTCAACTTCGAGATCAAATTCAACTTCGAGATCAAATTCAACTTCGAGTTCAAAGACAACTTTCACGTCAAAGTCAACTTCGAGATCAAAGTCAACTTCGAGATCAAAGTCAACTTCGAGATCAAAGTCAACTTCGAGATCAAAGTCAACTTCGAGATCAAAGTCAACTTCGAGATCAGAGTCAACTTTCACGTCAAAGTCAACTTCGAGATCAATATCAACTTCGAGATCAAACTCAACTTCGAGATCAAATTCAACTTCGAGATCAAATTCTACTTTGAGATCAAACTGAACTTCGAGATCAAAATCAACTTCGAGATCAAATTCAACTTCGAGATCAAATTCAACTTCGAGATCAAACTCAACTTCGAGTTCAAACTCAACTTCGAGTTCAAACTCAAATTCAAGAACAAAGTCAACTTTGAGTTAAGACTCAACTTCGAGATCAAAATCAACTTCGAGTTCAAACTCAACTTCGAGATCAAATTCAACTTCGAGATCGAAATCAACTTCGAGATCAAACTCAACTTCGAGATCAAAATCAACTTCGAGATCAAAGTCAACTTCGAGATCAAAGTCAACTTCGCGATCAAAGTCAACTTCGAGATCAAACTCAACTTTCAGATCGAAGTCAACTTCGAGTTGAAACTCAACTTCGAGTTCAAACTCAACTTCGAGATCAAATTCAACTTCGAGATCAAATTCAACTTCGAGTTCAAACTCAACTTTGACGTTAAAGCCAACTTCGAAATCAAAGTCAACTTCGAGATCAAATTCAACTTCGAGATCAAATTCAACTTCGAGTTCAAACTCAACTTTGACGTCAAAGTCAACTTCGAGATCAAATTCAACTTCGAGATCAAACTCAACTTCGAGATCAAAGTCAACTTTTAGATCAAAGTCAACTTCGAGTTCAAACTCAACTTCGAGATCAAATTCAACTTCGAGATCAAACTGAACTTCGAGATCAAAATCAATTTCGAGATCAAATTCAACTTCGTGATCAAAGTCAACTTCAAGTTCATACTCAACTTCGAGTTCAAACTCTACTTCGAGATCAAAGCCAACTTCGAGTTTCAAAGTCAACTTCGAGATCAAACTCAACTTCGAGTTCAATCTCAACTTCAAGCACAAGGTCAACTTCAAGTTCATACTCAACTTCGAGATAAAACGCACCAGTTTTTCTATTATACATACTTTTCAATTTTTTTCAACCAAAAAGTGATTGAGCGAGAGGAAATTAACAGTTACTGTATAAATACGTTCAATTAATCCAAGATTGGAAATTTTGGGAAATACACAGTTTTTTGTCTCTTCTGAAAAATTGGGAAAACTGCGATAGCACCTGATGGTTCTTAAATGTATTGACGCTAGGAAGCTTTGCAATGATTTCCTCCACAATTTTGTTCCTATTTTTGTCATGTGATAAAAAATTTGGTTCTTTACAGAATATTTACTCTTTCCCTCATATTACTCTTTACAAGTTTTTGACCTAGTTTGGACCTGGTCCGGGTGAGACATAGGAAAATTGTGGAATCACGATTCTTCCTTATCCCAATTCATACAACTTTTCAACCAAAAATCCTTGGGTGGAGCCTACCTCGCGCGAATTAGTCAGCAATGCTCGTTCGAACATTATGATGTGATGACCGCGAATTCCACATGGAGGCAATGCTTCAAGTTAATGAATACCTTAGAAAACATTGTTTCAGGATTGGGTAGTCCCCTCCGTTCTGGCCTCCTGCTTGGCGGTACGATTAATAATTATGATTTACTGTTACACTTAAGCCCGGACTCCCAGGACCTCCAGTGCCATGGGGCTTCACACACGTTGGCGACGCCTCATTGAAGAAGGGTCTGCCAACGCTAACATTATATCAACCATCATCATATTGACAATTGCAAGCTTTTTCCTCTTATTGTCGTCGTCATCGCCCACTAATGCAGTATGGTATTATCTTCCACCGCTCTGAGGGCGACGTTGTCTCCCGAAAACCGTTTTCATTTCTCAACCCCCCATCGAACGCGAGTTCCATTTTCTTATAACTTCCGAATGAGCGGTGTTAATATACGGGCAACCCGAACCTCCGAACGTTCCCTAATGTGTCGAGGATGAGGGAGTGGACAAGTGAGGGGGAAGAGATTCCTCCTCAAACTTACCAATTACCAAGTGCGAGGCCCAATAAACTGCTGATATACGAGCAGAGATGCTTCTCGCACATCTTCAGCCGTTCCGTTCCTTCCTCCGATAACTTCTAAACATAACGCAACCACTTACCGCAGCAGTCCTGCTCACCCTTCCTCTGCTCTTCCTCGTGCCGAAATATATCGTATTAAGCTCATGTAGGTATCACAGATGGAGGGGAGAGGAAAAAATGGGCATCGCCTTACTGTGTCCCCATATTGCCCACACACAATGGTATTTATGGTCCCTTTCCTAATCCCATAATAACTGACTCCAATGATACCATATGGCCTGCTCCTTTCAGTGGTTTCAGCAGGGAAAAAGGCTTTCCCCAATTAATCGTCGGCGATCTGTCCCATAATCCAGCAGTTCCAGGATCGATGAAAAAAGTCGATTCCACCGGGCTCTTAAAAACGAACAAAAATTCTGTTTCTATGAAAAGTTTTAGCAAAACAATAAGACCTACTCCAAAAATACGAATGAATAACATGAAAATAAAAACAAAAATTAATAAAAGATTTAACTTAACATTAACTTAAGACATTAACTTTAGGCTATAAGCTACTGATGAAGGGCACCGATTTGAAAATGAGATGTTCAAGCGAGGAGTTTCTACGATAGGTAGGTATAAATTCCATACCTACCATCTCAGAAATTGGCGTCAAAATGCATATCCTTTTTTCCATTTGTATTTTTATTTTTCAGTTTCTCATGCGTATTTTTGGAGTCCGTTACATGTTTTTGTCAGAATGTTTCTATTTCTTACTTTTTGGTTACGTTAAAACATGCAAAAATAACTATCAGACGCAAAGTTAAAAACAACGTATTTTTTTCGAAAAGTTTTCTTTGCACCTTACAACTCAACTTGAGTACTTACATACTAAGAACCAATCCTTCATATTTTGACTGGTTTTGTGGAGCTAGGCTGGATAATAAGCCTACTTCTTAGTCATTGCGCACAAGAAATCTTGTAAACATTTTGCAAAAAAATTTTCGCTGTGCCATGAACGATTGTGTGTATGTTTGAGACTCCATGGTGATTGGTGGCCCTCAGCTAACGAATTTCGTAACGTGAAGCCATTAGATTATGCGTTCCATGATCCTTTCTCAATCAGCATTGTTGATTTTCTTGGTGGCAAACAAATTTTCGGCAGTCGCTCCCTTCAATTACTAGGCGCAGGCGTAAAATTTATGCTGCTCAATGTGAGCAGAACTTGAAAGATAAGAAGCCGAATAGCTTGCTCTGTACGTTGCCTTTTTAGCTTAGGCCGCGGCTGTTGGTGCGGATCATGGGCTTTTCTGAGGCCCCACACTCGGCGATGAGCAGAAGAGCGGAACGAACGGAACATGTCCCAGGCTATCGGGTTCGAATCAGGATTAAAACACAAAGGGGAGAGCACCGTTGCGCTCATTTCCTTAAGTTATCAATCTCGATGAGAATGAGAGCCCCCTCCAGATAGGCGGACCGTCACTCAGCTCTCTCTGTGGCCTGTTGCCCGATTATCCATCTAGTTACCATAGTCCGACAACGATGGCAGCAATAATTGCAGGCTAGAAAGACCGCTTCCCATTGGCCGTACGCAGGTGTTGCCACGAGGTCCAAAACAAGATCAGCTACGATACACTTAATCGACGCATCTTATTTTTTGACTTCAAGGCTTACGAGTCGCTAGAATAGTCGTACGTTTTTACAATGATGATGAAATAGGTATAAAAAGAAAAAACACTGAACGATTAAACAAGACAGTGATACCCGTTGACGAGGTCTCACAGGGACAATCCCTTTTTACCTCAGATGGGCTCCCTTCTTGGAAGGGCTAGACTCGGACCTCTCACCTCCTCCCTGCACCCCTTTACTTCAAAATCTTGAAAAAAACGCCAAATTTCATGTTTTTCAGTCAAAATCTGAAGATTCGCCCCCAAAACCCCAGAAGTCTAATCCATCTTTTTTTTGAAATTTCTACTAGGTTTCATACCTTGGATTTTCCAGCTAGAATCGGTTTTTGAATTTTTCTCAGTCCTGGAGAGTCGTAGAAAATTGCCAATTTTTTGTGTTGTGCCTGCCCAAAACCTGCTCAAAAATATTGGTACATTATTTCTAAAAACAAAGTACCTATGTAATTTTTTTTGGAATTCAAAAATGTTTCTTTAAATTGTCAAAAAAAAACTTTTTTATGTCAAAAATTAGTCGTTATAGCAGTTTTCGACCACCAAAGTGCAACCAATTTTGACCTAGCCAGACTTACGACTTTTTCCAAATATATGGGCGAAATATTGCAAAAAATTATTTTCCAAAAAGTTATTCTCCAAACAAGTAGCTTACTTCATTTCATGCTTTTCAGCAGTGATATTCAAACCAAATTGTACTCTTCTCCTTATTTACGTTTGGTTAGAAAATACATTTGGTTTAATTATGTCAGAGTCGCAGAATGGCTGCTGTTCGCGATTACGAGTTTGAGTTCATGGGTATTTTGTGTGAGTTTTAACAATGTCAAGGTACTCATCCCATTATTCCTTGATCCTGTAATGTATTCAACGTAACGAAAATGAACACTTGTGAATGAACCCAAGCCGCTTAAATAATTAACCCCAGTTTAAAAATTGGCAGCGTTTTTCTCACTCATTATGTCTATGTAAAAGATAAAGCCAGTATTTTTCGTGCACTTTTGGAAATTTCTCCAAGCACTATCGTAAGATTTGAAGTGATCTACAAATCCAGTCAGTTCCATATCCGGATTACGTCTATCGACATGGAGGCAGACAGGACATCGGAGATGACAATTCCACAAAGTCACTGTTCCCAAGTCGAGTCATCCCTTTTGATGGGGCACTTCATGATTCTTGTAATCTTCTGACAGTCCAGCGACGAGACGTTTTTTGGCCTAATCGTTTCACCCCATCTATTTATGCTCCATCACTTTTTTTACGCTTTGCGTCGTATGCCCGCCCACACTTTGCACATGTTCATGCGTGAAGTCGTAAACAGAAATCAGTACTTCTCCAAAAACGGTCGGTATTTTCAGAAAAACGTTTTCTGCAGAAAATTTCCAATTCCAAGTTATTTTCTGTGCGATGCATCGCATGATCATGATCAATGAAAATTCATCTTAGGTGAAGTTTAGTGCTAGCATCCCTGGATAAATATAGATTCAAATAAGTTGAAAACCCAGCCCATATTCTCATAGCCATAATGTACCAAAAATTTGCTCTCTCGAGAGTTTTCGACCAGATTTTGGGCATACGAACTGGGTCGTTTGTCGATTTGCATTGAAGTAGAACTGAGTTGACTGATCAACTGAGTTGAATTGAGTTGACTGATCGAGGCGTGAAGTTCAAAATCGGCTCAATCCGAATTTGAAAATTTTCCAGGAAACACAAAAACGTTTTCTTGTGAAGCAAAACCACTGTTTCGGAAACGTTTTTCTGCGGATTGAGCCGGATTTGGCCCATAAGGCGTTGCAGGGTGATAGAACGGGTCATGAACTTGGAAAAAAGTTAATTTCGGAAAAACATGGATTGAGCTGGTTTCGAAACAACACGCCTTAATTAACAAAAGAAAAAGCTAATTAGTAATTAGGTACTGTGAATTGATCATTTTCACGCCATGGAATTTATTTCGATATTCTTGTCCGTGTCAGGCCGATGAATCATTTGCTGTGAGCAACGCCTGAAAGTCTGAAGCCCAAGCTGCATAATTTGATAGAGTTCATTATTCTCGAGTATCAATCGATTCAACACGGAAAGTCATGGCATTTCTGAGTAACGCATTTGCATAAATCGATATCTCTCTACATATATGGATTGAACTGTCTCTCGGTGGTCTGTCCTTCGGAGGGTAGCCAGCCGATGGTGGGCGTGTGCTGGTTCCCGATGAAGCAGATAAATTTTCGGGAAACGGAGCGTGATGGAGTGGAACGGAATAGAAACCGAGTCAGGCGAGAAAGAAAAATGAACTTAGTGTTTCAGACAGGAGCGATGAACGATGAACTCCTCGACCATATTATAGTTCGCCAAGATTTTAAGTTGCCCGTCGAAACGAGCAATCATTATCGATAAGTTCAAATAGTCGAATGTGACTCACAATGTCAACACCTGATTTTTTCAAGAAAAAATGCCAATTGTGTCCAGTCATCTGGTCTCCAAAAACTCCGAACTGTCAACAACCCTGTGCTAACTTCAGAAGGGACAAAATCCGTGATTTTTTCGGACTTTATTTGGTTTTCTGCTATGAATTATAAACGAAGCCTTTTAGCGGCAATGGTGACGGTGTAATATAATGGCACCGAAGGCCCAGAAAATGAACAGCTGACTCGTACTTATGGTTGACGACCCCAATACTACACTACTCTGAGGGTCAATCCATTACCAATTTTTGCTGTTGGATGCTGATTTCCACCTCGTGATCCGCAGGATTCAGAACGGCGGTGTAATCGATGTACCATTTCCGATGCCATCGATGTGAACCGAAGGGACCATTTTTACTTCCATATTTACAGAGTAAATGGAAGTATTGTGATCGTCCTAAAATCGAGAATCGGAACGGAGCTTCAGAAAAAACTTTTTCTTATACACATTTACTCAGAATCACTTCCTGAACAAGTGTCTGTGTGTCCGTCTGTCCGTGTGTCCGTCTGTCCGTCTGTCCGTCTGTGGTCATTTACAAAAATGGGCATAACTCTCTCATTTCTCAACCTTTTTTCAAATTTCTTGAACTGAAATGTTTGGCTCGGCAAGACCTAACACCCTGTTCAATCGGAATTTGGATAACGCACAGTACCTTCGATATATTTGCATTTTTAGTGTTTTCTATTTTATTTTTTTCCGACCGCAAAAATGAACCGATTTGAGCGTTCTTGGTCTTAAAATCTTTGTTTTACCTTGCAGAATATGTGGATATTTTTCACATTCCGAAAATGTGGCGTTTAGCATTGAATGTGGCGATTTTGGGCGAATTTTAAAAATTTAATATTGAATTTTTTGATATTTTTGACCTAAACACTTTCAAAAGCAGTCAAAATATGATCAAATTGTGTCACAATTTTACGTTTCAAAATATGGAAGTATTGTGTGTTATCTACGCACCACTGGTTATCCAATCTCACCGTTGCAGACTGATCTGGGAGTCGACTTTTTATGGTGCGTCAGCTTGAAAGATGTATCTTAGATATTTATAATTATGGGAAATAATGGCTTTAATGAGTATAAATCCGATGAATCCTTCCGAGTAGAATTCGCTTCGCTTCCAATGAATAAGCTGATGTGAGGCGTTTGCCCATGTTACATGCTGGGTAGCTGGATACACGCGATATTATCAGAGCATGTTTCCTATCCGGCATGAAGCAGACACGGGATGTAACAAATCTCACCTCTTTTAAAGGCGACTATATTGTTTTAACCATCAGTGAACAGCGATTAAAACTTGCTTTTTGTATTGGAATTACAAATGAGACGGGTTTTTCTTCCACACTATCTCTAAGAGCATCACATACAGCCAAAAGTTGCCTTCATAAATTAGTTCCGGGAGCATTAATCATCGATGGTGACTAGTCGAAGCATGAGAAAATCGTATGTAAAGGGTTACGAAAATGATAATTAGACGGTCGCGAGATAAGCATCAATTCCAAACTACTATTGTCGGGAGCGCTCAACCGGAAAGCTTGCGGTAAAATTAGCCATCGCCACCACAACATACACCACTATTTCAAATGAACATTTTCACCCGTACCTATATAAGAATTTTGGAGGATGCATAATTCTTCAGCTTGAGCGAATCCTTCCGCCGAAATTATTTCATAATACAGTACTTCGAGCGGTAATAATTGTCGGGTTCGTCCTTTTCAACTGTGGGGCAAGGTGTTATAGACCCAGGCCCATAGTACGTCATACACAATTTCTGTAGATAATTATAATAGTTTATGTGGTCGCCTATCCTAGGGGCATGTTGGAGAGAGATAACGTCTTCTCGTGGATTTCACTTTTCCAAGGTATAATGACGTATAATTGCTTTCTATAGAAGTAAGGAGTAGATCGAGATAACGAATTAGCCAAACGGAAGGCTTCACATGGGAGATAGTTCGATATTAAACAAACGGCACTGTAATATTGGTACCTGTACTATTATAGTACTACTACTACTACTACTACTACTAGTACCATTATAATAATCATACATTTTTCGAAGCCTCTATTTTTCAGTAACCCAAGATAGAGGATTGAAACCGCGAACAGACGCAGCTCACGAAACAATTAAACTGCAAATTGCCACGCACATCATGAAGTTCCGAAATAGTCATCTGGTGGTTTTGGCTTACAAAAAACTTTCAGCGAATTCAGTTGATTGTTTCTACCCATTCAGGGATGCAAGAGCCAAAAATGACGACCAATTACTTGGGCCCGACGTTTTAGCGGCTTACAAATTGAGCTATGCAAACTTAATTTTTCACCCAACTTACATGAATAGGCTCAAAGACAGGTAAAATTTCCCAGAATGGCAAAAATTGTACCATAAAACTTGCATTTTCTCTATGTTGATAGCCGTTTACATACATGATATTATAATTGATTTTCACCTCTTGGAATGCAAAGGGTAATTGTAATAATATTAATAATAATTATAATGATATAGTTATATTACAAGTAAATACTTGATTTCAAATTTATTTATCGATTTATTTTTTTATCGATTTAGCAAATTTACAATCGAATTATTATATTTATGATATACCTAATATAGGCAAAGAAGTAATATTATTAGTTATTATTATAATTTTTAATTGTAAATAATTAAGCACAGCGTAATTAAAAAATTATAGTTAGTTGTTGCTAATTTTTTCTTTCAACTCTGCTCCAAAGTAAACAGGAAAATGACTATACCGTTAGAAAGTTGAGTTTTAGCGCGTGTTTTTCCGAAGAGTGCGTTTGGATCAACAATGAATAAGTTTGGTAAAAACCCTATTGGAAACAAACGGCGTTTTGCCTGTTTTCTCTATAACCTCATTTTGGTTTATTTATTCAACAATAAAACATTATAATCGCACAAGAAAAAATTTTCTAACCCACCCTGAGATTTTGATGGTTTACGTTTCGAAGGTTGTAAAACCCGAATCTGCCATAAAAAAATATCCCCGACTATTTTCGCCGGAAGAGAGATTTGTTGGAAGTGACCGGTGAAACATTTTAGTTCATTTTTGACAAAAAAGTGTAGACACCCCATAGATCTTTTATCAGATCAGCAGCCCCGACGTCGGGGACCTAGAAAGTTTCCAAGCTTTTACAAATAGAAGTTCACGTCGAATCGTGTTCTGTCGTTCTATATTCGTCGGAAGTATAGCGCGTGTGGTCTGAGAAGAAGTGACGCCGGCTGACAGCAGGAGTGACAAGTTGGGCCCACAACGTGAACTTGAACTGATTGGCACCTATGAAACCGTCGGATGTTTTGTTTGGCTTTGGAGGTTTGACCTTCCCGTTCGCGGAGAGAGCTCTCGAAAATCCGTCTCACTCGTTCCTAAGCAACTGCCAAGTTCGTCCGTCTTCTTCTTGCGTTTATCGTAGCACGTTTAGCGCAGACGGGCTCTCGAGGGCAACTTACGCGCGCGCATCTCCGGGACTCTCCGCGCCATTCACCATCTGCTCGTCAATTGAGGTCCAATTTTTGTCTCATTGTTCCCCTCCAACGCGGCTGGCGATGTTTGAGTTTTGTGTTGCGTCTCGCTGCCAGTCAGTCGGGAAAGATTTCTGATGACTCACGGTGACTGGGGCGAATAGAGTTCGTTTTGGCTCCCACCGCAGGACTTTCAATGGAAATCTTCCACTATCGCTTCCACAGTCGCTCCTCGCATCGCCTCGTCATTGAATCCTCCTGAGGCGAATAACCTGTTGGTATGAGGAGTGAAGGGAACGGTTGAACTTTTCAGCTGCTGGATTTTCACCACCGGAGAGGAATCGATGCAAGACGGCTTGAATGGCTTGGGAAAAGGACATGATGGCGGCTCAGATCGTCAAGTCGTCAGTAGCAGCAACAACTACCGGACCGCCTTGCCTCTTCTCCCTTATTACAGTCCATTTGTACATGATTAGCTTAGCTGCTGGGCTCTGTCCCTACGAGATCTCTACTCTACAGATATAGGACTACACATGCGCACACACCGACGCGCACACGGACTCGCCTTCTTCGCTATAGCTTGACGTGCCTCCCTATTCATTATGTCCACACCTTTCTACTCAGGATCTCATCATCGTCTGTTCCATTCAGGAGCGAAAAAACGACCTTCAAAGGACTCCAAATGCCATTTACGACTTATTGAAGCCTTCATCGCTATTCTTCAATGAAAATCCGGAATGAATGAGTCTCCATTTGTAGTTTCTTAGCCCAGTTTTTGTGCCTTGGGACGGCGCGGCCGCAGCCGAAATTTTCCATAGGCATCTCACTGAATGTCTACTCGATTGATGATGAAAACCGGCGGTGCGTACATAACACATAATACTTCCATATTCTGATACGTGAAATATTGACGCCATTTTATTGTATTTTGACTACGTTTGAGGGGTATTTAGAACCAAAATACGAAAAAATATTTTTGGAAATAATGTACCAAAAACTCACTATGAGAATTTGAAACTCGCCTAAAGTCAAAATAAGTCAAGTTATCGGAATAAAATATCCACGTACCTATTCTGCCAGGGAAAACAAAGATTTTTAAGGCCAAGATCGCTCAAATCAGTTCATTTTTGTGACCAGGAAAGAATAAAGTAGAAAATTTCTAAAAAAGAAAAATTTGGTTATTTAATAAAAGCGCTAATATATCGGAAGTAATTCGAATTCCGATTAAACCGGGTGGTAGGTTTTGTAAATGAAAGCAGACGGACACACAGACACTTGTTCAGGAAGTGATCTGAGTAAGAGTGCATAAGTAAACGTTTTACCTCCGCATCCTCCGATCCGATTGTTGATTATAGGACGGTTAAAACACTTCCATTTACTTCGTAAATATGGAGGTAAAAACAGGACTGCCAAACCCTTCAGGGGCGTTCGTTGACTGGATGGCTAGGTACGATTTTGAGACTTAGGCCTTGGGAATTTCTTAGGTCAGAAAACATGAAAACATCCGAGTAGCCCGAGGGTAAAATTATTCCCGAATAAAATCACTATCAGTCAACATTAAAATCAAAACAAATTGCTATTAGAAGGTGATGGGAAAAATGTTCGTCCTTGTACGGTCGGTAAAGGATCCGAAGAAAGGATTCGCGTGATTTACGGTCCTGGCGACAAGTCTAAGCAAGGATTCACTTCGGTCCCCCCATCGCCCGACGCGATCGCCAACTGACTAATAACCGATGCGCTCTCGGCGATGCACCCACGGCCGGCGAAATGGCGACGACACCGCGCGGCAGATTGGAGGCCGTTTGTATCGCCTTTCGGCTGGCTTCGATAAATCGCCCCCGACAATCGCACACGTACGTATTTAATATACATGGAAACAAATAAATTAAAGCATGTATCCCCGGGAATAGCCGGTGTGATATCGACTTGTTTTTATTGCATTCCTCGATATGACCTCCTCACTCAGTACGGGTCGGCGGGGGATTCCAGGGGTTCACCGGGAATCGATGCGCGGCCTCCTCTACTTTATCAACGGGCGGGGAGCCATTTGTCAGTTTAATGAGTGAATTCCCGTTTATGGAAGGCGAGCCGGTATTTTGTTTCGGGTCCGAGCGCCAGCGTGTAAGGATTGGAGGAGGAGGCGCCGTACCCCCGTATAGATCATTGGGAGGAGATGGTATACCACCGGTATGTACCTATACCATATGAGATACCAGTATGAGATGGTATACCATATAACATCGAGATAGGTATACAATAAAGATGTATGCATCGGCCAGTAAGTCGACGAGGATACGCACAACAATTGCAGTTATAGTTACTACCGATCGATACGGCCAATTCCTGAGATTTGGACTGGGCAAAAACAGAGTAAGAGCACCAGTTATTGGCAATAGGGTGTCTCTCGCTGTAATGTACTCAAATTAAGACTCCAATGTTTTACCCTTTCCAGAACGATTCAGGCATAATGATTCAGGAATAACGATTTAGGAATAATGATCAAGTTTTTACCACGATCTCCGGGGTTATGGATATATTTGCATATACACATGCAGGAAAGTTGAGATCAAGGATTCACTGATGCTTTTACCCTCCTAACTCGATCAAAGCAAATCAGGGATCGGGTGCTCCAAAATCATTTTTGCGAAAAAAACCGACTCAAAAAAGAAGTTTGAAAAACTATAAAAAAGCTGCCAAGTATATCAGTGGCATGTGCACATTAGTTTTCTGTGTATCCGAAGAACTCTGCCAATTCTGCATTTTTCGGTTGCAAAGACAAACCTCATGATATATTTACACCTTAAGGCACAAAGGGTATAATATGTCCATAATAAGGACATAGTTATGTCCAAAAATGGCATGATGAGAAAAATGCAAAATAAGTTTTTGATCAATTTACAAAAATAAAGATTTCTCCCATAGTTTTCAATTCCATAAAAAAATTCGCTAAATAAAAAATGTTTGTCTGGCCAAGATCTACAACCTCGTTTAACCAGAACTTTGGTAGCAATTAACGCTTCCAAGATAAATGCTCTTTAAATATTTTTCGTTTTTCTATTGTATCGTTTCCTGGCCCCAAAAATAGATAAAAGGATCATGATTCTTGAAGCGATCGATAAGTCCTGACGAGTAGATTCTTTCGGTACAAAAATCTCAAAATTGATGTTTGGGACATATGCCCTTAGCGCTTTAAGGTATCGATATACTCCTGAAACTCGGGATTTTGTTGTTATTATTCTAGAATTTCAGTAGAAATTTGTAGTTTAGTTTGGGATTTAGAAAAACGTTTTTTCAACCTGGCAAAAAAGCCGCATCTTCCTTTTTGCTAAATAAATACCTACCTACCTATCTTTTCAACACAGCGTATCGTTTAATTTTGTCAAATTCACCATTCAATCTATTGTCCCCCATAATTTGAAGCAAGTGCAAAATTTGTAGAGTTCATCAGATACGCAGATAAATAATCTAACACATGTCACTGATCTACTTAGCAGCGTTTTTACATTTAACCCTGGGAGCCTGTTAATTTTGGACTGCGGCCGTCCGGCGAATCCTCAGGCGGAGGAAATCGTAGCATTCATGCGAAACTAACCCTCTTGTCTATCGGGAATCGCCAGGACGTGCTCTTGCAACCCTTGACGCTTTCCTTCCTGAGATGGCAGACCCTCGGTACGGTGTAGGACGAGTGCGAAAAGTGGGCACGGCGAAGGAGTAGTTGAACATTCGCCAATTTCCCCAAGCCGCTAGCGAAGCGAGCGGAGCTGATGGTGAGTGATAGAGCGAGTTAATTCGGTATGTATGCTGAGCGTTAAGGGAGGAAAGGGGTCCCATACCTCAGGACGAGCCAACCTCCTTTGCTTAATACCCGAACACATTTCTACCTGGGACAAATGTACACATATTTCCCGTTGCAAGGGATTCAGTATTACGTATAATTTAACTACAATCCGGGGTGACGGTGAAGTGGTGCCTCCCCCGGCCCCAGATTACACCCCATCCGTCCCCGGGACCCGCCCCTTGTTTAACAATACTCTCACGTTACGCAATATCACTCGGCTGCACTGATCTGTATACCCCGCTCTCTCTCGTTCATTTATTCCATTTATTATGTCGTACATCATCAGACCAATGTACCTTCCTATACCGGTGGAAAAGGCCGTATTAAAACATTATTTACAATAACAAGGCCTTCCCTTGAATCAACGCTGCGACGGCTACGCCACTCGACCGAACAACCGTCAAGGTGAATAATGCCATTACAGAAAGTATATATTGCAATGTAAACTGCAAATGGCGTCCAATTATCATCATTGCCATGAGCGTTGTGGGTCTTGGTAGCTGGATATTATGTATAATTGCATGCTGACTATATCCGATGGAGCGTATTAAATTACTGTCAATATTATATTGTGTCTCTATGAAGCTCGTACGACTTTGTCGACGGTAAAAGATTTAAGACCTTGCATCGAACTTGACATAGTCAGGAGTTTCATCTGCCGGTTTGTCCCCCAGTATTATTCATATTGATTTCATATTATGAAACTAAACCGACTTTGTAGGGTAAAGGCACAAATGACTGACTCTTTGAGGACTTTCTTTGGGGTTTTCAACCATTTCTCCAGTATTTATCGACCAATCCTCACAATTTAAATTTTTTCCATTAGGCCAATAGGACATTGGATTTTTCCATTTCACCCCTTAAAATTATCAATATACCGAACAAAATAATTTTTTCGTTCAAAATATACGTTTGATTAAAAGTATAGTTTGATTAATATCAGAGATCGCCACAAAGTCACAATAAATACGACAAAAACCCAAATCATTTCTCGAATTTTATCATTTTTTAGGAAAAACTTGAAGTTTTCAACCGTATTCATCGTTTCCGACTAACCTTACAACTTAAATCATGACTGTTAGTTATTTGTGCATTATAATTAACAAGGTATAACTAAATGAGTCCTTGAGAGTATTGATTTTTAGCAAAATAAAAATTGGAAAAAGTTGGAAATTCGGCCTTGGTTCTTAGATACGGTTGATTGATCTACTCACGACCACTAGCCTATAATAGACTTACACCAACAAGGTGACTCACTCACACTAGACCAGCAACATGATTTCCAAACAAGGTTCAACAATGGTTCTGAGGCATTCTTGAGGCATTTTTACTTCCATATTTACAGAGTAAATGGAAGTATTGGAATCGTCCTAAACCTATCCGTCTGTCCGTCTATGGTCATTTACAAAAATGACCATAGCTCCCTCAATTCTTAACCTTTTTTCAAATTTCTTAAACTGTAATGTGTGTCTCGGCAAGACCTAACACCTCGTTAAATCGGAATTTGAATAGCTCACAGTACTTCCGATATATTTGCATTTTTAGTGTTTTCTATTTCATTTTTTTCCGGCCACAAAAATGAACCGATTTGAGCGTTCTTGGTCTTAAAATCTCTGTTTTACCTTACAGAACATGAGGACAATTTTCATGTTCCGATAACTTGGCGTATTTCTGTTTAACGCGAGTTTTAAATTTTTGATGGACAGTTTTTCTAATATTTTCGGCCTAAACACCCTTAAAACCAGTCAAAATATGATCAAATTGTGTCACAATTTTACGTTTCAAAATATGGAAGTATTGTGTGTTATCTGCGCACCACTGGTTAATTTCATTGTTCAGGGAATTTAATAATAATTATTATTCTCTGTCAATTATGTAGGAAAATAACAATAGATTTAACGGTGAATTTAACTAAATTAAACTATACGCTGTGTTAAAAATCGTTGTCTAAATCCCTATCAAAAATTCTAATTTAAACTGAAATTTTAGAATAATAACAACTAAATTCTGTGTTTCAGGAGTATATATCGTCGTCATACAGGAGTAAGAAACTATATAAATTTTTTCGATGTTCGGAAAAGTTTTTTTCGGTCGGAAAAAGCGAAGGGGCCCAAGTATACCCTATATAATATAGGGAATATACCCTATTTATGCCAAATTGGACTTCCACCTTTTCCAATCGAAAAACACTTTTTCAAAAATCAAAAAAATTGACGTAGTGCCTTTCTCCTGTAAGCCGACGATATCATAATGTTTGTCTTTGCAATCGAAAAATGAACCCCTGTGCAGAATTTGCAGAGTTCTTCGGATAAACAGAAAAATGATGCGCATATGCCACTGATTTTGATGTCGAGTCGTACGAAGCAACAGTTGGCCGAGGTGAGAAAGGCCGACAGGTGTTGCTCAGGAGAATTATTTTCCTAAGGTATGGGACATGTTTTAATTATACTTACTTACACTCGAGAATACTCGAACT
Organism: Nesidiocoris tenuis; assembly: GCA_036186465.1. Classification (NCBI taxonomy): domain Eukaryota; kingdom Metazoa; phylum Arthropoda; class Insecta; order Hemiptera; family Miridae; genus Nesidiocoris; species Nesidiocoris tenuis. Next base: position 23,186,884 of record AP028910.1, on the reverse strand, counting down.
TAAACAGGGTGCGGATGAGCTTAACGAGGAATTGGGCTTCGTGCTGCCGGTGGCGGGTGCGCACTACAAGGTGCGAACAATCGCTATTTGGGCGCGAAGGACCTCCGGACGAGGATTATCCTGGGACGGGTGGCAGTCGACGTCGGTAGTAACGCCTTGTCGTAATGAGACGACGTCAACCAAGGTAAGCCCTTTAATAAATTAGAAGGAACGAGGAGGAGACTCAGATGGGCTGTGTCCATAGCAGCCTTCTAAGACAATGTCTCTCATTGCATATATCAGACGCCCTTAAGACCCCGTTATTAATGGTTCCGTGGGCCCCTAAGACATCTCCTTGAGATATAGACCTTGGTCACCACCTCACACTTGCCCATTAATCCGCGTCCAACTAAAATATAGCATTAATATCCATACTGTGTACACATCGCTTAATCCTAACTACCGGGCAAAGTGTTTGCCAGAAATTGATAATGGGCGTACCATTAGATGAGGGTGGTGTATCCATCAGTGCTACCCCTAGATTAGTCAGTGCGGCTCTTAAGACTGGCCTACCAACACCTACTCAGCAGATGTGACTAAACATCAATACAACTTCCTTCGTCTCAACTTGCTTCCTTCCGCAAGGCCGACGAAATTTTCTGAGAAATGATCCCTCCTTAGCAGCCAGTCTCAAGGAGGAACCCTCCCCCACCCCACCCCACCCCCTCCCATCCTCCTTCTCATCCACCCCCTTCCCATCCTCATGAAAAGTGGCATTCGCTACTTTCAACATTCGTCTTTGCCCGTTCCTCGGCCTCTCGTCAGCCAATCTGACGTAAAACATGTTGGCCATGTGTACCTGCCTGCTTATGTTGTCTCTTCCAGCCGAAGAGAGAGACTAATGGTGAAACACCACTACACAATACTTCCATGTTTTGATACGTAAATTTTCTGACAGAATCCGATCATATTCTGACTACTTCGGAAGTTAAACAGATAGAAAAATTTAAAATATCCCTATGCGAATTTTGAAACGTTCCGAAAGTCAAAATACGTCAGGTTTTCGGAACATAAAGAATATCAGAGTATTCTGCGAGGTAAAACAAAGATTTTAAGACCAAGGACGCTCGAATCGGTTCATTTTTGTAGCCGGAAAAAACAAAAATGAAAACACTAAAAATGCAAATATATTGGAAGTACCATGAAGAACGCTACGGGGCTTGACCACGTAAATACCGTCTCTAAGTATGTTTTCAAAGTTGTTGTTTCTTGATTGCTAGATGTTATTTGTTTTGTTATATCTAGGGATCGGATTTTTATGTATTTAAAAATGCCAAATATGTGACATATGTATGCATTCATTTTCATAAAATATGTGGAAAATATGTAAAGAGGTTGAAATATTTGCAAAAAATATTTGGAAAATATGTAAAAAGGTTTAAATATTTTCAATAAAATGTTTAAGCACAAATGAACAACAAGATTTTGGTAAACTATTTCCAGAAATAATGTACCTACCTATGTAATGGGTCGGGTTTTTTTTCATCACCCCCTGAAAATTTTTCCTTTACGTTTCAGAGGGTCTAGATGAAAATTTGCAATAATTTTTTCTCCGTACGCCGTTTGCAGCAAAACGCATTAAAAGAGTTGTCCGATAAAAAAAAATTGGCAAAATTTGTTAATTTTTTTTTAATTTAATTTATCCTAGTTGTGAACCTCGGGTATGAAAATCACTTTAAATTAAACAAAAACGTTCAAGGGTCCAAAAAAATAATGTACCAAAAGTCACAATTTCAAACAAAATCAGTTTTTTTGGACTTTCGACGCCTAAAAATTATTCGATCGGATTCCCTGGACAATATGCACCAAGCTGGAGCAAACCACAACTTTTAGGACTAGTTTCATCAAAATCGGTTGAAGGTTAAGGGGTCCAAATCGGCAGTAGCATGGTCCATTTTCGAAAAAACACAAAAACATGAAGGTGATGTCTTGGGTTTAGAAATTTTTGAGTATTTTTCCCGGGTTTCTCGCTTGATTCACCATAGGATAGAGGTTTTTGGATGAGGAATGATTTCCTCAAAAGTATGAAAAACTAACCAAAATTAGCAAATATGTGTTTTTGTGGACCGAATATTTGTAAAATATGGATTTATAGTGGAATATGTGAAAATATGTGAAATGAAAGTGGGCTTAAACGGTTCAGAAAATGTCAATATGAACACGCGTCCTTGAAAAACATCAATTGCCTAGAAAAAATATGTAAGCGCATACGGATCCGATCCCTAGTTATATCCTTACTTTGATTGTTCTGCATTGGTTTATAGGCCCTGATGAAGGTGTTAAAATACATCGAAAGCTCTGCGAAAGAGGCAGTTTTTTAGTGTGACCCTACCCCTGATCTGCTGACATCAGTATACGCAAAAACTGTTAACATTTTCCCAACTAAATCCATCGTCGATCCGCAACTCTTAAGCTATTTTCGGTTTACATCCGGATCAATGGTCCTGCGTTTACGAGCGGTTTGAGGAGCGGCCCGATCCGCGGACGAATGAGCGGCGCTGCCGGGCGGCGGAGGGGGCGGGCGGTTCACGACTGAGTCCCGATCGCGTCTTGGACTCGTAACTCAGCGGCAACGACGGGGTTCGGCATAAAAGCCGAAGAAAGGGCCCCAATAACAGGGCCGGGGGACGTGGCGTTGCAACAGCGTCCACGAGGCGGGCGACAGCGTCAACATCTCCGCCGAGGTGACGTGACGGCGATCATTAAAACCCGGTCAGATCTGAGCTTCGCTCTCAATAAACGGGGAGACGATCCTCCGCTCGTTGCCTATCGAAATAGCGATCGCCTCGGGCCAGAATGCCGTCGGTTTTCCTCACCAATGGTCCGTAGATAATAATTATCTTAATTATTAACAATAGGTTAATTACCTATCCTGCTTTCATATTCTGAAACGTAAAATTGTGACACGATTCGATCATATTTTGACCGTTTTTGAGGGTGTTTTGGTCGAAAATATTGAAAAAACTCTCCATCAAAAATTTAAAACTCGCCTAAAATAGAAATACGCCAAGTTATCGGAACATGAAAATTGTTCTCATGTTCTGTAAGGTAAAACAAAGATTTTAAGACCAAGAACGCTCAAATCGGTCCATTTTTGTGGCCGGAAAAAAATTTGTCCAAAATATTAATTTTGAGGTTTTGGTTCGAAAGAATCTACTCATCAGGGCCTATCGATCGCTCCAAGAATCATGATCCTTTTATTCATTTATTTATGGGGCCAAAAAACGATATAATTGAAAAACGACAAATATTTAATGAGCGTTTATCCTGGAAGTGTTAAGTGCTACCAAAGTTCTGGTTAAACGAGTTTGAAGATCTTGGCCAGACAAACATTTTTTATTTAGAGAATTTTTTTATGGAATTGAAAACTATGGGAGAAATCCTCATTTTTGTAAATTGATCAAAAACTTATTTTGCATTTTTCTCATTATGCCATTTTTGGACATGTCCATATGGACATACGGACATATTATGTATATGCTCTGAGGTATCGATATGACTGTTTCTTTTCTCTCATTATCGCTTCTATATTTACAGAGTAAATGAAAGTATGGTAATCGTCCTAAAATCCGGAAAACTTTTACTCGTGCACAAATATGGCCATTTACAAAAATGGCCATTGCTCCCTCAATTCTCAACCTTTTTTCAAATTTCTTGAACTGAAATGTTTGTCTCGGCATGACCTAACACCCTGTTTAATCGGAATTTGAATTACTCACAGTACTTCCGATATATTTGCATTTTTAGTGTTTTCTATTTTATTTTTTTCCGACGACAAAAATGGATCAATTTGAGCGTTCTTGATCTCAAAATCTTTGTTTTACCTTGCAGAATATTTGGATATTTTTTATATTCCAAAAAAGTAGCGAGTTTTTTTTTGCGAATTTTAAAATTTGAATAGTGAATTTTCCGTCATTTTTGACCTAAACACCCTTAAAAGCAGTCAAAATATGATCAAATTGTGTCACAATTTTACGTTTCAAAATATGGCTGTATTGTGTTTATCTACGCACCACTGGTTTCCGTTTTTCCGAGTTTTTCCGTTTTTTCGTTTCCGAAGGCGACTTTCTGTCCTCAGTCGGTCTTATCATATTCGGCCCTCTTTACCGGATATTTTCTACGAAAGTATCATAAGACCAGTTGTGAACTCCCTATTGGCAACGGTCCCGGTATCGGTGCAGCCTTTTCTATAAATAACAAGGGAAGAAGCCTTGACGTCGCCTATAACTTAATGCCGGTTGTCACACCATCTCTCAATTATCCTACCTTTGACATCGGCAGGGGGATAATAATTGGTTAACATCAATGCCTCGAACTCTCCAGACGTAAAGACAGTTGAGCAGAAATAGAAACGATCTCGTGTCCCTGTGGAAAACGGCTACGCAGCCGCGAACGAGGCGAACGATTCGATGAATGGAGACGTATACGTATACGAATATGTACAGAGTGAATTGAAGTATTATTACCGTCCTTAAATCAAAAATCGAAACGGGGCTTCAAAAAAAAAAATTGTTTACTTATCTTTTAGAAATATTTCAACCTTTTTACATATTTTCCACATATTTTAAGAAAATTATTACATATATTATGTCACATATTATGACATATTATGCCACATATTTGGCATTTTTAAATGCATAAAAATACGATCCCTAGTTATGACGTTCAAAATGACTAATCCAACGGAGAAAAGTTGTACTAGGTCGAGGGAAAAGGTTCTACGGCCTTTTACCGTTGTAATACCGTCGAAATTTCAAAGCACCGTACCTATATGTGTTTATCCTTAATAACATGAATAAGTTCGTTAATTCACTTTCTCGCCCGGACGCGAAAATAGAGCGAAAAATTACGAATCTAACGATACCAAAACCTCGAAAGTCAAAAAATTGACGAAAATCTACTTTGGACGGCAGTGTAGGGCTCCGGCCGAAATTCCTCGGTAAGACTCGCCTGTTATCTGCCCTATGAATAACCGCCAGTATAACTCCGTATGACCCACTTGGACGATCCGAAGAGGCTGTCATACAATGGAGGGTCAAGTCGAGATAGGCGCTAAGCCGAGCTGATAAAAGGGCCGGGCGGCGTAACCCTTTCAATAGAGGCAGCGCCGAACGTAATGAAAGACAGCGCAATAACGTCCGACTCGGAGCGGCTTCAGACACAGTAAAGATTAGGCGGATCTTAGCCTACATGTTCGGGGACGGCCGCGCCGGGCGGTTCTGCGGCTCGAGGAGCGGAAGGGCGGCCCAGGGCGGTATCTCGAGATATTGCCGCCAGACAATGGCGCGATAGGTGCGTTTGTTTTACGATACGTGAAATTGCGATTATCTCGGCAAACGATTCATTTGACAAGTCGTACGGTTACCTACTTTATCGCAGCATTTCGGTTGCTGTTGACAACCGGCGGTGCGTTGATAACACACAATGCTTCCATATTACGATACGTAAGATTTTGACTCAATTTGACCATATTTTGATTGCTTTCTAGGGTGTTTAGGTCAAAAATATAAAAAAAATTCACTATTCAAATGTTCAAATTCGCCCAAAATGAAAATATGCCAGATTATCGATTAGGTACTATTAAAAATATCCGCATTTTCTGCAAGGTAAAACGAAGCTTTTAAAGACCAAGAACGCTCAAATCGGTTCATTTTTGTGGCCGGAAAAAATTAAAATAGAAAACACACTAAAAATGCAAATATATAGGAAGTACTGTGCGTTATCCAAATTCCGATTAAACAGGGTGTTTCTTACTTCCATATTACAGAGTAAATAGAAGTATTGTAATCGTCCTAAAATCGAAAATCGGAACGGAGCTTCAGGAAAAAAATTTTTCTCATACACATTTACTCAGAATTACTTTCCGAACAAATGTCTGTGTGTCCGTGTGTCCGTCTGTCCGTCTGTGGTCATTCACAAAAATGACCATAACTCCCTCAATTCTCAACCTTTTTTCAAATTTCTTGAACTGAAATGTTTGTCTCGGCAAGACCTAACACCCTGTTTAATCGGAATTAGGATAACGCACAGTACTTCCGATATATTTGCATTTTTAGTGTTTTCTATTTTATTTTTTTCCGGGCACAAAAATGAACCGATTTGAGCGTTCTTGGTCTTAAAATCTTTGTTTTACCTTGTAGAATATGTGGATATTTTTCATATTCCAAAAATATATTGTATTTTTATTTTGGGCGAATTTTAAAATTTTGATAGTGAATTTTTCGATATTTTTGGCCTAAACACCCTTAAAAGCAGTCAAAATATGATCAAATTGTGTCACAATTCTACGTTCCAAAATATGGAAGTATTGTGTGTTATCTACTCACCACTGGTTTTTGGTTTGGACCACATGCGTTTTGCTGCACGCGACGTACGGCGGACGGGCAATAACGTTTTATTGCCGTTTGTATTCTAAACCCATGCCAATATTTCCATTTACTCCGTAAATATGGAAGTAAAAAATCTTAGAGCGTTTTCAATTCGTTTCAGAAATTTCTCGATTCGACTACGAAATGCTACGCGTACCATAAATTTGTCCTCAAATCGCACGTGTCCCAAAAGCTAAGTAAATACGGACGTAATGGCCGCTGTACAGCCTGAATTGATTATTCAGCTAATACGAGTAAATCGGAATTCGTAAACGTTTTCAGCAAACACGCGGGCTCGGAAGAGTTTTAGAAAACCTGCGAAGAGATAACTGAAAAATTGGGCTCAGCAAGAGCGCAAAAATCAAATTTATCGTTTCCATTATAGAGATAAGGTTCTGTTGACTAGGGAGAGAGAAAGTGGACGTATCGATATTTGAACGAGTGCCGAGGCCACGTCATTCGAGGGACGACCGCTGAGGTAATATTGGGACAACATAAACAACACGGCGATTAAAAAATGCTACAACAGCCCGAGGGATACGAGCCGGCGGTCTGTCCGAATCGTCGTTACCATACAGGATTGTCCGTGTTGGTCGGAAACACGCACACATTGGCAGGGCATCACTAAGAGTCAATATACGCCCATTAATTATACGTCCATTGTATAATGGAAGATAAACAATGACCTTCATCGGAGGATATACCACCCCTGATACCCTATCATCTGGCGAACACCTGAACCCGCCGAATACCAGGTGGGGAGGGGTGGGCTTTGATTTCATTTAGCTCCAGACAATTAGTATCGGAACTTATCGTCCCGTGGGTTTTTCAACGCGTCGTATTTTTTGTCATCTTTAATCTCCCTCACTTACCCTTTTTGTCGCTACTGTTTTTCATCGATAGGGCTTTGGTAGGCGACGAAGTCCGGCCGAGGGTCGAACGCTACAACACCCTCGGCTTGTGCAAATACAATTAACCCCCGACGGGGGCGGTGAGTGCGTATTTTTGCCAACGGGTGCAATCGTGAGGGGCGGGAGGGGGGCGGGGGTTCCTCTTCAACTATGGGGTTTTTATCGTGCATGCAGCAACTTGTTCAGTAAATCACCACGTGCACCAACCCTTTTCAACGTTCGAACGCGTTCCGCCCTGGTTTTTTTCCCTTTTTTTCCGCCACTTTTCGACTTGGTGAATACAATGCAGGAATACTGATATAGGAAACATGCTGTTGAATGGTCGGATGCGGCGCAGTTTGCGAAACGATCGCATTTCAGTGAACAGCCCGTACGTCATCGCGGCGGTGGCCGATCCGTCCGAATAAATTCAACAGTTCGGCTTGTTAACTGATATCAGCAGATCAGGGGTAGGGTCACACTAAGAAAACTGCCTCTTTCGCCGAGCTTTCGATGCATTTCAACACCTTCATCAGGGCTTATAGACGGTAAGCTTCATCCTGATGAAAGTGTTAAAATACATCGAAAGCTAAGCGAAAGAGGCAGTTTTCTTAGTGTGACCCTACCCCTGATCTGCTGACGTCAGTTAACGTTTTCACGGGTCGATCATTCATCCACAATAGATAAGTTCGACTTGTTAGAAGAATGGACGAAAGACGCGTTTTTGGTTTATTATTCAATAATAATCCATTGTAATCGCTCGAGAGAAATGTTTTCTTTTCTTCTTCTTTTATCTTCTCTCTTCTTTCTTTTCTTTTCATTTCTACCTAATGATATATACGCCTAAAAAGCGGAATTTAGTTAGTATTGTTCTACGATTTCAGTATAAATTAGTATTTTAGATGGGGAATCAGAAAAAGTTTTTTCAGCCCAGAAAAAAGCTACATAATCTACTTTGTCTGATAGCCTACCCATCTTGATAGGTATCCACCAATCTTTTTAACGCAGCACATCGATTAATTTTGTTCAATGCAATATTTAACCTACTCTTGATTACCTGCATAATTGACAGAATATTAATCATTCTGGGGGTAATAATACCTAAATAATGCAAACCTTTTTTCTGGATAATACAAACAATAATTAAGGGCCGGTTTCAATTTTGGGCTTGTCTGGTTCTTGAAGGAAGTTTTCTCAAATTTTGTACTTGTAGGAAACCCCAACAATAATGATAGTTTCAAGTTTTTTCGATATCGATTTCGATTTCCGATTTCGATTCATAGCAGCTTTGGTACCTATAAGCAATCGAAAATCGAAAAAACGAAATCGATATCGACAAAAATCAAAAGTGGATGGATGCAGTTTTGGAGGAAAACTCTTCAATAATTGAATTAATAACAATTATTGTTATTAATTAGTAGTAAATTCTCCGAATAATGAAATTAACCAGTGGTGCGCAGATAACACACAATCCTTCCATATTTTGAAACGTAAAATTGAGACACAATTTGATCATATTTTGACTGCTTTTAAGGTGTTTGGGTCAAAAATATCAAAACATTCACTATTCAAATTTTAAGATTTCCCCAAAATAAAAGTACGCCACATTTTTGGAATATAAAAAATGTCCAAATATTCTGCAAGGTAAAACAAAGATTTTAAGACCAAGAACGCTCAATTCGGTTCATTTTTGTGGCCGGAAAAAAATAAAATAGAAAACACTGAAAATGCAAATTTATAGGACGTACTGTGTGTTATTCAATTTTCGATTAAACAGAGTGTTAGGTCCTGCCAAAACAAACATTTCAGTTCAAGAAATTTGAAAAAAGGTTGAGAATTGAGGGAGCTATGGCAATTTGTGTAAATGACCACAGACGGACGCATGGACAATTGTTCGGAAGTGATTCTGAGTGAATGTGTATTAGAAAAAGTTGTTTCTGAAGCTCCTTTCCGAATCTTGATTTTAGGACGATTCCAATACTTCCATCAACTCTGTAAATGTGGAAGTAAAAAGGGAAATCTTGGAAATTCATGGGCTCCACCCCTACACTCAATATCTCGTGTATCTATATTTCACCTTCCACACTGTTCTCGATCGTGTCTCCTATTTCTGAAGATGTAGTCGAAACTTTTCAACAGGAAATTCCGAACGTTGATCGCCGGCCGTATCGGATCGCGACCGAATTTGACACCATTTCTCACGCTGATGCGGATGTTGGGATTGCCGGGACCGATTTATAAATGCGAACGGATGACGTCGAAATATATAAGAAACGTCGACTCGGTTTGAGTCACCGTAATCGATATATTAATAGCGGATGGGGCCCGAGGATGTTCTCGGAAGCCCCTTGGCAAATCATTGGGTCAGCCATAGATCTTTGCTCGGCTCGGTCGTCTTTTGAGATATCCAGCCACGTAATATAGATCACCTTCGGTCGTCAATAGGTTCGTTATAGTCGGCCGTTTCTTGGCGACCCTCGATCCTCTTTTCGCGAGAAACGGCAGTTAATCACGTTTAATTTTCGAACGCGGCCGTATAAACGTGCGCTGAATGCTTTGAAGTTGGTAACATCGTAACCGACAGTAAATCACGCGGTAGCGAATTTTCTGAGTCTGTTTTCCCAACCATCTTCGCTAGATAGTGCTAAAATGTTGGAAAGATACAACTAATGCAACAGGTAAATTGGACAAATCGACAGTGAACCTGCAAAACCTCGTATGTCCAAAAACCAAAATTTTACAAGAAATGAAAAAAACTTCTGATTGCTAGCTGCGCAAATGGGGATAACCATGGGGAATTGGCTTAGAAACGCCAATGAAATTTGATGGTTTCAACTTGGAAGGTACCTCAACCAATTGAACTAATAGATTTTCACGACCCACGACCAGCTTTTGGATAGTGAACGATCGCCTAAAAACAGCTTGAGTCCATTCTCTTGACTCGAGAAGATGCGCAAGAAGCTGTTTTACCAGTAGAGCTCAAAACATCATTTTCCCAAAAAACTAGACTTACGAGGCTTTGCAGGTTCACTGTCGATATACTCCTGAAACGCGGAATTCAGTTGTTACTTTAATTTCAGTAAGAAATACTAGAAATTTGTAATAATACAAATTATTTGTTTTGGTTCCATAAGAAAAAGTTTTTTCTGAAGCTCCGTTCCGATTCTCGATTTTAGGACGATTCCAATACTCTGTAAATACTCTGTCAATACTGTAAATACTCTGTAAATATGGAAGTAAAAATGGCCATCGATCCTTCAATTCCCAACCATTCATTACAGCTGGACCAATTTTGACAAACAAAAAACCGAAATTTTTTATGTTTGATTCTTATAAGTAAACCATTTTTACTTCCATATTAACAGAGTAAATGGAAGTTGCTTATTACTTCCATATTTACAGAGTAAATGGAAGTATTGTGATCGTCCTAAAATCGAGAATCGGAACGGAGCTTCAGAAAAAACTTTTTCTTATACACATTTACTCAGAATCACTTCCTAAACAAGTGTCTGTGTGTCCGTTAGTCCGTCTGTGGTCATTTACAAAAGTGGCCATAACTTCCTCAATTCCCAACCTTTTTTCAAATTTCTTGAGCCGAAATGTTTGTCTCGGCAAGACCTAACACCCTGTTTAATCAAATTTCGGATAACGCACAGTACTTCCGATGTATTTGCATTTATAGTGTTTTGTATTTTACTTTTTTCCGGTCACAAAAATGAACCGATTTGAGCGTTCTTGGTCTTAAATCTTTCTTTTACCTTGCAGAATATGTGGATATTTTTTATGTCCTGAAAAACTGGCGTTTTTTATTTTGGGCGAATTTTGAAATTTGAATAGTGAATTTTTTGATATTCTTGACCTAAACACCCTTAAAAGCAGTCAAAATATGATCAAATTGTGTCACAATTTTACGTTCCAAAATATGGAAGTATTGTGTGTTATCTACGCACCACTGGTTTTCCTACGCGACTATAGCCTAATTATTCATTACTCATTCGATGTTAAACAGACCGTTCAAGTGAGATAACTTGATGATGAATATTACCCTTATTCCTTACTATTCCAGAATAATACATGTTGGAAGCCTTACCTTCAAAAGTGTAGGAGAAATGTCGAATAACGTATGACACTGTAATAATTTTACCATACAAGAAATCACATAATGGCGAACTGAAAGCCGACAGATGAAGTCTCGAACTTGTTGTCACAGAAGTGGGAACTACTAGTTGCGGTTGGTTTCGGTAAAGTTCAGCACCGTACAGAGCTAAAATGTCAGGGGCCCACTTTTGGGGGAGGGGTCCACTTTCGGGTGCTTTTCCCTACTGATTTCGTACAACGGAGAGGCAAAAAGTACGAAATTTTCCAATAACTCTCCATCAAGTATAAGAGATCAGCAATGAGCATTGAGTCAGTCTGCCTGACGATTATCACTTTGGCTCAGCTCGTCCAAGTTGGCCACTTCAATATCTCAGTTCCATAGTCACCACTGGGAAACGGAGGAGTATTTAGAGCCGAGGATGCGCCAAGGGCGGAGGGGGTTTTGACGCCGGGCGATGTTCACCTGTTGCGAACCGCCAGCTCAACGCCATAAAAACGTGAAACGCGTTGGTAATAATACTAATCGGGAAGTTTTACTGCCCCGGGCGTGGTAGCTCGGCACATTGTCCGTTCTGGCGTCGTGGAGCACAGCTGCATATTCCTGCCCCCTGCCCATCGCCCGACGCCCCCGTAGCGTACAATACCCCATAAATAGCCCAGGCCGCCATTCATAACCACCGTAATGAGTATGACTATGACTCCCGAGTCCCCGTCGCACATCACTCCTTGGGTGGTTCGTCTGTTCTTGGAGGAAGATGGATAACAGATAAAATACTTCTTCCTGTGCACTTACCCGAGCTGAGAGGTGCAAGTGCACTTTCCACTCTTCGTGAGAGTATCGCGTATGGGCCGGTGCATTCCCTGGCGCCCTATGGGAACGACCGATTCGCCAAATTAATGGATCTAAAATATGACATTCCGTTATATTTTACAGCGGCTACTGCGCATGAATACGGTTCGGATTTTCTTGCCCCTTTCTTAGCTCATAAACACTATAGAACGCACGTAAATTGCATGGAGCACTCTGTATTTTACCAGTTTGCTTGTCAATAATGGGCATAATGCATATAATATATTATAATTCACCTAACCGAAGTAACCAGTGCACTAAAGGTTAATCATACTTAATTTTTGTTTTTTTCTCGATTTTGGAACTGTATCAAATCAAACATTCTGTAGTGTTTTAGGTTTTATACCTATACTTACTGCCGTGCTTAGGACGAGTGCAGTATCTCGAAAAATATAAAGAGCGTTTTTGGTAAATTATTTCCAAAATTTATGAAAACATGTAACCGGTCGGAAAAATTTTTTTACAACGCCCCCTCAAAACTTTTTCTTTCACGTTTCAGAGGGTCCAGAACACAAATCTGCAATATGAATTGTTTGTTCGTCCGCCGTACGCCGTCTGCAGCAAAACGCATGGAAGGAGCTGTCCGATTTCAAAAGAAAAATAAGTAGATCAGTGGCATGTGCACATTAGTTTTCTGTGTATCCGAAGAGCTCTGCAAATTTTGCACAGGGGTTCATTTTTCGATTGCAAAGACAAACCTAGGGATACTTATATAGGTACTCCTTAAACACGGTATTTATTCGTTATTATTCAAGAATTTAAGCATAAATTTGTATTTTAGATGGGATTTAGAAAAACTTTTTTTTCGACCCGGCGAAAAAAGCTACACTTCTCACTTTACTATCCCGATAGGTATCTGTCTACCAATCTCTTCAACGCAGCTCATAGTTCAATTTTGTTAAATTCACCATTCAATCTATTGTTATTCGCCTACATAATTAACAGAATAATAACAATTAAATTCTCTGAATAATGAAATTAAAAATGCCTCAAGAATGCCTCAGAACCATTGCTAAAGCTCGTCTCGCTCTCATGTTGCCAAGCGCAACTGGTCTAGTGTGAGTGCGTCACCTTGTTGTTGTTATAGGCTAGTGGTAGTAAGTAGATCAATCAACCGTATCTAAGAGCCGAGGCCAAATTCTCAAAATTTTCCGATTTTTATTTTGCTGATTTGTGTAATGCGACTAGATTCTTTAAATTGAAGATATCGGGAGGACAGAAGTTTTTGTGGGCATTCCAACGAGTGGAAAACGATTTTTGTGGCTCTAGTCGTTTTCGAGTTATTAAGAATTGTAAAAATTTTAAAAAACTAAAAAATGTCTCACTAAAACTGCAATAACTCCTAAACGGTTGGAGCTACCGGCGTGGCGATGGTCTCATTCGATTCGGCATAGAAAAATCTATAGAAAATGATACCTCACATGCCTATGTTGCTTTTTTCCTAAAAAGCACGAATTTTTTCCCACTTCAACAGCTGTTTTACTGGCCTTAAAATTAAGATAGGGTTCTGTCGAGACGTTAGGACCAACTAGATACGGAACTTGATTTTTGGTAAAAATTTCAAAATTTTTCGATTACTCCTTCCCCCTGAGAAACCCCGGACGGCGGACGGCGTACGGCGGACGGCGGACGGACAAAAAATTTTTATTGCAGATTCGGATTCTACACCCCTTGAAACGTTAACCAACAAATTTTCAGGGGGTGTTAAAAAAAAATTTTCCCGACCGATTACAAAGGTTCATTTCTTAAGAAAAATGAACCAAAATAAATTTAGCAAAGTTGTGAACCTCTGGAAAGAGGATCCGCTAAATTCATTTTTAAATTCTCAAAAACTTTCAAATGCCAAAAAATTCATAATTTCAAAAACCGTTTTTTTTTTCAATTGTCGACCCCTTAACATTTTTAGGTCGGATTCCCCAGACAATATGCATCAAATTGGAAAAACCCACCGCGCCAAAATCGGATCAGCGGTTCGGTAAAAAGTCCGAAAAATTTGGCCATAATTTTGTGGACAGGACATCGTACTGAACCGCTGATCCGATTTTGATGAAACTAGTCTTGAAAGCTGTGGTTTGCTCCAACTTGCTGCATATTGCTCGGGCAATCCGATCGGAAAAGGTTAACGGGTCCAAATCGACATTAATACGGTCCATTTTCGAAAAAACACAAAAACTCAATTTCGGAGGTGATGTCGCGGGTTTAGAATTTTTTGAGTATTTTTCCCGGGTTTCTCGATTGATTTACCTTAGGATAGTGGGCTTTCAGGAAAATTTTGGAAATTGTTTTTTTAAATCGGTTAGTAGATTTGAGTATGATATGCCTACTTCTGTTATCTGAACTTTATTTTCTATGACACCCAGGATCTTATTAGCAGGGGTTTTTTTATCACGTTTTATTTTATTCTTATTTTTTGGCTTAGATGAATAGTTTAGACAGTGCAGCGAACTTGGCCCCAACGACATAGCTACAACATTTCAACACTTTCTAGTTATCTACATATCGCTGGAAAAATTACCAAGGAAGATGGTAGAACACTTACGGATGATCTAAATTCAAAACTGGTTAATAACGCTATCGCTTTTCTATTCGATGAAATCCGATACGAGCTGAACGGAGTGATTCTCGATCGTTGCAAAAACGTCGGAACTGCATCGACTATCCGAAATTCGCTCATTGAGAATTTTATTAAAAAGGTGGCCAAGGCAGTAACGAGAACTGCAATCAAAAGTCAACTGTTTCTGTTTCAGGAAACCGCGTCGCAGAGCCAATTTTCGTCACGATGAATTCCAGAGTTTTGTATCTGAGACACATTTTTCGACGGCAATATACTTGAGTAAGATAATATTCACCAAGTAAGTAGTCAAGTGCGCAGGATTATTGGTACCCTCATTAGGATGAATGTCAGATGAGTCTCATTAAGGATATGCAATGCTTAGCAGCAAAGGGAGCCGACTTAATCAGGCAAACGACCCTGGGTGATAATGCGAAGCTCGTAAGGAAATGAAATATCATTTTACTGCAGAACGCAAGTGCAACGGCTTTTGAGTGCACCGTCGGATACGATACAAGGAACGTTGGCCAAGTGAGTGGCGCGATGACGGGACATCCGGCAAGCAGCGCAGCCGCTTTAATAGCAAACCCTCACTTGCGAAAAACGTTAATAAACGAACGAGTTGCCACACCGCGACGTCGGAATGTCCATGTAGTTCGCACGCATTCGGACGAGGAACGGAGGGTATTTTACGAGGCAAAAATGGGCGCATCCCTCATAAACAGCGAACGGTACCAGTGCGCAATGTGTATGCAGAATGGCGCAGGAAGTCGGGCGAACTGAGAAATGCATCACCTGCGCCGTGTTAACATAACCGCCATCAGAGGAAAGGCCCGTCATCGGGCTGAACTATAACTATCCGCATTTTTATGGTTAATAGAACAGTACATGAGTGCGGCGACACTGGCAACACGGAAATCGAGGCGAACCTGTGTTCCAGCCTGGGGGAATAAACGGTTAAGCTGAGCTTACTGTGTTCCCCAGAGGTACCATAGTATCAAACCAGTGGTGCGTATATAACACGCAATACTTCCATATTTTGAAACGTAAAATTGTGACACAATTATATCATATTTTGACTGCTTTTAAGGGTGTTTAGGTCAAAAATATAAAAAAAATTAACTTCAAATTTTAAAATTTGCCCAAAATAAAAGTACCTACTCCACATTATCGGAATATAAAAAATATCCACATATTTTATAAGGTAAAACAAAGATTTTAAGACCAAGAACGCTCAAATCGGTTCATTTTTGTGGCCGGAAAAAAAGAAATAGAAAACACTAAAAATGCAAATATATCGGAAGTACTTCAGTTATTCAAATTCCGATTGAACAGGGTGTTAGGTCTTGCAGAGACAAACATTTCATTTCAAGACATTTAAAAAAGGTTGAAAATTGAGGGAGCTATTAAAAATTTGAAATTTTGAATTAAATTAAAATTTTAATTTTGAAAAATTTAAATTAGATTAAAAAATTTGGTAATTTGAAAATTTTTAAAATCTTCCAAAATTGAAAATTTAAAACATTTATATATAAAAAAAATGTAAATTTAATATAAAAATTAAATTAAAAAAATCGAATTAAAAAATTTGAATTTTGAAAAAATGATAAAATTTAAATTTTGAAAAATTGATTCTGATCTCTAAAAAATTGTTTTTGTTAAGGCAATAAAGTTGTTTCTTTCACAATCAAGTTTCATCATGTGAACAAAATTTGTTGTTCATTCAAATTTTTTCTTCGTTTAATGAAAGAACATAATATTGCTCCCCATATTATGCGGAATACTCAAATTTTTCCAAAGCTGAAATGAGCACTTTTTTAGAGAATCACCCTGTTACAAGATAGCTCAAGCTTCGGGAATTTTGATGTCATCATCACATAGATTTCATTCGACAGTCAGGTGTAGACTATACCGTATAGTAAAGTCAGGTATTGTTTACCTGGGGAGTAATTTTTTCGAATCACAAGAGATGTTACTCAACAGAACGCGCTCAATACTCGTTCGAACCGCTGCGGCAGAGCCTGACGACTCCAACAATGACGAGAAATGAGAAAAAATTATTCTGGAAAGCCAAGAAGAGGACGGAATGAAGTCGATTGATAAGGCGACTGATTGTTAGCCTGACGCATGAGTAGGAGGTGTGATTGTTAGTTTCCGCCAAGACTGTATGGGACAGTTGAGTGCACGGGCACCGCCACCGGAGCACAGTCCGATATACAGGCGCCGTTCGGATTACACCGTCACGAATTAGACCATTAGGCTCACTTTAGCTAATACGGGAGAACCGAGAGAGGCCATGGAGAGTAAAAAAACCAAGTAGCTCGTCCGCGTATAATCATTGTACCACATCGCTTTACATCCAGATCCTGGCCCATATCATTGGCCAACAGTAGATCAAGCACTAAGTTGTTGGAAACTGGAAGACAGACGGACGGGTTTCTATAAGGAATAAACCATCCAGGACGGGGCAACTGCTCCATCGCTTTAGGCAATTAATGGTTATGGCCTCGGCTCTTTCGGAGTACGGGCTCTTTTGAAGAAGCAGAAAGAAACGTGATGAAGTTATTAGGGGAAACCCGCATACGGACTAATGGGCATATGGCGAGGATCTATCACATATATACACGTTACCGGGAATAAGTAAAGTATCAATAACGGAATGACAGAATATCCACGAGAAGGTAATCAGCCTCTCTGTGCCAGTACGGCGCCGAGGAGAGCTATCAAAAAGAAGACAGGCAGGAGGCCGAGCTGGATGGGGTAGCTAGCGATCGGGAACGCCAGAACATCAATCATTTGTTCACTTAATAACCCGCTCGCCTAATCAATAACCATTAATCTTATGATCCCTGGTGGACGTGTAGAACGAAGTTATAAGGCTACTGTTAATACTTTCTATATACGGTGAAGTCGTAATTACAGCTCGGTGTCCACATCCGTTATAGGTTAGCTACCGTTTTTAGGATTTTTATTACCCGTCTATTATTGTCCACGGCACCGTTCTACAATTCTAGGGACAGAGGAAGAATAATATTTTTGTTATGCTAGGCAAAAGCATCGTTCGAACCTCTTAAAAGAAACAAATAAAGGAAATAATTAAAAACACATAGGTACATTGATTCAGGAAATAACGTAAGAAAAAAAAACGCTGCTAAGTAGATCAGTGACATACGCATATGATTTTTCTGTGCATCCGAAGAACTCAGCAAATTCCGCGCAACGGTTCATTTCTCGATAGCAAAGACAAACCAAAAATAAATAAGAATCCGAACCCGCAAAAAAAATTTCGTCCATCCGCAGCCCGGGGTTTTTGTAAATTTTCGAAATTTTCATGGAAATTCAAGTCTCGTATCTAGTTTGCTGATGATAAATGATAATTTGGCCGTGGTTACTAGCGTATTATAATACGTTTGCACACCAGCAACGTGAAGCACTCACACTATACCGGTCGGTAGCTTCGATATTTATGTAAAGAGCCATGAAATCAATAAAACTACCAACCTCTATTACAGAATCTGCTACGACTGGACTGGCATCGATGCCAGTCACTGCCTCCGATCGCTTACTGCCTCTGTCAAGTACCCGGTTATTAGACGGCAAATCATTGCTTCAGACCGTAGAAAGCCATTCCTGGCTCAGCATACGGAGGAGCAAACTGTTGCTCCGGGCGGTCCAAGTAGCTCGTATGCCCGTCGAGATCGATCTGTGGGATATTGTTCTCAGCAGGTAATGTGTTCTTAGGGATATGATTGAGGTGAGTTGCCGAACGGAAGCCATCGAACGATCGTCCTTTAATTCGCCGGACCTTGAGTCGATTTCTGTTCCCATTGTTCGAGCCACGTTACACGCCGAATTCCAGGAACGGCTCGCGATTTCGCCGATTTTGTGCCCGAGCATTGAACATACCGCAGTTGTGATTGTTCAGTCGTATTGTTCGTGACGTTGAGCCATGAGAAGATATTACCTGGGATGATCGCTGAAGTGTCGGAGGCGTGGGACAAAAACGCGGAGGGCGATTCGAAGAAGATCCGGATGGTCAACCAAGTTTTCGAACCCGCGCTATTATGGAACATACGGGGAAATCATTGGGTGATTGAGTCTTATACCTGAATTGACCATAGCCTAGTTGATAGATTTCACCATTCAAAATAGCCTTTTCAACAGCGGGCGTGGGATTTTTTTATTTCGTCAGATTCATCGACGTGTTGAGTAGATATTTGTACCAAATTTCACTTGTTTGTTCGTTTGTTAAAAAAAAATTGATTTGGTTCACCTATGTCAAAGTAGTAGGATGGCTATACAGTTAGAGTGCTAGAAAACCAATGCTTAAATATTCAAGTTTTAGCTGTATCAAAAAATGTCACCACCGACTTAACTCCCCATAGATCCTGTTTTCAACATAGCGAATGGAAATCCGAACTTGTTTAGGTACCCAAGTAGCGTGAATAATAAATCCCAGTGTAATAATTTGCAGCAGTCTTCTTAGTTTTGAATTTAGAGAGTTTCAGACTGATGGTGGCTATGAAATTTTCGGGGCTCGCACAGGTTTTGAAGAGATGATAATTATTTCAGGGTCAAATATTTTACAAATTACATGTACCTATATGGGTCATTCTAAAATGTGTCACAATTTTACTTTTAAATCATGGAAGTATTGTGTGTTATCTACGCACCACTAGTTTTAAGTTTACGTCATTTTGGTGCATTATTTCTAAAAATAATGTACCTATGTAGGTACCTAATCGGTCGGAAAAAATTTTTTTACAACACCCCGTGAAAATTTTGGTTCATTTTTCTTAAGAAATGAACTAATGTGCTCATGCCACTGATCTACTTATTTTTCCTCTGTTTTCATCTCAACATCTTAGGTAGGTATCTAATTAATATATGATAAAATTATTAAATGATTAAATGTTGCGATTAAATGACAATGACAATGTGAAATGTGATGAAATAAATAATGGGAGATCACTAGAGGAAGGCAGTCGGTAGATCTGAGCGAAGATTCGTGGAAATCCAGTCCCCAAACAAGTAGGCTGCGCGGGCAGAAGTGAAAGGCTCGATCGTCCGTCCTTCTCCCTCGCCGAGGGTCTCCTCCTTGCGGTCCGGTTTCAGAGAACATCAGGCTCTTGGTTTTAACGCTTGAGAGCTCGACGGTTTCTCGTGATTTCATCGATTGTTCGACGTTGCGCCTCGTGATTTCTATCGAGTGCCGATCAGATGAGTGATTAAATCCAATCAGTGGGCAAACAAAAAATTTCATACGAAAATATCTACAAAAAATATTATATTCTTAAGTTTTGTCTCAGTAAAACCCCCCTGTTTAACCGAAATTCGGACGTATTGAAATATAAAAGTATGTTATCTACGCATTTTTTTCACGTTTCAAAGGTTCTAGAACACAAATCTGCAATAAAAATTTTTTCTCACAACCCAATTTTTTCCTAATTATTATTAAAAAAATTGTATATACCTAGTACAAATTTTCAAAATTCGATATTTCAGAAACTACGAGGTAAAGTGTGGTCCCGCTTCAGAATTGTACTGAGGGAACCCTACAAAGACCGTAACACCAAAAAAAAGTGGGGAAATCGAACTTTTTTTTTCGTTTTTCCGACAAATGAAATAGTCCTATAATTTTAGCATGACCCATATTTTCATCAGAATAATTACAATTATTGTTTCAAGATGACCCCCGCCCACCCACCCCGTTGGAACCACCTACTCCTATGGCGTGGCCTCATGCTCGCAGCTTTCAAGAAACTCATCGGCCGACGGTTAGGGATAAGAATCATTAAACGTGGATTCTCTTTCCCCAAATCATTACTTTTTAATGACGGGCCAATAAAAGCGTGAGATGCTCTGCCGAGTCTCAGCTCCTTTTTTTAGTGTCGGGAAATACTGCTGAGCGCATCTCCCTCTGACATCGAACCCTAAAAGGTAACATTACTCCAGCCCGACTCGTACGTGTACACAGCAAACACCTTTTGCCCGCATCCTCCTCCCACCCATCTGATCAGACTTACTTAAATGTTTTATATGTGCGTAAATATCCCCACACCAACAGCAAGGCTCCGATTGTATTACATTAGTTCAAGCTTTAGACCTTAGTGTTGATGATGCACGAATAACGTCTATACGTTTTATTACGGTATATTTTGTTCGTTACTGTATAGTTGTTTCTCGAAATCGGCTTTTATTGCTGGGTGAGTGAACACAAAAGTCTCGCGTATTGTGAGGCTGTAGGAGATTACAGAGATTGGAGACTCCTGGTAAAATAAATCTTTTTTTTTTTTAAATTGTGCTTTGGTGGTGTGAGTCACCTATGACCTCAAATGGGCCTGACATGACAAAGGGGCATTTTTGACGAGGTTGTACAGAAAGGACGGACCTGCAAGCGCCACGAAAATTCCAGGGCTCTGAGAAGGGTTTGAACCCCCAGATTCCTCGATTGTGGTCCAATACCGGCTAGCGCCTTAGACCGCTCAGACAAAAAAGAGAGAGACTCTTCTGGTAGATAACTCATCTAACTCTAACTGGGAGAATGTTGCGCAATTTTTACCAATAGTCCAGTAAATCGGTGGTTTGGTGGGGGGAAAAGTACTGAAGTAGGTTTCGCAACGGTTTTTTATGTTTTTTGAGGTGATGAATTCATACGTTTGGTTTGCCACCAAAAAATCGCGTGGCGCCGTAAAGAAAAATCCGCAAAATCCTCAAAATGTTAGTACATTTTTTACTCATCTGCTTACATTTCTAAAACTATTCGGATAAAAGCAAAAGATACAATCACCCCTCTCCAAGATGACTAAATGTGTGACAATTCAAGCACGACCACAGCTTTCTAAATCAAATAGCCAAAGAATTGCCTAAAATTGGTTATTTTTCCCCAAAAGTTGCACTTTTGAATTTGGCTTGTTTTACGAGTCGAATACCAATATCAAAATGTAAAAAACATGGAAACCCCCGCCACAAATGTTGCAGCAGATCTGGGAAAAGGATTTTAGGACGGTAAGGCATAGCTTACAATGCAATTCCATTACCATTCCTTCAACCACCAGCCGATTTTTGACCCATTTCCCACCGACTAGGAAGCCAGCTAAAAGCTTAATTATTCTTCGGCCAAGGGAAATTTTCATGGTAAAAAAACGTCCATCTGACAGACCAACCGCACAAAATGTTCGTCAGATAGACACTGAGAGCTGTTCCGTGTAAGTAGAATCTCGGTTCAATCTCCAAGGAAAATCGTCTCTCTATGCCGCTACCAGCTTCCAAACGGGTATAATTACTTCGCAAATTCTGCTATAGACGCAGGCTAAACTGAAACTGACACCAGAGACGACACCGACTCCAACAACGAAACGACATCGACAACAACCAATACGAATACATTATAAAAAAACGACTCCGAAGCTCAAACTCATACCTAATAGAAATCGAACTCAAACTCACAATGTAACCGAAACTCAAACTCATAATCGAACTCGAAGTCAAACACACAATGAAACAGACGCTGAAACAGATAATCAAAATCGAAGTCAAACTCACCATGAAAAAGAAACTCAAACTCGTTGTCAAACACCAAGTCAAACTTACAATGAAACAGAAACTCAAACTCATAATCGAAGTCAAACTCATACTCATAATCGAAATCGAAGTCGAACTCACCATGAAACAGAAACTCAAACTCATAATCGAAGTCGAACTCAAACTCACAATGGAACAGAAACTCAAACTCACAATGTAACCGAAACTCAAACTCATAATCGAACTCGAAGTCAAACACACAATGAAACAGACGCTGAAACAGATAATCAAAATCGAAGTCAAACTCACCATGAAAAAGAAACTCAAACTCACAATGTAACCGAAACTCAAACTCATAATCGAACTCGAAGTCAAACACACAATGAAACAGACGCTGAGACTGATAATCGAAATCGAAGTCAAACTCACAATGAAACCGAAAATCAAACTCACAATGAAACCGAAGCTCAAACTCATACCTAATAGAAATCGAAGTCAAACTCACCATGAAACAGAAACTCGAACTCATAATCGAACTCGAAGTCAAACACACAATGAAACAGACGCTGAAACAGATAATCAAAATCGAAGTCAAACTCACCATGAAAAAGAAACTCAAACTCGTTGTCAAACACCAAGTCAAACTTACAATGAAACAGAAACTCAAACTCATAATCGAAGTCGAACTCAAACTCATAATAGAAATCGAAGTCGAACTCACCATGAAACAGAAACTCGAACTCATAATCGAGCTCGAAGTCAAACACACAATGAAACAGACGCTGAAACAGATAATCAAAATCGAAGTCAAACTCACAATGAAACCGAAACTCAAACTACTGAGAGTTCCACATCGAGATTGATTATGAGTTTCAATTTTTTGAGAAGTTTGAAGTTTGACTTCGAGTTTCTAATTCATTGAAAGTTCGTCTTCGAGTTCGACATCTGCTTCATGGTGAGTTTGAGTTTCTGTTTCTTTGAAAGTTTGACTTCGAGTTTGATTATGAGTTTGAGTTTCGGTTTCATTGTGAGTTTGAGTTTCTGTTCCATTCGAGTTCGAATTCGATTATGAGTTTGAGTTTCTGTTTCATTGTGAGTTTGACTTCGACTTCTATCATGAGTTTGAGTTTTTGTTCCATTGTGAGTTTCAGTTCGAGTTTCGATTTTGACGTCGAATTCGAAGTATCTATTTCATTGTGAGTTCGACTTCGATTTCGACATGAGTTTGAGATTCTCTTTCATCGTGAGTTTGACTTCGTGTTTGACTACGAGTTTGAGTTTCGACTTCGATTATGAGTTTGAGTTTCTGTTTCATTGTAAGTTTGACTTCGTGTTTGACTACGAGTTTGACTTTCTGTTTCATGGTGCGTTTGACTTCGATTTCTATTATGAGTTTGAGTTTTTGTTCAATTGTGAGTTCCAGTTCGAGTTTCGATTTTGACTTCGAATTCAAACCTTCTATTTCATTGTAAGTTCGACTTCGATTTCGATATGCGTTTGAGATTTTCTTTCATCGTGGGTTTGACTTCGTGTTTGACTACGAGTTCGAGTTTCTGTTTCATGGTGGGTTTGACTTCGATTTCTGTTATGAGTTTGAGTTTTTGTTCCATTGTGAGTTTCAGTTCGAGTTTCGATTTTGACGTCGAATTCGAAGTTTCTATTTCATTGTAAGTTCGACTTCGATTCCGGTATGAGTTTGAGATTCTCTTTCACCGTGAGTTTGACTACAGGTTTGAGTTTCGGTTTCGGTTTCTGGGTAAGTTTGACTTCGATTTCTATTATGAGTTTGAGTTTCAGTTTCATTGCGAGTTTGAGTTCGACTTCGATTATGAGTTTGAGTTTCTGTTTCATGGTGCGTTTGACTTCGATTCTTTTATGAGTTTGAGTTTTTGTTCCATTGTGAGTTTCAGTTCGAGTTTCGATTTTGACGTCGAATTCGAAGTTTCTATCTCATTGTAAGTTCGACTTCGATTCCGATATGAGTTTGAGATTCTCTTTCACCGTGGGTTTGACTTCGTGTTTGACTACGAGTTTGAGATTCGGTTTCATGGTGAGTTTGACTTCGATTTCTATTATGAGTTTGAGTTTCAGTTTCATTGTTAGTTTGAGTTTCTGTTCCATTGCGAGTTTGAGTTCGACTTCGATTATGAGTTTGAGTTTCTGTTTCATTGTGAGTTTGACTTCGTGTTTGACTACGAGTTTGACTTTCTGTTTCATGGTGCGCTTGACTTCGATTTCCATGAATAAAAACTCAAAAAATGAGAGAAGAGAAATAGTTTTATTCAAATTATGGGATTCCACAATTTCTCCGCGAGTGATTTAGTATCGTTTTCTATTATGAGTTTGAGTTTCTGTTTCATTGTGAGTTTGAGTTTGTGTTCCATTGTGAGTTTGAGTTCAAGTTTCAAGTTTGACCTCGACTTTGAAGTTTCTTATTCATTTTTAGTTCAACTTCGAGTTCGATATGAGTT
The DNA here is from genome assembly GCA_036186465.1 of Nesidiocoris tenuis. Taxonomy (NCBI): domain Eukaryota; kingdom Metazoa; phylum Arthropoda; class Insecta; order Hemiptera; family Miridae; genus Nesidiocoris; species Nesidiocoris tenuis. The sequence goes on along the minus strand of AP028910.1, from coordinate 23,162,093 downwards.
TGAATCGATATGAGTTTCACGCTGAGTTTGACACTGAGTTTGACTACGAGTTTGAGTTTCTGTTTCATTGTGAGTTTGACTTCGATTTCGATTATGAGTTCGAGTTTCTGTTTTATTGAGAGTTTGTCTTCGCTGCCCCATACGTAAGATTAGTGTGGGGGGTCGAGGGGGCCGTCCCATCTCTAAATAAAAAAAAAAAAAAAAAAATCTGTGTAACATATCTACACTTTTGCTCAGAATCACTTGTATAGCGGGTTCATTGAGATTTTTGATCCACGCAGCATCCAAAAGAGTAAAAATATAATCAAATTGCGTCAGCAATTTACGTACCAAAATATGTAAGTATTTCGAGCTATCTAAGAACCACTGGTTTTGAATTCTTGACCGTTCGGCACTTTGTGTAGGTCAGCACAAAAAAGTGTAGAAAGAAAAAGCATCGGTCATAAAATTTTTTTAATTGAAATTTACCGCCACGGATCCAACTATACTCACAAGGTAGATTATGGTCCTTAGGCTAAATTTCCAAGAAACGATCGTACGCAATTTATTGCCGGAATTTATCAGTTACATTGCTGTAAGTCAGGGGATGAAGACATGAAGCACCTGTTGATCACCCATAAGTGACGGTCAGTTCGACGAAAACGTCTTTTAAGCGGTAAAAATAGCTTAGAAAAGCCCGAGGCTGTTCCCCCGGAAAGTAATAAACTCAATCGGACTTACTCCAAGACGAAGGGGCGAGTCGAGGCCGTCTGGATTATTAAAGTATCGAGTTCATTATAGGGACAATAGTATCTGTCAGGACCCTGATTGTGTGATCTTGGACCCTAATTGTCAACCAGCATGAACTCATGCGGTGATGGAGAATACATTTCCCGAAAACCAACAATTATTTCGTTGTTTATATTGCTCTTCGCTTATTATCGTAAAAACCATCCGATTTGTGGATACCATTAGGCGTAAATTATAAAAATGCATTTTAAAAAATCGCTCGTATAGTTTTCGATCGATATCAGACCGCCAAATTTACTTCAGCATCATCGATCACCAATGAGACTCAAATCATGTATCTTAGTGGACATATAGTGGAATACAATCGACAAACATTGTTATAATGCTTTCGTCCAAATTTTGCGTGCGCAGCTATTGTTTGGTGGGAAGCATTTCACAGTGAAATCGTCGTGTTATCATCGAGAAATTTCTCATTAGGTATGCGTAAAAAACCTCCAGAGGAAAAGCGTACCTTGTTTTGCTAGGATAAGACCACCTGAACACATTTACAAATTTTCTTATTTTGTTTCATACGCTATAGTACTTACTGGTGTATGGCTCTCCTCAAGAGCGATCAACAATTAAATTGAAATGTTGAAATTGCAATAAATTTTATTGCAACCAAGGTTGATTTATTTTAAGAAACGCATGGCAACCACAGATGCTGAAACCTCGAGCAAATTATTAATGATCGTATTTCTAACTGGATGGGTAGATCACGTATCATTTGTCCATCTCTTAGCAACAAAGCTGGGAGGCCAACGGTACAAACTCTTTTGACTAGGCATGCAGCGTGCCGCAGCTGGCCTCCTGTCGGCTTCTATACTTGGGGCTAAACTGTATTGTAAAAAGTGTCTCGTCTCATACTCGAGTCTCCACGACAAATACTCAAGTCCTAGTTAAATACCTGTGTTGAGTGACTGAAAACATTTGTTTACAAGAATCGTGAAAATTGTGTATCGCAATAACCAGTGACTCAGCAACAACTGCTACCTACGCGAGCGAGCAGTAAAATGGTAAGGTTATGCGATTGCGTTTTCAAAAGCCACGTAAGCTGCAAAAAAAAACTGATTCAATGGAAGTAGAATTAGCCCGAAAGACGCCGCAATAAACGGTTTCATTGATATACGAAGACTAGAGTTTTCCAGTTTTTCCACGGATTTTACGACGGATTATGTAAAAGTGTCATTCTTCATAAAGCAAGTCAGAAATGCTGACAAGTTTAAAACGAGCAGACACCAGTTGAATCGTTCGTATGGGAATAGTTTCATTAATGCCGATGCGGAAACTTATCGCAAAGTGCTTGTTGAACGAGAGATAATCAACAAGATAGCAAGACGCTTTCTGTTACACGTTAGGACACACTCCTCATGTCCACTTCTCACCGTCTCAATAACAGCCTTGTCCGCTGGCAGTCATTAGATACAAGTCGACCCCTTCACCTTGCGCCAGCAGCACACGATGCACTCCAGTCAGTCACCTTCACTGGATCCGATACGTTTGCTGGTTCGTCATCGCTTTATTATCTGCAACTGCAACAGAACCTCATCCAAGCGTCTCAGATTCCTTATTCGAAAGCTCATCGCCACCTGCAACAACCACCTCACACGCCTTCTGAACACCTTAGCCATCTTATATTATACCAACATTAGATTATAAAAAGCAGCAGATAACGTAGTGTCGTTTTTCATGATGGAGTCCCGGGTTTACTAGTTTTAACATTTGAACTCAACCTGACTCAGTCATACTGGAGTATTAAATTCGCCTTCCTACAATTTGGACCCATTTGGAAAGGAAATTTCATTAGCTCGAAAATTGCCATAGTTCCATCAATTCTTGACCATTTTCAAATTACTGTTTAACCGGAATAAAATTATTCACAGAACTCCCGATATATTATTAGCACTTTATGTGTTTTCCATTTTATTTTTTTTTTGGTCACGAAAATTGACCGATTTCAGCGTTCTTGGTCTTGAAATCGTTGATTGACCGTACAGAATACGTGGACATTTTTTATAATTAACTTGACGTATTTTGATTTTCAAAATTAGCATAGTGAGTTTTTTATATTTTTGATCTAAACAGCCCCAAAAGTAGTCAAAATATAATCAAATTGTTTCAAAAATTAACGAATCAAAATATGGAAGTTTTGTGTGTTATCTACGCACCACTGGTTACGCTAGTAGTAGGTTTTTGCGGTTATGGCATCCTCGTGCCTGAAAAGATCTGTATTTTCCAGTAAATGGCTGTTTGGAAGAAAATCAGGTTCACCACCACAATCAAATGAAATGTCCCAAGTGTCTGGCCTTAAGGATTACGTCAACCTACTCTCTGGATCTTCCTTTCTAGAAGTATAGTTACGTAGTTGCCTACTTTGAAAGACGACCATTTATTACACTATTTTCTATAATAGTAAAAGCAAGTGTAATGTGTCTGTCTGTCTGTCTGTCTGACCGAGCTCTCCAGCCAAATCTATCGCACGCAGGGACCTGGAGTTTTTTACACGGAAGCACAAAGAGGCTGGCCACCAGACCTCGAAGCCCAATTTTCGATTTTTGAATTAGAAAAATTTTAATTTTTTTTTTTAATTAAAAAAATGACCTGTTCTCATTTAAACTAATTTTTAAACAGATTGTTTCATTGTTTGATCGACGGGGAATGTTGTGTGTGTGTGAGGGGGGGAGAGACAGTCTACCTAATTAATTAATTAATTAATCACGGTTTTTTTGACACGGGCAACGCCGGGTGGGTGCAGGTAGTCTTAAATAAGTACCAATTGAATAATGTTGGAATTTTATGATGTTTCGTCAACATAAATAATAATTATTATTATTAGACCAGCAAATCGAAGTGGAAAATTAGATCCGGCCGTCGTCGACAATATTTTCTCGGAAGATCTCTCCATGTGGAAACTCCAGTTGAAATATTGAAACTCCGAGAAAACGCCGCTCGTTCGGCCGACTGAATCAAAATAACTGCTTACCTTGTAATTGAATTGTTCTCCAATTATTGATGATACCTATTCGAGGATACGATGACTTTCAGCTGAGTGTTGACAATAAAATGTGATGAGGCGATTGGGATTGGGTTTCAAATGGATTATTGTATTGAGGCCTTGCGAGACAATCGGTGGGTCAGCGTATTTTATAACAGTTCGGAAAATAGCGAAGCCACGGTTGATTTGGTGACGTTCTGCCAAAATACCGAATCTCATCTTAATCTCACAACTAAGTACTGTTGAATCATCTATCAACATCAATCTACAATTATTTTATTCTTATCATAAACGAAATAAGCTTATAACAATTGGTAGGTACAATTTCATAGGCACTTCCTAGAATTTCCCGAAATATATAGGTAGGTAATGAGAACATTCATGTAACACTGTACTATGCCCTTTAAGGAAGTTGCTTGTCAGATAGCCCTGAAGAGCAAGTTGGGGCCCAGAATATAAGTTTTGGCTCAATTTCTGACTTCAGCTTATTGTACCTACTTAACGTCTCCTATGCAAAATCCTATCGTGGAAAATGAAGAACAGTAATTACCTAACCCTATAACCTATTCAAAATCATTCCGCAGTTTAATTTTTCAAGAACTCAAAACCATCGCAAAATACAAAACTGTGATATTTCTTAATTATTTCTTGGACTCTATTAAACATTAAAACATTATTGATGAAGATTCCAGAGGAGTCCTTGTTTCATTCCGATTTTTGGCACTAATGGGGAAAAATAAGTTCATACTCAAGGAACGAGCGAACGAATATTATGAAATGATGGGTGACAGGGACAATATAGAAGAACGAGAACTTTTCATCATTAGAGTTAATTGATTCATGGCGTCATGAGAACGAGAAGTGGAAATACTGGCCTGACGAGCGCTATCAATTAATGCAGCTACGTTTCTCTGTTCTCTCTTGGACTCTCGATACGACTTCGACTCGTTAAAAGGGAATAGCATATATAGTAAGAGTTGAAGATAGGACGGTTAGTATAGGAGGGGCTCTATAATTAGTTGGTAGACATCTAATTGGCGTCTGCCGAACGTTACTCATTGGGATCTAGTATGCCTTCACCGTTGCTGGTCTGTCCCAGCCGTGTCAAGGGGCAGGCAAAGGTTGAGGGTTAGGTTCATTAATATACTTCACGCCTTGGGTCATTTTCAATACCCGTCCGCTATCGTCTTTTACCCTCGGATTACAGGTTAATCTCGTCCCTTCCCTTCTGTCCAGTCCACTATTCTCGTTTCAAGCTACCGGTCGTCCTCAGGTCGAGTTGGCTATCCCAGACGTTCCTGATCGCCCAGGACTCCCTTACTCCTGTTAATGATCCTTCCGAAGTATTGTACTTATACCGACACCCTTCTCTTTCAAGCGGGTGGGTACACTTGCTCACCCTATAATAGACGTCTACATGAACAGAACTCTGGTTATTTAGCGACTTGTTGCAAGCAGAACTTCATACATTTTAATTCGATCATCGAACCTAGACCAAATGGAGCCAAGTGAAATACGTATCCCTATCGGTGGAGTTCACCATCTCTCCTTAAATTTAACCCGAACATAGATGCTTTTAGTTACATGTCACTAAACAAAGTTACCAAAAGCAACTATGACCGGATTAAATCTGATCCAAAATGGCGAAACGCCATAGGTCACGTAAAACCATGTCACATTGAAAATTCAGACTATAGAATCCGAACCGAAAATTCCCCTGAAAATTTTGTTGAAAATGGTTTACTTCTCAAAGGACTCATCAGAATCTGCAGCAAACATTCGTCATGGTGAATAATAATAATTAAAAATCTGTAGTTCTCCATAAAATCACACCTTCCTAATCAATAGGAAGCAATGAAAAAATATGCCTAGTGAAAGAAGTACCTAATAAAGCAGTCATCATGATGCAGAACTTATTAGTAGCCCCTACTGCTACCAGCTCTACTAGTACTATTATAGGGAGGCGCACTGACTACATGAAATTGCACCTGGCTGGGCATGTTGGTTAGTACGATTTTTGAAGCATAAGAACGAAACACTGAGGTTTTTTATCTTACTCCAAAAATAACTAGCACTTCATAAAACTAAGTAAATACCTGCCAACAATAATACTTGAATTTTTTCGTTAAACGAGCGTTGTAACGTGTACAATGTATAAGGGGGGTTGAATTCTTCCTCCTTGAGCTGCTCAGTACAACGATAGTACATTTACTAGTGCATTCAAATTAATGGTACCTACTACCTATCTATTTACACTGGTATTCTACCCCGGTAGTGAGAAAATATTATTCATAAATGATCATTCGATGCGAATCTACGAACTCACATGTAAGTTGCAGGTAAACTATTGTATTTGGCCACTAAAATGAGCAGTTTCTGTAGAATTGTTTCCAATTAGCCCTTTGAATCCCTTCGCAAATGATAATAATAATGAAGGAAATAAGGTCTTCAGTTTACAGATGGTGAATGCTTTACGAACACTGAAGATTAATATTCCAGTCTTCAGGTTAGGCCAATATGTATAAATCTCATGTATAAATAAGTATGTAAGTCATGTATAAATCCTATAATCATCTAACCCAAAAACAATTGGAAGTGACAAACAACGCTAATTTTATTATATTATCAGTTGGTTTTTCTGATCCTCTATGGGGAGAAATGTGATTTTGTGGTGGCCTGGAGTGGTTCCTTGCCAATCGTGTTTGCTGTTCGATACCTACATTTTTAAAATTGTCGCCTCGCATCAACAACAACAACTGCGGTGTTGGGTATTCTGCAAATCTATCGAATCACAAATCAAAGAGAGTTGAACACATTAGACGGGTTCGGAAGGAGGGGAGATAGGGTCGTTCGAGGGCCAGCCAGACCTGAACGGCCTCTGTCCCTATGTGCCATCTATCGAAGAGGTATATCACTGCGACCAGTGACTCTCCGACGGTGTGACCTGGCTTTGATTTAAATGATCCTGGTCTGCCTCCTCCTCCTCCTCCTCTTCATCCTAGTCCGCAGACCAAACGAAGTCCGCTATCGGTTTTATAAAGAATGTGAAAGATTCCATGTAAATGGAATGGCCGGGCACGAGGTAGGCTATAAATCGATGATGGGAATCAGTTGAAGGTGACAGCAGATTTGTTGCCGCTATCAGGTAAGATTACTCAAACCAACCACAACTTTACAACCCTCTCTCGTTCCGTTTCACTCTCGCTACCACCAAATGCGTACTAGTATCTCCTAAATAATTACCTCGCACTATGGGACAGCGCGAGGGGGTGAGGAAGTGGGCCGTATGAAATATCCTCGTCATTCCTTCGGAAAGTCACCCAAGAATAATTTTATTAGATATAAAAAAAATATGATAAAGTGTGTCGTTGTGTAGTTTAGATAGATTGGACCACACAGCCGATGTGGATTTATATCCCAGCCAAGATATATTGAGCAGATCCTCCAAGATTTATTCCTCATTCACCGGATATAAGCACACACAGAAGAGTCAGGTTGATAAATAAGTCTACATTAGTCCTGCATTATCGGCTTCGCCCAGCCGTTATTTATATATTCAGTCGATTCCCGAGGAGTGCTACGGATTAGAGGGCCTTCTCCCGCGTGAATCAATCCTCTTTCCCCCCCACTTTTCCCCACCTTGGTGACCCAACCACCCCAAAGTACTACTACTTCGGCTCACTCCTCAGCTATGTTCTCCAATAATCTTGTGCCATACCTTACCTCTAATACCTATACCTTTGGCTGCTGCTTTCCATTCCTATACCTACCAAAACAAACCACCCGTTCCTCCTACCGATCCTGCGACTGCTGTGCTAGTCTCAAATGCTTGGAGGGAACCACTGCTGAGTTATGGGCAGATCCCCTCACCTATTGCCACCTCCAATGTCCCCAGCCCTAAGCCGAGAGCGAGCTACGTCTTTTTCTATTTCTTTACGAAATGCGGCGTCTGCATGCGCAGGGAATGCGGATTTTGGAACAACCTTGGATTTCACAGAGCACTCGGCGTCAACCGGAGGCTACACCGGTCCCAGTTGCAGATGCAAATATTTCAAAGAGAGAATGTATCAACAAAGTCCATTTCCAGTAGATTTTTAGGGCTCAAACCTTTTAAGACAGATGGTCTATACGTTTTTGGACGGGAGCTTGATCAAGATTGTTAGAAAATACAAAAAACCCAAATCAGCTCCCCCCTAGGTAGGAAATAAATAAGACATTGTTTAATATCAAATTCATAGCTCATAATACTGCCTATTCCGACACCCCCCCCGGTCCCTTTTTGGACTTGTAACACTCATAAAACACGTCACAACCACATTTCAACGGTTGATAGCATTTTTCGAAAAAAATCTTCCGTGGGTAATGACGGGACAAGCAGAATGGACTACCGGCGATGCGTTGATATGAATGGAAAGATGATGATGGATGTTGTCGTTGTTTGCGGCTGTGGTAATTGCTGTCCCGGTCGTCCGTAGTTGCAGCCGTAGTTGAAGAGGAGCCGCTTGAGACGCCAGTTGAAAAGGAAGTCGTTTTGGGAGAGAAGGACCATCAGGCTCTGAACGATAGTTCACACAACAAAAACCGGCTAGCTTCTCGCGGTGAGGATACTGGATACAGACCCGCAGGAGAGAATTGGCCACCGAATGAGCGAGAGCATTAAATTGCCTAAGTGACTTGGATGATATCACCAAGTGTTCCAGGATGTTGGTCGGCGCTGCTGGCGCTGGGAGGTGTCCACTAGTCAGTTTACTACGTCTACCGGCTACCCACGCCTGCCGGCCTAATAGGCACAAACAACACCATTTCAATATTCTACACTGTTTTTCTCCAGAAGCATCCCGACGACACGTGTCTGACAATCCCAGGCAGTGGAGTTTCGATTTGAATGCAACGGATATCCTAGTGACAGAATCGTAAATCTTTTCAATAAATTAACTGAAATTATATCTATTAATTTGAAAATTTCACCCGAAACCAAAAACGTTTATAACTGCGAACGACTTTCAAAGGAGATATTGGGATGGAATGTTTCGAAACCCCCTACTGCCAAGAACTTTGATTAAATATTTTTTCCGGTCCTTTTACGTTTGCTCCCTCTCGGTTCAAAACAGTTTTCAAAAGAGGAAGAAGCGGAGGAATTGAAGCTGTATCCGAACCCTTTTTCTGTTGTACTCTAGTCCGAGTCATAATTCCCGATTGGCTTTGCTGTTTCTACTGCTGTTACGTCTGCTTTGTTCCTTCTGGTAGTTTCCCCTTTGACGATCGAATCAGAGCCTGAGGCAGGGACTGAATTCGTGGTAAAGCTCGTCACTCAACAAGCTCGATTAGGATATTTTATCCGAGGGAATTCCATATCAACCAACAACCAAGGGTATCGTCATAGGTATCCTAACTTTCAAAGATACCTATCATTTTTGAACGAAAAAAGGAATTTCGGCTGTGAATTTTCACACAGGACTGATAAAAATAAGTATTTCATCGTCTCTTCTATCCCAGTAGCGATCTTAATTCGAGAAAATTTTCTAGATTAAATGCTTCAATTCACATAAAACAAGTACTACTGGCCCGGAAAAATAATTGTAAATACACAATCTTCGTCCCTCCAACTACATCCAAAGGACACAAGTAATATTCTAGTCCAAAACGGGTACGCTTCTCGGCAATTAAATTTAAATATAGCGTTCGGTATTTCCTGGGCTGAACGGAGATTGTTTCTTTCTTCTTTATAACATTCCTGATCTCGAAAAAAATTGAGAATAATATTGCCTCAAGTTTCTGTTCCATCCGACCCATAGAAAAAGAACCCATGAACAGTGTACATTTATTCTTTTTACCCGGCCATAAAGACCGCACATATAACTTGGGATTAAAGTCGTTTTGTGTACACTCTAGATTTTCAAAAGTCTACTAGCTTTCAAACTCAGTGTTCAACGTATGTATTTAAAGACTACCGTTAAAACGTATTGATGGATGAAAAGAAAAATTCTCACTCATTTTTACGTGTCATCATCTAAGGTATGAAGTCAACCTGAGAGTTCATAAAACCTTGCGTGCGAAAATAATTGCTAATTTATTTCTTCACTTTATATGTCGGTACATTTGAGCAGTCTTTCGGCTCCAATGATGAATGAAAAGACTCAAAGAGTAATAGCCTTCAAGGGGATTTTTTTCTTCATAAAAGTTGCGGTGCAGATAATGGGTAACAGATAACTTTTTTACGGTGAGCTAGGTAGGCACAGCACCCCACCCAAGGTTGCGCGATCGCGTGCAATCCAAATTGAATAAACTAATGCCGTATTCATTTCTTGGAAATATAGAGATTGCGAATTTACGATTCCACTTGTTAACATAATATGTTGGTGCCTACCTACCTAATAATATTATTATTGGGTATATACTAAACTAGACTTGATTTTTGACTCATCCAGGACTCCTGCTGATTTGGGATGGATTCGAATAACATCGAGTCACTCTGAAAATGTCGATATTCCCATCTGTTATGGGCTTTTGAGCTTAGTGCCTCACAGGCATTGGGTAATTTCATTTGATTGTGGTAGAAAAATTTCCTTTCTCAATTAGTGGATTCTGCGTTTCCTTGAATAAAATTGAGAGATTGGCTAAATTTTCTTCTCATGAGCATTCATAATGGTTCAAACAATTATACTAAAACTCTATTTACTTACTGCTTTGCTAGGCTCCTAATTTATGATGAACAGGATGAACGATATTGACCTGGATGGAAGATAAGGAGGCGCCTCGACGACTGATATAGATTGATCAAGAGTGATAGCGTTGTTAGAGCCAATAACAAACACTTGATGGAGCGTCGGAGCCGGGTCGGGCCGTTGAGTGATTTGCCAATGATGTATTGTCACCTAATCAAGGTGGTTAGAGGTAAATCTGGGTACATCCTCGGAGCCGATTCTCCCCTGCTGTGTCGCATTGTTTTCCTTCGATTCTGGCTCAGTCAGCTCCGATCACTGATCCAGCACATACAACCCACCCGATGTCTATCGTCGCCTATCAGGAGACATCTTGATCCAATTATTCCCGGATTAGCTTGTCTGTAACTGGCGGCGGAATGAACGGCCGTCGACCGCTGACGGATCAGGATTGATTAGAGCCGCAGGATTTGAATTGGTTGTTTGATTAAACCGTATCCGCGGTTAAGGAGTTTGGATGAGGGATGTGAACTGTTAGCAATTGACGCCGAAAACGGCACCTCTGTTCGGTTTGCTTGGTCCATCAAATATTTCATATTGTTACCTCGAAGGACAGAAAATTGTGAAAAGCAGATAGGGTAATCGGTGCGGTTTTACAGTACGGTGGATCAATTTTGCCGAGAAAAATTCCCAATTTATCGATACGATAGTGAAACTATTATAGTTTCAGTATGATACTGACTCTCCGCCTAAAACGGGTGAAAATGGGATCCCTGGGGGAAATGTTCCTTTACGTTCGTCACCTCGATATCAGATTTCAACTGATTTAGCATTCACGGCCTAAAAATGTCACTATAATATAGCAATGTCGTATATTATACGCTTAGCATTTACAGGGGTATTATGGAGTCGACAATTATTTAACAGAGCACCAAACATCCTGAGGATAAACGTAACGAAGACCAACTCTGATTCTTAGCTATACACTGACTAAAACAGCCATTCTCAACCCGCTGATTTATTAGTGCCTAACCTGCGGTTTGCCTAGAACCCAATGAGACCAACATGAACGCATTGTGGAGTTCATCGGTTTGGGGGTGATGCGTCTGTGAAGAAAACCTCAGTCACGTTATTGTCCTCCAATTCAAAAGAGAGGTTTCTAATAGCTGGACCGGAATGATCACTGCAAGTATTAGTATGGTAAAAGACTCCCTTGCTGCGGTCGACGTCATTGAAACCGATTTGACTTTCCTTTTGTCCGTCTCACGACAAATGACTGGCCGACGGAAAGCCAGCATCGGGCGTATGAACCATCTCCAGTGCCATCACCATCCCTGCCACCATTGCCATCGTGGCAGACCACAATCATCTCCCACCTTCCACCTCTGAATCCCGAGACCTTAATACGTGTCTCCGAAGTCTTATTTTAGTTCCTTTCGCCGCTCGCATTATTTTTCTTTTATCTCCAGCCGCTATAATCTGCACAGATGCCGAATTCGCCTTCGTCTTGTCTTTTCTAACTAGAACAGTCCATCAGATTGACAGTCAAATTTCACTCCGATTGTACAATAGTTTGCTTAATATTCCAAATGACTCAAAAAATAAAATTCTAAATGACAATTATCTATCCTGAATTATTAAGGGCAACGAACAAGAAACGGAAACACGCTCAAATTCGAAAAATGCAAAAGTTGGCCGAAATTGCCTCAATCGTAATAAGCACAAAAATTTGATAAATTGATAAACCGGACCTCAGGGTCGAGACAGAATTCTTAAACTGTGGCACGAAGCCAATATTTGACACCCTCTAAGTAATTAGGTGCTTAAGTAACACTAATAAACTTGCGCAAGGATGAAATTCCAGAAATTAGCTCGTAGATGAGGATTTTTAAGTCAAACTCACAATGAAAAAGAAACTCAAACTTACAATGAAACACAAACTCAAACTCACAATAACACGGGAACTCTAACTCATAACTTTTCTGGAATTCCTCTACATAAGTACTTTAACCGTGATAAGTATATCTATATTTCATTATCAACACGGTGGGTACTCACATCCAACCTATAGGTAGGTTTTTCCTAATGTTGATCGCCCAAAGTTGGTTGTTAAAAGTGCATTCAACCCTCCATTAAAATCCTAGGTACTGGCCTGTCAGATAGTATTTTCGTGTTCTTAACAAACGTTCAAGAGAGATAAACTAACTCTCCAATTTTGTAGGCAATCGGATCCGTTCACTTGGATATGAAATCATACTCTTGTCCGGGCTGCAGAGCGGGGGCAGCCAAAGCAGGGAAAGCATAGCAACGTTAGAGGAAGACGATTCCCCGTTTGAAGGCTGATGACGGAGATGGATGGATTGCAGAGATCGACCGAAGACCGCCTGAGCTGTTGGCCGTATTAAAGGGACAGATAATGAATAAATCGGCTGATTGAAGGAGAGGAAGTAGAAGATAGAGTTGAATTAGCTGGCCTCTGCTGAGCTAGACGTGGCGGGGACCATAGTAAGGGGTGGGTGGTCTCTGCCGTCTTCTGGTCTCTTCCATCTTCGCTTTCAATGTCCCTGGGAATCTAGCCTTAGTGAAATCTCACGACTTGAGATTCACCACGGCCAAACAACCAGTGATCTAACTACCCATCTTGTAATACCTTAGGTTGCGATTGCGATGGAGAATCCACGTTCGAGCCAATGATTTTCACGCTGTTACCTTTGGAATTTCAAAAAAAGTGGAAAATTTTTTGGTGGAATTTTCAAAGAATTACCTGGTCCGTAAACAGACCGTTTGCTTTTATCATTCCAAAAATGTTTTCTTACAATTTTTAAGATCATCAAATTCAAGATAAAGTCCGAAAGCCTATCACAGTACTCTCGATGGAAACCTGGCAGGCTATGGCAGGATACAGTTTTTCGATCCTTTTCATTATGATTATGTAAATTATTGACGAATCCACCCCACGAATCACTCCAAATCCCCATCACAAAAAGTAGGATTTACGGATTATCATGTGTAAGTGATGAACTTCTTTGATATCATTTATGAGCATTGCTTCAGACTTCTGCATTGAAGGAGAACTTTATAATGATTTGTAAATTTTAGAAGATTCGTGAAACTCACTGCGATTGAATGATCTATAGAGGAGGTTTATTATTGTATCTGGCATACAAAATACAAGTTTATGATGACATTTCAATGCGCACCAAGACTCCTTTGATTGGCCTTTCTAACAAGGACGTGAGATTTATTCAGTTAGCGAATTGCGAGGAATCTTGGATTGTGTGGAATTGAATAGGGGAGCCCAAATTGAGCTGCAACTTCCTTCGATTCCCAATTGAAAAGTGAGAGAGGAGTAGTTTTACCTCGCAGAAGGTTCTCTTCATACGGAAATCAGTCACCTTTGTGCAAAAATCGTCACTCATATAGAATGACTGTGAACGTCGTTTATTGGAATTAACGTCTTTGCAGGCATTGAAAAATAGTTGTGTGTCCATGAGGGAAAGCAGTCCCTAAGTTTTCATCATTACATGCCTTTGGATAACTACCTATATTATTAGTTAGGTACACGTATTTTTTCTACATTTCTACCTCAACAGCCATACTGCCGTCCTAAGTTAAAACGTCCTATCTCAGTTTTTAGCGTTTTGAGAAAAACGCGGTTAAGTGAGATTGTTTGCACCGTCCACGTTTTTAACCCTAGCTATTTGGAATTTTCACGATAGCTCCTTGACATCACCCCCCAACTTTGTCAGTTGTCAACAAACCTCAATATTAAACCAGCAGGTAGAAATTATCAATTGAAGTGCAAGAAGTCGAAGATAAGACTTTGTTGTTGTTGTTCGTTTTCTTGTCGTGTGCCTTAGGCCACGTTCGACATTGGTTTTTATACCTAGGATAGGACTTTTTAACCTAGTAGTAGTAGTTTTTGGAACTCAGTATTGAAGATGAATATCTTGCCCACATCCATGACAGACACAGCTTTGCTACTCACTAGGCCAGAAAGTCCTAACTCCTTTATTTGAGACCTCCTTTATTTGACTTAGGACGATTTATTCTAGCACAAGTTACTGAATTTTTTCAGTTATACAAGGTCAAAGTGTCCTAACTTTCCGCTACTTAGGACTTTTTAGCCTAGGACTACCAAGTTAGGACTTTCTGTTCTTGGATGGAGGCGGAAATTGACAAAAGTGAGATAGGACAAAGCCATTTTTCAGTCCTTTCCAATGAAGATATGACTTTCTAACCTGGCCCATCAGACGCGTCATGTCAAAATCTATACAACCACGTCCTTAACTCAAAAAGCGAAAAAAATGAGATAGGACGTTTTAACTAAGGACGGCAGCATAGTGGTTTGCACGCAGAAGACGTTTGCGGAATTTACAAGACATCCTCAGGCATGAAAAATACTGTCAATTCAAGTATGTCAATAACTGTTTCAACGTCTCACCATTTTCACAAAAATTACCACGAGCGTAATGTTCTTTTGAAGTGTCGTTTGTCGTTCGGTTGACACAAATTTTAAACCATACGCATTTTCTGTGATCGACTTGATTCTACCTCAGGGTTTTGGAATTTCTTCAAGTAAGTACTAGGTAGGTACATCTAAAACTTTATTAAAATCTGTGGTACTTAAAATGTCAAAATTTGTGTGATAAACCATAACTGTAGTATTTTAATTGAAAATTTTCGATTGCTTAATTTATAGTAATTCAATTCAACCATGTCCCATCGAAATGTCGGCAACACGCAGTACTGCGAGGACATTATAACTCAAGTGCAGTTTGAAAAAAAAAACAAGAAGAGAGAAGAAATATTATTCATCCTGGAAAAGTGGATCGGGAATGATATACGTGAGCGCATGTCTCCTCAATATGTTTTTCAGAGATCCTTCTCGCTCACAATATGAAAATAATAAGTATCAACAATAGGAATTTGCCATCCTGGATGACAACGAAAGAAAATTCCTTCGAAACGACGAAACCACAAGGATATCGAGCAGTGTTAGCCATCTCGCCTGTCTGCCTGTTAACTCATCTGAGTTCTATTGCACTTCACAGCGTCAACCGATGGATAATCACAGAAAATCGGTCCGTTTCCGACATCTGAGACGAGAACCTGGCCGCTTTTCACCGCATACCAGGGCTTCAGACCGTGCGGCCATAGCGGCCCCCTGTCGTGGCACAGCCGCGCATAGCGTCGCGATATTTCTTCGCATTAGCTCGCATCGTTGAGTTCCACTTGAACGCATTCTTTTCCATCTCAGTGTATACCTTCATCTTCTCATTTTTCTCAGTTTTTCTTACCAGCCGAGAGCAACACGTGAGAGTAAGTTCTGACCAAAGAAGCTGCAGTAACGGAGGTGCTGAGGACCCCCCAGCTGCCGCCTCTCTAGACGACGATACAGGTACCGATTAGAATATTCTTTGGAATACGCGGACAGAAAAAATTTTATTCCCCCAGTTTTTTCAAGTTAAGAGAAAACTATTTTTTTACGACTCACGTGGTAGAGCGCATAACCAACAGTGCTTCCAAATTTTGGCACGTATATCTCTCTAAACGGACAATGAAAAGTTGAAAAAATTGGTATATTTTTAGTAACGCAGAGAGAGAGTGTAGTGTTAATCATTATAAAGCGGAAAAATATTCTATCTCATTACAAGGTGTCAACCTTATTTGGACGAGAAAACAGAAGCCAGAACATTTTTAAGGGTAGCATCGCTAAACGAAAAAGGAGCTATCTCGTGATCGCAAATTTTATTTTCACCTGAGTTAAGCCAACGTTATAATACACAAAACTTGGATGAACAGATTTTAAAAATAAACCCTGAAAGCATTGAAACTCATATAAATGTATAATACTCTGAATTCCGGGAATGGAATAAAATCTATTCTGGGCCATGGTAAGACCAACCTTTTTACATTTTTGAAGGCTCGAACCGGTTGATTTCTTCGGCCTGCATAGTATGCTTAAAGTATTACTTGAAATTAAACAGGAAATAACAAAAAACAGTCCACGAGCGCACAGACTCCTTATTCCTTCTTTTCAGAAAGTCATCTTGAGTAGTGGTGTGTGATAGGTGAACTTTTTCCCGAACCCGCTACCTGATTTTGCATTCCAGGACTATTGCAATACTTCATTCAATACTATTACTATGCCTAGAAAGTGCTGCGAATACGGCTCTTAATCTCCGCTCAAAGGTCAAAATGCCAAAATTATTTCATTATAATAATTATGATGAAATTATTATATAATTAAATAGTAATGTAAATAAATAATTGTATAACTTTCAGGCATATAGTATATAGTGCTTGCCTCGATAAGGAACACTTCGAACTATTCGACTGATCTGCCTCAAGTGAATAAGCCTCGACTCGTCAACTGTTCTCAGCCTTGAGATGAAATAATCAATCGCTAATTCGAGACCCTTCCATCGAGAAGGAAGTGTCTCTGATATTCAATTATCAGTCTTCACACGACCTCTGACTCCCCCCCCATTCTTTTATCCCATAATGCTATTGCATGTCGCTTTCCCGTCTCTTTCCCTCCCACACACTTATAGCCTCTTCCTCTTCACGTCTTTCGCTATCAATGTCTGTCTCTTTCTGAATTAATGCGAGAGCTGGCTTCTCGCTTGTCGCTGACAGGCTCCATATAGTTTTTTAATTGGCTCAATGATCAATATGAACTCGGCAAAATTAGGCTTTGGCAATCAACAGATGCGCTTTCAATAAATTGAATAAAAATAGAGCTATGTTTTACAGAGTTTCAGAATAATTTAAGATCTCGATTTATTATTCAGCCATAATATATAATAAACCATAATATATTCAAGAAATAATTTCGAAAATAGTTTTGAAATAATTTCGAAATAATAATAATCTCGAAATAATTTTGAAATAATTTCGAAATAATAATAATCTCGAAATAATTTCGAATTAATAATGATGATCTCGAAATAATTTTGAAATAATTTCGAAATAATAATAATCTAGTAATAATTGATATTAATTACTAATATTTAAAAATTGTGAATAATAGTTAATAGTTTTTTTATAGTTAATAATAACGAAAATACCGCGATTAATTCCGCGAATCATTCATATTATATCATAAGGTTTGTCTTTATAATCGAAAAATGAACCCCTTAGCAAAATTTGCAGAGTTCTTCGGATACACAGATAAATAATCTGCACTTGTCACTGATCTACTAAGCAGCGTTTTTTTATTCTGATTCGAATGAGGCCATCCCTGAGGGTTTATGTCGCTTATAGTGAGCGATTATGTCACGTTTTGTCGTAAATACGTTAATTTATCCTGATTTACAAACCCGAGGAAACAGAGTACTCGCAGAGTAACTTGGTTGAAAATAGTTGTCCAAAATCGATCGGTTAAGTTGGAAAGGATAGCGCAATTCAACGAACGGCCGGCGCTTGAAGTTAAGTCATTGAGAGGCGGGCGTTGCTAGCCAGGAGGTCCACCCACAGCAGAGTTGGCCGAATCCAAATGGTAATAGCTGGGCTTAGGTGCGTGATTGTATTGACCACCTATCGGCGGTTCCCTGTAATCTGCTCCCAACGATCAACATCTTCAATCTAATGCCACCTTTCCGAAACTGCCATTAGTCGTCAGTCACTACACGATCCTCACTTCGTTCCTTTTGACCTGGAAAGGTAGAACTTTATTTCGTCTTTCTCTCGCTAAGCAACTCAGTTGAATGGCCACCTACCGCAGTCTTCTGCTGGCTTGAGATCATCGATTTTGTTACCTAACCAATTTTTATGCTACTCAAGATCAAAACAGTGGACTGGGATATGAATTCATTACATTTACAATTTGATTTGGGATGGAATTTCTACTTTCGGTGCGTGAACAGTCATGAATCAATTTTTCCAAACCGGAATGTATTGAAAAATTCTTATTTCGATTTCGAAATGCTACCTATAAATTATTGTACTAGCCATTGCTCTTAATCTCCCTATAGCAGTTTCAATTGTGATAGAATGACCTAGTTTTTACCTTTTCCAACTCTCATCGCCGTTATTTTCGATTTTGTCTTTCCTTCAGAGCAGGTGGCACTTCATTTATTTCATTTCGATCGGATGAGGGTTCTCAGAAAGACAGGACCAAGTCAAGCCAAACGCTCACACGTAGCATACAAAAAAAAAAGCTGGGAAAAATGCCGAGATGAAGCAGAAAGGGTTGGTTCGCAGGTCTTATCTATAACACATTACCCATTTTCCCAGCCAAACCCTCCTCATTGCCCCTCCCCCTGCTATGTGTCTGCTTCGTTGGATTTTTCCCGATTCCGCTTTTAGCCTGGAGAAGGTTTCAAAAACCCTTTTATTCGCTAAATTAAAAATTAGCACAAAGGTTGGTGAAGAAGATGATTTACATGAATGAGCCGCGCGCACAGTGCTATTGGAGGAACTTAAAGTGCCAGCGTTGCATTGGTAGGTCGGAAAAAAAGGAGAAGATAAAGAGATGAAGAGTGAGGGTAAATGAAGAAAGAAAGATGAAATGAGAGAAAAAGTATTTTCCCTCATGTGAGCTCTTTAGAAAAGGGAATCTGATACAAAATGAAGGTCCACTCGGAGGGTATAGCCCGGGATGTGCTTCGTACATACATACATGCATATAACATATTTATGTATTTTCCCTCTCCTCCACCAAGAAAAAGGCCGAGAGGAATTCATTAATCAAGGGATGAATATTTTAATGAGTCTACATCTCATACATACGAGACTGAGCCGTTGTAACGTCTGATCATTCTATTCTCATCCTATACGGTTTTACGCATGAGCAGAACGCCTACGCACTTGCAAGGTTTTTGCCCAAAACGGTATTCTCCATGCACAAAGTTCAACGTCTGAGCTTAAGACCGATCTATGAGTTAACCAAAGCATAAAATGTGGAGAGGTGAGGAATTCCTTGGTTTGTTTTTACTTTCTTGCCCTCGTAGCAAGCGTTCTCAAGGGAAAAAGTACTTGTTCAATACTTCAGTGATAATATTCCTGTTGTAAAATCGGCGTATAACATAAATTCTAAAAATAAAAAAAAAGAATTCCGACCGATTACATAGGTACAACACCTACTTCTAGAAATAATTTACCAAAACGCTTCCAAGTTTTTTCGAAATTTTGATCAGCATGGTTAATTTGAGGGGCCACATCGCGTTTTTCACAGTTTCCTTGATTTTACGGCCGAAGTACGGGTTGTATGCAGCAACTTGATAGAAAAGAAAATGTCGGGAGTTTTCGATTTTTTGCATTTTTCCTAGTCCTGGAAAGTTGTAGGAAATTGCCAAAATATTTTTTTGGAAATTTTAGAATTTTTAAGGGTCTAAAAAATTGTTTTTTGAAATGCCCAAAATTAGTCTTCACACCATTTGTAGACCAGAAAAATCAAACCAATTTTGACTTTCAGAGGGTGAAAAGGTGCAGAAACCTTCACGAAAGCCACCGAGCTCAAAAAATTCGAAATCAGCATACGGTGGACGAACGTTATCTTTTATTGCACATTTAGATAGTCTTCTAGACCCTTTGAAACTTAAAACGTCGAAGTTTGAGGGGGTATTGTAAAAAAATTCCTCACCGATAACATAGGTTCATTATTTCTTGAAATAATGTACCAAAGTATACAGCCAATGGTGGAATGAATTTATTCGCCGTTTGGATGACTATACTCTGTACGGACAGAAATGAAAATGATCCCATGAAAGAGGATACATCGTCTATTGAACGGGCTTTTGTAACAATAGCAGTGGATTGATAACCTCAGCCGTTTTGGCGAATTGTTGACCATGTGTACCATTTACATTGCATGCACACTGGCCACTTAGAAATGTTGGCATTGAATTAATCAAGGGTTATTCAATAGGCCCGAC
Organism: Nesidiocoris tenuis; assembly: GCA_036186465.1. Taxonomy (NCBI): domain Eukaryota; kingdom Metazoa; phylum Arthropoda; class Insecta; order Hemiptera; family Miridae; genus Nesidiocoris; species Nesidiocoris tenuis. The sequence continues at coordinate 23,141,787 of AP028910.1, read as the reverse complement.
CAAAGCTGAGGATATTTCGACGATTTGTTAACTGGGCGCTATATCATCCTATCACTGGAACCTTGTGAATGTCGGTTATGCTATGCTATTGATCCTCGGCGTAATGGCGATAATTTACACCGAGCCGGTTTTAACCGAACGGGTCTCGAACGTTTGTCTCGGAAACCGATGAGGGGGGAGGGGGTTACAAGTGGATTGTGCACGGGTGGTAACGCTACCAAAGGGGATGTAGTGCTTAGAATCTGTGAGTTCACTGCCACCACTTTGCTCCCAGTTCCATTCTCTACCCAATTGCCTCTGTGGTCTGTGCTGCACAACCGAACGCAAAGGGAGGATGAAACCTCTGCGGTGTATCGACACCTAGGGCAGTTTAGGGATTGGGTTTATGGGGATCTCATTGGATCAAACAATAACTTGAGCCCCCGTCATCAACAGTTCGCGGAACGATGTGAAACTGAATCCTGGCTATCCATAGAATTGTGAATGCCAACTTTAGCCCCGCGTAACAACATTCGTATATTTAGCAGGCAAACCCTCGATTCGAGTAATCCGCCATTCATTTTAACTACTTAGATTATCATCATCCGGTTGTTTTAAAATGGTTTTTCAGCCTTAAGTCCGATTATGGGAACTGCATGACAATTAATTTTCCGGTGTGCTTACATCATCATTTTCGCATCCTCAGTTTTCAAAGCGATATTGTTCGGACGTTGACATCAGCTTCCTCGTGGAGCTATAGGTACACCCTGGACGAAAGGACCTATTTCGAGATTTACGCGGTGTCAAAATACAGATTTTTCAGCGAGCTATAGTGAGCTATGTTTTAATAACTTGGGGGCGACGAAACCCCATTTTTGTAGCTACTAAGATGCGAGCCACCGAAAGCCTTTATTACCAATAACAGACAAGGTACAACACAGTTAAATGTGAAAGCCAAGCAAAAAAATGTCACAGTTGAGGGTTTTATTGCCTCAAAACCGGAATTCGTGATGTGAACACGTTTAAATTTAGCTTCAGTCGATACAACTGCTATAACTTTTATCATAACAAAAATCACACAAATAATTTTGTTCCCATGATTAGAATGTAACAGCTTCCTACGATCCCTATGCTGAATTAAATTTTGTTACAAAATTTGTAACAGAATTTAATTCTAAATAGCTGAATTTTTTTGAAATTTTGAAAAAAATGTTGATATTTAAAATTTTTTTTTAAATTTTGAACATTTGAATTGTTTTGAAATGTTTTTGAATTGTTGATAATTTTCAAACATTTTGTCTTGTTCTAAACATTGTGTTTAATTTTCAATAAGCAGAATTCATTCTATGTTTGACATTAAATGTATACATTTTATAGAAAGCGGTATCTTCTATCTATCACCTAACCCAATCGGAAAATGGAAATTACTTCCAATATGTGGTCAATTTTGTCATTCACCATGTCGTAACCATAGACAAAATCACGGGTTTTTCTGTAGTTGCAAGTAGGAATGGTCTGAATGTTGTTGAAAAACACCGAGAAAAATTATCAGTGAAGTGTGAAGGTATGGCGCATACGACATCTCCGTAAAAAAGAGAGAGTGGTGGAATGAAAAACATTATGATAACTCCGAGGAATGTTGATCGGTTCACATTTTTTGACAAGGATGACGATTCGTACGGACACTTGTTGACAGGACGATCTGCCGTGAACTGTCGGCTGCAGTCGTGACTGCATGTGTTGGTGTAGTAGTGTCCGAGCAGGACTAAAACGGAAGGTCCTCCGGTGTCCTCGTCCTGGCGGCGTCTTACGGTGTCTTTTTATCCAGACGCCAAGGGCTCACTGCGAATCGATTGACACGCATAGTTAACGCGCGAGCAAGCATCGGTGGGCGCCTAGAAACATTCAAAGAATTCAGACGAATCGCACCAACAGTTGGAGTTGAACCGTGACCGTCGCGTCGGGCGACGATATGACGCCGTCCAATTGCGACATCGCAACGGGTCATATCGATGTTCATCCACGCCGACTCGAGCATTCCACGGGATGAAGGAAGAATCAATGAAAACTGACGGACCGGTTAACAAAGGGACTAACCTTACCAAAAGGTGCTGGAGATGTAATCATTTTTAGGACACTCACAGTCCCCACTCCTCGACCACAGACACGCTCCAAATATTCGATTATTTTTTCCGTATTATTTATCATTATTTATCATTAATTTTGAGTTTTTTAAAATTTCCCTAATTCTCAATAAATCAAAAACTACTACAGCCACAAAATTCACAAAAAAATAGCGTGCACATGTACTGATCTACTAAGCTGCGTTTTCTAAAATTTAGACTAGTATTTATGGGCCTCGTCAGAATGAACGATATTAGGAAAAGGTCAAGCATGACCATGCAAAATTTGCATTTAATGCACTGACGTAAGACGAGAAAATATTTCCCCGAATTTTATATCAGGATAAGTAGAAATCCATCGGGAAAAGTTAGTTGACAGAAAGGTGTGAGGTCCTCGTTCTGAGGGATCGTCGGGTATTGGCCAAAGTAATGACAGACCGCTCGCGCGGAGACTAATCCTCGGCTGTTATTACTGGTCGACCATAGTACTGGCCACACTTCGGCTCACCATCATAGCCTAATTGTGATCGGCAGGGAGCATCGTAGGTGGTCTTTCCGGCCGCCATTACCATCATCACCCGCGCAACAATCACCCATCTCAGCACGCCGGAATCTGCTGCAATCATACAATCATACTATTGATTATTACCGATCGCAGTGTTTTCTCTCCTAATTGTTTATCCATCACGATTCTTCCTCTCTTAGAGGCTGAAAGTACAGGTTCTCGCCTATCCTAATCACCGAGCGACGAACAGTCAGCAATTTCAGACTCCGAAATTGTGGGATTAACGTCGAATGTGAACCCCTTCATTACGCTAGTTCCACACACAGAGAACAACTCGGGATACGTAAGCAAGTGAAAGGCGAAGGCGTGATTCGATCGGCGAATGACATTATCACAAAATACCCAACTCCTCCTTTTGGTTTATTATTCAATAATAGACCATTACAATCGCTCAAGAAGAAACATTTTCTTGCCCCCTCTCCTGAAAATGTTATGGTTTGCGTTTCAAAGGGAGTAGAATCCGAATCTGAAATGAAAAACGCCGTTTAAACTTTTTCCCCGAACGGCGGAAGATTTCTCTAGGAAATTTTCATGAAAACCTTCTTTGATCCGGGACCCCAATTTTTTTAGCCAATAGCTAAATTTTAGGGTCTCTATAAAAGAGTTGAAATATTGTCAAAATTGTGTTTTTTCTAAAACGTTCTTTGCCAGATAAGATGCATAAGTTATTTCACGGATTTTTGACACCAAATCGAATGAGACCATCGCATGAGAACACTCGAACATGGCCAGAGTTAAATAAGTAGAACTGCTCTGGAACTGCTCATAGCTCGTGCGATAAATTTCTTCTGATTGAATTAGAGAGATATTTAGACATTAGTCGTCCAAATAGCTCCGTAAAAGTTGAATATCGATTGAAAATTTATTGGCGATAAAAAACTGAACATTCACGCGGAGAATTTCCAGCATTTTTGTAATGTACGAGAACAATTCACGAGTCACAATTTTTCATCCGGAGCGAGATGGGAGGATGGAATAGGAGGGTCAATTATACGTCAAAATAAAGAAATGATATCGTGCGAACAACTGATGTTGACTGGGTGTAACACGCAACAGAGACCTTGTAATACTGCTATTCAGTTACGAGAAAATGTCCGTCATTCGTAGAGGTGGGGGTGTGTAATGAAATGATGTGTGTATGAAATGATGGGACCTTGTAGCCTGTCAAAGGGGCTGATTTTTGTTGAGGGGTTGCCAGCCCTGTTACGCAGAAGTTGCAGAAGGAATGCACCGCTTGATTGGCATGTGGATCGAGAGGGAAGCCTATCCTCTACTATAAATAGCATTTCTATCTCCCTAACTATCCCGCTTTTATACAAACACGTTAATGCCGCCTTTCTCATTCACTCTTCTTTCCCTTTCTTCTGCTCACAGTGTATTCTTCTGTTCAAGGAATCATTCCAAACGTCCAGCGATCTAAGGTTTGACTTGTTTGGCATTCCTCATGTTGGTAATTCCTCCTCCTTTCATTCATGAAGTTTAATGCTCGATTTTTATTCGTGACTGAAGGGTGAATAATTCAAAATGGTTGATACATTTCCTCATAAAATTATCCACAACCATACCGATAGCAATCGACAGCAACTTCCTACGCGACCTCTGTGAACCCATACTATGTGCGCGCCTTGTTAAATCAGATTTTAGGTAAATAGGTACCTGTGATGGGATGCGAGTAAAAATGTGACCTAGTACCTATTATGGTCAGTTCTAGTTTTTCAGACGTGGCAATGATCGTTTCACGAAAATGACGGTTTGAATCGGAGGCTTTTGTCAATTCGACATGGTACCCGCACCTCGCCCATTTCTTAGATAGGTAGGTACTCGGACACTTGAGCCATTTCCGAGGAGCATTGTTTCCACAGTTTCATGTTATCTCAGCTCACCACCGACTGAGGCTATTTCAAGCATTCCAACCAGAAACACCTTCTCTCACAACTTCCAAGTTCCATTTTCAGTTACTGCGGGTTTTTGCGAGGGAAAACGATCGTTGGGAAATAAGGGAAGAGAATCAATCACCCTGGCAACATAGTAAGGCCAGGAACTGCGCCGCCCTTCAACAACTTGAGCGGATGTTTTCAAAGATGTCAGAAGTGACGGTTGAAGAGTTAGTCAGTTTCGACACAGCTCAGGTAGAGAGAGATATACAGTAATCATTGTTCATTAATTAACACAACATCAATCAAATTCTTGCCTTAAGCAGGCAGAAGCCCTTCGGCTTCACCCTTGCCCTCTACCAGGACCCCTGACATAAGTATACCGCTCTTGTTCCAGCACCGTTATCGTATTGTTCATCACTCAAAAACAAGCTGCTAACAAATTCATAAAGTGTACTCCGGTACTTCTTTTCTCCCATCTACCGTTGACCGAATCCGCCGTATTACTCTGGCGAGTCCACACTGCCCATCGGTCATTGCACGGGGGAAGGGGGGGGGGGATAATGAACGAACCATCCAGTACAGCTGCAAAGCCAAGTTTGAGCCACCGCATAATGGTACATTGGTAGTTAATGCTACGTACCTAATGCATACCTATGCACACACGATGAAGGGGCTCATTGAAATTAGCTGCTTTATGTTTTTAGGGGTAGTGTAGTGTAAATAACAGGACAGAATTGTTGAATCCAAACCTACAATAACGTTTTTTGTCCATTCCCCGTCAAGGGTTCATGAGAGGGAAGGATTTTTTTTCAAATTTCGATATCTGCTAGTATGATTAGGAGCTGGCCAGGATAATATCCTGCTCATAATAATCGCCACTGTGATAGACCACTGTTCTGAATCGTCATCAACGATGATTCGCTACATTCCTCTTTGAGGTGAAAATTCGTTCGAGCCTCGTTGATTGGACTTTCAGCGTTACTTCTATCGGTGGGTGACGATAGAAAGCATTTTCCTTCTAATTAGCGCATCCCGAAACTTGAACAAGTAGGTATTGTTCAAAATGGAAAAAACAGAGATGACTTATCGTCCTCTAAACGTCCCCTATCGCGTCGTTACTCCCTAATACGGGCAATACTTTGTCTTTAATATACGTTAAAAAGCCTTCTCTCCCCAGGTCGACGTTAACTAGAAAGAAAGGATCCGTCGAACCCCGCAAACCACCCTTATCCTGGAAGAGGGCGGATTACACGCTATCCAATTTTAAAAAGGGGCGGTGATGACGCGAGGGCGATGGGACAGGAGGATGACGTACAAGGGAAACGCTGCCACTGCAGAGAAAAGGGTTGCGAAAAAAGACAAAAGTCCATCAGAGCCAGGAGGAAGCAGAGGAGCATGCACAAGGGTGCTGGGAAGGAAAGCTTTTGTCAAATGAAGGTACGAACCTGAGGCGTAGAGGGAGAGATTTGGGAAGAAGAAGAGACAGAAAGAGAGGGTAAGTGTATTGTGGTAGGCGATATGAAGTATGGCAGCGATAGGGTAAAGGAATCTGTCCAGCTTTTTGGTTGGCACCAAGAAAAATTTCGGAAATCCCAATACCCGCCCTGGAGAATGGAGGGGGATAGGAAGTTCCATTCGAGGGATGAGCATGGGCTGTTCAGTTTGGGGTATGTGAAAGGTGGTTTTTGAAGTTAACCAACCCCTAGAAAGAAGGAAGAGATTTCCGCGCCATCAAAGGCGTCGGTTTTGAGAGACTGAAAGGTCCTACAAGGGAGGAAGGTCCCGTGGATCCCCAACCCCATCCTCCGCACGACCGCAAAAATGGGAAAATTAACAACAAGTCCTTTGTATAATTTATTAAAATATGTCCGAAAAGGCTGATCGCCTCGGGGCCTTAACATGAAAAACATATTTCTTTGCGGTAAAAGGGAAAAGAGCGCCTGTCTTTTGTGTGTCCACTGCAACTATTTTTCTCTTTTGAATTATTTACATTTTTTCAAAAGCCTCAGAAGTTTCGGTAGGTTAAAGGATCGGACGAATTCTTCGTCTTTGAAGAGATAAGCGAAAATGCTTGAAACTTCAAATAACTTGACTTGTGACAAATTCTTTATTGTTCTTGTTAGTGTTTAATACCTACCTATCTAGAAATTGACCGAAGAATGTCCATAACGAGCAAACGCGAAACATGGCGAAAATACAACGGGGAAGATCAACTGGGTCAGGAGTTCAATTGTGTTGTCGAATAATGAAACCGCGAGTCCTTCAACCACAAACCAGTCCACAGAAATCGACATCCTAACACCAAAAATATAGAAAAATTGAACAGGAATCGTTGAAATGAGAACATGGTTGGGGGGAACAAGTGGGAGGGCAAATTTTCACTCCCATTTCCATGAAGTGAATTAAGTAAATATTAATCTACGAAGTAAATATTGTAATCGTCCTAAAATTGAAAATTGGAACGGAGATTCATGTAAATCTTTTCCCCAGAATCACTTGCTGAACAAGTGTCTGTGTGTCCGTCTTTGGTCATTAAAAAAAAAAAAAAAAAAACGGAAATCAATCTCCGCCAATTATTAACCTTTTTTTCAAATTTTTTGAACTGGAATGTTCGTCGACGCCAAGACTTATCAATTTGTTCGAAACCTAATTCAAATTCTTGCGGTAGTTCCGATAGCCGATTCATTCATTGTTTTCTTCTTTCTGGCCACAAAAACGAACCGATTTGAGCGTTATTGGTCCTAAAATTCTACCTTGTAGACGTGGATTCTTTTTTATCCCGGAACTGGAGATATTTTGATCGTAGGCGGGGTTTACAATTCGCATAAGTGATTTAATTGACATTTTGATCCACGTAGCTTCCACAGTGGTCGAAATATAATCATAACATGTCAAAAATTTACGTGACTAATATGGAAGCATTGTGTGTTACCTACGCGACACTAGTTTCCGCTAGTAGGTAATGGCTTCTGTATCATTTTCAGGGCCGGTTTAATTGCTATGATTGGTTCATTTACAGTATGAAATGAATCCCGTTCGGTTTTCTCCCAACTAGCCGATTCAAAGGTTTTGAACCGTTGGCTGTGTCAAGTAACCGTCTCAGTAACGTCTTCAAGGCCGACGAGTGTGCACTGAAAATGCTAGCATCACGTAGATTCAAATAGGTATACCCAAGTATTTTATCTCTAAGAAAAGGGTCGTTGCCCGTGAGAAACTGAGCCGTATATTTTATTCTCTTATCTGAGCGAAGACGCAACTCGCTTCGTGAATGCTTATGACGAATTTGTTTCTTATTTTATTTTCGACCTTTGTTTTTGATTTTTCCCCAACCTCCATCTCAAGGTACTCAAAAGGGTTGTGTTTCATTTTCTGCGTACTCCGTCATAACGAAGGCAGCAAGGCTTTCGAATTGTGTGTTAGCACTGAGCAACGAACGTCACGAGCTCTAATAGTACTGAAATTATCGTTAAACTCGGATGATTCAGTGGAACTGATACCATCAGATGTACTAGCTGGTAACGAACCCTTGTGTACTACTCGGGTTACATTTTACAGAACTCGTTCATGCGATTAAATTGTTTGAAATCGTTTTCACTCGGATGGCAGAATAATTTCGCTCAGATTCAGTAGATCGATGTATTTTAATAAAATATTAGCTGATAATTTCATTTTATTTTATCATTTAATATGAAAACCGTGGTAAACGAACTAGAAAAGTTTTTCCATAGCACGAGTAGTAGTTATTCCATAATACGAGCTGTATGGCGGTGCAAGCAAAAAATCGTGTAAACAGTGAATATTCGAATTCAACGACGGCTAGGGCTGGGAGTGATTTCACTTCACCGGTGAAAATCACCTATTACCGACATTTAACTGCTACCCCAATCACCTGTTACTGAAAAAACCCCGTTACTAATTTCACTGCAAAAAAATAAAGAAGGAATTTGCCCGCGGGAGATTTTTACTTCCGTATTTACAGAGTAAATGGAAGTATTGTGATCGTCCTAAAATCGAGAATCGGAACGGAGCTTCAGAAAAAACTTTTTCTTATACACATTTACTCAGAATCACTTCCTGAACAAGTGTCTGTGTGTCCGTTAGTCCGTCTGTGGTCATTTACAAAAATGACCATAACTTCCTCAATTCTCAACCTTTTTTCAAATTTCTTGAACTGAAATGTTTGTCTCGGCAAGACCTAACACCCTGTTTAATTGGAATTTGGATAACGCACAGTACTTCCGATATATTTGCATTTTTAGTGTTTTCTATTTTATTTTTTTCCGGCCACAAAAATGAACCGATTTGAGCGTTCTTGGTCTTAAAATCTTTGTTTTACCTTGCAGAATATGTGGATATTTTTTACATTCCGAAAATGTGGCGTTTTTTCATTTTGGGCGAATTTTAAAATTTTAATAGTAAATTTTTCGATATTTTTGGCCTAAAAACCCTTAAAGGCAGTCAAAATATAATCAAATTGTGTCACAATTTTACGTTTCAAAATATGGAAGTATTGTGTGTTATCTACGCACCACTGGTTTTCAGGAGAAATAGAAAAAATTGAAAAACAGCTATAATTATCACTGATGAACGCACGACAAGAGACTTGAACGCAAGCATTAAAAAGCTCATTACAAGTTTTGAGAAGAAAACAATAGTGGAGTTAATTTATAAATACCTAATTCAATTTCACTAGAAACTGGGTGAAAAAAGGATACCCAACTTGAGATTAGATGAGTTTGAAAATTGTTCAAACAAAAGGAATCAATTTATCCAAAAACGAGACGAGGAGGGAGTTACAAATAATACGAATCACAGGCGACTTACAAACGCGCCAGATCACGAATAACAGCCGATAACGACAGGCACAACAACAACGAGGTGACTGGATCACGTAAGTGACTGGATCACGGGGGTGACTGGATCACGGGGGTGACTGGATCACGTCAGTAACATGGCTGCTACCGAGAACAGGGCACATGACAAATCACGGCATCTGCCAACTAGGTGAGCCAATCACCGATCACTGCAGAGTAACACCCCTGTGAAAATCACTGGGGGTGATTGAGTAATACCCCTGTTACTCGATCACCCCCAGTGATTTTCATTCTCTGCAGGTGATCGAGAGAGTGATCCAGGGAGGTGGATCCGCTCTGATTTTAGGCAGGTTGTTGTTGTTGCTCATCTCCTTGTTGGCATTTACCCCTAAGGACGTAGTTTGTGTTGAAATCTATTTTTTTTGCAGCGTAGTTGTTAGTTGAATCTGATGATTTTGCTAACGTTAAAATATTTATGAAATTAGTTTTTTGAAACTGTAACATGACCTTAGTGTTAAGGCTTTTTTTTGCCAGAAAGTGAAGCGATTTGTGCGTTCTTGGTCTTGGTAAAATCTTTGTTTTACCTAGATACGTGGGTGTCCTTTATGTGTGGGAATTTTTTATATTCTGATAACTTGACGTGTTTTGATTTTAGGCGAGTTTGGTTAGTGAGTTTCTTGACATTATCGATCCAAACAGCCTCCAAAGTGGGCCAAAATTCAGTAAAGGTTTGTCTAAAATTTGCGTATTAAAATATGGAAGTATTGTGTGTTACCTATGCACCACTGGTTACCCCGTGAAACTAACGTAAGAATGAGGTAGGTCCAAAGTTCGTTAAAAATCGTTGAGCCGCCCTGACAGTGATTATTGTCACCGGTGATTTCACCCTGTTACTGGTGAGTAACAGGAACTTGGTAACAGGTGATTGGGAAATCACCGTTTTTCCCAGCTCTAACGACGGCAATAGCAGACAATCAATATCATGGACCGCAAAAGAAAGGAAAGATGTAAAATACTACCGAGTACAATCACACTAACGAAGACTATGGGTAAGAATGTTTTCGAGCACAAGCGCGTATTTCCTCAGCTTCACCTCCAAAAGTTATGGCAAAAGACTTCGATGAGCATCATTGGAATGAAAGTCGATATTCTCCAGACCACCCACATAAATCGGACAAAATATTCCAACTCCAGACCGAGAGATCGAAATGTGAACGACCAGGAGTGTCAATTTCCGAAGAGGACAACACGCTAAAAAAATACTTGCCCGTACGGCAGGGGCCTGGCAACAATTTATGGCTCATCCGAGGACTATACGTTCGGACACATATATCATACTTATCAAGATAATGCGTAAATATATTAAGGGGTATTGGGCGAGGGATCTAGTTACGAACAGGTCCCGGAGATTCGAAACGGTTGGAAGGCCTTTAGAGGTGCCTGAGACCAATCGTCTATTACAGTCGAATTCGTTATTTTAGTGTGTACATCTATGACCTGGGATGGGTATAACCCCGCCAAACTTCCAAGATACTAGTCCTACCTACAATCTACAATATCATTACGTCTCGGCCTTTTCGGCTGATCATTTATTTTATTTGTACCTGAAGCTGGGATTACATAGAACATTTGTTCGAGTTGAATCGTTAAAACAACGCTAGCGCTAGAACTTTGGTTTCTTATTGGCTGCTCCATAGTTCGAGCTTGCGGAAAATGGGACATTAAGAAAATAATTTCACGCATGGCCCTCTTTTAACAAAATTATCGAAATTTTGAATTATCACCTGGCCGCAGGTAATACCTCGTTATTTAGTCAAAGCATAAAAAATGTCGAGAAGATTTTTTCCTGACCGATTACAAAGGTTCATTTCTGAAGAAGAATGAACCTAAAATCCTGGTATTCTGCAGGGTGAACCGAAGATTTTAAAATCTTATTGTTCAGATCGGTTGATTTTTGAGGGCAGAAAAAAAGGATAAGTGGACCAGGGTCTATTCAGCTGGAAAACACCTGAACACAACTTTATGAGTAAAATCTGTAATTAGATCAAACAAAGCGGATATTCTCAAAATCCTGAACGAGCCAAAGCTATCGATTGATTGGCGTTGATTGTTCGCATCTTGATCGCTCGCACGATACACTAAAATTCTACCTTGTCATACATCCTATTAGATGATCAAAGACATCGTGACTGTACCGTGTAAATTGTCGTTTGCGTAATAAAGGCTTAACAGCGACCAGGAGCCTCGAACAAAAAGAAGAAAAGAAAAATAACGATAGATAAAAGAAGAAAGAATGGAGGAGAAATGGAAAGATAACGCGAGATGTTATGTGAGAATCAGATAGGGCCAGTCCCATAATGCCATCTCGTAAATATATACGATGCCAGTCCTAATGCACAGTTAATCGTCTCATGCTTGGATCAGAAGATAAACTCGGTGATTTTATATTATGCTGGCCGTCCCCTCCTTATAACTTGAAGCAACAGTGGCGTCGGTGCATAAAACGCCGAACATTATATCGGAATGGAAACCTATCAGGACCTCGGGACATTTTCTCCTCTGATTCTTGAGGGAATGAAAAGGCGAGTCGATAAAAATATTAATACTGAGTCTGTCGGTCCCTTATGAATATTTTAAAAACGCCCCGCCGATAAGGCGTCATAGAAGCCAGCAATATTTAAGATGACTGCCTTCATCTTGGGCTACAAGAACAATTTGCATAATTGTAGGTGCGGAAAACGTGCGAACTTGGAAATATCCTACTCTTGACCCGGATAGAGACACAAAAAATTGTTGATCATCACACTCGTGGTTGAAAACACTGACCAAGAACCGTTTGTCGGCTCGTTCAAGTCGGGCCAAGGCAAAAATCCTACTCTGTATATTCCAGGGGTCACACTCACATTCTATCCTTTGGGCTGATCTCAGCCGCCCTTGCAGCTCCCTTTTGGTCAGGATTCTATCTTCGTGGTAGCAGAGGACAGTGCAGTTTGGGGTGGTTTCAAGGTTTTTATTGAGTTTCGAACGATACTTGAAAATTCGTAGGTAATTAATCATGATTCCATTTTCTCGGTTTGAATCATTGCTCAAGTCTTCATCCTATATTCTTCTCACTCAATATTGAATCACCCATCAGTTGCACGAACTAGTAACTTCAACGAGTCAAAAATGTTTTAGTGACCCTCAAGTCAGCCACACACGTCCATTTCGTCAACGTCGTCTGCTCAGGTATTTGGCCAACTCCCGCACCAAGTACAAACACCAGTGTGATAAGTAGTAAGAAATGTTTTTTCATAAGCTGATGATGGAGATCCGGCTGGAGATCGGTGGGAGGGAAAGTGTCTCAGATCGATGCCTTTGTTCCAGATGTCGGAGTCGTCGCGGAGAACAGGTCGGAAGGACACAAAAGACGATTCTCCCAGTTGATGGCATCTATACAGCCGCGGGAGACATTAAGAACAGGAAATGAGGGTATATAATTAGGGTTGAAAAAAGTGGTTGAGAAATCGTGAAATACTCAGTCGTTCCACGGACGATGAAGCGGAGGGGGATGGGTTACAGTGGCGGGGAACTCATTGGCTCTTTTACCTTTATGCCTAGGGGGTAAATGACCCCCTTCGGGGCCCCTCTACCGCCCACTTCATTTGTCAATCTCTCGCTGGGGCACCGTCAGCGATTTCTTACGTTTTTTCACGTAAGTAGTCGACGCCAAAAGATTCCGAAGAGTCTGTCTACTTTTTTGGTTTCAATTTTCAAATGCAATCTACGATTGCAGGTACTTGTGATTGATAAGCTCGAATATTTTATCACGATACGCCACTACCTCGCATACGCCTACGACAACATCGACAATCTTTTTATTAGTTAGGTAGTTTGAAAATTGAAGAAGATAAGTGGACAAACACCGTTGAATGGATGTTAATGAGAAACCTGCATTATTTTGCCGTTCGCCATAAGTCCGTATCAGACGTCAGACCTTTCCCCTTCCCATCTCACAGCCATACACACACACCTTTTCTGATTGGCTGGTCCTATGGATACGTTCACTTTGGAGGACCTTCATCAATATTTATTATCTATGGAAACCTGTTTCCCGTAAAAATTATCAATGAATTCGCTTGTCAAAATTACCAACGAATCGTTTTGTACAAACGGTCTATAGGACGGGGAGGGGAAGGGTCTGACGTCTGATACGGACTTGAGCATTTTGATGGGTATCGAGTGAAGGATTCAAAGGGAGTGGCTGACTTCAATTTAACTTACTTTCATGTTACAGTTATTGAAAGACAATGACAGTTTTAACGGGTAATGACTCGAACTAAAGGCAACAACTCAATTTATCGGCCAAACAGTTTTTTCATTGCCCCCAGAATTGAGAGGAGATCCAAATTCGGATCAACTCCGCATAATTTGATTCCCTCGAAGGGTGTGAAGAGACGGCAGGTAGTAAACCCCGATTAATTGGATCGCTCGTCCATTGGTGTTAGTGGGGCAAAATCGGTGGGTTCGCTGTGAAGTTCAGTGTCCTACATGTTCTTCTCTTCCACATCGTCTCCGTAACCATGATGGGCACACCCTCTTTCTCACCTGTTGTTCCCTCGTCGTCGGGGATATGGTCAAGCTAATTGAAAAGGGATGTGCACCGCGTATGTGCGGGCACGGGCTAAAAAGGATCACCGGGTGAGGACGCCGGAAGGGAGGCTCCTAGGTTTTTGGCTTGGAGTATTTGTACTAGCAACATTGTTTGTGTAGTGCTCCTCTTTTGTGCTTTACAAAAGTGATAATTCAGTGTTTTTCGGACTTGATTCTTGGCATGGACTTGGACTTACCCTTGGACTGCAACCTGGCGGGTGAATTTTGACGTGGGAATTTTTAAATTCTTCATTTCATCGTTTATTCGTCGGTTTGCATCCTCACAGCTATTGGGCAGACGTGTGAAAACTTTCCTGCTCGTAGCTAAATAACTGGACTGAAGTTCGAAAATTCCTTTTCTGTGTAGTTAATTGTCATAATTTGCTCTGAATTGAGCAATAATTTAGCTTAGAAAGAGTTGTATTTATTTTAGAATCATTGTTAGAAGTTGTGAGGTGGAGGTCTCAGATCTCAAACTACTGCCATTTTGTTCTAGTTGGTTAATTCCTGTTTATTGTTTACATTGATAATTAGTCTAGATTACGTTAGATTAGGGATTAGGACAAGGAGTTAAGAGCTTGTGGTGGGCGGGGCTGGTGCGTATTCACCTGCTTTGCCCTCCTTCTCTTTTCTTCCTTTATTTATTATCATTATTTTTATTTATTTATTTTATTTTATTTTAATCTATTTATTTATTTATTTATTTTTTTTTTTTTTTTGCTTTTCTTCTCCAATTCATAATGGCAGTGGATAAAAGTTAATTAATTCTTTACCTTCAACCATCTCTTTTTTCTCATTTCTTTTTTTTCTTCACTCATGCTTATTTATTTTTACAGTCAGTGAGATGCCTGAGATTTCCATCGCGCAGGTTAGCGAGGCTGTAGGGGGAGCAGTGCACAGGCAGGTTCTTGTGCATCAAGAGGAGGAGCAACGATGCATTCTGTCGTCTCTTAACGCCCTGAAAGAGGCATTGAAGTTTGCCGTTGGCTTCCCCCTTAAGACGGAGGTCAGACGTGGCGTGGAGCGGGCAGTGAACCTGCTTGAGAAGGGCATCAGCTGCCGGAAGAAGTGGCAGAAGATGGAGACTCCAGCCAGCTCAACCTCTCAGGGTGCTCCCACACCAACAAGCACCCCTGTACAGTGGCCGCAGACGGTAATGTCTGCCTCGCTCAAGAGGCAGAAAATGTCCCCAGAATCGCCGGAAACGGGAGGGGAATGGTCTACGGCCACAAACTCTCGGAAGAAAAAGAAGAAGGCGGGCGAGGTGGTCGTCGGAACGCCTCTAACAACTTCTGAGAAGAAGAATGTTGGGAAGTCGGATACTTCAGGAAGACCAGCAATTTCGAACATGAAGACACTTCGAACAAGAATGCAGAGAAGCGCGATAATAATCAAGCCTCAGGAGAAGTCTACGTTTGCAGAGGTACTTCGAGAGCTTCGAAACACCGTCAACCCGGGCGAGATGGGCGCGGACGTCCGTACTATTCGGAAGACAAGAGATGGTGACGTCCTTATTGAACTGGGACGTCAGTCCGCTAACCAGAAAGAGTTTGCGGACAAAATTAAGGCGGTTCTTGGGGATAGAGGAACGACAAGATCCCTTGTCCCTCGCGTCTCATTGGAAGTCAGGGACCTAGATGATGTCACCACCGTGGAGGATGTCCGCGCCGCTCTGGAGCGAGACCTTAAGCCGGAAGACACCAATGAAATGGAGATATTCCTAACGAAGCCAAATGTGCGAGGACAGCAGTCGGCTGTCGTGAAGATGGTTGAGAAGACGGCGCTGCAACTCTTGGAAAGGGGGAGGATCAGGATTGGCTGGGTCAACTGCAGAGTACGTCAAAGGGCAGAGGTAGACAGATGCTTCCGATGTCTGGGGTATGGGCATCGGGCACCGAGCTGCAAAGGACCAGATAGATCCCGGCTATGCTACCAATGTGGGGAAGAGGGTCACACCAAAAAGGACTGCAAGAGTACTCCAAAGTGTGTGCTTTGCGCAAAGCTGGGCATACCGTTGGAGAGGACGGCGCACCTTCCAGGTAGTGGAGGATGCAAAGCGTTCAGGGAAGCTCTGGAGGGGGCTAAGTCTCGCCTGAGATGAAGATTCGTATCCTCCAGGGCAACCTCCACCGGAGTGTGGCTGCTCAAGATCTCCTCCAGCAGCTACGAAGAGAAAAGGAGGCTGACCTGTTGCTGCTAAGCGAACAGCACCACAATATGGACGACAACAGCTGGATTACTGACGAGCTGGGCACTGCTGCTATCTGGGTTCCCCGGCCTGGCAACTTTCATGAGGAGGCTCATGGAGTTGGAGCGGGCTTTGCCTGGGTTCGTGGGGGCGGCGTCACCTACTTCAGCGTCTATCTCACTCCCAGCGAGTCTCTGGGGGATTTCGTGGGAAAGCTGGAGGCGCTGGAGGACGCTGTCCTGGATGCCGGTGAGAATGTGGTGGTCTGCGGCGACTTCAATGCGAGGGCCCTGGAATGGGGGGACTCAACGTGCAATCGCCGAGGAAGACTTGTGCTGGAGATGGCTGCAAGGACTGGCCTCCTGGTCCTTAATACTGGGGAGACACCCACCTTTCAGAGAGCGGGGCAGCAGGGAACCACCCCAGATATCTCCCTGGCTTCTGAGGGGCTAGCAGGCTGCATCAAGGACTGGGTGGTCCTTGACGATTATACGGCCAGTGATCATCAGTATATCTCATTCAGAACGGAGACAGGGCCACCCTTACCCCTACCTGCAGGAGGTCGCAGGAGGCCTAAGGGGTGGAACGTCAGGAAATTGGATGTTGCTGCCTTGACAGAAATGCTGAAGATGAGGTGTCCTGTCCTGGACCAGGAAAGGGGCATCGCAGCTGACGCTGAGGGTCTTGTCAACAATGTGATGAGATTCCTCCACCAAGCGTGCGACGCTGCGATGCCCAGGAAGGCAAAGCCTAAAAGTCCCCCTGTCTACTGGTGGACTGAGGAGATAGCACGACTGAGACAAGCCTGCCGACTATCACGAAGAAGGGCCCTCAGGGCAGCGGTAAGAAGAGGACAGCATCATGAAGTCGCCGTGGAGCAGCAGGGAGCCTACCGTGAGGCTCGACGTCAGCTTCGCCGAGCCATCAACGTCAGCAAGAGGGCATGCTGGGAGAAAGTGGTCGCCGACGTGGACGCTGACCTATGGGGGCTTGGTTACAAGATCGTCAATAGGAAGTTATGCCAATATGTAGGAGAAGCCCCCATGGATGAAGGTGCAGCGAGTCGGATCGTCGACACCCTCTTCCCCTCTCATCCAGCCCGGGTTGACACGGAGAGGCATCTCGAGGTGGACAGCATCCCGCTATTCACCAGAGAGGAGCTGGAGAAGGCCATCATGTCCCTCAAAAGCGGGAAAGCGCCTGGCCCGGACGGAATACCAGTGGAAGTTCTCAAGATCGCAGTGAAGGTCCGTCCGGAGCTCCTCCTGACAACCTTCAACGCATGCCTCACCGCGGGCCTTTTCCCGGTGTGTTGGAAGAGGGCCAAACTGGTCCTCATCCCAAAGGGCGGGGGCGATCCGAACTCGCCGTCGGGTCGTAGGCCCCTATGCATGCTCGACACCACTGGGAAGGGGCTGGAGAAGCTGTTGCTGCCCCGTATGCTGGCGGCGATTCATGCAAGCGGAGACCTCTCGCCACGACAGCATGGGTTCCGCACAGGGCACTCCACCATTGGAGCACTATCCGAGGTGGTGGATGCCCTCAGGAAGACCCAAAGGGGCAGCGTTTCCTCCAGGAGTGTGGGACTGCTAGTAACCCTGGACGTCAAGAATGCTTTCAACTCCGCGCGGTGGAAGGATATGCTGGAGGCCCTGGAGGGGACCTTTAAGGTCCCCGAATACATACTCAGGGTGCTGAGGAGTTACCTTAAGGACCGCACCCTTGAGTATGAGACGGCCCAGGGATGGCGCAGGAGGGACATCACAGCAGGGGCCGCTCAAGGTTCAATTCTTGGCCCCACGCTGTGGAACGCAGCCTACGATGGCCTTCTCCGCCTCGAGATGCCCGAGGAGGTTACCCTCGTGGGATACGCGGACGACGTGGCAGCGGTCATCCTTGGACGCACGCTGGAATCTGCCCAGATAAAGCTGGAGCGGGTGATGCGACGCGTGGGGGAGTGGATGAGCGATCATGGTTTGACACTAGCCCTGCAGAAGACAGAAGTAGTTATAATAACAAGAAAAAGGATCCAAACGCTCCTCCCCGTCCGCGTTGATTCCACCGAGCTCCAAACGTCAGAAGCAGTTAGATATCTGGGTGTGATGGTGGACACCAAGCTAAAGTTTGGTGTGCACATCCGGCGTGCAGCGGATAAGGCTGCCAAGATGACGACAGCCCTCTCACGCCTTATGGCGAATACAAGAGGGCCACGAGCCAGCAGAAGAAGAGTGCTGATGAGCGTCGTCCACTCCATCCTCCTCTACGGAGTGGAAGTCTGGGCCGACTCGCTCAGCATCGCCTATCACAGGAAGAGACTAGCTGCAGTGCAAAGAAGGTGCGCTCTGCGAGTGGCCTGCGCCTACCGCACAGTCTCTCACGAGGCTGTTATGGTGGTGGCAGGCGCCATTCCCATCCACCTCCTAGCCAAGGAGCGGAAGGAAGTCTACCAGAAGAAGGGGCAGCCTGGGACTCGCGCAACGAAGAAAGAAGAAAGCAGAGAAGAAACGCTAGGGAGGTGGCAAGAGGAGTGGGATGCTGCCCAGAAAGGCCAGTGGACCAAGCGCTTGATTCCTCGTCTTGGTCCATGGCTGGGGCGCTCCCAGGGTGAGGTAGACTTCTTCCTCACCCAACTCCTCACGGGACACGGAGCATTCAGGGCGTACCTTCACAAGATGGGTAGGGCACGGAGCCCCATGTGCCTGCACTGCAGCGACGCGCAAGATGACGCCTGCCACACCTTTTTTGTTTGCGAAAGGTGGGCAGGATGGCGACGCGCAGTCGAGGACGAGCTAGGCCGACTTCAGCCGGAGACGCTCGTCCTGAAAATGATTGAATCGGATAGAAATTGGAAGCGCGTCGCCAGTTTTGCAAGGGCGGTGTTGACCGAGAAGAGGATGGAGCTTGCGAGCCAAGGCCCAGCATCCCATGAGGGTACCAGCAGCAGCGAAGAAGATTGAACTGCGGAAGAAGCTGAACCAGGTCGCTCCTGAACCTCCCAAATTGGACCTTGGCGTGCAATATGGGAGGATTATGGAAATGGCAACCACTTAGAACGAGATGTCTCTGGAGGGCGAAGAGACAGGCCAGGAGGTCTGCTGATGGCAGAGAGCCGCTCTGGAGAGTCGACCCGAGGCAATGTGCGCAACAGCCCCAGGTCTTCTCTCTATGCGGCACAGTCGGTGGGGCCACTAGGAGCGGTGCCCTCCCTCCTACGTCCCAAAAAAAAAAAAAAAAAAGGGAGGCTCCTAACAAATGACGCTTCGGGAGTGAATATTGTTCCCCACAGCAAGCAAGAAGGTAGGCACAATCACTTACCTCAACAGAACCTATTACTTGTGAGAAGTAAGTTTAACAGGACTCTCTCGACTGTTCGTCGAGTTGACTGCATCATTGCCAGGAACATCTGTGATCGCAGCTATTCTATCAACGTAATCGTAAGGTATCTGAGCTCATCTAGCGATAATTTGCTGTGAGAATTCCGCCGATCTAAGCATTCATTGGATTGATGTGAGGCTATCCGATACACCTGAACTGGCTGAACTTATGAAGAGGGAGATAGAGGTGCCTCCCATTCCATAACGCCTTACTTCTAAAATTTTACGGATTTACATCATCCTATCTAACAGGAATTCAAATTTGCTCGCAGTACCTACTTCCGATTAACTGGCACTTTTAGTATTTTCCATATTATTGGGTTGACAAGCCTGCTCTAGGGCTTGAAATTTGTTTAATTTATTTAATTTGTTGATTCGGTGTATTCCTACGAATTCATATCAGCATCGGACACGTTTGGACAGTATTCAGGTGCCTACCTACAGGTTTTTACGTTGAACGCAAACACAGCACATAATGTAGCCAGCGAGGAGAAAAAAAACACCTCATCAGGCACCAGAATTGCTTGAATAATGGCATACAAGTGCACTGTCAGCTGCCACTGTTCCGAACGTGGCGGTATGAATAATAAATTATTATCAAATGCTGGAGAAATCCTGACGGGATTATTAATTGATAAGAAAGTTGGTCCGAAGGGGACGAAATCCCCATTTGCCAATGCCCCGTTTGTTGTCCGCGGTGAGAGGGGCTCCTGTCTGTCGAGCGAGTGGGTGAAGCATGCGATAGGGGAGATCCATCGAACCTAATTACAAGGCGTCATGTCAGTCAGGTCATGTTATAAATGATATTTCTACGATGATCCTCAAAGTCGACGAACAAGGGGAAGGGGCACCCTCTTCTCTGCAAATTCGTCATTAATTAATTCGGGAAAGACTTCCCGAAGCGGCTGCTGCCCAGTTTTCACACTTAACACTCCTCCGGACGATCATTCCTTAACATTCCTCCACATCCGTCGAGGAAAGGGAGCGTCCCAGAAGAAATACGCGCGTTGAGAAAAGGTACGAAAGAAAGAGAAGGATTACGTACAACTTAAAAATGTATAATCACCAAATTTATGGCCGTTATGGAGGGATGTTCGAGTCCGTTTCAGTTACGAGGAACGGTAGGCAGCCGATAAATCAATGGCAGAGCGTCTGTCAGAGCTGTTCGGAGCTGAACCCGTGTCTAATGCTGCGTCGCGTACCGACCTCTCTACTGCGGCTGCTAACCCGATCCCAGTGGCACCTCCTGAGCCTTCTTCACCCCGCATAATAATCTCGCTGGCCAGCTAACCATACATACATATATATTACATCACGTTACTCCCCGAACTGTCAGTTGGAAGCCTGCTCCCCGGATCGAACTATAAATTAAACGGCTGAATTAGCTTACAGCGATCGAGGAGGTGGCATCCATAGCGAACTTCTCGTTTAACCAGATCCTAACGATTTAAAGATTTCAATCTTATACGAATGTTATAATCCAATGAGCATGAACAAAGAAATACCCTCTCCAAATTGCAAAGCTGCATAAAGCCATATGAATAGAATAAATTCGTGAGACATTGCGTAGCGTTCAGTCTGAAGGCGGCCAAGCGAATTTTCAAAAAATTCCTTTCTTGAATGTTGTGATGAGGGGGCTACGCACCATAGAAATTTATACCGCTCACGGTCATTTTTGTTGAAAATTACGACATTACGAAATTCACCCCATCCTTATTCCATTATTACCGCCATCAATAAACGTATCATTGTTACCCGGAAGATTTGTTTCATGCGCAAAAATATTTCTAATGATAGTTGGGCTGTAGGGAAGAAAATAACGCCGCACGTTTTTATACTGGGGTGTATTGTAAACATAGCTTGCATAACGTATTAAATGCTTAAAGGCCTGTGACAGCTAGACCTTAAGCACCGCGACCCAACGGATCCATTGAGTGAGCCATTCGAAATCCCAAAAAACTTGCTGAAACACAACATTTCTGTGAATATAAGGTAATCGTGAAGTCTTCGCAGTCGAAATGCAGAATGTTTTGCTCACTGAAAACAGCTATAACTTTCGAACGAGGAAAGCTATCGATTAGAAATTGTGTCATTTGATACGGTGCCAATGAGAAATCTATTTAATTAGATTACATTGGTACCTGCGTGGTTGGCAAGAGTTTGGAAAAACACGATTTTTGCAACACTAACATTTCTTTGTACCCTTAAAATATCCCGATTGGCTATGCTGAAAGTTGGGGCTGTCTCGTAGTAATGCGACGTTAATTAACGTTGAATTTTCCTAAAATTTAATTTTGGTTCATTTTTCTATAGAAATGAACCTTTGTAATCGGTCAGGAAAAAAAAAATTTTAACACCCCCTGAAAATTTGTTGGTTTACGTTTCAAGGGGTGTAGAATCCGAATCTTCAATAAAAATTTTTTGTCCGTCCGCCGTCCGCCGTACGCCGTCCGCCGTACGCCGTACGCCGTACGCCGTACGCCGTACGCCGTCCGCCGTCCGGGGTTTTTCAGGGGGAAGGAGTTATCGAAAAATTATGAAATTTTTACCAAAAATCAAGTTCCGTATCTAGTTGGTCCTAACGTCTCGGCAGAACCCTACCTTAATTTTAAGGCCAGTAAAACAGCTGTTGAAGTGGTAAAAAATTCGTGTTTTTCTGGAAATTTAAAACATAGGCATGTGACGCATCATTTTCTATAGATTTTTCTATGCTGAATCGAATGAGACCATCGCCACGCCGGTAGCTTCAACGGTTTAGGAGTTATTGCAGTTTTAGTGAGACATTTTTGAGTTTTTAAAAATTTCTACAATTCTTAATAACTCGAAAACGACTAGAGCCACAAAAATCGTTTTCCACTCGTTGGAATCCCCACAAAAACTTCTGTCCTCCCGATATCTTCAATTTAAAGAATTTGGTCGCATTATACAAATCAGCAAAACAAAAATTGGAAAAAGTTGAGAATTTGGCCTCGGCTCGTAGATACGGTTGATTGATCTACTTACGACTACTAGCCTATTACACCAACAAGGTGACGCACTCACACTACGACCAGTTGCGCTTGGCAACATAAGAACGAGACAGGCTTTAACAAAGGTTCTGAGGCATTCTCAGAGGCATTCTGAGGCAACGTTTTTCTAAATCCCCATCTTGAATATCTACCAATTTATACTGAAATTCTAGAATAATAACAACTAAATTCCGTGTTTAAGGAGAACATATATATCGTAAGATTTGTCTTTGCAATCGAAAAATGAACCCCTGTGCAAAATTTGCAGAGTTCTTCGGATATACCGAAAACTGATGTGCGCATGCCACTGATCTACTTAGCAGCGTTTTTTTCAAGCAGGTTGGGGAAAAAAGTGTACACGGTGGACGAATGGAATATTTGTATTGTTGATTCGGATTCTATCCCCTTTGAAACGTAAACCATAGAATTTTCGGGGGTGTTGGAAATTATTTTTCTTGAAATACAACGGTTTATTACTGAATAATGAACAAAAATCTGAAAATATGTATATTATTGCTTGAATATCAGTCAGAGATCCGTGCATAGGAGTTAATTAACCGTCGGTATCTACTAGATGCTAAACGGCATAGGCTCATTCAGACAAGGATCGGCGGTGGCCCAATGACTCACGACCGAACTCCTACATGCGGTGTCAATTGAATGTTAAATATGTCAATTTCTCGAATAACAATGGGATCCATTGTGCATTGTAAGGGCCTTGATCAAGAGTAATAATACGTGTATTAGAAGTAATTTATGTACGGATGTAACGAGTTTACTACGATAATCCCCACCTTTCTTCTTCCCGCCTTTTGATCAGCTTCCCACTTGCTCGGTCTCAGGTCCCCAAACTGCAAGTGGTTAATAATAGCGCATCGGTAACATTAACACAGATAGCACTTTCGAGCTGCATATTTTATTAAATCGAATGCAGTCGGAATTTTTCATCAAACTTAGAGTGAAATGAGTCGCATGAAATCGAGGTCCATCTCGAATGAGCATTCCCTTCTGGCTGGTGGGATAAAACTGATCAGCGAAGAACACACCCTTGGCCGACACATAAAATTGCACCTGGACCAACCCCTTAAAGTATCTTTAATATGGATGGTGAACTTGGTGTTTCCACTCACAGCGGGCTCGGTATTTCACAATCGCTTAGATCACAATATTGATAAAACAATTTTCGATTCTTGTTGTTTTTTCCTCGATTCAAATTAAAGAGTAAACGGGAGGGTGGGGGAACGAGACCAAATATAGATCAGGATTGAGATTCCCTCGTAAATTGAAATGAGGGTAAATTCGAGCAAAGGAGGTGTTGTTCATTTCGCCGCTTCCATCGGCAGAGAAAACAAAGAAAAACTGATTGGTTTTCACAGCAATATAATTCAAGGGGAAATAATCAACCTCTTCATTATATTGACCCACAAAGCGCTTTTCATTCATTCATTGGGGCAACAGTAAAAAAGGAATTGAAAAGGAAGGGTAGCAACTCCTGCTGGCAAATCAATGGATTTAATTTGATATAAAGAAATTTGTTGTTGAATTCATACGGTTGAACATTGGTTTCGTAATTAAATCCCTCTTGGAGAGCGCAAGGAGTCAGTTGTAAAAAGGAACCCTTTCGTTTGCAGAACTGTTTTCTTTTTCTTTTCTACACTTTTCCCGTTCGGCCCATGGAATCTGAACCGTAATTAAGTTCTCTCGAAGTTTCATTTAGGTGTCATATCTTAAGGCAATAAATACTGGCAGCTGGTGAAAATGAAAAGTAAAAAAAAGGAAGTTTGAGAAAGGGGTTGGTTATGAATCATCAGAGATCCCCGCCCATTTTAGCAATGCCCCGCGCCTCATCACACCCCCCCCCGGACCTAACCCGTTGTTAGCCCAACGTGCAATACGATTCCTTCTGATTGGTAAGTTTTCTCCCTTTTCTTCGCGCCCGAAAATTAATTTTTCCAACGGAGTAATGAAAAAAGTGAGATGAAAACTGTCGGGAAAAACGGCTTGACTCTGCGCGGCGGGACGCGGAAAGATGTAACTGAGATTAAAAATCACGGGACTGGGGTTCCGGCTCAGGCACTTGAAGCGGTCTGTAAAGCCGATATTAGATAAGACTCAGTCATCCTTGCTATCCGCCCGGGAAAAATCTAATCACGATCCGTGGGGTACAGTTTATACTTTTAAATATCCCAAAATCACGTTAGCGATTCATTCGAAACGAAAAAAAGAAGTTCTTCACCGCGGTTCACTTGACCCATTGCCAAGAAGCCTATTCTTAGTATACATAAGCCGTATTATTCTTGCTGAATAGGTACCATCAATAAAAGAAGATCATGTACCCAGGGTATTGAACTGTATTCTGTGTCTCAAAAGGAATCCCAAAATTATGGGCAGACCGCTTTCTTGTTTTTGTTAAGGCAATAAAGTTTTTTCTCTCAGTGATAACAAACCACTGTTTCACTTATTGTTGTTTTCCAGGCAACAACAAATGGGGGGCCTGTTTCCCGTGTCGGCATCACTTTTCCTATCCTTACTCACTACTGCGTCAACGCTTTTTAGATAACCGCTCCAGTTGACTCGCACTTATCAAAATGTTTTGCTCGCTAATTTCAAAAATAAGTCGAGATAATTTGAATATTGTGGCTAACAGTCGCTCGAGATGGAAAACTGAGCCAAGTAGTGTATTGCAGCAGTAAATCGATATCAATCAAAGCAGGCGCTAACTTGATTTGCATATATATTGAGAAAATTTCATGGCTCCAGCTCAACACAGTTGTGGCGTGCAAAGAAACTTCAGCACATTCGACAAAGCCGAGTCATTGACCCTGCGATCCACATGAAGTCATAATGTCTTAATGGATCGATATCTGAATAATAATAAACACCCAGATATTGCTTTTGCAGTCTAATGAAGTTCATAGCCCTGCAGCTTAAGGCATGACAAAATGTGGGGAGCATTTCAAAGCTAGATAAATGTCCTCTAATATAAATGCGTGACGCAAAATCGATTTTTTTCGGTATCCTGAATAGAACTCTATTTATTTATGAAGTCGGGATTCGGTTAGTGTTTCAAAAAATATTGCGTACTAACATCGCGCCCGCTAAATACAAACATCAATTCTTTAACAAATTACTTTAAACAGTGAAAAAAATGATTTTTGATCGAACACAATACTCATTGCTCTTTCCAAAAACGAAAGATGAAGAAAAAGACAATAACAATATATTTTTAAAACACTCAAATAAAGAGCAGCCATCAGGTGAAAATGCGCGTACGAAGCGCGATTATTTAATTTTTGAAATGCCTCCTGACAAATTGATTTAACAGGGGACTTTCATGCTGTGGCAAGATCTAAAGGACCAAGTTTCATCAGTGTTTTCTTTCTACCAAAAATTAACTGCTATTTGATGAGAAGACATCACACATATTTTGTGAGTTTGCCTAAATGAGGAAGTTGTGCGGTCATGAATTCACAGCAGAGCCAATCAGAGGCTGATGAGGATGCCCTGAAACGCTACTGTCCATTGGCAGTCATTGCAACTCTCCGGAGCTGTTACTCGGTCAGATCTTCACCGCGAGGAGGAAGACAGATGAGTGGTGGGTGGGGGGTCTACAGCCTGCGTGACTCATCCTGCAAAGCGACGTCTCAGACGCGCGGGTCTCGGGTCTGAGCCCGTCTTGCAGGTGGATGGAGACCATATTTTTACGAAGGAAACAAGCGTTTTAGACAGATTGAACCAGTTGGCGTAGGTGAATGAGTCATCGCTCGTCTTTCCTTAACTTGCCAGTTCAGACTTGTTCAGACCAGAGGAGCCAGGGATAGTGGGGTGAAATGATTCCACGCCGCGATCCCGGCGAGATTTCAAATTCGTTTGATGTCTACGTTTTGGGACGCTGAACTTCGACGGAGCACGGACGGTGGACATAGGTGGGGAGACGGAGCCGGCGGTTCATTGGGTATTCTACGGGAATATTCCCCAAGTATCAAGGTCTTTCTCGGATATTCCCGTCCGGCATCTCAACGAAGCACGGTGGCTTTATATTAGCCGTCACCGACCGTTTTACAACTTTCTAGGCCCATCCGAAACTGTTGCCGACACATGCTATCAGTTTTGAAGGAGACCGCCGCGCCGTTGCCGAATCGTAACGTTAGCCGCCTTTGAATTCGCCCCATCTAGAGATGATTCCTCTCGTCATCGTTGAGATCTTATCGGTAACCGTCGGTGGGTAAATTTGGAATATTTTATCTGCAAGAATTTATCTATGGCTTATCTGTACTAGGAATCACAGCTGTTATTCACCCAACGACAAGAGTTTGGGCCGAAGCTGATGCGGTATGTTATCCTAGGACCCCCTCCTACTGAAAAGCTCTGTACCTTAAAGGACAAATCCTCACTCCTTTAAAATCCCACTTTGAAGTCGGCCTCCATTAATTTTCCATAAGCTACCTATACGTGAAATGAAGGCACCGGCTTCAAAGTGGGAGACTTCCAAGAAATGAAAATCTGTACTCGGTACTGAGCTATTCACTGGAAAGGGTCCTAGGTTAGATAAAGTCTCCTTATCATTTCAAGAAATGCTGTCAAAAATCCTCCAGTAGCCTCCAGACACCGGTCCTCCCATACACCGCTCTCCATACCGGGGGACATTTTTTTCTGTGTTAAATTTTTTCTAAGTCGATACTGCAAGCACAAATCTATAAACGACGAGCACTTACGATCGATTCTGAATCGATTAACCTTGAAACGCGCGGTCGACAACGCTTCCCAAGATCATGATAATATCATTATGCATATTATGCATAACAGGTCGCTTTCTGTCAACGCACAAACAAAAGGATAGAATGAATTCCCCTCAATTTTCCAGCTTCATTCGCAACAGGAGCCTTCTACCCTGCATATTCCTCTAAAAACACATTCACCTCACAATCGTGATTTTTTTTCAAATGTAGGAACATGACAAGAAAGAGCATTTGTTAATTAGGCACCGTTTTAACTGGTATCTACCCCGTCGGAAAATGTTTTCCAAGCCATATTCCCAAAAACCTCTTGGAATAAACTAAATATGCATCGCAGACGTTTTAATTAATTACATAAGAATAATAAACCACATGCTGCTAGATGGATGGTGCTATTTAAGAAAAAATAGATTGCTGAAGGATTCGTCCCGCTGCTTAAGGCCTTAATTTTTGAGTTTTACTGGTTTTATGGGATTCCACAATTTCTCTGCGAGTGATTTAGTATCCAATTAGGCTATTTAAGCCTCGCATTCATACCTAAAAGATTGTTACTAGGTAATTGCACAATGCCCCTTGCACTCAGAGGGATAGGCCTCTTAGCTGTTGCCCTTCATGAACCGCGACTGATATCCATTGCGCAATTTTCTCTACTTTTATCTTCAATACGTTAACTGTGAATCAATGCGCTTGCTCTTCGCAACGCTTTAAAACGTGGCAAAGTCAATTTTTTGACAAACACTGGCGGCTGACGAAGTAGTAAGCATCGACTGGAGACCACGGAAAGAGACACTACCCTTCTAAACCACGCTATTAGAGAGAAACAGAAACTAAACTGCTGAACGAGAGTGTGTGGCACAACACCAAAAAGTTTGGGGAAAAGGGTAGGCAACTAAAGTGGTGCAAAAGTGGAGACTGGTGGATGACTGCTGGAAAGAGAGAGTCCGCGGTTGGGAACTAATTATAGGCAAAACAGCTTTGAGAACCCGAGGTTTTAATCGAATTCAGCCCACGGACTGAGAGCATAATCGAGTTCACGACGGAGAATATTTTATGATCTGATTCCAACCCTCGGGAATAAGGTAGTTAATTTGGAACACTTCGGTTCAAAACTCCACAAAACAGAAGATTACCAAATCCCCTCACTTCGCCAGCTCGATTTTGCTCCCTCTCCAGCTTTACTACCTTTTTGGACCCAATCAAATCCAGCGGCCCAGTCGTCTAATGACTCGTTTATTCCATCTCTAGTGCCTGACTCTGATGAACACCTTCGAGTTTGGTGGTTGGTCCCTTCACGTAGTTGGTACATTATTTTATTTCGCTTGCGGCTGATGTACCCTCTGTTGAATACTGCATCTATCACTGATCACGAGACTTTTAGCTGATATTCCATCATGGGGCGCATATTAACATTCCAAAACCTCCAATAATAAATTCTGGTCGCAGTGACTTTTCAACTCCAGATAGAAGAGTCAAAAGTAGGTCAAAAAGACGGCTTTCAAAAAAAAAACGCCAACAGATGGCGCGCTGTTATAGCACCAAATTAGGTACCAATCAGGTAGGTAATCATCAGTACTAATCTTTGTTACATTTTGCTTTTTGATTTGGTATTATTATATTTTCTAACGACCAATAAGTGAAAGAGTGAAATTAGGTTTAAAATTAACATTTCAGTGCTCAAACACTTCAAACACTTTTTGGTGAAATCAAGGAACCTTGCAGTCTGCTCCACACGAAGGCTGAATGAACCGATTCTAACTTTTGAACGAAAAAAACCACCGAGCTGGCCGATGGTCTCATTCAATTCTATATGAAAAAATCCATCAAAATTTGATGGCCATTTAATGATCTGTCTTTGACGTTGAGCAAAAATATTTTGACAAAACGCAGTTTTTTCAAAATTTCAAAAAAAAAATTTCAAACTTGAAAGTGAGCCAATGTGCTGGCAAAAGAGCTGGGGCTGTCCCGGAGCAGGGTTGATTTTCACTGAAATTTAAAAAAAATAGCTGTTATTATTCTATAATTTCAGTATCAATTTGTATTTTAGATGGGTTATTTAGAAAAACGTTTTTTCAGCCAGGCAAAAAATAATCATCCTCTTCGCTTGATAAATACTTACTTACCTATCCATTTTTTCAACGCAGCTGATCGTTCAATTCCGTTAAATTCACCATTTAATCTATTCTTAATCACCTTCATAATTAACAGAATAATAATAATTATTAAATTCTCTGAATAATGAAATTAAAAATGTCTCAAGAATGCTTCAGAACCATTGTTAAAGCTTGTCTCGCTCTCATGTTGCCAAGCGCAACTGGTCGTAGTGTGAGTGCGTCACCTTGTTGGTGTAATAGGCTAGTGGTCGTAAGTAGATCAATCAACCGTATCTAAGAGCCGAGGCCAAATTCTCAAGTTTTTCCAATTTTTGTTTTGCTGATTTATGTAATGCGACCAAATTCTTTAAATTGAAGATACCGGGAGGACAGAAGTTTTTGTGGGGATTCCAACGAGTGGAAAACGAATTTTGTGGCTTGAGTAGTTTTCGAGTTATTAAGAATTGGGGAAATTTTGAAAAACTCAAAAATGCTTCACTAAAACTGCAATTACTCCTAAACGGTTGAAGCTACCGGCGTGGCGATGGTCTCATTCGATTCAGCATAGAAAAATCTATAGAAAATGATACCTCACATGCCTATGTTGCTTTTTTCCTGAAAAGCACGAATTTTTTCCCACTTCAACAGCTGTTTTACTGGCCTTAAAATTAAGGTAGGGTTCTGCCGAGACGTTAGGACCAACTAGATACGGAACTTGATTTTTGGTAAAAATTTCAAAATTTTTCGATAACTCCTTCCCCCTTAAAAACCCCGGACGGCGGACGGCGTACGGCGTACGGCGGACGGACAAAAAATTTTTATTGCAGATTCGGATTCTACACCCCTTGAAACGTAAACCAACAAATTTTCAGGGGGTGTTAAAATTTTTTTTTCCTGACCGATTACAAAGGTTCATTTCTTTAGAAAAATGAACCAAAATTCTCAGCCGTCTTGGCAAAAAAGAAAGAAGAAAGGATTCGTATTCTACGCCGTTTGAAACGACAACCATGAAAGTTTCAAGGAATGTTAGAAAATAAATTTTTCTTCTGCGAATACAATGGTTTATTATTGAATTATAAACCAAAAGCATTTCGGAGTCGCTGCAGAAATAACTGAAATTATGGCATTACTCAACTGAGCGTTTTATTGTTATTGCCTCAATTTCGGCTCGGATTAACAAAAGCCGAAGCCATTTAATCTGAATATGGTAGGTACAGGGCGATCATCATCACTGATAGCGAAGGTCAGTTAGCTGTCACATACGAGAATGTAGTATACTTTTTGATTTTCGTCCTTTATCGGCTTCAGACGACAGTTTTAAACGGCACGAAATAACAATCAATGGCGAGGCATTCAAAGGAGCCGTTCGACTTATTCAGAAAAGAAAGAAACCTTTATTCAGTCGTCCTAATGAATTATGGCAGTCATAAAGAAGATGAATAAAATCGAATTATCCTGCCCTGTCCTGAATCAAAGATGGAATCAAGTAACAGACTACGTCAGCGTCCTTCCAGATTGTGTAAATGACACATTCATACTCAGTCATGGTCATTCAATAATATCCTCATGCAAACATCTATTAATCTACAAATGAATAATTTCTTGGAAATGTAGCCGCGGAAAATTTTATTCCGGGAACATAGAATATTCAATGTATTAACTGTATTCCAACGTGAGGCCAAGGTACATCCGTCCCAGGCCTTTCCAGTTCCATGTCATCGGATCATCCTTCCCCGTTTCTACAGAATTTTATAAACAAAGTTAGGCAAATAGTCAAAATTTTCAATGTTCAAAATGTTCAATGTTCAAAATAGTCAAGTCAATTTTGACTAAGGGACTCGCTAATCTTCACCATCATTCTGCCAGAGGAAACGCGCCTGAATTCACCACAGGGTGTTAGGTACTGCAACCACCTAAAATTCAGGAAAACAATGAATAAGTATTATAATAGTAAATATTCAAGTGAACAATATTAAAAATTTAGACGATTAATGATCCATATTTGTCAAGACTGTTCCCAAAATTCGAAGAGACCAAATATTTCGCAATTTCAGTTTTTCCTTATCTCACCTCACTATTAGCTATCCAAAGCCATCCACAATGCTGAAGAAAAAAGATCTCTAGATCGGTTTGATGGGATCCCCAGAGCGGTTTGATGAAATCGTGGCCTTTTCTCAGTGAAAGAAATGGAAACCCCAAGACAGTCGGTAAAATTGAGAGGTCCCTGTGTGGTCCGAGATACGTGACTGGTTAGCCCTCGCACAGATCAAAGCAGTTATTAATATTTCGAGTCTTCTATGGGTTTCACCGTTCCATGGGTTATTTCCAATCCCGCTACGTTCATCTATTACAATACGTCTCTGCTCATTTCATCAGTTCGCATCGCATCACTCGTTTCTACCTTTTCAATTTTTCTTTCACTTCAAAGTTCGGGCCCCTCATCCAGTTACTCCGCCGACAAGTGGATGATTGCGATTGCTCGGCCGGTGGACCTGAGCTCTGCTGAATCTATTTTTAGTCATGAACTGTGATGGTATCCGGGGAGAACGCAATTTCATTCCGAATTCTCCTCATAAATTGAACGATTCTTGGATTTTCGGGAGCGTGACAACTGAACAAAGTTTTTCATTCAGTGGGCATCTAAATGAAATCCAGAATGAATCTTGATTCAGTTCGTTCGTTGTTCATCAAATTCGTATAAATCACAATTCCTGGAAGCGCCACCCTGTGGAAGCGCCGCCTATAGCTCTCCTAAGATATAGCTTCAAATGCATGATCTCTCCATCCCTGTTTCTCCTTCTGCTTGATCTTCGTCTTCCCCTTCTTCTTTTTCTCCCTCCACGAACTTCACTCACTACCATTAAACAATGTCCCAAGTTTCTGAAATCAGAGCCACAGGTGAATTGCCTTCAGCGCGGAAAAAGAGAGAACTCAAAACAAGAGATGATTGTTAATCAAGTGGCTCCCCGATCATTAATTCCGCTTCATTTGGGAACCGTTCTCTCGATGTTGATGAACTGAAGGGAAGAAAAATTGAAAAATGCAGAAAAAAAAACGGGTCATTGAAGGTATGAGAAGGTGGGCGACAAAAACGGTGGGGCATTTTGATTGATTCCTGAAGTGGTTAATTGAACGAGGGTGGCAACACGACAAACTCAAGGGATATCAACTGGAAGACCGAAGAAGGGTAAGAGAGAGGCGAATGAAAAAACCGTTGAAAATATCGAGTGCTGGGTCGTTGTCTTTCCCACCCCATTTCCCTCATAATTCAATTGTCCAAAGCCAATATTAGTTATAAAACCCCGTTCCATGATATTCCTTTTTAATTACTGCCCCAGATACCCCTTCCTACAGTTCCGATACCAGAAGTGATGAGTCACAGCCCAATTTTCTCTAAGAAAAGGGATATTGTAACGAGGGATGAGATCAGATGATGCAGTGGCAAGATGATGGAGGGCAAGGGTGACTTTTCGTTTTTCCCCTTAATTTACTTGTGATCGAAACGGCATCTTATAGCCGGGTAATTAGATTGACGCTGTGATACCTCGTGAAAGCTCCTTTCCCCCGGGAAAGAAAAAAGTTCATAGGACCACGCAAAGGAAGCAGAGTGGGGAATTTGACTATGACATTTCAGGGACACGGTTATTACGTGAAAAATTCCAATCAAAACCATAGGTTGATCTGTTCATCCGATCCGACGTCCACCATACGGAGGCAGCAAGCTTTCGCAAACCCATGAAAGCACGTATTGCCTAATACACATAATCAACAATACTTACAGCATGTTTTGATTCTCCTGAAATGTTGATTAGTAAAAATGATGTACTAAGTAGCATCGTTGAAGTTCTTGGCTGAATCCCGACTAAATAGGAAAACCAGTGATGCGCAGATAACACGCAATACTTCCATATTTTGAAATGTAAAAGTGTGACACAATTTGATCACATTTTGACCGCTTTTGAGGGTGTTCAGGTGAAAAATATCAAAAAACTCACTATGAAAATTTTAAAATTCGCCCAAAATAAAAAATATTCACTTATCTTCAAGGTGAAACAAAAATTTTAAGACCAAGAACGCTCAAATCGGTTCCACGGACCACGGACCGACGGTCACACAGACGCTTGTTCGGGAAGTGATTCTGAGTAATT
This sequence comes from Nesidiocoris tenuis, assembly GCA_036186465.1. Taxonomy (NCBI): domain Eukaryota; kingdom Metazoa; phylum Arthropoda; class Insecta; order Hemiptera; family Miridae; genus Nesidiocoris; species Nesidiocoris tenuis. The sequence continues at coordinate 23,108,253 of AP028910.1, read as the reverse complement.
GTGTATGAGTAAAAGTTTTTTCTGAAGCTCCGTTCCAATTCTCGATTTTCCAATACTTCCATTTGCTCTGTAAATATGGAAATAAAAACACATACTTACAGCATAAAATATTTTGAGGAACGATAATGATGAATACGTACTACGTGAATTCTGGTGAAAATTTATCATCCGTTTTACCTTCAGATTGGCATTTCGAAGTAATAAGTCAATGGTGTCCTTTTTGCATTCGCTTAAGTGCCGCTTAACACTGTACTATGTTGAAAGATACGTGACGCAGACAAGTACGGCAATCTTGGAAATTGGTTTCTGCGTTTCCGTTTCCTTTTATTCTTCTCTCATTTTACTCTGCAGACGAAGACACTGTGTCTTCCAAACGGTCGATTGAATGGGCTGAAAGATTCTTACGGTCCTCATAAACGGGGTCGTTTAGCAATGAACAAAACGTTATGTGACATCTGCTCGCGGCCTGAGGGCACCGAGTATAACAAAACTAACCTACCTAACATAATATATCTGACCTTTTGAGCAGATCACCAGTTGGTGCCTATGTGGTTTTCTTCGTCAATCTCGGCAATTCGGATAAAAAAGACAGACTGCCACATGGCCACTGCGATGTTTTTGATGGTTAAGGACTTCAAGGGGTCACTAGTCCAGTCCCATTCGGTGCAGGCTGTAATTTGTGACTGTTGTGTGACATGTAAGTAGCCTGGTACCACTCATTATTGCATAAAATCCCGTACGAGAATAACGGACCTTAAACGTACCAGAAGTCGCACTCGCAGCCTGGACGCTACCCTACGTTCCGACGATTTTTGGTCCATTTTTCTCAAAAAAAACGCTGCTAAGTAGATCAGTGGCATGTGCACATCAGTTTTCGGTATATCCGAAGAACTCTGCAAATTTTGCACAGGGGTTCATTTTTCGATTGCAAAGACAAATCTTACGATATATATGTTCTCCTTAAACACGGAATTTAGTTGTTATTATTCTAGTATTTCAGTATAAATTGGTAGATATTTTAGATGGGGATTTAGAAAAACGTTGCCTCAGAATGCCTCTGAGAATGCCTCAGAACCTTTGTTAAAGCCTGTCTCGTTCTTATGTTGCCAAGCGCAACTGGTCGTAGTGTGAGTGCGTCACCTTGTTGGTGTAATAGGCTAGTAGTCGTAAGTAGATCAATCAACCGTATCTAAGAGCCGAGGCCAAATTCTCAACTTTTTCCAATTTTTGTTTTGCTGATTTGTATAATGCGACCAAATTCTTTAAATTGAAGATATCGGGAGGACAGAAGTTTTTGTGGGGATTCCAACGAGTGGAAAACGATTTTTGTGGCTCTAGTCGTTTTCGAGTTATTAAGAATTGTAGCAATTTTTAAAAACTCAAAACTGCTTCACTAAAACTGCAATAACTCCTAAACGGTTGAAGCTACCGGCGTGGCGATGGTCTCATTCGATTCAGCATAGAAAAATCTATAGTAAATGATGCGTCACATGCCTATGTTTTAAATTTCCAGAAAAACACGAATTTTTTCCCACTTCAACAGCTGTTTTACTGGCCTTAAAATTAAGGTAGGGTTCTGCCGAGACGTTAGGACCAACTAGATACGGAACTTGATTTTTGGTAAAAATTTCAAAATTTTTCGATAACTCCTTCCCCCTGAAAAACCCCGGACGGCGGACGGCGTACGGCGTACGGCGTACGGCGTACGGCGTACGGCGGACGGCGTACGGCGGACGGCGGACGGACAAAAAATTTTTATTGCAGATTCGGATTCTACACCCCTTGAAACGTAAACCAACAAATTTTCAGGGGGTGTTAAAATTTTTTTTTTCCTGACCGATTACAAAGGTTCATTTCTATAGAAAAATGAACCAAAAAACCTTAGTAATCGGTCAGGAAAAATGTTTTTTTAGCACCCCCTGAAAATTTGTTGGTTTACGTTTCAAAGCGTGTAGAATCCGAGGAGCATCCGAAAATATTATGTTTTTTGGCTATCGATAGCTCTATAGGGCCAGACAAGCCACTGGCTCAATTTTAAGGCTCACGAAAAAATGTAAAATCTAGAAATTTTTTAATATGTGTGAAACTCTCCCGTTAGGGCTGCCGAAGTGGCCTAAAGTTAGTTTGCCTGATTTGTTGCGATTCCGTACCAATCAGAATTTTGAGTGATATTAGCGTTGGGGTGGCAATAAGCAATCATCGATTGAGAATCCTCTGTGAGTTATTGAAATCCGAACGACAGTTGGAAAACAAGTTGAACTCATTTTCTCCCCTGGATGGCTATCGCCCAATAATTTAGCAGAATCACTTTACTTTGTGTGCAATCTCGTGTCTCAAACGGCGTACGATGTTTCGAGGAATGCACATAAACGGCTAGAGCCGACCAGAAGCCCGGCTCTTCATTATTAAAGCACACCGAATTAACAGCTTGAGGGGCGGACTTCGAGGAATTTAATTATCAATGAACTTGTCAAACAATGTGCCCATAATTCTTTACTGCGCTACGACTATGTCCAACCCTCGAGCCCACAAGTGCTCTCCAATTGCTCAATAAAATAGGATCCGTGAGTCAAGGGGTCCCTAGATAGGGACACGACAATTTCGGATTTTTACACCCCCAGCAAAATATGCACAGCATCATCTTGTCCTTCGTCGACGGCATTTGATCATTTTGACGGAAATGCCATTGCGATGGAAGACATCTTGATTATATTTTACCATCCATTAATTTAATTCAGATCATTAGAAAATTGATTGGATTAATACTGCCAAATTCAGGCTTAGCGAGAAGGCCCACAATCTTATAATAAAAAAAATTAGGCGATCAGGTTTTTCAAAACAACAATTGAAACTACAAATTGTGGAAAAATGCGAAATCATGACATTTCATGTGAAAAAGTATAGGATAACCAGCGGTGCGTAGATAACACACAATACTCCCATATTTTGAAACGTAAAAGTGTGACACAATTTGACTGCTTTTAAGGGTGTTAAGGTCAAAAATATAAAAAAACTCACTATGAAATTTTTAAAATTTGTCCAAAATAAAGATATATCTTGGCATATATGCCAAATTATTGGAATATAAAAAATACCCACATATTCTGCACGGTAAAACAAAGATTTAAAGGCCAAGAACGCTCAAATCGGTTCATTTTTGTGGCCGGAAAAAATAAAGTAGGAAACACTAAAAATGCAAATATATCAGAAGTACTGCGAGTTATTCAAATTTCGATTAAACAGGGAGTTAGGTCTAGAAGAAAGTTTTTTCTGAAGCTCCGTTCCGATTCTCGATTGTAGGACGATTCCAATACTTCCATTTACTCTGTAAATATGGAAGTACTACAAAAAGGTATGTATGTAATATATTATCGTTCATCGGTACACCTTCAATACATCTGGCACATGTGCCAGATACCAATGAACTATAAAAATAAATTGAACGCTCAGTTTCAGAGTCAAAAATACATGGCAACTTCATCATTCTACATTTTCTTTGAATGTGAACACCTTTGGGAGTGCAATGGCCCTACGCGAGTTGCGGATACTGCAGGATCGTTCAGTTTCCATTTTTTCCCGTCCATCAGCTCCCACCGCTAGCAAGTGGAGGAAGGAGTCGGAGCAGATATATTTCTGATGAGGTGTCAGATTCGTTCAGGAAGATTTGGTTCATTGTTAAAGTGGTTCCCAGCAAGACGATGACAGGGGCAGAGCAACCACCATTGGACCATGGCGTATACAACGGCCACAAAACCTTCGTGCCGATCTCCTCGACAGAAAAACCGCTCTTTTTATCGGAACACAGCCTCGCAGTTCTTTCTCGGAATGGCAAAAGACGAGATCGGTCCTCTTTGGGTACCGTGAAATCCCTTCTATAGGTTCCAGTCAGTCCAGCCGATGGATGTAGCACTTGGCTACATCCCGTTTTCCCGAACCATCATTGTCAACAACTGGTGATCTGTTGGTAGGAAGCTACTTTGCCGATACATGTGCGGGAAACAGTCAGCGTTACCGTACGATCCTGTCGGGTCGTGACGGCCAGCACAATGGCAAAACGGTGTCTATCGCGGATGGGAAACTGATGATGCGAACACAGATCACGACTCAACCTCATTTTAAACGAACTCCATCCAACAAAGAGATGGAGCAAGAAACTATCAACGGCAAACGTAACCTGTATTAGTTAGGTGCATACGTGATTTACGATCCGTTCAACATTCGATATTAACCGCAGCTCCAAAAAAATTATGGATTTTGCTAAACTCACCTCCAAATTGTATGGATTCGCTAAACCTATAGTTCTGATGTTCAATAAACTAGGTACCAGAAAAACGTTTCGCACTAGCGGAGAATTTTAATATCTTCTCGAGACGACAAGCACGCAAAGGATACATACAGCACGATCTTCCTTCCCGCTGCAGGAGCTATGATTTAAACAAGCTTCTCCGGCTATCTAGATAAAAATTAATCAAGCCTCCTCGTGGAGGGTAGCCTGGGTAGTACAAGAAATATAGAAGTCCAACTTTTTGTCAAGGAACGACGTGAATGCTTCAAGATACTATATCAATAAGATATATTAGTCAGGGTATTGAGTGAACCCCTTTACAAAGAGTTGTGACTTTTTATGTTCAATTCGACTCTCAGGTTCTCCTGGGAGGGCTCAGGTAGCGAGATTCAATGGCTGAGTTGTCCAGCACTCGGAGGTATCGTTACATATGTTTTCATCCTCCTGACATCACGATAGGCAGAGCACTAGCTCACGCACGTACCATCGGGTATAATATATTTGATATAAACAAACATTCTTGAGAAACATCGTTCGGCGATGGAGGCAATGTGTTAAAGTTCTGCCACCCTGAATGTCTCTAAACGAATTCGGAATTACCCCTGAAGAAGAGCACATAAATAACTCGCTTCCAAAACGCGAACGGGAGTCGCTCGTTTCAAATTATTTGCCAACCATTTAGAATATCGTGAAACGAGAGACTAGTATACTTGGGTGATTCTCCGAAAGCAGGGAAATTTGTGTCCCGAGCTTGTTGAGGCGATTCTATATGAGATTAAGAAAATTTTTTTTAACCAATGGATTCAGGGCATTGTTAGCTTGGTTTCTATCAGTAAATAACCATTTTTACGCATGCATAAGTATTTGTAAATTGCGTTGAAAGGTGTCATTTTTCAGACCCTCACACGTCCAATTTCTCGGTTTTTCAAGTTTCACACCCCTCAGTTCGAAGGATAAAATTTTAATTGCCTAAAAAAGTGGCAGGTTGTATTCATTTACTCTTCAACTTATGCCTGCTGAAGGGAATTCAAAAAATTTTAATGTTACATTATAAATCAGCTTGAATTTATCATGTCCAGTCATTTTTGAAGTTTTCATTCAGACCCTCACATTATTTAGAAAATGATAATGAAAATGACTTTACACTGGCGATGCAGGCCACAAAGGGGAATCAGGAGTTTGTCTACATCATTCTGCACCCGCCCAGATGTTTGCGACTTGTTTCCAGAACGAGCCATGATGGGTTAACCCTCGAAATGTGCGCCTTGTGCATGGTGATTTTTTTTTCTTTCAGACCCTCACCTTGTCATTATTTTTTTTGAGCGAGTACATTTTTAATTGTCTCACTCACTTGTGTTATGTTCGGCTAGGACTAATCGATGTGCGAAACCGGAATTCTGAATTTTTTATTTTAACCGGGGAAAAAATTGTTTACATTTCGTTTTTTCAGACCCTCACAAACAGACCCTCACCTTTTCTTGATTTTGATGAGGTGAGGGTCTGAAAAATAACTGAAACTTCTAGAAACCTGTGGTGTAGATAACACACAATACTTCCATATTTTGAAACGTAAAAGTGTAACACAGTTTGATCGTATCTTGACTGCTTTTAAGGGTGTTAAGGTCAAAAATATCAAAAAACTCACCATGCAAATTTTAAAATTCGCTCAAAATAAAAATACGCCACATTATCGGAATATAAAAACTATCATATTTTGCAAGGTAAAACAAATATTTCAAGACCAAGAACGCTCAAATCGGTTCATTTTTTCGGCCGTAAAAAAATATAATAGAACACACTAAAAATCCAAATATATCGGAAGTACTGTGCGTTATCCAAATTTCACTTGAACAGGGTGTTACGTCTTGCCGAGACAAACATTTCAGTTCAAGAAATTTGAAAAAAGGTTGAGAATTGAGGGAGCTATGGCCATTTTCGTAAATGACCACAGACGGACAGACGGACACACAGACACGTGTTCGAGAAGTTATTCTGAGTAAATGTATTTAAGTAAAAGTTTTTTCTGAAGCTTTGATAAGGTGTAAAAACTTTTTTTCCGTAAGATATAAAAATATTTTGCAAAGTATATATGTCCAATTAACGTCCAGACGGCTTTTTTTTCAGACCCTCGCCCGTTAACAGACCCTCACCAGCCAAAATGCATTAAATTTGCTTTTTAGGACAAAATATGAATATTTTTCGTAACTTTTTCCAGAATTATCATGCTAGAGGATGTACTCAATATAATAAGACAAAAAAATTGGTTAAAAATAAAAAATTTGAAACTTGAGAAAATGGAAGTCAAATTTCCCTGCTTTCGGAGAATCACCCACTTGCAAAAAAAAAATTCTCCTGGACTATTAATTATTTACTTCTATATTTACAGAGTGATTAGAAGTGCCTATTGTAGCCGTCCTAAAATAGAAACGGAGTTTTAGAAAAATCGCAAGTACCGACTTAAGTAAGTGCGCTCTTTTACTCTGAATCACTCCTGTCTATTTGTGGTCATCGGTTTGAAAAAAAAAGATTTCTCCCCCAAAAAATGGATCTGGTTTGATTTGGACAAAGTAGCAAAATAGCTACAGTAACTGTAGCTGTGATCGAGCCCTCGGAAACCAATGCCTAAATATTGGCGTTTTATCAATGATGTGAAATAAAGTTTGGCTGAGGTACCTACGCTTCTAATCAACCCTTGTGCGTGGAAGTGAGACGCGTGAATGATTCCACGGTAAGAATTCCCAGCGTTTATTCGAGCGACCCCCATCGTTCATGACTCAATCGTACAGCGAAATTAACCAATAATAATATTCTGCCATTCGAGACCGGAAGTTGCCAGGTGCCCAGCAATTTTTCTAAACTGGAAGAAAGATACCTCTGTAAATCATTCGACAATCGTTGTCTGTTGGAGCAATCTTGGGTAGTTCCTGTTTGTAAATAATGAACGACCAGCTTCTTTGTCAAAATCAGAAAGAAGGAAGTCGCCGGTTAATGTGGGCAAGGCAATCACCGCGAACAATAACCGATTTTTGATCAAGCGATCGAAGTAAACAGCCGCCGGCTCCATTTCAGTGCTTATCATAGTGCAGTTGGGTAGGAAAACGGAAATCAACTACCTAATAGAGACGGCTTTTGTTGAGGGGTCTATTTTTCAAAGGAAAATTAGAAATGGTGAATTAAGTGAAAAGTACCTAATAGCCGAGACGAACCGCGAGCGATCGGTTCTCCAAGCAATGGGGTTTTCTTCCTTTTAGCCCTCTCAACTTAGCTATCACCGCGCCCATTCATTTAACGCCAACTCGGTATCAACGTGCCTACCGAGTGTGCACTGATCATTATCACTCAATAAGAATAATATTTGTTCAAACAGCGCCTAGAACTAATCGAGTATTCATATCAGATTAAGAAAATAAGGCATGAACAAAAAATAACACAGCTACCAAAACTGCCATGTACCCCTCAATTTTCAAACGTTTTCGAGATTTTTTTGAGCTGAAATATTCGTTCTGACAAAACCCATCATTCAGTTCAGTCGGAATTCCACAATTATTTCATACCGACAACAAGATTGATCCGATTTCGACGCCCTTGGTCTTGAAATATTGGTTTTACCTTGCTGATCCCTAATTCTTCACATTCCGGTAACTTGACGTGATTGTAGGCGGGTTTTAACTTTTTTGGTTCATTTTTGGTCCGCTTGGATCATTTTTTGGTCCGCCGTCCGGGGTTTTCTAAGGGGAAGGAGTTATCGAAAATTTCAGAAGTTTTTAGTTGGTCCTAACGTCTCGACAGAGCCCTATCTTAATTTTAAGGCCAGTAAAACAGCTGTTGAAGTGGGAAAAAATTCGTGTTTTTCAGGAATTTGCAACAGAGGCATGTGAGGCATCATTTTCTATAGATTTTTACTTCCATATTTACAGAGTAAATGGAAGTATAGGAATCGTTCTACACATTTACTCAGAATCGCTTCCCGAACAAGTGTCTGTGTGTCCGTCTATCCTAGTAATATTGCACTCTGTTCTCAGTCCCTCAACCCCCAAATTCAGTTTTATTTGAATTTTTTCATTACCGATAAATATTTTTCGTGGGACCATGGAACTTCTTGAAGGCCGCAACAATCATATTTCATCCTAAAAATGCGGGAATTCGACGATGTTTTCTCTTAATGAAAAGGATGGCGAATATCCAGAGAATCACCCTCATACACTACTCACAACTGAAAAATTGGAAGAAAATCGGTTTCTGGGAAATAACTAGTACGGATGCTGGATGAAAATGCTTTCCATCTGCTGTTACATAATTTATCGCAAAAGGGGAAATGAATAAATAACGAAAAGGACGTATCAAGATTGAATCAGAAGGAACTTCAAAGTTAACGGCAATCCAACGTCATTCATTTTCTTTCAATCAGTTCAGATGCTTCTTCTCTTGACTCAAAAGGGAAGTAAAAAATAAGAAGCAAAAAATAGGAGGGATACAGGGGGTTGAAATGTTATGAAAAACGGGGTGTAATTAATATTCATCCGTGGAAGGAATGGTGCGTGGTGGATAAAAATGTTCCGCTGAAACTTGATTGAGCCATTGAACGAATTCGAAGAAGCGTTAATTGGAAAAAACTTTCGAGAAAAGGACCCAATTACAAAAAGTCAACGCCTCTCGATTCCTTCCCTCCTCAATTTACTCGTATAAAACCGACCACTCTCCACAGCTAATTTATTCATCCTCCAATTCCTAAATTACCTATTTATTGCCGTCAAGTTGGCTACTACAATTGCTAATTTCATGCCTCGATTCTATTTCAGCTTTTCATTTTCCCAATTCCCCTGTTTAGCAAAGCAATCAACCCGGTAGCTCTCGAGTACGATTTTCAACCTCCAGCACGACCAGCTAGCATCGAAAACAACTAAACTCGTCGGAATAATAATTTTTCTCTTGCCACAACAACTTCCCCGAGCCAGTCAAATTCACGATTCATGAAACGAATGCTTCACAGCAAAGATTCCAACGCATCATACGCTTGACACTCTGGGATGTAGAAGAATCTGGTATCTTGAAATAAACCGGGGATCATGATAAACGCTGCTAAGTCGATCAGTGGCATGTGCACAATAGTTTTCAGTGTATCCGAAGAACTCTTCAAATTTTGCACAGAGGTTCATTTTTCGATTGCAAAGACAAACCTTATGATGCATAGGTACTCCTTAAACATGGAATTTAGTTGTGTTATTTTAGAATTTCAGTATAAATTTGTATTTTAAATGAGATTTAGAAAAACGAAATTTCCACTTTGCTTTATAGATACCTACCTATCTTGAAAGGTAGGTATCTACCAATTTTTTAACGCAGCACATCGTTTAATTTTTTGAAATTCGCCATTTAATCTATTCTTATTTCCGTTCATAACTAACAGAATAATAATTATCGCTAAATTCTCCGAATAATTACATTGAAAATGCCTCAAGAATGCCGCAGAGCCGTTGGTTAAGCTTGCCTCGATCCCACGTTTCCAACCGCAACTGGTATAGTGTGAGTGCGTCACCTTGTTGGTGTAATAGGCTAGTGGTAGTAAGTAGAAGATCAATCAACCGTATTTAAGAACCAAGGCCAAATTCTCAACTGTTTCCAATTTTAGTTTTGCTGTATAATACGAACAAATTCTTCAAATTGAAGATATTGGGAGGACAGAAGCCCCTGAGTAATGGCTTCAATCTGAAACAAACATGCCTAAAAGGGATATGTCCCGGCCGAAATTTTAAACCTGCAATCCTGCTGGTGTACCTACCCTCACCAAATTCGTCTATCCCGAACGGACCGATAAAATAGAAAATGGTAAAATATAAAAACGTCCTGAACAAATAGAATGCCCGTCTTGTTCGCAACAACAATTATTAGGTACCTAATGGCTTTGCAATGCTTTAAAAGCAGGCATCACAATCGAATTAGAAGGGTACCCATGTCAACTATAAATGAAAGGCTTTCAAACCCAGGCATTTCTTGCTGTTCGTCGGCAGCTTTGTATTAGCTTCCTGAAGAGCATTCAAATTCACACGGTAACCGAGTGCAGCGCTAATCAAGACGTTAAAATGACGCTGAAGCGGAAGAACGATCTTGACGGCGGACGGCAATTTGAAGCGTTTTTAACTACGGCGATGACTCGCTCATTCTGCGGCCGGTGCTTTATGCCTCGCAAAACAAACACTTCGTTTGAGAGCAAGACTCGAAATTGAGGTTGTTACGCTCGGAAGTGCAACTTCATCATTCTAAGGATGCGGTCAGAAAAGGTGATCATGCTTCTCTGCGTCGTATTCCAGTCGATGCGTAGCGATGCACCGTGACTCGATCATTGTCGGCCGCATTGCTGCTTACCAGTGTTAAAACTACTAGAGGTATTTTGAATTTGGAGCTGGGCTATCTACCATAGGGCTGTTTGTTTAATGCGTTTCATGATATTGGCCTAGGGATACAGTAAATCTTCGCTGCGACGCAGGAAATCATAAATCCTTACCGTCACCAAACTGCATGCGCGAAAAGTCAGGATTGCCTTTTCAAGGCGTTCCGGAGCTTTCCAGTCCGAAACTTTATTGAGGGGGACGGAACGGGGTCGTTTTCCTTTGATCGTATGTTAGGATTTAACATTCTTCAAAACCGACGGAATCGAGTTTTCAGTCAGAAACCACAGTATTTTCGGGTGGGAGATGTCATGGATTTCTATTTTACGGCACCCATTGTCACCAAGTTCCACTCATAAGACTCCACAAATTTTACGTTTTGCACCGTTTGAAAAGCTTGCAACACGATCAGATTTTTTGAAGAAATGAAACCATTAAAAGTTCGACTCGAGAGTAATTTGCTAGAACGTATAACAATACTTGATGATCCTAAGGTTTATAGTGGGCTGTATAATTTGTTTTGATTGATTAAAAGGCAAACGATAGGTATAATTGTACAAACATAATTGAGAAAGTCAATCTACAAGGAATGACGATACGATTTCGAGAGCGTGTTCAAAACGAATACAACAGCAAAAGTCACAACTGATTGGTAGTGCAGGATTGATAAGCAGAATCGTCTCGAGCTGCTCAACTGAAGACATGAAGCGACGCCGAGAATTGAAGTTGGCCTTGCCGCGCGCCTAGGTACTCAGGCCTTTCCGAATACAATACATTACTTACCCGACTTTTTTACCATTTATTTTTTCAAACGATCCTCGTTTTCGATAGTGATATCAAATAGTAAATGGCAGACCAGCATGAGACGTACGGATGAACGGGAGCGGGAGAGACCATGATTTATTTTCCATCCATCAAAGGTGAGTTTATTGATGATGATGGTGGCCTACGATTAATGAGATTAGTCTAAATCCTGAAAGGGCGACTTCGGTCGGTACGGTGGTTGATCCATTGTGCCCGGAGACTTAAAGCGCGGGAGCGGCCTCAACCCACCCACCTCTACCTTGGATAAATAATATGGATGGATATTATTCGTCAAGGGATGGGAAGGGATCGCGCTATGGGTTTATATTAAGATGAACGAGCTCACCAGGCTATCCGTACAAAGGTTCAAGAAACAAAAGGTGAAGCGTTACGGGAGAAACGAGGCTAGCGAGTGGCTGAACGCCAGAGAGGTAATGATTCCTGTGCGAGCAAGCGAAAGAGAGAGCGTAGGCATCACTCGGGTAGTGGGGAAGGGTTGAGGTTGTGCTAATCCTTATACAGTCAATACTTGGTAATATATATACATTACCCCCAGGCAGTGCTACGACCTATCCTGCCATCCTAGTATTCTTCACTTCTCTCCACGAAAGCCCGCACCCATTCCCCCATCTATCCCTTATAATCCTCACCCAACACCATCCCTTCGCTCCAGCTTGCCCGTCTTCCGAACCCTGGCTCAAGCTAATGATGGAGCGATTGAGGAGTATTCGTGAATATTAACAGAGCCCGAGGAAATTGTGCTCCTTTCCAGATGGAATATATTGTCCGGTTTCCCTCAACATCTAAATGTAGATTTGGGCGAGTCCTCTTTTGAACTTCAGCCAGACACATCAGTATGGTGAACCAAATTCGAAATCGTTTACAAATTGTAAAAAAGCAACTGTGAGCCGTCGGCAAAGGGTTTTTTCTCCAGTGTGTAGAAGTAGATTCCTCCTACACTCTGAACCACCCTTTTCCCAACTTTTTCGTGGAGCAAGGGCCAACAAGTCCTCAAGTTTGCACAGGGGCTAGGGCCTATGGTAGCTAAAAATTCGCCGTCCACTCACGGTTTCCAAGCATCATGTACTTATGCGAGTCGTTTATTGAGAGTAGTACTTCACCTATTAAGACACGTACTTCCCCGATCTCAACCTACCCTTTTATTAGGAATGTAAACGAGAGTGCGCGAGAGAGCGCGAAATTCAGTGAGGGCTCTGCCTCTTTCTTCTTCCTGCGCATTGCATGTGATGAAGTTCAAGTGTTCTGCCAATGATGGAGGAACGCCTGATGATTAACATTCATGACTGGGTAAAAGCTGCCTGGATGCTACAGTCTCAAAGCATTTATTTCGATGTTAATGCTCTCACCAAGACCTGAAGGTAAGTAGCTATCCTCCTACTCACATCAAACCCTTCGTTTTCCAATTTTCTCTTCCTTCCGCCCACCAAAGCACGTAAACAAGATCATTCCGATTCTCAGAATCCCTTAGCCCCCAGAAGAGGTATTGCCATGCATATGAGAACGCAAAATAAGCCCGCCGAAATTTCGTTAAATGAACTAAAATATACCTATATCTTAATATAAATACTTCTCCACTCCCTCGTTCGTGCTTCCAACATGAAAGTCGGACCAAGCATTAGGTATGCATACTTACTTCAAAGTTAATGAAAATTCCCACACCCTCACCTATTAACGCCATAGCTAACTTCTGAAATTTGACTAAAAATACCTCAGTACCGTAAAACAGTCAAACTTTACCCCAAGATTCAATCCAATTTCAATACAATACAATTTCTCCCACTCAGAATGGGTTAAATTAATGTTTTTGCAGGGGAATTGATCCTCAGGGCCACCTGAACATTTTGAGTGGTCGAGCTCATTGATCAGATGATTTTACCCCCCCCCCCCATTTCAGCTGTGGAAATTTCAAAAATGTACGTCAACGCATTTCTCCTGAAAACCCCCGGACGGATGACGGTCAAAAAATTTTTATTGCAGATTCGGATTCTTCACCCCTTGAAACGCAAACCAACAAATTTTCAGGGGGCGTTAAACAATTTTTTTTCCTGATCGATTACAAAGGTTCATTTCTTAAGAGATATGAACCAAAAAAACTGTGTGCTGACAGAAATAATTTTTTCCGATTTTCATATGGGGGAAACAAACATTTTCAGATTTCAAGCAAGTTTCTACCCTTGACAAAACTCAAATAATCTCCCCTCCGCAAAAAGCAGATATGTAGCTATTATGTTTTCTTCCAGTGCCTCCAACGCCAGCACGAACGGCATCCTATAGCCCTCGGTTTACTGTGGAAGAACCTCACTACAGGCCCTATCTCGCCTTCCACGCACACGTTGCCTCCGAACCTTTCATACTCCAGCTTCTACTTCTTCGTCTTCCTTCGGTAAAGTTTCCTTAAACTGTTATCCGTTCGAGGATTAACCACTCCTACCCTCCGGTACCCATCGCATCCCTCAGACGGAACCCTAGACTGCTCTCGCAGTTCTCTCTCAACATGTGTGAATTTATTTCGCAGTATACCTATCTCGTTTTAAAAAGTGGAAGACTCTGAGCCTCCGCCTCCAAACTCCCGTCCTCGGGCCTCTTATATATTTCACCTCTAATAAATTGCATAAATATCCTGCCTACCCACCCCCGTCAACACTCCCTCGTGATCCCCCCCCCCATCTCCAGCCGTCTTCCTATCTCGTTTTTGCGTTGAAAACAACGTAATCCCCTCAAATAAATATCTACGGTATTTTCCTCTCCCTAGAGCTCACGAATTTATTAAGCCCGACTACAATATCGTCAAGCCTTCTGTTTTATTCACCCTCGCCGCGCCGTTCGCACTCTTCTTTCGAATGAAATTACCTCGACAGAAGCGTAAAAAGGGAAATTATTTTTAATGATAGAATTTCATCGAAATCTAGCAGTTAACCTCTGAATGAAATTCCGTTTAGACCATAAACCGGCACCGCAGCAAGTCAGAGTTAGTCACACATTCGTGAATTGATTAATTCTCAGCAGAGAGCTAAAATAAACAGACGGCTCTGAAAATGATTTTCAAGTCGGAGCGAATAACAGTACCTACTTATTCGGTAATTTAATTATTAACCTTCTGCACGTACTTGTGTGGGATGTAGACGACAGAATGGTGACCAGTAGGGCTTGAAGGTCAGCGGACTAAACGATTGTATGTACAATCACGGTGGCTTACTATTGACTCGTGAATCAAAAGAAAGGAAATTTCTCCGAACATATTTTATGATCCTCACCAACAGATTGCTAGGGTTAAGGACCAATTTCATTCCCAACTCCCAATAATCAGCTGTATTCATAGTAGAACTCGAATATATCAAATCACACTCGTAATAATAATCTAAAAGAGTTTCGAGGTCTAGAATCAATTTCCTTTCTATAATCCGAATAATTCCAAGTAATTACCTCCAAGTAATCGGAGTAATCCGATTTCAATTACTTGTATGCAATGTTAATCGGGATTGGTCATTACATTTTTTAATTACTACTTGTAATGGGTGATGGCCAGATTCGATCACTCATTTACATGCAATCGGAGAAGTAATGGCCATTACCGCTACATTAATGTAATTGTGATGGGTAATAGTCATGACGTTTCTCCAGAGTACCTGTTTGAAAAAATTATTTAAAAAAAAAGTAGGATCGGCTTGCTTTTCATCACTCAAGAAACTGAAAATCAATCATTGCGAACGCATTCTGTAAGTAAACCAGCATTACGCCAGCCCTTACCCCAGCCAGCAACGAACTATAAAAGAAACAAAAACTTGAAAGTAAATCAGATTTTATAATTATTTTTGAAGGGTGAGTATAGGTTTGAGAAGCGCTGCGAAAAAATAGATTGAAAGTATTAGAGTCACTGATGTTACCTAGTAAGATGGTGTAGGTAATCTATAGCGCAGTGTGTAGTAGGGTTGTTTCACCTGATACCGTCCGCATTAAACTCTGTGATATTAGTTTACACTGATATGAATAGGAAGCTTCTCAAAGGGAAGGTAAAAGTCAATAAGTGCTCCTTTTCACCCATAGTTTTCCTTGAAATCCGTTCCCAATTCAACTTAGGCAATTATCTTCAGCCCTATCCGATCCTCCAGCACCGCGCCATCACCATAAACAACTATTCCCACGAAATACTAATTGTCATCAACTTTCCAAGCTCAAAAAAAGGATCGTTCGGTGAGGTATGGAAGGGGTAAATGTTTCTGTTCTAATAGCGCGGATGATGAACGGCCCCGAACCAAGTAGCGTGTTATGTCCCATTAAAAGCATTGATTAGTTCGTAAGATGGGGAACCAGATATTTTTTGGCCATAGTGCGCTGGTTGTTCAAGTATTGTCACTTATCGTGGCAGGGGTATGAAATAAATCAAATGGCCCCGTGGCTGGAAAGAAATCAACGAACTATAATTTTTAACCCCTGAGGGCTCTTGGCTAACTCCGTCATGATTCCACTCACATGCACGGTCACAAATTGTGTGACTTACAACATAATTATACCCAACGGCGGCAACAAAAATAATTTTGCCAACGGTATAGTAGGGATGATGAGTGCCTGGCAAGCCTCTTGATGTGAAGCAAGGCTATTACCTGATGTAAAAAGTATAAGGTCGTATTTTATTCACGAACAAGCCCTACGACAAGTAGATTTTTGTGAGGTTAATTGCCATTCTGGCCACCACCAATATCCAAACCTCCTAAAAAGTACTATTAAGCAGGTACTCGACCGATTTTAACGCAAATTCGTTATTAAATTTGCAGAATTTGATAGCGCACAAAACTCGTAAACCAATCCGCAGATGAACAAATACGGAAATGTTCGGTAAGGGTTAATATAAATAAATTTAAAACGAACGCTTCGAAGTAAATCAGTGACCAGTGTACGTTATCGCTCTGTGTGTAGGAAGAACTGTGCAAATTGTGCATAATCCTAACTACATTCTTACTGTTGTCAGCAGATCAGGGTTAGGGTCTACGATAAAAACTGCCTCGTAGACCCTAACCCTGATCTGCTGACAACAATAGTCTACAGGGGTCGATCATCCATCTACAATACATTCTTACTAGTTTTTGTAGGGTAGTAAGGATATTTTTTTCTAGTTATCGGTTCCAACATTGATATCGTACTTGAAAAGGAAAACAAGGAGAATAAAAAACGGGTGGTTTCCTTGAACAGCTTTTGAAGTACTGAACCAATAAAAGCAATAAGTCACATGCGCACATGCTCGTGAAATTCCTTGAGAACAAACACCCATTGAATGGAGACCAAACTAACATTAAAATTTTCAATGTTAGGCACACCTTTACAATTCATTTCCTGACAGACTTAAACATTTCATTCGCCGCCATAATAAGTATGCCGGCATGCGTGAATGAGCGTTGAAGATAAGATATGATTTCGAGTCATGTTAATTTTGTGATAGGAAACCCCAGCTAAAGTGCCATACAAATTCAGACGGCGCGCATGATCTGCTGCTAAGAAGATCATGAGTGATAATGCTCGGCTGAAATCTGGGTTGTACAAGTATGACCGCAACACGTGACTCCATGGCCTGAGATCAAACTTTCATAGCAGTACCCAGTTATTTCTTCAGCCCCAGTTCTAAATCTAAAAAAAAGTTTCAAAAGCCGTAAGTAGTCCGAGCTTTGAGGCCAGAAAAAAGGCAACATCTAGAAAACGTGCCATCGATCAAGATAGTGTATAGATCCCCAGGCTCCGGGACAGATATGCTCGAAATGAGTCCTGCCATGTTGACCAGCAAACGTGAAATTATTTGATCATCTAGGTTAAATAATCTTAGCATCAAACTTTCCAAAAAAAATTCCGTGTGCATATTTTATGACAATGTGTATGCGGTTCCATATCACGTTCTTGAACGTTCTTAAACAACCGGTTGTGACAAATAACCTCTGTACTGACAAGGGCTCCAAGGCCGACAATTGGTAGCAATCGAGCCAACATGGAAAGCCGTCAATACGAATGACCGGCCACGCAACAGGTGAACGTCAACAGTGCAAAGCAGTTAACAGTTACCCTTCGATTAGAGAGGCTTACGCCCACCCTTGAGTAATCTGTTCACGAATTTCGCCGGTAGCTGTTGCTTAATTGTAAAGGCGATATTTGTTGTAGAAACTGAAGTATGTACTCGTTTGTGTTCCCCACATCATTGCTCACATGAACAGTGCTCTAACTGACCTACCACACACGAAACAGAATTTTTCAATCTCATTAAAATTCCTTAATTTTGGAGTAATATTTTGGAGTTCCTATATTGTACAATGTTCGTGCTTAGATGTTAACGTACATCGATTAAATTTTCGGGCATAGGTACCGCTTTTTCGAGTTTTATTCAATTTCGTTGATCTAGAATAAGGAAGGAACTAGAATTGAGGAGAAAACCCGTGTCTTGAGCCTACTTGACTTTTTCGGCCATTACAGTGCATGATTGTGTTATAGCTGAAGCGGGGAAGATGGGTTTATAATATCGGCGTATCCGGCAAAAGAGGATCCCAATGTGAAATAATTACCATCACAGTCCCTTGCGTGTACGAAGTCCCAGCGACAATACGTCGAGATTAGATCTACACGCCTCGTGGTTTTCACCCCCCCCCTCCATCTCCTCACCTCCGCATCGTTGCCGACGCCGTCGTTCCCTGCATACGCCCCGCCACCGCGGCCAACACCTCGCGGCGCGCACTGACTGACGTAGCAAGTCGAGCGTCTATTGTTTTTCTTATAATTTGATATGTTCATCCTCCAGTGCCTACATTGACACTTTGGCTAACTTTTCAAAACCGTCTCTCACCCATCTTGTTTGTCGCCCTCATTCAATTTGCCCTCTTTTCCCGCCTCTCCAACCCCTCACCCGACCGCCTGACGTCTATTTGAAACTCGGTGAC
The DNA here is from genome assembly GCA_036186465.1 of Nesidiocoris tenuis. NCBI lineage: Eukaryota > Metazoa > Arthropoda > Insecta > Hemiptera > Miridae > Nesidiocoris > Nesidiocoris tenuis. Next base: position 23,089,846 of record AP028910.1, on the reverse strand, counting down.
ATGTTTTCAACAAGTTCAGACAAGTGATTCTGTCAAACGTGACATCGCGTTTATTCGTGATCGCAAGAAATGACGTCACACGTCTGCCGCAAATATTGAAGCGTTCATTTTGTGGGAAATTGTTACTTACCACCGTCTCCCGGTTGCAAGAAAAATGGTAAACAGAATTGCGGGCACTGGAGTAGATGCCTATGGTTCATCGTATCGTGCAAGTGGCGGGCAATTCTCTCCATTAACTCAATCCCTCAACACCATAGTTCAGCCGGCTCTTTTAGAAAATTACAAAGTTTTATTATTGAATAATTATTCAATAATTTATTATAATAAATGGTTTATTATAATAAACCAAAATCGAATCTTTCGGTTCATGTTACGTTATGTAGCGCCAGAGCCACATTGTTTGACACCTTCGATTTGTTTCAAATATATTTCCAGCGCTTCAAACAATCTACAAAGAGCGATTCAATGTCGGCGATGGTAAAATTGTAGTTCAGCTGCTTTCGGTGTTAACATTTCTTAGAGATCTTGCATGGAAACTTGGTCATTAGGAAAAACATCAAAAGACAGTTAGCAATAATCGGTTATCTACGTTTGCCCAGCATCTGACTCGTTGCCGGCCGGTACTTCACTATAAAAACGGTTGTTGTTCATAGAGATTATTCTTAGTTGTTGGCGCAGTTGAATAATTTACATACTCCCACCGAATTAATCCGGCCGACTTATTATAGTTACGCGAGGCAACACCTGTCCGTCGTCATGTATGATAGCCCTATGCTCATAACCATTTACATTTTGAATAATTTCGTGGGTCATATATTTTTTGCAATAAATTACGGGCGATTTTCGGGAATGCTTCGATCGGGGTTCAATGCCTCGAGCATTAATTATAATTTTATTCTAAAACCCTAGATTATTCACAAGGACCGAATATTAGGTGCCCGCGATATCTGCTTCGTGACCGTGCATCAGTGGCAATTATCATCGGTTGGTTACAAGGGGTAGGCCACGCCAACATGGTTTTACTATTGAATATAATTTAACTTCAGGCAAAACAATAACCACAGAGTTATTTTGAAAAAACTCTCGAAAGATTTTCGTTAACGATCAAAAATGAAGTAGTCATAATCTGTCACCGAAAGGGTCCATTTTGGTTTATTAATGGTTGGGTTCGCCAGCTGTGGATTAGAGTTGACCCATGCATGGTTGATCTTGCAAAAAAAAAACGCTGCTAAGTAGATCAGTGGCATGTGCACATCAATTTTCTCAATCATTATAGCAGCTGGACCATAAGTTCCAAAATTCAAACAATGTTTCTGCTAAGGCGGATCCTGTATTGATCAACGGATGCTTTTCAACGCAGGAAAAGCATTGTTTTCGAATTCGACTACTCTGGAAATGACGGGTCCAGCATTGTGATGTTCTGTTAATTAAGGTTAGGTACTCGATATACGAGTGCAAACAACTTTGTGCCATCCTGGGGGAAAAAGACTTGTACGAGATCGAGCGTTCCGTTACCTTTGATGTGTTCCTCGCCAACACAGTCATCCTGCTGCCCATCCATTCTGAAATTTCTGCGGCATTGGCATTATTCCATCTGCCTATGTGCTCTGGAATCGTATGGGTGAGGGGAATCCTTCGAGATGGAATGGGACCCTTCCTCTCTCCACATAACTGGCATATATGAGTTACGACGTCTGACGCTAAGCCCTGATACCTGATTCAATAACTCGAATGCCGGTTTCGTTTTTAATAAAGAATAACAGAAAAAAGGAGGGGATATGAAAGAATAGTAAAAAAAAGAGAACGATGGAAAACGTTGCGGGTGAAAACAACTCTACAGCTTTGCCTCCATAACGATATGCACGGTCCTGAATATTTTACTTAGCTCCTACATTAATCCTCTTTTACATCGCTACGTCGCTCAATCGAGCGAGATCTTTCAGCCCTTTTGAATTCTGAAGTAGCTGCGATGGATTAGAAGAAGAGCCGCACGCCATGCGTTCAGACGTGAAAGCCAAATATGAAATAATGCATTGGCGGATAAATTCTCCAGGTACCCTACCTAATTAATTATAATCCAATGAAGGATTGATTTTAAGTTTCCAGAGAACAAAAACCTACGGTTGCGAAAAGTTTTCATTGGATGATAAACCTTAATGGGTAAATACTAGCTGAAACTCGAACTCGAACTGAAACTCAAACTTGAACTAAAACTCAAACTTGAACTGAAACTCAAACTCATGCTCTAACTGAAACTCAAGCTGAACCCAAACTAAAACTCGCACTGAAACTCAAATTTGAACTGAAACTCAAACTCAAACTCAAGCTGAAACCCAAACTCAAACTCGATCTTAAACTCAAACTCGAGCTGAAACTCAAACTCGAACTAAAACTCAAACTTGAACTAAAACTCAAACTTGAACTGAAACTCAAACTTAAACTGAAACTCAAACTTGAACTGAAATTTAAACTTGAACTGAAGCTCAAACTCGAACTGAAACTGACACTCAAGATGGAACCCAAACTCAAACTCGAGCTAAAACTCAAGCTCGAACTGAAACTCAAACTCAAGCTGAAACTCAAACTCGAGCGAAAACTCAAGCTCGAAATGAAACTCAAACTATAACTGAAACTCAAACTCGAACTGAAGCTCAAACTCGAACTGAAACTCAAACTAGAACTAAAACTCAAGCTTGAACTAAAACTCAAACTTGAACTGAAACTCAAACTAGAACTGAAACTCAATCTTGAACTAAAACTCAAACTCGAACTGAATCTAAACTTGACCTGAAACTGAAGATCAAGCTCGAACTTGAACTCACGCTCGAACCGAAACTTGAGCCGAAACTGAAACTCAAACTCAAACTGAAACTCAAGCTGAACTGAAACTCAAACTCGAACTTAAACTCAAACTCGAACTGAAACTCAAACTTTAGCTGAAACTTAAACTGAAACTCAAGGTGAAACCTAAACTCAAACTCGAACTGAAACTGAAACTCAAGCAGAACCCAAACTCAAACTTGAACTGAAACTCTAACTCGAACTGAAACTCAAGCTGAAACCCAAACTCGAGCTGAAACTCAACATTAACGTTTCTGTTAAAGTTTAAGTTTGAGTTTACGTTTGAGTTGCTGAAATGACCTGAAGCGTTTACATTGAAAAAATAAGGCATCAGCATAGTTTTCATAATGCGAAAGGATGGAATCTTTTTGCTACGGTGGGCGACACATCGTTTCTAAATGCACACTTCTGTTACGCATCATTATGATCGAGGAAGTCGGTAAGGAGATCCTAGGAACTACAGTAGGAACTTGGAAGTGCATAAGATAGATCGCTGACGATTCGCCTTCAAGTGATTACGAAGCCAACGACGGCAGACAATTGTAATTGCGGTTACGGGCTCGTGGGCTCTTTATAACAGATAACTCATCAAAAGGATCGGTTAGGTAGTATGATCGTAATTACTAGGCCGATGTGACTCTGCTGGCTGATGGGAGCCCGGGGAGGAAAGAGAGATAGCATCGTACATTAAAGGCTACAGAACCGACAGAAACAGAGACAGGAAAAGTGGAAGGAGTAGAAAGGACAACACCGACCGTTGAACGAGCGTGAAGGATAGAAAATGATGGAAAAACAAGGGCATGGTGAAGAAAAAAGATGAACCGAAGGGAAGAGAAGCGATGAGGCAAGATAGCGTGATAACTTGATGAGGGCGGCGGTAATGAGGCTGAACTCTTTGCAAAATACATTACCTCGCTTTAAACACTAGAACGGAGAAATCAAACGGGTCGACAAACGCGGACAATGCGAGAAAAATATGGAAAAAGAACGCCGATGAAGAAATACAGTCGTTGTTACTGCGACTCTTTCGAAAAGTTCTCATAATGGCGAGGGTTTCAGGCAAGTCGACCGTGGTAGAGGTGAATTTTTTAGCAGCTGCTGTGACATTCTTCTTCGGTTACATTGTATTCAATTCGTGCAGTGACGAAAACCTTCGTAGCCCTCGTATCTCCTCCTTTTCGTGCTGAGCTCAACTCAACTTGGCTGGTATTCTTCAAACTCGGGAACCCGTTTTGAAAAGGCTGATGCGATGGCAGGAATCGGGTTGAGGATGGATTAGAAGTTAAATGGAACTTACTTCGAGCAAAGTTCGCTACAAAGCTTAGTAGGACTCCGTTTTGCCTCTCATGTATGCAGCAGTCGTTGCTCGAGATACAATCATTGTTTTACCATTTATTTGAATTCTTAGTCCGAACGCAACTCGCCGTCGAGTTAACCAAGCGGAAATGCATAATTTTTGGAGAATAATAATAACATTTTTTAGCATATCTCCAAGTTGGTACCAATTTTCTTTATATTACTGGAGGAATAGCATATAAGTCTCTCAATAGACGCGTGGGACGAATGAAATTTAGTGATGGTCCTTTTCGGGTTGGAGGAATCTAAAAAAATATTACCTATTACCTCTGATCATTCCTCAACGGTGAGAATACTACTTCCAGGTTCAATTTCACCGAACTCCTATCATCCTGGTCAGTTTGGCATGGAGAATAATGGGTAATGGCAACTTCGTCACAATTGGAACAAGATAATATCTTGTCACCAACAACAATTAAGCAGCGCATTAGGCGTTTGAAATCTTTGGTGAAATAGGGCCTAATTATTTCGAAGGGGTATTTGCGAAATCCGAAATCATAACTTGTGATATTACGGATCTGGAATCAGTTCTTAGGGGCTGAAAGCTACGATAAATATAAGCTACTCCCAACCCCTTGTGGCCAGCTGTTTATCGAGAAAATGAGCAACGGCGAAGAAATAAATACCATATTTCATCCAACGATAAAGGGGAGGAAGAAGTTGAACAGTTGTTGTTGCTGGAAGCCTTTTTCTCCATCAACCCGATAGGGTTGCCCTCTGCCTTGCCTTTGAGATTCCAGGCCGGAACCGTAATCTAGAAACATTGCTCGAACATTGGCCGAAAACCGTGTAAGATGTTATATACTGGGTGTAAATATATTATATACACTTATACAAGTGGGATCTCCTTCTTCGCGGTGTGATTTATATTGCACTTAAGTGGACAGCGGTCTTAGAGCTATAAATGGGAATAGATTCACACTCCTTAAGGCCTCAGTTGTCCTGCTACTATAGTACATCACACTACTCGCCTCTGGATTCCCCCCTTGGGTTGAGTGCTGGGCCAGCCGAACTACGTTCGTCCCCCATTGCCACGGCTTGGTTTTGCAGTTACTCAGCACCAAAGTTAATTTGTTATCGTTATCCGCCGAGAGGCACAATGTCACATTCAGCAACACAAGACAGGCCGGGGTGATAAGATGTTTCGGCGATTTATTTGTGGTTGATTTATTCATCGTTTCCTCAACCCCTGTGCAGAATTTGCAGAGTTCTTCGGATACACAGAAAAATAATGTGCTCATGCCACTGATCTACTTAGCAGCGTTTTTATATTATTTAATGAAATCGTTGTGTATAAAATTTTGAACATTCACAGAACTAACAATGGAGATGAAAAACAGCCATCATCAATAATTAGGTTGTAGGTAGGTATATTACATCATTCATGAATCGATGCGTTAAAATCTAATAGCACCGTCAAATAACTACTCATTAGCTATCTGTTAATTTTTATCTGTTTAATTCATTATCCTCTATCAGTCCCTCGCCGGATCTCATCCCAACCGCGTTATAAATTGCATGAAGGAATACCAATGCTTCGAATATGCCAGTTATATTTAATCCCGCAATATCAAGATAAATTGTTTCCAGACCGGAAGTTCGGAAGGGGGCAGATTCATAGCATTCGGAAACGCCCAAGAATTATCTATAGACAAGGGCTTGCCATTGTTCGATAATGACAGACCAGCTCAAAAAATAATATTAGTAGTAAGCAAGGATTAAACAGGGAGATGCGTATGAGGGACTCCGCACTGGAGCATTTATACATTCAGCGGGGACACCCTCTTCCGCCACGGCGGCGCGCCTTTCTTAGACGTTGTTAGGTTGGTAGCGCCAGCCTTAAACGTCGAACCAAGACGGTTGTCGGGTACGAAAATTACCGTTAAATACCGTCTTGGCTTCGGCCACCAAGCCAGGACAGATGCTGTTCCCATGTCGGACACACACGCTCGCCCACGCATAAGATAATCACATCGGTCGCTAAACGTATCAATTAAATCGCAAACCTCTAACTTTTTGGCATGGAACTAACAACTGTTGACTTCACTGTTATGATCAAAGCACCTGCGCCCTCTGCACGCTTTTTGATTTTCGTGTTACCCTGGTAGGGAAATGTAGACTATGAATTCCCGTGTTGATGTTCATATAGAAAATGTTATTCGGAGAATAATAGATATTCGACGAATAAACTGTCTTGATGAACCTACCCTTGAGCATATTAATCCCAGCGAGGCCAGTAAACACGCTTGCATGGGATTGCCATAAGTTAGCAAAAAGATAAACCCTCGTGGTTGGTAGTTGGCGTCTCGAAAGGGGATGGCGAGATATGGCGAGTAGATGGTCGGTGGAAGGAAGCAAAAGTAAGGACAGGGGCCGAGTTCCCGCTAAAGGGCGGGTTCCTGCTCCGGATTCAGAACTCACGAAGAAATTTCCCGACCTGGTGGCTATCTCAGGACTTAAACTGTAGATAACCCGTGGTCGTGTTGTGCACTAAGCAACCCTATCATCGTGTAAGTTAGCTTGAACCCCTGTTCCCCTCCTATATCGCTTCTTGCAGTTCGCAGTGCCCATCGGCTATCTGAACAACATTCAAATAATACGAAGTTTGCAGAGCAGCACCTACATTCAGTAGTAATGTCCCTTTCGCATGTAGGACTGACCGTCTATCGTTCCATCTTCCACCAAGGACCGTAGTCCTTTATACACACTGAGATTCGAACACTTCGAATTGGGCTAAAACTAATGAATGAAAATCACGATTCCATTTGAGCTGATGATATTTAAAAGGGGGTATCTCGGGGATAGGAGTAACGTCCTTCAAATCTGCACCGATGCGCTATGTTGGAGGAAACATGAGCATGAACAAACATCCAAAGTTATAGAGATGAGCCCTTTCAATAATCACGCTTCTATTCATACAAAACGCAACCAGATATTCCGAATTCAATCATAAATCAGATCGAAATTGTTCATAAGACTGCCATCAATAGTGTCCTGGGGGCCTATTCCGAAAGCTAACAAAGACAAATATTTTAAGACCAAAAACGCTCAATTCGGTTATTTTTTGTGGCCAGAACAAAATAAAATAGAAAATTTAAAAGTGTTGATAAATCGAAAGTATGAATGTAACATTTTTTCTGAAGATCCGATCCGACTTTTGATTCTTCGAAGATTATTACACTTCCCCTTACTTCGTGAGTGTGGAAGTATAAAAATGATCAGGTCCAGTATCGATTTGGTGCTACGTATCTCGACAAACTCCTGCTTCAATCCTACAACCTGTAGAACAGCTGCTGATACTGTATACAATGGTAAGTCAATGCTCCCCATTCTGTTTTTCCACTTTCATTGATTGGAGTTTTAACCATAGTCAGCCAGCTGAAGATCGAATTCGTTTGATGATATAATAAAGCTCCCAGAAACATCAGACTCAGTGGAGTGAAACGTGATTTTTTTTGTTTTTAGCCGGATCTGATGATTTGAGATAAGATTTTTTACCCGACTCTTCACGGATGGCCAGCCGGAAGCGACCATCGTCATAGAGGAAGGCAAAAGAGAGAAGGGGGCGTTGACTCTGCGATTCCCTTGGCTGTTATCAATCAAGAAGGTTGCTTCCGATGATAGAAATCAGCAAATTCGGTCGAAGAGACGATAATGAAAAATGTATAAACTGAACGACGAGCCGTTCTAGCCCGCACCAGATTCGTGAGAACAGTAAGCGACTGAGTTCTCAAACTGTTACACATTCATCTCGGCATAAAAAGTAGATATAGTTATCGTACCTTTTTGATGGCCCATGTTCCTGGACTCTAATTTAGAAAAGGAGTGCCCGAGGAACAATAGGCGGCACAGAAATTACGGATTTAGGTTCCTATATTTGTAACAGGTAAAATATTAATACTGACCTTCAAAAAATAATCGTATGAATATTGATACGGCATGAAAATAATTTTGGTAGGCTTTGGCTTGAAGTTTAATAATGCACTATATTTTATGAATAACTAGTCAAGTTGAAGAATTTTCATGGTTCTCTAGTATCGCTGGTCACAAACAGCTCGGAACAATCGACTCCCAAAGTGGGCCACACTAACAGATACAAGGGTCGGAATCGTTTGGGCAACAATTTGTATCGTTTTTCGCTTTCAACTTGCGCAATGGAATCGTCCTCAGCCCAGGTCCCACGGCTGTACATGCGCTCAACATTTAGACATCCGAGTTTGAGTTACGTGATAAATTTGTTTTGCTAAACTAATATCTCCTTGAGGTTCGATTTTCGACACAATAGAGATAACATTTCGCTTAGAATGCATGAACTGCGAATGTTGGCGCATCAAAGGAGCTCGTTCAGCGTTTCGATTGTTCAATTGACAAGAGCAGCTAGAATATTTACACACTAAATAGTAGGTGTAAACGTGGCAGCTTGAATCTCAAACATTCCGGAAATCAAAAGGGGTTTTTAGGGGCCGTTCTTAAGGTTTATTTTATCAATTCATTTAAATCTAGATGTATCCAAGGGCGCTTGCACTAAATTTCACTTAGGACATATTTTTATCGATCGTGATACCGAAAATTGCTTGATAGTTATGTAGTGCAAGCGTCCACTCTAGATTTAAATGAATCGATATAGTTTGTGGTAGCCATAGGATTTAGCTACAATCTAATTTGGGTACTCATGCTTATAACCAGCTCAAAACATGTCTTCGAAACCAAATGCTCGTAATACGAACATGGGCAAATAATTCACTTTCAACTGTATATTATACAATTTTTTTTGCCTTTATATATCAGGCTGTTGAACCCAAATGCAAATGCCAAGTCACAGAAAAAACTACCGCGTGAGAACTCTTCGAAAAGTCGACTCTAAAAATGTCACCAAAGCTACCCGAGTACCGTAGCCAAAACGGATTTTGATCATACTCGAAAATAAGGTTGAGTGACTGAATGAATCAAACCTATCCCTAGAGAATTTTCCAACCCAAGTTGAGAGTTTCCAAATCGATTTGAAAACTTCCCAAACCAAATTGAGAATTTTTTGAACCGAATTGCCTTGGAAAAATTTTCATTTTAGTTTGGAAAATTTTCAATTTGACTTGGAAATTATATTATAAAATGTATAATAAAATAATATCATAAAATGTATAATAGAGTTTCCAAGTCGAATTGATATTTAATGCAATCCGCGATCCCGTGGAATGTAAAACATAAACATGAACAGACCGAGTGGGGATGATGAAAGCCCTGGCGAAGTTTGTTTTAATTATCACCGGACCAACTTGCCCGAAACCATTGATTACCCACGTTTCATCCGAATGCCATTTAACATCAACAATGTCAACGTTCAGTAACATTTAAACGGAAACCGTCATTTCTCGTTTGCAGAGCTCCTTTGTGCAGCAGTGCTTCCTTCATTATTCATACGGAAACCGCTTTCCTTTGCACATTGAGGTGGAGCATACCGTCAGTTTTTTTTTTTCAGGGTTGAAATTCTGTCTTCGACAACAACATTTAGCGGTGGGGAGGGATGTGGCAGTCAGAAAAATCGACGAGGAATAGGGCACTGGCGGTTACGACATCGTCCAACTTGACTGGAGTTGGTGACACGGCGAGTTCTTCAACGCTTATTGCCATCAGGGGAAAACTTGAACGGGAATGGAATTTTGAATGCAGGCTCCTCTCCATCGGATCATGGGCGCATGGCGGATCTCCACCGTTTGTACTTCCATGTTTACGAAGTCATCGTCCTAAAATTGAAAATCGGAACGGAGGTTCAGAAAAATCGTTTACTTTCATACTTCTACTCAGAATCAGTTCCTGAGCTCTCATTCACAAAAATCTCCGGACCCCTCTCAATTCTCAACCTTTGTTTGTCTCGGCAAGACCCAACATCCTGTTTAACCGGCATTTGAAATACTCGGAGTAATTCAGATACACTTACAAGCACTTAAAGTGTTATCTATTTTTTTTCTATCCACAAAAATGAACCGGTTTGAGCGTTTTTGGTCTTAAACCCTTGAAGAATACTTTGTTATAATTTGCTAGATATTTTTTATTTTCTGGAATCTAGAGATATTTTGATTTTAGGAGGATGTTAAATTGCATGTAAAGTGATTTTTCTGGCATTTGTATCCACGCAGCCTCTAATGTAAATATCAATAAATCGTGTCAGACATTCACGTATGAGAATAATATTCTCATACACAATAATAAGTGTATCATCTACACACTACTGGCTATACTCGGCTGGTTCTGGAATACAGGCTCCGGCTCTTGGTTGCCAGTTTTGCCCCCAATGCAATATTTTTACTCAGTAAGTAGGTATTTAAAAATCGACTGAGAATCTTGATACAAGTGACCTCATCATCAGTTTTTGCGAAAGTCTCGTTAAAGCTAAAAAAGGCTGGAATCCTTGCAAAAATTTCTGCCCATCACAAAATCAAGCCAGTGGTAGGTTCACCACTTTATCTACCAATATTGTATTCGTCAATTTATTTTATTTTAAAATCTTTTACCGCTTTTCGTCAATTTATTTTTTGCCAATGTTACAAATTTATTTACCAATATTCTATCTACCAATTTATTTTATTCACCAATGTTTCCCCAATCTGCCAATTCAACGATTGTATACCTCAATATTATTTACCAATTTATTTTAATTCACTAATCATCAATGATAATTAGCGGTTACTGGGCAAAATAATGTATAAGCATCAATCGATAGAAAAATTCGTAACTCACCCACACCTATGCGAATAATGACCATTGTTGAAGAATTAGCCGCCTTTTTGTTGTGTACCTACTTCAGTTGACCGTGTTTTTCGGAAAACGATCCAATTGATCAGAGACACGAACAATTTTATACAGACTTATCACCCTCCTTGTTTTCTTTGTGTTCTCTGTACAGAAATCAACTGTTGGTACTCAAAATCTGGGTGTGAAAAGGGGGAAAGAGCTCAGTGAGAAAAAAGCCGTGAAGGCACCGGAATGAGGGCGTGACATGTAAACACGGATGATTAAATGGCATGAGTGAACCAATAGAATTGCATTGGTTGGATGTAAATCCCAAATCTGAGTGCCGAAGGTAAAAGAGGGCTGATTGAGGAAACGGTTTGCTGAGGGGGTGAATTGGATTTGAATTCAAGATGACAAACCAAAAAAAAAAACACGCTATTTTCCCGGTGAACAGCTGTCAGTTGATAAAAAAGAAGAGGGTGATCTAATGGTTTTCCAATAGGGGGAAACGTTGCTCGCTGAGGGGCCTTGGATACTGAACGCTGAGAGGCGAAACCTGCTGGATATGAAGGTGGCTGGGATCGGCTAACATGGAACTTAGGGGAAAACGGCGTTGGTTGCCGGTCGTAGACGGTACCTGTTGATATTCTCCCATCGCCGCCGACTCGCCTTTTTTTCATCAGCCAATATCTGAGGATTTATGTTTCCTGATATTTCTCCCCGAACGAGGCTCAAATCTTCAACGCCAATATCCGTCTCGCTTTCATCCCGATAGAACAGGTGCATTTTTCAAAAGTCGATATGACGTAGACGTTCTGGTTCATCAATCAATATTGAAAATTCTGATCACAGAAAAAAAAATCTATAAATACCTAACACCCTGAAATTTTCATAGAGCGCAGCGTCCGCAACCTTTTTTGGAAATTGGTCTCATGGATACCTAATGTTGCAATTTCCTAAAAAGACAGGAATCAGAAAAAATCGGCTGTTAGAACTAAGGCTAGTATGGATCTGCCAAGAACCAGATCGGAATCGAATGTTTAGAAGAAATGTCAAAAATTGACAAAAATCATTGCGCTTCCTCTCTATAGGTAGGTAAGTATAATGTACTCACCTATACTATCTAATATTATTATCCCTTGAAACTGGAAGCAAATAAATATCAGAAGGTGATGATGACAGGTGATGATTTTTTCCGACCGATTGCATTGATTCAATTTCTAGGTACAAAATAACCAAAAAATGCCATTTTCAGGCGCCAAAATCGAAATTAAGGTCATGGAAGGTGAGCACCATAGCTAATGGGGTTGATATGTTGACGGCCTCAGTCAATTCTCCGTACCACCTTTTCAAGTTTTTAGCCGAACCTTCAAATCCACTCACTGGGATTATTTATCGTTTCGCCGTCATAAAAGTAGAGCTCTGGGCTCAACCTTCGATGGTCCCTGCGCCAACCTGCCGGTCTCTTTCAAGTTGCATTATTCACATAGCATCCCACTCCACCAATTACGCTTCTTTCGCCTTCTGGAGATTTTTCTTGGACCCACCCCCCCCCACCCGTTCACGGGCCCTCACCCGCTCATGCGGACACAGACATCCGCTCGGTCCGAACGGTTTTATTCTGTCTGTCATTCCATCTGCAGCGACCGGCCTGAAGACCTATTCCCTGGCTCGAAGTTGTGACTGTACCCAGGACAATTAGACAAACCTCTGATGGCTGTCAAAACCTGGGCTGAACCCCAGCCACATATGTCCCTTCTCCGGCCTCTCCGACAACACTCCTGCCCGTCAGAGATTTAATTTTCTCACTTGCGCTTGACGGAGAAAAAAGAGTAAAACCCAAAGTCGCTTTGTTTTGAAACCTGTTTGCATAGCTCGCAAGAACTGTTGGAGCTCACGTCATGGAATGTTTTACATTGCCTGAATGATTGTCTCTCCAGAAATAATTGCGAGAAAGCGAGCGAAAAATTTAGTGTCGCCCTTTAAGCTTCTATAGAAAATATAGCGTCGTATTGTGGTTGAATTTGTGAAGGCCTGTAACGGTGTTGCTGTAACGGTGTATAGGAGCCGGACAATATTTCGATGTAGCGAAAAATCTGTCTATAACTTGCTATCGTGGGAGTTACGATTTTCAACCAATAAAAACGGGCACTTTTGCCTGATGCTTTACAGGAAATTTTAAACGGAAATAAGTTTGATTTAGCTGACGATCATTGGAAAAGTTACAACCGAAATTGTACAACGTCCTAGGCAAAAGTCAAAACCATTAAGGCAAGGTTGACAAATGCCTGCTGCTTAAGAAAATCTTTAAGATTGTTCAAGTTTCGAGTAGGCTCAGTTCATCTGCACAGTTTTAGTCTTTTTACTTCTTTGTGCCATCAAAGCTCAACTTCTGAGACACTTTTTTCACTTTTTTCTATAAACCAAATTTTGCTGGGACCAACAGTCTCTGATATTGTTTTCGAACTGTTAAAAGATTTTTTTAAAATTAAATTCCCGGAATCTTAAAATTGAACAATGAACCTAGCTGACATTTTCACAAACTAGTGAAGTGAACATTTTAACAAAAACCCGTGCTAAGTAGATTGCTGACACGGGCACATTATTTTTCTTTGGAGGTTATTATTTATTTTTATTCGAAGTTAGTTTTATTGTTATGTTGAAATGTTTACTTCTTTTACTTTTTGTTGTTGAAAGTTTCAGCTAGGTTAAGGCAGCGCAATGTGCAGCGCAATTTTGAAATTCAGGGGCAATTCATGGAAAAAATATATTTATTCTAAACTCTCTTCAACTCATCAAGTTGCTGGAAGTTCGGGAACAATATCGGCGGCGGTTGGTCCCAGCAAAAGTTAGATTATAGAAAAAGTGTCTCAGAAGTTGGCTTTGATGGCATAAAGAGGAAAAAAGACTATAAAGAGTACCCACGGATGATGTTGGTTCGGAGAGAGGGCTGAATTAAATTGGCATTTAACGGTGATACGCCTTCTTCGCTGGATAGAGTATATAGCAGTATAATAGCAGTATAGGTATAGTAGGTATCTTTTTATAATAACGGAACTTTACCTAGACTTGAAGGAAACTTATATTATGCACGCTGTTGTTTGTGAATTCCATGCATGTAACAACAAAGACGAGAGGCCGAGGCCCGATTTTGGTTGACATACTTCGCAAGTTTCACTGCTGCTGGGCTCTGTTATGTCCTAGTTCATGGGCGATTGAGCTCTGCGCTGTTAGGGATCTGTCGATTTGCCTTCTGACATTTATCGCTCTTCTCTTACCCGATGATGAAAAGGTGTTGTACAATCACTCTTAGTGTGCTTTGAAAACTCTCAAACTATCTACGATTTTCTACTGACGTAGGGTGTCGATTGAAATCGATCCCCACACCTTCCCAAAAAATAATTTTTTCCTAATTATTAGGATGTATGCGTCTTACAGCGATTTAAGTCGGTGTTCTACGTCAGTAATAGCATCCACCTAATTGCCCTTCTCAACCCCTCGCCGAAAATGTGATTTTCAATATATCACTTCAATAGGTCAAACTTGTTTCCAACGCGCACTATGAATACATAACTATATACTCAAGTGTATAACGCGCTTAATCGGGCAAGAGAAAAGTGATGAATGTCAGAACGCAAATCGACGGCTCAGGGCTCAGTCACCCATGAACTGACAAAACCGACCCTTGACAGTTCCGCTCACGTCTCACGCTTTACGAATCAAATCCCTGGTGATTTGTAAAGTTTTTTCTTGCCTTTCTTTTCTTTTTTCTCGCCTCAACCTTTCATTGATGTGCCGGTCGTGCTTAGAATATTAGGCGACTTCTAGGACATTCTGAACTGTTCAGCGTCTTCTTTGCGCTGGGCCGGCCTGGCACTTTCGTCTAAGCCGTTTAACATTCCCAAAATTTTAAAATTTCAATTCGACTAAATAATAGTTAGCTTAAATAGTTACTGTAGGTGGGTATTCACTTTCCACTTTCCATATGAGAAACATAATAAAATAATATTTGTATGTATTACATCCTGCTGTACCTATCCTGTGTTGCTGGTTTCTCACATGCTAGGGTATTCCCATACGTCCTGTATGTTTCCCCAAGGGTTGAAAATAGGTAACGAAATTTCAATTTTCGACTTGCATTCGAATGAATTTCTCAGCATAATTTACGCCCTTGGATAATTAATGAAGATCTTGTGTCTCACATGAGTTTGAAAATATTGGTCATTACCTGAAGTTCGATGTGCAATAATGCAATGTGCGTAAGAACAGCTGATTAACGTACTCTCGAAGTCACTATCCATCATCAATAGACTGCACAAGGCACTACATTGATCATCTAACTGAGGTGATGGCATTTTCCCTTAGCTAGTTATTTAATTTTTCGGGAGGGGGGCACTGATATTAATCCACTGATCCACTGATATTAATTAACTGATAATACAACATTTTGAGAGGAGTCATAAAATCAACGGTTCATAATGCTAGTTTCCAAGAGCACGATAATTGATCAAACTCATCCCCGAAATGTAATTATGGGTGTGCCATCAGTGGGCATTATTATCAGCCTAATTTTCTCGCAAGCCTACCACCATTTACGAGCTCCTCGCATTGGCAACGGCGCTCGCAGTTTAAATGACTTCCGCACTTATTTTTGACAACAGCCCCAAACACAATTCGAGAGCAATTATTTAAAGCCCTCGTTTGAAATAATACGTTCATTCAATATTCATAGGTCGCATGTTTAACGCTAGTGAGCAATCTAATTAGCGTTTAGGGCGATGCATATTTATAACGAATCGAAACTAGGGTAGGACCGAAAATGATGAGATGCCACTGTCCGTTCGATCAGTCCATACAGCCTACAGACTGGCTGGTCTGTCTGGACGAGGAAACCTCCCTCTCCCCCTCCGTGCATTATAGGCGACGCACAAAGAGGCAAACATTCGAGGTTCGATAACAAATTACAGGAAACCGGAGGAGAGCGGAGCGGACCGAGCAGGATATGGGCTCCGGTTTTCTAAATTATGACAAGGAAGGATGTCACATGATACCGATGGGAAATTGATTACAGTGACGCATTAACGATAAAATTAAACGCATCAAGATGAGAAACTGCTGTACTTCCTCGATCTACAACGACCACGCTCGACGAATAGGATATAAACTCAGTGATTAGAACAATCCGTCTTTGCAAAAAAATAGTCCCCTTTTAAGAAAAATTCATCTTTCAAATTGCTAACATTACGAAATGCCAGCTAATATTGTTTTGGTTCATTTTCCTGTTTTCCATGAATTAATATATTTCAACCGGAATTATTTACCTCATTTGATTGATCACATCATTAAATTATTAATTAGTTCGTAAATAATTGATTGCATAACTTTACCAAACTGAAGAATACGTTGCGGGATTGAACAAATTTTTTTGCACTACCATTTTCAATCATGAACATTCAAATACGAAAAAACTATAATTTACCTTCTATTTTAGGAGAATCTGAAAGAAACGTCTGTGTCATGTCAGACCCTTTCGAGGCCAGGGAGATGGAGTTGGTGAAACTATGGTAATACTCTCAATAGCTTCAAGCCGATTCAGCTTTTATTCCCAATCGGATTAAGCATAAGGTGGCTTGGTATCGAAATATGCGTATTAAGAAAGTAAAAAGCAACGTAGAAAAGACAATAGGCACAAGTGCGGGATGTGAATGGAAGGCGACATCGGGATAGCATTTCGGGGTAGGGTGGTGGGAAGCGCTGGAAAGGAGACTTGCAAATTTAATTAAACAGTTACCATGAGACGTAGAGACTCAAGGGCGCGCTGGTACATTCGCGGTACGAGTTGGAGCGAGAGAAAGTGATATGCGGGGAGCGGGGTTCGGAGGAAAGGAGAGGCGATTCGTACGGTGGGGAAGGAGCTATCTTTCGGGAACCCAACCCTTTCCGAGCTAACGCCCTTTAAACCGTTTGATTTATTTTTATCGCTCGACTTTTAGTTGTCATTAAGGGGTTTTTTGCCCAAACCTCTTCCCTCTCAGCACCTCCTGCCTTGGCCATTTTACTCCATACGCCCATCCCACGTTACGAGTGTTCTCTATTTTGCATTACTTTCGATTCCCCTGCGTCGATGGTTGTTTTTTTGGGGAAAGGGTCTAAGCTAAATACTGATTATGCTCAATGCACTCTTGTTCTTCGCCGTTTTTACTTTCCTCAGATCACCTTACCAGCCCACCCCATGACAACCATTTGTCAGTATTGCGGTCTGCGAGACAGTCATAGGCTCTATCGGACCTCCTTACATCATTTCTGCCCTTCTCTCTTGAGTCCAATTAGTAAGAAGTCTCGGGTATTCCGGGGCAGTCTTCTGCCCCTCCTGTATCCTTATCAAACCCTTTCCCTTCCAGGATAGGAACCCTTTATCACTATTCTCCTTCCAGCGGTTGCAGCTTTCCACTGTACTGCCCCAACCTACTACCATGGCTTTGAACCTCTGGCGCCCATGTGCCTTTTCACTCCTCGGGAATTTATGCCTTGCCGGGACCAACGTGCCTTTTCGTCTCTCTTCGTACACTTTCTAGTGTCCTTCTCTTCATGTCCCTCACTCTCACTTCCCCGTGATGCTTCCGCCATCAAATATTATCTCCCTTGAAACTTTAATCACAAAACTTGGATAAAAACAAAAGTTGTCACCTTTATCAAGTGTAACCCTTCTTTTTCCGCTCTTTTCATTTCATCCCCCCATGGCTTGCGTTCCATTTTGAGGCTAACCCTATGTTCAAGCTGGGAACTAAGTATCATTCATAATGACTGGCGATAGATTGTGTTTTAACAATAGAAAGATTTAGGACAGATCTGTGGAATTGTTAAATGGCAAGGGAGCATCTCACCAGCGAATCATGCTCCGCGTAGTTATTGTTGTTGGTGACATCATATTTATGAACTCAGTTACCGTTACCAATTATTATCCAAGTTAAGCTAATCATGATGTTAAAAGTTTGTTGAAATTACACTTTATTATTATAAGTTCATAATTTATTCAATTAATTAAATGTTAAAATCAGAATTTAAAATTCATTCGTTATACTTACAATTTATACGATTATAACCACCAGGTGTCTTTACTCCGGTTCTTATACGACGCTTTCCTTTTCGTTCTCTTGAGGACTTTAAGTGAACCAGGTAGGATACATACCTACCCTACTATCCTAATTTTTTTGCGTAGGCAACGTTTTTCAAAGAATTGCTTTTAAACTATCAAAGCACGATTACTTCCTGGTGTCGAGCAACGGCAAACTATTCATATTGGTTTGAGAGCGATATCCACCTATTGAAACGACTCAAAACGTAGAAAGTGGTAGTATCGACAGCCAACTAAACACAGCACGTGTTGAGGATCTTTTGAGCCATTCACCTTGTGCTGCCTCAGGCTCAGCTTCGTGTTCTCATCTCGCCCTCGGATGCTCATTAAGAGAAAAATACGAAAGTTTCCCATTCCACACGTTTCCCTCCCCTGTAGATCCATTTCTCTCTCCCACTCGTTCTTTATTCCATCGACTAACACTTCTTTCGCCCTTCCTTTTCGCTTACGACAGGCACCCTTCCTTCTTTTCCCCATCCCAACTAGGGTATATCTTTTTTATGTTTTTCCTTTTGCAAACAACACTCATTACACGATAGCCAAACATTAAAAAGCGCTACCTGTGATCTTTGCCGGTGAAATACGTCGAGCCGAAGGGTAAAGGGGTAAACGTATGCAAAAAGTTAAGGTGAAAGACCTATGGGGGATAGGGTAATGGTGTAAGGTATTGGATAGGGGGTGAAAGGAGGTACATTCTATACGCTACTTCTTTGACCACGCGAAAGAAACTTTCTTCTCGATTACCACTAAAAGAGGATTTCTAATTATTCATATTCTCCGGGAAACACCCGAGGAAGTGATGAGGAGGTTGATGGAGTAAAGGGCGCTAAGAGTTCGTTCTGAGCCCTTTTTATATTTCACTGCTCTCTTAAAGCGCGACCCTGCTTGAAAAATCTATTGAGAATATGAACATCAAGGAGAACGGAAATAATTATATCCTTGACGTTAGAGAAAGAAGCTGATGTGAATAGTCCGTGGTCGAGGTATTTTCACATTGGAAGCCTGAAACACCCTGTTCCCTCGATTAACATCGGGACAGACTGAAAACAGTACCGAACTTTGAACTTTTCTAAACTACCGAATAATATTGAAACCTATTCAAAGATATTCTATATCCTGGGTTTCCACTGTAATAACGGAAGGTATATGCTTCTTTTTAACGAGTTCTTAACTCAAAGAACAATTGAGGATACATCAACACCATTCAAATCAATTCAAATCGTCAAGCAACCGGCGAAACGAATGAATTATAGGTAACGATAATTTTGTATCAGTCAGGACTAGGCGAGATTTTCATGCACTTATGAATTTAACTTTATAAAGTTTCATAGATGAATCTTAATTTATTAGGAGAAGGCAGGAAGTATCCTACAAATGATAGAGGAAGATTCCGGCAAAACTCAACATTCGACATCTGAAAATTTTTCAGAAAAATAAAGAAACCTGCCGTGGGCCAAGGGGGTTTGATTTTTTGGTGAACCTAACACGGGCAGTAATTCTTAATCCACCATGAATTATATCCTTGAATACCTAACTCACAACTTAGTTTAAACGAAGTTAATTGCAAAAACATTTTGGACATTTTAAGTTAGGTGAAAAATATCTGGGCATATTGAATTTTGAAAGAACCGTTTCTGCGTCAGGGAATAGACGTGAAGAGTTATGGTTGAAACAAGACTGGAAATTCTCAATAGGCTATAAGGATGGACATTGTGATCGAGTTTTGACCAAAATTGATAGGTTTAAGTACTTTTTTACCCTGGTCAAAATTAGCTTTGCGTGGCGAAAAGATTGGGACATGAGTATGTGTGAGCCGAGGATTTGAGGAAATGCAAAAAAATCGAATTCTTCCAAAACGGACATGTTGAGTTTTCGTTGCATCCTCCTCAATTGAAGTTCGTCTTGGGCTGGGTAATTATACTTGAGCTCAATCTCATATTTTCACAAGTGAACAATCTTCGGACTCTATTTCTGTCAATTACTTAACTCTGCAGCTGTGCAGAGATGTTTCGGGTTTACTGCCTGTGCGGACATTTACAACGGGGGAACAACTCACCGATCACCGTGGTAAGAAGGAATCGATCCGAACTATCGACGTACAGAATATTTCAGTCCTCTTATCCAAAATATGGAGCTCCAGAGGACCGGTTCCCGTAGGTATATTCCTGCACCCTACCGTTGCCGATGAGCGAGAAGGAAAGGTTGCTGGAGTTGGTGAAAAGATACCGTATGCGGATGGGGAAGTACGGATTTAGAGTAGTTTCGTGGTAGATAAGGCAAGTCAGCAAGCATACGTGAACTGGATAGATACGAAGAGGAAAAGGGACACGATACATGGTGGCGAACTGGCCAGAGAAAGAGAGAAAGATTGCCGTACATACGCACGTATGTAGGTGACCAACCAGCTGCAGATGTGTGCGTACACTTCGGTCCATATCGACCGTAAGCCTGGCTCTTGATCCTCACGTATGTGTGAGTGTGTATCGCCGACCGACCGAACGAGAAAGAAAAGCTTTTGTCACACACGAATACCAGGATACAGTCGCACACGTATGTAATATATATATAAATATAAGGCCCGAGCTTCGAGCGGCCGAGTCCCGGAGAGAGCCCTGTATTTGCATGGGAGTCGCGTACAACTGGAGGGCCCGGTCACAAATAAATAACCCCGAATCTGTCCGTTTGGTTATCTGGTCGAAACCATCTAGCGAGTGGATTGTTTTACAGAGACGGACCAAATAGGGATAAATAACTATTCCTACGTGCTCTGAACCGTGGCAGATAACCTCTGAGAGTTGACTTATTATTATTATTACAAGTTGTCTTTTGTCCCCTGGAGCACGTAACTGTTGGAGCTTCACACGCTACCTCTGCCGCTTACACTCTTCGTCCTCCCATCTCGAGCAAAAAAAGTTATAAGACGAATTTCATAGAAAACCACTGCTTGCTCTCCCTTCTATGACACCACCGTCCGGTTTTCATAAAGGACCTGGAAGGAGAAAGAATAAAACATTTTATGCCACAATAAATACGACATTGTACCAACTGATTCATTGTGCGTTTCTTCGTTTTTATACATTAAGAAGTTTAATGGGTCGTTATCCGAGTAGTGAGCCAAGAGGGAGGGTCTGAAGCAGCGAACGCAACGAGGGTAGTTCTACTTTAGATTCATTCACAACGGAGGGTTAGTGCTAGACTCGAAGTTATAAAAAAGAATTAAAAAAAAAAAACCATAATACCTCATAGGTGAACTGTTCAGCCCTCGTCCACCCAGTGGTTCTGCGTTCAACCCATTCAAAGAGAAGGCGTTACTCAGCGTTTATGACTAATCACATACCTATACCTACTCTGTTGATCACAAGTTCTTGTTTTGATTTATTACCCAGCCATAACCTATTGTAACTACTCAACAAAAAAGAACTATACCCCCCTCCCCTGAACCAGAAAACTGGTTTCTTTAAAATAATACAATAGCTTAATTTCACCAATATGCTGTAAAAAATTGGAAAATTAAGGATTCTTGGTTCATGCAGCGGTTTGTCAAGCTAGCAAGTTTGGTAACATTTGGTATATCAATAATGCTCGATGCTCTCATCTGCAAAAAACTGGAATTTTCAGTAAAAATTGAAACGATTAACCCTCAAATATCTATTGGGCAGGTACGATTAGAAACAAATTATTTAAACGATTCCTGTATACCAATAGCCGGTTAAACTTTCTTAATTTCGTATAATATAATCGTGGGTTTCTTCAGTACCGACCATCGGATTTCACCGGCCTCGGAACTCCCAATAACATTTGTGGCCAAAATAATGAAATGCATGCTTTGTTTAATTCGTTAGTTTCCGCATTTATTCAAGATTAATAGTTACTTAGATTACGCAATAAGAGTTAAAAAATCGTTTTCAAGACTGGCAAAAAAAAATTTCGCAAGCGTCTCCTACGGAAATATTTTGCTCGCGGGAAACTTTGACCCTCGTTTCCAGTATGGAGAGGAAAGCGGGCTAGAAGGAGAAGGTACACCTACCAGAAGGTGAGCAGAAAGCAGGGAAGGTTTTGTCACAAGCCGCTATGCTGGCCAGCAGGGCCCAGGTTTTGAGAATTCAAATTACATTCGCATTTGACTACGTGCACGGATTAAGAGCTGTAGAGCTGTTGGATTATTATGAAAACAGGTCGTGTGTGAGTGTGTTTCTAAGGAAACACCAGTACACAATAGGAAAAAATCCAACCCTCCCGGCTTCGGCTTCCCGTCGAAAAAGGTTCAAAAAAAGAGAAACATGGCAAGGGTGCACAAAAAACGGCAAAGGAAACTGATGTCTTATTAAAACTCAGAAGGAGGCGAACAGGAAAACGTTTCCTCTTCTGCTGTTGTTAGCAATTAAGGAAAATAAAAGGTAAACACCCGGTTGTATTTGCTAATCTTTACAGGCTGCCCAAAGCACTTGTGAGGCAAAGAATACAATGAGATTATTTTATTAAATGATGTAAAGGTAGCTCGAAGAGAACCAAAGCAACCCGTAGGAAGTGTGTTTGTACTGCGGGTTTTCATTAGCTCATACACACTGCTTCAGATAATAACCCCGTAGTACAAACACATACTCTGCTTTTTTCCTTCGACGTTGAGCTTTCACTCCAACCCCTACCTCTTAACATTGCCTTCTTCAGTTCTTTTGTTCAGTTGAAGAATTTCACTGGAGTATTATATAAAGTCATATATACCAACTCTGTAGTCCTGATAAATTAATGACAGCGAAATTTCGCAACTTGATCAGTAGATCAAGAAGGAGAGAATGCCCGCAGTTGGACTTGACACCCTCCCCATTTGAAGGTAAATTTAAGAAGGTAAATTAATTAATTAAGGGAAATGTCTTTCTCCGCCTCTCTAGGTATTTTTCAGAAGCCTTCGCGAGTTTTACAAAAACGAAAAATTAGGTTGGTTCCCACTTTCATCAATCGTCGTTTCTTTATAATGCTAAAATTCTTCGTGAATTAGCCAATTGGTTTGAACTGCTTGACAACTAAATCCGAAAAAGTTTCTCTCTATCCTATACTACAATATTGAAATTGCAGTCTAGGCTGGCGATAATTTCTAAAGGTGCAGTTGAATGAGATTGGAAGTATTCATATAGACGACATTCATCCATTTCATTTTTCACAACAGGCAAACTTTTCTACAGGTTATAAATTTTATGTTCTCTTTTTCTGGGCTCGATCTTCTATCCCGTTCCTCCGCCGACACGTGAATTCACTCGTTTCGAAATAAATGAAGGGAACATTCTCTCACTATGGAATAGCTTCTGGTCCTACTTACTTGAATAATTCCATTTACGGCTGAAATGATACTGCGTATTCAGTCATAAACCGCCGCTGAAGGATCTGAATTGAAAAGAGGAAGAAAGTCAGGAAGATGGAGCAGAAGGAAAAGACGCTGAAGTGGGTGGCGCTTACTTTTTATCGTGAATAACAGAAAAGACAGATACACCACCACCCTCTACCGGCTGCGTATGAATGGACCTCGCATACATAATACATGCACCTACAGCTTACCTCAACCGAACCCCACCCATAAAACTCATGAAAATATTAAAATATTTATAAGGCCCTCGTCGCATTGAATTTCAATAAACTACGTAAGTTGACAAATAAATTGCTCTTTTTTTGACGTCGCTAGGCGTTGGCGATGAGGTGGAAATCGATTGTTCCTTTGGAAGGAGATAGGTATAGTTTTTATTTACTTTTTTCAACAGCCCCATCTCTTTGCAGCGATCTTCGTTTGTTCTCGGCTTTAGAGTGCCGTTGTGAATTGAATGCCGACTACCTGGGTATATCGTGGGATGAGTCAAACTTCTATTATATATGTGTTAATATTGAATTATTTATTGCCATCGCATCAATCGTCAAATCGCTGTGGACAGGTGCGTCGCGATAGTTTCATCTGGTATAGGTATCTTTTTGTCACGACGTGAGGTGGTACGTATACCTGTCCGATGGGTAGGTACCTATGTTACACGTACACATCCGAAGGGATGACGGGATATTCACACCGTTAGGGAACCTGGGAAGCCCCCCTCCCCTCCCCTCTCACCACTGCCATGGCTACCGGCCGTCTAGCGAAAATGTTTTTGTCGCGCTCCATTGATCCCGGTAATGCTTTTCTACACATAATTCTCGGCTCGTACGTTTCCCGTCTATCGAATAATATTGACCATTGTAGTTAAGTGCGGCATCCTCTCGTCGCTGTGTTGAAACGATTCTTCGACTGTCGTTGAACAGATGATGATTATACATGAGCTAAAGATGGTTCAATTCTTAACGTGTGTGTTTCCGGTGAGACTGAAAAGAAAATGCACCCTGCGCCTGTTACGTGTCAGTGACTCGGATCCCTCCAATTGCACGCGCTGTTGGAGCTATCGAATCAAAGGGCACCGTATGTTATCCTTTCATATTTTATGTTCGTAGTTCCGTTGGAAAAGTTGATATCGTGGAATGGCTCTTAACGTTCAAATACGGCTATAATGAGCTGAGTTAAGAGACAATTTGACCAGAGAAAACCACGCAGGACGTAATCAGCCGCACAACGTTAAATTTAACCAAAAATTGCTGGCAAATCCAGAGCGTGGGGTCGACAACCCTAAAAATATTGAGGACATTTCCATAATTATGGCTCTTGAGGTGTTTTTTGTTGTGCTTGAGGTTTATTACCTGAAGTACCTTTATTTTAGGCGAGTTTTAAAATTTGCATAGTGAGTTTTTTTTTATATTTTTTACCTAAACACCCTCAAAAATAGCCAAAATACGATCAAAATACGTTGCCAAAATTACGATCAAAATACGGTGTCAAAATTACTATCAAAATACGAGGTCAAAATTCAAAACACCGTAGCATTGTGTACCATCTAAAGCACTACTGCTTTAAAATTAAACATTGGAAACTACGCATCGAAACTACTATGAATCGACTGTTACCCAATATCTTAAGTGCTAGGTACTGTTAAACAGTATTAGAATCGACGATGATACAAGTCGTAAGCATACCAGGTAGGTAGCCACTGATTCAATTTTGAAAAAACTCATAGCATATGAGACGGCGCTTCAAGCACAATGCTGCCAAGTGTTCTAAGTTTTGACTACCTCGACAAACATGATATCAAATCCATCAGACTTCAATTCCACTGGAGGAAGGGCTACTCTCCCGGAATTAGAATTCATTGTTATTTATTCTACCAGCAAATTCTGATCAACAGTTCCCCATGTATTGGTACATTATTTCCAGAAATAATGTACCTATGTAATTGTTCAAGAAAATTTTTTTTACAACACCCCCTGAAAATTTGTTCTTTCACGTTTCAGAGGTTCTAGAACAAGAATCTGCAATAAAAATTTTTTGTCCGTCCGCCGTACGCCGTACGCCGTACGCCGTACGCCGTACGCCGTACGCCGTACGCCGTACGCCGTACGCCGTACGCCGTACGCCGTCAGCAGCAAAACGCATAGAAGGAGTGGTCCGATTTCAAAAAAAAAAAAACGAGCGTTTAGCAAATTTTCCTGTGACGTGCACCTCCTATAAGGGAATCCTCTGAATCAACTCTAGACTACTCAAAAACGATCAAATGTAAAAAAAGTCATGATCTCAAAAACAGTTTTTTTGGGTTTTCGACCCCTTAAAATTTTTTGATCGGATTCCCCTGACAATATGCCTCAAGTTGGAGCAAAACACAACTTTTAGGACCAACCGCACCAAAATCGGATCAGGGGTTCGATACGAAGTGGACGGACGAAATTTTGGCCAAAAATTTCGTCCAGCCACTTCGTATTGAAATACTGATCCGATTTTGACTAAATTAGTCTTGAAAGTTGTGGTTTGCTCCAACTTGAGGCATATTGTCCGGGCAATCCGATCGGAGAAGGTTAACGGGTCCAATTCGGCATAATTAGGGTATATTTTTGAAAAAACACAAAATCTCAATTTTGAAGGTGATGCCGTGGGTTTAGAATTTTTTGAGTATTTTTCCCGTGTTTCTCGCTTGATTTACCATAAGATAGGGTGGTTTTTCCGAAAAAATTCGAAAATTTGGTTTTTGAATCGGTTTGGCTTGAATTTCTTAATGCGATTTCTGCGTTTTCGCGTTTTTGGCAATTTGAGGGGGTCCTACTGAACCGATTTTGAATTTTTTGAGCTCGTTGGATTCCTTGAAGGTTTTTACACATTTTTCACTCCCTATAAGTCAAAATCGATTGGGGTTTAGTAATCAAAAACTGGTTTAAAGACTAATTTTTGACCTAAACAAAAAATATTTTTTTGACCCTTTAAAAAAAATGTTAAAATTCCAAAAAAAATATTTTTGAGTAGGTTTTGGGCAGGTACATGACACAAAAAATTCGCAATTTTCTACAACTCTCCAGGACTAAGAAAAATGAAAAAAACCGATTTCAGCTGGAAAATCCAAGGTCCTAGCCTAGGAAAAATTTCAAAAAAATGATGGATTTGACTTCGGGGTTTTTTGGCGGGAATCTTTAGATATTGACTATGAAACATGAAATTTGGCATTTTTTCGAGATTTTGGTCAACAGGGTCAATTTTGGGGGCAGTGACACTGCTGAAATTGCGGTTTTGCAGTTTTCATGGGTTCACGGCACATGTTCCAATCGGTTCAAGGCGTGAGGAATACGAAATGGCGGCTGTAACATTCCCACCCTTGATCTTGGTAGGGTGGGGAAGTAGGGGACTTCCCCTACCCCTACCGGCTCTTTCGTCGTCTATTGGCTCAGATTTATTAGAAACTGAAAGTGTGAAGCTGGGATTGGACAGCTTATGTTAATTGGGCGGATCTTGATAACAGTTGTCACCTGTTAACGCGGTTAACAAAATGGCTGCCTTCTTGCCGCCAGGCCTCAGGAAATATTTCTTTGAAAGCAGCCGCCAGGTATTTTCTTTTTATACCTACCTATTTATTATCATTGTGAAAACGTACCTTTTCGGCATAATTGAATTCACGATTGACCATTACTCCACAAATGATATGATGATAAACCGACCTACTCCAACTATTTGAACTTTATTTTCTGAGGTACCCAGACAAATAATGTACCCATGTCACTAATCTACTTAGCAGCGTTTTTTTCAATGTTCGTACCCGCGTAGCTAACGCTGTAACCATTCATCCACCATCGTCAATTCAATTTTATTCGCTCCTATGGGAACGTGGGCAATGGTAAAGAAAGCGTTGTTTCGCATTCGTCCTTCATGCAGGAACTTCCCGCGCACAGCCTCACTTTCAATTATGTAGAGAATTTCTGACCCCTAGACAAACACTGAGTGAATAAGTCGAGCCGTGCATCGTTTCGGACCTAAACACACAATTTAAATAATTAAGGACCTTCGAAATTTCTGATATTTCCTTTCTCTGTAATTAAGACCAGACTGGAAGCATTGCCGGACTCTGGCCATTGTCTAGCCGGATCTGGGCAGCCTGTCGGAGAAACAATCCTTGACGGCAAGGGCGAGGAAAAACACCGAGTCCACAATGGGTGCCACAGTCCACAATACTCTTGTTTGGAGGAAAGGCCTTTGTGCAACCAAGCACCCAAGACCCCCGCAGAGTAAGGTTCCGCTTCTTTCTGCGGTGAGACCCCCGAAACAGCCAAAATACAGCAATATTTTCCTGGGTTCAGGACTCGGTGGAATATTATGTTAATGGGCAAAAACAGTAGTAATTAGGTAGGTAATGGACGTCAGTGGTATACCAGTCGGAGGGTCCGTCGTTGTGCATAGTTGCCAGCCCGGCCATCGGGGGACAATGCTTCTGTCCTTTTGAGAGGTTTCATGTCCACGATACTTAGGAAAGCCGGAGGGTTTACTCTAATGGTAGCATATTGCATATTACAGCGGCTACTACGTGCAATCAAAGTTAGCTGGTCGAGCGGTGATAATGTGCCATAAAATAAATGTCGGTTTTAGAAGACAATATTCACGCACCGGCAAGGAAAATAGGTTAACCATGACCGAGTCGCTCACGCTAAAAACGTAGCAATGAACGTAGATAATCAGATCTAGATAGTCACTTCTACCGACACCTTCTAAAATCTGAAATGGAAATCTTTCCAACTGGTCAAGGGTGCTCTGCTGATGCATTTTCACGGGGGGGGGGGGGTCGAGGCGCCTTCCCGCAATTGGTTTAGCATAAGACTCAAATGGCCGATTTCACCAACCTCAGATTAGAGTTAATCCGTGGACTTCACATACCTTTAAACAACGCTACCAAAGGAGAACCATGTTCGGATTAACCCGAGGTCGGTAAAACCCACCATAAGCGTGTCATGCTATACCTACGCTAAAAAGTTCCCATCTTCATGTTATTTAGTTTGACACGAGCCTAATTTTACTATCAAAATTTTGTTTTCCCTTATCAAGGTTTCAACGGACGTTGATGTTCTCCACATTCCCGGCAGGTGTCACTGTCAAGAATTGTACTCTCACGCGATCATAAGAGGCTAAGCGTGAGGTGCACTCAGGGTTCAGGGGAAGTAAATGCAGAGATGAGTGGGCCAAGCACACAGCAGCCTCTCATCATTCTTACCTAATTGATGCGTCTGAGTGGTTCAGTATGCGGCCATCATGCGCTCAGGTGTTGCCTATTGAGGCAAGATGCACAAATGCCTACAGGGCCTCTTCAGTCCTCAACCCGAGGACATCTTATTCATCAAAACGGCTTCAGCGCCGAAGATAAATTAATAATCGCGGCAATATCGGGGACCCACATATTCCTAATGCTAAGCAAAGCTGTGGACGTATTAATTATTTTTTTTTTATCATTAAGTAGGCACTTTAAGTCCCAAATCAGCGGTGACGCAAAAAAATACAATAGTGGAAACCCGCAAGGCAGGGCCTGTGCGTGGGTAGTCTATTTTTAACATAAACTAAAATTTTTAACGAACAACAATCCGGTTTGCTTGGTGACTAGTTATGGTAGTCTAACTGAAATTTTATTGTTAGGTATGTGATTCTTTCAAACCGAAGACTGACGAAGCTGGTAACTGCATGCACTAAAATTGAGGAAAGGGATGCCTATTAGAAAATGTCGAACCGCTCACCGAGTTACCAACGAGTGCATATCCGTACTAGTGTGCATTATCCGTTTTTGTGTGCTATAACGTTCTGAATCTAGTATCTGAATTTAAATTTGATAAAAACCGATGAACGAAGTGCCATTAGCATGTTGGGAAAACTGAATTTTCATGCAATGAAAAATGGAATTGCTGAGGTAATGATGCAATGTGTGCATTACGCATATTGGAGCGGGCGTTCGAGGGCGCTTTAGGGGGTTCTTGTTTGCCATGAGTCGTCCAACATTCCAATAAATTAATTTTTAACTATTTTAATTTTTCGACCAACTCGTCGTATGGATTTTTTAGCCCTTTTTTTGTTATGCATGTTTTGCTCTCAAGCAGCAAAATTTGCTTTTGATTTGAAATTTAATTTTGATCCGATTTCAAAAAATTTCACTGGGAAGTCGACTTGGTACCGAAATTGTGACACTTTTTAGGATTAATATTCGTGGCACGACAACCAAAATACCAATACCAATTAAGCCCCGCTTATCTTTAATCCACATGAGGGAGGACGTGATGGAATCGACCATTAGTTTATGATGGAAACTCGTGGTTTGGACCCAAGTCAATAGCCTTACAAATTGGATTATAAGGCGTGGAGGATATACGATTCATTACCTCTGGAAAGTATTAATTCAGCCAATTGATTCAAGGCCAGCCATTAGATGATATTAATTGCTCTATCAATTTCTCTGTGGTCAGGGAACACGGAAGACCCTATCGATTTAACGGCTGCACATGGTAGCAAGAGTGTCAATGAGTAGCGATATTTCTCGAATCTGTTTCCGTAATCAAGCACATTATCGAATAAGATTTTACTCAGGTGTTTCACAATCGAACCAGCCAGTAAAAATATCCGACTATTTTCCGGATGCACTGAATACCAATAAATAAACACTTCCAAATGTTATAGTTCCAAATTCAGCAGCACGTGATAGAATTATCCCAACCCCAAAGTGTTCATGACCGAGTTCGATATCCAAAAATAAGCGTAATCGGACAGAGTGCCGCTATTTTCACCGAACCGTGATGATAGTGCGCTCATCCGCGTAAATACTGAGAGTTGATTCATGGAAAACTCTCTAGGTATGAAGAAGATGTGCGATGGGTAGTTTCTAATGGAACAATGTTGCTACCTTCAAGTACAAGTCATTCGGGTCTGTTCCCTATCCATATGGGTTAATGATGTCTTCTTCGTACAAACACGCAACCTTGCTCAACAAACCGTTCGGGTTTATCTGGAATTTCGATTTTTAATCGCATCCTGGCCCATCTCATTTACGAGACCGGAAATGACGAAGGAGTCGACTTATAAAACTGAGGGTCTTTCTAATCCAACCGAATAATTCGACCAATCTAAAAGTTGACTCAAGACTTAGCTCCACTGAAATGACGCAGATGAAATAGAAAATAGTATTTCGTCTGACATTTTACGTTTCAGAAAGTGTAAAATAAAAATTAATTTTTAGGTGAAAAAAATGTAATTTTTTTTATTACAAAAAATCTTCTCCTTGGATCAGAGACAACGGAACTATTCCCGTTCAGCCAT
Organism: Nesidiocoris tenuis; assembly: GCA_036186465.1. NCBI lineage: Eukaryota > Metazoa > Arthropoda > Insecta > Hemiptera > Miridae > Nesidiocoris > Nesidiocoris tenuis. The sequence continues at coordinate 23,059,124 of AP028910.1, read as the reverse complement.
TCTAATTTTTCTATAATTCATAGCAATCGATCCTCAGACATTCAGTTTTGTCAAGTGGTATTTTTACTGCAACTTCAATATTCATTTGAGGAGTTGCTTTTGACACCGTTGGGCTCTGGACGTTCCCCGCCGCCTCTAGGCCTCTGAGGGTATAGAACGTACATTTTATTTAGGTACATTACCTACCCATAGATGAGACAAAGCACAGAGCGGTCATTGGCTCAACGTCTGATTAGGCCGATGAAGTTTTTTAATTGCAGCTCATTCTTGTGAATCTTGTGAATCTAATGGGAGTGGTAGGTAATTTTTCAAAGGTGTCCATATTTATAGAATGTTGTTTTTTCGATGCATCAAGGGACGCCAAGATAGTCGCAGGAAAACTGAGCTTGTCAAACTGTCCTCGCCAAGCTCTTATCGTAAGTCGAGAAGTAACTCGCCTCAGACAAGTATGACATACTTAGAACATTGTTTTAAGATGGCCCTCGGTGTTTTGAATACTCCAGTCTGATCCTCTGAAATCTGAGGCGCTTAAATCGAAATCGATTGGATGCGAGAGAATTTCTGGCAAATTGTCCCACTGACGAAACTTGCAAAAGGCAGGATAGGTAGTTTATTCGTTCAGGAATCGGTGCGACGCCGAATCTCGCCGTCAGGCTTAGGTTCCCGTCTCGAGAGGTCGCGGTTGAACGGACGTATTATTAATTGGTCGGAACGCTCCATGAAAGGCTAAGAGGTGAACTAATTGCTAAGAAGGAAGCAGCGTCGGGGGCGGAGGACGTCGCGGCTGACTGGAGGGGGCTCAATAATTGATTGAATTCCCCCGAGATGATGGGCGAGGAAAGAGAGAGACAGATTAACTGCGACAAGACGACTAGCAGATGAGTGCGACTAGAATGGAACGATCGCCTGATGGGGCGGGGAAAGGGTAGCAGAATCGAGGAAGGACGACTTGGCAAAGTCGGTAAGGAGGAGGTGGAGAACGGTTCACGAAGAGGAATACGATAGGAGAATGAGAAAGTGGAAAAGTAGGGTTCCATAGGGATCCGATGAAGAGGAAGCGAGACAGAATGCGAATGCGAAAGGAATGCAAGGGAAGAAGTGGAGGCGCGGAAACCGCTCGGAAAACATTCTACTTGGTATTCCCGCCCTTGCCTCTTATTTCCATATGCGCACTTCCCCTCTAGGTTTAGTAAAAGGGGTAACCGGAAAGAGACAGTGATACTAAGGGTTGAGACAGCGGCAGAAGATAGTTAATGGTCGGACAGGAAGCAGAATCTCCTTTCTTTGATCCATCTGCGTCCTGAAACAGTTACTCGGAATAATTGAAGAGAAATATGAAAAAATCGTACGGATCAATATGAGTATCTTGATGAACTCGATGTTTCTTCCAATATTTTAACCGATAATATCGGTTAATAATATCATATTTTAACCGATAATATCATATGATAAGATCGTCATACGATGATGTCAGTAGCGTTAATTAGAAATTTAGCTAAACAAAAAAGTGCGATCACTGATTTTGACCTCGTCATTAAAATTTGATCGAAACGTACTAAAAATGACTACCATACAAGTTTTGTGAGGCCGAGGCAATTGAAACTCCATATCATCAAAATTTTACTATTCGATTGAATCCATTGCGCCCTTCCCCGTTCGACGATTATGCTGCATCGGGATTAAGGACAAACTGCCTACTAAACCCGTATTTTGAACCTAGAAGAAAATTAGTGGTGCGCACATAGGCAGCAATTCCTTCCTTATTGTGATAGACGTAAGTTAAATTTTGGGCCAAATCAATGATGTTTGGATAGATTTCTACTCTTTCAATACTGCAGTTGGTGAGTATTTGCGTTACATAAATAGTCAAAGTCACATCTGATTGTTCGCGATCCAACATTTTTCGGCGAATTGTTCAACTGGGAATAACCCCGATGATCAACCTCGTTTCCTTATGGGGATTTCCGTCAAAAACTTAATATCCTCTCGTATCGAACACATTCACGAACATGCAGCGATATCAGTCACATGATCTGCCAAATGGTTTTTAATTGTATAGACGTCGGTCTCATTGAATGTGGACGGTGATTAACCAACGTAATAATTGTGATTCTAGCTGTAGCCCTCTTCAATTTTTAATAAGTCCTGCGGCGTAAAGGTTTCTTCCACGAAGAGTGAACGAACGCTTGAACAGAATCTCATCTTGAGATTCGTATCTTCGAATCATTTTTAATTGTTCACGAATAACAACTAGCACTTCTCAATACGAGTCAATTTTTCCAAGCATAGATGCCAACGGTTGTTGTCGACGCCGATTATTTTTTCTCTTTTCGCCAAATGATCGTTGGGATGGGAACGTCAGTAACTAGATTTTGAATTGAGAGCAGGGCATGCTAGTTTTCTGACGCTAATTGAAGTTAGGAATGGGCGGGTCGTTCGGGCACAATCAGAGTTTGCGAACGAGAAACGATAGGTGGTTTCTGGTATCATTAATCATGGATAGGATCGCCTATTAAGTTGAAAAACATTTGACTTCATTTCAAGATTTATGACTTCAGAAAGGCCTATTGGGTCTGTGGGGATTTTGTGAAAATTTAATATAGGAAGAAAGGACCTGCAAGGATCACGGAATTCCAGGGCGAGAGCTGGACTCGAACCAGCTGATCCTCGACTGTGATCCGGCGGATAACCCCTTGGACCGCAAGGCCACACCGAATCTTCTGTATTCCTGGGACGCATATGTCATTCAATAGAGCCCTCCTATTGCTTGCAGAACTCTGCTTTGAATCAACAATTCAAATGATAAAATCATGGAACATAATTCTCCAAACAAAATATTGCAATATGGAAACACTCTTTGTGGGCAACAGGGCACGCCCAGGACAATTTCTTTCTTCTAATGGAATTTATAATTCAATTACCCGGCGATTACAACAACTTTGCAGTTACTATTCCGAGTAACTGTAATCGTGATGCAATTACAATGACTTTTTGACCCAAAGTAATTGTTACATTACATATAATTGTAATTTCTGGGTTTCAATTACAATTGCCAAGTAATTGTTATTGTAATTGAAATTAAATTTTGCCCATCTCTGCCTTCGATTTAATGGCACTATTACTCCAGTCATTGCGCAGGTCATAGTTATATTCCAATTTGGATTTTTACAGAAACGGCAAGAGTCAATTCTCATTCTCCCTCAATCTGTGGTTGACGGTTGGGAATATCAAGTTAAATTATTCAAACCCTTCCAATTCCGAATATCAGCGGTCATCTGTGATTAGCACTGTCGTGGTGTTATTTCTGTTGACGGTCAACATTGGATGTATCCTAGTGTGGGATTCACAGAATGATTTTCGACCGTGAAAAACGGCTGCTATTTTAGAACGAGCTTTCCCCGTAAAATGAGCCGTCCGTCGCTTCACGGATCGACGGAATCGTTTGTTTTGATTCAGACAATGTACGGGAGTTCAAGATTGAGAGCTGACCCATGAGCCGAGGAGCCAAAGTGAAAGACCATTCTCCCTCGATGGCACATAAACAGACCACTCGACAACGTTCGGCCAACAGCCGATTGACGTGCTGTGCCTATAGAAACGGAGAAAATCTCTCGTTCTTGAACAACCCAAAATTACGTGACTCTTCAGAATTGATCGCTGATCATTTTTCCCAGGGCCTCCGTACTTGGAAGACAAGTTCCCGACGAAAATAATGACCATTTCCTCCCTCGTCTCTAACGATAAAGAAATGATCGTCCATTCATGGTGAGGATCGCAGTGTCTTGGGCCCGTCTGTCCACCTATCGGAGAGAGACAGGCTGTGTGAGAGAGATTTTACTGTTAAAAAAATCAAGAAGAATCATTAGAGGTGCAAGTTTGTCATTACCGTAATACGTACGACATCTGCGTTATTCTTGTGGAATGATGGGCGCACATTGCCTGGTGGCTGAGAGGCCCATTTTCGTGATCAACGGACAGACTGCGGGTTCATCTATCTTTCAACCGACCATAGTCCGACCATCTCCCTACTCGGAGACAATCGGTGCCTCTTCCTGCTGCAGGCAAACATATTTTTTGAGAACAGTGAATGGGTGGGCTAGTGTCATCGGTTGATGACTGTCAGAGCGTCCCTCTGTTCACAGTTGTTGAAGTGAGCATAAAACTTATAATTGTGCTGGGCGGAGTACAATGAGTGGTGAAGTGGAGTGGTAGGATAACCGAACTGAAATTCGAGAATGAAATTTTATTCCTTTTTAGGGATATTACATGAGTATCGATTATTAGGGTACATACGGAAAAGAGATAGGTAAACCGTTATAATTTGGTTTCCATATTGTACTGTCGGAAAAATGACCCATCGGAATAATAAGCAGTAGGGAGCAAAAAAAAACTTAGGAATAAGTTGGCACCGATTGGTTTTCCTTACACGTTCTACTACTCTAAGTCAACTGTATAAAGCATAAAGCAAGAGATGGAACATTCGATTTAACGGCTTACTCATTCGGTATGCCGACTTCGGTGTCGTAACAACGTAGGAAAGGAGACGGTATATGTCACACACTACACATCGCATGTACGGTATAAACCACTCGCATGAGTCCAAGGAATACTTCACAACTTAGCGATACTCTTTATTGTCATCTCACAATATTCGTCTTACGTGTTGCGATGGCACAGGAGTGGAAAATCAAACTTCAGGACGGTGAATTGAGTTCATCTTATTTACGATTTGCTAACGTCCATATTGAGTGAGTCTCTACAGCGGCCCTCGGTTGGAGAGAAGTAAAATTACAACAGCAGGCGAGATTGTAGTAAAAGGTGCACACATTTAATTACTAAAGCAATTCCATTTATTGTTTCAATGGCGACGCAAACGAATGAACGATCGGCGCGACGGCTGTTATAGGAGGGAGGTTGGAAGAAGGCTACGAGCAACCTCTGGTGGTTTCACAGCCACAATCGAGAATATGGCAGCATTCCCGAAGTAAGAGAGGAACAATCAATACTCTGGGTTTTACGCGGCTTGCAAGATGATATCGGTTAGCCGCTGAACCGATTTGTCTGTAAGCAACGCAGTAGGTAGGCTGATAAGGGGTGAAAACAGAAGGTGCCGCAGTGGAATAAGGAAAGCAGAAGTTGGAAACAGGAGAAAGAGGAGGACGCCCGTGTTTTAAGTATTGCTTTAAAGGAGATGAAGCATAAAGACAGTATACAAGTGAAACTCCCTCTCCCTTTCAATATGCCTTATAATTAAACAGTGGAAATAAATTTGGGTTTTAAAGCAATATTGGAAGGAGGGGAGGGCTTTAGCTTGGGAGCCTTCAACCCTCCACGGATCTTCCTTTTACCGAAACCCTCATTTTCATGCTCTCCCACCCTTAATGGAACGTCTTCTGGTGAAAATTCAGGCGTTATGGGCATTGCAACTTGTATTTGGCATTATAACCTTCCTGCACAACAAACATCCATGAGCGGTGATGGACAAGTGCCCGTGTTCAGGATGGTCCCTTATCTCCCTATTTGAGTAACGACCACGCGATAGGCGATTCTTGGTTATAATAAATCTTTGTAATTGCCCAAGAAAAAAAGTCTTACCCCCTCCCCCCAAAGTCGGCTTATTACGTTTCTGAATTCGTCAAATCCAAAAATCAAATGATTTCTATCCGTTCGCCGTACACTGTCCGCTCTTTTTCTCAGAGAAGGCTGGATAAAAAATTTTTAAATGAGTCCAGATTAACTGTGAAGTAATCGTGGAAGTAATGAGTGATAACCAGATTCATGTTAAACGTTTCGATGCATGAAAAAATAGTATTACAGTACGAGAAATTCTAAAGTTAGCAATTGTATCAGAAACGGCCGATTATGTTGATATGAGCTCTGGCTGACAAACAGACCCACACTCGTCTCACCCAGTATCATTTTTGAAAAATGCAAAACCTTCATCTTCATCCCGTTCAACTATGATGACGAGCTGTCAAAAACCGTTTTCTTTTCACGCGGTGGTAAACGGAAGAAGAACCCGTTTCATTCGGCATAGCTGGAGAAGTAGCGAGTGTCGAAGCGGGCGAGAGGATGGGGCAGGCGGCAAAGGCGAAGGCAGCTCCTGCTTAGGCAATAATTGGTTAATGCGATTAACAAACCGGGTCTTAACACCTTGTCTCAGCTCCACACTTCCCCCCTCGTCTCACCCCCTGCACCCTCCCTTTACCACTCCTTCTACTTATTGTCTTTTCAAACACTGCGCCCCTCGCCCCGGTCTGACTCCTCGCACTCGCGTTCCTCCACCATCGTCCTCGACGTCGTCACCGTCTCGCTCTTCACCTCTTCACCTCCTCTCTCTCTCACTCTCTCTCTCTCACGCCTCTAAGAAGCCTAAAGGACCGTTTGTGCTCCGCCGTCGTCATTTCTCCAGCAGAAACTCGTCGGCCCGATCGCTTCCTATCGTTATCTCTTTTCCCCGCGATGCTTCCAGCCCCCTCCCGCCCCCTGCCCTCACCGTCAGTAATGCGAACAGCTCTGGCCAAAAACCTTTCTCCGCACTTTACCCCTTTCTCAGGGGCGTCTTCGCATCTGAATATCTCACCGACACATCGTCTTTACCACCCCCGCCTTCTCAGATCCGTCTATCGCTTTTCTCCTCTTTCTCGAACGCCTCCTCCCATTGGCTCCGGTTTCTCAAAGAGAGATAAGCCTCTTTTATCTAACCGATCCTACCTCCCCCCGCTCCATCAGCCCTCGACATTCTCTAACGCCTTCTGCATTTCTTACACACGCTCCTCCCAGCTTCCTTTCCTCGGGAATCAATAAGGATAATCTCGAGAAATTCTCCTTGTTGCGGATTCTAGGTTTTCACTACACTAGGAGCGACAATCGCGGATGTTCAGACTGCACCCAACTATCCCTTGGAATCTGAAATCCATCTGACATCGAAATAAATAATGCATCACGCAGCTAGTCAGCCGCACTGAAAATTCATTTACTCATTCATTAATTCAAAGGAAGGGGGATTTATAATTATTACTGATTGGTCGAGCGAGTCTCGCATCCTGCGCAGCAGTCATTTAGCATATTAGTTTATGCCGTCTGAATACAGCTGTATCACGCAATTTAGAGGCTCGAATGGTCAAGGCTTCGTACACGACAATCTTTCAACGGCATGAACTTAAAAAACAGGGAAAAAACAGATAATTATGCACATGGAGTGATGGGTTAACTTTACTGAGATCCAATGTTATCAAACTTTTGCCATCGTGATGAGCCTGGTATGGTGATTAGTATCAGTTGATAATGGTAACTTAAGAGAAAGATATATCACCAACAGCAACAGCAGCATTCTAAGCTAATCCACATAGGACGCTGAACCTATCGGTAAATCAGACCTCAAACATTGGTAGGTACTTAATCTTTGGCATTTCGTTTGTCGGGAGGAGTGAGAAATCGTTCGACCAATTACAAATTAACTGTTAATAATATTCAATATTCACGCCTCCAGAACCGCACCAGGTTATCAGCAAGCCCTTTGGATGGATTAATATACCAAAAGCATCCTACTCACGTGAAATAAGTTCACCATCTAAGTGCATTAGTGAAGGGCCACTGTAAACAACTTCATCTTCTATAAATTCTCGAACAAATGTATCTTTTAAGATCCATTGAATAAATTATAGAAACAGGTGGGTGGCGTATCAAAAAATTTTTCTAACGAGAAAACAGCTAATTAATTTCATGAACGCGAGTAAATATTTCATCAAACGAAAAATGCCATAATATCATTGTTAGGTAGGGTAGGTCTCAGTTAGTCAGAAGTCCAAAGACCCCCGGAGGTTATGGTTAAAAAGCTGTTAGCTTACTAGCTACCACGTAAACTTTCGTCATCTGTACCCACGTTCACTAGCTTGTTGTATGTTTTTATACGGTACGATTGCTGTGAGTAATAATAATAGGAGAAAATTATAAGAATATTAATATAAAAAAATCTGCAGCACTATACGTACCTATTCATCGCTGGAAATAATACTGAGCATTTGCAATTACATTTCCAGGTCGCGTAACGAATTTAAAAAACGCTGCTTAGTAGATCAGTGACATGTGCACATAATTTTTTTGTGTATAAGAACCATTTCATTATAAATTTCAATTTTAGATGGGGATTTAGAACAACTTTTCAACCCAGCCAAACAGCTATATTCACTCTGCTTGATAGATATACCTACCTATCTTGATACTTATCTACCAATCTTTATAACGCAGCACATCTTTTAATTTTGTTAAATTCACTATTTAATCTATTCTTAAATCGCCTACAGATTAATTACTACATTTTCTCGATAATTAAATTGAGAATGCCTCAAGAACCGATGGTAAAGTCTGTCTCGCTCTCATGTTGCGAAGCGCAACTGGTATAGTGTGAGTGCGTCACCTTGTAGTAGGCTAGTGGTCGTAAGTACATCAATCAACCGTACCAAGAAGAACCAAGGCCAAATTCTCAACTTTTTCCAATTATAGTTTTGCTGATTTGAATAATACGACCGAATTATTAAAATTTAAGATATTGGGTGGACAGAAGTTTTTGAGGGGATTCATACGAGTGGAAAATGAATTTCATAGCTCTAGTAGTTTTCAATTGATCAAGAATAAGGAAAATGTTCAAAAACTCAAAACTAAATCCTAAACGGTTTGCCGTGGCGATGGTCTCATTCGAATCAGCATACAAAAATCTATAGAAAATAATGGCTATGTTCACATTTACTGTATAGCACGAATTTTTTCCACTTCAACAGCTGTTTTACTAGCCTTGAAATTGAGGTAGGATTTGGTCGAGAAGTTAGAACCAATTAGATACGGAACCTAATTTTTGGTAAAAATTTCAAAAATTTACAGTTACTTCCCCCTGAAAAACCCCGGACGGCGACGGGCAAAAAATATTTATTGCAGATTCGGATTCTACAACCTTTGAAACGTATTCCAACAAATTCTCAGGGGGTGTATAAAAAATTTTCCTGACCGATTACAAAGGTTCATTTCTTAAGAAAAATGAACCAAAATAAAATGTGATAAGCAAAGATCTTTTCAAGTTGCGTTATTTTTACTGAGATACGGGGTCAAAACACGTTATCACAAAAAACTCCTTATTGTCGATAAGATCTTTCCAAAAATCTTTGATCAATATACCTCACACAACGCTAGAATTTTCCTAAAATTACGTATCTAATAAAACTGAGGAGTTCTGACGTTTATTAGATATGAGGTACCAACTTGGGTAAAAATGTGGGCCAGTCCGAAAACAAGATCGATTTTGGTACCTAACAGCCCATGAACAAATGAGCTTATGTAATCGGTCAAGGGATATTTTTGTTTCACGTCGGCAAGGCACGTCGGCTCTTCTCTACTTATAGGTTTACGACGCTGGATCGAATGTGACCATTGCGACTGCTGATACACAGAAAAATAATGTAAACATGCTACTCATCTGCGTGGCAGCAATTTTTACTATCTACAAGGGGTATAAATAATTCCAACCCGAAAATTCCCATGCTCATAAATGGTTGCTACTCGTGGACTTAATGGATAGAGGCCGGATACTAGGGTTTTTGATAGCCTTCCAATTTTGTACGTCAGCTTAGTTCTTCGAAAATGTAAAATATAAATAAGACGCAACTCAGCAGCAATCAGCGTACTTGCTTAAGCTTCCCAAGTTTACCAACTGTATTTCCTGTCGTTTCTTCATGAGCCATAGCTTTTGTCCTGGCGGGAATGGAATTTCCGAAGCAGAAACATAAAGCGGTATACTGAGTGGAATCCGATTCGTACTATAGTTTCTTTTGCACTCAATAAAAAACCGACAATGCAGGGCTCGGCTCGGGCCGTGAGAACGTATCAACATCTTAGAATTTTCGGGCCCCTTCGAAATCGAACGATTGACGGTCCTTCGGAACGGGCAATCGGATCAAAAACAATGGCCGATTGGGATTCCTTTGCGAGCCGTCGCTGCTGACCTTTAATCGGATTTTTGAATAATGTCCCCAAGGTACGTCGCTCCATTCGTTCGAAGGATATTGGAGAATACTTGGGACCTCTTGTGGACAAACAAAAAACAAGAGAAAAAACGAGAGATCGTGAAAACATTTCATAGCACTCCAACGATTTAGGGCAATACCCCCACACCCAAGAGGAGCGGCGTAATTTGAGGCAGCAATCTTCAAAATATCCAAACGATGGATCGGCCGTTGCTTTCACGCATGCCGCCAGTAATAAGGTTAATTAGGTTAGCGTACAAAATGTTTACTTCGATCCCATATTCTCATTCCAACGTTTGGTCTCAAATGGTCCGTCTTATTTCTAATTAAAAACAATGTTATTCTGGCTGTTGAGACTGTAGAGTATTGAATTAGGGGTCTGTTCCAGGAGCGTGAGTGAGGGAATGAGGTAAAACGATTTGCAAGAAACTCCCCAGCTAAGAAGTAAGTGCCGTTGAAGGGACGTTGCCATCCAAACATGTTTAACTCATGCTGACACTCACGCTCCTGGAACAATCGCTATGCTGATACCCAAAATGAACACAGAACTGCCAATAGTTAAATAGGCACACTTGTACGGAGGATTAGAAGTTTTGCTGTTGACACTGCTGGTATCATCAAACTCGGAATCAAACTCACAATGAAACAGAAACTCGAAGCCGTAATCGATCTTGATGTCAAACTCACAATGAAAAAAAACTCGAAGTCAAAATCGATCTTGAAGTCAAACTTACGATGAATCATCTTTTTACTCTAAGTCATAATCAAACTCGAAGACAAACTCACTATGAAAAAGAAACTCAAACTCATGATCTAACTCGGAGTCAAACTCACAATAAAACAGAAACTCAAAGTCATAATCGAATTCGAAGCCAAACTCAAAATAAAAAAGAAACTCGAAGTCAAAATCGATCTTGAAGTCAAACTTACGATGAACTTACGATGAAACTTATGATGAATCAGAAACTCTAAGTCATAATCAAACTCGAAGTCAAACTCACAATGAAACAGAAACTCAAAGTCATAATCAAATTCGAAGTCAAACTCACAATGAAACAGAAACTCAAACTCATAATCAAACTCGAAGTCAAACTCACAATGAAACAGAAACTCAAACTTATAATCGAACTCGAAGTCAAACTCACAATGAAACAGAAACTCAAACTTATAATCGAATTTGAAGTCAAACTCACAATGAAACAGAAACTCGAAGTCATAATCGAATTCGAAGCCAAACTCACAATGAAACAGAAAATCGAAGTCATAATCAAACTCGAAGTCAAACTCACAATAAAACAGAAACTCGAAGTCATAATCAAACTCGAAGTCAAACTCACAATGAAACAGAAACTCAAACTTATAATCGAACTCGAGGTCAAACTCACAATGAAACAGAAACTCAAAGTCATAATCGAATTCGAAGTCAAACTCACAATGAAACAGAAACTCGAAGTCATAATCAAACTCGAAGTCAAACTCACAATGAAACAGAAACTCAAACTTATAATCGAACTCGAGGTCAAACTCACAATGCAACAGAAACTCATAGTCATAATCGAAATCGAAGTCAAACTCAAAATGAAACAGAAACTCAAACTTATAATAGAACTCGAAGTCAAACTCACAATGAAACAGAAACTCGAAGTCATAATCAAACTCGAAGTCAAACTCACAATAAAACAGAAACTCAAACTTATAATCGAACTCGAGGTCAAACTCACAATGAAACAGAAACTCAAAGTCATAATCGAATTCGAAGTCAAACTCACAATGAAACAGACACTCGAAGTCATAATCAAACTCGAAGTCAAACTCACAATGAAACAGAAACTCATACTTATAATCAAACTCGAGGTCAAACTCACAATGCAACAGAAACTCATAGTCATAATAGAAATCGAAGTCAAACTCAAAATGAAACAGAAACTCAGACTCATAATTGAACTTGAAGTCAAACTCACTATCAAACAGAAACTGAAAGTCATAATCAAACTCGAAGTCAATCTCACGATGAAACAGAAACTCAAACTCCTAATCGAACTCGAAGTCAAAATCACAACGAAACAGAAACTCAAACTCGTAATCAAACTCGAAGTCAAACTCACAATGAAACTGAAACTCGAAGTCGAAATCGAACTCGAAGTCAAACTCACAATGAAACAGAAACTCAAACTCATAATCAAACTCGAAGTCAAACTCACAATGAAACAGAAACTCAAACTTATAATCGAACTCGAAGTCAAACTCACAATGAAACAGAAACTCAAAGTCATAATCGAATTCGAAGTCAAACTCACAATGAAACAGAAACTCGAAGTCATAATCGAATTCGAAGCCAAACTCACAATCAAACAGAAACTCGAAGTCATAATCAAACTCGAAGTCAAACTCACAATGAAACAGAAACTCAAACTTATAATCGAATTTGAAGTCAAACTCACAATGAAACAGAAACTCGAAGTCATAATCGAATTCGAAGCCAAACTCACAATGAAACAGAAACTCAAACTTATAATCGAACTCGAGGTCAAACTCACAATGCAACAGAAACTCATAGTCATAATCGAAATCGAAGTCAAACTCACAATGAAACAGAAACTCAAACTTATAATCGAACTCGAAGTCAAACTCACAATGAAACAGAAACTCAAACTTATAATCGAACTCGAGGTCAAACTCACAATGAAACAGAAACTCAAAGTCATAATCGAATTCGAAGTCAAACTCACAATGAAACAGAAACTCGAAGTCATAATCAAACTCGAAGTCAAACTCACAATGAAACAGAAACTCAAACTTATAATCAAACTCACAATGCAACAGAAACTCATAGTCATAATCGAAATCGAAGTCAAACTCAAAATGAAACAGAAACTCAGACTCATAATTGAACTTGAAGTCAAACTCACTATCAAACAGAAACTGAAAGTCATAATCAAACTCGAAGTCAATCTCACGATGAAACAGAAACTCAAACTCCTAATCGAACTCGAAGTCAAAATCACAACGAAACAGAAACTCAAACTCGTAATCAAACTCGAAGTCAAACTCACAATGAAACTGAAACTCGAAGTCGAAATCGAACTCGAAGTCAAGCTCACAATGAAACTGAAACTCGAAGTCATAATCGATTTCGAAGTCAAACTCACCATGAAACATAAACTCAAACTCATAATCGAACTTCTTCAATCTCGAAGTTGACTTCTACAGTCGAAGTTGAACCGAACCCCGAGTCGGAGTTGAAGTTCTATAATCGAACTTGAAGTTGAATCGACTCACAATGAAACAGAAACTCAAACTGATAATCGAACTCGAAGTCAAGTCACATTGAAACAGAAACTCGAAGTCATTCAATGTGAATTTGACTTCGAGTTGGACTATGAGAGCGGATTTCTGTATCATTGAGAGTTTGACTTCGAGGTCGACTATGACTTTGAGTTTCTGTTTCATTGTGAGTTTGACTTCGAGATCGATTTCGACATCGAGTTTCTGTTTCAATATGACTTGACTTCGAGTTCAATTATCAGTTTGAGTTTCTGTTTCATTGTGAGTCGATACAACTTCAAGTTCGATTATCTTCAACTTCAACTTCGACTGTGGAAGTCAACTTCGAGTTCGATTAGGACTTTGAGTTTCAGTTTCATCGTGAGTTTGACTTCAAGTTCGATTATGAGTTTGAGTTTCTGTTTCATCGTGAGTTTGACTTCGAAATCGATTATGACTTTGAGTTTATGTTTCATTGTGAGTTTGACTTCGAGATCGATTATGACTTTGATTTTATGTTTCATCATGAGTTTGACTTTATGATCGTTTATCAGTTTGAGTTTCTGTTTCATCGTGAGTTTGACTTCGAGTCTCAGTTTCACTGTGAGATTGACTTGAAGTTTGATTATGACTTTCAGTTTCGGTTTGATAGTGAGTTTGACTTCGAGTTCGATTATGAGTTTGAGTTTCTGTTTCATTGTGAGCTTGACTTCGAATTCGATTATGACTTTCAGTTTCTGTTTCATTGTGAGCTTGACTTCGAGTTCGATTTCGACTTTATGTTTCGGTTCCATTGTGAGTTTGACTTCGAGTTTGATTATGACTTTGAGTTTCAGTTTCATTGTGAGTTTGACTTCGAGTTCGATTTCGAGTTTCTGTTTCGTTGTGAGTTTGACTTCGAGTTCGTTTAAGAGTTTGCGTTTCTGTTTCTTTGTGAGCTTGACTTCGAATTCGATTATGACTTTCAGTTTCTGTTTCATTGTGAGCTTGACTTCGAGTTCGATTTCGACTTTATGTTTCGGTTCCATTGTGAGTTTGACTTCGAGTTTGATTATGACTTAGAGTTTCAGTTTCATTGTGAGTTTGACTTCGAGTTCGACTTCGAGTTTCTGTTTCGTTGTGAGTTTGACTTCGAGTTCGATTATGAGTCTATGTTTTTGTTTCATTGTGAGTTTGACTTCGAGTTTGATTTTCTGTTTGAGGTTTGGTTTCAACGAGAGTTTGACTTCGAGTTCGATTATGTGTTTGAGATTCTGTTTCAATATGAGTTTGACTTCGGGTTGGATTGTTAGTCCGTGTTTTTGTCATGCTTAACTTTTATAGCGTCCTTGGATGAATCTAGGTAAAAATAAATTGTTAAACCGGACGCTACCGTTTCGTATGAATGAGGCTCGATAGACGAATCAAATGCATTGGAGTGCTGATGGATTTCGATTTGTAATTTTGTGTGTACATTTTTGGAAATTGTTCAATACCGGTCGTACCTTAATCCTGGCTTGATACCATGAATTTCGGAGTCATCTGGCAATTGAAATCAATTCACTTCTGTATGTCGTAAAAAAAGCTGTTCAGTGCTTCGTGTATAATCGGTGCACCCAAAATCCTGTGCGGCAGCAGCAGAGCTACTGTATTCATCTTGGTTTCACCTCAATTAGTTTTAACAAAATATGATTATACCTTCACACCTCCATGGACAGCGTTCATTTCCTATGATTACGCATCTTTATTAACCTCACTATCCCACCACTCCCCACTGGTTTCCATGTTCGATCTGTGATCTCAACCTCACCACAAGGACATCCCCTGGGGGGATTTTAATGTTGGGGGATTTTTCTTTTTTTTTTTTTGTTGAATAAGTGCGTCCGACATTGCGTTCCTGCGTTGTCAGCGCTTTTGTTTTGCCAGGGGTTCAAGGGGCAGAGATGAGAAGAACATGAGAAGAGATGAGGTTGTGAGACAGCGATGAGGTGAACAGCGATAGCTGGGAGAGCAGGGTATTGTCAGGCCAGAGACACCCACAAAAGGCCTAATATTTGCAATCGATACGATGGAACTGAAGGAACAAAAAGGTTTTTTGAGTAATATTTCCTCTGTTCCTTCCGTCTATCCATTCCCCTATCAACCCCATCGGAGGGGGTAGGTGCTTTTCTCATAGCCATTCTCTCTCTCTTTCTGCGCCACGGGTCCTAATTGTCGAGATCCCCTTGATGAAGTAGTGCCTTTGTAATTCATGCCCAAGGAATCTGGATTTATGGCCAGCCCCCACCACCAACTGCTCTTTGCTTCATCTTTGTTTACACTCTCAGATCAGAAAATTATTATGCGCCAAAGCAGTAGCTTGCTGCTTATCAAAGGTTTCTTTTCTTACCTGGATCGTTTATCCATGCTGTTCCACCCAACGGGTGGCCTGTACCATAGGGCTGGCGCTATACTTTTCAGCATATTATCTCTCAACAGCGTGTTTTGAAAAAAACGATCGATAAGCTTCTCGACCTCAAAGAATCACTAGATGGCAAATGGAGAGTTGGATTTGTCGGACACCAAAAATTTCGCTTCTCGACCAATGATAGTCAACCGTATGACATGTATGTGCCAGGATAGCAAAGAAGAATCCAGAATTTTCATAGATAGTTTTAATTCCCCCCGTCCCCGAGAAAAAATCTCGGTCAAAAAACGTCCTTTGATTTACCCGTCTCTTATTTTAACAAAAAATAGGCATGAGCAGAACCACTTTTGTATTATTATTGTTACCTTGGAGATATTCATTCATTACCGTGTCGGAACTCGAATCTAATTTAATGCGAGTCGAAGAAAGCCGGTCTACAGTGAATTGGCAGTGGACGGTTACACGTCATTGATAGAACACGCTTGTCTTCACTGCTGAAAAGGATGTGAAGGCCTCGGACGTGTCGTCGACGTTTGACGATCGGCAGTCTTCTAGTGATGGCTCCCTCCCTCACCCCGGCATTCCCACTTCCACCCCCTAGCTCAGCTTAGGCTCATCCTCTCTCTCTCTCTTAACCAGTTTTAATAGGACCGCCTTGAAGTGTGGATTTGTTTTGGTGGCCGTTCGTTATTTGATCAAAGCTTCGTCCCTGTCGACAGTTCGAGACAGACAGATCTCGATTGGTGATAAGGAATAAGCAACCGAGGAGGCGGTTCGATGGAAAAAACAGAGGGGTTTGATCTGAAGGCGTTTCCTTCTTTGAACTGATCCACAGCCAGTGGCTTGTCTGGATATTGACTTGATTAACCGTCAAGATTGTCAAGAAAAGCCGTTGAGCCGATGCCGATGAGCTGATGGACATTTGGTGCGTAACGACTGAATAACGTCCTTTCATGTCCGGATCGTTTGGGACCTCGAATGTGCCACTGTGTGTCGCCGTGAGTGTCATAGAAAGTAGGTATGTGTTCAGATAGCCTGCATCTCATCAATTGTTTCGCGCGTGCGTTTTCCCGCGTTCCATTGCAGGCAGGTAAAGTGTACGCTGCGGATTGTTTCGAATTGCATACTTGGATTCTACACACTTTGAAACGTAAACCATGAAATTTCGAGGTATGTTAATTTACTGTGCGATTGCAAAGGTTTATTATTGATCGATAAACCGGAAATAATAATAAATATTAGGAAGATGCCTGTCAATAATGTCAAAATGCCGGAAATTAAATTGGACATCTACCATAGTAAGCATACGAACGAACTGTCGTAATAAGCGTCATAATGTGTTATAATTTTAAGCTGGTTTCTTGGAGCTCTCGATAATTCTTCTTCCGAAGAGTGGTTGTTATTTTCGTTCGCACGAACGGACGAACCCTGGTGCGTTTATTCCTCCGAGTGATTATAAATTGACTACGGATAGACATCTAGGGAGGATGATGCACGCAAGGAAGGCCCCACCGCCCCGGCGACATGTGCGCGCCTATCATTAGTACTAATTGGTTGAATTAACTCGAACCCGCCGTTCTTTTTGGAGGAAACACATCCTCAGTATGATATTCGATTCGAACAAATTCATCAGAACGGTTTTGTTTGAGTAGTGCGTTGGGGAACTTATTCGCAGAGGGACTGCAGCGTTTTCGCAGTAAAATTATCAATAAAAACGCTGCTAAGTAGATCAGTGGCATGTGCACATCAGTTTTTGGTATAGCCGAAGAACTCTGCAAATTTTGCACAGGGGTTCATTTTTCGATTGCAAAGACAAATCTTACGATATATAGGTTCTCCTCAAACACGGAATTTAGTTGTTATTATTCTAGAATTTCAGTATAAATTGGTGTTCTAGATGGGGATTTGGAAAAACGTTTTTTCAACCCGCCAAAAAATAATCATCCTCTTTGCTTGGTCCTCCTTGCTTGACCTACCTATCTATCTTTTCAACGCAGCGCGTCGTTAATTTTTGTTGAAATCATCATTTAATCTATTCTTATTTACCTACATAACTAACAGAATAATAATTATTAAATTATCTGAATAATTAAATAAATTTATTTATTATTATTATTATTTATATATTATTTTATAATTAAATAAAATTTATAATAATTAAATTAAAAATGCGTCAAGAATGCCTCAGAACCATTGTTGAAGCTTGACTCGCTCTCACGTTGCAAAGCGCAACTGGCCTAGTGTGAGTGCGTCACTTTGTTGGTGTCATAGGCTAGTGGTCGTAAGTAGATGAATCAACTGTATCTAAGAACCGATGCCGAATTCCCAACTTTTTCCAATTTTTGTTTTGCTGATTTGTGTAATTCGACCAAATTCTTTAAATTGAAGATATTGGGAGGACAGAAGTTTTTGTGGGGATTCCAACGAGTGGAAAACGAATTTTGTGGCTCTAGTCGTTTTCGAGTTATTAAGAATTGGGAAAATTTTGAAAAACTCAAAAATGCTTCACTAAAACTGCAATAACTCCTAAACGGTTGAAGCTACCGGCGTGGCGATGGTCTCATTCGATTCAGCATAGAAAAATCTATAGAAAATGATACCTCACATGCCTATGTTTCAAATTTCCAGAAAAACACGAATTTTTCCCCACTTCAACAGCTGTTTTACTGACCTTAAAAGTAAGGTAGGGTTCTGCCGAGACGTTAGGACCAACTAGATACGGAACTTGATTTTTGGTAAAAATTTCAAAATTTTTCGATAACTCCTTCCCCCTGAAAAACCCCGGACGGCGGACGGCGTACGGCGTACGGCGGACGGCGGACGGCGGACGGCGGACGGACAAAAAATTTTTATTGCAGATTCGGATTCTACACCCCTTGAAACGTAAACCAACAAATTTTCAGGGGGTGTTAAAAATTTTTTTTTCCTGACCGATTACAAAGGTTCATTTCTATAGAAAAATAAACCAAAATTGTATTGAATTTGAATTAATACTCGAAAACATGATATTATATATTATTGATATAAGTACGATCCGCGTATCGAACCGTAAAACGAGCAAAGCCCCGAAACTCCATAATGAGCTCCAACTATCAAATTTCTAATTGAAATCCCAAAGTTTACCCTATTATTTGAACTTCTCTTTTGAATTTTGCATAAAAAGCATAATAATAATTATGTTTATATTAGTGAAACATTATTTTGCGATTTTGAAGGGAGTTTCTAGAATTTAAGTGTTGTTTAAGAGAAATTATTTTTGGTTATTATTTTATTTTTGTTGATACATGTAAAACATAAAACATTAGGTATGTTGACTTAATTCATGTTAAAAATTTGTACTGCATTTCAACTCGACGGCTGCGAAAGTTAAAATAGAGATTTCAGCTTTTGACAACCACCATGTTCTTAAACCCCAAAATCTGGTCAGTATCGAATCCAGCGTGAAACAATACAAAGAAATCCTGTCCCATCACAGGGATTTTTGAGGCCCTTGATAATTGTCCAGATGCTTGGATCATCAGTTCATCACTAGCCTCCTATGTCCCATAGTACCTAATCCTTGCCAGCTTGATAAGTAATTTCACTTCCATGGATGAAATAACTAAGAATGTGCCAGTTTTTGACCGGGCACTGCTGAATGTGGCCGGAATATGGACGGAAATTGTGGCGTTGTGATCAGTGAGAAAAGCGTACGAGGTGGCGGGATGACTTCGTTTACTCTTTCAGCCTTAATCATTCGGAGATTGTAAAAGGATTTTATTCCAAATTTCAACCATATTTTCGAGCTGAAGCCGGCACTCAAGCACACCGTGACTCAGCTCTTTTGGCAGGCAGGATGAAATCACCGTGGCTGCCCCGTCCTGACTCCTGACAGCGGCCATCGCGTAACAAGATAATTATCACGAAGTGCCTTGCGTGACGGGCTTCACCGAGTTACATGCACTTTTATGCGTACAAACAGCGCACACGAATACTGGAACTGCGATTCGACTGAACCGCGATTGAAGCTCGTTTTGGTAACACGTAGAGATCAATGACTGATAAACGCTTGGCATTTTATGGGAAGACGCAAGATAGTGCAAATATTGTGATAGTGCGCATCTTGAGATTCGTCATTGAGTCTATTCATATCGTTCGAACATCACGAACCCAACTAATTATGTGATTATATTTTGTAAACTACGTTTCCAGATCTGATTTTGACCGTTTCCCAAGTTTTCTTCTGTTTAGAAGACAGCGAGAGACACGACCACATCGTGTTTTATTCAACTACCTATCCACAGTGGCTGATTGGCAGCCATAGTACCTATCTACATGAGATTCACAATAACACCTTTAGAACCCAGTCGTGGACGATCTGATAGAATTTTGCAACAAACAAGAGGGGAAATAATAGAAACTAGGAACCTACACAAACATATTATGATAAAACATAATATTTAAATATCGATACCTTAAAGCACAAAGGGTATATGCCCCAAAATATCAATTTTGAGATTTCGGTACCGAAAGAATCTACTCATCAGGACCCATCGATCACTCCAAGAATCATGATCCTTTTATCTATTTTTGGGGCCAAAAACCGATACAATAGAAAAACGAAAAATATTTAAAGAGCGTTTATCTTGGAAGTGTTAAGTGCTCCCAAAGTTCTGGTTAAACGAGGCTGTAGATCTTGGAAAGACAATCAGTTTTTATTTAGCGAATTTCTTTATGGAATTGAAAACTATGGAAGAAATCTTAATTTTTGTGAATTGATCAAAAACTTATTTTGCATTTTTCTCATTATGCCACTTTTGGACATATGCCCTTTGTGCTTTAAGGTATCGATATGCAGTGGTTGAGTATTGATATCTGGAAATGTCGATTTGACAAATTAAAATACTTACTGCTCAGGCACTCGGGAACAAGTCACTTATAATTTTCTTCGTGCACTATTTCGTCCCTTCCTGTTCAGTTTTCGACCACTAGCCGACTGAATGCTTCTCGTTTCCATCGCTCCAACAACGCATTTCACGGAGACCATCAGAAATTCATAACCATTGGAATCTGGTGGAAATGAGAGGGTAATAGTAGCAGAAAGCGAAACAGCAAATATTGCGAGGAGCGGTGGGAGGAGGGCCTTTGCGTCAGATCGAGCTATAGCGAGAACGAGGGAGATGGAAGAAATCAGGGTATTCGCATACTGGAGTTGGAGAGAGACAGGACTACGAAGCCAGCAGCCAAGCTTCTCGTAACAACCTGAAAACGGATTCCCGTGGAGCGAGAATACCGTCGATTTGCCCGTATCTACGTTCCGCCGATACGCGATAAAGATTTTCCCCACAAAGAACGTGTTTCGCTCCGGTTGTACTACCGAGTCTGGAATGAAATCGTCGAACCGAACTATTTCCTTGCGTGAATTCGCATCTTAGGGAAAATTTAATTCTCAGAGCACGACGATTCTGCAAGATCATTGTTGCGGAAAAAACATCGTTCCAAACTGAACTGCAGCAATCCGTCGAAATTTCGATCGCTCAAAATGGAAATTTCATCGAACATCCGGTTGTAGGTATTATAATCAATGGTATTATAATAGTATTATCGATCGACCATTACAATTTGAAATTTTCCGAATTCTAGAGATGAATTTCGAATAAATAAATTCGGGAGTTTTCAGAAAATGGAATGCGCCATAATCGATAATTGTGAACGTCGCGTAATTGACAGAGTAAATAAAGCTTGAATCGTGACAGTTCGTTTTCGGATCTGTTCAAAAAGCCGATTTCTCCCTTGGTCAGGTGAGCTCTTCGCAACGTTCGGATGGGAACAGCTTTTCAAGAGCTGAGAAATGGGTGAGTCTCTTGAGGCTACGGCTTTTCCGACGTCGTCTGTCTTACTACGCATAGCGAAGTGCTCGGTTTAGCGGAGGAAACGATAGGAAGAGAACAAAGACGGAAGAGGAGGGCAGGGGAGCTTTGAATAGGCATTAGGGAAAAAGTGCGACGGACAGAAGAAAGGTTGATACATTTGAAGGCTTGAGGAGAGAACCAGGAGTAAAAACCAAATGGGTGATGAAGCTGTTGTGAAGGAGATGGCGGCGTAGGTGGTGGCTGCTGGCTGTGTTGGGAGCGGCGGGTACGCAAAAACTGTCGTTAGAATAATATTTCACGGTGGGAAGCAATTGTAGAATGGGGCCCCTGATGGTTTTCCTTCTTTTTTCTTTCGTTCTTTCTTTCTTTCTTCTCCTCCTTCCGAGGTGAATGGCTCGACATCTCATTTGAGCCCCCCCCCCCCATTCTGTTTCTATCTCGGTCCGTGTCTCTCTAACCGTGCATCCTCTGTCTTTCTCGACAATATCACCTATTGCTACATCCCTCTTTCTCCAACCATAGGCCATCTAAATCACCCATTTCCTTGCTACTATCGTCTCGGGTTTGGTCTTCTATTCCATTCTTCTTCGTCGCGGATTCACCTTTTTTACATGTTCATACCGTGTTCCCTGGAGAATCCTATTTCTTTTATCGCGGTGACAGAAACCCATCGAACAATTTCTTCAAGTATGCGAACTGACGCCCCAACAGAAAGGTATTCCGAGGCATGAGATCAAGATGGTGAATCAGTCAATCAACCCCTCTTTAGCCAAGCCAATCAGTCAATTTTAAGTCTTCTGAAAAAATTGTTGAAATCTTGAAAAAGGGTGTTCATTCAACATCATCCTCGCTGAGTAAGTTAAATGTTTCATTCGGCAGCTTTTTCATGTTAACTCGAACGAGACCATTGACAAATCGTTAGCTTTCTTCGTTCAAAAGTTACAGCCCTTTGGTGAGTGGGCTGCCTTTAGGGTGGACTCCGATGACTTCTCATATTCAAAGACCGGACCAACCATTCGGGCCAACTTTTAACCGTTTAGTTATTTATGTCAAAAAATATTTCATTCGTTGAATGTCTAAGCAGCATCATGGCAATTTGATGTTGATATGCACCGTTACCTAAATGTATGCCTCAATTAGTGCGGGAGTGCAATCCAATGTCAAAACGTTTTACTCAGTTACCTAATAAATAATCGGATTAGTATCAACATGAGTAGGCAGTGAGTAAAAATTAAACCTTGGACAGAATAGTGGTATGCATCGCATAAGAGAAGCAAGCTACACGAATAATAAAACCCTGGGTCCACCCTGTATTGTTCATGCAGGTATCAATCGTATCAATCGTTACGAGCATCGTTAAATCGATAACAGCCCATCAACACTGATAACTACCATCTTCACTGTTGAATACAGCGCCAAAGAAACGCTCATGTTTTTGGCTGCTAATTGGAACCTTAATTCTGTCATAGGACCCGGGGACCTTAGTTTTGAAAAAAGCTAAAAAGAAGGGCCAGAATCCACCCTACCAGAAAAATACGGGATTAAAATGTCGTAAAGCGAAAGAGGAAGGAAAAACTTTTTTCACAGAATGAGAAGTAAGTGAGGGGAGTATTAAGACGTAACCGCTTCTCCGTACCCTCCCTGTTTTTGTCGTTTTTCCCTTTTTTTCAGAACATCTTCCCCCGTTGTTCTCCTTGCACGTTGATCGAGGCTTTTCGAGGAAGACAAAGCCCTCATTGTTTGCTATTGATAATTTATATTCATCGAGCGTGTAAGTGTCCAATCAGTTTTACCTCAATACCATTATTCACCGTATTCGAAAAGGAGGATAATCGAGTGAAATTGGTTTTAGGACCAGTTCTAAAGCCTATAGATGAACCACATATGGCAATTTTCCTATGGCTGAGAGTTATTTAAACGAAGATGATATCGGGTAATCTTACAAAAATTGTACTTGATCAAATTTTTACCACGATCTCCTGCATGCGACTTATTCCGAATAAGTTCTGGACCTAGAACTAAGGCAAAATTGGAGCCGGTTTTCACCCTCCCTAAAATCAAAAACAGAAAACCGAAGAATTCAATTTGAGCACAGTGGCCAATAACTGGTGATCTTGCTCAATTTTTGAATAAACCCACATCCCAACAAAGAATATCACCTCAATTAATTCGATATTTCCATCACGCTCCGATTCTCCAAGGGCAGCGATAATTTTTCACTATTATGAAACGAGTAAGAAGATCGTGATGTAAAAACCGACCTCATTTAGGCAGATCAAACCGATACCAGCCGAGTCGTTCGGCCGGTTGTGACAATGCGAGTAATTGCGACTCGCCTGGATGCCGATGTGACCGAAATCGAATGCGGAAATATGAGAACCGATAACAGGAAATTGAGTTCCGGTTCTCGATAACATGCGATACGTGAAAACGACTTCTATCCAACTCGATCGACGTTGTTGAAAGAGATAGCAGATTCAGTCAAACAAAACGCAGCTGAGGGACTGAATTTCAATGGGCAATTTTTTAAAAATCGTCCATCGGTACACCGAAGGCTAATTCTTCAGTAACATATTTATTTCATCGATTATAATTGTTTCCCACATAATTCGCAGTAATTTGAATAGATTTAGATGATTTTATGTGAACATTTTCAGGGGAGTTTTTTCCACGGTCAATAACCAAAAAGTTCATCAAATTAATAAGGCTGACTCTAGTTGCCTTTCTGATCGAGGCATTCTCAACGTATTATGTGAGTACCAGAATCGATAAGGGCATTCCGTCGTCAAAGGAATATTCGGAGCCCCAAAACATCGTATAGTTGATTTCACTAATGTATGGGATCATTTTTATGATGCATCATTAGTCTATAATTACAGATTACGTTGGCAATTTTTCTGGGGGGAGCATTTGTGTCTCTGCTCCTGGAAGTTCCCAATTACCAGCTGGAAGACAATTTTGGCACCACATCAGGAGACGTTTTGGGCTATAATCTGGATACTTTTTAGGAATTTTAAACGTCGACTGATGTTTGCAAAACTTTATTCTTACCTCTATGCACACAAAGTAAATGGAAGTGGATTTAATCATCCTAAATTGAAACTCGGAACGGAACTCCAGAAAAAACTTTTACTTAGTACATGATTTTACCAAGTTTTCACTTGTATTGTTAAGCTCACATAGGTATGTCATAGTTTTTCCAATCGCATATTTCAGACTCCCCCGTGGAGATGATGTGGATATAGTTCGTGTAAGGAAGGTGTATTATTTCTCAAAATCCTGCCATTACAACTGTCAATTGGTTTCATCTGAAGTCAATAAGTAGCTGAATATTAGGTCCGAATATATGGGTCGCCAGATGTAAAAGTGAATATCAAGAGAGAAGAGAGATGTCATAGTCATATTGTAGAGAAAGACCAGGATCAGAATTTGGCATTGCTCTATTCCAAAACAATCAACAAATAACTGAAAATTAGGCTGCTTTTTCTCGTTGTCCCAACATGGAAATCGAGCAACCATTCACGTCTTCTTCATTTGTTACTGCAACACGTTACAAAAAACTTGTAATTGTATTGCTGTCAAGTATAGGCTAAAATGGTATTTCTAGTTTTATTGCACTGAAAACCGAAAAATGTATTGACAAAAAGTTGATCGAGAAAACTTTTTCCCTGTACCGTGTTATTCGAAGCTAATTTTCAGCGGGATTTGCCCAATTCCCCTGTAATTGTTTGAAGTAATTTTGAAGGGGAACGGTAGGGAATAGCTTTGGCCGTGACTTTTGACTCGGGAGGGAGGACGACCGAAGTTGGAGCAAAATCGTGGCAGGTAGTTGGAGGATCAGCTGATATATACTCTAATCAAAATGTTCGCGGATATTGTTTTGCATGGAACCTGGTGAGTGACGTTTTTAATCAAAAGAGGCAGCCCCTCGTATCACACCAATACCACGGTACTGCTCTCCCTTCTCTCTTACACTCCCTCCAAACCTTCCATACGGAACCCTCTGTCTTTCTCTATCACTGGAAGCTGAAAGACAGGTGCCCCCTCGACAACCCGACAATCCACCCTTGCGGCCAAGCGAAACCCTGGGCGAAGATTGATCCAATCCGGGAAATGGACGTTGGGATCCAGGCCAAATGAAACGCCACTAAACAAATACCTTTTTCCACGCCGCAGAGAGAAAGGATGGAACGTAGTGAGCCTGTAACCCTCCTCCACCCTATAATAAGATTTCTCACAGCTTCTCATAGGGTATAAAAATGGCCAGCCATTCATCACCGAGGTCGTTTCTGCGAATCGTATGTTGCCGTCGGTACATGCTGCCTTGCACAACATTCTATAGCCTCGGTATGGGTATAAGATTTCATGCGAATTTTCATCGTTAACGAACGTCTTGAAAGCTCTGGGCAGGGGGGAGGGTCCAATCGTCCAATCTGTGCTGCACATAGTCCCAAACCAGTATCAGAGCTCGGCTTTGCACGAAGAAAATTCGTTTTTGCAGAGGAAAGAAAGTGAGATGCAACTCCTTGAATTTGGCGGAGATGCAAAAATCATGACACCCGAATCATGAACAATGTTCAAGGGATTTTGGGCTACCGCGCGGCAGAGCCAATTTCAATTTGTCCGCCATTTTCTCTTCGATTTTTTTTTTCATTTCTGTGAGAAATGTTCTGTTGTAAGTAAGGACCGGTTCATCAATTCATTTAAAGCTAGATTTATGCAAGTCACGCTTGCACTACATTTCACCAAGGACGTATTTTCATTCCCATCGAAAATTTAATTTCCATCAAAAATTGCATTTCCATCGAAAATTTCATTTCCATCGAAAATTTCATTTCCATCGAAAATTTTATTTCCATCGAAAATTTCATTTCAATCGAAAATTTCATTTCCATCGGAAATTTTATTTCCATAGAAAATTTCATTTCCATAGAAAATTTCATTTCCATAGAAAATTTCATTTCCATCGAAAATTTCATTTCCATCGAAAATTTCATTTCCATCGAAAATTTCATTTCCATCGAAAATTTCATTTCCATCGAAAATTTCATTTCCATCGAAAATTTCATTTTCATCGAAAATTTCATTTCCATCGAAAATTCCATTCCCATCGAAAATTTCATTTCCATAGAAAATTTCATTTCCATCGAAAATTTCATTTCCATAGAAAAATTTTCTATAAAATTTAATTTTATTTCCATCGAAAATTTCATTTCCATAGAAAATTTCGCTTCCATCAAAAATTTCATTTCCGTCGAAAATCTTATTGAAATCAATTAATGCAAGCTTCCTTGGATAAATCTAGCTCTAAATTAATTGATAGACCGGACTTATATTTCTTTCGAATTGAGATTTTTTCATTTCTGGGCTTTAATTTTCAAAATTAAATATTTGGCATTTCAGGTCAGGACCGGGACCTGCACAGTGGCGATCGCAGAGCTCGAAACACTTGAGTATGAAACGAGTGCATCGCAAAGTGACCAATTTCCATAGTTTCGTCATCTCTGGCTCGGGCAAAGCTTGGAAAATCTGAAGCTCGTAATTCTGGACTCTCTTCGTTCCACAAATTGATGGTCGCATGACTGATTAGTTTTTGAGACATGTTCGCGTAACCGACTGTTCGAATGATTAAGGTTTACCTTTGAGCAGTCCGTTTCCGATAATACAACAATGACTGTTTCTTTGTTATTATTGTTGCTATACTGTTTCGTCCGTTTAATAAACAAACATTAGGCTGTTCTGCAGCATAAAGCCGTAAGTTGATACGTATTGAACCGATTAGGTGGTTGGTCATAACACCTGACTGAAAGCATTAATGCATTATACAAGAGCAGGTAATGCACCATAATTGACGTTATTTAAGACTGATGCAGATCACAAAAGAAACCGACACGCAGTCGAGGCCACATGCAATGACAAGGGGAAGGGGAAGTTGACTGGAGGCGTTGTTACATGGAAAGTTGGGGCGAAACAAGCTACCACAAACATCTGATGAGGGGTGGAACTCGACTCGGCACACTAAGCGGCCACCCGCCCGCCCTAACGCCACGCTTGCCGTAGCACAGTGACCTACAGATGAGCATCACGACTGTTGTAGTTGTAGTTGTTTAGTCAGACTTCTCCTCCTGCTATTTTCTATCCCCGTAGAGTAATTGTGCAAGTGGAACACCGTGATAATGCGACAGTAAACTAAAATTGTCGTATTTTACGCATTGAAAATTTGAGTTTGAGCACAACTCTCTCTTTCTCCCTGTGGAAACGTTCTCAGATATTCATATTTATTTATATTGTGTTATATTTGAGGATGTGATTTCCAAAACTCGCTCCTTGCAATTTTAACGAAAATTGGGGTGACAGCTGTTACTGAAAGGTTTGTGTCCGCTCTTTCAGAATCCGAAGTCAAAACGCGCTCCTTCTCCGTTTAATTGACCTTGAAATACCTAGATGAAATCCAAAACTCGTTCCTTGCAGTCAGTAACTGAACTCACAACTGTTGTGAGTTCCAAAACTAGCTCGATGAGATTTTGATAGTAAAACTCGCTCCTTGAGCTAGGTAACCTTGTCAAGAGAAACCTGTCACCTCAGTTTTCGCCAAGACGCCAAGCCATAACCATGCGTGTCTTCATGGATTTATGTGAGATCTCTAAAGACTTTAAGCTGGGTCAGTTCCAAAACTCTTTAGATGCAAGGTTTAGTGCCAAAACTCGCTCCTTGCACGTTTAAATTTAAATTCGTTCATACTCAATTATTTTTCAATAGATTTATCTTTCCTTGCATACAGAGCTCCATTGATGTAATCTAAATCATGTGGTGCAAAAAAAAACATGCGAATCGGCTGTATAATAACGTTTTAGAGGTTTTTCGTGATTTCTGAAGAACGGTTTACCTTGCAAGGAGCAAGTTTTGGAAATCAGTGCCTCATTTCTATTAATATTTAGGTAATATTTTATCTTTATTATTTTATTGTTTTTATATTATCATTATTATTATTATTATTTTCCTCCTACTCTCGAGTTAATTGTAAAATTTGTTTTTATTATTTAGACCTTTATTTATCAATTTACAACGCCTTCCGCCTTATCACCTTCTCCCTCCAACCTCTCTTCGCAGCCTACGACCCCGATGAATAGAGCGAATGTGCAAAAAAGTTAGAACGACAAATCCGCCTCGCAACGCGTCGCGATCGCGAAACGCTCTTCTTTTGTTCTCGAGCCTCGCCCGCAACCGGCGAACGAGTGTTCTGACGAAAGTTGTTGTAAAAGGGAGTCTGAAACGAGACCATACTGGAGGTCGGGGAGCGAATGGAAGAGAGTGAATTATTTATTTGAGAAGTTATTTATTGTTACGTTTCTAAGTTTTCGGGCGTTGGCTTCGCGCGCGTCCGAACTCGACGGAGATAATTTATTCGTCACCAAAAGGACGGCGATATTTTCCCGTCAGCGAAAATACGAACGGGGCCTTTCAGTGAGAAGAGAGCGCGAAGTAGGAAGGGTTTCTCACCCCCCACCACCACGACACCCAATCATCGCCGTTCGCTTGCACTGGAAAACCTCCCCCGCCATCCTCTCATTCAACCCCGCCAACTCTTCGTATAATTTTTAAAGGATTTATACCGCATACATTTGGTGTCTTTGTACGTGGGAGGAAACCGAGGCCGTTCAAAGTGGTAGGACCGTCTCTGGGCCCAGAGTGCGACTCCGCGAAATGTCGCCCATATGCCAATGTGTCGAGAATTCGGATGAATTTTCCAAGGTTATGCCGCAATGTTGCGAAAAAATTTAATTTCACAATTTTTTGAGCCATCTTGTACATAGTTCACTTCCAGCGTCCTGTAAAGCTGTTCTCAACTGGGGCACCTATGTAAGAGCATTAAATGCTTGAATTAATAAATTTTATTAATTTTAGTGCACTTGTACATTATACTTGAAATGGTTTCTCCAGTTTGCGGCAGTTCATCATCAACAATTCTGAAAAAATGAATTGAATTGGTGAGCATTGAAAATCATTTCATTCGGATTAGGTACAAAGGAAAACGAGCGGTTTCAACCAAAAGCCATACGTACGCGATTCCATGTACACACTCGTTTTCTACCATCAGTCCACGTCCAACTCGGAACAAAGCCTCTAATTTTTCAGTTTTTAATCCTTTTTTCATTTGGTTTTTTTTTAAACCTTTAGGCATCAAACTAATTTCTTATATTCTCATCCTTGAGTGCTAGTAAATTCAATTGAAATAAGATCATAAAATTCAATAAAATCACGTTGAGTGTGGTCTAAGTAGGTACCTAACTAAACATGTTTTATCGCCCTAATCAAATAAATCATTTTGTTTCTAGTGCAAAGCTCCTGTGTGGAATCTTAATTCCGAATAAACAGCATTATGGGGCAGTATTATGGGTCGATTCAAAAATATATGTTCCGGTAAAGATCCTCATGAAACAAAGTGAATTTTGGGAAATGATGACAATTTTTGGCGGTGTGCACAGACCGATCAGCAGGTAGACACTTTTCTAAAACTCCGATCCGGTATTCAAATTATTTTTTTTCAATTACTGAAATAACTTCATTTAAATATGGAAATATGACAAAATTAATCGCTGATTTGAAGCCCAAACTCTTTAGAACTTGGAAAAATATTTCCGGAGAAACATCTTCATACTGCTTGATACGACTAGGTACACAAACAATATATGATTATAAAAGCAATCGTATTAAGGATACCTGAAAACCAGCCGTTCTAAGATTACAAGCGAGCTGTACGAACTATTCTGTCAACTACAACGTTTGATTTTCAAAATAGAAGCAGAAAAAAGGACGGGGGCGAATAGGAAGAGCTCCTCCACAAATACATTCTGAGTTTTAATTGGCTACTGGCACCGAACATACCTACTGATAGATGTACAGGCGTTTTCTTTGAAAATGCAAATCAGTTTGTTCGCCCGCTCAGGTATAGTAAATGTTACTTTACGTAGGGTGTGGAGTTCTGAAGGAATGCACACGATAGAAAGGGATACCAAACGGAAAGTAAAGGGCTGGGGCAGGTTTAATGCCTCAGAACAGTGTGTTCCCATAGCAGCAAAGGTAGAGTATTGCTAATCTTGAGCAGTGTGTCTTGGCAAGCAATTGCTACAGCCCCTACCCCCCTCCACGCCAACAGTCCGTAGCTTCTATCCGTCGTTCTACGGGAAACGTTAATGGGTCGTCTGCCAGACAAAACCTTTTGGTTGGAAAGTGCACAGTGCGGGTCTTGCAGCAGATACTTGATGGTGGGGTGGTCGGGGTGGTGGAATACGACGATGGAACCGACGTCAGGTAAGAATGGAACGAGTGGGTGTGTTTCAAGTGGTAACTTGCGGGGAGAGCTTCCCTCATTGATATATATTTGCACCGAGGGCAGGTGCGTCTTGCCGCAATTCCTTCTTTGGGTTTCGGCTTCCGTTTCGTTTGTATTCGCACACTAGCAAACCCAGGACCGGAACCTCAAAACAATCGCTGGGTGCTACAAAACTTAACCAATAACTACTGCCTATATTCTGACCGTGGTGTCTTTTGAGTCATAGCTTGAAATGTGTATTTTTCCCATAGGTATGTCGATATATGTCCAAAAATGCCATAATGATAAAAATGCAAAATAAGTTTTCGATCAATTTATAAAAATAAAGATTTCTCCCATAGTTTTCAATTTCATAAAAAAATTCGCTGAATAAAATATGTTTGTCCGGCCAAGATCTACAATATTGTTCAACCAGAACTTTAGTAGCACTTAGCACTTCCCAGATAAACGCTCTTAAACGGGTTATAAACCCTTTTCGGTTTGTTATAACCCTATAAACGGGTTAAATATTCGTCGTTTTTCTATTTTATCGTTTTTTTGCCCCAAAAATAGATAAAAGGATCATGATTCTTGGAGCGATCGATAGGTCCTGATGAGTAGATTCTTTCGGTACCGAAATCTCTAAATCGATATTTTGGGACATATCCCCTTTGTGCTTTAAAGTATCGATGTTCTCGCTTATGAAGTTACGTTGGGGCGTTTATAATAAATCCATCATTTCGGTACTCCATCATTTTCCTCTAGGATACCCAAGTCGTAGTAGTACCCTCAGCACCTCATTCAACTGAATATTTTCACCAACAGTTACCATCGTGCCTAGAGGAAGTTGGTGATAGTATGGCGGTTTGTCATCTTTTGAAATCCGAAATTTTTCCATGAAGAAATCGACACATCATGTCTGGGGCAAAATCCAGAGGTCTAGGGAAAAAATGTCTATGGGTCTAGGGGAAAATAAAAAAATTGATGGAGCGTAGTTCCGGATTTTTTCATTTTGCTGTTAGTCGTGGCTTCAACTTGCCAACACCAAATATACAACCATTTTTATAGCTTTTGTGCCGATTTGTAAATTTTCTTGACTTTGAGGGACACGTTACTTACGCTAAAACAGTTATCTCTACTTTCTGGCTAAAACACAAATTTAAAAATCGATCAAAAGGGTATCACAAGTAATGGGTTTTAACCTTCAACTTTGAGCCGAAATTTTTTAGAACCCACGGACCTGGAATTACTAATTGCAGATTCGGAGTCCACACCCTTCGAAATGTCAACCATTATAATTTCATGTGGGACATTTTTTTTCTCGAGCGATTAAATAGGTACATAGTTTTACGATCGAATAATAAACCATAATGCATCCAGGTGGCTGTGAGCCCTTGATCGGTGGAATCCCTATTCCCCGAACCTGCGATACCTCGCGCCCGCGCCGTATTTATAAAATCGGAACAGCCCCGCGGAATCGATTGGGTCGCGTTGGAACGGGTGAAGGCGGAAGGAAGAAGTAGTAGCGAAAAGCTTTTGGGGTGTGGCATGATTGTAGTGGCCCGCCTCTTCCCTTCCATCCCCCAGGCCGTCCACCCCCAGCAACTCTTTTGCCAGAAGAGGTGGACCACTTGGGGAAGGTAAGAGCTTTTTCTCCCGATTGATTCGGCATAGCTGCACAGTTCTGGGCACTTGTCGGCGTTTCACCTTGGGGGTGATACTTGAAATGAAGTCATTTCCTACAAAGTCATCCAGCGAATTTATTAACCAAGAATATACTTGGGCTGAGCGGAATGAAGGCATTTGGATGATAACTTTTCAACATGCAGGGTCTTATATTGGATCTACTTGTGTGTCCATATAATGGCTCGCCAGATTCACACACACACGGTCTGCTAAAGTTACTTGTTTGACCAAAATTTAAACGGCAGAATACTTAAGGTGGTTTTCGTAATGTTTTTTTTTTTGTTGTAAAAATCAGGCTATACTCGTACATAACGCCTTCTAAGCCATGATTCTCGTCGTATTTTCATTCAATTAGAATTTAATCTGATCAGCCCTGGTTTTTAGTCATGAAATGGCCACACATGTGAACGGGTGTTTTGGAAGTTTTCCCGAAAGTTTTCATGGGCATCTATGGACGCCACTCCCACATTTCTAGAATTCGAGCTAATAAATTAATTAAACAGCTAAAAATGCAAAACAGAAAATCGCCATTAGCACCACTATATTTTGCTATTTTACTATTTTAATAAATTCAATCATTAAATAAATTCGTTAAACAGCTAAAAATGGAAAAAAAATCACCATCAGCACCATTTCAGTATTTCTCTATTTTACTATTTTGCATTTTCATATTATCAAAATTCATACGAAATTAATCTAAGGTGAAGCGGGTCCTCGAAAAACTATTCGTTTATGGTCTTCTGATATTGAATATTATCCGCACAGCCGAGCTCCTGATTTAAGTGATATCATAATATGGGCCATACTCTAAAATTTAGTATTAACTTATATTCAATATTATTAAATATCAGTTAATACTAAATCTTAGAGTTTAACAGAGATGCACCTATAAGGCCCAAGTAATAAACACTGTGGGTATTTTTACTTCCATATTTGCAAAGTAAGTAGAAGTATTTTAATCTATCGAAAATCGGAACGGAGCTTCAGAAAAACGTTTATTGATACGCTTTTACTCAGTATCACTTTCTGAATAGCGGTCTGTGTGAACGTCAGTCCTTCAGTAAGAATTTACAAAAAACTAATCTCCCTCATTTCTCAACATTTCTCTACTGAAATGTTCATCATGGTCAAGCGCATTATCATGTTTAGCTAGATATCCGATATACTGTGTACTTTTAATGTTCTCTATTTCATTCTTTCCTGGCCACAAAAATGAACCGATTGGAGCGTTCTTGGTCTCAAAATTGTCGGTTTACCTTGCAGGCTACGTAGACATTTTCAATGTCAGTAACTTGACGTATTTTGATTGGCTGAAAAATTTACGTACCAATGTATTGTGTGTTAGCTCAGCACCACTGGTGTTTTTGGCAATTGCAAACCCCGGAATGCGAGTGATTGAATATGCGGAACTCAAGAATAGGAACAACCTGCCCCCTCTGGTCAAAAATTGAGTTTTTTTGTGCCCAGGAGACTTTTAGACAATCAAAGAGAACAGTACGATGGGCATCAGCCCAACAAAAGCGGAATAAATTCACCGAAGATCTGGGAATAATTCATGTATTTAAGTGTAAAAGAGTTTCAAAGGAAGAGCCGTTCGTATAATAATTTTCTTCCCAACGCCATCGGTTCGAGCAACACTGGCTCAAGTTGGGTTTATTGCCGATCATCCGGGACAAGTGAACATTTAATGGGAGGTGGGCCCATTAAGAAAATAAGGTGGGCCAATAACTATAGATAAGGATTAACTGGGAGAAATTATGCTCGGAAAGAGAGAAGTGAACCTATTATCGATTTAATTGTAGGTCGTAAAAATCCCGAGATTACCCGCTAGGCCTGTGTTGGTTTCTGGTTCCCTTATTTAGTACCGTTTGCTCACAATCCTATGTCCCCATGAGGAAAAATGAAGAGAAAGAGAGAAACAAGGTGGGAAAAAGGAAGACATGTGTAACATTTTCCTTTGTTAAAAGCGCATTACGCTACATTCAAGTCATTTTAATTTCTCGGGCATAAATATTTTTCGCCTCTGAAATTTCAATGGCTCACGTTTCAAATTATGTGAAATCCGAATCTGCAATAACGATTTCCTATACTTCCAGCCCTTTTTGATTTATTATCCAAGAATAAACTATTGTTACCACCCAAGAAAACACATTTTTAACCTATCCTGAAAGCCTATGTTTCGAAGGGTGTAGAATCCGACTCTGCAGTAAAAACAAATCAAATGAATAACAATAAAAAATATTAAATCTTTTGAAACAGCTGTTGGAATGGGGGAAAGTTTGTGTTTTTTCAGGAATTTTGCAATATAGGCAAATGAGGTATCTGAACATCATAAGAGAATGCTGGGGCCTGAATATTTCGTACGCAATAATTTTTATTGCACATGTGTATGCTAGAACACTTGGAACACAAAAAGAGGCACAAAAAAAGTTGAGGAGCTGTTCTGAAATTGGAACAGGAATTGTTTGAATATATTGATGTATTGATTCGGTTTACCCATGCCAAAGTAGCTGAATGGCTAGTATGGTGTTTGAGTTCACGGATACCACCAATAGCTAATGTGGGTGTTTATCAATCTCAGAAATTTTCACCGAGATACCTTTTCACCCAACTGAGCATAGATCCTGTTCCCAACATAGTGAGCAAGAATAACCCAGCAGGGACGCATGCCGCATGAATAATAAACCCCAGTGATAGAATTTGCAGCGTTTTTAATATTTATCTTGTTACCAAAAAATGATCCTTTCACTTGGTACAAAGAAAAAAGATGTTCTCATGTTACTAATCAACTCAACAGCGTTTTATTTATTTATTTATTTTTCAAAAAATGTGCTGTACATCTGGTACTCCATTCGCGGGGAAATTGACTCAAAAATGATACCAGAAATTGTCTGTTCCACTATTGAAGTAGTCAATTGCAGACCGGTTTAAACAATCATCAGTACACAAAGACCAATTTCTGCTTTCATTTTTGAATTTTGATTCAAATATTGGTTAGGACCGGGTTTTTATGGAAGACTATTAGTAAGATAGTAGGCGCAGTCGTATATTGTTCATTCTGTTTGAATCTGCTGCATAGCAGTAGAAAAGTCGGGGATTTCAACATTGCTTCGTGCATAAAAATATGGTATCCATTAATTGTACGGCAAATATCCCGGATTAAGTGAAGTATATAATTTCAAAACCAATTTAGAAGAGGCTTGTGAGCTAAGCAAACCGCGGATACTCCGTATGCAATAGTTTCCCTCGATAATCGTTCGAATAAATTGTTCGTTGAAAACACTCTTGAATTGATGCTGCAGAGGAGAGTGTTTTGTGTGGTTTGCCTTGTATGTGCCAGAAGCCAAACGGAGAGAAGAATTGCTAGAAGAGTTTTTCTCCCTTTCTCTCGTTTTCCGTCTCGTTCGCTATTTTTCTCTCTTTTTCCCTCTTTCCACTTCTGTCTCTCTCTCTTTCTCTGTCGGTGTGAGTTATCGATTCGCTAAGTCGGAGAGTGGTCTGGTCCCGAGTCTCAGGCCTTCGCGTATCAACAACGCGCCGAGTTGCTTGTTCAGATACAGAGATACCCCCTCGCCCGTCCCGAGGCCACCAGAAGGAAAAAAAACCTTTTCCCTCGAAGGATTTCCTCCGGTTTTCCAATGCCGTTTCCTCCGGTCAGGAGTGGAAAGTGGCGAATGAGAAAGTCAATTTTTAGGCGTGGGCATGGTCGGAGAGACTCGAGTTGCGCCAAATCCCAAATGAATTTATCGCACTCGAACGAAGGGATATTTTTGGGGCTCTCGCAGGACGAAGGAGCAATGTTGCCACTTTTGGCTGATAACGCTACTCTACAAAAAAAAAAAAAAAAAAACGCTGCTAAGTAGATCAGTGGCATGTGCACATTAATTTCTGCGTATCCGAAGAATTCTGCAAATTCTGCACAGGGGTTCATTTTTCGATTGAATAGACCTTATGATGTATAGGTGCTTCTAAAACGAGGAATTTAGTTGTTATTATTCTAGAACTTCAGTATATATTTGTATTTCAGATGGGGATTTAGAAAAACGGTTTTTTTTTCTACCCGGCATCATTCACTTTGATCGATAGAACCGATAGAAACGATAGATGGTATCTATATACCAATCTTATCAACTCAGCACATCGTTTAATGTTTTTAAATTCACCATTAATCTATTCTTATTTGCCTACATAATTAACAGAATAATAATAATTATTATCACTAAATTCTCCGAATAATTAC
Source organism: Nesidiocoris tenuis (assembly GCA_036186465.1). NCBI lineage: Eukaryota > Metazoa > Arthropoda > Insecta > Hemiptera > Miridae > Nesidiocoris > Nesidiocoris tenuis. The sequence continues at coordinate 23,022,367 of AP028910.1, read as the reverse complement.
ATTAAAAATGCCGCAAGAATGCCTCAGAACCGTTTGTGTAGCGTCTCGATCTCACGTTGCCAAGCGCAACTGGCCTAGTGTGAGTGCGTCACCTTGTTGGTGTAATAGGCTAGTGGTCGTAAGTAGAAGATCAGTCAACCTTATCTAAGAACCAAATTCTAAAATTTTTCCAATTTTAGTTCAGCTGATTCGTATAATACGAGCAATTACTTCAAATTGAAGATATTGGGCGGACAGAAGTTTTTGAGGGGATTCCGAAGAATGGAAGACGAATTTTGTGGCTCTTGTAGTTTTCGATTTTTCAAGAAATAGGAAATTTTTAAAAAACTCAAAAATGTCTAACTAAATCTGAGGTTATATCCTGAATGGTTGGAGCTACCGCCATGGCGATGGTCTCATTCGATTCAGCATAAAATCGATAAAAAATGATACCTCACATGCCTATGATGCAAATTTCCTTAAAAAGACGTATTTTTTTCCACTTCAATAGCTGTTTTACTGGCCTCAAAAAAGGTAGGGTTCTGTCGAGACGTTAGGACCAACTAAATAAGGGAGCTGATTTTTGGTGAAAATTTCAAAAAATTTACGACAACTCCTTCCCCCTGAAAACCCCAGGACGGCGGACGGACAAAAAATTTCTATTGCAGATTCGGATTATACACTCTTTTCAAACGTAAACCAACACATTTTCAGGGGGTGCTAAACAATTTTTTTCCTGACCGATTACAACGGTTCATTCCTTACGAAAAATTACCAAAAACATTTGGCATGTGAATTTGATGAGCACTGTTTCCTTTAACTTATTTTCATATGTGAAACCAGAATTTTCTCTATTAGCTAGGTATGGTTCTGGAAATACATCAAGTACCATCAAATTTCAGGAAACTACGTTATCGGGGGTGAATGTACATTTTTTTAGATGACAATTGTTTACTCTACAGAACCGTATCTAAACTCATTTAATTAAATGTAACTGAGAGTCGTTTGTAACGTTTCTTCTTTGCTTGGCTTAACTAATTAAATTTAATTAGTTAACGTATGGTTAACGTTAATGATTAACGTTAACGTATTTATACGTTAGGTATATCTCAAAGAATGATGATAGAACTTCACTGATGATAGTAGAATAGTTCCGTTCATCAGAGGCCAGTTTCCTGTGAGTCACAGTAAGAATTTTCGCGGATCACACGCAAAAATCAGAGTTGCCAACCCGAAAATCGAAAATTTCCCCATTTTTGGCGAGGAGTAATTGTATTGGGGGAGCAATGACAATTTTTGTAAATGTCCACTGACAGATACACTGAATCTTTTTCAGAAGGGATTCTGAGTAAAATTTTTTTCTGAAGCTCCGTTCCGATTGTCGATTTTAGGACGATTACAATACTTCAATTTACTCTGTAAATATGGAAGTAAAAGGGTGCAAAGGGAGAGTGAGGACGTCTGGAGAATCCGGTTTATTCGATTTATCTCAATCGGCGGAATAATTCCACATTGAAAAGCCATCATTGTTGCAATGTTCGGCTCGGTGCATGTCTTCGAATCTACAGCCCGCGATATCGAAATTCGGCCCTCATCCATCAGTGGCGAGAGGTGGAAATCTGAATCGCACATCGGGAAAAGGTTTAATTTTCCATCGAGTCTGAAAAGTTTTCCTCAGTACGAGAAGCAACGTGGAAAAAGTTTCGTCCGATTTTCGCATAATTCGAAAAGTTGGAGTTCCCGTTGAACGACTGCAACTTTTCCGTCCGACTGAAGCCGGAGCGAATTTTTCCGGGGCGACTGGAATGGCCGCAGCGGCGGCGGCGGCGGTGCCGAGGCCTATCGACTCGGTAAAGCGGGTGCGGCGGAGGTGGCCGATCGGCCGCCCTCTCCATCCGCCGACCGCCGGGGGGTGGAGGGCCGTGGGGCGGTTCGACTATCGGGTATCGGTATTGGCGGAGGCGAAGCAATATTCTATTGATAGATAATACATAAGTGTCGAAGGGGTTGCGCATGGCGGGTGGCAACTTGGCCGGCGATTGGCTGGATCGGCTATTCGGCCCCCGACGGGCCCAATACCAATCAATCGAAGGTCGACTATGCGCACATCCACCGCAAAAAACCCGCCGCCCGCCCCCGCGGACTTCGTGCCGCCGCCGCCTCCGCTCGGTTCACCACCTCCTCTCGAACGCTGCCACCCCGCCGCCGCCCCTGTTCACATTTCGCTCTTTTTTGCATCTTCTCCTCGTGCACGTGGTCCCATCCTTCGCCCTCCGCCCCCTCCTCCCTTCCCCTGATCCTCTCTTCCTCCCCTCCCCTCCCCTCATCCACCTCCTCCTCCTCCTCTTCGGCCCATATACCGACACGTCCCTCCGCCCCCGTCCCCCGTCACCCCTAGCCGATAGTGTCGATACAGTCTATAGGGAACCACCCCCGAGGCTCCGCCCCCTACACTTAAATATTTCGTTCTTGCTCTTACTCGATTTTCCCCTTTTCCCCTTCGCTCCACAGGCACCCGACCCCCTTCCCGCCACTCCACCCTTTTCCCATCCCTCAGCCTCATCGCTCAACCCCCTCCCCCCACCCCCTGCCGCCCTTTTTTAATTAAATCGATACAAAGAAAAGGTGTAATGGTCAGAGATAGCGCCAGAGCCCTGGCCACTTGAACGCCACCGATACAGTTCCCTCAGCGCAACACCCAGACAATATTCTCTCTATCCCCCCCCGTTTACCTTCCGTGCTAAACGGAAGTTCTTCGTGTGATTCGTCGTTTCTTCGCCGAAATTCGCGCGGGTCCTGAAGATGGCGAACAGGCCGAAAGCGCGAAACTCGAAATTTGAATAAAGTCAAGCGGAAAGCCAAACTTAATGTGAAAGACATTTTCTCTGACTTGATTTGTGATTTTCTGCGACACTTGTGCAGTGAAGTTCCTTATTCAGGGTTATTCGCATTCTCCTAGTAAAACTAGCCCTGGCCGAGACTGCTACTCTCATTTATCCTACCATCACCCTAACCAGCATGGTTTTATCACGTCCTAGCTGCGTTACGTGTTACCTTTCTTGGCTGTCGGACTATCTCCAGGGCCGGATAATACGCGTTCGACTTCGAGGGGTTGTCTCTCGGCACTTTGGGGCCTCTCAGGTGTCTCGCAGGGTTCCCACATCGGTCCGCTTGTATTCCTCCTCCTCAACACCCTGAACTCCAAGAAGCACAATTCCTTCTATACGATCTCAAGGTTTTTACCCAAATAGAAAGCGACCGCGATTCAGCTTGCCTTCAACAAAGGTCCATGGTTTTGGTACTTAAGGCACTTTTTCCTCTTACCTATTGTTGTCAATTGTTCAATTCTACAATTTCATTTATTTCCAGGAACCCCGAATACCACGGATGACATGAACCATAAGGCTATGGGCCAAATTTTCCATGCCACCTACGGGAATCGAACCCATAACTCCCGGCAGACGCTCTAGCCACTAGACCAACCCGCGGGCTCATGAGTTCTGGAGTATCCCCGCGATTTTGCTCCTCCACAAGACTATGGTGTGGCCGGTGATGGAGTACGCCAGCGTTGTGTGGTCGCCTTACTACGAGACCCATAGAAGATGGTAATTCTCGACGGTTGCGCGCCTAGCGGCCGATGGCGCATAATCTTCCAGCTGTCTCCTGTGTGTTCCTAATGGGGGCCCCTGGCTTGTCCAACAAAAACTATTTTTGGCTCGAAAACTGTTGGGTTATCGGCATTTTCTCTCATAATCTCATTTACTCTCGATTAAATTTTGTATCGATTGGTGGCTGCCGGAAAATTATCGGTTGATCCGGTCAGAAGCTATGGTGGATTGAAACGGTAGTGTCGTTGATTTTTCTCGATTCGACTCGGCATCGATTGACCTTGACGTAAAACTTGCCGAGGTTACAGTGTTGCCAAGTTGGGGGTTTTCTCTCGGCCAGAGGGGGATTTTGGGGGTTTTTCTTGGGGATTTTTGTGGAAGTCAGAGGGACTAGAAAAAAGTATAAAAATGAAGAAATACCACGTAAGTGAGTAAGGGTATTCTGCTAGATAAAACAAAGATTTCAAGACCAAGAACGCTCAAATCGGTCCATTTTTGTGACCAGAAAAAAATATAATATAAAACGCTAAAAGTGCTACTTTATCGGAAGTACGTGAGTAATTTGGATTCCGGTAAAACAAGGGACAAACATCCTAGTCCAAGAAATTTGAAAAAAGGTTGAGAATTGAGGGAGCTATGGCCATTTTTGTTAATTACCACAGACAGACACACGGACAGATGGACAGGCGGAAACAGAGCTTTCTGAAGCTCCGATTTTCGATCTTTGGATTTTTTCTATTCAAGTACTCTCTATTTTTAGTGTTTTCTATTTTATTTTTTCCTGGCGACGAAAATGAACCGATTGGAGCGTTTTTGGTCTTGAAATCCTTGTTTTATCTTGCACAATATGTGGATACTTGTTATCTTCCGATAACTTGTTGTATTTTTATTTCAGGCGAGTTTTAAAATTTGCATGTTGAGTGTTTTGGTATTTTTGACCTATACACCCTCAAAACCAGTCAAAATATGTCCGAATTGTGTCACACTTTTACGTTTCAAAATGTGGAAATATTGTGTGTTGTCTACGCACCGCTGGTTTGACAGATAGGTCAAGGGTAAAGCATGGTCCACGCTGAAAAAAAATCGTACGAAAAACTATGAACTGATTGAGATAGAAAGGTGAGGTTAGCGACTTTCTACTTCATTTCCAGTCTTGTTCTACCACATTTTTCGAAACGGAGCCCGACATGGCCTAGGAGATAACAGGCGTAGAAAAATTCAAAACACCACCACTCCTTTTTTTCACCCATTTCGCAGCTGAACACTCTGGCAGTCACCAGGTGTGATGTCTATGGCGATCGAGTCCTGAGATGAAAAATCCATCCGTTCAGGAACAGATCGAAATTGTGATCAGACCTGTCGGTGAATACCCGTGCTGTCTTCCGTCGTTTTTGACGTCACCCCGGTGTCTTGAGAAACAGTGTACGGAATTTCCTCGCCGATTCCATGGCTGACAAATGCTGGAACAGAAAATGCTGGTGCTGATTATTAAGACGGGCGCCTCCTTGAATTTTCTTTAAGTGAAGATGGGAAGACTTGACTTTAGTGGCTGCCCTGGAGCGGGGGAGGGGAACGAGGGTTGATTGAAAGTGTTGAAGTGAAGGGGTTGGTTCGACTTGAGGTTGGCTCGAGATGAAGGGGTTAAGGAGCAGCGACTGCGGCTCAGGGGTGAAACGCCCCTTGAGCGCGGACTGAGTCTCCTCTGTGGCGGCGAACGGTTGATAGTCAACTTATCCCAACCTGTCGTAAAACATCCACATCTCCCCACTGTTCGTCTTCAGGCAGCTCATCCGCTTCCAGCCCTTACCCTGTTCCATTATTTTATCCCTCTGACTTTCTACCCTCATTGTCTTTTTAATTAACCCCACGCCCGCGCCTCAGCCACCGCCGTCAATCCGTCACTGCCGCCACCGCCTGATCAACTCGGCGTTTTCTAAGCCAGCACTCAACTCCTTGACTTCTTAACCGCTCGCCAAAAAGTATGCCCATCCCACCTACCTACCGCTTATTTGCTGAAAATTTTAAAACTTTTCCCCTTCTTCCTCTAAATACTATGTTTTTAGAGTTCACCTCGAAACCCCGCAGAGTTGATGGTTGAGATAGAATAAAATTTAAAAACCAGTGGAGCCTAGATAACAAGCAATGCTTTCATATTTTGATACCTACCTAATACGGAAAAAGTGTGACACATTTTGATCATACTGACTGTGAAATTGTCAGACTCAATTTGCCTGACTCAATTAGACTGCTTTTGAGGGGGTTTGGGTCAAAAATATCAAAAAACTCACTATGCCAATTTTAAAACTCGCCTACAAGAAAAATGAGCCAAATTATTGGAAAATTCAAAAAAATCCACATATTCTGCAAGGTAAAACGAAGATTTTAAGATCAAGAACGCTCAAATCGGTTGATTTTTGTGGCCACAAAAAAAAATGAATAGCACTAAAAATGCAAATATACCTACCTATCTGAAGAACTATAAGTTATTCGAATGTTCATTGTGAATGAAAAAAATCCAAAAATGCGTCCTCGAAACGTACGAATTTCAATCTCTTTAGGCTTACGGAAGCTTCAACTGAATTTTCGGGAAACAAATCTTTTTTAAAATTTAAAATCCGACGAATAGCGAAGGCGTAATAGTGTTTTTAGGAGTAAGTAGCTTTTTTAGAATTTTTGGTTACTATTACGATAAAAATATTTAAGAACGTACATCCTCTTTTACGACCCTATTGTAAACCGTAACCTTCTCTTTCAAGATTTTCATGAAAATTGCTTCATAAATTTAGGTAAGTTTTTTTTGGTAGTTTTTTGGCCCGGTTGTTCAGTGGTTCGTTATTTTTGTATCTACCTTGCGGATCCCTCTCAATCATATCCAAATTTCGAATGAATAAATCGAATTCTTAATTGAATTTCTCGACTTGTAGGACCGATGAATTATGTGGTCGAAAATGAAAAGCGCAAGCACGGAGTGGGAAGACAAAGTGAATGTTTTTACGTTCAATTGACCAAGAAAGGCCGCTCTAGATGTTTTGACAAAGTGGATGGAGGATGAAGCTTAAGCCCTATCCAAATTTATGGATTTTGGGTAAAAATGCTCGTTTTGAGGGATGAATATTAAGCATCTTATCCCCTAAAAGGATCGAACGCTTGGAAGGGTTTCCTCTCATCTGGCGAGGATGGTGTTTGGTGCATGGTGCTGCTGGGTGGTTAGTTGATGGGGTCGGTTCGAGGCGCCCGGAAGACGCTGCGAAGCTGGAAATGAAGGGATGAAGGCGATTCCAATACTAACCACCCCCGCACACCACCAGCACCAGCGGTTGAGTGTTCCGACGGGGTGCGGCGCTGGGGGCGAGTCGAGGGGGGTGTGACAGTGCTCGTGATCCTCTTGTCGTTTGCCGATTCATGAATATTCACAACGATTTCTGATTACCGTTCTACGCCGGGGTTAAAATATAAACTGGACGGTTATTGTGTTGGATTGGCGAGGGACTCGGGTGTCGGTAGACAACTCTTACGCAGGCAAGGGGGAAAAGCTCGGAGGCGCATAAGTCACGCAATAAAGGTCCCACAGGCACCTCCTCCACCCCTGTCAACCGCTCACCATCCAGACAGCACCTTCTGAAACAATATTGCCTCCAACTTTCTGGCGAGCTCAATAATTGAAGAGATTGGATGGGGCTTTAAAAAGTTACGGAAAAATCCGACTATCAAACCTTTTCTTTTTTTTCGCTCTCATTTTTATTGCGAGTCGACATTCATGCTCATTAATCTCACAATGGAGCCAATCATTGCTGTCGCAACCTGAAAGATTTCATCGACACATATTTTGGAGGGGCAGTGGGTAGGTTATTTTTATGTTCGGATAATGCGCGACTAAAACTATATTAACATTGGGTTATAACCCAATGTATACCTACCCAGGTATACCTACCGCAGGATACATTAAAAAGGCCGTTCGGCTATTTGGAATTCCAGTATTCAAAAATTACCTTTTCAATTGATTTCTTATTCAATAGTAAACCATTGTAATCACCCGAGAAAAAACATTTTCTCAACACACCTTGAAATTTTCGTGGTCCACGTTTCAAAGAGTGTAGAATTCGAATCTGCAATTAAAAATATCCGTCCGTCGGCCATTCGCAGTTAACTTTTTTCTCCCGAATTTTCAGGAAAAATCTACCTTTTTACGGGACTGCCTCGATTCTTTCAGCCAAGCCAATCGCTCGGGTTTAAGCCCTCTGGGAAAAAGGTTGAAATATTGAAAAAATTGTGCTTTCAAAAATATTTTCTGACTTGCGAATAAAATATTTCATTTTGTAGCTTTTTCCATGCTGAACCAAATGGCGCCGTTGCCAGAACGGTAGTTTTCTTCGTTCAAAAGTTACTGGCTGGATGACATCAGTTTTCAGATTCGATTGAGCATTTAGTACTAGTAGAATAATGTAGGTATGTTCTTTCCTGACCAATAATTTTTGTAAATTATAAAAAAATTTATAAATGCTTAGGTGATTCTGCGCCAAAAAAATACGTTCGGCACACTTTAGGTTTGAAAAATGGTAATTTATCGCTAGTGGTCGCTTTGCGCTCATGTAGTAACAGTTGAGTGCCATGGAAAAAATCTAATCGACTTTCTGTCGGTAGCCTAAAAACATTTACTTACAATGCTCTCATTCAATTGGGCTGGGCACACATCGGTTTTTGATTGCAGGCCTTTCGTACACCGGCCTATTGGCTACTGCCTGATCCCCCATTTCGTCTCTGCAGGACGAAGTAATAACAACGTTTGGCAGTAACTTGCCAATCGTCCCCTCGTCAACCCCTCGGGTCGCACGTTCGCCAGTATTGTGCACACCTATACCTGCCAAGGGTCCCATGATTCCCAATCACAACCCCAATTAGAAGCAGTTCATTCTGATTTTACTGCTGATCCTCATATATGAGGCCGACGTGACTGGACTTACCGAGTCGGTCTCATAGCCTCCAATGTTATGGCCAACCCAGATCGAAAACCAATTGTGGCGTCTCATGTTGTTCGCCGAGTAAGCTGCTGATCGAGTTCGTATATTGCAAAGCTGGTGGATATTTCCACCGTGGTGGATATTTCCAGCAACAAAAAAAAAGAAAAAAACCCTGCAAATGCTTGCACAGGGGAACATTTTCACGTGTTTTCCTTCCCTTATAAATTCGATGCCGTATTCTGTCCAAGGTTTACCTTTTACACACAACCTCTACCTATGTTGAAAACTAGTCTTTATTTAATTGGTTGCTGGGTGAGAACTCCGACGTTGGATACTCTAACATTTAGGTATCCGTGCATACATCAAATTGCCACTGTTGTTTTGACAATCATTAAATGAAAAATAATTTTTGAAAAAATGAACACATACGGTAAACTTTTGGTTCAAAAATCTTTGCTGGAACTCAACATTTCTTTGAATATGACGAAATCGAAATTCTTCGCAGTCTACCCTACAGGGGACGCTACGACAAAAAATTTATTACTTTTGTCCGAAGAAAGCTACCTATGCGGCCGTGGTCTCGTTCGGTTAAGTGAGAAAAAAGGAAATGAATGAAGCAATTTACTCAGGAGGCGGGAAGATTTTCGAGAAAACACAATTTTTCAAGATTTCAACTATTTCGGTTTTTTCGAGATTTCAACAAATTGACCGATTGGCTAGGCTGAAGAAATGCGCCAAGGATGTTTTTCCCTAAAAATTCAAAAAAAGAAATCTCCATCCGTGGAAACTGAACCAATGAAAATTTCAAGGGGGAAGGGTTAGAAAAATTTATTTTAGGGAGATTGCAAATGGTTTGTTACTGTTTAATAAAACAACTGCAGAATAGTGCTAGTGCTATTAGCCTCAGCTTTCTAATACTCCGAGAATTACCAACAATTGCTGAAAATTATTGTGCCTACTTGGCTGTCGACTGATTTACCCAGCAGATAACTATGATGTATTATTTATTCAATAGAAAGAGGAACAGATAGAATCACCTGTGATTCTAGTAGCTTCAAATTCAAGTAGCTGTACCTAGCTACTTGATTTCTGACTCAAATTGATGAAAGTTATTTCCATGAGTCGGAAGATGTCCTTCCGAAAATTGGGGAAGCCATGGTAACAAGAATCGTAACTCCATGATTTTAGCCAGTCTATTCTGCCAGCAATGACATCCTCAATACGTGCGCCTCCTTCGTGCTCCCCATAACTTGATCGAACTTGAATTACCTATTTTTGGAACGGGCATGGATGTTTTGGAACTGTTCTCGTCCTTCCGTTATGCTTACATTACGCAACAGACGACAGCAATGACAAAAAACTCTGAAAAACACAGAAGCCATCCTATTTTTCCATCCGTATAATGAAATAATTAAACAATTAGAGAGACCTTGTTGTATAATAACAATAATCAATTCCGTGTTCTCCCGGGAGGTATCCCAAAGACAGAAAGTTGTTGTCAAAGGTAAAGAACATCCCTCTGAAGGCCGATATCAAAGCCCGGAGGGGTTACAGGAGAGAGCTGAGAGGAGCAAAGGACCTCCTCATCCTCAGGGTGTAGGCCCCAGTCAGATCAAGGTATTAGCAAAATTACGTAGCCGAGATTCCAATCCGGTTAATCCGAAGGTAATATCGATTGTCCCCCCATCATTTCTACTTCCGAGCCACTCCTACCTACCATACCAATACCAACCCTTTCGTACACTTCAGCTCCACTCTCCAGTCGACTTTATCCCCTTTACTTAACGTTTGTTCGCTCGTCTTACCCTCGAAGTTGCCTGAGAAGTAGATACTCGCTGGCATTTTCCGCCGACCCATCAGCTAAGAAAGACAAACCGTGTCTGTCCTTCATCAGATCTACTTCCTCCACCGCAGTTTCCCACGGCCGTCCAGCCCGGAGTCTCTCATCTTTCTATACTTGGCAACCACCTTTCTCGCAGTCGCTCCTCAGCCACCCCCTCGGCATTCAAACCCTCCTAACAATTTAATTACCGTAACTTCGGGACTAAAAGGGCCCGTTACACAGATTTAAGCTCGAAGGGAAAAAGACTTAAGAGGACTCGAACAGAGCGAGAAAGTCAGGGCTGAAGAGACGATCCGACAGAAAGGGTTGATGACGTGCACCGCCTCCCCGACCGCCACATTCGTCGCAGCTTTCGCCAAATGAGGGAGCCAAATCATTTCCATTTATAAACTCTCTCACAGGTCACGGGAAAAACTTTCTTCCGGCGAACCGGGAATAACAACGATTTTATTGGGAGTCGGATGAAAAGTGGAATTTCAGCGAGCATTTCGACGAAGCCCAGTGCACCTGTGGCATTGCAGTTGAAACTGCAGGGTCGCCCTTCTTTATTTACATGCATTTTCCGCAACTTTAGGGACCTAACATTTTATATGCCCATCTTCAATCTCGATCGATTCCCTTTCTTCATGGCGGTATATCTTTGTCAATGCTATTTTCTTCAGCGATGAAAACGCGCACGAAAAAATTGTTAACAACTACCTACCTATTGTCCTGTTATCTTTTTACATTTTGAAGGGCGTAGAATCCGAAACTGCAATGTAATATTTCCTTCCTGATCGGTCAATTTTAAGGCTTCTAAAATATTGAATATTTTAATATATTTTGAATATATATTAATATAATTTTAATATAGATATTTAATATTAAATATAAAACAAATTTTGTTGAAACGTAAAAAAAGTAGCGTTTTCCCAAAATCTAATCAATTACCCAAGTAAAACAGAGAAAAGTTAGGGATATCTGTGAACAAATGACCTTAAGTTTCTAACATAAAAGCAGCTATATAGATTTCAAAATTCCATAGTTTTCTCTCTAGACTAGATAGATTGCACTACCCAATTTTTTATTCAGTATGCCTATGTACCCCTCGAATATGTCGATACCTTTAAGCACAAAGGGCATATGTCCAAAAATGGCATAATGAGAAAAATGCAAAATAAGTTTTTGATCAATTTACAAAAATGAAGATTTCTCCCATATTTTTCAATCCCATAAAAAAATTCACTAAATAAAAAATGTTGTCTGGCCAAGATCTTAAACCTCATTTAACCAGAACTTTGGTAGCACTTAACACTTCCAAGATAAACTCTTTAAATATTTGTCGTTTTTCTATTATATCGTTTTTTGGCCCCAAAAATAGATTAAAGGATCATGATTCTTGGAGCGATCGATAGGTCCTGATGAATAGATTCTTTCGGTACCAAAATCTCAAAATTGATATTTTGGGACATGATATGTCCCAAGGGCATATTATGCCTTTTGTGGTTAAGTATATTGATATGAACATAGGAAAACTCGAAAAAACTAATTGTTGGTACTTATTGCTTGCGGTCGCCGAATTTGCCTCGAGGAAGGATCTACAGTTTGGCTAGAAAGCTCGAATTTTTATTAACAAAATGGCTTAACTCTTCATACACTTGTGTCCAACAAATTTTTTCGTACCAACGTTAGAATATGTTGAGCATCAAGTTAGGTGGAGCATCAAGTTAGTGGAGCATCCGTGGAGCATCATGTTAGGTTTTTTTTTTTGCTGGAACACTCCAAATAACAGGACAGTTCACGTGATTCTCTTACGGATTCCACCTCTACTTACTGCTTTGGCTCATAGAACTTTTGTGAGTTACAGCTGTATCGTGATTTGCATTGCGGCTGTAGAAAGACCTCAGCCGAAGTGACTGGTCGTATTTCTCATTCTCACACAATTTCATGAATAAAATAGCCTTTACTCGACAAGTATTCAGCGAGTTTCCTTTCGTGTTTTGGCGCGTCTGAAACTGCCAAAACGCTTTGTAGGGCCCTTTATAGGCACCGCCTTCGCTAAGTAACTTGTGGAACAGGAGAACATGAGGGAAGAGGTCGGTTCACCACCGACCGTTTCACGACGGGCGTTTTGGAGGAAGGCTCGGGCTGCACGCGACCATTTCGCCCCGAAGATGAAATGCCCTCAGCCCCTGCCCCAGTCCCAGCAGGGGTGCTCCTACTTTTTTGTACTTCAGCTAACCAAACGTTGCGCGACCATTTCGCCATTACCAATCGAGCGTTCGTCAAGCAAAGTTGTAGCAAACATAGTGAAATTAACATAATTTTTAGGTGGGGCTCACGTGTTGGTCTAGTAGTTAGCGCGCATGCCTTCCATTCCCTCAATTTGAGGTTCTAATTCGAATTATAGGGTTCCGCAACTTCTTCCCAAATGATTTGATTCCATACCCAGGAGTTATGGGTTCGATTCCCAATGGTGGCATGAGAAATGTGGCCTTAGGCCACATGTGGCATGTCATACCTAGGTCTTCGGGGTTTTTGGAAATAATTCTAATCTGGAGAACTTAACCCTCTCTTTGTGATACCCTGTAGGTTAACACATTAATTGTGTTAATTATAGTTAACAATATTCAATTATAATTAAATTATCAATATTCAATTATAGTTAAATTATAGTTATTACAATAATAGTTTAATTATTAAACTATTACCCTATACAAATAAGTTTATTGTGACGGATAGATAATTGAAGATTGAACCATGGTCTTTCGAATCACCATTCAACATTATCGTGAAGGGCTCAAGAGATACGAAAATTCTATGCACAAAATATTTGTTATTTTGCTCTGAAAAAACTGATTTGTTGTATTGAAGAGATCGGTGCCCTGACTACGGTGCCCTGACTACGGTGCTCTTTCTGAAAAATTGAAGTACCTATGAGTTGCAATAAAAATAATATATATATATATATATAATAGGTAGGGGAAAGTGACCTAATATGAGACACATGCCTATTATGAGATAGCGCTCTCCAGCCTCTGTATGGTGCTATTCTTCAGCGGTTTTTCCGTAAACTTATACCTAGGGATGTTCTTGAGTGGAGGAATGGCTGAATCACCCAACTCCATCTCTGTGGGGGCCTCAGTTTGCGATAAGGTGGCCAGCGTGTGAAGTGAAATTTTTTTAATCAGTTTTTGCATCGATTTGACACCGACAAGATACGTATTTTCTTAGAACTAAACTAGTGGAAAATGTTGGGAATTTAATGTAGTTTCCATCCCTCATTTTAGTTTTCTTCTTATCTTCCTTTTCTAGAGTCTATATAAAAGATCAATGGTCAAGGGCAAACTGCCTATTATGAGACACTACAAGTGCCCCAATATGAGATATCTCATATTAGGGATAAATAAGCGAATTTCTTATTTTAAATTAAAACCTCGTCGTTTTAGTATGTAAAGCTTCTGCAATATGAAATGTATCAATTTATCTCGCCCTTGATTAATTTAACATGAGTGTTATCGGAAATGGGAACTCGTCTCGGATGGCTCCAACTAAGAGGAAAACCTGGAGTAAATAAGCAATCACTTTACCTGCAGATATTTTTCATTTTATTTTGCAAAACTTTTGTCGCATTGTTTTTTCTTTTTTTTTTTTTTTGAGGGGACATTTTTGATTCGAAACTTTCTTTTTTTTACATTGTGTGCATTTTTTCTCTGGTCAGTCTCAGTCCCAAAAATTACGTAAAATTACGTAACGATATCAACCTAATGGCTACCAAATTTTTGAAGACTGAAGATTACCTTTTTCTGAAGATTTCATATAAATCTCAACCAAAGATTGTTAACCTAATTTTGAAAGCTGACAGTATTTTTTGTAATTTTGTAAGGCCATTACTTGAAACATTTTCCAAGGATATTATATTGGTAGGGATCTTAACCCTATAATATAGGGTTACTATACTATATTATAGTATTGATTGTAAGTCAGAGATTCATTTTGTACCTTTATATGAATGAAATCTCTAACAAAATTTTGATTTTCATTATTCCTAACAAAGGAAGTCCTAATATGAGACTGTCTCATTTTAGGAACAGCATGTATCTCATATTAGGCAACCTGTTGCCCAATCGAACAAGCTGGACTGATTTCGAAAAATTGACTTTTTCGAGCATCTGAATAACGATTGGTTGAAATTTCAATAAATATCTTTAAAAGGGAATGTTAATGAACAAATAAAACCAAAAGCGGATTTTTTTAATTGCATTCAAGTGGTCATTAGCGCCTTCTGAAAAAAAGTATCTCATATTAGGTCACTTTCCCCTAATAAAAAATAATATTATCCACACATCTATAAGCACCATTTTCCAGGAAATATAACTGGTAAACTCTCAACTGTGAGATAAGCATAAGTCTAGCAACTAGGTAATTTACGCGAACGGAACTGAAAAAAACTGGAGTCAATTACAAGGAATGCTGCGGATAAGTGTAGCCGGCGTTTAGAGTTCTTGAAGAAACCGTTTTTAAAGGAAATATCCTAATAAGTATTTCATCGATCAGTTCAAACTCTTTCCAAGTATTTCACTCTCAAAGTTTGATCAAAGACGGAAATCTTCTGTATAGGGAAAAAAGGTAAACTTCATCACAACGCTTATTGTCCGTGGATAGGATTACGTAAGAGTGAGACGAAATACTTTCAAAACTTTGCCCTTCCCTTCTATTTATTACTTTTTCAATCCATGACTAAAGTAAAGCTCTTTCTTCGTTGGAACCTGATGGAGAAAAAAGCAAAAGGGGAAATCAAACGAAAATGGGAATTTTCATTATTGTTTCTTTACCGTGATTACACAATCTCGTTAAAATTATGGCGGCGAAAAACGTTTCCAATGCAATTATGTAGGAGGGTCGAGAGGGTTTGGGGAACCGCTCTTTCAACTTTAGAAAAGGGTTATTTTTTTACAGGTTCGCTGTTTGGTGTAACATTTTATATTTACGGTCCTCCAAGGTTATAATTTGAAAAACATGATGGTCCGCCAACAAAACACGGATTTGGGACTGTTTTTGTGATAGTTGAGGGGAATACGTTTGGGATTACTATGATCAGGAAGGGAAGAAACAGTTTCAAACAAAAATTTGCATAAAAATTTTTGAAGTTGTTGGAAAGAACCAGTTATTTTTTTAAACATTTTTTCATGAGGTCCTAATCCTTTTTCCAGACCGGAATATGATTTTCTGAAGATTAAAAAACTATAGAAAATAATATCTCACTTTCTAAAAAGCGCGAATTGTTTTCCACTTCAACAGCTGTTTCACTGGCCTTGAAATTAAGGTAGGGTTCTGCCGAGACGTTAGGACCAACTAGATACGGAACCTGATTTTTGGTGAAAATGTCAGAAATTTACAACAACTCCTTCCCCCTAAAAAACCCCGGGACGGCGAACGGACAAAAAAATTCAACAAATTTTCAGGGGGTGTTGAAAAAAGTTTTTTCCTGAGGGATTACAAAGGTTCATTTCTTTAAAAAAAATGAACCAAAACACGATAGGCAATTTTTTTAAAGCTCGCTCAAATCAAAATATCCATGTTCAAAATATCCACGTATTCTGCGAGGTAAACCAAAGGTTAAAAGACCAAGAACGCTCAAATCGATTAAAGTGATTGTATTTTCGCTATAGAGAATGGATTGATATGATAGGTTAGGTAAAACAATCTAAACAAAATTCTGAAAAATCAAATCTGCGTAAATTCATGACCAGTTTCATATAATTCCCTTGCCGTATTATACGCATTACAAAAGTTTTCCGGAAAGCTGATGTAGCGGTTCGAATTTTTCCGTCATCGTTTTATTCGCTAAACACCCATTGTTCGCCGAATGTTGTAACTACTCCGAGCCAAAAGTCCGATCTTTCCAGCCCAGTTCATCAGGACGATTTGGGGACCAAAACCACTGATGGGGCCAGGTTGACATCAAAGACCTTATCGTCACAGTTTTTTATGTCGTGAGTTTCCCCGATTCTTCGTTGAGATACCGGAGATAGATTGCAGGCTCCGTTCCGTTCCTAATAGCATTTTTTATGTAAGATCCACGAGCAAGAGGCAGTAAATAATGCGCTGGGATATTACAGTCACAAGTACAAATAGTGCAATCCTTGTATCCCACGATGTTTGATCATTAAGCAGCATCATGTGGCACAGAAGTTCCAACACTTTTCCTCGGGTCACCTAAAACGTATACCGTTGGTTTTGACAGATATTCAATTGTGCTATTGAGTACAGTGGCATCGTCAGGCTATCGGTTGAAATAAGTTGGGTTTTAGCGATCGAAAACTGGTTCAAAGACTAAATTTCGACCAAAAAAATTTTTTTATGATCCTTTCAAAAAAATTTAAAATTAAAAAAAAATATTTTTGAGTAGGTTTTGGGTAGGTAAATGACACAAAAAATGACAATTTTCTAAACCTCTTCAGGACTGAGAAAAATGCATGAACCCGATTTCACATCCAAGGCTAAGAAAAATTTCAAAAAAAATGATGGCCAAAATCGCCTTTTTTTAGCAGTTTTCTTGGTTTTACGGCCAATGTACCTATCGGTTAAAGGCAGAAACATGATAGAGAAGAAAATGTCGGATGTTAAATTCTCTATCAGATGCATTCTCCCGCTTCTTGGAACTCCCAGGTATAGAGGCATTGTCCCTATGAGACCTCATCAACGGATATCACTGTCTTGTTTAATCGCTCAGTGATTTTTCTTTATTTTTATACCTATTTATTCATCATTGTAAAAACTTATCACCTAATTATCATTGAACTCACCATTGACCAATACTCCACAAATGATACGAAGATAAACCGACCTACTCCAACTATTTGAACTTTATTTTCTGTGATACCCAGACAAACAATGTACCCATGTCAGTAATCTACTTAGCAGCGTTTTTGTATTCGGTGAGTATTTTTCGAGTCGGTTTTATTTTACAATTACAATTTTTTTACCCGATCATTTTTTGCTGGCTCGAGTGGACCAAGTGGACACTCTCCATTCACCACCTCTCGCCATTCACCACCTCAAGAGTTGTAAGGAGATGAGCAACTATCAATTAGGCGAGCGGCCAACGGGGCGGCCGCGGGGGGTGGGGGGTGGAATCTTCAAGTGCGGCCGCGGACTTGGTTTTTGGGGTCCGCGTGCGAGGACTTCGGAAAGTGAGAGAGAAAGAGGAACGACGACGGCCGCTGGGCGCGGGGGCGGAGGGTGAGCTGGATCAATAACTCCCCGTAGATCTCGCGTCACAAGGGCGCGAGAATCCAAAGTAGTGGCTGAGGAAGGGGCAGATCGGAGGCGGGGGGCGAGCGTGAAAGAGAAAGGATGTGTTCGGGGATCGGAGGATCGGGAGAAGAACATAAGGGGGATGGATCGGAAGGGGGTGAATAACAGAGCAAAAGCCACACGGCATACACTCGTTCTCTTTCTCGCTCGCGCTTTCTTTCCCTCGCCCGCTCGCTCTCTCTCCGTCCATATCATCCCTATCGTTTGCTCTCTTTCTCTTCAGCCTTTCCCGATTCCGCCCCGCCGCCGCCCGCCTTTTCCCTGTCTTTCTCTTTTCTCCCCGCCACCCCCCATCGAATGCCGTTACATCCTTTCCTTTTCGACCGCCTCCTCGCCTCTCGGCCGATTCCTACCTCTCTCGCTCGCTCCCGCGGGGCCTCCGGAGCCTCCCCTCTCTCTCCGACACGCGGACGGAGCTCTTTCTCTCTTGTATCCCATCTTCACCGGTTGCGACCGCTAGCTAAAAAGCTAAACACACAGACTTAATACCTCCCTCATCCCTCGGCCCGGAGTGGATGCTCCCGGATCTCCGCCCTGTATCTCCGCAGTGCTACATTCTCCGTCCTCCTCTCACCCTCGCTCCGGTCCCTTTGCACCTTTCGCAGACCACCGAAACCGGCCCTCCAGCCACCGCACGACCGTTCACCATTCCCAGATTCGAATTTGAAATTTTCCGCACCATTTGGATTGCTTCAAGCAGACGGTGAACTTATTTTCGATGTTGGGATTCGACTCACCCCTATCGACCTTCTATCTGCTTATCGCTTTGACGTCTACAGACGATTTGATGGGTGCCATACATGCATAATGGCTCAAACGTCATTTTTTCGAATTCGGGTTCTCCGCGTTTTTGGGTCTCTAACGACTAGACTCGGTTGCACACTTGGAATATATCGGAAATGAGGGCACCGACTTCAAAGTTAGATGTTCAAGTGACGAGTTGTCCTTGGTACTGAGCTATCCAATAGCCAACATTTTTGCCTGCAGTGCTACCAATAATAATCCTTAAAAAATATATAATCCTAACGTTAATGACACCATTTTACTTCCACATTTACGAACTTCTATAAATTTGAGTTGAAGGGTCGGAAAAGTTTTTAAAAATACGACTATTTCTTACATCTTTTATGAAGATTGCCGATAATTCAGGAAAATGTTATAATTTTCCCAATGTAAATACCATGTTTTGGACTGGAGCACTGAGGTAGAAGCAGAATTATTACCATACCTGTACCATTCCTGTACCATTGTGACGGGGGAACGAATTGCCTCCCCCCCCCCATTTGATTCGAGGGTAGGCAAAAATCAGACTGAAAAAAGGAGGAAAAAAATCAATAATCAAATACAAATGTTCGTCCGCCGTTTTGGAGATGAAAACTAGTCAAATATTATCATATAGGTAGCTCATTACAAATTCTTGTCATTGTCCAAAAAATCGAGTGAGGCGTCTATTTTAAAGGACTAAATTTTGGGTAGAATTCGAAACTGCCATTTGAAGAAATTGAGGTTCTAACAAAGGTAAGACAAGAAAGTTAAGTTAGAATGTACCTATAATAATGGTCGTATGCTAAATGAGTTTTTATACTGTCATTTATAAATGACACTTTTGTAAGTTATACCTATATATATCGGTTTGAGGCATAAGCCAAAAAGGAATCATCAAATACTGTTACTGAACGTTAACAAATCCCTAGTGCGGTTATTCGCTGTGATGGTCGAAATAAATGCAGCAGCTAGGCAATGGGCCTTGAAATTTCCTCGGCTGCGGTTCATCGGCTTATGTGCGACGATGCCCTTTTCTACCCTCCTCAGCTCGAAAGATATAGGGTGTGAATTGTTTCATTTGGTTGCCAGTTTTCTATAATATTTTCTACACATGACACATGGGAAAAGAAGAGATATTTATATTATCCATCTAAGTGCGAGGGACGTCGTAAAGGATTGAAACAGGAACGATACCAGGGATTTCCATGCGAGTTATTCAATGACACGTGAACTTTATATTGTGGGGAACGCCCCATCTGCCACAAAGAAGAAGGTTGGAGTAAATCGTTTCCGATAGACAGGCGGCCCCTACCCGTGGCGTTGCAGCCCTTTCTTCCGTTTCCTTCCGAGCAGAAACCGACTGAAATTTTCATAACTGCCCTCCTCTTTTCGGGGCCAGGAAAACAATTTTTCCGCGTGTGACTGCCAGGGTGGATCAGGGATTTCATTTTGAGCGCTGCAGTTAGACTTAGGCCCTCCGAGCCGCGTTCAACCAAATAACCGTTGCTATACAAACGCTTCGAGTTTCAAAAAAAAAGTTTTTTACAAAAAAATTAAATTGTCCTTAGAAAGACGCTAGAAAAAGTAAAAATAAAAAAAAATCCAGGGGAGGGACTGATTCCTCTAAGGATTTTTCTAGCCGGTCCGAACCAACCTCACAATTTGACTTTATTATTACAGGAAGGACTTCAGGGGTTATATGATCCCTGGGTATATTTTTTACTGAACACAAAAGCAGGCCAGTCCGTCATGAAATTGGCATTTCAACCGCGAGTCACGGAGTTGCCCTCGCGGCACTCATGGCGCGTTACAATGAGCGCAGCATGAAATACGTAGTCTAGCTTGCAGGCATAGGACCAAGTAATTGTTATTCCAGTTTCCAGCTAAAAATTGTAATTCCTGTTGTAGGTCGCCGATTTTTTGCCATTTTACTACATTTTTCCCTGACGGCAAAAGTTTGCGAAAAAAAAATTCAATCAAGAAAATCAATGCTTCAGAGCCTGTGCCTCACATTCCTTTGGCAGACGCGGATCCCTTGCTCTCTACTTTCCTACACTAGGACCCGAACTCAAACAATGTCCGTACATTTGTTTTTCCACATGAGATGCTCAGCCCTCACAGTTAGGACAAAGGAAACCTTCTAATCGAATTAGTGCCCTCCCCCCTCATTCACCACCACTATAAAACCACCTGCATTTTACGCCTTTTCTACGCCGTTTTCTCCCGACTACAAAAATAATAAATCTCTCATTAAATTCAGGGTCTCTGAACACTTACAATTGAAACGAAGTATATCCTTACATACGTAGGCATCCCTTGCTCCTTTTTCTTTCCTCCACGCTCACCCACAGCAATGCTGGGCCGACCGCTAGCCGCAAACGAGCAGGAGAAGCTGAAAAATGGGAAAATACCAGGATAAGCATGCTCGAGCTCACATACATAAAATAGCTGAGCCAAGTCAAATCATTCTCTTTCAAGCCATCGCATTTTCATCGCTTCCCTCTTACAAGGGGACCTTTTACGTTCAATGGATCGCTGATTTCTACTTTTCGGCTTGTAATATCCAAAACCTTCATATATATACCATGCTCTTGCCTACCAGAGCAAAATTGGAGAGTTAGATTTGGTAAAATTAGAATTTAACATTGGAAAAGTAAATTAGAATTTAAAATTAGAACGTTTTCCAGATTATTTTTCGCGTTTTCGCATTGCCTCAGTAAAATGGCTTTAAGCCATTAAATTTTTTAATCACCAGAATAAGGATACGTTGAAAAGCTGTTCAATTTCCTCTAACCTCAAGGTACACACTAAGTTCCAACATTGAATTCAGAGAGCAAAAAATTGGTCAAATTCAAAACTTTCTGAACATTTCTTGAAATTACCGTTTTTCAGCGTGAGTTTAGCAGCAGAAAAAATGGTAATACCACGCACGTTGCAGACTGACTGGCCCAAAATGTAAGCTTCCCAATGGTATAATCATTCTTGGATTTATAAATCGACATTTGCGTGAGGAAAAACGTGGTTTTATGCTGAAATACGTTATTTTCTGCATGGGGTTGGTTTATGAGCATACTGAATCAATTTCAAACTGGTTTCTAAAACTTATGATAAGATTCACTCTGATACTCTTCGCCATGTTCAGATGGTTTGCGTTGCAGGTTGGGAAATGGACTGGGGTTTTCCAGTACTCCAAAGGTATAAGATATATATGCTAAGCAGGGATCCTATGTTTCGGAAATCCTACGCGGGCCGTAGGTTGGAGACCTCTGATCTCGAGGGTACCTAAATTATGTTGCACCGTATCCTCGGGGTAGGTCACATTCGGACTGAGTGTTTTGAAAAGTTGAACATTATGGGAGAAATGGAAATTTTTGTAAATTTACCAAAAACTTATTTTTCATTTTTCTCAAAATGGGTTTTTTCGGGTACTCTTCGTATTGTGTGTTATCTACGCACCACTAGTTTTAACTTTACGTCATTTTGGTACATTATTTCTAAAAATAATGTACCTATGTAGGTACCTAATCGGTCGGAAAAAATTTTTTTACAACACCCCGTGAAAATTTTGGTTCTTTTTCTTAAGAAATGAACCTTTGTAATCGGCCAGGAAAATTTTTTTTAACACCCACTGAAAATTTGTTGGTTTACGTTTCAAAGGGTGTAGAATCCGAATCTGCAATAAAAATTTTTTGTCCGTCCGCCGTCCCTCGTCCCCCGTCCCTCCGTTCGAGACATTTTTTAAAAAATGTAATTATTCGGAGAATTCAATGATAATTATTATTTTGTTAATTATGTAGGTAAATAAGAATAGATTAAATGGTGAATTTTAAACAATCAATGACGTGCTGAGTAGATAATATCATATTATGATTGGTAGATAGATACCTATCAAGATAGGTAGTTTCTATCAAGCAAAGTGGATGATGTAGCTTTTTTGCCGGGTTGAAAACAACGTTTTTCAAAATCCTCATCTAAAATACAAATTTATACTGAAATTCTAGAACAATAACAACTGAATTCCGTGTTTCAGAAGTACCTATATATCATACTAGCTGTACCCGCCCGGCGTTGCCCGTGCAAAAAAATTAGAAAATGCAGATAAGTGAATAGCGCAGGAATCTCTCTCTCTTCCCGCCCGTGTCCCCGTGTTGTCACTTTTTTCACTTAATTCACTTTTTTCACGTTTAAAACACACTTTTTTCACTTTTTTAAAACTTAAAAACTCACTTTTTTAAAATTCACTTTTTTCACTTTTTTAAAATTAAAAAAATTTTTTTTTCAAAAATCGAAAATTGGGCTTCGAGGTCTTGTTGCCAGCCCCTTTGTGCTTCCGTGTAAAAAATTCCAGGTCCCTGCGTGCGATAGATTTGGCTGGAGAGCTCGGTCAAACAAGCAAACAAACACTTGCTTTTATTATTATAGGAGGTTTGTCTTTGCAATCGAAAAATGAACCCCTGTGCAGAATTTGCAGAGTTCTTCGGATAGGTACACAGAAAACTAATGTGCACATGCCACTGATCTACTTATTTTTCCTCTGTTTTCATCTCAACATCTTAGGTAGGTATCTAATTAATATGTGATACAAATGTTGCGATTAAATGACAATGACAATGTGAAATGTGATGAAATAAATAATGGGAGATCACTAGAGGAAGGCAGTTGGTAGATCTGAGCGAAGATTCGTGGAAAACCAGTCCCCAAACAAGTAGGCTGGGCGGGCAGAAGAGAAAGGCTCGATCGTCTGAGTAGGGAGGTCGGTGGAAAACCGGTCCCCAAACAAGTAGGTAGGCTGGGCGGGCAGAAGTGAAAGGCTCGATCGTCCGTCCTTCTCCCTCGCCGAGGGTCTTCTCCTTGCGGTCCGGTTTCAGAGAACATCAGGCTCTTCGTTTTAACGCTTGAGAGCTCGACGGTTTCTCGTGATTTCATCGATTGTTCGACGTCGCGCCTCGTGATTTCTATCGAGTGCCAATCAGATGAGTGATTAAATCTGATGAGGGATAGTTTCTTTCTGCTGTACAGACTGTTATATTATATTCAAACTTTTGTGAAAATAATTGAATTTAGTCCATCTTCCAATCAGTGGGCAAACAAAAATTTTCATACGAAAATATCTACAAAAAATATGATATTCTTAAGTTTTGTCTCAGTAAAATCCCCCTGTTTAACCGAAATTCGGACGTATTGAAATATAAAAGTATGTTATCTACGCATTTTCTTTCACGTTTCAAAGGTTCTAGAACACAAATCTGCAATAAAATTTTTTTCTCACAACCCAATTTTTTTCCTAATTATTATCTATTAAAAAAATTGTATTTACCTAGTACAAATTTTCAAAATTCGATATTCCAGAAACTACGAGGCAAATTGTGGTCCCGCTTCAGAATTGTACTGAGGGAACCCTACAAAGACCGTAACACCAAAAAAAAGTGGGGAAATCGAACTTTTTTTTTCGTTTTTCCGACACCTGAAATAGTCCCATAATTTAAGAATGACCCGAATAAAATAAAATGATTAGGTTATAAAATAAATAGGTAATTAAAATAAAAAAATTATAAAATTAAATGTAGTAATTTTTTTAAAATTATCATTAAAATATTGCATTTATTTTGTTTGGTATGTCAATCACAGTTATTAACAAATTACACTAATTCTTGTTCGCCTTGAGCAACAAAAGTTGCTCAAACCTTTCGTCACTTGAGCAAAGCTCGTTTGGAGATGATTTTGCGTGTCTCGGCGGGTCTTGAACGTGAATCTTTTATTTCAATTACAGCCGCGCAGTATAGAAAATGTTATCTAAGTTAGATAAAAATTAGATACAGATACCCATTTTTTATATCTAGATAGGATACAGATACTTGGGACGCAATTTTATCTAGATACAGATACGAAATTTTCGGTATCTATATCTATTTAAGATACAATTTAGATACAATATCTAGATACCGTCTACACTGCTTCTGTACTACATTTTTCGGAACCTGACATTTTCAGAACTTTGGAAATTTTTCATGTAAAATTGGAATTATTGATGGTGAATGATCGACCCTTTAATTTCTGTAGTCAGCAGATCAGGGATAGGGTCACGCAGTTAAACGCAGTCTCCTTCGTCCTCCTTGGCGAAGGAGACTGCGTTTAACTGTGTGACCCTATCCCTGATCTGCTGACTATTGGAATTATTGGGTAAGAAGGTTTATCTAGAAATTTGGGAAAACTTTTTTCCATAATTACTAAAATCTGGTTGAGAAAGTTGTTTACCAGGGCCAAATCGGTAAAAATGTAATGTTTCACGTTTCTAAGTAAGTACCTACATAAAATCCAAAGTCGAAGAAAAACTTTGTCAAATTCTCAAAAGTAGGTAGGTAGTAGGATGTAGGTAATTAGGTTTTAAAATTTCAAATATGTACCTACCGAACATGTTCTCTCACCCTCGACCACCTCAAAATAGATCGGAAACGACAACCTCAACAAATTATGTTAGGAGGTATCAACATAGTTTAGGTACTACAAATAATTATTAATGAATTATTACTACCATTAGTATCTGCAAGGGTTCGGAAACGTTTTGCTGAATTTTTTTTCCCAACTACCGATAGTGTCAATATGATAGCAGCTAGGTAGTTTTGAAAACTCAATCAACTTTGCTAAAAAATGTCTAGGTCTATTAAAAAAAAAAGAAAAAAAAAAGCTGAACCGACTGTCCCGATCCGTACATGAAAAAATCCGTCGAAATTTTTGTCAATTTTTTTTCTCTTCCTCAAGTTGGTTTAAATTTTTTGCGATTAAAAAAGCAGTGTTTTCTGTGCCGTGATTTCTGTGCTGAAAAATGTGCATCGCCTTGGAGAACCTGTAAGCAGCCGGAGGACATCGGCCCACCTGGAGCGTCGCGGCCAAACGTAAGTCTTAATGCTTTTCAATGCTTAACCAACTGCATGCGCGTTGTATCGTCAAGCAAAGTACTTCAAAGTACTTTAAAAATAACTGAAAATCGTGATGTCTAGAGATGTAAAAGCGAGGTACATCATTATAAAAACAAACACAAAAATTAACTTGAAAATCATAGACGTCTCTATGCATTCACTTTACAAGCAACGATAAAAGAGTCAATGTTCACTAGATTCCTAGATCTGAAATTGAAAAAAATAGTTGCAAATTTTAAACCCGCCAAAAATCATCTGGATTAAGCGAGATCTGCGATTTCTTCAAGCTTCTAATTTTAATTTTGCCTTCCATTACTTTATTATAACAAAAATAATATAGGTATTTAAAAAAAAAAATATCTGTGCCGTCTGGATATTTTTGCCAAATATTTATACTTCATTTCCAGTCAATCGATTGAGAGCTTTATTAAAAGATTTTTCTCTTCTTGTTACAGGTAAGCCGGAACTCGTCTGCGTTTGGTCCAAGGTAAGAACTATTTTCAAAATCTGACGGATTGATGTACATGAACGCATGATATTTGTATATTCCTATGAGTGCAGGTCATAATATAATATGGCCATATTATGGGGAAAATGGCAGGGGAGGAAGGTAGAGGAGGACCTGCTGGTACCTAATTTTGAACTTTTTTTGAGGACCACCCCGTTATTCATACGCACCATGTGTAGTCTGACCAACGTTTTTGAGGACGCCGTCTAAAGCTGGATTCACTTGTGCGTTTTTCTCTGTTCCTCGTCATGAGATTGGCGTCTGCGTGCGAAAAGTGCGTGCGCGTAAAGCTGGCAACCAATCAGATCTCGTTACGCAGGACGCAGAGAAAAAATCCCATGTGAATCCAGCTTAAATTCCTCCCCATACCGCTCATCGGGATTTAGGACCGGTTCCTTGGGCTGCATCCATAGGCACATGGCCTTTGTGCCTTATCCTTATCCGTTTAGGAACATTCACTAACTTATAATTGTCGGTTTCATATGATCTAGGGTAGGCGATAAATGAAATGAAAAAATGCTATAACTGTTGATGTTTGGTATGTCAATCAATTGGAGATAATTTTGCGTGTCTCGACGGGTCTTGAACGTGAACCTTTTATTTCAATTTACAGCCACGCAGCATAGAAAAATTTTCTACATTTAATTTTCTAACATTTAATGTTATCTAAGTTAGATAAAAATTAGATACAGATAGGTACCCATTTTTTATATCTAGATAGGATACAGATACGTGGGACGCAATTTTATCTAGATACAGATACAGATACAAAATTTTCGGTATCTATATCTATTTTAGATACAATTTAGATACAATATCTAGATAACGTCTACACTGTATGCGGGTTTTAAAATGTGCATACTTAGTGAGTTAATTGACGTTTTTGACCCACGCAGCCAACAATGTCAAAATCGAATCAAATTAAGCCTAAAATTTACGTATCAAAATATGGAAGTACCGTAAGTTATCTAAGCACCACTCGTTTTTTATGGTAGTTGATTTCACCCACCTTGAATAGTGAAATATAAGCGTAATTAAATGTCGTAGTCAATATTACTTTTGAAAGCTTCGCTACCTACCAAAAATAATGAATCGCAAAACCATTGAAGCAATGATAGGTAGCTCTTATAATTGCGCCCAATTACTTGCTGCACTTACTCGTCATGAAATTTTCAAAACTACCGTTAAATAAGATGTCTGAAATTGAACGCTCTGTAATAAAAATTACTTCAGTCGTACACTGATATTTACGATCGATTGTTGCGGGCTCACTCCCACGTGTAAGTCCGTACTTTACGATCACAATTGAACGTATGTTGGTTCTCGATCCTGCGGATGCGGCTGACGGGTTTGGCTGTTGTGTGGATACGAGGGTGATACGTAGTGGCGGTTTCCAAACTCCACCCCCATCCGCAGGCTCCGTCCTCGCCGCACATATCTTAGGATTTTGGCAGAAATACCGGATTGTTTTCTCGGCCCGTTCCTCGGCAGGTTCTCTCTGGTTTTGGAGCTTCCTAATATTTCCCTCGACTGGAGCAGTTTAGATGTGTGTTGTTTCTATGCCCAGTGAGCGAGCATTAGGTATACGCCTCTCGCACAGAACCGTGGGGAGCTGGCGGACCCTTTGCCAGAAGACTACTTTGTATCGATTGCTAGAAATCTCAACATGCCTTCCTTCACCACCTCCGTGTAACTCGGCTGGCGAATCCCGTTGCTCTCTTGTGAAGCACTCATTAGCCCCTAATTCATAAATCAACGAAATACCCCCATCCGTGCGCCCCCTCATCATCTTACACTTACACTCCTCATCGCCTCTTCATCCGAGCGACGTTGGTTCTTGATCTCCCATATCGATTTCTCTCCATCACGAGGAAGAGCCCCTCGACCAGATAAACTGCTATCATCGTCCTTCATTTTCAGGAGCCCTTGAAACGTCAAGTGGTCCTTCCATATGGTAGGGGAGAAAATATAGTATAATATGATATATTACAAAATAGAACCTTTCCAAGCATGAGAATCCAGATTAATCTCAATTTTCAAGTTCTCCGACTTGTTGTTGCAGGAATCGTTCAAATTTCACGAGTGCTTGTAGGTACCCTTAAATGTTCCACTTTACCCGCTCATGACCTAAAAGTGGGGAGAAAATAAAGATTTTTTTTTTTATGGTAACAGCCTACATTGCTGAATGGCACCATCATCTATAGTACGTCACACAACATTTGTTGCTCATTTAATGAGTGGTGCGTAGGTAGCCAACCTGTCAATGAGTTTACAGTAGACATATAAAAAAAATTGAACCACTCTTGTGTGAATTTATTTATTAGGTATAGAAACCTGGATGATTTTGTGTTGGGGCGATGGCCGCAGTTAACTAATAGTGATCCTCGTGAAAATGGCATTTTCCGGAGACATGCGATGCCATCTTAACTGTTCTCTCAGATGAGACGGTTAAATAACTAATCACGAGCCTAATTCAGATTTTCATCTAAAATGAAAACTCTTGTTTGTGTAAAGTGCGAACGAAATGTCAAAAACATAAAAAATATTCATACCCCTAGTACCTAGTTTTATTTCGAAAGGTAACTTAGGTCTGATCCGCGTGTTGTACGCAGAAGGCTTGATAAAGCAAAAATACGAAAGGAAGGCTTTGGCAGGAAAACAATATAAATAATTAGTCGGGATCTCTTGAAAGAGCGGGGCAGACCTTAATTTGAGATGTCTTGTTAAGGGTCTAAAGATGAGAAGCTAGTGTGAGAGAAGAATGCACGTAGTGAGGGTATTGTGTGATGCAAAGGTGGTAGATCAAGGGGGACAGTGACTTGTTCGTTGGTGATGGTATGCTAGCTGGAGGCAGAGGGGGCGAAGCCCCCTTCAAACGCCGCCCATGGCTACCGTCTTCGTTGGTAGGAAAGCCAAGTGGACTGCAAATATGCAAGGCCTGGGGAATACTCTTCTTTCTAATTATTCTTGCACGCCTTCACTCTTGTTGAGTGGCACCTAAGGAGAATCAGGGCAATGGGGATGGAGGCGAGGTTGCTCTTGTTCGTCGAAGTCATGTAATGAGCCCTTCCTCCCAGTTGTAGGTACCAACCCTATCTTCAGATTCTCAGGCGCATCCACTCGACTCCTTACCGTCCTACAGCAGTTCTCTCCTTTACTTACTAACAATAACAATTATTACTTCGCGTATTTTTTCCTCTTTTACTTGTACACCTACTTCTTCACAAGAGAATTTCTCTCCTCCTCCTCCTCCACCACCTCCTCGCCGCCACGTGGTACTTGAGCCTCTTTCTAAAAGATTTATAGGGAAGGATCTATTGTTTTGCTGGCTAACAATTAAACTCGGCCAGTAAGACGTGGTGCTTGTTCTTTCCTAAAGCACGAATAGCACGGGAGCGGGTGAGAGTGCGAGGGAACGTAGTGAGGAAAAGTTCAGAGCTCGTTATATCAGCCGTGCAGTTCGAGCTTTTGAATGAATTTTTCTGCAGGCCAAGATTCCTGATTATTCTGTTTATTATTATTCATAATGTTGATACAGGTTCCTGCATTTGAAAAGGATCAAATTACACAGTCTTCTCCTAAATCCAGAATGAGAACACTTATACGCTATAAGATTTATTTTCCTCTTCCCGAGAAAATACGATAAATAATTCATCTGTGCAAATTATAAATTTAATAATTCGGCTGGTTGAGAGCAAGACCGGATTTTGCCATAATAAGAGCAACCAGCATGCGCGTTTGTGGTACAAGGTAAAAGTTCGGAAGTGGGGGAGACGTGAGTGGACCAAGTGACGGAGCCTTCAATTGATTGAAAGGAGCAAAAAACATTTACTTATCCAAAGAAAAAGATGAACTCGCCCATTTTCTAGCCCAATCAGTAGCAACCAATGAATAAAAATTTTCTCGTTGTTCGGAAAAAAATAAAAAACCTGTCCACTTTTTTCTAATTTTTTTGAAATAGAAAATATCTTAAGCATAGGTAACAGGTCATCAATTCCACTTCACGCTAGCATAGTATTTTAATTTATGGGCAGCTATTGGGTACTATCCCACTATCGCTCCCATCGTTCGCCCCCGGAGTATCGAGCTCAAGCGGTATAGCGTTAACGTTGCCCTTAAACTGGTAAACTTAAATCGAAGTTTCGCGATCGTCCTAAAGATAAAATTTGGATCAGAAGCTAAGAGAACACTTCTTTTCTACTTACACCCCAATTACCTAGTAAGAATCTATTTTTGAACGAAAAACGTCCATTTCTTTTCATAATAACCGTAGAAGACCATAATTCTTGAGACGCGACGGGAAAACTTCCCAGATTGACGTCGTCGACTGTGACCAAGATCAATATGTTAGGCATTGCAAATACAATATTATCAATTTGGCGACGGCTCTTTCGAATGTTTCAGCCTTCCTAGAGCTTTGTGGTCCACCGAGGTGAAAGCAGTATACACCGATCGATTCCCATGCGGGAAACGGGTAATTTGTCGTGGAATGTTTATCCAATGTTCTCGGTAAACTTGCCGTATCCTGTTTATATTCGGTTGGGATAAGGATTTTCCAAAGGCTAACAGAAGAAGGGTCGCAATGAATGTTAAAAGCGAAGGGAGAAACAGGGCGAATGGCCACTTTATGGGAAAGAATCATTCGGGCCCTCGACTGGGAGAGGAAGAAGAAGTTGTAAGATAGAGAGGGGTCAAGCCTCCCTTCCCCTCCGGCCGTCATCGTTGTCCGGAGCCCTTAGTATCAGAGGACTTCCCTAACGAAAAACCCCCAATGCAAATGCCCTTTCCATGTGCTCTTTTCTTTCCTAGCCATTTGTTCAAAGCCAAATGTCGGATTTACCAAGACAGAAGGTCAAGCGGGGTGGTCCTCTGTTACCTCAGTCCACCCACCGTCCGCACCCATCCTCAAAATATCAATTTCAGTGGCTCGGACCCCCTCCACGTAGCCCCATCGTTGCGTCGCATCCCTTTCCACTCAAAGGGGTTTTCCGTTTGTTTGTTAAAAATAAACCTTTCGGAATAGACCCGGGGAGCCGCCAAGGATTTATTACTTCCAATTTCGCCACTGTCAGGATTTTGTCTTCTTGGATCATGAATCACTTTTGTGTGTGACTGACAGCACTCGTTTGCCGCGGCTCCCGACGACGACAATGCTCTGCCGAAGCTACGAGGGCCTTTTTGCGCAACGCCGAGTCCCGATCTGCACCCTCACTTTCCCTGCAGCACAACGAGGAGTCAATGAGCCTTGCCAGGTTGCTACCTACCTGACCAGGTGTACAATATTGTGAAACTGTACGAAATCGCATCATCCGGACGGACACGATTTGGGAGATGCAGAGGAGGAAAATGAGAGGGAGGCAACGATTATTCAGATCTGAAGAATTCGTTTCGAAATAGGTTCAAAAAACCCCGGCCTACGTACTAGTACTAATTCATTTATTTCTGCCTTCATTTGAATATGCGTATCTATTGATGACTAGGCAGTCATTTTAACCTTGATGGACTTTTATATCTATTATTTATCTACTTGATTTCCACTCAGCATGTTGAAAACAGGATTTATAGGCATAAATTATTATAAATTAAAAATAGTTTTCTAAATCGCGTAGAAAATGAATAATAGTATAAAGCGGGGTGTATGTTTCGGTTCATCATCAAAATGAGTACAACTAACTTTTTTTTACCGTTCATGACCACGTTGTAGTCATAAACATACCAATGGGAAAAACTGGAGTTTCCGAAGCAAACTTATCCTTTTTCATGACATTCTTCATATTACCGCATGAATCAACAATGTGTTTGGCGCGAACATCGACACGCTTTGAGGCATCCCAACGGCGAAGTTCGGCGCATGTCCAACACCATATGGCAAACTATCGAAATTCCTTAATTGAGAACGAAAGATGAAAACCATGCACAAGAGCATTAAATCCTCGATGACTTCACCAAGGACCTACCAGACTCATCCATGTTTTTCAACTTCGACAACCCTTGATTCTTCCGTTTCTCTGCCTCCCTCTTCTCGCATCCTTGGCTATTCTCCGATTGCCTCCAGCCTTGAAATGTCAATTGTTGTTCTCCCCATTCTGTCAACCCTACAGCCGCTGTCTGATTGCGACGTACACTAATTTTAAGGACCCCGTTCAACTGAGGGCTGCACGCTTGAGAGGGCTTTGTTTTAGTTTGTCGCCTCGAGGTAAATTTTAAATTCCAATCTTGCAGTACGACCATCTGTCGACGATTTTGTTCTTTGAGGAAAGCTCGATCTATATGATTCGTACCGTCCACCTTTACACCGCATGACTGGTGACATTTATCAAATCGACGTTTAGACAGCAAGCAGGTATAGATGCGAACTTGAGAAGTCCACTCGGGCAGTGCTGTAGGGCTGATTGAGATCAAAACCGCGAGAAAGTTTAAAATAACAAATTCACCAAGAACATGAGACTAAAGAAATACGTACGTTGCGTCACGTTCGTATAGAAACGGGAGTTCTTCTGCGGAAGAGACAACGCACATTTTGCAGCAATGGATTTTCGGATTTTCACGAATTCGGGAGGGTAAGAAGGAAGGAATGCCTCGATCCCTGCCCTCTATGCTCCGTTCTCACCCAGGTCACTGTACAACCAATTTCCACGCCGATGCGCCAAATGGATCTAATTTCACTCGGTCCTCGAAAACTAAATCGGTGGACTTGCCAACGAGAAAACGCAATTGTCACTTACCTCTAATTAGAACTCTGATTAAAATCCCAACAAGTTCAGCCCGTTTCGCACCAATTCACAGACTCATCTAATCGCGTCGCCCACACCTGCTGTCTCCGTCTGTTTCTCGTTGGCTCTCTTTCTCGAGCAACTTTTCACACCACTAATCCTCGGGCTTGTCAGTTAAGGATCCAATGATATTCGCAGCCCGGGGAGTTGTAAATACGGATTGCAATTACCCCAGTTCCGGGCGGACAAATTTATAGGTAATTATTTTCACCAGAGATGAAGAGCTCGTTCTCTCGACCGGCTCTTCCGGGAAAGCCACCTTACCAAATTATGAAAGTAATTGCTGAGATAGGGTTTCAACGCGACCGCAAATCCATTGCAAGATGTAAATAGTAAATGGCCGGCCTACGGAAAGCAGAGAGAGGGCCCACTCACTACCTCCGACCTGGGACGACTACCGACTTCGCACCGCACTGCACCTCCTTCCGTTTCCTCCTTATTCCATACTCCTCTATTTCACCCCCATTATGGTTTTATAACATTTACATTGCGTATACCCAGCCGCCATCTCTGTATCCAGACACCATACTGCCGTTCGCAGTTCTCGCTCTCATATGCACTTACGTTCTCTCTTCATCTCACTGTTTTCACCTTTCTACTTTGCTAACCTTTCCGCTATTGTTTACCGCCCGGCGATATTTAACAACTGAATTATTCAACGGTGGAGGTTGGCCGGAAGGGGGGAGGGGGAGGCGGGAAAGCCTAGTGCGAGGGCGGAGGGTGGAAGGGGCACGTCCGATTACTTGTCTGAGTCTTGGTGGTTGCAAGTTGGAGAGAGCCAACTGTGAGGGAGGTTGGTGCCTCCTGCCAACGGACCCTTTCAATGAGGTCTTATTAATTTCTCAACGTTTTCTCCATATCCTACCGACTCAACCTCTCCATCTGCTTTTCTGACCCTCCGAGTTTCTCAACGTGTGCACGAAAAATCATCAAATATTCAAGACGAAATGTTGAAATTGGCTATAGGGTTGAACAATGGTCAGAAAGCCGGTGCGCATGCTCAGTTGCTGTCGTCCCGATTTTAGGATATTTGTCAAAGGCATTATTTATCAGGTTCGCAATAATTCGCCTGGTATCGGGAAACCTCGTGGCGAGCCAAGGTTCCACATGTAAGTAATAGTTAACTAGAAGTTGCTTCCTAATTGGAAGGTACCTATCTTGGAGCTTATACAAACGGCGAATCATCCAGGATGTATGGAATTATATAAATATGTAAATCCATTATATTAATTCCCTCGTCAACACTAACTGTGGAAACATTAAACTGATGTGTTAATGCGCATGCTTGAGCGTTGGTCTAGTGGCTAGCGCGTCCGTCTAGCTGCAGGCCTTACCTGGGAGTTATGGGTTCGAATCCCATAGGTGGCATGAAAAATTTGGCCCTTAGCCTTATGATTCATGTCATCCCTGGCGTTCGGGGTTTTCGGAATTTAATGAGATTGGAGAACTATACCCACTCCTTGTGATGCCCTATGGGTAAACACAATTAAACCATCATTTACATTTTTTTTATCAACCACTATCAATTACTGACTAAAAATGAGACCTGACATCTACTAACCTGAGCGCAATACGAGTATTGATCAATCAATTCTAAAATCAAATGCCACTTATAAACGTTTCAATGGCAACGAGGTTGAAGTGAATTTAAACAGGGTTGCCAACTCCTCCCACAACATTGGGAAAACAAGATAAATACTTTGAGAGGACATCTTCGGGAAAACCCTGACATCCCAGTGACAAAACATGATATTCATAACGAAACTGTGCAAAAATTTTTCTGAAAAACTTGAGTTTGAGTCAGTTTGAGTTCGAGTTCGAGTTTCAGTTTGACCCACCCAGAAGTTTTGAACCCGAATCAGCGATAAAAAATGTGCAAGAATTTGCAGCTTTTTCTAATCTTAGCTTGGGAGTTCAAAAAACAGGGCATATGCGCTTCCTCCAAAGGGTTTGGGAGAAAACGGGACATTATACGTTGGCATATTATACCAAAACTAGGTACAAGCATTCCTAATTGCATACACCATTACGTTTACAGTACGGACATCCCCAATGGGTTGTGACCAACATACCTCCTTTGTGATACCCTGTCCCAATAAGAAACAAGAATAAACCTTCAAATTTCTCATTGGCTTCAAGAAATGATTTTGCAGCTTTGAATTCGAAGTAGTTGGTTCACATATCTCGTCCTACTTCCATCTCGGAGGTGGATCAGCTAAACGGTTTACTTAAAAATGTTTACTCCCCCCACGTCTGAAATGGTGAGTATAATTTCAGGCTACGATTGCGTCCAGGAACGCGAATCGTGACGGCTTAAAACGCGTAATCCGAAATTGCACGGCTGGTACGAGTGTGGCTGCCGTTCTAGCTGATGGGACGAGTCTATTCTTCAGACCATCCCGCCAACTAAGCACGGGGTACTGTCAGACAAAGATTCGTCGCTGAAACGGAGCGGAGAACCAGGTTTCGGAGTGTTAACCCAGGAATGGAAGTCAAGTATTAAAATGCCTCTGTATCATCCACCCTTGGAGGCTGACGTTTTTCCCCAGTCGTTTAATGGTTGTCGGAACACTTGGAAGAGACAGACCCCATAAGCAGCCCCAGGCGACAGAATAGCGATGAGCCCCTCATATGAGTTTGGACTATTTCTTCATGATATGCCTCATATCCTCTTTACGGTTATTCCTTCTCAGTTAATTATTCCAGCGTGGGCCTCCTTCTACGGTACGCTCTCTTTATTTACAGGCACCCTGGACGTAAATACTTCGTTCAACCTGTATCCTCACCCCGTCCACCCTTGGCCGTCCACCATCTACCCTTTGGCCATCTAATTCTGTCCATCGAGAGACCTAGTTGCACTCAGATACCAGACGGAGTCACTAATTAGACCGGACTGAGGTATGGTTTTCCATTTGCCGCGAATAAACGAAAGGAGAGGAATATAAAACTAAGTTTCCTTAGTACTTCCTACTTTTCCAGTTAGGTGCTTACTTTCAACGTTCCGACCCGGGTAATTGGAAGCTGTTCCCATCTCATTCTCTGCGACGAAAGTAACGATTTCCAGATGAGAACGATATGGCAAAATCACAAACCGTAGGGACAGTAGACTTGATCCCATTTTTGGTACATTATTGTCCGAAAAATAATCTAGATACCTTTGTAATCGGCCGATCGGTCAATTTTCAAGCTTCTGAAAAAAATATTAGGTACTTTAGATGATGAAATCTTCAAAAAACTTTGTTTTCCGAAAGATTTCTCAATACACAAGTTAAATATTGCGTTTGACTGATTTTTTCAAGCTGAATCGATTGAGACCATCGCCACGTCGATATCTGTTACAGTTTGAAAGTTATAGCGTTTCAGTGAGCGCCCGCGCAGAACACAGTGCGACGGTTTCTTGCTGTCGTCAAATTAACTAAAGTGTTGCACAGATTTTTAACCATTTTTTCTACTATATTAGCAGATGTCAGGGTGCAGGGATGCCTCGTGGGAATCGATTATAGCCTAAGAAAAGAGGTGTTACTAAGCATTACATTGTATGTATATATATTTATATATATCAGCTAGAAAAACCTTGTCGCGTGATGCACTCTTTCTTAAAACGCTACGAACTTATTGCATCTGCTCCCAGGGCAGGTAAATTGCTGTCGTTACAATGTAATTCCGTCCTATCTGAACGTGATGGGAAAACGATCACGATATTCTACATTACCATCGAAAAAGGTAAGATCGTGGTGAAATTAACGGCGGAGTAACAGCCGTTGTAGTCGCATGCCAGTCAACTTGATCCCGATCGATCGACTTGAATCGAAGTAGTTTGACGGGCAGGGGAGAAGAAAAATCGGTGTCACAACGAACATTTCCTTTTCCTTTCGTGTGCAGACGAGGTTTCCTCTTGTTTTAGATGACTATTGATTTCTCGAGGTTCGCTCGACAGGCACAGACTATCGGGATCACGGATCATCGATGATCAGATGGCGTGGTCGGCCTGACTTGATCGGTACGCTCTGATATTTCGTCTCAAACCGTTCGGATCAGATTGGAATGATGGGAGTCAATCGCATCATTCGGGGAAGAATGTAGAATGTTTCACGAGTTACTTTTATAACAATGTACCTACCCCCCACGAATTATTGTAGGTAAAAATAGAAGATAATTAAGTATTTTTACCGAAAAAATCTTGGACAAATTGTGTTTTTCCGAAATTCTTTCAGTAAAATGTTTCACTTGATACCTTCTTTTGTGTTGAACCATATGAGTCCATTGCCAGATCACTCGCTTTCTTCGATCAAAAGTTATTGCCTTCTTGGTGAGCTGGCGCAAGGCTGCCTGTAGGGTAGACTGCAAAGGATTCTCGATTTCAAAATTTGTGCTTACAAAGGTTTTTGAACCTGATTTCGACCGTTTGATTATTTTTTAATTATTAAACTATTAAATAAATTATTTAATTATTTTAATTTTAATTATTGTTTAACAAACCTTCTAATTTAGATAATTCAAAGGGTTCATGACCATTTGACGTTTGGATGAACGGTTACCTATATACCTAAATAAAGGAGTTTAATCCAATGTCAAGAATTGTTACGGAGATACCTATTAAATAAAGAGACTAGGTTTCAACGTAGGTACCTAGTGAGAAAAAAAATAGGTATTCTTGTGGCAATTTTCAGTATGAATTTCAGTGCTAGAGTGTCAATGGAGAACGCCATTTTTAGCATTCTGAGATTATGAACCATTAAAAGATTCGATCCACCCAAACTGATACAACTTTCAAAAATTAGTTGCTTCATCGGGTGTATCAGTTGCCACTCGTCTTGAGAAGGGAATTTTCCGGGTAGGGGTTGAAAACCACCGTTCAACCTTCCATTCAATTTGGGTTATGGAAAAATATGAGGACGAAATTCGGGTAAAACATTACGGTTTTAGAGGAATCCCAACTCTCAGGTCAGGCGTTAACCGCCCAGTTAGCAGAGAGCGTTTAATCTGGATGTCGGCTTTAATTCAAAAGGCCAGGCTCACGGGAATACGGGGAAATAATTATCGAAGTTAATTGAATGGTCAATACAGTATAAAATATCCGTACTGCAATTAATTAAGTGCGGCGGAATACGGATAGATGGTGGTAGCGGCCAGGGGACGGGAAGGGGAAAGAGAGGCCGGGAGGGGAATAATTGACTGGGCTAATTGGGGTGTAAGGGTGGGTGGTGCTATTGTATCGGTCCGATCTGACCGCTGCCCCACAATCCCTTAATTGTTCTGACCCTAAGAAACACCCCGGCTTCCATGCCTTCTCAATCCTCGATCCTTCCACCGTCCATGGTCAGGTCACCCATCGGCTTCACCTCTATTGAAATTTGTCTCAATATAAACTGAGGCTCACCCTTGTTTTCAAACTACGGGAAAGGGCCGACGATCGGCCGTAGGGGTTAGCTGGGGGTTTCCAACAAAAACTCTCCTTGGGGTAATTAGGAGAGGAAAACCGCCCACGGGTTCGGAAGGTAATCACTCTTGTAGTTGCTCTTAGAATCCCCCTGAAGGTCCGTAGAGGGTCCACCTCGAATCTTCGGGCCGATGCGATCGCGCGGAAGGAAGTGGCCGTCGTCTGTTGCGAAACGAAATAAGGCGACTTTTAGCTACCCTACCTCCATAAAATACCTACTTTCTTTTAACCCCCCACTGTGCACCACATACGGTGAAGATTGAACTTGTTGAAACGTGAATCACGAGACGGGTAATCAGGGGGTGAAAATGTGTTCTCTCCCAAGTTGGAAATTCGTGTGTGTAGCCTCGCTAGTATGTTTACTGTCCTAGCTTTACACCGAGCTTGGTCATCCATTATAATACAGACAGGGTTGTAAAAATCTCGTCTATTCTACTCTCTACTAGTGATGGGCGATACCACAAAATATTCGATACCAGTACTCGATACTAGTATCGAAACAAATATTCGATACTTCTCAGATATCGAAAGAAAATATTCGATACTGAAGAGTATCGAATCATATGAGTACTTTTTCATTTCACACACCAAATAAAATGGAAATAACAAATTAAATAACACGCCCTGACGTTATTTGTTTTACGTTATATTACTTTTCAACAAGGTTAACAGGTCATTTCTATGCATAAAAGTTATTTATAAGATCAAACGAATGTCGAAGAAGTGGTGATGGAGATGGGGAGGAAAACGACATCAACGGTGTCATTCACTCTGTCAAGTCCCAGAACTGCTTCCCTACTCCACGCAGGAATGTCAATTTGTCAACCATAGCTGGCGAAAGTCGGTCCCTTTTGTAAATTTTATTAGTTAGTATAAATAAAGTAGGCAGGTAATTTTGAGACTATCCATTTGAGTATTTTTCTGAAGTCGGGAAAAATACTCGATACCTACACTAGTATCGAAGCAAAATATTCGATACCAAATGTACTTGGTATCGAAAGAAGATATTCGATACCATACTCATATCGATAAGTATCGCCCATCACTACTCTCTACTCGATACCTGAGCATCAATACTTTTTATTCAAAGGTAACTGTAGGTACGAATTCCGGTCTTTCGACCACAGCCACTCTACGGAGTGAATGTATTCCTAATTTCAATGCACAAAGCCTTAAAAATTTAAATAATAAAATTGCAAACTAATTTGAGATCACTGAACTTCAACACAGAGATCAACATGTAAATAAATAGACTATCAGCTTTCAGCTCATATAGCACAGCCGAAAGCTCGGCGGCGAAAGAGGCAGTTTTCTCACGGTGACCCTACCCCTGATCTGCTTACATCAGTCAAAGCCATTATTAGTATTGTCGTCAGTAGAATGAAAATGAAAAAAACCGCTCTTATTCACCATTTTTGTCGTAAATACGAGGAGCAGAAAGTTTGTATTCCCTACGCAACATAAGCTTTTGTGAGGCTGCAATCGAAAACAAAAGAGGGCTGAAAATAGGCGCTCAAACACAAGGTGAGAGGCGAAAGACCTCGCGAGACACGACCTATCCATTTGACTCCCAACACCTCTTCTTCACATGCGGCCCCGTCGTCTAGTCAATAGATAAAAGGAAGGAGGATCTTTAGCATATCAATTGACACGCTTCTCGTTTTACACTTTATATTGTTTGACTCACGTCATACGAGCAGCGTTCACCCAGCGGGGCGGAGACCTTTTGAGATGGCCGAGTATCAGTTTTCTCCGTGTCCATATTTCTGGGCCCGCCGCGCTATTAATCGGTCTGTTATTTTTACACGTGTAGGTCCTTATCGCCAAAGTCAGGGCCGGTCCCATGTGATAAACTGTCGAATTAGTACCCTAAAGATAAAGGAAGAACCGTCTAGATTGTCTTAAAAACCCCCTTCTTACTGGAAATAGCTGATTCCGAATATTTTCGTTCTTCAGGTCCCAATGGTGATTGTTAAAAGTGATTTTAAATTCATTAAAACCTTCACTTAAAAGTTGAAAATGAAACTGATGTTGCAACCAAAACCAAAGTTGCTGATCAAACTGATACTGAAAGTAGAACTGAAGTTGCAAGGGAAAATGTCAAAGAAACTAGAATGAGAAACATGAAGTGAAACTTGAAGGTGAACTGAAAAGTGAGGTTGCAGGTGGAACGAAAGGTTGAAGTGAAAGTAAAAGCAAGTGCCTTAGCAAGGGACTTGACCCTGGGGTAAAACTGAAACTAGGGGGCCAATATCACCAATAATAAAACCCAAGTTGATCTTTATGGCAATTCTTTATCTCACCTAGGCAAATAAGTAGCCGTGGCGTCTAAAATGTTCGTCTGCTTTGACCTAGGTTGTTGGGGCAATTGGCCCTAAAAGTGAAACTGAAGATGGAGTCAAAATGGAGTTGCAAATGAAACTAAATCAAAACTGAAGTTGTAGAAAGGCCAAAGTTGCGAGTGGAACTGAAGTTGAAATAGAAAGTTGAATGTAAAACATAATACTTGAAGTTGAAGCAAAAAGAGAAAAATGCAAACTCCCATCATTGGTGGGAGTACTTACCTACCTACACCCCAACTAACAAATTAAATCCTCTTGAACGCAAAAAACGTTCATTCTCTGGTTAGTTTTCGTTAATGTAGTTGTTAGACCCATAAGTATCGGTCAATGAAATTACAATGGAATTACTGAACACGAATCAAGAACCATGAAAAGTTCAGTTAAGGTTAGGTTAAGGCGCCCATGATTAGAAAAATTCTCACATCTTTAAAACGGTGCATTTACCCCAACCATATCACTTGGAACTAAGCCATATTGAATCATAAACCCGAATGTAATACTTAGCAGCGTTTTTTTTTTTTTTTTTTTTTTGAAGATACGAGCAGAGCGAGCATCCTGAGTGCTTGATCCATAAATAGAATAGTTGGCCCGTTTTTTGAATAGTCAATTTTCGAATACGCAACTCTTGTAAGACAGTCGTCAGATACCGTCGACATATCAGGGGGAACTTCCGCTGATCGAGGACGGTGGTTAATGAACTTTCAGTTCCGAGGAACCCGATTTCAGTGAGTTTCCTACCGCATTATCACGTTTCAGCGTACTGAAATCGCGGTGATCGGCTAAAATTACGCATCAAGGAAATCGTCTGTATCTAAATTGCCTTCGTGGATTATCTTGTTGAACTGTCTTGCTCGTTTTTTTAAATATTAACTAGTACGTATTTATGCTATCTATTACAGCTAGTTGGATCACTCAGGCAAATATTTTGTACCCCGTAGTTCTGACATAACTGGGCTACCCTTACACGTTCATAGTTTCATGACTTCGTCGCCTCCATGAATGCATTGAGTAATTATTTTCATGAAAATATTTTGACTATAAATTTCAATACTGGAATTTAGATGGAATGTTGGTGTAATAGGCTAGTGGTCGTAAGTAGACCGCATCTAAGAACCAAGGCCGAATTCTCAACGTTTTCCAATTTTTGCTTTTCTGTTTCCAAGCATTGCTTCGATTTTCGGCTATTCATTGTCACCATTTGAACTTGGTTTGAGAGAAGTAAACAGTTTTCCGGCCATGGTGACTTTTCTGCCAAGATAAGAAATTGCCACAGCTCAACATTGAACACTGTTTCAAATGTTGGTAAAACTGAACATAAATTATGGTATGAATTTCCAAGAATACGTTAAACTGATTGCACTAAAAAATTCCGAACTTCAACAAAATTCGGATTTGCGCGAATTTGAATAATGCCTAAAATCTTCATTCTGTCTCATGGCTTTTTTGAGCTGGAAGTAACTTCTGACCTGAGATTTTTAGAGGATACCCACTGAATCTCTAGATACGACAACCCGCCGCCATCAAATGACCTAAACTTAGTGAATCCACACTGTTGAAGAGCTTTAATACCAGATATCAAGTTGAAAGAGCGAATTATCGTTGGCGCTTCAAACCCCAACAAAGAAGTTCTACGACCTTAGCGGCTGCGATTTCCGCTCGTTCCATTCAATCGGCCATTCATTAACTGAGAAAACAATTTGAAAAAGAGATTGTTTGATCGAAGCGACCGGCTGGAAGACGACGTTTCGACTTTTGTCCTTGCCACTTTCGAGTGAAGATAAACCTCGAGGAACGGAGAAATCGAAAAATCGCAAGTAACTGGAACAGCCGGAAAGAGATCCATTGTTTCACAATCCGACGATTGACAGTATTTCGCAAAAAAAAAGATTCGACAGCGACGCTTCATTATTCGAAACATGAGCAATCATCAAGAACAGAAGAATGTGCCAATTGAGTAATCAAAAATTTGCAACATTGGCGTCAAATTACCAGGCGCAGCGATGATAGGTCACTTGAACGCTGCAAGTTATTACTCGGCAGTTCATATTCCTGAAAATAGGTTTATCCATTTAATTTGGAGAGAATACGGAATCAGATTTCTTTCGGTGCCGACGGAAATTACCTAAAAGAAAATTAAAGTGAGTAAAATTCTATTCGTAGCTATTATGATATCTGCAACAAAATTACAGTCATTGAAACAAAATTACAGTCCCATAATGACTATATTTTTCAGGCCTGGCATGTCAAAATTGGTTCATCACTTCTGGCGATATAGTGGCTTGAAGGCGGCCAGAGGTATCTCGCTTTGGAAATTATTTAAAATACTGAGGGAAGAAAATCTGTTTTCACCTCACACCTGATATTTTCATTTTCCTACCTTGACTATACTGAGGGCAAATCAACGTAAATGATGAATTCTGTCCGAGTCACGTAGCTTGTAAGTCCCGTACCTCTTTCGTACCCCTTTATGCTCATGCAGATTATTTTATGGCACAAAGAAATACGTTAAAAGTGGCCACCATCATTCTGTTCACAGATAGTTCAGAAGCTTTTGGGATGATTCCCATTAATCAGTGCATGACCATATCAAAACCCCCTGGCTACTCTTGTCCGTGTAGTGGTCTTATACCATTGGTCATCTTTTGACGCCTCGACAAGGTACCTACTCGATTCAAGAAATCAACAAGTCGAAACAGTTGCGACACACCGTCGAAGACATTGAACGAAGCACCAGCTCGCAGGGTCATAAACCCCATAAACGGAACAAAAGGTTATTTGGAGATATTTCAAAATACCTTCGTTTTCCATTGTCATCGGCAAATCTGATTAGGGCAGCTGCTCTAAATACGTCGGGCGAGTTTAGACTGCGATTCATATTTTCCACTTCCAATACGGAGTAGTCACCATTTGTGTTGGGAACGATTGAATGACAACACTTTTTGTGCAATAAAACGTACAAAGGTGGCACCACCTGTTGTTTAAATTACTGAATGAACCCGACCAAAAAAGTGCGCTCTCATTTTGGGAATCGTATAAAAGAAACAGTAATAAGATACGAAGAGGGTTTGCGGTGGAAAATCGGTTAACAATGTGGCGAAAAATTGTTTAGCTCGGACAGAGGAAACATTATTTGGATATTATTGTGTAGCATATACGGTAAATGTAGGACTACTTTCCGAAATTTTGGACATGACTCGATTCATAAGTCAGTTCTTATAGGGTGAACTTTCCGTCAAAAGTCGTGCATAATGCGAAATCCGATAGCTACAGGAGACAATGAAGAGACAACTTATTCGGTGGCGTTATTGTTTGAGAACTTAGTAAGAACTTGAAGTGCCTTCAGATTTTCTAGGAAAGTAGTAACGTTTTCCACACTGAAAACGACGCAAGCTGAAATAAAACGAATTTCAGGTGGGATTCGCCATGGAAATCGTTGCAATATCTAAAAGTATTATACAATATAAAAGAATTGAGTGTGCTTATACTTTGAGCCCTGCTTGCTCACATTTTAGGCAGGTTTTAAAATGTGGCGCATATGTTTTTCTGAGCAGCCATAAAATGCTGTTTCTAAGCTGCCAAAAAGTAAGTTCGACTAGCAAGAGTATGGCCCAAAATTTTGTTGTTGTTTCTAATCAGCCATACAAGTTCGACTATCGTGGATAATATCCACGAGACCATATTATGGTCCAAAATTTTAGGGCATCAAAATATGGAAATGGCGTAACATACGCCTAGACAATCCAGGCCACAAGTTTCAATAATCACCGTCACGTTTCGATAGAAGCGCTATTGATTAATTTAGTTTAAACCATTACCGATTTCGTCCCTCGGCCAGTCATCATGAACCGATAGAACCTCAGCGAAACGAAAACATCATCGAAGGGTCCGCACAGGAAGGGACCTCTACTGGGCACGTTGAGCCCTTTTGTTACTGATTAGCTCATGTTCACTCTTTTGTCAACAGGCAACCAGTGCTCCTCCG
The DNA here is from genome assembly GCA_036186465.1 of Nesidiocoris tenuis. NCBI lineage: Eukaryota > Metazoa > Arthropoda > Insecta > Hemiptera > Miridae > Nesidiocoris > Nesidiocoris tenuis. The sequence continues at coordinate 22,977,953 of AP028910.1, read as the reverse complement.
AAAGATTGGAAGGGCAGACTGGAGACGAGTCTGTCCTCACAATGGAAATTCAAGTGTCCCCGATGTGTGATGTGTCTGGGTCTGTTAGGCGCCATAACGAGGATAGACAGACTCGAAGGTGGAAAAGTCAACGTGTCATCGTCCGCGGGCAGTCCCAATCTAGTCCAACACGGTACGGCTCCAGAACGATTCCAGTTTCCTGACGGCAGCCTGCGAGTAGTTGACCTCTCGAATGAAGTGGCACCAGTGGGGCTCTTGTTGCTTTTTCAGGTCCTCAACTTCGACAAGGATCAACAAATACTCGTTGTCATAAGTCAACATTTTTTTAGTACGATGGTTTAAAAAAAAATTAGAGACGCCTCCGACGCTCTCAAGAGACGATAACCTGTCTCTCCATAAGACGATCACCATTTTTGACAAGGTATGGGTCGAGACATAGTCCTAACAGTCAAAGATCTTCAGTCCATCGAGACTGATATTTTTGTGGGATGATTTCCGTAGAAAAGTAATTAATTAGGTATGGTCATAGTGTTATTATGAGTCTAGCAAAATGAGCAGGTGCTTATTTGATAATCTCTCCACGTTATTTCACTCGCAACGCGTTGACGGCGATTGAAATAAAATATATTTAATACTTCGCAACTTAACCGAGGTTGCTTTGTATCCCTGCCTTTCAGAGAATCGAATTTTTAACGCGCAAACTAACTTAACTGCGCATGCGGACCAACGAACATTTTTGGACATAACGTTCAAACGCGAGTTTATTCCAAAAATCTATACCTTATTCTGACGTTACGACGTAAAGTGCATTGTGGTTTAACTTGGCTTTATGCATCACTTCGAAGACGCATTACCGATCGATGGAGAATCGACAGAGCGTGATGTGGAAAGATGGTCCTTCCTGTCCAAGGAGTCTCCCATCTCTCCCCCAGCCCCAAAGAGCCCCCAACCAGAGGCCCTCAGGTGCATAGAAGATTCAATTATATTTAACTGATGCAACGAACCGTGAAGCGTTTACCTCCGATTAGTCGGCTATCGGCATTAATTCCGGACTGCCCGAGAAGCTTTACAAACGGGCAGAATATCGAACATGTTTATCCTCGATATTGGCATTTTGGTCGATATTCACCGAGGAAATAGAAACGCAGGATTTTAACTTAAAAGATAACGAGTTGGAGTTAGAAGAGTTTCATTTTTCGTAAACTCCCTTTTCTCATAACTGTAGCATGCGTGTGCTCCACGGATTCACTTTTTTAATTTGTGCCATACACACCCTAACTCACACAATCGGTTCAACAACATCAAGTTTAAATAACCTGTTATTCTTCAATATATTTTATTCCGAAGAAAATTTGGCAAAATCTAAGGCGGTTTGCCGCCAAATAGTACTGGAAATTGGTGCTGCCAGATGCAAAAGTGAACATCCAAATAGAACATAACAGTATGCATTGAGTTCCCATGCATTAAATTAGTACACGTTCGCCGAGTATCTGTAACACTCATTGGAAGTTCTATATGGCCTCTATTTCGTAGCCTGGAAATAATCGATGCTAATTACGATGATTGAAGAGAACGAAGTTCATGCCTAATGATGCGAATGACCACAGACGGGGAATATATTGAGCCTTAGGAGGCGATCAATTAGAGCAGCCACGAGGTGAGGTCGAGGGTCTCTTTTCTCCTCATTGACGAAGTGTATCAAACTCAAACAGTGTCAATCAACCGTTTTGATCGTTGATAGCTAATAACCCGTAGCGAGGCGACGTGCCTGCAGAGGCGTCGACAAGGTCGTAAAAAAAGTGGCATATCATTGACGGCCACTGGCGAGCGTGCGTAAGGTTTGCTTGAAAATTGGATAGGTATTAATTGACCAGGCTGGTCACTGTTTAGCAGGATCGATGCCTCAGGTCAAAAAACGACGATTACCCAGCCATAGAGTAGGGGTCATACTTCTTTTCCATAACTGCACTATAATTATTCGAATTCAGCGATAGAATGATCCGAATAGAAACGCGAAGTGATCACGTTGCTCAAGATGTGAATTCCCCATCAATTATGAAATTTACATGAGTAATAGCTTCTCAATTAAGATACAGTGAAAACGCTACGAAGGGAGCAAAATTTTTGTGCTGAGGAGTTTTATTGATGGATATTATACGAGGAGTAGCGCATTGCTGTCATTAGGCGTCTTACAGGAGTAATAAGTGCTCATACACTCTGCGCTGAAGGCTGGAGGTTCGTTTACGCGTACCGTTCTGAAATCGCTCATGCCATTACGATTAAAGATGGGAAGAATACGTTCAGTCAGAACGTAGAAAGTCCTCAACATTTCCCTTACTCAGGCTTAAGCCCATATTGGGAAATAGTTTAAATAGGTGCTGTAAAATAGGATAGGTACCTACTCCAATAGATTGCGCAATATTACCTAAAGAAATTGGATTAAAAAAAACTTCTGTGGCGATTAGGGTAAATTAAAACGATGTTTCAGTTGAAAAGTCGCGAAAATTCAATTATGTGGTAATCCAGGGTGAGAAAACAGAATAAAGTCAAATTTTACGAATTATAAGTACTATGTTAAAACATGACATGACTTTTCTTCTACAAAGCTTATAATATAAGCTTTATCATGTTTTAAGCACATATTATGTGCATATAGTTGCAACCCAAGGGACCGGTCCGAATCCGTATACGGAGGGTATGGGGTCTCAATTTCCCTTGTTCCACCACAACTTTAAGGCTACGTCAGCCTCGCTCCTCCAAAATGATAATTTGCCAATACAATCTTCCATACAAATCCAATACAAAAGCCAGTCATTTGTACAATGTCAAGCTGGCGCTTACTTGGTACATTAACTCAAAAATAAAATTAAAAAAGCCAGAAAATTAAAAAATTAGTCATAAAATTAATTTTTTTTCTCCTAAAGAAACCGGCGGACCCCAGACCAATTTCACCATTCATTAATAAAATTATTTGTTCTAATTTCGAGACAGCCCCCCTCCCCTCTCTTGAACGTTATTTACTCACCAATACCTCCATCACAAGCAACTGCTTAAAAAGAAACGACTATCAAAATTGGCTCACATAGCTATTGTGAACGTTTGACACTAATACCTAATACCGAATTGACTCGGCTACCTCGGATTCCTAATACCTACTAATACCGAATTGACTCGGCATTCGATAAATCACATCTCTTTGCGCCACTGCCCAGAAGCACGATTTGAAACGCGTAGAAACTTCAAATTAATTTTTCCCAATTGAACTGCTCCAACGATCACGACGGCAGCGCTCTCGATTAGCAATGGCAAAAATTTGGAACAGATTACCAACTTTTTCAGTTTCGCGTAAATGAGAAGTGATACGAAATTCCTATTTACAAAAGTTTTTGACTGAAGTCCTTCAGGGGAGAATAATTCGTCTAATAAGCCTAATCATAGCTAATGTTGAAGAAAAGGAAGCAGTGGATCAAGCCAGACGAAGGGGAATACCTTATCGCTCGAATCTTTCTGGTCGTGAACTCCGTACTTTCAACAGCTGTGCTCAAGGTGAAAATGAAACCGGCTTCAACTCATTACCAGTTCAGATCACCATGTTCGATTTTGTTTTCAACGGTCTAAAAGCCAGATCAGCCCCGTATATTATCAGTTATGTTGGAAGTCCCAAGGGCCCTTGAATAATAACGGTCAAGCATAACTTGTCCGGATCATTTCACGCCGGTGCAAGTAATTTTTATTAGTAACGGTCAGACTCGAAAATTGAAAACGTTCAGCGGTGCCATTGTTACTATCGAAATATAATATTATCATAACATGTTTTGTGACAAGAATGTGATGTTGTGGTTGTTTTAACCATCAATCGACATGATTTTTGTTGTTTTGAATTGCACAATATTCAACTGGGAACACGATATCAATAGAGAGGTTTCCCAAGTTCATGTTTATGATCCGTTCGGTGAAAAAATTGAATAAGCACCACCAAGAACAACTCCTCAATTGAACACCCCACTTTCAAGTCCGTGCCTTCTTTCCATCTGTAGCTTAGGTACACCCTTGAATTAATAAAGGCGCCGAGTTCACAGTGAGATGTTAAGTGAGGGATTTTCCTTGGTACTGAGCCATTCAGTAGTAAGTCGTTTACGAATGGTATGGTTTCTTATAAATTCAAACATTTTAGTCAGGATTTTTTTTCCATTTTTATTTGTATTTTTTACTTTATAGTTTTTCATGCGTCTTTTTGTAGTAGGTTTTGTTTTTCTCTAAAATGAAATATACCGAATGAAATATATTACTTTAATTTTTCTTAAATTAAATAAAAATCCAGGAAGGAAAGATTGAGATGTTCTAAGGAAGCATTAAGAATTAGGTGACCGAACAGGGCCTACCTACTAAAAAAAGCCACTTTTGTATTTCGTGCTCCAATCCAGGCCCTAAAATTATCAATATACCCATTAATGTTTTTGCTCAGCTAATCCTCTCTCCGATCTGTAGAATTATGTCTGTTTCCCGACGCTAATCGAAGGGTCGATTTCTCGATTCTTAATAAACACACTGAAAGGTGTACTTAATTGAGTGTTTGTACTTAATTATTATACGGAAAGAAGCATAGGTAATCAATCGAGTCATATCAATCGATCTCAATCACTCGATCGATGAACCATTTTCGTAGCCATTGACAGCGTGGGCATTGACATGCAGATGTCTGCATTTTGCATCTAATCAACAGCCCGATGAAAAAAGGTATGAAAATTTCTTGAAAGATGCAATGAATCATTCACGCAACGCAAAATTGACTGTAAACTGCTTGTTCGGTCAACTGTTGAACAGCACATTATTACTCGTATAAAGACACATTTTGATTGTAGAGCATCACAAGGTGTCCTGCAATGGTTCAATGGTAACGATAAGTGCAGCTATAATGGGCGTAGGTGATAAATGTTATGTCTATTGCACCGATCAAGACTCATTGGTTCGGAATGGGCCGTAATTTTTTTCTCTCGCGATGCGCAATTAGCGAACGACCCCCGGCAAACGGAACATCAAGAACTCACTCGAGTGTAACGATCGGTAAAATTGCATTGTAATGAGATCGATCAGTCCATGATTGATGGGAAATTGATGCAAAACTGAATCGTTTAGTGGGCAGCCGTCATTACTGACAAGCTGTTCCTTGTACTATTTCTGCTAGCTTTACGCGGTTATTATGAATTATGGGATGTCGGTACAGGTGGAGGAGTCGCTAGAGGGAACGAGACCCTCTACTCGGAAATCGTCGACGATTTACATTATAATTGCAATCTCTTTTCCGCACCTGTTCATAGATTTGCTTACAAAAGAACGAATAGATGAACGGTTTACTCGCTGAATGAAGGTCGTTACCTCCTATCGTTATCTCTCCCTGATAGCAACGGAGCAGGCAGAGCATCAGAAATACACTATCCCTCGGAAGAGATGGGGAAATGAGGAGGTAATTGTTTGGTGGTAGATTTTTTTGGTGTTGATGTACTTATAAGTTTATTACATATAGAACAACAGTACAACAGTAGAATAGTCCCTCGATATCCTGCATGATGTACGTACAATGTTGCATCTTAGGTAGGAGAGCTAATAATTAGAAGAATAATAATTATTGAGAAGCTAATAATTGAGAAGAATTATTCTTCTCAATATGATTATTGCGTGCCAATCCAGCTGCTGGAATGGATTCCCCTGAGGTGTTTGGTTTATTGTATTTCAAACACATTGTATTTCATGTTCACACCCGGGAACCCTAAAGATTTTACTTTCAGCTAGAAACCACTCTTGGATACTGCATAAATAATTTTGGAAATAATTAGGAGAACGAGAAATTCGTAAAAGGTAATGGGCATTTCTGTAAATCTATATACATGGGCGGACGGGCTGTTCAATTTACGAAACATGATTCACTCAAGCATGAGCAGTTGGCTTGCAACAATTTGAGAAATTTACGAAAAATTTGACGTCAAGATTCGTATTTTCGCACTGAGGACTGACCCAGGGCGAGTCTAGTGCTAGGTGGGATGCGTTATGGTTCCACGCTAGTGGGCCCCGTTCGTTACGCATCTGTGAGCAATTGAATTGATAATTAGTGCCCCTCTAATTGCTAAAGGAAATGGCAACCTTGAACGGCTTCCCAGCACCAGAGCCCCGCGCGTCCGTCTCCGACGGCCACCACGCTCAATCGGTTTTTAATACGGGCCTCGGACCAGTCCACACCATAGCTAAGCTGCCCTCCCAAACTGGCCGTCTTGCCGCAACGACTGAGAACAATGCCCTCTGCTTGCCATACTCGCCGTCCTTGGCACTGGTAGCCTGTGTATTGAAATCGCATTTTCGACGATTTTATTTTCCCGGAAAACTTCGAGATCAAAATCGACTTCGAGATCAAAGTCAACTTCGAGATAAACGTCAACTTCGAGATCAAAGTCAACTTCGAGTTCCAACTCAACTCCGAGAAAGAAAACTTGGAGTTCAAACTCAACTTCGAGATCAAAGTCAACTTCGAGATCAGAATCGACTTCGAGTTCAAAGTCAACTTCGAGTTCCAACTCAACTTCGGGATCAAAGTCAACTTCAAGTTCAAAATCAACTTCGGGACGAAGTCAACTTCGAGATCAAATTCAACTTCGACATCAAACTCAACTTCGAGTTGAAACTCAACTTCGAGTTGAAACTCAACTTCGAGATCAAAGTAAACTTCGAGATCAAAATCAACTTCAAGTTCAAACTCAACTTCGAGATCAAAATCAACTTCGAGTTCAAACTCAACTTCGAGATCAAAGTAAACTTCGAGATCAAAATCAACTTCGAGATCAAAATCAACTTTGAGTTCAAACTCAACTTCGAGATCAAACTCAACTTCGAGATCAAAGTGAACTTCGAGATCAAAGTCAACTACGAGATAATTCAACTTCGACATCAAACTCAACCTCGAGTTGAAACTCAACTTCGAGTTCAAAGACAACTTCAAGTTCAAAGTGAACTTCAAGTTCAAAGTGAACTTCAAGTTCAAACTCAACTTCGAGATCAAACTCAACTTCGAGATCAAACTCAACTTCGAGATCAAAGTAAACTACGAGATCAAAATCAACTTCGAGATCAAAATCAACTTTAAGTTCAAACTCCACTTCGAGATCAAACTCAACTTCGAGATCAAAGTTAACTTCGAGATCAAAGTCAACTTCGAGATAATTCAACTTCGACATCAAACTCAACCTCGAGTTGAAACTCAACTTCGAGATCAAAGTAAACTTCGAGATCAAAATCAACTTCGAGATCAAAATCGACTTTGAGTTCAAACTCCACTTCGAGATCAAACTCAACTTCGAGTTCAAACTATACTTCGAGATCAAAGTAAACTTCGAGATCAAAATCAACTTCGAGATCAAAATCAACTTTGAGTTCAAACTCAACTTCGAGATCAAACTCAACTTCGAGATCAAAGTGAACTTCGAGATCAAAATCAACTTCAAGTTCAAAGTCAACTTCAAGTTCAAACTCAACTTCGAGATCAAACTCAACTTCGAGATCAAAGTCAACTTCGAGTTCAAACTCAACTTCGAGATGAAAGTAAACTTCGAGATCAATATCAACTTCGAGATCAAACTCAACTTCGAGTTCAAACTCAACTTCGAGATCGAAGTCAACTTCAAGTTCAAAATCAACTTCGGGACGAAGTCAACTTCGAGATCAAATTCAACTTCGACATCAAACTCAACTTCGAGTTGAAACTCAACTTCGAGTTGAAACTCAACTTCGAGATCAAAGTAAACTTCGAGATCAAAATCAACTTCAAGTTCATACTCAACTTCGAGATCAAAATCAACTTCGAGTTCAAACTCAACTTCGAGATCAAAGTCAACTTCGAGTTCAAACTCAACTTCGAGATCAAAGTAAACTTCGAGATCAATATCAACTTCGAGATCAAACTCAACTTCGAGTTCCAACTCAACTTCGGGATCAAAGTCAACTTCAAGTTCAAAATCAACTTCGGGACGAAGTCAACTTCGAGATCAAATTCAACTTCGACATCAAACTCAACTTCGAGTTGAAACTCAACTTCGAGTTGAAACTCAACTTCGAGATCAAAGTAAACTTCGAGATCAAAATCAACTTCAAGTTCAAACTCAACTTCGAGATCAAAATCAACTTCGAGTTCAAACTCAACTTCGAGATCAAAGTAAACTTCGAGATCAAAATCAACTTCGAGATCAAAATCAACTTTGAGTTCAAACTCAACTTCGAGATCAAACTCAACTTCGAGATCAAAGTGAACTTCGAGATCGAAGTCAACTACGAGATAATTCAACTTCGACATCAAACTCAACCTCGAGTTGAAACTCAACTTCGAGTTCAAAGACAACTTCAAGTTCAAAGTGAACTTCAAGTTCAAAGTGAACTTCAAGTTCAAACTCAACTTCGAGATCAAACTCAACTCCGAGATCAAACTCAACTTCGAGATCAAAGTAAACTACGAGATCAAAATCAACTTCGAGATCAAAATCAACTTTAAGTTCAAACTCCACTTCGAGATCAAACTCAACTTCGAGATCAAAGTTAACTTCGAGATCAAAGTCAACTTCGAGATAATTCAACTTCGACATCAAACTCAACCTCGAGTTGAAACTCAACTTCGAGATCAAAGTAAACTTCGAGATCAAAATCAACTTCGAGATCAAAATCGACTTTGAGTTCAAACTCCACTTCGAGATCAAACTCAACTTCGAGTTCAAACTATACTTCGAGATCAAAGTAAACTTCGAGATCAAAATCAACTTCAAGTTCAAAGTCAACTTCAAGTTCAAACTCAACTTCGAGATCAAACTCAACTTCGAGATCAAAGTGAACTTCGAGATCAAAATCAACTTCGAGTTCAAACTCAACTTCGAGATCAAAGTCAACTTCGAGTTCAAACTCAACTTCGAGATCAAAGTCAACTTCGAGTTCAAACTCAACTTCGAGATCAAAGTAAACTTCGAGATCAATATCAACTTCGAGATCAAACTCAACTTCGAGTTCAAACTCAACTTCGAGATCGAAGTCAATTCCGAGATCAAATTCAACTTCGAGATCAAAATCAACTTTGAGTTCAAACTCCACTTCGAGATCAAACTCAACTTCGAGATCAAAGTGAACTTCGAGATCAAAATCAACTTCGAGTTCAAACTCAACTTCGAGATCAAAGTCAACTTCGAGTTCAAAATCAACTTCGAGATCAAAATCAACTTTGAGTTCAAACTCAACTTCGAGATCAAACTCAACTTCGAGATCAAAGTGAACTTCGAAATCAAAATCAACTTCAAGTTCAAAGTCAACTTCAAGTTCAAACTCAACTTCGAGATCAAACTCAACTTCGAGATCAAAGTGAACTTCGAGATCAAAATCAACTTCGAGTTCAAACTCAACTTCGAGATCAAAGTCAACTTCGAGTTCAAACTCAACTTCGATATCGAAGTCAATTCCGAGATCAGAGTCAACTTCGAGATCAAACTCAACTTCGAGTTCAAACTCAACTTCGAGATCGAAGTCAATTCCGAGATCAAATTCAACTTCGAGATCAAACTCAACTTCGAGTTCAAACTCAACTTCGGGATCAAAGTCAACTTCGAGTTCGAACTCAACGTCGAGATCAAAGTCAGCTTCGAGATCAAACTGAACTTCGAGATCAAAGTCAACTTCGAGATCAAAGTCAACTACTAAGTTGAGTTTGAACTCGAAGTTGACTTTGAACTCGAAGTTGACTTTGAACTTGAAGTTAAATTTGATCTCGAACTTGATTTTGATCTCGAAGTTGACGTTGATCTCGAAGTTGACTTTGATCTCGAAGTCGATTTTGATCTCGAAGTTGACTTCGAACTTGAAGTTGACTTTGATCTCGAACTTGATTTTGATCTCGAAGTTGACGTTGATCTCGAAGTTGACTTTGATCTCGAAGTTGAGTTTGAACTCGAAGTTGACTTTGATCTCGAAGTTGAGTTTGAACTCGAAGTTGACTTTGATCTCGAAGTTGAGTTTGAACTTGAAGTTAACTTTGATCTCGAACTTGATTTTGATCTCGAAGTTGACGTTGATCTCGAAGTTGACTTTGATTTCGAAGTTGATTTTGATCTCGAAGTTGACTTTGATCTCGAAGTTGACTTTGATCTCAAAGTTGACTTTGATCTCGAAGTTGACTTTGAACTCGAAGTTGACTTGGATCTCCAAGTTGACTTCGAACTCGAAGTTGAGTTTGAACTCGAAGTTTACTTTGATCTCGAAGTTGAGTTTGAACTCGAAGTTGTCTTTGATCTCGAAGTTGAGTTTGAACTCGAAGTTGATTTCGAACTCGAAGTTGATTTCGAACTCCAAGTTGACTTTGAACTCGAAGTTGAGTTTGAACTCGAAGTTGACTTTGATCTCGAAGTTGAGTTTCAACTCGAAGTTGACTTTGATCTCGAAGTTGAGTTTGAACTTGAAGTTGAGTTTGATCTCGAAGTTGACTTTGATCTCGAAGTTGACTTTGATCTCGAAGTTGAGTTTGAACTCGAAGTTGATTTCGGACTCGAAGTTGATTTCGAACTCCAAGTTGACTTTGAACTCGAAGTTGAGTTTGAACTCGAAGTTGAGTTTGAACTCGAAGTTGATTTTGATCTCGAAGTTGACTTTGATCTCGAAGTTGACTTTGATCTCGAAGTTGACTTTGAACTCGAAGTTGACTTGGATCTCCAAGTTGACTTCGAACTCGAAATTGAGTTTGAACTCGAAGTTTACTTTGATCTCGAAGTTGAGTTTGAACTCGAAGTTGACTTTGATCTCGAAGTTGAGTTTGAACTTGAAGTTGAGTTCGATCTCGAAGTTGACTTTGATCTCGAAGTTGACTTTGATCTCGAAGTTGACTTTGATCTCGAAGTTGAGTTTGAACTCGAAGTTGATTTCGAACTCGAAGTTGATTTCGAACTCCAAGTTGACTTTGAATTCGAAGTTGAGATTGAACTCGAAGTTGATTTTGATCTCGAAGTTGACTTTGATCTCGAAGTTGACTTTGATCTCAAAGTTGACTTTGATCTCGAAGTTGACTTTGAACTCGAAGTTGACTTGGATCTCCAAGTTGACTTTGAACTCGAAGTTGACTTTGGTCTCGAAGTTGAGTTTGAACTCGAAGTTGATTTCGAACTCGAAGTTGATTTCGAACTCGAAGTTGATTTCGAACTCCAAGTTGACTTTGAACTCGAAGTTGAGATTGAACTCGAAGTTGATTTTGATCTCGAAGTTGACTTTGATCTCGAAGTTGACTTTGATTTCGAAGTTGACTTTGATCTCGAAGTTGACTTTGAATTCGAAGTTGACTTGGATCTCCAAGTTGACTTCGAACTCGAAGTTGAGTTTGAACTCGAAGTTTACTTTGATCTCGAAGTTGAGTTCGATCTCGAAGTTGACTTTGATCTCGAAGTTGACTTTGGTCTCGAAGTTGAGTTTGAACTCGAAGTTGTTTTCGAACTCGAAGTTGAATTCGAACTCCAAGTTGACTTTGAACTCGAAGTTGAGATTGAACTCGAAGTTGATTTTGATCTCGAAGTTGACTTTGATCTCGAAGTTGACGTTGATCTCGAAGTTGAATTTGATTGATGTTTGCTGGTAGGGTCACGGCCGTTATGTGAATCTCAATTTTTTCAAAAATTGCGTTAGCACCTGTTGCTTCTTAGGCAACGTTAAGTGAATTACTGCTACTTGTCAGAAAGTCGTTCTTCGGCTTTAAGACGATTACAATACTCCCATTCACTCTGTAAACATAAAAAAAAAACAAACGATTACATATTCACGAGGACCACTTCGAGTTTAAACTCAACTTCGAGTTCAAACTCAACTTCGAGTTCAAACTAAACTCCGAGATCAAAGTCAACTTCGAGATCAAAGTCAACTTCGAGATCAAAGTCAACTTCGAGATCAATGTCAACTTCGAGATCAAAGTAAACTTCGAGTTCAAACTCAACTTCGAGTTCGAAGTCAACTTGGAGATCAAACTCAACTTCGAGAACAAACTCAACTTCGAGATCAAAGTAAACTTCGAGTTCAAACTTAACTTCGAGTTCAAACTTAGCTTCGAGTTCAAACTCAACTTCGAGTTCAAACTCAACTTTGAGATCAACGTCAACTACGAGATCAAAGTCAACTTCAAGTTCGAAGTCAACTTCGAGTTCAAAGTCAACTTCGAGTTCAAACTCAGCTTCGAGATCAAAGTCAACTTCGAGATCAAAGTTTAAAAAAAATTAAGATAGAAGATTTTCACCAATAAAATAAAAGTTTGCTATTCCAAATCATAACTAGAAAGGCACAGAACAAATTTACATCATGTTTTTAGGATGGAATTCCGCAGACAGGTAATATATTCGCTTTCAAATTTGCATGCAAACGAGGAACGAATTGAATAAAAAGGATTAATTTACAACGGAAACGGAATAAGTTGACCTCTGGATGTTAATCTACAGATAATCCCCTCGCGATTTAAATCGCCAGTAAATGGTTTTGGATCGGTGAGCACGTGAAACTCCGTTTAGTGTTAACTCCAACCGCTGAACCATTTTCTTTGTGGTAGAGGTGATATTCACCGATATAGGCCAGCAAGACTGGAACAATGGGAGGAAACAGGTGTAAACTTCCACTAAGCAGAAGACTTCACTACAAGAAGATGAGACTGCTCACATCCTTCTACCCAGGCGAATTGATTTCGATCGCTAGCTCGAGATTGAGTGCCCCATATAAAACCTAGACCGGTAAATAAGAGAGAATGCGTCATCGGTAATTTACAAACGCAGGGTGGGCATTAGCTTGGGGACTGGTGAGGCAGTGCGGGGATAACGTTGGGATGTAACCTTGAAAGAGCCGGGTTTTTTTCGGTGAATTGAATGGCTATGTTGGCCCATGCTCTAATTAAGGTTGACGTTTAGAGAAAACGCAGCGAAGCATTGCTCTAGGATTTTTTATTCAATATCAGTGTTTAGCAATTTGGCAGTGTTGAAACCAAAGTTGATTTCAACGAATGTAGAACGAATTTTGCAGGCTTATAAGTTCTCGTCCTATTCAAAATTGTGAAATTTTCCAAAAACAAAAAAGTCAGAAGTGGCTCACTGAAACCTGCAAGAATCCAGAAAATTTTCTATCCTGCTCTGAGAAAAGGTGCGCGCGGCGGACGGGCAAGAATTTTTATTCGATTTTTAGATTGTGCGTACCTTTAAAAGTGAACCATGAAATTTTCTGCGGGCTACATCTTTTCTCAGGCGATTACAATCGAGTATTATTTAATAATAATCCCAAAGAATTGTGTTTGAAATGGTATGTTCACAATTACTCTACTCGCAGACTTACTAACCCTATACCTACTATAACTTCATTTCTACGGTGTTCACTTGATGTCGGCAGTTAACCGAATGAGCATTGTCCATAACATTGTATTCTGGACCCTCCTGATTCTACGTTTTTTAGGCAATGTCACGTTCATCTGTAAAAGTTGCCCATAGGATCAGGAAAAAAAACTCATAGCCTGTTGTATTTAATTGTTGAAAAAATAAATTATGAATGGAAAAACTGTGGGTTCATCCCCTTTGCCTAAGATTAGAAGATCGTTGGCTAAACATTCGAGATTCGAGCATTAGTAACGCCGCACCCTCTCTCATTCATAAAAAGGCTCTTTTCGTAACGAAGGACGCTTTCAATTTATCAACTTGAGTAAGATTGCAAAACAGTAATAGCAGCATAAGGATGAAAAAGATTGACACGGCATGTGGTGGAGGTGTAAAAGATTGGTGGATGTAATACCGGCGGATAGCGCAAATGATAGACCCCTTGTTTATAGCTCTGTCAATGAATGCGACACTTCAAGAGTATTTTACCCTCATGAAATGTTTGTTTTTCGCACCGGGTGAAAAACGGTAGGACGTACATGAATAGAAAGACGTGGAAACAAAAACAAAAAACGAAACGTGTAGCTAGGCACTTGGTTGTTTCATTCGCTTTGAGGGAGGGATTCTGCTACCACTTAAAGAAATTAGTTTTTTCGGAGGCCTCACGCTCGCGAAGAGGAAAAGTGGAAGTCTATTAGGTAATCCATCTAAAACGAAGATAATGTATGCCTTCCACCTTGTATAGATATACTTCTTTACTCTTCGCCTCATATCTCTCCCTCGTGCCAACAATATATTTTCTGCCCTTTTGAATTTATCAGCGAGCAATAATATACGCCCTTCTCAGTTTACGAGCTTTTTCGCGCTACGAAACTCTAAACGAGGCACCCACTGACATGTATACAGCTCAAATTCACGGAAATTGAAGCTGTTACTTTACCGTTTGGAGATTTTTCGGAAAACGAAACAACCACGGTGGCAGCAGGCGGAACCAGCAAATGATTTTGATTGTTGATTTTGTAACAGTTGAAGTAACGGTTTTCTCGTATATCAATTCCTTCCCTATAGATCTCATGAATTTTGGTGATATAATTATGTACACATGCAAGCTTCGCCTATAACTACTTAATTTTAGGATTGAATCCCTGTGCGGGTGAGAGAGGTCACATGACCTCCTCTCATGTTCTTTATTTGGGGCTCAGGACCTTCGGCAGTTCGGCCATCTTCAGGAGCGAACTGCATAATGACAATGGTAGGTAGCAAATCGGAATCTCACTTTTTTTTCAATTATTTAACTAATAAACTATAGCGAATGGCTTGCAACTGCACCAGAGAGTTGCGGATTCTATTCCCATAGGTAACATGAGATATTTGGCCAATAGCCATCATCCCTCATAAGGTTATCCTCGGGATTCTTGTTTTCTGGAAATTATCGGATTTAAACCATCATTTTTTGCATATTCGAAGTTTTTACAAAAATATGTAACAATTTCTAATTGGGGAAGGTCCTTATATAGGTAGGTGTTAGGCCCAAGCTTGAATCCGAAGTGGGAACAATTGGAAAGAGTAGCATGCAGCCATGGTCGTCGTTGGTTTACCGCCGGGTTCAGATGCAGGGTCGAAAATATTAAAATAAAAATACTATGGTAGTAATAATATTAAAATGGAGAGAGGAAAGGTCTGTTACAAAAAAATATTATTATTTAATTTAGAAAAGGTTTTGTTCTAACAGTTGTGAGGGGTTATTTTTGCGGTGGAAGTGGAGTATAATCAGTAGTTTCCCAATTCAAATTTGTTTTAAGTAGGTACGTATTTTTTGTAACCTTATTGTTTATTGATACATGATTTTAAAAATAGTGGGATTTCCATTTGCTAAATGCTACTATCCTAATGTAAAAAAAATGTTATTGACCTCTGAACAATGGCCAATGTGATAAGTATAATCCTCACACGGACAAAATGATCGGATGTTTGTTACCAATCGCTTACCTATGTGAGGCACAATTTTTACGGGACGTGGAGGGTTGAAAATAATGAATGCACATGGTATGGGTAACACCATGCGTCGTAGGGTTGCCAAACTGATGATGCCAGCTCGCCGAAGACTGATGAGGGTTAATGATGAAAAGGGGTTTGGACTCCAACTGAATCACTACCCTGTCACAGAGCTGCTCTGTCGTTGTTACGGACAACTGAACTCCTCCGTCAAACTTCGAACGTCGACCTTTCACTGACATTATGCGCCGCAACTCGACAAACAAACGAACTTCGTGAATGTTCAATGGAATTTGGGAGAGACGCGAGATTTTACGGAAATCCCGCATTTTTCAGAGGCCAAGCTCAACCTATAACTTTGGTGGTCCAGGATAGTATTGTACCATTCATCCGGTTTTCGAGGGGTGTAACCTTTTTCGCCCGGACTGGGACTTAGCGCTTACGCCTCAGAGACAAAGGTTAATAGCCCATTTTTTTAGGCGAGAGTTAGTTCCCTTTTACCCACGGTAATGGCCAGGTGAAGTTCCGCGGTCAAAACCCCAATACCTTGAGTCCGTTATGCCGCTATTCGGCTGGTTGAGTCCCCTCATAGACCCACCTGCATGGCTTTTTGGATTCAGTAATGCTTCAAACATAAAAATATGACAATAACTCAAACCCGAATTTCCTAACCGACGGCTTATGTTTCTCAAGTAAAGAACCTATGTCGCGTGGTGGGAAAGAGAAGATTTTTTTCCTTGATACTCCTGTCGCTAGTTAAGACAAACTCTAGTTAACCCTCGCGTTTATTCAATCAAAAGTGTTGGTTTTGTGAATGCCATAACAAAACTTCTTAGGATCGAAAATATTCTTCGACTTGGCCGAGTGTTGATCATACACCCGTGCAAAAACATCACAGTCGAGTGTCGAATGGTATCTCTGAGAGGTCTTCAAGCACACGAATTAGCAGGGTATTGCCATTATATCAAAATGACAGACATCTGTCAGTATTTATCTCGTTGAAATGGTTCGATTTTTAACAGTGTTCAGGTCGGCAGAGACCGTCTCACTAAACCAATCAAAGGCTCTTCGGAGGGGAACAATCTTCTTCGAGGAAACGCAGGGTTATAAGGTTGCTCGATACCGAACTGTTTACGACCTGCGATGGTCCAAGACCCTTTGGTTGATCCGATAGATCGAAAGGGGCCATGGGGCAGTAAAATGCATTAGGAGAGCAGGGCGAACGGGCAGGGAGGCCATAAAAATCATTAGCAGCCGGCCATTGCCTACCTTTGACATGCGAGTTGCCGACGGGGTCAGCAATTACCCTTACCCTTGGGAATGAGCTTGTGCAGTCTTATCCATCGTAACAGTCTGCGCAGGATGCACGTACCCCTGCTGCTTCACGAGCAGACATAGTCGCACGGATGAAGTGACCTATACCTAATGCCAGCCCGACTGAAGAATTTATACGTTTAGCACAGTCGAACCTTGTCGTGAAGACGAAGCAAATTCGTTCACTGGGGCCTTGGGTCCCTTATCACATGCAAATCCTGCGCAGGGTTCATTTTCACTCACTATGTCGATAACAATGGTCAACAATTTTCCTATACTTTTTATCAACAATTTTTTCTAAACCTTTCTAATTTCCAATTTCGGTTCATTATTCAATAATACAACATTTTAGTCGCTCAAGAAAAACAATTTTTCAAGTGATGAGTTTCAGCCCAGATAGGTACTTGAACCAGATTTCACTCTTTTACCACATTATTCGTGAAAATATTGATAGGGTTTACCTATGTGAAAGTAACAGAATTGCTACAAAAGGTGTTTGAGAGTAAAATTTTTACATTTACGTGATCGTGACACGTGTCTAAAGAAACTCCCTAATATAAGTATAAGTATTTGTTCAATAATTAATCCAATAATCTATAAGGAAAAAAATGTGTACGTATCAATGAATTAGTTGTAATTAATCGTAACGTGAAATATACGAGTCTTAAAGGGAAGAACTGAGCTAGAATCTGGCTTGAGAAAGTGTTGGCAAACGACTAGACGGCAAACAGGCAGACATTTTATGGATTGCAGATTCAGATTTCAATCTCCTTCAAACAAAAACCATGGAAATTTCAAGGGGTCTTTAAATTTTGGTTCATTTTTCTTGAAAAATGGACCTATTTTTCTTGAGCCATGGTATTGAACACTAAACCGAAATTAGCAAAAGTTGTTAGCAACGAGCTCTTTCCCTCTCGGACCATACTTGCATACCATTCAAAGAGCTGGTGAGGGAAGAAAATGATGGGTACCTATGAGCTCTCTTCTACCATTTTGCTGAATTGAAAGCAGGAGTAAAGTTTTTGGATTCATCAGAGCGGAATAGCTCTTATAGGGGCTTACGATTCGTAATGATGATGATCTACCAGTTAACGGAAACCAATAATTGAATAGGTTTTCCAGGTCATCCGCTCGAAAACGGCTACTGTACAATTGAGCTCGGTTAACACAATCATGTCCGCGCAGCTCCTAGTCCCTGGCAACAAAAGTTCGAATAGTATTCCATTTAATTCGTTAACATGAAAACGTTCAATGAATGTGAACTGGTTTGTAGACGACAGTAAAAACCAGTGGTGCGTGGATAACACACAATACTTCCATATTTTGAAACGTAAAATTTTGACACAATTTGATTATATTTTGACTACTTTTGAGGCAAACAAAGATTTTAAGACCAAGAACGCTCCAATTGGTCCATTTTCGTGGCTGGAAAAAATAAAATAGAAAAAATAAAAGTAGTAATATATTGGAAGTACTGCGGGTAATTTTGGATTCCAGTTAAACAGGGTTATAGGTCTTACAGAGACAGAAATTCCAGTCCAAGAAAATACCCAAGAAAATAAGAAGATATAAAAACGGTAAACATTTAATTGAAAAGTAACCCAAATGCGTCCGAGTCTGCAAAAAGCTATTCAGCAGCCTTGGAAATGATTCGGCAGGAAGATAGATTTTTTTTCTAAATTCCAGCAAGGAATCTATCGAGCAGCGAACGGATCCGAGGGAAGACCGTTCGTTTCTTCTGTCGTTCTCCCGTCACGCATGAGTCATTCATTTAAGAAATTCGAAACGGAAAGAACAAGTGAGCAGGCGGGGGAGGTGGTGGTGGTGGTGTTGGTGGTGGGGGGTCCACCTTCCATTAGCGTGTCGCGCTAGGCTAAGTCGCCAGGCAATAATTAGCCCGAGCGAATTCGAAGAGTCGCATATGTGGACGAAGAGACGTCGTTCGAACTGTGTGGATCCATTGAACCGTAGAAGGCACAAATAATTGGCTTGTCACTCGTTTCCTTTCTATTGTTTCAAATTACAATCAACTGAAGTGATAAAGGCGGCAGCAGGAAGTTCTTATCGGATTCAAATTGAACCGGATGCTTCACCCGCCCGCGCCACCCGCCTTGGGGCCTCATCGCATCAGAAACTCCGACTTGGAATATTCTCCTCGTTCTCGTTTCTCGTCATCTCCCAATCGCTCGTTGATTACGCCCGCGTTGCCCAATCTTCTCGCGTCTTCCGATATTCCCCAGCGCCCACCCGAACCCGACCGACCTTCCCTGTCTGCCATCGCCATCCTACGACAGACCCTGTCCGTTTTCGATCTGTATCTTCCCGCCAGGCGGACGCCCCCAGGCCCCATCGCAAGCGCTCCTGATATTGGTTAGGGAATTATTCCACTTCCACGTCCGCATCCTTGATTCCTCTAAATTATGACGCCCTAATATACCCAGTAGTTTTTTTGGTTCATTTTTCTTGAGAAATGAATCTTCGTAATCGGTCAGGAAAAAAAATGTTAACACCCCTTGAAAATTTGTTGGTTTACGTTTCAAAGGGTGAAGAATCCGAATCTGCAATAAAATTTTTTTGTCCGGCCGCCGTCCGAGGTTTTCCAGGAGGAAGGAGTTCTCGTGAATTTTTGAATTGTTCACCAAAAGTCAGGTTCTGTATCTAGTTGGTCCTAACGCCCCGACCTTAATTTTAATGTAAGTATAACAGCTGTTGAAGTGGGAAGAAATTTGTGTTTTACAGGAAATTTGCTACATAGGCATGGAAACCATTATTATCTAAAGATTTTTGGATGCTGAATCGAATGAGACCATCGCCAAGGCGGTAGCTCCAACCGTTTAGGATTTATTGCAGTTTTAGTGGAAAGTTTTTGAGTTCATTAAAATTTCTCCAATACCTAATAAATCGAAAACTACTAAAGCCACAAAATTCGTTTTCCACTCGTTGGAACCCTCTCAAAAACTTCTGCCCACCCAATATCTTCAATAGAAAGAATTCGGTCTTATTACACAAACCAGCAAAACAATAATAGGAAAATTATCAATTATTATTTCGAAAATATCAAAGTTCTTGAGGGATCGCAAACTTCTTTCCTCATATTTTCTTCGATTATGAAGTAAAATGGCCTCATTATAAGGACTAGTTATTTTCAAGCTGGAGGAAATGCGTAATTATGCGGTGAATTCGTCAGAATATACGTAAAAAAGTCGCCATAATCAGCTTTTCTCTTACTCGCATTTTGCTCTTCCACACTGACTACGGCCTGTAGCATCGATATTTTTCCCTAAAAGACAAAAATTATGTATGTAAATTAAATTTACCGTTCGATAGCTGGAATTTTTCCCCGGGGTAAAGCTATCAAAACAGGTTAATTTTCACTGAGGCCAAACTCATTGCGATTCTCTTCTCCTTCTTCGATTTTATTCCTATTCACCATCCGACAAGAGGGGTGAAGGGCTTTTGCCTTATTTTACCTTTCACTCATTTATAAGAGAAACACCGTGAAATTTTGATTAGGGGCCTGCATGATTGATAAGGTCAATAACCCTCTGCCAATTTTCTCGGGGTCCTTCAAATTACATCAAAACAAAAACCTAATCCTCCTTTTTACCATTTTCTCCTCTTAAATTATTCATTTATGCTTTTTCATTCGTTCTGCCGGCTCTCCCGATCGACATTATCTTCGGATCGTTCATTTATAATTGAAGGTCAAAGTCAGTCAAAGTTAGTAGGAGGGTTAGGTACACATCCTCACCCACCCCACCGACAACGCTCACCCGCCCTTCGTGTTGTTTCCAACTCAAAAGATCCTAACGTTTTTTCTCCCGTTTACGAAATAATGAGAAATGGACAAGAAGTGCCAAATGCTCGAGTCGTTCTCACCGAACGGCGCGGCTCCACTTATGAATGTTGATTCCCTCCTTCGATTGTCCTATTGTAGGAAGATGGTCGTTTTTAGATAAGAGCTTTTTTTCTTGTTTCACTTGAATTTGAACCCGCAATTACAATCGATTTTTTTCTCGCCCAAGTACAATATAAAGTTCTGCTACTTAGGAATTAGGAAATTTACCCCAATGAAGAAAAGCCAAGATTTTTTCGCAAATCAAGACTCAAGTCAGGTTTTTATATAGAGGAAGGGGCGTCTTCAGGGGTCTTCATATGTTAAACTATACAATCGTGAGGGAATAACACGCGTAGAAAAACACCCTATCCTATGGTTAATCAAGCGAAAAACCCGGGAGAAGAACGAAAAAATTCCAAACCCACGGCAACACCTTCAAAATTGATTTTTTTCACAAACATGGACCATTCCGTTTCAACAGCTTTTTTACTGGCCTTAAAATTAGGGTAGCGTTCTGCCGAGACGTTAGGATCAACTAGATAATTTTACTGCAGATTCGGATTCTACACCCTTTGAAACGTATACCAACAAATTTTCAGGAGGTTTTAAAAAACATTTTTCCTTACCGGTTACAAAGGTTAATTTCTTAAGAAAAATGAACCAAAAAATTCCTGGCCGATTACATAGGTACCTACTTTTTTTCTGGAAATAACATACATAAAATTTACCAGGTTTCAAGGCTTGTTCGATATGTAAATAGGTTTTGTCATTTGTAATATAATTTCTCGCTTGCAGGTGAGTTACATTACTTAACGGAAGACCCTTTGCGTGTCTTGGGCGCCTGCTGTACCTACTGTGTGACACCCCGCGGCGTGGGGGCCCAGATGGACTCGAGAGAAGTCCGTTTGTTCCCGCAAGGAAGCACCTGTCGCCTCGTGCGTCCAACCTTCGTCTCCTTTTCGTCTACAACGCCTCGCACATTTCTTCACACTACTAAACGTCGTACCTACTGCAAGACTCACCTGACCAACCAGCCTTGTGATTGGTGGAGTTGTACAATTTTTCAAACTTCGTTAGGCCCTGCTCAGGAGCAATGCCCCAGCAAAGAAACACCTTACATGTTTGGTGTTCGTCCTCGCTACTTAGAAAAGGCCATTCATTCATCATGGCCCCAACCAAGGTCACATGTAGACGTGAAGTAAATTTAATTTTAAATAAATCTCTGTACCTGTGTATCTACTAACAGAAATTGGAAACGGCGACCAAGGAATTCAACAGAAATTGTCAATTATTTCGTTCAAGCTAATGACTGAACAGGATAAGCGCATGATAATTTAATGATTGGGTGGTTTTGTCCAGCAATACACCACGGTCATTCCATTTGTGGAAGAACACGAGGAAACTATTTTCAATTTTAAATAATATTTAGAAAATATTATTCCGAGTTGTCAGCACATAATAACTTAATATAAAAGGTTGGGATGAAGTAACTTGCAAGAAAATGAAAATTTAGTAGTCTATACCGGATACACCCTTGTGACTTCTTGCGAAAAAAGGGGTAGAAAAAACGTTATTAGCAAATAAAATTTAATGGTTCACTGGTTGTGTTATTGGCCTACTTGTTTTTTATCAGGTACCTGCGTATACATATTTTCTTCAAATTTTTTAATTTTTCAAACGAAACGGTTTGAAAACAAATTTTGATCAAGAAAAAGTCAGCCTTCGAAAAAATAATAATGTCATCTGGCAGAATTATTCACTCATTCACTTCAAAACGTACTGAGCACCTTGGTTTTATGTGAAGGCTTCTTGTTCAACTCAAGATGACACGCGGATATAAAATAATCATCGAAAGCCTCGGTTTTTGGGCCTCAGAAGAGTGGACGCAACAACAATTCTTTATGAAATTGAGTGTAACTGAATAGCCTACTGAAACAACGATTTTTGGAATCTCCAAGATCTGGATTATTCATGCCAATTCTCATCTCAGAGATATCAGCTCCGCATCTCTAATTACGTAGATACAGTGATGCGCCAACAATGTTACGAGCTATGCGCTGATTTGTTTTTAACAACATCTATGCGAGGATCCCTGGTGATGGACTGGTCAAGGACCGAAAGAAGATCTTCCGTATTGTCCATGGCCGCTTCCCTCGAAACGCATCTTGATAGAAAATCTCAACTTCAGTTTCCTCCGGTTTCATTTTATTTACCCGACAGAAATTCAAGGATAATAATAATCCGACTCTCACCTATTCGAGAAAAAAAATTGCCCATTATTTGGGAGGTGTGGCCATCCTCGTGAATACCATTTGTCCAGATCCAAGTTCAAGCGAATACCATTCCTGAAACTCCAATCAACTTTTTACTCTTTGGATAATTTTATCTACCAGCCTACTTTTTTAAGCAATAAAATTTAAACTGTTAGAAACCAAATACTTGAATGCGAAGAACCTCGAGCGACGTCCCCGCCGAGGATCAAAGTGTTAAATATTTGAATAGCCATACTTTATCTTCTATTCGCTGTTGTTTTCAAACTTATTCCTCTCACTAAAAAGAGCCTGTACTATGTTCGGAGCCACCTGATAACACTATCGCCACCTGCAGTTTACGACCGACCGGATTTCCCAAAGATGACTCTGTTTACTTGTTTGTACCTAGTGTTTTCTTCATCCAACGATCTTATCTCCTTTGATTTTAGGCCATAAAAATATTCGTTCGGATCAAAAGTTGATTCTTTCCGTAGCGAGTTGGTATTTCCCGTTCTGGTGGTTAGATCGGTAAGCATACACTAGGTAGATACTCTTGTTATCCGTTATCAGTTGGAGGTAGATAGATGCATCCGCTCCCTTTATGACTCTCACATTCAATAGATGAACCTGTGAATGTGTCCAACTTGTGTAACTCTCATGAAACTATTCAACCAGCCTTAGAACGAAGTCATTACAACAAAGGCACCTCTTGAGTTTCACCTTGATATTGGCTGGATTTCATCATCTTCTTACTCCTTCCTTTATTGAAGTAGGTACAAAAGTTCTGTATGCTTCTACAATTATTGGTTCTTTTCCTGACAGATTGAAGTTGTCACTTATATTGTTAGTAGCCTAGTCCTTAATAAAAAGTCCACTTTGGGATAAATTTTATAAGGTTAATGATGCGTGGGATTGTTAGATAATGCTCCATATTTTGTATTAACAAAATAACAGGATGTAGTGAGTTATAAATGATACATCTACAGTGATACATCTCATAATACTTCCATATTTTAATACGTAAATTGTTGACACAATTTAATTACATTTTAACTACCCACATTTGAGGCTGTTTAGGTGAAAAATGTAAAAAAATCTTCATGCAAATTTCAAAACTCCGCTAAAATCAAAATACGTCAAGCTATCGGTGTATGAAAAATATCCTCGTATTTTTCAAAGTGAAAGAATAATTTTAATACCTGCTTTTCTTTTTATTCACAATCCGATCCAGGGTAATTTATCCAATGAAATCTCGTAAAATTTTCTTTTTCCTATACAGAAAAATACCCACCACGCGGTTTTTTTCTCGAGTAACCGTCAGCATCTCTCAGGCTGGGAGAATGGGTACTCGTTATTTTTCACCATCTACTTACGGTGAGTAATTCTTGCCGATAGCGAGGCACAATAGGTAATCGCGATATTGTAGTACCAACAATCCATTTACTTGAAAATAGTATGCACTCGAAACGTCTGACCTATTGTAGTATCCGATTTATCATGATTTTAGCGTGAAAAATGCAACTCCTCCTGATCGGTGAATATAAAAACGACGGCAACAAATTATCTAGGCCCTTCTGCCTGCCCTCTTCCTGAACCTGGTGATATTTACTCCGCTGAATATTTATGTGGCATAAGTTTTCGATTTTCCCGCCACCCGGATGTTCTGAAAAGAGCGGTAGGAGTTTCTGAGCTTGGAGAAGATACCCCCCCCCCACCCCTCCCCGTCCGTGGAGCCACTCTGTCGGTAAACGTATTATCCCTTCGGCGGTAATATTCTTATGAATCTTTCGTCGTAGATTTCGGAACCCTTTCGGCAGTAGGTACTGTCCTTTCTCAGACGGATCTGAAATTCCGAGTGCCCTATTAGCGGAGTCAGATTTACTGTGAAACTCGATGCTTTTGTTCGCCCGTTAACAATGACCCACGAAAGAGCGAAGAGAGCTCCCATTCCCAGCACATGTAAATAATCTAATAATCCCGATGCGATGCCCGCACTCCAAATCTGATTCCCAACACAAATCATTGTGCCCGCATTTATATTCAAATCCGAACTGATGTTATTGAAGAAAGGCCGCATGGAAATGAAAAGGCTGTCGAATCTCTTCGATGTCGGTAGGATCTACTTTGTATAAGAATGTTCGGCGGATGGCCCGGTCGGATGAAAGGGCTCCGCGCGAGGGGACGGAAGTTCGGTAGTGTTTATGGAAGGGTAATAATGTTGAACGGGGTCAATATTTGGCTTACATCCGAGAAATCCTTTTCTGCTAGTAAGTACCCCTGATACGTGAGGGTCTTCCTCGCTACAGGTAAAATACTCGTACGGGGAATATTGAATGCGGTAGCTGAATGAAACAGACCGGAGGCCCAAGGGGAAAGGTACTCATACCTCGCACTTCCCCTCGGTCCCAGCTCAGTACCACCCTCTTTCCCCGTTTCAAAGCGGACCATTGTCGTCAAACCGAGATGATCCGCGCTCTTCGCACGCAGGGAAACCTTAGGATACTCGAGACGGCCAGGAGGTCTCTTCTCCATGGGCGGTTGTCGTCATCCACTTCACGTCGTCGGCAGAGGAGCTACGGCATACAGCATGGCAACGTCAACAATATATGCGACTGTAGGTGAATAGATCCGTGACAGAAGTACGATAGGCATTTTGCAAAAAGGCAGCCGCTGTTATGCCGCTGAAGTTCGTGAGCTATTACTCCACGGAGTGGCTGAATACCAGCAAGCACTGGTTTGATTCCATTGATAGATCAGGTCCTATTAAATCCTCGATTCACCTTCCTGTTTCGATCTACCAAATCTGTATACATGTGTGTACCATATAAATGTGTCAGTACGCTACTCGTTCCAAATGTTTGGTTAATAAACCGCAAGATTCAACATATATGGGATTTTTTGGAAACTTTGTACTTTTTGCCTGTTCGCAGTACGAAGTTAGTAGTTTTTACGAAGCAGTCACCTGGCAAATCAAGAAATGGTATATCCTAGCTCCCAATCAACAGTCAACAAAATGTTCGTATTTTGTTTGCACGAGTTACGATGATGCCCACAACTTCGTGCTATGAATTTGCACGATTCATAGGAATTAGGAAGAGAAAGTTTGTATACGAGTTTAGAAATTCGTACAGAACATCGGAGACAAATTTGTAGCCATGGACGTTGCCACGCTGAACAAAAAACTCAAACCCGGACTTTTGGAAAAAATCCATTTTTGTCGCTTGCGTGTCTAAATTTTCCAAGCATTCTCAGGATTTGCATACTTCGTACAAACTATTAACTTCGTAATACGAAGTGACATGAAGTACGAAGTTACCGAAAACTATCAAATGAGTGTATCGAGGAAAACGTAAATTGAGAACTTTCGTCAAGCGAATGCATCACCATCTTCCCATAATGGGACACCAGTGTTGAGTGATGTGTCTGGACTTGGGCGCGTTGATAAAAAGTGATGCTAGGTCTTGGCGCCTGTCCAAGGGCATTATCGACGGAGAACGGTTTACTTACAACTACTGAACATGTAGGTACGTTTGGCAAATTTTCAGCTCCCATTCATATCGGAACAAACTCAGATTACATGAATTTACTGCATACCTGCTAAATGAGTAATTTTTACCCAACCCGCTCTCAAACGATTAGCTGAATTTTGATGAATCTTTTTTGTCTTAATGAAATTTGAGCGCTGGGAAGAATCTCGGATTTTTCTGGTTCATTTTTCCTAAAATAAAATGAACTTTATAATGTAATCAGTCCGGTCATTTTTGGTTCATTTTTCTGTAGAAATGAACCTTTGTAATCGGTCAGGAAAAAAAAATTTTTAACACCCCCTGAAAATTTGTTGGTTTACGTTTCAAGGGGTGTAGAATCCGAATCTGCAATAAAAATTTTTTGTCCGTCCGCCGTCCGCCGTCCGCCGTCCACCGTCCGCCGTCCGCCGTCCGCCGTCCGGGGTTTTTCAGGGGGAAGGAGTTATCGAAAAATTTTGAAATTTTTACCAAAAATCAAGTTCCGTATCTAGTTGGTCCTAACATCTCGACAGAACCCTACCTTAATTTTAAGGCCAGTAAAACAGCTGTTGAAGTGGGAAAAAATTCGTATTTTTCTGGAAATTTGAAACATAGGCATGTGACGCATCATTTTCTATAGATTTTTCTATGCTGAATCGAATGAGACCATCGCCACGCCGGTAGCTTCAACCGTTTAGGAGTTATTGCAGTTTTAGTGAGACATTTTTGAGTTTTTAAAAATTTCTACAATTCTTAATAACTCGAAAACGACTAGAGCCACAAAAATCGTTTTCCACTCGTTGGAATCCCCACAAAAACTTCTGTCCTCCCGATATCTTCAATTCAAAGAATTTGGTCGCATTATACAAATCAGCAAAACAAAAATTGGAAAAAGTTGAGAATTTGGCCTCGGCTCTTAGATACGGTTGATTGATCTACTTACGACCACTAGCCTATGACACCAACAAAGTGACGCACTCACACTAGGCCAGTTGCGCTTGGCAACGTGAGAGCGAGTCAAGCTTCAACAATGGTTCTGAGGCATTCTTGACGCATTTTTAAGTTAATTATTATAAATTTTATTTAATTATAAAATAATATATAAATAATAATAATAAATAAATTTATTTAATTAGTCAGATAATTTAATAATTATTATTATTCTGTTAGTTACGTAGGTAAATAAGAATAGATTAAATGATGATTTCAGCAAAAATTAACGACGCGCTGCGTTGAAAAGATAGATAGGTAGGTCAAGCAAGGAGGACCAAGCAAAGAGGATGATTATTTTTATGATTATTTTTTATTTTTGAAAATGTTTTTTCAAATCCCCATCTAGAACACCAATTTATACTGAAATTCTAGAATAATAACAACTAAATTCCGTGTTTGAGGAGAACCTATATATCGTAAGATTTGTCTTTGTAATCGAAAAATGAACCCCTGTGCAAAATTTGCAGAGTTCTTCGGCTACACCAAAAACTGATGTGCACATGCCACTGATCTACTTAGCAGCGTTTTTAAACACCATTTAAAAACTTGTTGGTTTGCGTCTCAAGAGGCGAAGAATCTGAATTAGCAATAAAAAATTTTTTGTCCGTCCACCGTTCGCCGTCCCGAGGTTTTCCAGGGGGGAAAGGGGAAAGTTCAATTTTTTGAAATTTTCACCAAAAATCTGGCTCCGTATCTAGTTGGTCCTAACGCCTCGACAAATCTCTACCGTAATTAAAGACTTGTAAAACAGTAAGCTGGAAGTGGAAAAAATCGTGTTTTCCGGAAATTCGCATCATCGGCAATTGAGTTATAAATAACTTTATATAGATTATCTATACAGAATCGAATGATTTACAAAAATAGCCATAGCTCCCTCAATTCTCAAGCTTTTTTCAAATTTCTTGAACTGAAATGTTTGTCTCGGCGAGACCTAACATTCTGTTCAATCAGAATTTTATTAACTCACAGTACCTCCGGTATATATGAATTTTTAGTGTTTTATTTTTTCCGGCCACAAAAATGAACCGATTTGAGCGTTATTGGTCTTAAAATCTGTATTGAAGTATGAAGTATTGTGTGTAATCTACGCTACACTGGTTGAAAAATGCGGGTAAGTATGTGTATGGCAATGCATTGCCAGGGCCACACGCAGACTTGACTTTGGCCAGTAAACGGATTGTTGATAGTTCGGTCGGATCGCCGATCACGTGCGCAACCCACGGAAGCCGCAATCATCAAAGAAGCACGCGGCGACGTTTCAAGTAACAGAACCGTGCGGTTTTTTCTCCTGCGAGGAAAAGGTATTAACGGCTCGGGAAGGTTGATTGAAGCCTCGAAATCGGTCGGAAAGCCGAAAAGGCAAAACGGTGGGAGAAAGGGAGGTAAGTTTTAAGACGTTGAACGGCTTCGAGATGCTGTTGGGCGGAGAAGCGAAACGAAAGAAGCAGAAGGAACTGAGCGAGAGGCCCCGATGAGCGATGAAGCTAAGCGAGAGGGATAGAGCACGGTGGACTTTTCAATTGACTCCTGAAGGTTTCGAGTAATTACCCAAGGAAGCAGCCAAGTTGCCGATGGTTCAATGAAACAATAGGAACCGATGGGGACGGCTCAAGGGCCTTCCAGCTCTTCCCTGCCTCTATTGACTCCTCCCTCGATCGCCGCCAAATGAGCTGCAACAGGTTAAAACCCGACGAGGTCCTGCACCGATCCCGAACTCCAATTCTGTTACGGAAGAATCGGAATATTCCGCACAGAATCCACTTCCTTCCGTAAAATTGTTCAATTACGATTGCGAACGATCTTGCCAATTTTCCGGTCCAGCCGATCCACGGGTATGCCATACTTTTCTGAAATGAGGTCTCGTCTATTGACGTCCGGAGATCCAATCACAACTGAATCGAACACCGTCCAGGGCCGTTCGGCATAGATGATGAACCGGTATGATTATCATTGTACCAGCAATTTTTGAAGCTACTCGTACAGATTTCCGGTCGCAATATTTCGGTGAGATCTTGAATGTTTCGCCGTTGCCGCCACGGTCTCAAACCCCTTAGATCCTAACAGAGTTACAAAGTATGCTTACATGCCTGCAAGAATAACCATATAATGTATGGTTTTATTGTATATAAAATATCATATAATAATAGGAATAGTGGGTATCATTTTGCTTGATATAATAATATTTGTATGCCTCTATAATATATTTTTATACCCTTAATATTCCTCCCAAAATATTCCTCTGAATGTCTCTCTGCTGAGGCCAAATGATGCTCATCACATTTTATCAACATATTTAGGTAGCATCGTTTTATGCCTCTATAGTAGATATTTTTTATGTAAAACATATTATAGCGACATACAAATATTATTATATGAGGCAAAATGATGCCGAATGTATCCATTATAGAATATAATATATTATGAATATTATTCATAAATTGAATCTTCCTATTGCGCTAGTATAATAATTAGGTAGCTAATAACTTGCTACTAAATACTCTCTAGTAAAAAATTAAGTTTTAATTTAACTCAATTTAATTTTTTTAAGAATTAAATATAATTTTAAGAATTTTTTTATGCCTCTATAATATATTTTTTATATTAAAAAATAGTATAGAGGCATGAAAATATTACTGAATACTCTCTAGTAGAAAATTTAATTAAAAATGTTGAATTTAAACTCAATTTAATTTTTTAATAAATGAATATAATTTTAAGAAATTTCAGCACTCGCAAGTAGGTTGCTTTAGAAAACTGCATGGCTTAACACATTATTCTTCTTCCCGTGCACACGTTTGGTAGCTTAACTAATATTAAATCGTTTGGCCATTGCCATGGTTATTTTGTATGTACCTAATAATACTACGTCTAATAATAAATTTAGCTTAAAATGAATATTGATAATAGGGCCCTAACATCTTGTGAGTAAAAAATTCGAGTCTTAAAAGTAAAAAGGTCTTCGAGTAAAAAGGTCGAGTTTTAATTTGCATAGTGAGTTTTTTGATATTTTTGACCTAAAAGCCCTCGAAAGCAGTCAAAATATAGGTAACCAAATTGTGTCATAACTGTACGTAGCAAAATATAGAAGTATTGCGTGTTATCTACCCACCACTGGTTAACTTTTGGACGATTGCGATATCTAGGTACGTCCGTTTACTCCGTTACTAAAAATACTAAAGCGTTATCTTCGCACCGAATGGCTATTTTCTATGCTCTACCAACGATTGAAAATCAAAGGCGTAAGACACCCGAATGTTTTATGGGTAATCTATGCGATCCGAGTGGATGGACGGGTAGGAAACTGGAGCAAGGGGGCCTATTATCACCGGGACTTCCATTCGTTACACTCGCAGTTCCCATAGCTGTCTGTCTCTCAGTGCCTTGTCCCCTTCGTCAACTGATCTGCATAGTGCCAGTAAAGAAAGGACCCCATCACTTTTTTCTCAACATATATTAATGACGGCCGATTCAGCACGAAATTAATTCCACCGATCCAGTTAGGGTAGGATAACGGATTGCTCGTGAAATAAAAGAGCGCTTATAGTTGTTCAGGTGCGTTGTACCCCGTCACCGGACGAGGGGGGTCTAGGTGAATCTGTGAGAAGTTTAATTACCAGGTCAAGGACAATCGGTCGGCGGGTAGGGAGGGTCGGAAGGGTGAATTTTGAAATATGTTAAGGGCCACAATCCTTGGAGCTCAAGGTGCAGATGAGTAGAAGCAAAGAATTCAATTCGATAAGATAAAGGAAAACGAGCTGAGCGTATTCAAATGAGCCTCAACGAAACAGGGGATGGTGGGATAAAGACAAACAGAGGCAGTAGGACGGCAAGGACGGGTAAAACCGAACGTGAACATCTATTATTTACTCACCGGCCGATGCATAATAGATCAATAATACTACTTGGTACCTGCCACCCAGAGCCTTTGCTCGAAAGACGTTTTCTTTCGTTCGCCTTCGAAAGGTGGGTAGGTACGACATCGGTGAAAAAAGTTCCACAACACCGATGAGATTGTCGCCCCGTCGGTTGTGCTGTATTGTTGTATTTATCCTACCGACGAATTCCACATGTCCGCTTGTCATGTCCGATGAGAAGATCTTCGGCCGATTGTTTTCCACGGTGGGTAGATCAGGGTGGACTAAAATACGATCTCGATGAATGGAGATTCGAGAAAATGAATGTTGAGTTCGGTTATTCAATCGTATTAGCCGCACTTGGTATACTCTATTGAATAATCAGTCTGGGCCAGATGGCCTCTTGTTGGCCCACCTTGTGCGATAAACAGAATAAATTGAACCGGTCGGCCAGGCAACTGCTTTCTACCGGAGATTCAGTGCTGAAGAATGGAATGGATTGACTTGGAGTTCAGGTCACATCAGGACTGGGCCTGATGCCCCTTTTCGAAAGTTCGGATGAAAGGGTGAAAAACAACGCTGGGAAAACAACTAGAATGATTCAGTAAAGTGAAGCAGTAAAGTGAAACAGTCAACTCGGAAAACTAATGGTGGCTTTTCACAAAATGCATCAATTATGAAATGCGTTGAAAAGATGTTAACAAAAACTCTGCGATTTTTCACAAGGGTTCATTTTTTGATTGCAAAGACAAACATTATGATATATACTCCTGAAACACAGAATTTAGTCGTTATTATCCTAGAATTTCGGTATAATTTTAGATGGGGACTTAAAAAAACTTTTTTTTAACCCGGCGAAAAGCTACACCGTCCTCTTTGCTTGATAAATACCTACCCACCTATATTTTTAACGCAGCGCATCCTTTTTATTTTGTCGAATACACCATTAAATCTATTCCCATTTACCTACATAATTAACAGAATAATAATAATTAAATTGTCTGAATAATTAAATTAAAAATGCCTCAGAAGAGCGAGTTATAAAGAATTGTAGAAATTTAAAAAAACTAAAAATGTCCAACTAAAACTTCAATAAATCCTAAACGGTTAAAGGCGATGGTCTCTTTCGATTCAGCATAAAAAAATCTACCTATAGAAAATTATACCTACCTTACATGGCTATGTTGCAAAATTCCTTTAAAACACGAATTTTTCCCCACTTCAACAGCTGTTTTACTGGCCTTAAAATTGACGGAGGGTTCTACCCAGACGTTAGGACCAACTAGATACGGAACTTGAATTTTGGTAAAAATTTGAAAAATGTTCGATACCTCCTTCCCCCTAAAAAACCCCGGACGGCCTACGGCGTTTTATTATAATTTATTTGCAGTTTTGGATTCTACACCCCTTGAAACGTAAACCAACAAATTTTCAGGGGGAGTTAAAAACACTCCTGACTAATCGGTCAATTTAAAGGTTAGTTAAAGGTTAATTTTTCAAGAAAAATGAATCAACATTTTTTAAGAAAAAATAATCAATATTTTTAAGAAAAATTAATCAACATTTTTTAAGAAGAATGAACCAAAATAAAAGCGATTCCAAAAAGACTACTGAGAAAAACTAGAAAATAGAAACACAAATGAAAGAAAATGATCCCGACAGCAGTAGCATGCATGAGTGCTGCTTGGAAAATATAGTATTATTATAGTTTTTACGATAGAGTTTTCAAGATCTATATACCAGGTGCAGCTACATACATTGTATGCACCAAATTTAGTTCGCTAGTGCCGGTAGCACCGAGTGCCTAATAAAATCGGTTGTGCACCGAACGTCGAGTAAGAGAGGGTACAACAAACGTCCATATCAATAATGAGCCGAAGTTCTTTCCTGGTGCATCATTATTATCTTGGACGCGGCCAAGAATAAAATCCTGACAATACTGCGGTTCAACTGACCACAGCAGAACCGGCAAAAAACGCAAGTGGGCCTTTTTTTGTGCCGGAAAGCAGCCGTTTTCAGGTTGCAAACAGAAGTTTGCCAGCGAAGGGAGAAGAGCACCGTATCGGCTCGTTAGATGAAAATCAACACAAAACGAGAAAGAACAAGTAATGAGCCAAGTTCCTAGTCGGCCCCCAAGTTCCATTCGAATGGGGGCGGCATTGGATCGACGGCCTCCAGCCCCCACCCCCACCCCCCTCCCTCCCTCCGTAACCGTCCAACTGCACCGTGTGAACCTCGGCAGGGAAGGGGGGTTATAAATTATCTTACGATGGGAGCTTGGATCGCGTGTCAAATGTGATTATTTTAACCCAACTCCTCTATTGATTGAAAATGCAAATGAGTTTTTGGGTCCTATATTATAAAAAGAAGACGACGGCAACTATGGGGTGCCAGTGCGGGGGTTGAAACCCGGTCTCTTTTCGGAGGTTTTCTTACCTAATAACCCTCGCCCAAATACGGACTTTCTCCTATCGATCGCTAAAGACGGTGAGAGCGTTGAGGGGTTTTTAGGGAAGATTGGGCCAGCGGGGCGGGGGAGGGGGGCTGAAAACCCTAGAGCCAGCAATGCCGAATCTACATATTATTATCCTTTCCCGTTTTCATATTTGTAACTCCTCCGTTATTCCCGTCTCCCGATTCTCAGCCTCCTCGAATTCTCCCTTCCCACATCACCCTCGAAGTTCGCAGGATTCGTGGAAATCCCTAAAGACGTTTTTCCTCCGTTCGGCCAATGAGGTGCCGCTTTTACCGAGATCCAATTATTTCACTTACTCCGCGCTCTCGGCGATACCCGAAAGGAACGCACGGCCTCGGCGGTTATTTTCGTCGAATTATGCAATATTCGCAAGAAACCAAAACAAAACGCGAAGAGCAGCGCTGTGGAAATCGTGACGATCGTTGAATGCTTAGCGGCCGTTCTACGAACAGATGAAATTTTCGGAAATTTCGCCATGACGTCGAATACCTGCGTACGTCTCCTATATTAGATTTTGCCTTGTGGATGGAAATTATTCAAAGTTTACTCTAGGCATTGTAGACCTGATTTGGAGCAGACTACACAGGGCCGTGTGCAGATATAAGTACAGACCACGATCCAGTGGCCATGCCATGTGCTTGAACGAATTTTTTCTTACGGATTTTGTAGTCAGCTGTATTTTGTACCTGCTCATCTTGGATGCCATTTCATGCCTAGAGAAGTTTGAAAAGGTTTGAAATTGAGAAATGTCTTTCCTTCCTTTGTCAATCATGCGTTTGAAGTATTTTCGCGCGGTAAAATGCCAATATCGATAGTAAAAGTGTAAATCCCTGCAAGTCCAAATTCAGAAATTTGTCAGGGTACCAATAAAACGCAACACCTCTGGAAGGTTTCGACTTACAGGTTATTGGACATCGCCACAGAGAAGAAATGAGACGAAAACGGAGGAATCCGGCTTAACTTGATGGATCTACGGCTCAAATACTACCCATAGAGCTCAAATCCTTATTTTATCCGAAATTGAGACTTACGAGGTTTTTCGCTTTTACTATCGATGCATCGATATAATATATCGATATATAAGCATATTATGCTTGTAAGCATATAATATATGCTTGTTATGCTATTATTAGCATATTATGCTTGTTATGCTATTGATAATTATCAAAACTATAATTTTTACGAATAACAATTATTTTGATAAGATATAAAATATTGATGAAAAAGGAATATTTTGGAAACTGTATAATATACACTTATTACAGTATGAACATATCATGTTCAACATTATTTCAGGGAATATTAAATATAAATTTTATACGCCTAAAACCGTTATTTTTAGGGGTTGTAAATCCACCCTCTGATTGATGTGCCTAATTATGTGGTAAGTGACAGGGTCAGACATATAATTCCTGTTCATCGAAACAGTTGAACCCATTTTTGAAAAGCGTTGACCCTATGTGTATTGGATTAGTTATGCTTTCATTTTCTCCATATCTCCTAGAGCTTTTGCCCCGCTGGGCCTCTTCAGGGATCGACATCTACAGGCAAATATCTGTGGTTAGAAGAAACAGGTAAGTATTTTCAGGCGAAATAGGAACTGTAGTCGTGGTACAAAGTGCTTTTGTCAGAAACTTACTTTTTTATACAGGGTTTTTCCCACACAGGGGGCCACCTATTCCCTACGAGTATCACCCTGAAAGGGGTCGTCCTAAAACTAAAAATTCGGTTGAAATGTATAAATAGGTACATTAATCACAGCTTAGGGTTCTTAGGTATTTCAGACTCACAGTTTTCTTAGAAACTAGTAAAGTAAAAAAAAAATTATAATATATAAAAGGTAACGAGGTAAAAACAACTAGGAACGGATCTTCAACAAACGCGGATTACAAATCATAACAGGCATTTTATCAGTAAACGGGAGGACAGATATCATAGATAACTTCGGTGGGTGCAGTCTGGGGTATTAGTCAACCAATGGCAGTATGTACCTCACCGTCCAACAGGACAAAGAAGAAGAAGTTTAGTTTGATAATCATAGTATCTTTGATAATACATTCATTCCTGATTCCGATCTCGTGCTATTCAATTTCATTCCTTTCTTCTTCAATTCATTTCAAATTCAAATTCTAAATTCTCTATTTCAATTCTTTATTTCAAACATTACAGGCAGACAATACATAATTGCTATTTCGGTTCATTAGCCACGAAATTAGAATAAAAACTCAAAAAATGTGAGATGAGAAATAGTCTCATTTTTTGAGTTTTTATTCAAATTATGGGATTCTACTTAAAATCTCCGCGAGTGATTTAGTATCCAACCACGAAATTAGTTCAAATATCGATGGGACCTCGGTCATCTAGCCACCTTATGGCCTCCATAGGACCACGTGTTTAGGAAAGTACCAACACCTTTGTGTGGTTGACAGACCCTCGATTTAACCGACAAAACTATAATTCTTACGGCATGAGAGTCGATCAGAGAGAATCGCTTCGGCTTCATATTCGAATAAAATACGTAGGAAAAGGGTAAAGAGTGAAAGTAAACCAAAAATGAAATCTCCGATGTGCAGAAAACTGCGACCGCTTCTAATCGGGAGCCGAGGTAGGGAGAGCTAAGTGAAGAGTTAGGCAGAAAGTTGCGAGTGAGAGGTGCAGGGTGGCTGGGGTGGTGGGACTTTGGATCTGCTTGAAGGGATGACGGGCTCCCTTGGCTTTCCGCCTTTTAACGAGAGCAGCACCTTCCAGTCCCACGTCCATTCGATCCAAGGCCT
Organism: Nesidiocoris tenuis; assembly: GCA_036186465.1. Lineage (NCBI taxonomy): Eukaryota > Metazoa > Arthropoda > Insecta > Hemiptera > Miridae > Nesidiocoris > Nesidiocoris tenuis. The sequence continues at coordinate 22,941,557 of AP028910.1, read as the reverse complement.
TCGGTATGTTGCCGATTTCACTACTAAGGTAAAACTTTGACACTTCAGTCCGAAAAGTTTCCGAACATTGGTTCATAATACATGCGCGTTGAACAAGTCGATCCTTCCAGCCAGGGGCGAATCGAGAAATTCCCTCAAGGGGTTTTCAATCAAGTCAAGATACCTGACTTCCTCTGCTTGAATAGAGGAGAGTCGTGTACCTGGAAAAGATTTTGGTTTGCGTGAAGTTCAGGATAGGCAATTCGGAACGATGGCAGTTGTTCATGCTGAATGATTTCAGCGTTTTGGAGATACAGCCGCATGGCTCATTTCAGATCACACGAAATTCTTCAAAATTCATCAATCATTTTTGTGGCGGAGTAGAGGACATGAGACATGAGTTTTTGTGGGGATTCCAACGAGTGGAAAACGAATTTTGTGGCTCTAGTAGTTTTCGATTTATTAAGAGATGTGGAAATTTTGAAAAACTCAAAAATGGCTGACTAAAACTGAAATAAATCCTGAATGGTTGGAGCTACCGCCGTGGCGATGGTCTCATTCGATTTAGCATTGAAAAATCTATAGAAAATTATACCTCACATGCCTCTGTTGTAAATTTCCTTAAAAACACGAATTTTTTCCAAATTCAACAGCTGTTTTATTACCATTAAAATTGAGGTAGCGTTCTGTCGAGACGTTAGGACTAACTAGATACGGAACTTAATTTTTGGTAAAAATTTCAAAAATTTACAACTCCTTCCCTTTGGAAACCCCCCGGCGGACAGCGGACGGACAAAAAATTTTCATTGCAGATTCGGATTCTACACCCTTTGAAACGCAAACCAACAAATTTTCAGGGGATGTTAAAAAAAATTTCTGACCGATTCCTGAGTCGACAAAGGCTCATTTCTTAAGAAAAATGAACCGAAGCTTTGACTCAGAATCCTGAACAAATGTCCGTGCGTCCGTCTGTGAGCATTTACAAAAATGACCAAAATATGACCCTCAATTATCAACCTTTGTCGAATTTCTTGAACTGGAATGTTCTTCTCGGGAAGGCCCATCATACTGTTTTACCAGAATCCGAATTTACAGTAAATACTTCCAATAACTTAGATTTTCCTATCATATTTTTTCTGGTCACAAAAACTAACCGAATCAATCTTTCTTGGTCTTAAAATCTTGACTTTGCCTTGGATATAATATAGGTATCTAAGTACTCGCCAAGGCAAAAAATATTATTTTCTAATCCGGTTTATTGACGTAAACGTAAGATTTTGATTTTAGACGGGGTTTAAAATTTACATAATGAGCTTTTGACATTTTCGAAAAATATAGCCTGAAAAGTATGGTCAGACGCAGAAATAATCTGTGTATCAAATATAAACGTATCAGAATGTGGAAGTATCGCGTGTTGACCTCGTACCTCTGGTTTCAATTTTGGACCCCAGTATCCCTCAAATGAGTAAGTTGAAATATGAATAATTTTGTAAAACTTTAACGCACCAATATATGAAAGTATCCCGACTCACCACCAATATTTCTTGAAAACCTCGTTGTTATCATGTATTAAAATGTTTATTTTGTACATAGTTTATTAAACTGAGCCTCGCTCTTCTGGGTTATCAACTAATTGTGAAATATCGTAAAGCGGATCGCGATGGAATTAAATTTTTTCGCTGCTCAGATACAAAAAGATAATTTAGAACTAAATGAAAGAACGACGTTTCAAAATGTGTCAACCAGAGTATGGCTCGCTCGCAGTTAGTAATCTTTTTGTAATCTCAAATTAAACAGAAATTATCGCGACGACGAAATTTTCCTGTTGAAGAGACAACGTTCGAGTACAGATACGAACGTGTCATCGTCGTTGTTTTAAATCGGACGATTTCAATTGTGAAAGGGAAGGGGTGGCCTTTGTCTCAAAACCGGGGGAGAAAAAATTGCCGTTGATCGAATACGCAATCCAGGTCAAAAACAGAACAACATTCAGGGGAGTGGAAAAGCTGTTCGGCGTAGAAAAAAATATCAAGGCCAATCCGGTACGTTGGTCTGTTTTGCGAGAGGGTGATGATCGGAGTTCAGGTGAGGGGGTCATGGCAGGGGAGGGGGTATCGTGATTGGTCAGGGCCGGTATCGTGAGGGTTGTACAACAAAAGAAATTTGAATATTTCTTTCAAAACGTTCGGCGAACAGCTTTGATCCCTCGGATTCGTTACTTGGAGCTACAGGTTTGGTTCGTGTTGCTGCGGGTCGATTCGTCCGAGCCGCTTGACGATGCGATCCGTTTATTCGACGATATTTTTCCACACAGCTACGGCTCAATATCTCGTTGGATTTTGGCAATTTTCGACGGTGAAGGAAAGTGGAGGATTTCTGGAAAATATGTAAAAGTTATATTTCTAAACAAGTGGATGGATTCAAACTCGACCGTGACAAAATTTGTTATTTATTATTGTAATTATTCTTTAGGAATAAATTCCTTAGGAAAATTCGTTATTTGTTATTGTAAGTAATTATTTTTTAGAAAAGTGAAGGATTTCTGGAAAATATGTAAAAGTTATATTTCTAAAAAAATTGGATAGATTTTAAATCGACCATAACAAAATTTGTTATTTATTTTTGTAATCATTCCTTAGGAAAGTGATGGATTTCTGGAAAATGTGTAAAAGTTGTTGCTAAAAAAGTGTATAGATTAACAAAAAAAAAAACAAACATAGCGTAACAAACATATAACATTAACAAAAAAGTGTATAGACCATAACAAAATTTGTTATTTATGATTGTAATTATTTTTTGGGGGGAATGATGGATTTCCGGAAAATATGTAACAGTTATATTTCTAAAGAAGTGGATAGTTTTTAAATCGACCATAAAAAAATTTGTTATTTATTATTGTAATTATTTTTTAGAAAAGTGAAGGATTTCTGGAAAATATGTAAAAGTTATATTTCTAAAAAATTGGATAGATTTTAAATCGACCATAACAAAATTTGTTATTTATTATTGTAATTATTTTTTGGGGGGAGTGATGGATTTCCGGAAAATATGTAAAAGTTATATATCTAAAAAAGTGGATAGATTTAAAATCGACGATTACAAAATTCGTTATTTATTATTGTAATCATTCCTTAGGAAAGTGATGGATTCCTGAAGAATATGTAAAAGTTATATTTCGAAAAAATGTATACCTAGATTTAAAATCGACCATAACAAATAATGATCGTCTACTAATCTGATCTTTGTACCTGCAGTTCCAACCTTTGGCTTCACGTCTGTTTATTCAATTGATAACCCTTTGAAATCGTGCAGGAAAAACAATTTTGATTCCTTTTGAAGATTCCCTTTAGGTCTCCAAAATTTTGATAAATAGGTACGTATAAAGACAGGGAAAAACACGTCGCATAAATGGCCATGTATGGCAACATTTTTTATAGAATTTTACCAACCGAATTTTACTTTTCGTAGCCATAACGGTTCAGTACTTACTTACACCGTTCTAGAGTTCTATCCACACCCCTACAAAACCATTTATGGTTTTTCATTTTTTTTTTAAAAATGAAGCTCAAGTCATTATGAATAACTTCCACCAGTTTTACCCCATCCTTAGACTTTATTGCGTTTTTCTCGAAAAAACGTATTATTACTTCCATATTTACAGAGTAAGTAGGTATTGTAATCGTTCTAAAATCGAGAATCGGAACTAAGCTTCAGAATAAATTTTTGCTTATTCACATTTACTCAGAATAACTTCCTGAACAAGTGTCTGTGTGTCCGTCTCTCCGTCTGTCGTCTGTCCGTCTGTGATCATTTACAAAAATGGCCGTAGCTCCCTCAATTCTCAACCTTTCTTCGAATTTCTCAAACTGAAATGTTTGTCTCGGCAAGACGTGCCTAACATCCTGTTTATTCGAAATTCGAATACCTCGCAGTCCTCCCGATATATTTACACAAGGTCTTGAAATTTACCTTGCAGAATATGTGGATATTTTTCGAATTCCGATAACTTGGCGTATTTTTTATTTTAGGCGAATTTCAAAATTTGCATAGTGAGTTTTTTGAGCTAAACATCCTCAAAAGCCGTCGAAATACGATCAAATTCTGTCACAGTTTTACGTTTCAAAATATGGAAGTATTGTGTGTTATCTACGCACCGCTGGTTTTTCTTATGAATCGTGCAGAAACGGATATATTTTCCCAACATTTTTCCATCTCGTCAACTAATGGATATCGTGGCCGCAAAATTTTTCACCGAACACTAAAATGAGAAAACTGGCCAGGAATGAATAATTCCACGCTTTTTAATCGTGAAGAGGAAATTTTCTTAAACAAAGCCTTTGACGGCACGAAACGTCTTCGTCCCGTCGTCGCATAAGCGTTCCAAAAAGGTCGAAACTGAATAGAAATATGTAGAACAAAAAAGATTGGCAAGTGATAAGAGCGAGTGGAGGCTACCATTGAGGGGATGGATCAAGTAACAGTGATAAATGGGTATTAGGGATCCCGGGTTCGCGTGATCCCTACGCTGTCCATTTTATAAACAACGGAAAAAAGTCACGCCATTTTCCGATCAACACATCGCCCTGAATTGGCGTGTAGTGGTCGTTCCTTTCCATTTTCCGACATAAATAAATAAATTGAATTAACGAGAAAATGAACTCAAACTTTCCGACTGGGATGAATTTTTTCGAAGATGACTCGAGTCGGACGATACGAAAATTGCGAACTCAGATTCCCTAAATTAATAAAAAAACAAACTGCGGTGCGTAGATGACACTCTATACCTAAATATTTTTAAACGTAAAATTGAGACACAATTTGATCATATTTTGATTGCTTTTGAGGGTGTTTAGGTAAAAAAAAAAACTCTCTATGCAAATTTTAAAACTCGTCTAAAATAAAAATACGCCATGTTATCGGAATATAAAAAATATCCACTTATTCCGCAAGGTAAAACAAAGATTTTAAGGCAAAGAACGCTCAAATCGGTTCATTTTTGTGGGAGGAAAATATAAAATAGAAAACACTAAAAATGCAAATATATTCGAAGTACTGTCAGTAATTTAAATTCCGATTTAACAGGGTGTTAGGCAAAAAAAATTGAGGGAGCTATGGCCATTTTTGTAAATGACCACGGACACACAGACACTTGTTCGGGAAGTGATTCTAAGTAAATGTTTTTTCTAAGTAAAAGTTTTTTTTTTTTTTTGAATCTCCAGTCGGATTCTCGATTTTATGACGATTACAATACTTCAATTTACCCTGTAAATAAAGAAGTAAAAACATTTCCCTGAGCGATTGCAATGCTGCGTCAATTATCGAACAATACACCAGAACGATAGATTTTTCCCTTTCCCACAACATTTATGAGCACAATATTGACGTACGCATTGCAAATTAACGGCCCAATTAGCATCGTGCAAAATAAACCGAATCACCTTCCAATATAAAAATTGCAAGAATCGTAAAAAATTGCTTGGAAGAGTATAGGAATTTCGAATTGCCTCGACTGTCGTCATCTGTAAAAATAAGGACGGGGCAACGACCTGAAGATCGTTTTGGTGTCGTGTTTCGTCGGTGGAATTCCAAAAACGAAGAACAATGGGGATAATTTTGTTTTGTGTTATTATTGCCTTTTCGTGCTCAATACATTTCTGAGCATGAGGATATTATTGTGATAATTGCTCGAAATAAATTTCCAATGGGTTTAATTTTAGCACTCCATGGTAAAAAATGCCAAAAAAGGTATTTTTGAGAAAACTTTTGACGAAAGAGTTCCTTCTGCAAAATCGCATATTTTTTGGGGTTTAGACCCCGAGTCATTTGTATATTTGAAATACCAGAGTGGACCATTCCACTCAGGTGTCGAACTGAGAAAATCGCATTTGAAAATTTCGACTAATTTCATGTGATCGATTAAGGGCCTTGTTATGGTGTTTTGAAGAAAAAAAATACAAGCATTCTCGGGTGAACAGATGACTCATGAACCATAGGGACTTTTCTTCAAGCCACATGGTCCACTCTGGCCATCTAATTCGGCGGCCAATTAGCAGACGGACCATTTGAAAAGTTGGGTTATTATCAATTATTACCATAATGTTGCTTTGACGTTTATTAAACAAAAATATTTCTAGACAAAAATAGTTTAGACGGTTCAATTTCGGTTGAAAAATATTCGTAAATCAAATAATTTCGCGGCGAGTGTAAGTGACATTCCGGGAAATTATTTCCGGAAATTTTCGTCAATTTCGTTGGGTACTCATTCGAGTTCACCATTGTAACAATCGTCGATATCGATGGCCATAGATACGGGCGGTCGGCGGAGCGATCCGCTCGGCGGAATCTCCCGCCTGCCGCACGACAGGAGATGCGGGCGGCCCGCGCTTTCCCGAATTTTCCGCGTCCCTCATCGGCAGTTTTCTTTTCGGGCGGAGACCGCGAGTGACGGCGAAGGTATCGGGAAAAGCGAAAAGACGACAAGCGGCGGCCGGTTGCGGGGAGAAGGGGGGGCTAGTTTGGCAAAACGATAGGAAAAAGGCCGATAGGACCGCCGAAGGCGAAGAGGGCCGGGGAGGATCCGCTCGCCCGGGCCGGGCGGGGGATGCGGCGAGGAAAAAGGGTGAAAAAAAAGTGGGCGTGATTGAAAGGTATCGAAGAGCGCGGCCGGCGGGGAACGGGGGCGAACCTGCGCCGCTCGAGAGGAGGAAACTGCGGCGAGGAGCGCGGGGCGGGAGGGCCGGGGGCGAAGAGGCCGAACGGAGAAAGAAGGGAAGAAGAAGCGGGTAAAAAAGGCCGGACTCCCGGCTCGGAGCGGGGAGGGGGGTGGACGATGGGGGCGGGCTCGGGGTGCGCGGAAGGTGCGCGCCGGCTCGGCCTCCCCCCCCTATGATCGGATCGGCCTCCCCCCCCTACCGGGTGACTCCCCGCCCCGTCAGCGAGCCGATCGGACCGGCCCGCCGTGTAGTTCGGGCGCGAGCCGCTAGAGCGCGGGCCTTGACGGGGCGTTCGCCGCCGGGGTGGGGAGCGTCGGCGCGGCGGGGGGTGGCGGTCGGAGGAGAAGGAGCGCTGGTGCGGAGGCAGCCGTGCCGCCGTCGTGTCCCTTGGAAGCTTTCAGTCGGCAATCAGCTTCCGCCGTGTTCAGCGCTGGCCCGCCGCCGTACGCATTGGCACGCCGCCGCCCGCCGCCGTTCGCCCGCCTCCGCTCACGAGATCTCGACAATCCCCCACGCACGACAATTTTTTTCCGCCACGTATGACATGTGACTCCCGCGGATCGTAATTCGTCGTTGTCGCGCCACCTGCCGTCGTCACGGTCGGCAGTCGTCATCGCGTCGTCGTCGTCGGCCGGTCGTCGAACATTCGTTTTTTCCGGCGAAAAAAAGGAGGAAAAAATCGCGGAAAACCCGGTCCCCGGTAACACGACTCACCTGATTTGTTTTCGACAATTCCCAACCCGAAAAGTTCGCAATTTTTAGGCCAGGGACGAAAATTAGAAGACGACGAAAAAAAACAAAAATTGATATAAACAAAAAAATCCTAAAACGACAACATGAAAAAACGCCAACCTCGAACTGTCAGTCGAAATTGATTTGATAAATTTCTTCACCACCGCGTCAGTTATGGATATACATGGTATGCAGTCTATGGACTGGCTTTTCAAGAAAGAAAGAATTTATCTCTTGGCTCAATTTTGGCAGCAGGTGAGTGCAAAATCCCCATTCTCGTAGAAATATTCTGGGGTGGACTTCGCTGCGACAAGTGTGACCCGAAATTGATAGAAAAGAAATCGATCAGCAACATCAACAAAAAAGAAAACACGAAACCCTGAGATAAATCAAATTGGTCCCCAGTGCTGTGTGTGACATTTGAGTTCTACCCTTCAAGTGCATGTGAACCAATTTTATTTAAACCCGACGACCGTAGATGTTTGAGGTACTGTCATTGTTATTTTTATTTATTCATTTTTCGGGCTCTTCACCTTTTTTTTCAATTTTTTATTTTTCATCCCGTTTTATGCCTTGCCTTGAGAAATGATTTTCTTCCAACGATCAGGCCAACTCTCCGGCGAGCTCGGTAGATTTTCCAAAAGACAACACCAACTACACTGAAATTTAGTTTTTTTTTTGCTATATTAATGTAGTCAACTGAAAAAATAGGTACTTGACTATCTACATGAAAAAATCGTTCGTTCACGGACAAGTGGAGGACTAAAAGTGCCGATAGGTTCAAATTTGTACGAATTCCAATCAGACGAACGTGCAATTTGGAAATCGTCTCAGTAGGAAGTTATCCCGTGTCCCGGTTCACCTCATCGAACATTGTAAACAAAAGTGTCCGTCACAGAAAAACAGACAAGTGACAAATTTTGCACGTCTGCCGCCGACGACCGACAATCGCTCCTTCCCGAAGAAGCCGTAACAGATGAATCTTCAGGCCTACATCTATTTTCACAACCGTGAAGTTCGTACATTTTTATTTTTCCTTTTTTATTTGGAAATTTAATTTAGACTATCACGTGCGTCCCACTAAAACACGCAATCACGTCCCAACGTAGGGAAACTCAGCCACCTATAGGATAATACGAAGTGTGTTGGTTTGTCTCCTAGTTTGGTCTCTTCGATAATTTTTCATTTTTATTTTTCTTCGTCCGTTTTAAAAATTAGACGTTGTTTACTTGAATTTATTTTTTTTTTTTAGAAAAAAATTAAATTCCGATCGAACGAGGCTTGCGAGATGTACAAAAACAATTGTCCGCACCTCGACATTTTCCTAGGCGAATTTCGCATTTTTCCAAATTGTTGACCAATTTGAGTCGTACGGTTCTTGAAACATTGTTCATGGCAATATTGTCTCGAGAACTGTATCTGTCGATGAAATACTTGAAAAATGAATTACTCTTCGTAAAATCGAAAGTTTAATATTTTCCTAGGTATTATTTTCTTCCGCCAATTCACCCAGTCTCATTTTTATATACCCGAGTACCTATTTCTCTTCTGCAAATTTTCGAAAAATTTTTTCCCATCGAGTTCACGGAGAGTTGTCACAAGAATCGGAGGTAGGAGAATTTCACGTTTCCTGCGGTACATGAACTTTGAAAAAACGCACATGTTCGTTGGCCCGCTTTGTTTTCACGTGTGCGGTAAATGGTTAACGTTTAACTTTGCCGATCGTCGCTAATCATAGTGCATGCGCTTTGCTGTCCGGTCCTTCCGCTTTGCTGACTACCGCCTCCTTGCACACCTGTAGACTTAGTTTCCGCTTTGCTGTATCCTCTTTTCCAACTCGAATTTTTCATCGAACTTTTCTCCCGGATTCGTCCGCTTTTCGATAAAGATTACTCAGTGTTAACGTTTTTATACCTAGAATTTACCTCGGTAAAAAAATTTTTAATTTTTTCCTCGAATTTCGAAATATTTTACGACCTTCTTTTTCTTCTAGTAAGTCATTTATTCTCGTTCGGAATAATTTTCCGAACGATCATGCGCGGAAATCACACTCCTCGACGGGTCGAGCAGTCGCTGACCGTCGGCCTCGTTTCGTCCCGTTTTGTTTACCATTTCAACATCTGTTGGGGTTTGACGCATTTCCCAATTGTCCACCTCGCATTCGAAAGTAAACATTTTTTTATAAAATCTCCGCTAACGGACTATTTAGTTTATGTTAATATTCCGAGAAAGAGAGTTGAATGTGCCGGCGATCACTTGCGAAAATATCGCTTTTCTCGCAGATCCGGCGAAATTATTCTATATTTTCGTTTCCAATTTTTCCTCTTTATTCTAGATTAAGATAATATGTTGGAAAGTACGGAAAATGTTTCGAAACGCCTCAGGTAGGAAAGTGTTGTGATTTTTCGTCGTTATTCGGCTCGTCAAATTTTGAAAATGATTTAGAATAAAACTTTATCGGATAATTTAGATCCGATATTAGGCAATTGAGCTGACCTAGAGATAGATTGGAGTTTTTACGCTTAGAAAGTAGACTATTATCATTATTATTTTATTTTATTTATTTATTTTTTATTTTTTTGAACGTGGACGAACGACTTATGAATTTTTCGTATAAATATAAGGGCGTTGAGTGGCTTAGTGGAAAGCGAAAACACCGACTACCGAATTTCGGCGTTGTCAAATTATACATGAATTTGTTTATGTTTGGTTAGTCGACTATTATCATTCAGCAAAGAACAAGTGGATAGTAACTAAGTAGTAATTAAGTGTTAATTATATCGAGAGACACAATATATTATTTTCGATTCGTATTTTCTCCCATTGAGAGAAAAATCGAAAAACAAAAACATTCCTCTAAATGGAATTTTTCCGTACTTTAATCATACCTCGACTTTTAACAACTTAATTTTATTTTACATTATGGTTAATATTAGTTAGTAAGCACTTCCTCCTCCAACTTTGCGCTTATTTCGTAGTCTTGAAGCTTTTCTCGTAAATCTTTCAAATATTGTCAAAAACCAGCATGAATTTATAATTTCATCCAAAAAAATACGATTATTCATTCCGCAAGTTACCAGTCCAATATTCGAGCTCGATCTCACAGTTCATTTTGCACGAGCTCGATTTTGTATATTTTTCTAGGAAATTCAATTCCTACGAATGGTTTTTTACCAGTAATTTTTAGACGGAAGAAAAATTATTTCCTAAAATTCTCACTTTCTACCTAACCAGTTGAATGAGCTCCATTAATTGAAAGTAGCCAAGAACGGCAACCCTCGATTAGGTACCCTTTTTTTTCATGCCTGTTTTGAATATTGGCACTTTTACGCCTGGTCCTGTTTGTTCAGGTGATTTCAAGGGGTTGTCCACCCTCGATTCTTTTTAATCCTCTCCTCCGTTTTTTACTTTTTTTCCCAACTGTTAGAAGTAATGCTTGATTGTGAGTGTCCGACATTCTTTATACCTTGAGGGGGTCGGATGTTGGAAAAAGAGGGGGAAACTCTTCACACGAATTCCGGTTAAGTATTTTCCCAACGAAACATGTGCATTTCTAAGTTCAAGCATAGAGTCTGTGATCGCCGTTGAAAATCTTTAACTGCACGGTTATCCATCGGTTAACCTTTTTTTTTTTTTTCAATTTTTTTTTCTATGACTCTGTATAACTTAGTTGGTGATTGTATTGATAGTCGGTGAAAATTTTGAGTTTTGGAGTAGCGCAATAGCAAATTTCTCATCAACTGATGCAGGAATGTTTACACATTAAAAGGAACTTTGAAAATCTGCTATCAGCTATGCTGCTGGAACTCGGAAAATGTTAGAATTTACCCTTCTGACGAAAAATTGAGCTCTGCTGGCTGGGGATGCGATGAATTTTTATACCGTGAAAATAATTAATTTGCTCGATAAATTCAATATATTGTCATTTCGGTACGTGGATACAAATTCTGTGAGACCCACGTACTCGAAGTGTTCGTTTTCATGCAACTTAATGTTTTCAATATTTTCTCTATTCGAGGAATACATGCGAATACATTATTTGTATCCTCGGCTCGAATAGCATTGTGATTCTAATGAGCTAACTCCTAAGCAGTCGAAATCTAATTCGGAATTTGGTTTCAAGTTTTGAGAAAATTTCATCGCCAAAACAAGAGCATCGCATGCTATCGTTGAATTTTAGTATGAAAATACCGGATTTTTCTGGGGTTGGGATTACATACGAAATGGATCCTTCTGTTCTGTGTTCGCATTCTGAGATTGGGCATCGATGGTAGGACTGAATACTGTGAGATAATAGCCCATCACACAGATTCAAAATACCGTTGGATAACGCATTACGCAGTTAGGTGCAATAAGGTATGCTGCAGATTGCATCTAGTATGTAACTATCGCTAGATTGGAGGGTAAAATCAATAAGACCCCATGTGAGAATGAAGAGAAATCGAAAGAAATCTGCTTGTCTTTTTGGAAAAGGTTCTTCGGTTTTGTGAAACATGAAAATCGAGTTGAATGCGTTAGAAAAGAATTTTCTTTATACTTTTATTTTGGATCACTTTCTGAATTCATCTGTCTTTGAGCAACTGCGAAAACTGTCGTTATCTGCCGCAATTTTTGAACATTCCGGATTTAGTTAATTAAAACGTTTATTAACAAAATATAATATTCTGGTTTGAACAAACTCTCGTTATGGGATTTTTTCCATCCCGTTTTCTAGCGGCCATAAAACTGAACCTATTCGAGTGTTTGAGGTCATAAAATGTTGGTCCTCGTGTGTATAATATTCCAGCATTTTTCGTTTTATTCTTCTGCGTCCAATGCACCTACTTTCGATTCAGATAAGTTTTAATTTTTTAAAGTCGGTAACATTGTTTGCAGGTAGGTCTTACTTTTTACTGATTTTTTCAAATCTTAGTAGTCCAAATATCGTGGGTCTGATCCAAAGTCTCGCAATAATGTCCAATAAATCCTATTACGGAAAAAGTGTTTTCGCATATTTGGCACTTTTTATATGTTACCTGCTCTCGATTGGTTCGGACTTGTTATTTACATATTTATAGGAGTAAATGGAATCGTTCTCAGTCCACGTTTACTCAGAATCACTTCCCGTACAAGTGTCAGCCTAAAACCCTGTTTAATCGGAATTTGAATAACTTACAGTGCTTCCGATAAGTATTTGCATTTTTAGTGTTTTCTATTTTATTTTTTTCCGGCCACAAAAATGGACCGATTAGAGCGTTCTTGGTCTTAAAATCTTTGTATTACATTGCAGAATACGAGGATATTTTTTATGGTCCGATAACTTGGCGTATTTTTATTTAAGGCGAGTTTTAAAATTTGCATTGAGAGTTTTTTTGATATTTTTGACCTAAACATCCTTAAAAGCAGTCAAAATATGACATAAAATATAATATAAAATTGTGTCACACTTTCACGTTTCAAAATATGGAAGTATTTTGTGTTATCTACGCACCGCTGGTATTCGTCATTTTGATTGAAGGAGGACATCCCTTGTGTTTTTGTAAGAAGTAACAGAATCGGTAGTAGCTGTTGAAGAGGCACTTCTAACCTCTCGTTCCTCGTCCTCCACTTAACTCCTCCCTCCATCGAGTGCAAGTCGGGTTAATTTGCTTCGAAATCCACCACCCGTCGGGTCCCCTAGTTCTCGAAGTTGGGAGACTTTGAAAAGTGAAGAACCCAAGGAGGTAAGAAGAGAGGCGAATGGCATTTATTGTTTGTTGACCTTAACTATATGCTCGGCTCATCAAAATCACATTAATGACCCAACCTATCCTCTCCGGGGCCTTCCCCTGATTGCCTCCACTATCGACGAACTTGAGGTGTCCTGGTGCTTTTTACTATCCCAAGTCGAGACTTGAAGTCGGATTAGGAAAGTATGGCGTGGGAATCGATTCCTAGGATCTGGAAACATTAGGTATGATAATAGAGAGGCGAATTTTTATTCTATATACTATGGAAAATCAGCGTTCTAACTGTCGACGAAGAATTTAAAATTAGAACCTGCCTGGCCTCAAGTCTAGTGGCATTGCCATTATCTCGTCTCTTCGTTGAGATATGAGAATCTATTAGGTATCTCAACAACTGTCATAAGCCCATAAATTCCCTTATCTATCTCAATAACGCTGGGTTTTCAGCCCCAACTAATAGATGAAAAATAAATTTATATGTTTTATATGCATATGCTGTATGTATCTGCTCAAACTAATTTGCTCCACCTATTTTACTAAACTAACCAACAAAACGTAGTCGTAGAAAGACTTTTTCATTTTCGCATCGTCGGGTTAGAATAATTTTATTATTGATTGGCCAGATTTATCGTGCGCTGGATGACGGCAGAAACTACAACTTTAATGTTTTTCAGACGAACAGTTTCTACCTTAAAATCGTATTGCCGACCCAAATAAAAGATGAAACCTCGAGCCAACATCGCTTTCGAAATTTATTTTACATTCTTTCGGGATTTTTTCAACTTTTTGTGAACGTCATTAAATCAGCGTCGGTCGATTTGGCCAAACGACGTGATCGGGCGTAGGGGACAATAGCTGTGCACCTTTCGAATGCCCTTTTTCCCTAGAGTGAGGGCTCCCGAGGCTCATATTAAAGTTATGGAGTTTTGAAAGATCTGAATAATGTCGAATAGACCTTCCCCACATCACTTTCTCGTTTCCCCAGCATAGGCCATCTCAAACTGGGCCCCCCGGTGGTCCTATACTCATATTTTACTGGCCAGTACTCATGTTTGACCCTCTTGTTTTTCCCTCTCAACAACAACAGCGATCTGCTGTCCCTTCTAATGACATTCCATAAAGGGATAGGGCAGGATAGGATTTTTTCCAACCCCATCCGATTCAATCTGATCTAGTAATGGGCCTATCTATGGAGATAAGGACGAACTTCAAGTTCGATAAAACATCACGAACAGTGATCTGGATGATGCTATATTCGATAGGTAAAAATTGAATCTAAACATTAGGATTGGAATGATTGCTGTAACAGAGGAAAGTTATACTTAATATCGATCAGATGGAACCATTGAGGGGGGGGGGGGGAATCGTAGAAAGTGAGAGAAACGGCTCAAAGTACTTCCATATTTTGAGTGCATATTTTTCGGATTCTGTTCGTTATGTTTACAGTTTTTTCGTCGGCTGGTTTTTTATGCGATCGATTTCTTCGACCCGGGACCTTGGGCCGATTTGGAAAATAATTTAATTTTTTGTTTTTTGAGTTCGCAAAAACAGTATGTTTGATATAGTAGTTCCATTTTTATGGAGCAAATGGAAGTATTAGTAGTGTTGTAATCGTCCTAATCGAGAATCTCTGTGGATCTTCAGAAAAAACCTTTAGATGCCTATACACTTTTTCAAATTTCCTGAACTGGAATGTTCGTCTTGATAAGAACCGCCATTCTGTTTAAACAGGATTCGGGTCACCCACAGTACTTCCATTATATTGACACTTTCAGTGTTTTCTATTTTTCTTCTGGCCACAAGAATGAATTGATTTCAGCGTTCTCGGTCTTAAAATCGTTGCACCCTTGCGGAATAAGCTGATATATATTTTTTTATGCCAGCCGCAGCATTTCGGTTTTGGGCGGGTTTCCACATTTATGTAGCGTGTTTCTCATATTTGTGAACCTTGAAGCCTCCGATTAGTAGTAAAATTGAATTTTCATTGTCATGATTGGTTACAACGTATGAAATAATTAGTATATATTTCATATTATTATCATCAGCGCTACAATTTATAAATCAAGGTACGCTCGAATAATTATCGACGGCCCAAGGGCATAAACCGCTTTCCGATTAATTTCTACGATTAACCTTTTATCCGAACGAGGATTTGGCTGCGGAATCACGGTGATCTGTCGTGGTATCGTGTATTGTGAGGTTACAAAGTCTGCGTTTAATGTAATGCGGTTGGATTCTGGGTTATACGCGAGTCGACGAGGGAATCGAGAATCTTCCCTCGGAATGGCACACAGGAGTTTCAACCGGTGGTTTAAGTTTCTGAATCATTGATGGCCCCGAGCGATCGAATGAATGTTTCCTCCTTTGTGATCGAACTGTTTCCATATTCCGTTAGGCAGTCGTTGTTGGGTTGATTCTCGCTTTTCAGCCCGAGGTCGACTGGGACGGATTCCTCGGTAGTCTTCTCAATTCTAATAATTTCGGCTCTGCGGTGGCATTGCGCAAGGTGGAGCTTCAAAATTTTGGGGAACTCTCTGTTCGTGGGTTACTTGGGATTTTTGGAATTCAAGTTGGCAAACGAAGATTTCTCCTCTGTCTGCTCTGCTCAGCAGTCGGCAAGCATCCTATCAGCTCCTATCAGCACGAATCATCCGCGGATGTGCGCCTAATTTTGATTCACTTCGATACCGGCGAGGAAGAGCGGAGTGTAGAAAATTTATCGTACGAACAAAAACCAGTTTGGTGTCTTTGTTCGTCGTTGAAGTTCTGCAGAGAGAGAGAGAGAGAGAGAGAGACAGAGACGAGATGGAAACAGATGGATAGAAGAAGAAGGCTGGTGCCTGCGTGCCAAAGTGAAGTAGTTACGTTTTCGACGTTCCAATTGACTTCATTTCGATGAGTTAACTTGAAAGCTTCTCCCGCCACCGCTTTGCACCTCCTGTACTTCAGGCTAACGCCTTTTCACAGCGAAAAGAGATAGAGGAATTTCAGACGTGTTCCACCAAGAGCCTTTGACGAAAATTTCACTAGCAAAACGACTCAGGGGCTGGGGGTCCAGAAGGTGGTAGGAAGAGGTGATGGCCTCCCGTCACCCGCCTCCGCCGTCAGTACCACCCCGGGGAGACTTGTATGTGCGGCGGGGAAGGAGAGTCGTGTGAGTCAGCCTAACGAGAAGGAAGGGTTGAATTCACCAACCCCTTAGAAAATAAGGGATGATGAGGAAATATCAAGCAGAAGAGAAATCGTCGACGTGTGTGCGAGTACGAGTTGGAAACCGAAAGAGAAAGATAGAATTGAAAGTGGGATGGAAACAGGGGGGTGTGGTAATCAATAATATTCCATACTATACAATGGAAATGCGTCGAGAATGGAGACTATGTGGAGTACGGAAAGCCTCCTCGGAGGAGATGAAACATCCATAATGCCAACTATATACTTCCAGGTTTAACAGCTAACTTTCTCATCAGCATCCCGCCGCTCTCCGCTCTCGTCCGACCCTTAAAATGTTCTCGTATACATTCACGTATATACGCGTATTTCTGAAGATAAAACAAGGCATAAACCTCTTCCGCGTACTCGATGGAAATGGGCTGAGGGGCCCTTAAAAATATCTCTCCTCACAATTCGTTTCGAGGTGAACTTTGTCTGGAATTCGTCATCAGTCGGGTCGACGATGCGATTCGCCATCGAGCGATGCTCAGTTTCGATCACCGAAAATTGCTAGTAGCCGTTGACACCGGTCACAACTTTGACGCTGTTTTGTATCCTGGAAGCTAGATGGCAAACTTCAACGTTTTATGCTGCATGATATTGAATGTTGGATGCGACGAATTTTAGGTTTTGGGAGCCACGAATTGACTTGGGTCAAACTTGGTTTGAGGGCGGCAGGGCACGCCCGGGACAACTTCGGTTGTAGGGCGAAAAGCCAACGCCGGGAACGGCGGGTTACTTTACTTGTTATCGGATTCTACTTTTGCTTTGCTCCTGCTGGTTGCAATATGACATCTGGAATCAAATTGTCGTGAAGTGAGAGAGTGAGCGTTTCTTCCCTTGGTACATGATCTGAATTCTCGTACCTACTGCTTTCGATCGGAATCGAAAAATTTCCAAACATTTTCAACCGACTTCAAAAAGAAGATTACTCGGATTGGCTTGCTTTTGGAAAGGTTTTTTCGTTAAGTAGTTTGTTTAGGCAAACTGGTACCAAACACTATTATTATTATTATTTTTAGGATTAATATAGGTGGTACTAAAATGCAATAAAAGTTTTCGAAAAAATTAATCTTATTTCCAAAAATTCGCATTTTGATTTTGATAGTTTGTTTGTCTTTCTACCTAATATGATGTGAGAAATATGAAAAATTAAACAAAAAATAAAACCGACTCCAAAAAGACGCATGAAAAACTTAGAAGCAGAAAAATAAAAATACAATGTATATTATTGTATCATAATAAAAATTAATGAAAAATTATCCTGACAGCAATTTTTGAAATTATAAGGATGTATACCTATCGAACGCCCCACTCTACTGAATGGCTCAGTAAACTGCCGAATCCTCACTTGAACATCCCACTGCGAAAATGGTTACCTTAACCTTGTAAAATCGGACAAGATAAATTGTCCAAGTAGGAACAAGCAATTCGACTCGCATCTATACTGGAACGTGGGAAGATGTTTTTAGGCCGCCGCGAGAGTATAGATATAGAAAGAAACAAATTCTACCCATACGCATAGGCGTGTATCCTCGTAATACACGATTTTCATCTTTCTTCCTCCATCTTTCTCATACTAGTGTTAATCTCTGGATCGATGGACTTTTTCATCACGAAAACCAGATGACAAAACTCCCATCTTATTCGCCTATGATTCACAAGCTCCACCAGTTGCGCGAATAGCAATTTATAGCCCAATAAGTTACAGGACACTGCTTGCGTGGATGACGTGTTTTTATGGTTCGATACGAAAATAACCCAATCGTTCACTATGACGTTAGTTTGGGTGGCGATTGTTGACAGATGTTTGCAGGTGGGCCTCCTAATAAAAATCCAATAATAATGCAGCAAACATTCTGGATGTTATTTCGATTTTCTTTTTTCAATCTATACCTGCCCCTAAACTGCAATAACCGTTCAATGTCGATCACTTCTCGGAGTTTTGATCGAAGGACAGGGGATGATTAGTTAATCATTACTACTAGTTAGTAGAATGTTAAAATTGAAAAGCCGGCAATTTTCAATTACGTACTGATATAGATCACGTTATTCCTGCCATTCTAATTATTGGATCCGTAGAAAAAAACAATCGGGCCGTCAAATCTAGATGGAGAATCGGAGCAACAAACTTCACCTTCACCGTTGAACGTGACTTTTCCCATGTTTCAGCAAGACCATGTACAAAGCTCCTGCTTGTATACATAGAGCATTGTATGGATGACTTAGATTTCTGATCCAAAGGCTCATCTGCTCGAGGTATTTTCCCAGCTAACGAAACGAGAACTTAATTATCTTTTTCTACGAAATGCTCAACTACATACGAGTACATTGTGTCCATCGTTGCTCTTGTGTGAAAACCGAGTCGCAGAGTGTAGGATTATTAACATACATTACAATAATGACTGTTCCTGGTCAGTGACTGGCTTTGCTGCGCCGGTTGAGCCGTTCCGCTCGCCGGTGGAGACGGTGTTAGTCAAATCGGGTTCCCCATACTGCCAGTGCCCACGGACGAAGGAAAAAATAAACTTCATTTAAAACTTACTTAAATAAACTTACATACAAAATACTTTTCACTAATATTGAACTTTTTTCCGAAATCGAAGTAGGTCTATCAGCATCAACTCACAATTCGTCTCCTGCTTTCAACCCTTCCCCATAATTTCATAGATTAGGTACATACGTTTCAAATTATGAATAATCCAAATCGCCAGTAAAATTTTTTTCCTCCCCACCGTTAACTGTAATTTTTCCCCAACATACGAAATTTTCAAAAAAAAATCCTCCTCGACCCCACACTGGTCCTATTCTCTGGCAAATCGATTGCTCATTTCTAGGGGCCCCCTTTACGCCTATTGGACTGTTACAATTTATGGTAATCACGAAAACAACTCGGTGCCTCGTAAGGTGTCATTCCCTATTGATTTTTTGGGTGCTGATTCGAACGAGACCAGTCCCGAGGCGTCAGCTCAAATCGATTAGGATTTATGCCGGTTTTAATGAACTATTTCCGACTCATGAACATTTTTCTCAATTTCGGCTGAGTAAAAAACTTGATAAAAAAAAACTCTTAGTCATTGAAAAACCTTGCGACTACTTTTGCGCAATGATCTCTCCTAAATTGGGCATTCGATCCGATTTCCTGATCTGCAAAAACATAATGATTGGCAATTTATTGTACATTGGATCATAAAAATCATTGTTTGATATATTTCCCGGGGAAAATTTCGATTATTGCTGCAGTCGTCGGGGCCGTCGAAAAATTTATGATTGATGAGACACCGATTATGGTATCTATTCCACTGTTCTCGGTAGACGTGGATGAGATTTTCAGCCATCTATCCGGGCAACCGAACTATTTTCGATGTTCACGCTATGGCAGCAGGAAATGAAAAATCAATAGAATACATGAATCATTTACTGCCTTTTTGCAATTCGTTGTTCGCTTACCATATTCCATGGCAGAAAGCAAAAGACACAAAAATTCACTTCGAGAGGTTCATTCACACATCGTTTCCGGCCTATTGTACAATCCTCGATTACATGTGAACAATAGCCCCCGATCTCCTCTCCCCGACGATCATCGCTCGGCAGAAATATCTAAAAAACGCTGCTAAGTAGATCAGTGGCATGTGCAGATTAGTTTTTGCTATGTCCGAAGAACTCTGCAAATTTTGCACAGGGGTTCATTTTTCGATTGCAAAGACAAACCTTACGATATATCGGTACTCCTTAAACACAGAATTTAGCTGTTATTATTCTATAATTTCAGTATCAATTTGTATTTTAGATGGGTTATTTAGAAAAACGTTTTTTCAACCAGGCAAAAAATAATCATCCTCTTCGCTTGATAAATACTTACTTACCTATCCATTTTTTCAACGCAGCTGATCGTTCAATTCCGTTAAATCTACCATTTAATCTATTCTTAATCACCTTCATAATTAACTGAATAATAATAATTATTAAATTCTCTGAATAATGAAATTAAAAATGCCTCATGCCTCAGAACCGTTGTTAAAGCCTGACTCGCTCTCATGTTGCCAAGCGCAACTGGTCGAAGTGTGAGTGCGTCACCTTGTTGGTGTAATAGGCTAGTAGTCGTAAGTAGATCAATCAACCGTATCTAAGAGCCGAGGCCAAATTCTCAAGTTTTTCCAATTTTTGTTTTGCTGATTTGTGTAATTCGACCAAATTCTTTAAATTGAAGATATCGGGAGGACAGAGGTTTTCGTGGGGATTCCAACGAGTGGAAAACGAATTTTGTGGCTCGAGTAGTTTTCGAGTTATTAAGAATTGGGGAAATTTAAAAAAACTCAAAACTGCTTCACTAAAACTGCAATAACTCCTAAACGGTTGAAGCTACTGGCGTGGCGATGGTCTCATTCGATTCAGCATAGAAAAATCTATAGAAAATGATACCTCACATGCCTATGTTGCAAATTTCCTTAAAAATACGAATTTTTTACCACTTCAACAGCTGTTTTACTGGCCTTAAAATTAAGGTAGGGTTCTGCCGAGACGTTAGGACCAACTAGATACGGAACTTGATTTTTGGTAAAAATTTCAAAATTTTCCGATAACTCCTTCCCCCTTAAAAACCCCGGACGGCGGACGGCGTACGGCGTACGGCGTACGGCGTACGGCGGACGGACAAAAAATTTTTATTGCAGATTCGGATTCTACACCCCTTGAAACGTAAACCAACAAATTTTCAGGGGGTGTTAAAAATTTTTTTTTCATGACCGATTACAAAGGTTCATTTCTTTAGAAAAATGAACCAAAAATTGCGAAATAAGCATGGAGAAATCCGACCCTCGTGAAACTGGAGTCAATATGAGACGAAGAGGATTTTACTTGCTCGAAAATAAATGGCGTATCTAATCAAAATTATAATACGATGACGTTTCCTAATGACTAAAACGTACCTATTTCGGTGTGAAACTAAACCGCTCTGGTAAATCATCGGCCAAAAAAGGAAATTCGATATTTCGAGAAACGTTTTGAAAAATTAAGTGGCAGAGCATGTCACCCTCCACATGTGGAGACAAATTAAACAATGCTCAAAACAACACCACTGCAGGTCCTCGAATCGAATTTCCAATACCTCAATTGGATTATTCCACATTTGGGTTCAAATTCCTCCGAATGTATCTGTAAAGGATACAGTCAGCATATAAGTCGAAAATATATTATGATTAAATCATGATGTTGCTGGTAACTCGATTAATTTTCAATTCATAATTATTATTATCAAGTATTTTAATTTTTATTATAAAATATAATTCTATCAGCGCACATAGATGAATAATTATTATCTTTATGTATAAATAAAATAAATTTCCCCAATAAGTAAATTCAAATCAAGTTCTTCCCACGATTTTCGGCTGAAAATTTCGTATAATTGGCGAACCAATTTCGTCGCCGTCTCGTTCTGTTGGCTTGTCATGTTTCGTACACGGGCAGTGTAATTCAAGATTGCGCAAACGAAGAGAAAGGTACCTCGAATGATAGCAGTGAACCCGTTTCTTGATCCTCGATTGTCATTATTACGAGTCTTTCTGTCGCTCTTGCAATTCCAAATAGCCCAGTTGAAGTTTTGAAATCTGTATCCTCGAAGGTTTTTACTTCCATATTTACAGAGTAAATGGAAGCATTGTAATCCTCCTAAAATCGGAGCGAAGCCTCAGAAATAACTTTTATCCATACACTTTTACTCGGAGCAGAATTTTGAGTGTTTTCTCTTTTATTTTTTCCGGGGCCCGAAATGAACCGAATTGAGTGTTCTTGGTTTTAAAATCTTTGTTTTAGGTACTTTGCAGATCACGTGTATATTTTTTATATTCCGATAACTTTTCGGATTTAGATTTTAGGCAAGTTTTAAAATCTGCATATTGAGTTTTTTGATATTTTTGACTTAAACAGCGGCAAAATATAATCAAATAGTGTCAAAAATTTACGTATCAAAATATGGAAGCATTGGGTGTTATTTACGCACCACTGGTTTTTAGAAAATCTTTTACCAATTTTCGATAAGAAAAGCTAGCTGGATTGAGTATTCCTCCGTTTGCTTCAGCCAATCCTATCTGACGATTTAATATTTTTATTATTACAAAATTCAATAAAAATAAACTTGATAAATAAGGCAAATTTTTAAAAAACTGTCACAATAAGTGAATAAATTCAAGTTTTTACCACCAATTTTATGCGATACAGTTGAAGATTCTGCAATAAACAAATAGATTTGCGCCTAGGTAATTATCGAGTTCACTACCAGAGCAATTGGGAGGTCGAAGAACAAATGAAAATCGACAATGGATGTTTTATTCCTGCAATTCCGAGTTCCTATACCATCCTCGACCTTGGGACGAGGTTATCTCCCGACCATCGGTTAATTGTCGGTTGCCGAAAATCGGTGAGAACATCAATCTGGCCTTCTGCTTCGCTAGCCGCCTAGTTCTGTTTAACGGATGCAGATTGTTCCGTAAGAAATATGTTCGAAATAATACTTTTCTGATTATCTGGAAAGATGTTCCGATGATCAATTAACACACAACACTTGTTACACATAGGTAATGTTTTTCTAAATGTTTTAAACTGCATTTATATTATTAGGTTTATTTTATATTCACGTAACAGGGGGATTTCCTTCAATTTTTCATATTTGCGGTTTTATATTGAAACTTTTTCCACGTCATCTTCGCGTTCAATTTCCCTCATCTGGGAAATTGGCCCCGACTGGCATCACTGGGGTGGGACCTTCGCGGAGGTGAAAAAGAAATGAAAATGACAAAAAGCAAAGAGAAAGAAGCCGATTCGGCTACTGAAAGTCGTCTCTCTCTGTCTGAAGGGCGAAGAGAGAGGGCAATTAGATAGAAAAGTGGAGCAGTTTTTTGGGGGAGCCCTGCGGTAGATGATTCGGGGCAGCTGTGCCGTAAGGATATGAGGCCCCGCCGACCCCGTGACGCGGCTCCTCCGTCGGCGGCATATGCTTGTCATTAACTACTCTTCGTATTTAGGGCCGCCGATGAAGAAATAGATGAAAAAGACGAAGATGAAGAAAAGAGAATCGAAGATGTCGTGAAGAGCACGATGGGTATGCGAACGTGTGTGAGCGCGATGGGAACGGGCGACAGTGACGTTCGTTTCGTGGGGTTCCTTAAAACCATCTTTTCGATGATCGTTTCACGCACACACAACTCGTTCCTTGTGCGCTATTTCTAGTGATACCCGCGCACCCGTTGACACTCTTACAAAATTAACTTCCCTCAACTAAAGATGTGTATTCGATCCAAAAACCTTTCAGACGTTTTCTAGCTCAGACGACTCGGATCGGGTGATTTCTCCCTCGGACAGTTCATCCGTGTTTTTATTATGGGAGCCAAATCGCGTCAGCCGATCGGTCAACGGGATTGAGGTTATTTTAATCGCCGGCGAATCGTTTTGAGGTTCGATCCAAAAGGTTCAATTGACCACGGCCGAGTCTGTCGCCAAATTTCGGCTCGTTATTTTGGACAGAAACTTTGAAATTGAAGGTGTGAATTGCGAAATGGATTACTTCTTGCCTCAGAGCTCCACAATTGTAATCAGATAATCGGTTAGGTACGTCATTAGATAGGTAATAAATCATATTACAATTATTTCTCTGATTCCTTTCAGTTATAAGTTAACTAATTTATATACACCACGATTCATATTATCCCTCAGTTATATGATTATTGCTATGTTCAGTACATGGTACAGAAAGGGTGGATCAAGTCTATCGACTGCTGAGTAATTTTCCTTCTCGGATGTTAATCTCATTTCTCGCCTTAAGAGAAATATAAGCCGATTTTGATAGTCGTCTATAGTAGGTGGTTTATGGTCGATAGTCGTTTTATGTATTTTTTAATCCCTTTTTTTTAAGCAGAACTTTTATTTAACGTAGCATCATGTGCCTGTTCACTCCAACCTTCGAAAGCCTATGCCAACTCACTGAGTGGTGAGCAAATTGGCACTTTGTGATTTTTTTTATTTATTTATGTGCCCAACCAGATTTCATAGCTAAGGAGTTAGGCTAACAGCGCCATGTAGGTGTACCTACTGCTCAACCCCGAAATCAGCACTGAAAAAAATGGCAAAATTCAAAAACTTGAACCTAACTTTGTCTAGCTTTGCTTTCAAAAACCTAACTTTGCCAACTCTCCCCGGTCTCCTCCCCAACTGCGATTTCACTTTGCTCATGGTAGGTACCTAGTACGCATTTTTCTAACAATCCCGTTTTCGACTAGTGTCATACCCCCAGTACTGCCGGGTCTCGCGGTAGGTAATGACTAATGACGAGAGAAGACACCGTGGGTTGGTTGAGCCGGCATCAACGAGAGAGATTGTTGATGTTTGAGTGTCGGTGGGGGGCCGTAGGGGGTTGGAGGGGGCAGCAAGCCCCGACTGTCTTCACCCTCCCACCCCCCCCCCCCCAGTGTCCTTGATACTCCTGTTAGTTCCTGAACTATTCTGGGAGTAACCACCCTCCGGCCTCTGAAGCCGCCCCCGCCCTTCGGGTATCCTTTCATTCATCCCTACGCAGACGTCTCATTACCATTTACGACCACCTTGTGCATTTAATGGCTACGAAAGGATGTAATGTTTTTCTACCGCTTTCCAAACGCCAGCCCAGTCGTCATTCGCAGTCCAGCTGTTCTTCAACTGTAACGTCCCTAGGGTGAGCAGTGAGTTGGTAATAGTCGGAAATAAGATCGAAATATCCTCGATAAATTGTTCCCAAGGACATCGAGGCGTCATACAGAAGAGCGTAAAAACCAATCACTGATCAAATTGCACAGCAAATTGAAATTTTCACTAAAACGTCAGGCACCCAGTAGGAAGCCGAAGTTTACAAGATGATTTTTCCATGATACTTTTCTGGAAGAATTCAGAAATATTTTTACTTGCACATTGATCAAAGAAAATCCTTAGTTCGACTCTGATCCGGAAAAGGGTATTTTCCCTAAATTCTGCGAAGGGCATCGTCAATCCGAGCCCAACCGGGCAGAACATCATCACGGGAAGAATCGTTCCTCGTCTACTTATTTATTGCGTTATAGTTAACAGCCTAGAAACGTTCTACACCATGAACCGCGATTTCGTTTCCATATAAACGTCTCAAGTGTGCGGGCGACGTCTGAACGATAAAATACGATCGCTCCAATTAATTATGTATACGGTTTCTTTATTTTCCTTTATTCGAAGTTAATTTACGTGCGGAAAACGTATTGTTCCAATTTATTGCCTCCTTCGTAGAGTCGCGCGGTAGTTCGTAGTAATTGGAGGTCTCCGAATTAACGTTAGCTCAACAACAGCCGGCCGGTGTCTGGCGCTCGCCGTAAAACTTCGCCCGTTCTATGGCGTTCGCTGATGAGGATTCGCCAATCTCACGCTTCTTTCGGTTTTATTGGCTGACTTCTGATTCATTAGAACGATACCTTCCGTTCCATGATGCCCTTCGCCGTTCGAATCGTTCCATTCCGAAGTAACGAGTGTTTCCGGCCGGTCGAACTGCAGTCGAGTCGGGCAATCGCAGTTTTGCCCTATGATCCGGCGAATTGGACCTGGCTAATATTCGAACAAGATGGAAAACTTTGAGTCGGATTGGGTCCGATCACCAATTCACTGAATAAATGTAGATCGGTCGGGGGGTATGTTATTAAGTACAACGGGGCGAGGAAAGACGATCGCCCGAATGCAGGATTTCAAATCCTCCATTTGGAATTTCTTATCGGTTTCAATCTAATTCAGGGGTCTGCATCAACAAGGAGTTGACTCCTTTTTGCACCAAACGAAAGAATAATTTTTTTTTAACTTAAGTTAACTCATTTTGCTGAGATGTGGGAGTTAACCCGTTCTTGCTACAAACCCCTATGTTTCAGTATTTTTACCTCTACATTTACAAGAAGGAAATGAGAGTATTGTAATCGTACGAAACAATCAAACAGAAATAGTAAAATTACCTACCCACCTCTTCCCTCTGTGAGCATCTAGAAGATATGACCAAAATTAAAATGAATTAAATATTTAGAAAATAAGAAGCAGTAGAAATCTGTCTGAGTTCTAAACTATAAAACCTAATTTTTAGTGGGATTTTTGAAAAATTGTCCAAAAGTTCTACCTGCTTCTTTGAATATCCTGAGCCCTTTAAAGAACGGAGAAAGAACTCCCACCTTCTGGGACGTACGAGTTATTTTAGAGGAAGTATGTTCATTTTTTGAGGAAAATCTACCAAACTGCTAACTAAAGTTTCGAAGACATCGAGCTTTGTATTGGTTGAGCTGATGCTCGAGTACACTTTCCCACGTGATCCGTCCGACTAATGACGATCTGTGCTGATGCTATCTCCCTGGAAAACTAGTGTCGTGAGAATGGTTTGATTGTTTCTATTCTGCTCTATTGGCAGGATCGAACAATCGATCTATATAAAAGATTCAAGAGCACGCCTGCGAACAAAATATTTTTCCCTATATGTGTAACGTATGCCAATAATTCTGGAGAGGAGTTATTAAACCAAATAAATTTATCGCTTTGGAATTTTTCTGGGAGAAATAAGAAAATTTCTCGAGCGATGACTCAAAAAAAGGAGGAAAATCAAAATATCATCGGTCGGTAGGAATATCGGATTATTGGCCAAGCATAAATATTATTTTTAACTTCTCAGAATCAGACTAAGCGTTGATGAAGATTTATTTTCATATTGTCAGAATCATAAATTTATGATGAGAATCAATTTTCAAAATTCAAAAATTAATTAGATGAATAGGTGTGGTTCACGATTTCTTCGGCATGCCTTTACTCTACAAAACGTTGATCAGCTATTTTGTGATTTATCAGCGGTGTAGGTATAGTTGATACAATTGCAAACGAAAACGCTTACAACGGTGAAAGTCGTGCATAACATGCAGTTGCCACCCATAATTTCTTCGTCGGTGTAAAATCGGAATTTTCACCTGAATGTCTCCACTCTCTAAATTTTACCCTGGGAAGTAAAAAAAAAGCTCTGGGCGTCGTCGCTTGATCGTTAGCTGTCACTCTGTTGCTCGTGGTGGGTAATTGGTCATTTATGCCGTCATCACATACAGGGTGCACACGCCAGCTCAACCCAGTCACAATACTTCCCGGAGGACCCGCATTATCTGGCACCCTCCTCTTCTGTGCCGGCTGCCCCTTCGTACGTTTCCTCCCTTTGGATCATCTTGTTTACTCCTGTAATGCACCTTATTCGGATAAAAAAGGAACGGGATGATACAGCGTGCTGCATTAAATGTGTAGTCACGAATTGGCAATACTTCGAACTGAAATGCCGCCTATTGTTGTAGTCAATTTATACAAAGTGGCGTTAATGCAAGTTCGCAAAAAAAATAACCTTCTGCAGCTCCAGGCGAAATACTCAACTACTTTCAAAATGATAATCGTGGCTTTTTCATATTCCTCGCTATATTTTTGATGATTCTATCAGAACCAGTAAGAGGGTCTGCTGGGTCCTGTTGGACATACCAAACTTAACAGATCGACTAAAAACTCGCACCGTAGGGGTTAATATTTTATTATTGGCTGTTCTCGGGTTCAATCCTAGTGTTTTCTGCGATGCGTACTTTTTTCAGTTAGAATCAATGACCGAGGATTTTCAAAATCGCTATGAACACCGAAAATATTTTACGTAGTGTTACAAAAATTATATTTTCTACATCAATTGCCCGAAAATCCATCCATAGCAGTAGACGCGCACTTCCAATAAATCAGCGATAAGCCCCCAATATTATAACAATTTGGTATTGCTCCAATCTCTCGAGTTCAGGCCTTGGTGTAATCTGCAGCATACGTAGGTGGAAAGTTCCATATTGTGCTTGCGTACCTTAAGGATTATAATAATAACTTTCGAGTCGCATCGTATTGGAATTATTCAACCATTCGATCATCAAATCGCTGCGTTGGAAAGGGCTGAAAGCAAACTTTCAACATACTCTCGCAACGTCTGGGAAAGTTATCAACTTGTTAACTTCTCCCCTTTGCCATTCGTGGAGCATGTGACAGGGGGTGAGCCGAAGAAAGCATCTTTGTAGCAATCGGCCCTGTGTATCGGTGGTAATGATATTGTAGAATTGCCGCCGTTCCTGCATCGTCTCCATCTTACACCTTGACAAAGTTTCCCATTCTTTGGACCAACTTGAAGTTTTATTTCTCTCTTTCTTGATCAAATCTTTTTTTCAGGAGGAGGCCCGAATCCCAGTTGTCGAGTTGGGGCTGTTCTTTTATTCCTGCGAGTAGCTGAAGCCGACGCAAGTTTCTGTTGTTTTTGTTGAGCTTTTGTGGCCGTCCAAAGCCATTTTATCAATTTCCACATAATCCAGTGAAACCACGGTTGGGATGTGGAATGAAAATGAAAATCGTGCTTGTACAGTTTACCGATAATTTCAAAAAATCCTTTTTTTGACCGAAGATCGCGTTGAAAGGACCTTGACAAACCTATTGCGAGAGAAAATAGGATAAATCTGCGGGAAACTATGGAAAACAGAAATTCAAGCTCATAAGCTTCATTTCTTATTGAACAATATGAATTAAATTCTCCTATTCGACGCTAGCAACGGTTGAGTTTCCGCTTACAACATATTCTGGAATTTTGAGGTGGAAGAGCTAAATTTCGAAACAGCTCACAATAGGTGCCTGGGTCAAAAGTAATACTGTTCAGAAGAAATTGGACGAAAGGCGTTGCTAGAAATGATAATGATAATTTTCCGCCTTCTCTCCAGTGATGGGACTTTTGTGGCAGGTATGGCCGACTCCTCGGTCAGATCTACCGCCCAACTTGGTCGTGAACGGCCCGTCGAGAAGATTGGGAATGTCACTCAGGCCCTGGCTGAGGACGTGATCGAATTTTTCGCGATACGGACTCGTTTTCCAGTTCGCCACAGGAGCTCCATGCCTGTGGTGCTACTGGAGCTAGCACTCGAATGGCAGAACCTGTCGGTACGGATTTTCGTGTCTGCAATCACCGACTATTTCTATTGCGGGACAATCTAGTGCAGTACGTGCTGGGAGGACGTGCCTTCTTCCCTGCGAGGAAGAACGGGAAACGTAGATGGGGTACGGGAAATGCTAATTTTTAGCCTTTTGCCCCGAATTCATGGCGGGAAATACGAAATTAACTATGTCAGATCGTCACAAGTTGAGCCAAGTGCGGATTAATTACAAAATTGAAAATTAAAAGAGCACCTAGGCGAGTCACCATGCCCCAAGTTGAAAAATACCCGATAGGTTCCAAGGTATTTGGGAAATGTATAAATTCAAAAAAGATCTGATTTGCACGGAGTCCAAAGATTTGAGTCGGCTTGATTTACCTTCCCTATTTTCTAAAAAGATGGGTTTTATGACTTTTCTCTCCAACCCATTATTTTGGTTCAACTGAAGCTGTAATGTAAATGTTCCAATTTACCATTGTATTTAGGCATGCATTATATTAAGTCATAATTCAAAAAACAAACGTGAAAAATAATATGTATTTGGGAAGCATAATTATTTTCTCCAATAACGAACACATCCTTCCTCCCCAACGCATCTAAAAAAGAGGCGGAATCACGAAATGACGCGATCGGAGTAAATTTCAGTACCAAATCAATATTTTGTCTTAACTTTTAAAACGAAGGATGAATTTCGGATACCAGAATATTTTCATCTCCTACGCTGGGTTAGCAGAGGAGTATGTGCAAATCGAGCATATTTACCATTAGCATAGTCACCCAGCTCATTCTAATAATTTGGAACCTAAAATGATACTAAAATTGTTCACCGCTTTCAGTGGTTTTATTTTATTTTTTTTTTTTACTGGACACAAATTGAACCGATGTTTGCGCTATTAGCCTTAGGGTTGGCTAGCCGAATAATTATGATTAAAATCCAGAATTTGCATTGAGTCTTTTTATGACATTTTGTAATCCTAGTAGCCTCCAATTTGATCATAATAAAGTCAACTCGGTTCAATATTGTACCTACCAAAGTATGGGCGTAATGTGTGTTACCCGCGCACCACTGGTTTTGTAGTGCAATGCAATGCAATTTATTTTTGCTGTTAGATTTTCCCTATTATCTTCCAAGAAAATGTCACGTAGAAACGCTCTTAGAAACCCAAGAAGGGACTCAAAGCTCATGGTTGGAACAGTCGTGCGGATTCGGACTGAGCATGTTCCTATCGTTTCAAATTAAAAGAAAGTTGTCGTTAAAAGACACGTTTTAACCTTACATCCTGCTTTTTGATCGTAGGAAGCCTTAGGGGAAAGTGACCTAATATGAGATACTTTTTTTCAGAAGGCGCTAATGACCACTTGAATGCAATTTAAAAAATCAGCTTTTGGTTTTATTTGTTCATTAACATTCCCTTTTAAAGATATTTATTGAAATTTCAACCAATCGTTATTCAGATGCTCGAAAAAATCAATTTTTCGAAATCAGTCCAGCTTGTTCGATTGGGCAACAGGTTGCCTAATATGAGATACATGCTGTTCCTAAAATGAGACAGTCTCATATTAGGACTTCCTTTGTTAGGAATAATGAAAATCAAAATTTTGTTAGAGATTTCATTCATATAAAGGTACAAAATGAATCTCTGACTTACAATCAATACTATATAGGGTTAAGATCCCTACCAATATAATATCCTTGGAAAATGTTTCAAGTAATGGCCTTACAAAATTACGAAAAATACTGTCAGCTTTCAAAATTAGGTTAACAATCTTTGGTTGAGATTTATATGAAATCTTCAGAAACAAGGTAATCTTTCGTCTTCAAAAATTTGGTAACCATTAGGTTGATATCCTTACGTAATTTTTGGGACTGAGACTGGACCAGAGAAAAAATGCACACAATGTAAAAAAAAGAAAGTTTCGAATCAAAAATGTCCCCTCAAAAAAAAAAAAAAAAAACAAAAAAAAACAATGCGACAAAAGTTTTGCAAAATGAAATGAAAAATATCTGCAGGTAAAGCGATTGCTTATTTACTCCAGGTTTTCCTCTTTGTTGGAGCCATCCGAGACGAGTTCCCATTTCCGATAACACTCATGTTAAATTAATCAAGGGCGAGATAAATTGATAAATTTCATATTGCAGAAGCTTTACATACTAAAACGACGAGGTTTTGATTTAAAATAAGAAATTCGCTTATTTATCCCTAATATGAGATATCTCATATTGGGGCACTTGTAGTGTCTCATAATAGGCAGTTTGCCCTTGATCATTGATCTTTTATATAGACTCTAGAAAAGAAAGATAAG
Organism: Nesidiocoris tenuis; assembly: GCA_036186465.1. NCBI lineage: Eukaryota > Metazoa > Arthropoda > Insecta > Hemiptera > Miridae > Nesidiocoris > Nesidiocoris tenuis. Next base: position 22,909,928 of record AP028910.1, on the reverse strand, counting down.
AAGAAAACTAAAATGAGGGATGGAAACTACATTAAATTTCCAACATTTTCCACTAGTTTAGTTGTAAGAAAATACGTATCTTGTCGGTGTCAAATCGATGCAAAAACTGATTCAAAAAATTTCACTTCACACGCTGGCCACCTTATCGCAAACTGAGGCCCCCACAGAGATGGAGTTGGGTGATTCAGCCATTCCTCCACTCAAGAACATCCCTAGGTATAAGTTTACGGAAAAATCGCTGGAGAATAGCACCATACAGAGGCTGTAGAGCGGTGTCTCATATTAGGCATGTATCTCATATTAGGTCACTTTCCCCTATAGGAAGCCTATATGAAATCTGTTTTTCAAAAAAGGGTTATTATCAGAAAAACACTTCTCTTTTTTGTGACTGCTAGGATAAAGAAATAATAATAATTATATTTAAAACTGAAGTTTACTGAGCTTTGGCAGTTACATTTTGAGGTCCCCCAATTCAGCAAAAATTACGCATCTTGAAAAATAACAAGAGAAAATCAGAGTGCCTTAGTTGTTAATTCGGTTATTTTTAACTAAGTTACAGGACCTGTAGATGTAACTGCAAAAATTCATACTTCATGTGTTATCCGTTTAAACAATTATGTTTAATATGTACATATACGAACCAAAACCCTGAATTGGCATTAAAGGCCCCAACATAGAATTCAAGCCATGCTAAGCCATCCAATTTTCAAATTTTGGACATCAGGATGGTTTTGCGTTAAATTAATACCTACCGCTGCCAAAAATTGGCCAAACTGAATAAGGGCTAGGTAAATCCCTATCACTCATCTAGCTCATCCTGTTTCAAACTGCGTTATCCCCAATACACAAATGAATTCATGTTTTCTTCGTGGAGGGCATTATTTCCTTTTTGGTAATTCTACAGAGAAGTATCCGTTTTAGATTCGTGGCTCCCTTCATCCCTCAAAGTTCTGGCTTCAAAATCAGGACGAAGCCATTATCAGCTTTTGCCGACCAATTTGCGAATCACGTTGATTAAAAACAGATCTCTCGGTAAATTATTTGTGATTTGCCCCTTGAGCGGCAGTCGCTGTTACTGCTCGGATTGCTTGATTCGCAGCTTTCTCCTGACTTTAACCCCTGCCCCTCCCTCGATACCATGGTAAACATTTTTTTCTTCTCGTTTGTCGAAGGAGCCGTCACTTGTTCGGAAACTGTCTCTTCACCCCAACCTACCGATGCCGCTTCTTCAGTTCCTGCTAAATATGCACCCTTAGCTAAAATGCTGTTTCCGCTCTCTTCGATATTTTTTTCTATCCTTTTGAATCTTCTTTCGCCCATTTTTTCATTCATTCTCGAAGATCCCACCAAGCTGCCGTCATGTCAAATGATGCGTGGAGATCAGACAGGAACATTTACAACAAAAAAAAAAGTAAAGAAAACTTGAAACTGCTACTTTGAAAATATGGAGCGGTTGTTGCGCTCCGTTACTCACGCTTTCTTATCGGCTGAAAATATCCTTGAATCTGCAATAAAATTTACGGTTGGTATCCCAGCCATTTTTTAATATTTCCCACCCTGTTTAAGGTCGTTTAGGTTTCGCAAGCCGAGATAAGTCGATATTTGCCCCCGATTCCGTCTCACGCTCATTCACACTACATTCATATTATGCCCCATTTCCACACCATATTAGTACTATATTCTAGCATTAGCTTCGGAGTTTTGAATTCGATGTATGGGGATGAGCGCATTTCTATCTAAATTATTTGAATTCAATGCGCCAGCGCATTGGCCCTTTGCGCTTCTCATGCGCCTCATTTTGAGAAGGATTTTTTTTGCGCATGACCTACATTGAAGCCCCAGAGATCAATCTTTCGAGTTGTGGATTTTCACGATTTTTTCTGAACTGCATTTTTGAGTTTTTACCCCCCTCCCACCCCCTGGCGCTGTCTGTGTTGCCGAAGAACGCCTTCGCCCTTGTGCCTGTCTAGCATTTTAGTGCCGCGAGCTGAACTAGTCGGGGGCGTGGTCCTTCCCCTCTTCCTCCCTCTCCCACTCGATTGCCTCCTCCTTCCAATCACCAACAGACTCGTTTGATTTTTGTTTTTTCTCAACGGGCTGCTTCAACATGCAGGCTTCGGTCATTGGAGCCGAACGCGAATCAATACCGGATAGAAATAGACATTTTCCTATCTACCGTTCGAAGTCTGAGTACGATATCTTTGGCTCAATGAGCCTCAATGGGTCGAATCACCTGTTTCGTTATGAACAATTTTCGAGGGTACTATGGGATGTTGAATTTTAATTTCCGCACAAATGGAAGTGCATTGGGATAGCAAAATGGAAAGAAGAAACCTGCATTGAGCATATGGATAAAATTCAAAAAATATGGAGCATGCCCCATTGAAATTAGAACAACCCATTCTCGAAGAAGTTATACAATTAATCCATTATTTCGTTAGTCACCTCTGCCTAGCCTACAGAAGCGCCGATTTGAGTTTAACTCTATTTGACAGATCAAATTTAAGATTTCAAGACCCTGAAATCGCGAATTTTTTAGGCGAGAATGAATCAAGTCTCGAAGGTCCTTGGTACAGGACAAATGTTCTTGCTCGTACGGGCATTTTTATGAGAATAATAGCGGAGAAATAATATTCAATGCTCATCGATAAAGATGATTACGAAGGCTTAGCTGCCAAGTACGCAGGCACCTCAGCTGTAAATGTATTTTAAGCTGCCCCAGCTGGCTCTGTATCTGGTGTATCCATAGATTAATCAAAATGTTTGCACTTGCTTCTTGTGACAAGAGGCCGTGTTTCCAGAACATGTTATTTTGACAGTCGAACCTTCGTTCGATTTTTAATGATCACAAATTCGAGACAAACAGGTCGATTATTAATATTTTGCGGAGAGCCGCGACCGATTACGATGAACAAGGAGAAAAAAAAGAACAATAAAAAGTCGCGGAGTACAAGTTCGATTTGAGCCCATATGTCGGTGGTGTCACCCGACCAGTTGGGCCCCCGCGTGGGGGGGTGCGGGGGACCGGTTCGGATTTGATCCACGCCGAGATAGGATGAACCAGGCACATGTTATGTTCCAGCCTCTCATCCTCCTGGATCAAGGATTCCAGTCCTGGCATGCAGGAGTCAAGGGCGAAGAATCGCAATTCCCTGTCGAATTTTTTCCTTTTTCTCTCCGATTCCCAAATGGTGCACATTAAGACCGATAGCTGAAGCCGGTCATCAGAGCCAATCATCGCCCATCGATCATCGATTCTCCATCCCCTTCGAAGATTATATCAAATGCCAAAGTCATTCCGTTCTAATGCTGATGAAAAAAGGAAGGGGAAAACTCGGAAATGAAATGTTTCCAATATTATTAATATACGTATAAAAAGAAGAGTTTTAGTCAGCTTGGAGTTGCCTTGATCCTTTGGTTTCTATTGGTGTGATCGATCTTCTCTTCGGTCTAGGTGAACGTTTTCCACTAAATGTTTGTGCCCACCTCTAATTTCGTCATGATCGAGGACATGCGCAGCTGTATGCATACGAACACTCTCCTTTATTGTTACTTCTATTTGTCGCTCGGTGCCAACAAAGGAGAAAGGATTTTACTTGCCGCCTGAAGGCGCATATCCTGGACATTAGAATCAAGGTGTACGGGCCGTATGTTCGATTATGGTCGTCGTCTTCTATTGTGAGATAATATGTGAGCGTAATATGTTGAGCACATACATGTTGGGTATAGGTAAGCGAGCCATCTTACGGCCTATGTTGATATGTCAATACGTCTGTGGCAAAGGACGGATGGATCTCAAGTTACCATACCCCACAAACGAACATCTGTTCTATCAGACATTCATTTGCATGTCAAGTACTACAAAGAAGGGGCCGGAACTCCTTGAGTATTGTCGAGCCGCCCTCTGGAAAACGGGTGTGCGCCACTGTGCTTGCCTCAATCTCACCAAACTAACTATAAACATGAAAGTAGGATAATAGGTCTGGTCGTGAGCGGCATTCTTCCCAATTCTGCGGAAACGTCCTCCATCAGCGTATAGTGCTGGCGAGGAATATTTGTAAAACCTGTGGTACGTAGATAACACACAATACCTAAGACTCCTGTATTTACGTACAATTTTGAAACAAACTGATCTTGACTAACTTTGAAGCTACAATGTGAACTGAACATTCACAAAACCCAGGCGAACTTGTAACCCTGTTAAAAATAAAAACCAGCTGAGCTACTCGTGGTGCGTAGATAACACGTAATACTTCCATATTTTGAAGCTTAAAAGTGTGGCACAATTTGATCGAATTTTGACAATTTCAAAAAACTCACTGTGTCAATTTCAAAACTTGAGTTAATTAGTGAAATTCAATTTTCAATCCCTTTATTACCCATTTACTTTGCAAATAATAGAAGTAAAAATGTCAGTTAATTTCGACGTATGCAGTTTCGCGGTTGGTATTACCTAAGCGGTCCGCCGGCTTTTGTTGCTCGGTTCCCTAGCATAAAATTGAGAAAGTTGCGTTTTTGAATATTTTTTCCGAACATGATATTTGGTTCAAAACATTTGCGCAGAAAGCCTAGTATGAATCAAATGTTGGTAAATTTAGGCATTAACTTCCGTAAACTTGATTGTCCCCATTGAACTGCAAAAAGCCGTCGGTGGCATAAGTTCTTAAAAAAATTAGGTAACGTTTCTTTTACGGGCAGCTGCAGGTTTGAATTTCTTAAAAAAATTATTGAGAGCTGCAGCCATTTTATTGAGAGTGGGTCGGAAACTCGCAAACTCAATTTGAGTGCTAAACAAGGATTTCCTGGAATGGTTAGAAAATTGGTGGAGAGCGGAGAAATGTTGGTAATCAACCAATAAATCAAGCCTTTGATTTATGGCCACCCTACAGGCAGGGGTTTTCGTGAAACATAACAAAGTCCACCAAGTCTCTGAGAAATTTTTATTGAAAAATGCGTTGATCCTCGAGCACCCCAATGTTTACTTTTACTTGTGCAAGCGAACGCACTGCTCACTTGTCGCTGTGGAAGCGATGAAGGTGTCGTTCTGGACGCTTCGGACGAAAAGAACAGAATGAGCAGTTGCAGGGTTCGTCCGCCCGCAGCAGCACCGGTCGGGTTTGTTATGAGTTGTGCCTTAGTTGTGCCAGTCTGCCGCTAGAGGCCAGCACCCGACGGTGCCTCTGAGATACCTCCCCACCTCCGATCAGCCAACGTCATGACATGACGACTGCCTCCGTATCATCTCCTTACCGCCCACTCTTGTCTATCACAGCGCAGTTCTAACGTTTGTTCCCCACTATTTCTCCACGATCTGTCATTGTCGCTCTTTCAGGTGCGAGGACGGAATACTGTACGAATTTCAGTCCATTTCTCCGTCAAATTTTCCGGGAAAGGGATAATTTAATCTACCGTTCTTGAGCGATTTGTACCAGCAGCGTTATGAGCCCGGCATGTAGTTGCGATTCAGAACCTCGATGACGATCGACTATTGGCGATCCCCAAAATACCCATCGGTAGATTAATAATTCATCCAATTATTGGATTTTGGTGCGCCTGAATTGGTAATTGTTCTGAGAAAAGACAGTCGTATTTACCTATTTATAAATTCATTTTTCACCGTCTCCCCGATTCAGTTTTTAGGGCCAACACGCAATTGATACTATACCTATAGCAAAATCAGAATAATTTCCATCAAAAATTCCATAACGAATTAAGTTTGGCTTTCGCCTCTAAAAAATTGTCATTAGTAAGTCATATAGTTAGTTCGGTTTCTCATTTTCATCGGTGAACTTGAACATTTATGTTGATGAAAATCGATTGCTGAGAAGAAGGATACCTGCCTGATAATAAAAATTTGATTAATAACTGTAGCCAGTTTTCTCCACTGAATAAAGTTCTACTGCGCGTCGAACGAGTGATGTCTTCACGAATCATATAACAATTTCAATTCTGTAATTTATCAATCTTCACAGACCCCTTACGAACGACGTGTAACTTTTTACATGTATTGCTGGATAAGAGAGATTTATACATTTTGAAGTCGTACATTTTCGTCAAGATTTTTGATTAAGAGTTGTTTAATGGAAATTCCATAATCGGAAGTTTCGATCAGCTGGGGTAGGACAAAGATAGCGTTACCTCATGTGCGAAAGTGGGAGAAATGAGGGGAGACGGCGCTTGTCCTCCTAGCGAGGGGGAGGCTACAGGAAGGATCAAACGCTCCCGGGATTATCTGTACCGGTATCTGCTCTTTAGCTTTGCTTGGGGAAAACCGACCGAGATCAGATATGGAAATATGTTGTGGAGAAAGATTTAATGGAAACACAAAGGTTGGTGAGTCGCTGTATGAGGGTTGAAGAGTGAAGCTTACCTCCCCCGTTTCCAACGTAACACTCCTCATGCTCGGCAAGGATGTTGATGCAGGGAGAAGTGAAATCTAGGAGTGGAGGAGGGATAAGGGGAGAATGAGACTTATGTCTAATTAGTTATCAAAGGGTGAAGGCCATAGGGACCAGCCCTTCTCGCAGAGGGTTCGTCAGGCCCTTCAAAAACTTCTCTTTACATTTATGTACCCTCAACTCCAATAAGTCGAATTGCGTGTATAGAATAGGAATTCCATCTTTTCGTTCGATCCACCGTGAACATTCTAAATTATTAAGCGTGGCTTGAACAGCGTTTCAAAATACACTTTTTGCGCCAATTTCAACAATAATTGAACAGGTATTTTTGCCTCATTAGATGAAAGATATGAATCTATAGAATCTATAGTATCTGATACAGTTTGTGTGGCTTTGCGAAGGCTATCAATCAATACCACCTTGATAAACTTAGCTGGTCCATTTTTCAACTTTTTTTTTCTTTTTTAATGGGCCAATGATATCTACACATTTTATTTTGAGGTACCTATCTATTATAGGGTCCGAGTAATTTAGGGGGTGTTTTTACTACATCATCGGCTGAAATGTAATGCTTATCTCTTTGATCTGCAGACATTGCTCGACCAATACTACAAGTTTTGTGATGGACGGCAAATAGAATATGGTAGAATAATTCTATTATTGCCATTCCACCGCAAACCTTCATTCATCAATACAACTAAATAAATATGGTGCTACAATCTGGAAATATTTCATCCGCGGTTCCTTTTTCCTCAACCCCGTATGTTTATAAATAGGGCACCTCCGGCTCATTCTATTGAGATCTTTCCCTCACTCCTGCTTCAATATAGCCACGACTTCACCCTGGCAAAGTTTTTCCTTCACCACCCCAGGGGTTATGGGGGTAATATTTTTGCATCGCAAATTCTTCCATGGGCTTTTGAACAGAAAACTGGTGCCTCTTCCCCGTTCTCACTTTACCTTTACCGGCATTAATATTGAGAAATGGCCACAATGTGGGGTTGGCGGGGCAAAAGTTTCCCTTATTTATTATTACGATCGAAAAAGGTTCATATATCAATTCGCCGCCTCTTTCTTCGCGGCTTCGAGGTTGTATTTCCCTGTTGGATACCTTCATTCCTGCCGCTTAATTCGCTGTTCGGGTTCCTGAAGGGGAGGAAAACGCTGAGATTTCTTGCCAGGGATCTGCACCACATTGGGCTAACGGCATAGCCAAAAAATTTTGTTTCTTAAAAAAAACTTTTGCCGTTTAAAATTTTATGGGATGTTTTGTTTCACAAACAAAATGCCTCTTGTACGATCGGAAAATAATGGGAATCTCGATTTTAAATCGTCAGTTTCTATAGAGGTTAACGGGTTATAGCGCTTCGAAGCAATTGAGGTCATTTGACTGTTCTTGGGCCGTATATCAGAGGTATGGATCTGAAATCCCGCGTATCACGGGCAGGGCTCATGTGAACGTACTCGTACATAGTAATGTGGGAACATTCATCGTGTACTTATGCTTGTTTTCCGCGGTTTTACATGCTTTCGTTAGTACGCACACATCCAACTACCCTTTCCGCGACTCATCCATTTTTAACGAAATGGATGAACATCCTTGAAAACTAGGAAGAATTGCCAAGTTTTTTTTAAAGCTGTTTCTTATGATAGTGATGATAATGAAGTGATGGCAATTTAATGTTTGCTGCTTGCTCGGATTGATTATATGCTTTTAATAGGATGGGATTTGGGTGGTCCAAGTTCCAAGTTGGTTTAGAGGAATGGAAATGAGTTTCTGGAAAGGGATCTATAAAAAGTTACCAGAAATGGAAAAAGGAATTTATCGCCGGCAAGCTGAGAAAAAATTTGAATTTCAATTTTACATAGGATCTTGATGCTGTACGGTCCTATTTGATTATTCGCCAATAAAAAGAATCACTGCTGCGCCCAAGTGGCTGAAGAGACTGTAATTTCTTGTCAGGAAACCCTTCTTAGAAACTGAATCACGGCGGCAAACCAACAAGGTGAAAAATATTGGGAGAAAACGAGCGTTGCGGGTTATTTTCCGTTATCGTGAAATATTGGAATGAGATATGGTGGCTCATGGTAATGGCGAGACGGCCCATATTTGTAGCACGTTGGGGGATTACTCGCATTGTTCCCATAGATGACTTGGTTATTATCGGAGGGTTCAGGAAAAGAGATGCTTTGCAGAAAGAAGGGAGCCTTAACTGCTTGGGTTTTTTTACAATCTCATTCCAGAAAGTTTCATTCTAAAGAAAAACTGCAGCCGTCTTGTCATATTGTTCAAGTTAGATGCCACCGAGGGATGGATAATGCGTAGGGAAAAATTAAATCAATAGATCGACGAGGTGTTCGCAGGCCCAGTTTTCTCGGCTTGTCACGAAAAGCTATACCGTTAAGTTCATTGTTGAGAAGAAAGTTGGTATATTCAGTAGATCATGGTGAACCGGCCCTTACTTTGATATTGTTGAACAATTTATTGTACACGCTCTTTATCAAAGGATTTGATCTTGACGTTCTTTTAATTTAGCTTCTACAATTTACAATGAACATTCTCTGTCAGCCATTTCACTTGCAACTTTAAACTTTTCCATAATGAATATGCTGACTGATTCCTTCCTGCTTGCGAAATGTCTTCGTCTCCGATGGCGCATTATGGTATAAATTATTCATGCTGGCGAATGCTATGGAACGACTATCGTGCTTGTGAGACTTGGGCAGCTGATGCGATTTGGTGAATATCCATCGAGGTGGTAATGCAAAAAGGTCAATTATTGCCTTCAGAGAAAAGAGGGTGGGCAGACTTTGGGGAGATTATATTACATAATACTTCCGAGGCGCTTGCCATTTTCGCCAATAATCTGATTTCTCGAAACCCTCGAACCTTTTCATCGGAATAAGCGCTGCTCCAAGGGCGCGCTATGGTGGGATTAGTCCCTACCTATTCCTCTCCACAAAAAGTTCAGGGAGTGAGTAGAGGAAGATTATAGAATAAATAATGACCAGTCTTTTATAACAATAATAATGTATGCGGATTTCCCTCCGAGCTATTCATTTTACTTTCGGGAATAAATTATTTCATTTTTTCCAAATAAGCACGTCCCCACCAAGGGTGCATAGAAAATTTATCCGTTCTCGGGGTTCGAGAAAAACCTGGCAAAAATTAGGATGATTCATTCGAAGAAAATTAAGATTCGTCTTCTCTAAAACTATGATGATTCGAAAAATTCAAGTACCAACGTATTGAATAAACATGCACGAGTCGGTATTTGCAAAAATATATTTTTTCCGCTTGCGCTTCATGTTGAAAATGCCTAACGGTTCAAAGTGTACTCAGAGGAAAATTGTCTACTCAAGTTTTGCCGATGACAAGACGTATGAAATTTTTAGGCTCCTGTAAATTTTGCCGGCCAGGATTCCAGATTCTTTATTGACAATTTTTTCGAATTAATTCATAACCAGTTCATCCTTCTCAAATACCTACTCAAAAAAAATCGTGCTGCGAATGACTTGCAGATTTTTTTTTTTTTTTTTTTCAAGGTAAGCGAAAGGGCTCATCGGTCGAGGGGTCGAATCCGCATTTTACACCCTGACAACTCGAGTTCTACCCGATAGAAACGGAATCATTGCACGGATACCGGTTCTGTTGCAGTAAGACTAGTTATCGACTTTTTATTGCTGGGTTGTCCCTATTGCGTGAACTTGTTCCAAAGACGGCCATTAAAGAAGCGGAGTTCGATCAGACTATAAATTCACGAATCATTCGAAATCACGGAACGGGCATAAAAAATTGCCCGAAGAGGGGAACACACGCTAACCGAAGATTAACATTGTCTGTAGGTCGGGAATGTAAAGCAAGCCTATAAAATCATGCACCTCAACTTGTCCTCTCCCTTAGCCTACGATGGTTTTCTTCCATTGCTCGATACTCGACATAAATCATTGCGAGATACACAAAAAAAATACATCTCTGGAGGGATTTGACGCTAACGCACATCATTACATGGATGGCGATCACGTGAGATCCCTAGGACGTCACGTACATAAACACGTTTCCGTTTCCAAGGCCTGATTCATAAATTTACGTCTTCCCTCACCTTCATGGGCGACAAGCTCCAGGCTAGATCGATTTTCGAAGTTTTTCTGTTTCTAGCCCTTGATGCTTTTGTGCCTCAATCCGTCCATAGAGAGCTATCAAATTTTACAACTTGCACGCACGCACGGGCATGCAAACCAAAACCTTTTGGCTGGTGAAATGCGTAAAATGAATTTGATGTATTTTGGAACGTTAAAAAAACACCGGCAGCGGCAGTGAAACAGCAGTTGTTAACATTTTTGAGCAGAAAAGCAACTTGTTGCAACTCGTTATAATCATCAGTACAGGAAGATAATATTATGAAAATTAATCTTATAAAACACTTATTCCTATGTTGGTATACACGGTTTAGTGTAAAATTCATATTTCAACATGGCATAATTTATCATGTATGACGAAAACAAATGAAATCATACTTTCATCATACCGTATGAAGTTATTTTTTAGATTTTTTTTTCAATTCTAGCGTCAAATTTATGTTTTCTCATACCTATGAATGAACTGTACTTTGAGTGCTGAAATAACGTTAGGGGTAGTGAAAACAATTGTCCAAATTGCGAATAATTTGAAAGCTACCTTTCATGTATTAATATGAATACTGATTACACTGGTTTCAATGCTAAATCCAGACTGCTTTATTTTTTATGAATTTTGGTATAAACAATTTTGGAGGATTGGTTACCATCCTGGTGACCTTTGATGGTAACCAATGTGGTGGTGTTGCATAATTCGACTTGTTTTTATCCGTCAAGTGGACCACAGGTGTTCAATTAGCACATTTGATGGTATGATCAGCTGCGAAAGATTTGATTTGGCTATCTGTCTATTATAAGACTGTATTTTTATCAAATGAATGACTACTTATTTTAATCATAAATCAAACTTTTTATATGACTTTTCACTAACATGCATGACATTCTTCGCACGCTTCATCACTCTCATGTAGCATAGTACTTTTAACAAAACACGCATCATAGCATTGCATTTGAATGGTCAGAACGTGAAGCTATCCCACACAGTATAGGTCCCTTGCCTCACACAGCCTTCCACAATCATCAAGTCTTTGAAAAAGCGTACTATCTTAAATTTTGAGCAACGTGGCCCACGGTGGTTTTTCCCTTTGCTATTTAACTCTGTACGATTCGATTGGAAAATTGTTACAATTTGGTTTTTACCTCATTTTTCAGAGAGCGACGCTGGCGGAGAAAGAGGTCTCTGCGCTCAAGGAACAGTTGGCTGTGGCTAACAATCAAAACCAAAGTGATAATAAGATGACGAATGTAACCCAGGGGACTGATGAAATGATGAACCGCTCGAATATCGAGCTTGAACTCTCAGCCAAGGAACGAGAGGTAATTTCGACATTTGAAAACGTGATATTGTTAATCGCAATGAGCTGTAAATTATATTGAGACCTAACCAAACGTGAATTGTGAACAATATTCATGGGTGAATGGTTCGATGGCAATCCTCAAACAAGTAGGTATGTACCCGAAAGCATAGCTGGTGCGAAATTGAGCAAATTCTCTCTCAGGGCTTGTTATTCGATTCACCGTAAAAAATCTCGGAAAAATGCAACTCCCATAATATTGAGTTAGTGGGTGCTAGGCATAAAACCTGATTTTTTGTGAAAGTTGGGAAATTTTTTGAAACTCCTTTCATTTGAAGAAACCTGTACAAGAAACGTTCGCCTGAAATTTTGATTGACCAACCCTTGAAATCTAAACATGTGGATTTTGAGGAGATTTTTAGAAAGACAATTTCGACCGAATATAAAGGTTCATTTAATTGCAACTCAACTAGTCCAACGGACCTCCGTTATTATGGACAGCACAGCTGTTCGAAAGTTGTACCGCTGAAAATTTTAGAGTCCATTTTTTGGCACCCTGGCAAAACTAAATAGAATTCAACCTCCTAAGGTTGTGAGTGTGAAGGTGAACAAAAGGAGTCGATCGAAAGCGCTTATCCATCGGTTGGCATGTCCCGATTGCGTGTTCTACACATAACCTTAGCTTAATTTATGTACGGGTACTTCTATATATTTACATAATACTGTCCGTGACACCCCCACCCCTTCAGAGCGTTCGTTCGCTCTTATTGCAGCCAATTGGTAACTCTATCCTATCACAGTCGGTGAAGAACGAGCAATCGATTGCTTGGTAGACCGTTGGCCCCTCCCCCCCCCCCTTACTCCCCAAGAGGGTTACTATACTCACTATCAGATTAAGACGGCTACCTTCTTCTAAAATGCTATACCTCTCCGACATGCTATGGAACTTTCAGGCTTTGACTTTTTCGGTCGACTGCTCGCAACGCTTGGCACTTTTATCGAACATTTTCGATTGTAAATCAAATCCTCATAATATGATTAAATCTTCCATTTGGACGGAGGGAAAGCGTTGCAGTGGTTGATTTGCGAGAAACAGAACTCTGTATCAAGTATTTCTCGGTGCAGGTCATTCGATGCGGATTTTGTTTACTATCCAATAATGAACGATGGTACTTGCTCGGCAAAAAAATGTCTAGCTCCCCTGTAAATTATCATTCGTTTAATCATTTTGCGGGGGGGGAGATGTTATTTTTTATTTATCGGTTTTTAACATTATTCATCGGATAACCAGTATCATTCGTTGTTCAATAATTTACGAAAAATTTCTCATCTCACGCTGAAACGCCGCATCATTGGTTAATAACTACTTCTCAGTCTTCACGAATATCCCGTATCAGAAGTGTACCTAATGATGAGCTTCTATAATCTCCATCGGCGCCACCTTCAGATAACAATCTTCCCCATACTTTTTATATTACCTAGATTTTAGGTTACTCCTTTGTTTGCCGGGTTTATTGTTGTCAAATATTTGTTACCCATCGTCGACAACCGTTCGTGCTTTAGTCGTTGATTCCTCCAGTCTATCCCTTATGCACCATTTTACGAAATTCGAGCATTAAAATAATTTCTTCTCTTTTCTCCGTCTTTATCATTCAATAAATTAATCTATCTACCTTAAATATACACCTTTGTCTCCGAAGTTAGACCCAGCCCAATCTCGTTTATTATGAAATGTACAGCCCATGAATTATGATGAAAAATTTATGAGTTTGACTAGTCGTTAGCAACCTCGTCTGTCATCTCGTCCACATCCGACTTGAATCCGAGGCAACACTACGCAATATATTTTACCGCTGCTATCATCTCGTAATTTTTTCAGACTAAATGAAATTTCCGTTTACGACGCGTTGAATTAAAATTTAAACCCAGATTGCACCGTCTGTTCAATTTGATAGCTATCTTCGATGATCTACCCAGCCGCACCATGCCAGCAGTGTCTGAAGTCAAACTGGTGCCTATATTCCTTTTTTTAATACTTGAAGCGACTGGTTTTCTAGTATATTTCGGCGTAAAACTAGGAAATCAGGTTGTCAGATAATTCCAACCATTCGGTGATGTGAGGAGAAGAAACTCGAAGGTTCACATCGGAAATCGGGATACCAGATCAAGGCGGGGTCGGTCAGTCAGATCGCGTGATCTCTTCGACGAATCCTAAGGCGACTTATACTGTATACTTGAGCGTTTAGTTCTGATCTGAAGTTCACTGGGCAAGATCAGTTTACCCGTCCAGCCTTCAGTGCCTGGCATGGTGACCTGTGGGGTCTGATCCACGCCTGAGGCTATCCCCTCCTTTAACCGCCCTTCCTACAATTCGGTGAGACCGCGAAACGTCTTGAATGAGATGCATGTATTGAGGCTTCAAATCGGCATTGCTGCTACTCTGAATGCTCTTTTGTTTCAATACCAAGCACCTAACAAAATTGGGCATTTATTTATTTGAAAATTTATTTAAAATTAAAAAACATTGGTACAATACGTTTACACTAGGTACTATCACGTTATCAAAAAATAATATATCTGCAGTATTGAAGCTGCTGCGTGTTCAGTCCGTTGATCGTCGATTAATATCGATTTCAACCGCGTGTTTCTCAGGCGTATTTTAGGCATTAATTCAAGAATTGTACAAAATTAAGGGCCACTTAGGAACAATTAAAACACGGCGAATTGATTTATTCGTTTCGAGGAGCCAGACTGCCGTACCGCCCTGGAGAATCAACTAAATATCAAGCGGACATAACTTACCTTCCCTTTTCCCGTTCCTAATCGCTGTTTTATTCGAGCCAGTTTATAGGTTCCTGCTAACGAGCAAATGGTCGAACCCTCAAGAATTGGACCTAGCAATCGAACATTAATAAACGTGATTTTTGTGACCATAGCCTCCTGAATTCGATCGGCAAGCAGGATATGCTCGATTATTTCAGAGGGACTTCGCCGATTTCCCAGAACTTATGCATTTTGAGTGGGTAGTATTTTCGATGGTCTGGGGGCTTCTCAACAATCTTGTCCAAGTTTCACAAAACAGGTTCATTTCTTAATAAAAATAAACCAAAATCAACATTTAGTTAATGAGAGAAAAAATTCCCTTCCCATTAACCATCCTTTTCTGAAATATGAAAGCATAATTATTAACTGTTTATTGACTTGAAGATTTTTTGTTTTTTCTTGTGTGCACACTATATTTTTAGTCAGGTACCTGGGTCTACCTATTTAAAATTGAAGTTTATTTTTGCGAAATTCCATTTGTCGACCGAATTCCTCCCCGCCGATGCTGGCTCTTCAATTGTATTCGACTGCCTCCCCGGCCGCATGGGAAAACCCCAAAATGCCGCTGTCACTTCTCTGTCTGATTCCTGATTTTTCCCCCCTGTGAAATGTATAGAAATATTTACGGTCAATGGGTTCAGAAACATCAAGTGTTATGGGTCTCCGAGCATGAGAAAACGGGACCTATATGCTCGAGCGAATCAGAGAAAAAAAGCCTTCCCGTTCCACGCGCTGCGCCCTCCCCGTTTTAACCAAAGAATTGACATAATTTGTACGCATTATCTTCCAAGCGACAATTGAACGATGACACATAGCCAGCAATTGAAGCAAGAACACAACGAGTCGAAATTATTAGGCAATGGCCGAACGGAAGTCTATACTTTAGGCCTCAATTAGTGTTTTTCCGAGTGGCGGACAATGGTGGAGCAAGTGAGATGTGACCATCTCGAAAGAACGCTCTCATTACTATCGCCCCCGATCGCTCGCAACCGTGCGACAACCGAACCACAAATCATCGACAAAAATTTGCTGTAGGTAGTACCTCCGATTTTTGAATTCTACCCAACGGCCAGCGGGCAGGGGTGATTTTGCGGAAGGTTCCAGGGTCGGCATGATTTTTTGGCATAGCCTGCTCCAGCCGTCGCTCATTCTTCTACTTGACTCTTCAATTGAAAATCTTCGATCGCCGTGCTTGAAAACCCTACGCAGGTTAGGGATTTCCTCGTCAAATCAGTCGAATTTCAGCCACTCGTAGTTGGGTCGTAATTATTTTCGATGCTCCTCAAGCCACCATACCGCCCAGCCTTTCGACTTCCAACTTGGGCCCTGTCATGATCGGTCTTCGATCTTGATCTGTGGTCTAAACATATAATATTTCGAAACATTTTTGATATTACATATGCCCGTGAATGAATACCATTAGCATCGGTGAAAAAAAAGAAATTAATTTATAGCCTTTCACATTTTTGCCTGTACTGCTTGCTATGTATTTTAATCAACAAAAACAAAATATGACAACATAGTAGTGTAGCTCAGTAGTTTCGGCATCGACGAAATCGAAGTAGGACCCCTGCCCCTCAATCTTACAAACTAGGTTTTTAGTTTCCATCCACAATGAAAGTCAGAATTCCCCTTAAATGGATCAATGAGCAGCTTCCTGCGGTCAACTCAATCGCTCTAAACGCCACCTTCTCATCTTTAAAGCAGGAGGCTCATTCTTTAGTTTTTGCCCCTTGTTAACGGACAAGTTCTTAAGGACGTCTCTGTCGAATGAATCCCGTCAAATATTACTGTGGACCTCGGCAAATTGAGTGGAGTTACAGTTAACGAAGAATGTAGAGAAAATTACAACAAAAAAATTTACTGATTGTCCGGTATTGGTGTATTGGTAAATCCAGCATTCCAATGTTACCGCATGTTGCTTGCTGAATTTAAACTCCAATTTAGGAAATTCAAAATTGTAGAAATTCAGCAATTTTAGGCATTTCAAGAATACAGGATTTCAGAAATTTTAGAAATTCAGGAGTTTTAGCAAATTTAGGAATTTCGGAAGATCAGACGTATTAGAATTTCGGAAATCAGACATTTTTGACAGTTCAGGGAATGTTGGAAATTTTGGAATTTCAGGGAAACCTTTGATTTTTAGGTTTTTTATTCTAGATCTTTTAGTCATATGAATTAGTGTTTTTTTTTCTGTCAAAAATAGACAATCACACTTTCTGCAACATTTTGTCTTCTCCGGATGTGTTGGGAGAGGGGGAGGAGTGTCAGACACTTTGCTAGATACCCTCGAAAGATGGTCTGAATCAATCGGGCAAAAAAACAGCTACCTAACGTGAAACGGAGGATAGAATTTATGCGTCAGGCGGAACATGGAGACGATCTCTTATGATTACCATTCAATTATCTGTCGGTTGAGATCGTTCTTAATTCTGTAGGAGTGCTCATTCACTACCCGATCGCTGATGGTCGGGGAAAGAAAATGCATCCCTGTAATTGGGCGAGGTGGCGCTGGCGTTGAATTAAATAAATTTCATTGGCGTTTCCGAGCCACGCCTCCATGGTCATCCCCACTCTAACATCAAGCAATCGGACAGTGGATGTGAATGGGCACTATCCGATTGCTTTTTATAGAATGGCGAGTCTCCCTGGAAATACTGAACAAAATACCACCTGGAAGAAAATGAATAAATGAAATACAAAATATCAGAATGTATCGAATCGTCACTAATCCCGTAGCTCTTGAGTGTCGTGTCTAAAACCTTTCGGAGCGGACTCGTATTTTCAACGTTAGGTTGTTGGAATCGAGCGGGAAAAAGTCGAGTATATTTCCGATGGAAATTTTTATACGACTCGAACATGATGCGGATTTAAGGGCAATGTACCCAGTCGTGTCGCAAACAAAATACAGGTTCCAGTCTTCTTCAAAACAGTCACTGAAGCGTAGCAGCGAGCGTAGCGTAGGGGCCAGCAGACACGCAAGCGTGAACATCCTCGTTCAAGTTTCATCTCGAGTATCCTTCATTATTGAAGAGACAAAAGGAATCACCTTATTCTGTTCCGTTCCACGTTACGCCGACACTGAAGACTTCCGCCCACCTGAATGATGTGCTCGCGCACGTATCAGAAAATCATGGAAACCGGAGAAGTATGTTGCGAAAATTGAGCAGTTCACTTTATATCAGTTCAACAGTCCGCATCGAACTGGGTCCGATTCTCTGGATTGGTGGTTGGTTCAACTTGTGCAACAGTCCCGTGTTGCTCGGGTGCGAGTTTCTTGGTGTACGATACTCGATGTCTTGAGATCGATTATTCTCTATCTTCCGGAGTGGATATTGGTAAGGAGCGTATTCCATTTATGAGAATAATGAGAATAATGAGAATAGAGCATAAACGGACTACTGCTTCAGTTATTTACTCTGTGAGGCTTTATACTTTATATGTTTACCTGCTATTTTTATTTACATATTTATATATTTACTTTCTTATTTACATTTTTATCACTTTTATTTTACAAATTTTTCGTTCAAATAAATCATGAAATTATCCTATTAAACTACTTTATATATTATGAAAATTATTCGTTTTTATTTGTTCCTTATTAACTATTTTTATTCATGATTGTACCGTTGCTTCTGAAACTCGTATTTTTCCCCTTTTTTCTCCCTTTCCTTTCTAAGATACGTCCCCTAAGCGCTGAATGATCGTGCGTACAGTGATTATTTCTATGGTGTACTGATACGTTGGTTTGCCGCAACAGATCCGCTGGGATATAGGATTGGTAAAAAAAAGACCAACGCATACAAAACGATCGGACGAGATTTCCCAACAAAGTTTCTTGTCAGTCGCTGTTTAGCACATTTCCATTAAATGGAAGCGAAGAGCGCGTTTTATTGCGGCTCATTCTGCATGCGACACAAGGGATGGCATCATCGAAATTCCTTTCAACAAAGATATCTATGCAGATGGGTCGTATTATGTAGGTACTTATAAGCCTACAGGTACGCACTGACGATATCAGAAAGAGGGTAAATGCTCACGAGGGGATGCCGAGAGCTGTAACTATGTTATTGTAGCTGTCCATCGAAGCAGGTTCGTTGGTGTGTCCACCTGAGAAAGTACCTATAGCACTCGACGTTACGGAAAGTAAAGCGGGGGGGAGGGGTACCGGCCAGAGAATGGCCGAGGATATATTCATAAGGTTTGGCTAAGGGTTAAAAACGGAGAGGGTTGGAAACTCCAAGGAAGGGGTGGTCAGCGAAACAAAGCCTACCCCATTAAAATTTCCATATTGATCTGAGTTGAGAATCTTTATTACGTAACGTAGGGGAGTATATCACTTGAGCTGGCCAGGGCCACTTGCAGCTCCATCTACATTTCAAACCGAAATTGTAGAAGAAGAAAGGGCACCACTGTGAAGGGCTTGATGGTCCTGAGGGGTGAGGGAAGGGGATGCGAAGGAAAAATGTGCGAGTTGGTTATGAAGGGAAGGAATTCAAGCGTTCTGATGTGGAGGGTCAATGTCTGGTCTGATGGCTTCTCTCCTCCGACCGGCCGATTCTCTTTTGCAATTATTTCCTGTATAATAAAGCAGCTCGAGAATTCCAGCAGTAAAATCATTTTGCCACTCGTTCATTTACCGGGAAACACAATCAGCCCGAAGAAGTCAATTTTTGGTATGGATTTACCCCATCTAAATATATTCTCATAATTTTAAGCAGATAGAATCGCTTTCCGATCAATCGCGGAAACCCCCTAGGAGTTTCTATAAGAGAATCCGTACCGATTTTTACTCATTCATTCATCTTACGAAGCGGCTTCTAAATAATTACGAAAAATAATTCTTACCTACGAATGAAATAAGAGCTAATCAGGAAGAGCCGAAGAAGAAATAAATCCACTTGTTCAATTCTGACTCAGCATGTCACATCAATTTTTCAGTGAAGTTAAAACATAAAATTTTGTGGGCATTACTTTGTATTTTGGCTTTTAAATATTTGAAAAAAAATCTTAAAGCAAGGTGTGATGCTGCAGAAATTTGTTCACTGCGTACACTACATTCGGTGTTTGAGCGATACAATATGGAAATAATTGGTGTAAATACACCACCCGGTGCTGGAGGCAATGGGCCTCCTCTGGCTTGTGCTTGTTGACTGCGCTTTTCATTACCATCGGGAAAAAATTAAAAACTAGATTCTCGAAATATCAGCCCGAATCGCAGTTCTGCGCAGTAGTTGAGCAGCATCGACAACGTTCTCCAGCAGCATTGTGAAAAAATGACATTTTTGTTCAGTAAAAGGTTCGTCTTGAGATTATTGTAGGGGGTTGAGCACCGAGCACTCGCATTGTCGTAATGGTTCGCTGGTAAAGATCTTCCCCCATCAATTGGGATTGCAGGGTGGAAGAGCTGGCTCACCATCGGCTCCCCCTACCCCGTCTCCCTCGAGGCCCCGGAGGAAACAACCATGACTAATGGAAAATGTATCTAATCAGTCCTATTGTCTATTTTAGGTTTTACTGATAGGGAGAACGGCTTGCGAAGGGTTGCGGGGTATGCAAAACGCCACCCTCACTTCGTCATTCACGTCCAGGGTTTCTTCGTCTACTTACTACACAAGCCATCGCCCGCATCCTGGGAAGTACGGGGTGCCCCCTTTGTACCCCGGTGTCTTTCGAGCGGCGAAAATCGATACGACTTAAACCTATAGGAAGTCGAATGATTCAAAGAGAAGATGCTGATGGGCTGATGCTAGCGACAGTCGGAAGAAGTAGCCGGAATCGCAGACTCAGCTGGAAGCTGAAAAAAGTCAACTCCAATGTGTGCTTAAACGCGAGCTTAAAGACTCGATGGACACACATGTGATTTTCGAGAAGAAAAAACGCGATAGAGTTAAGTTTCCAAAAAGGGGTTGTAGACTTTTTAATTAAATTTTACCCGCCGGAAAAGAACGATTATGGGCAAATGTTAAAAACCCGCCTAAATAATAACTACGTGGGTTACATGGAAAATAAAAAAAATGCGTGTTCTGCTAGCTAAAAGTTCCGAGGCCTTAAACGCTAAAACGATTTAATTTTTGGGGCCCGTAAACACCCACTAAAAATGACTCCCTAAGAGGCGCAGGTAGATGCGTCATCTCTCATCGTGACTGCCTGTCCGAGCCTGGCACCTGTCTGTTTGTCTCAAGCGATGGGCCTCGGTAAACTTTTCTATGAAAGCCGACGATCGAAAACGCGATAGATGTTTAATTGGCAATCGACATGTCAGAGTGAGGATGATAGAATGGGATAACGGCAAGTCGGGCACCGTGTTTGAGCTGGGGAGAATAAGAGGAGCCACTGCCACCAGAAAGGGAGAAGATGGCTTAGATTCGTGTACGGGAACTGTCAAGGCAGACACGCATGTATCTGCACTACTGGCGTTCCAGAATAAAGATGCCTTTATTGAAGCGAACTGCACTGTTTCTTCACTTTCGTACTAGGTACATGGTTATCATTATTGGTCATTTATTTGAAGCCGAAAATGAATCGATTGTGATTGTATCCGAAATTTGGTTGAAACACTGAAGGTTCCAAAGTTAGCTGTCCCTTCATTTCCTTCAACTCCTCAGCAGCTGATAAGTTCGTGTGTGTTAGTTGGAACGTCTTTGAGCACATAAAGCGCAATGCAGTGTTTAGATATGCCAAATTTTGAACCAAATCCATCATATTTGGGCTGATTTTAAGGCTGCTAGGGTAAATAATGCGTAAATACACGAAAACCGGGAGTACCCAGGCAACCCACAACACTTCCATATTTTGGTACCTAGGTTAAATTTTGAACCAAATTGGTTTTATCTATATGTTGGATCCCTGGTTAATTTACGATGGTTTTGTTCTTACGATCGCCGTTCTCTTTCCACTCGAGTCGTATGTACCTAAATGTGAAGGTAACGAGATGTGATGGATTCGCAGGATTCGAAAGTTTGTAAAATCCGCAGCCGCTAGGGATGCGATATTTTTCTGACCGATATCCGGTCTGCGTCGACATTCGGTCGTTAGTTTGTCGGTCGGGTTCGGGCCGATGACTAATAACGAACACGTTAATGGACGGGGATCGAGTGAAATATGCGGTTATCCTCTCGGCCGCGGATCCCGGCGGGGGATCGGAGGCGGGGATGTCCGGCAACTCTGGGGAAATACAAAACAAATAGAGGGAAATCTTCTCGTCGGTAGCGTCTGGGGATCGGGCGGAGAGCGGAGACACAGAAGGGAAGGTCATGATTGATTCAGAAGGTTTAAAAACGCAAGAGCGTTCAACGGCCGGGTTTTCGAAGGGGTGAAAAAATACGGTGAAAAATCAGCGGCGGTTTCGAGGGCCTTGCGACCTTTCCGATTATCCGCGGAGTCGGATGGAATCTTGTCCTCTTCTCGTCCTGCGACGGCCAAGAGGCGGGGAGGATAAGGGCTTATATCCATCATACGCATTCTGCGGGGCCAAAACTAAGGGGAATATTTAATCGATAGATTGGAAAGGGACGATGACGGAGGGGCTTCGATTTGAGAGGGCCGCCAGAAGATCGGCGGAAGGAGGTGCGGAGGCGGATCCGTCTAATTGTCAGTGGGGGGCACTGGATCCCGAAGACTGTAGATCCTTAATCATCCCCGCCTTCCGGCACATCCGTCGTGCACATAGCGCCTCTCTCATTTCCCTTGTCGCTCTCTTCGATAATCGATAATAATTCTCAAATAAAGAGAAACAGAAAGCCGTCGGCTCGCTTTAGAAAACAATCCGCCAACCCCCCTCCACCCCGGGGCTTCCTGCCTGTTCGAAGATTCCCGCGCCATCGGCCCCTCCGCCCTGCGCTCCTTTGCCTTCGAGAGCGCTGGGTCGTTATTCGTTAAATATCCTTTGCCATCGAGGAAGCATCACCTGATAGTGGCAAAACCCATGGTTGCTAACAACATAACATGATTTTCTTAACCATCTGTCCATGAAAGCGGTTCCTCAAGTTCGCCCGAATTTATTTCTACCAACCATCAAAATTGGAGAATGAAACCATCTAACGATATAAAATTCAAATCAGTGGTGCGCAGATTACACACACTTATTTTCGATGCGTAAATTTTTGACAGAATTTGATTATATTTTGACTACTTTAGAGGCTGTCCGGATGAAAATGTCAAAAAACACTGTGCAAATTATAATGACCTTCTAAAATCAAAAGACTCAAGTTACCGGAACATAGAAATACGTACGTATTCTGCAAGGTTAAACGAAGATTCAAGACCAAGAACATCATGTTTCCGAAAGATCTTCTTTAGGCCTAAATAGTTTTTAGGAATGCGAATTGTCTAAAATTTAATGTCTTGGATTTACGATTATCAACCCTAATATAGCTACAGAATCATGATAAATGAAACTCAAGACGTGGTGAATAATAAACTTTGTTGCATTTCGTTACAGTGATTTGTATCCTGTATTACTCAATTGCAAAGAAACATGTTGGGTTTCCCTCACTTTGACAGTTGTTTTGCAGCCCTTATGAGAGATGAATGAACATGTTGAGGAACTAGAACTGACAAATTTTAAAACTTGATTTCGTGAAAATTTCAATAAATTACCCTCGGACGGTTTTTTGACGTTTTCATGGCCGCAGCTATCCCTATAGAAGCGATGATTGTTGACCACAAAAAATCTTATGTTGTCAGATATCGCAGCTACTTGAGGACGTCCAACGGCTTCAAACAAATATGGGTAAATTACAAGAAACGACAGCCAATCAAATTGCTCGGCTAGAAGAGGAACTGGAGCACAAGAAACAGCACATTTGTCGACTCGAGGCCAGACTGGAGGCACAAAAAGACTACAGCGATCTCAAGCGACAACTGAGGTAGGAACGCGAACATATTTAGCAAACATAATTGTTCATTGGCCGTGGTATGGA
The DNA here is from genome assembly GCA_036186465.1 of Nesidiocoris tenuis. Classification (NCBI taxonomy): domain Eukaryota; kingdom Metazoa; phylum Arthropoda; class Insecta; order Hemiptera; family Miridae; genus Nesidiocoris; species Nesidiocoris tenuis. The sequence continues at coordinate 22,886,351 of AP028910.1, read as the reverse complement.
AGCTCTTTATTTATAATATAATAAACCTACCTTCTAGAATAGAGTAAACGCAGGGATCGATAATTATGAATGATTTCCTTGTAAATTGAAATAGCATCGGCGAGTATCCTTAGAAGCTTCATTGCTATGAAAATTGATTCTTTGTAGTTTACATTTTTTCGGGAGATCCCAAAAGTACCAAAATACACTAACACCGAATTGACCCAATCAGGGTTGTTCTTCCTCGTAAGAAAGGCCACTTGACCAATCTCGCTTTTCGATCAATATTTATCGTAAATTTGCAGCCAAAATACTTCCAGCAATTTAACTTTACTAGAAAATTGGGTTTATTAATGACGGTTTTGGCGAGAACACTTAGAAATCTATCTTTAATTTTCTCTCGGCAAAATTCGAAGTTTTATATTTGCATCGGCTATTTTCAGCCACAGTGGACTGCGGAAGGTTGAAGAATCCTCGACAAGCGCTCCTGAGGATCTGATGGAAAAACCTAAACCGGTGGCCGAAAGCCCAATACCGAAACCGCCTCCTGCCAGCACTCCTTCTGACGTCCCAGGTACGTCTCATAAACAGTTTAGTCATTGTTGTAAAAAATGAAACATCTTGGAATTTTCGATTTAGATCCTTTGATTCGCATGCCTGAAAATCGTGATAAACGTCGTCGCGGAAACGTTCGATAAACCGCAAATAGTGGAATTTCCGTTTCTGCCGTGACGATGTTAAATGATCGACGTTCTAGACCGAAATCATGAACTACATCTATGCGGGTTAGAATTCAATAAAATCGAATTAAATTTTTGGTGGAATTCACCATCTCGGATTAAAAGGATTGCTTTTTGGAACTGTGTTTACAGATACGTATTTATACGTATTATAACTAATAGCTATTAAGTCCCGCTTAACTATAATACGAGATGGAGAAATCCGCCATTGAAGTTTATAGCAGGGACTGATGAGTCGAAAATTGATTTTTGTTATTATTATTTTATTGTTTCTAAGTATTCCGACCGGTTTCAGGGATCGTTTCGGTTTTTGGTTTACCAATGGTGACGGTAGTTTAGTTGACGGCTGCATCATAGATGGAATGGAAATTATTTTTAGGAGACGTTCCTACGTTGCATAATGTGGAGACATTTGGGTCTTTCCTAGGAGAGGAAATCGTTGCCAACTGGAGGCGATCTTTGGAGAGGACAATGGTCTCCCAAGCAGCTCGCCCCACCCCACCCCCTGCATCGTGGCCTCCGCACTTCGAAGGTAACTTCAACTCACTATTGTCATGCGGCGAGACATCAAAAAACGTTTTTCTTTTATACAATTCACGATACAAATAATAATTGAAAAATCGCCAATGGCTTTTTTGGTGTCGGTGTACGACTTGTAAATAAGCGGACGCATAGTACACGGCGATGTTAAATTTGGTACCTTATCAAAGTGAAACTGTAGGCCCAAATAATTTTATAGCATTTACAAGTCGAATTGAAAATTTTCCAAATTTAATTGAGCATTAGCCAAATCAAATTGAGAATTTTCCACACCAAATTCAAGATTTTTCAACCCGAATAACCTAGAAAAAATTCTAAATTTGGTCTGGGAAGTTCTCGACTTGATTTGGTGAATTCTCAATCAGATTAGAAAAATTCTCAATTCGACCCGGAAATTCAATTAACTCTCTATTCAATTTACAAAAATTATGATTCTTCGGCCTAGACCTAATATTCGATAATTTTTCTTCAGCAGGTAAAGTGAAGGCTGAAGAAATCCGGGAGAGGGAGGGAGACAAAGGAGTGTCTCCACCTAGGGAATTCTCCATAGTAAACGGGACGACAAGTCCTGTCTCTGTCGAACCAGAAAGAGAAGCTCCTCACCACAACCACAGTACAACAAATAATAACAACAGCACAACAAATAACAATAATACCAGCAGTACTAACAACAACAATAACCCAATGCTACCCAACGGGCTGTGTGGGCTTAACATAGGGCTCAACAACAATGTCTTGAGTGGTGCAGCAACGCTCAATTTGAACGACGTCATCAAGAGCCCCTTCCGTTTCGACGAGCGGTCGCCCTTCAGGTTCGGTGACGATCCGGGCTGTATGGTCGGACGTTTTGGCGAGTCCCTGATACCAAAAGGCGATCCCATGGAAGCCAGACTCCAAGAAATGTTGAGGTCCGTTCAGCAACCAACCAATTTTCTCATCAAATTGCCAATTTTTGAGCGGATTTTCAGAATGAAAAATTTTAATCTTGATGACAATAGTGTCTAATAAAAAACGCCCTCAGGCCTGCATGTTCGGTTAAAAAAAAAATCATCCAGCGTCACGTGAGGGTGGTCCACGGGCTGGACCGTTTTTGGATGCGGTATTTTATCCGAATCGCTTACACTAAAATTTCGAACTTCCCGGAAACTTTTTTTATTTTCACAAAAATTTACGAAATATTACAACCATTTTCAATTTCACAAAAAATTACCAAAATTTTGAACTACATAAAAATTTCACAAAAACTTTGAATTTCAATAAAAAATGAATTTGAAAATAAATCCCAATGAACTTTTGAACCTTAAAAAAAATTTAATTTCATATAAAAATGGAAAATTGCAAAAAATTCTGAATTTTATAAAAACACAAGAATTTAACAAAACTTTTGAATGTCACAAAAATTAGTATTTTACTCAGGCTTATTCTATTTAAATCATCAATAAATTGTTTTCGTCCCTTAGGACGGGTGGCAAAAAATTGCAAGGCAAAAAAATGCGGATTTTCCAATAAGCTAGACGAACTCTTAGCGCGGGATCAATTAGCGTGTTTGCTTCAAAATTATTTTGGAAAACTTATTCATCATCATCTGTTATCCTCACTCGCAAAAAGTTCGTAGAACATCTAGCAGCTTCAAAGAATCGTTTATAGATGCTGAAGAAATTTGGAAACTCGTATGGAATCCGGTTGGAACCATTGAACAAAAAATTTCTGAAATATCCCGAATTTCATTGAAAATTCGCTCACCATTTTCATTTTTATAGTTGTGAACATCGAAATTTGAAGTAATAATTCGAATAGATTTCACTTGAGATCCTTTAATCGCGATCTAACTTCCAGTTTCGCCTATTTTCTCTTCGAACAGGTACAATATGGACAAATACGCCAACCAGAATTTAGATACGTTGCATATCGCGCGCCGTGTACGGGAATTACTTTCAATACACAACGTTGGGCAGAGATTGTTCGCCAAGTATGTCCTTGGCTTGTCGCAAGGCACTGTCTCTGAACTTCTGTCAAAGCCTAAACCATGGGATAAATTGACTGAGAAAGGAAGGGATTCCTACAGAAAGATGCACGCGTGGGCTTGCGACGAAAACGCCGTGCTCCTACTCAAGTCATTGATCCCTAAAAAAGGTGACTTATTTCATTATATTTTAACTATTTTACGCTTTATTAACAATTTTAACCGTACCTCCTAATTTGACGCGCATGCATTCCCTCTTTCTAATTATTCAATATATATGCTACCAAATCCGAAAATCAATCATTTTTCAACTAATCTATCACTAACCCATCTAACTGTAGGGAACCCGTACCAATTCAGAATTTGGGTGCCTGCCAAAAATCGACTCGAACGCTCTGAATAAATTGAGTTGAAACTACCTTCCAGTTTCTCGTAGCTCGTAATTTACCGTACATTTTTCTCATTTGGAAAATCTCGGGTACTTTCGATCATACTTTTTTCGTCTTTTTCACTCCTCAAACTCTCCCTCCTTCTCTGATCGCATTCCTAAAATGAAATTTTTGCCGTATTTTTCTGATGTGATGGTCAGAACGTCAAGTCCCGTATGAACTTCAAATCCACTGAGAGGATCTTGTAGCTTATTTTACTTTTCAGGAAAAGATGGGACCAGCATCGGGGTGTTGAGCCGTGGTCCTGATAGTGAAATGACCGAGGAAAGGATTGCTCACATTCTGAGCGAAGCGAGCCACATGATGAAACCTCAAAACATGGAGGACAGTCATAGCAATGAGGACAGCAAGTCACCCAACCATCCTCAGGTAAATTAAGCCATAGTACATATGGCATAACATTTGTATATTGCCCGAGCAACCGTTAATCTCATGATCCATTGCAGAGCTCAGAATCACCCTTTGGACGGGACAACTCTCAAAACCGTCGATTGAAAAAGTACGAGAACGATGATATTTCTCAAGAGCAAGTGATGAGAATATATCAAGAAGAACTGACAAAATTGATGGGTCGAACGTTGGAAGACCGACCATTCCCTGGGTGAGTGAATTCAATACCACATTGCCAAATACCCACTTCTTCAAAAATGGTAATCGTTTTATCCAGTAGGTATACCTTTACCGAATTTAATCCCGAATCTCAACGGCTTCCGTCTTTTTTCCAGGTTGGTATTTCCACATTTCCTGACGGGTGGTAGTGGCGAAGATGTGCGACTTGCCATGGATGCATATCAGCGTGAATTCGCTAAACTCAATAGTAATAGCGGAGGCGGTCTGCACCATTCATTGGCCGCCCTGCATGCTCAGAGTTTATCGGCTGCTCATAACGGTATAGCTCAAGATTTGTCATTACCCAAGCAGGTTAAGAGAGAAAAGACCAATAATGAGGACGAGAAAAAGGAAGATGATAGGCATGGTGGAAGTGCTTTTTCTCTTGTGAGACCAAAAGTTGAGCCTGGTAAATATCAAAAATCGTTCTATCATTTTCACTTGTAGTACTCATTATTTTGTCTTATCAGTGATTTCATACTATCATCTATGCCGTTTTGAATGAAAGTTAATCTTGAATGCCCTTGTTTGTTCACTTTTTTAGGTAACGTAATTCTTCCACCAGAGGATATTGGCGGTGGTTCTGGAGCAGCTGCTGTGAGCCCCCTCCAACGAATGGCGTCAATTACTAATGCCCTGATTTCCCAACCACCTTCTCAGCACCACCACTCACCGTCCCAAAGACCACTGAAGGCTGTGCTCCCACCAATCACGCAACAACAATTCGACCAGTTCAATAATCTGAACACTGAAGAAATTGTACGCAAGGTAATTGTAATTGTACGCAAGGTGATTTCTCTACTCTTATCCTGTACTATCGATTACTCTGTACTTATACTCTCTTCCGTTTTACTTGAAAATCTGATCATGGTTTCGATTCTTTTGTACAGGTGAAAGAACAGTTGAGCCAATTCTCCATAAGTCAAAGGCTGTTTGGAGAGTCAGTATTAGGTCTTTCGCAAGGAAGTGTGTCTGACCTTCTGGCAAGACCAAAGCCGTGGCATATGCTGACTCAAAAAGGAAGGGAGCCGTTCATCAGGATGAAAATGTTCCTAGAAGATGATAATGCTGTACATAAATTAGTTGCCTCCCAATATAAAATTGCACCTGAAAAATTGATGCGCACCGGAGGTTACGGGATTAATCCAGGTGTGTAGATGTGAAAATTGTACCATTAATTTCTCAATAATTTAACTATCATGCATGTAGATAAAATGCGCTATTTGCCTCTGATACAGTCGTGCCCAGCGCCTACGCGTTCAATCAAAATTTATCTGTTTTTGGCAGTGTTGAATAAATGTTAATTTTTCTTTTCAGCCGCAATACCTCATTCAAAAAACATGGTGGGCTCCTGTGGTGGGAAGTACGGGCCCAATGAGCAATTCCTTCACAACTCTCCTATGCTGATACCGCATAACACGCCTGCGTCAGCACCTCCGCCGATGCCACCCCTCACGCCTCCTGATGTGAAGAAATGCCCCATTCCTCCACCGCAGCAATGCCACACGAACACTCCTATGCAGCAGTACCCTGCAGTCAAGAATCTGCACCACGTTTCGCCAACAGTGTACGAAATGGCAGCCCTCACCCAGGATTTGGATACGCAGTCAATTACTACAAAAATCAAAGAGGCACTTCTGGCAAACAACATAGGCCAAAAAGTAAGTTCAATAAAAATTTTAACATAACTAGGATGGTCCGCATTTAGCGGTCTACATGTGAACACCAACTTTCAGTCCTGGTGCTATTTTCACAAATTTCTGTTACCTGTTGCAGATATTTGGAGAAGCAGTCCTTGGTTTGTCGCAGGGTTCAGTGAGTGAACTATTGTCGAAACCAAAGCCATGGCACATGCTTAGCATTAAAGGACGAGAACCTTTCATTCGAATGCAGCTCTGGTTAGCAGATTCAAACAATATTGACAAGCTGCAAGCAATCAAAACGGAACGGCGAGAACTGAATAAGAGGCGCCGTGGATCAGGCCAGCAGGACAACAGTAGTGACACCTCTTCCAACGACACTTCCGAATTCTACCATAGCAGTGCTGGTAGCCCACCTTCCGCCAAGAAACATAGGGTGTTTTTCTCCGAAGAGCAAAAAGAAGCGCTGAGATTAGCTTTCGCTCTGGACCCATACCCAAGCTTGGCTACCATTGAATTTCTTGCAAACGAACTGAGTCTAGTGTCGCGTACAATAACGAATTGGTTTCATAACCACAGGATGCGGCTGAAGCAAAGTTCCCAGAGTGAGCAACTCAACAGGGAAGGCCAAGGGTCCGGATTCGATCCCGTCCAATTCCGAATACTTCTTAGTCAACGACTCGGTATCCAGCTACCGTTTGGAAGCGCTCCGTTTTTCCATTCGAATGCGTCCGAAATGTCTAATATGAGACCAGATGCACCTCTGAGAGGCGAACAAGGTCTTGATCTTTCGATAAAACACGAATACGAAGGCGAAGACAACGAAAGCCACGCGGATTCCGAAGACTCCTTCTCCGGCGTCCCCGAGACGCGAGTACCTGAACCAAGGGTGAACCGGAGAAAACCTGCAGCTCCTCAGTGGGTGAATCCAGATTGGCAGCAGGAGCCTGAGCATATCATCAATGGTGTATGTGTCATGCAAACTGAAGACTTTGAACGTGAGGGAAGAGAGGAAACGGTCAGGATTGAACCGACACCTGTACCTGAAGAGCCCCCGAGCAGCGCTTCATTGGAAACATCAACCGATCTCACCTCGGACGACTCGCCGTCAAAACCTTCAGTGTCAGTGAAACAAGAAACAAAAGACGATAAATGGGAGAACCAGTTTTAAGTAGGTACCTACAATAGTCATGTTTTGTAAATCCAATCGTTCTAACTTTTCCAATTCACGACTCCTTTAGCACTCACCTTGTTCAAACTACGGTCCAAATATTAGTTCTTCAATCCTTCAATCATGTAGAGTTGAAGACAACCCGGGAACATGGGGCTGTTCCCATTTTTTTTCAAGTTTCCCCCTTGGTCTTTGATGGGATTTTTACGGATGCACAAAGTATTCAGTTTTTCAGCCTTGGTTGGTTTCGCTCCTTAATTCCTAGGTACCCGTCGAGAAGGAGAGGTCCAGCACAAGCAGTGCGATTATTTTAGGATACATTAATTTCTTGATGTTTGTAAAATTTCGTGTGTACCATGAGTGCAGCCATCTGCAAAATACGGAATAGGTAATCGAAGTGTGGTCATTCCATAAAAATCTGACGTCCCATCTGCCATATCAAAAATTTTGTTTTTTGCAAAAAAAATTTTTTTGTTTGACAAAGCAGATATAAGTGTTAACGTAACTCCTAGTTTCGAATTTGCTCATGGCTCCACCGACACTTCGGTAGGTTCATAAAATTTCCAATCATAAAAATGGTTTTTCATATGTTTCACTTATATGTGGGCTTTTTTGAGCTCTGATCCCTAATGAAAGAAAATTGAAGTTTTTATTGTCAAACAAGTAAAATCAAATGTATGAAAACTTAAATTTCTTATCCCAAATGAATGAATTTTTAAGAATAAGTATTTAAAAAATTTCATAAACTCTAATTTCTTCAATAGGAATTTTTGACACATTGAAAAACCACATAGTGATTGTCTACCAATGTTGTGTGATTTGAAAAGTCATCAAGCGGCATTCTTAAAACCCGAACAACTGTGCAGACCCAAAAATTATGCTTTTGGCACCGTTTTAAAAATTCATCTGGATCTCGAACTCACTTCTTGAATTTAGGTGATCCTAAATTTAATTTAACCTTTTAATGGGATTGTTAAAGAAGTCGTGAATGAAATTCTAAACGGGTAGTGTTTATTAATTGTAAATGTTTATACAAAAGCAGCAAGAAGTGAAAACAAAATTAATAATAAGAGTACAATATGGGAAAATCAATTGATTTACCAAGTATGGAGGACACAACACTTTTATGCGAAGGAGGTTTGGTGTGATATACCAATGTTATGATCTCAGTGTCTCGCGTGGACTTCAATGGCGTGGGAGAATTAACAGTTTACCTAAACGTTCAGGTAACCTGTACCGGCAAACGAGCCGCATTTAGCTAAGGAACAGCGTAAGAAAAGTGCAATCAACGAATTCTCTAAATATTTAGATCAATATAGGTATAAATAGGCATGTACATCGATGTGTAATTATAAATACATGGTAGTAGTCTTTCTTGTAAGACAAGGGGCATTTTGTTTTGTTTATTATGTTTATGTACATACTGTATTGTAGGAAAAATCGTAAAAATCAGTTGGGTTGTCGAAAAACAACCAAGTTGTCGCATAGAGTACGGTTGTGAAAAATTTTAAGTTGACGTTGTTGAAATAATCAAAGATAAAATAAGACTGGTTAAACTGTTATTATAACACAGATCAAAATAGTTTTGTGAGAGTGGTTATAGGCGGAGATGAATAGTGTTAATTTAAGTACCTACCTATAATTGTTTTCTTTTTCATTTTTGTTTTTTGGTTCTTTGTTTTTCTTCGGTATGAACCTGTTTTCATTGTGATACATCTAATACTTAGTAGTTATATTATGTTAGAGAATGCGTGATTTTTGAATTTTGATACGAACTATCTAGATTTTTTAAAACGAATGCTTTTCCTCTGGTATGAATGGATCGAAGACAAACAACAATGTGCGTCTATAAATTAATTAGCAGACCCCTTTTAAAATGCATATAAGCTTGTACAAAAGTGAGTAAACGATTTGCATTCAATTATAGAAAATTTCAAAATGAAATAGTTCAATACAGAAGGGAGAGCGGTAAATTGATTAGTCCGACCTCTCTAATTATATCAGCGATCTGCAGTTGATTTATGATCATCTGATTTGTCATTCGGGTGACTGTTGTACCTATCGGAAAACAAACAAAATAACGATCTTATTACGCAAATGAACATAGTATTATACACATGGAAAATGTGACGTCATATCACACATATACCTCACAAAAGTCATAATGGTTTAAAGTAGAATGTTTGAGAATTTTGAAATGATGTACAATAAAGTGTAAAAATTATGATCACTTTGACCATTTTCACGGGCATCATCAAATATGACAGGTAGGTACGCTCTGCTCTGAGTAGGAAAATTCTCGCTTAAGTATCTCACTTTTGCCCTATATTACCCTTATTCTCAACAATCGGTTGTACAGGCCTCATCAAATGTTCTTCCTTTTTCCAACGTTCTACGCTAATTGTCGCTTAATTGTCAAAATTCATATTAATCTTGTTATGCCTCGTATTTGAATAAAATAAGATCCAAACGATTTTTGAATTTTACTTTATTCACTTGCATCTTCGAACTGAATTGACAATCCCACCTTCTCTTACCTTCTCCTCCCCCTCTCACCTTTGAGTTTATTGTTGGAGGGGAACGCAATAATTAATACTCATCTTTATCTTTGAAAATCTGATTTTTCTTTGGCCAAGGGTCATTCATGGAGATGAGTGTGATCCAACTCATATAGGGAGAACTTCTGTTAAAAATTTAGATTTTCTTCGACGTCCTTCATAGGGTATCAACCCCCAAACGAGCCCTTTGGGAAAAATCTATTAGAAAAGTCTAACGTTCCCTTTGCTGATTAAGTGATTACTAGCGAGAATTTTCAAGCTCCGACGGTTTTTATTTATTTTTTTCTATCAGCCGATAAAGTTTCTGTAGATAAAAATGAGCAACTACGACGTACAACATCAAATCGAAACGTACAAAAGCAATTACAAGTTTTCATCTTTCTCCGTTACGTTCTAGGAAATTGGGATGAAAATCATAAGATGATTCTAAACAAGTCAATCTCAAATTAAATTACACAATTGATCATTAAAAGCTCGAAAATGCTGAGTCGAGGTCGACTATCGTTCAACGATTAGGCTTGGAGTATTATTTTTATCAACCAAACGAGCATTACTTTTACCTCTAGTCTTCCTTGTATTACTTACAATTAGTCCTGGCAAGGACCAACGTTTGATTTTTTTAACTTGTTGAATTTTGTAAATTATACCCCTCCTAAAAGAACAGCAGGCCTACGCTCGATCTTCCACTAATTTATATTGTTCGGCGTGTGTATAACTTTTGTAATTTGAAGGTTTCTCTGATTTCCAATCAGATTCTCCAACTCATTTCAATTTTTCCTTTCGTTGTTTTGTTGAATTTGAAGTTGATTTCGTAACGTTGACTGTTCGAGCTTTGAATTTTTTTAACGTAAAACTTAGAATGTTTGAGTTCGTTGATTAAATGGTAGTCGACGTTCTGTTTACACGTGGAAAAAACTTTAAACAATTTTATTTTTTCTATACTACGGAATTTGAAAAAAAATAGATTATCATGTTTGAAAATTAGAAGTTGTCCTAGGTAAGAATTCTCAACTCAGCCTGCCAGACTTATATTTTTTATATTTAGAGTTACAAAGGCAGGCTTACGGTTTTCTCCAATTTGAGTAGAAATGATTTCATTTGCCAAACTTAATCAATAAAAATTCCGATTATTTATTGACGAATAATTTTTATTTATTGCAATTGTACACATAGTTATAATACTACAGTATCATTCACGTTATAGACAATTAAATATATTTATAAATATCTAATTGTTCATCACTTAACACTATTCTTTGTATTCTATTTGAGAGGAAAAAAGTTTTGCGAGTGTGTACAGATTGAGTTAGAATCGCATTTTCATCCAACGTAGTTGTAAATAATATATTCCCAGGGAGAAATTTTCCATAGCCTACTCAAAATGCATTGAATCATTATCCTCATCATGTTCACGTCATTGTTCTCATCATGTTAATAATCTTTTCAACTTGCCCATCATCACTTATGATTATTATTATTATCATCATTACGATTATTAAAATTACATTTCACCAGGTTATTATTATGATTATTATTATTGAATCATTATAGATATTTCTTATTTATAGTATGTTTATAATGTTAAATCGAATTCGTCTTGCCAATACCAATACAAATATTTAATAAATGTCTATTTCCGTGATATTTAAAAATGTCAGTTAATAAAATATTTAAATACATCCAGAAATTATCTCATTTCTTATAAATTACAAAAACCCCGACTGATGGACTCAACCGCATGGAATAATGTAGATAATGGGTGGTAGTAACCAACACATCAGCATAACTCGGAATAATGCTGACTACAAAATGCGTTGGGCGTTTCTCAATTGATTTTCGTTCTGGGCCGGGTCCATGCAGTATTCACAAATTCCAGTCTTGAGATCCAGTCTAATTAGGTACCTATTCTATTTTATGGTGAACGAGACATGATGATCCAAAACCACTGAAATCAAGGTCAGCTTTGGAATAAATGAAAAGGTACTAAATTTCATTCTGTAATGGAAGCTATGTAGACGGAAAATCAAAGAAATAAACCAAAAGCATCCAATTTATTTTAAGAACTTGAACATTTGTTCGTAAAATTCCAAATGTACTGGATGAAGGAGCAAAATCTTGAATACCTACTTTTGCGTTTTGCTCCAGGAGTTGACGTCTTGGTTCTGGTCAATTTAAATGACGTAAATTAAACGATTTGATGGGCTGAAAAGATTTTAGATAGATACCTATTGAGATATGTAGGTATCTATCAAGCAAAGTAGATAATGTAGTTTTTTTGCCGGGTAACCAAAAAAAAAAGGTTTTTCTAAACCCCCATCAAAATACAAATTTATACTGAAATGGTAGAATGATAGTAACTAAATTCTGCGTTTCAGGAGTATTTATCATAAGGTTAGTCTTAGCAATCGAAAAACTAACCCCTGTGCAGAATTAAATTTAGTTCTTACAGAGTTCTTCGGATACACAGAAAACTAAAGAGCGCTTGCCTTTGATCTATTTAGCAGCGTTTTCAACAGAAATATTGTTACAACAGTGAAATTTAGGCTTCTGATTTTAATATTTCAACGGTACCCACCTAATCATGTCAATGTTATCACCCACTATCGGTTTGAATTTGAAAAATAATTCCGACATCCTCAACCTCAAATCTCACGGCTAAAAAAATGCCAAGTATTAAGCATCTCTCATTCGGTGGATAGGTCAGACTCAAGTTTTAGCTTTTAGGGGCTCTCGTAGGGGGGACGTGAAAAAGCTAGTAATACTTCAAACCTCCGCCAGAGACCTTCCGGATCTCGATTCACTTCTGGTCCTGCCAACGGTGGGGTGGTACCGCAGCCGCTTCGATGCCGTGGTCAGCTGATCTGACGCTGTCAGTGACAATGACAGCTGTGCCTGTGTACCTTTCTGTATCCAGCGTCTGTTCTGCTAATGGCTTATGGTTTATGATTGTTTTCATTATTTCAAGCAAGACTATGTTATAAAATTATTATCAATATTCAACCATGACTTTCCAAGATATGAGCTGCAATCCCTGCGTCATCATTGCGTGCCCATCCGTTGAAATTGGACTGCACCTTGTCGAGGGTAAATAAATAGAGATTAATTCATGACAATCGGCAATTGATTTGATTAATTTATGACAATCGGCATTCCTTGTACACAGCCATAAAGCTTTTAGATTACGTACTCCTACCTACCTTACTAGACTTTCATAACCATCAGTGAGAATTTTTTTAAGCTTTGGATGTTGAGCTTCAACGATTGAGTTGGTAATATGAGAGAAAAATAAATTAGGCCTTTGCCACTTGACTTTTCAGAAATCGTGGGCTTTCCTCCTAATTCGAACGCTGACCAAGATCGCTTTCTATCTTTTCCTTGGCGTATCAGTAACAAATACTACGAAGCTGACGTTAATCTGACTTTAATGAAAAATAAAGGATTGCTCCCGGTAGAGATGTCTCATCTCGTCCAGGGCGTTGTTCTACAATTTGATTGTTACGAAGTAAGCATTAAATGCTTAAATACAAATTTTGTATGTGTAAAACGCTAAGTGTCAGTATTACTGATTATCGGAGTTCCAATTTCATTTAAATTTTGCACGACCGATTACATAGGTACATTATTTCTGGAAATAATATACCAAATATTCAAATGATTCATAAACGTTCCAGTCCAGCATCAATTCTGTAGGTCATTTCAAATTGAAGTTGTTATAATTTTGTTAACCCAGGAAATACTAATTCCATATTTCCTCAATAAAATAACCATAACTAAATGAATGGAAAATCAGGAAGGTGCCTACATTATTTGAAACCTGGCTTATCGTTGGAAAGTGCGTTTTATCCTCAACCTGCTTCCGTTTTTTGGCTTTTAATTATTATGGTGTATTAAAGAAATATTTATAAGATTTTGTCTCGTTTCTTCCTATTACGCTCTTTTGTGAATAATTTAGTTTAGATTCCGATTAATATTTCTCTAATAATTGATATGTTTCTTGGGTGATTGCAAAGTTTACTATTGAATACTAATAATTTGTATTAAAAAAAAATTACACTAAACTTTCAATAGGTATATCTCGAACTAAGTATATTAATGACAGAACATAAGGTTCAAATAATAGAAGTAAGTTGGTATACCTACCTATAGGAATCGAAATTTGTTTACAAATAAAAAAATTTCATCAGGATCACGCGATCGAAAATTTAATCCATGCTAACTACAATACCCGCCTTACATCCCAGTAATGACTTTCTGTCTCTCAGATTACGCTGGCTATTACACTAATCGCCCACTGCCTCAAAGCCAAGTTCGCTGTTTTGCAGTTCCCAGCCAAAAAGCGAGTGGAAGAAGCAATGGTTTTGCAGGGAACGCATCTGATAGGAAATTAAACGCCCGACATTTTCTTCCCCATCAGGTTTTGGCCTGAAACCCGTACTTTAGCCGTAAAATTAGGAGAACTATGAAAAACGCGATTTTGGCCGTATTGACCCCTCAAATTGACCATGTTGACCACAATCTCGAAAAACGCCTAATATCATCTTTTTTAATCAATACCTTATAAATTTTTTTTCAAAATTTTATAATTGCTGTAAAGGGTCTAAACAATTTTTTTAGATGTCAAAAATTAGCCTCCAGACCAGTTTTCGACCACTAAAATCCAACCAATTTTGACTTTTAACGGTTGAGATAGGTGCCGAAACCTTCAAGCAATCCAACGAGCTCAAAAAAATTCGAAATCTGTTCTGTGGAACCCCTTCAAATCGACAAAAACGTGAAAAAATTAGAAATCGCAATCAAGAAGTTCGAGCCAAACTAATGTGAAAAACAAAAATTTCCGAAAACTCCATCCTATGGTAAATTGAGCGTGAAACCCGAGGAAATATTATTTCTGGAAATAATGTACTAAAAATGTTCGTTTAATTGTGTTAACCCATACTGTATCAAAAGGAGTGGGTTTAGTTCTCCGAATTCGATTATTTCCAGAAACTCCAAATACCATATCGTCGCGGAATTGACAACAGGCGCTATCTCATATTTGCCAAATTTTCAGGAAGGGACAAAAAACCGTTTCTGGGTTTTATTCTACGCCCTATTACCCCATGGCGCCCTATCAAAAACTCGTTTCGAGGGCCCAGTGTTGCCCTGAGCTTGAAAACAACCTCACCATTCAATCCGGCGGTTGATGTTCCGTATATTATCGTACCTAACTCATTTTAGTGAAAAAATGAGATAGCGCCTGTTGTCGATTCCGCGACGATATATGACATGAATCATAAGGCTATAGGCCAAATTTTTTATGCCACTTATGGGACTCTAACCCATAACTTCCGGGTATAGACTGCAGCTAGGCAGACGCGCTAGCTACCGGACCAACCCGTGAGCCCAAGTTATGTCTATTTTATTGGGTGAATTGAAATCTTGACATTTTCAAAAACCTCACTCTAATCAGAGAAAAAACATTTCGTTTAACAACATCTATCAGAAGTTCAAAGATTTTTCAAAGGATTTTTCAGAGGTTTCAAAGATTTTTTTTCCAAAGATCCAAGAATTCCTAATACATAATGTTTTCAGAAAAATGCTATTGACTACATTGACAGTTGGAATTCCTTCCTTAAACCCTATGGAGCTCATGTAAAAATACTGCTCTGCAGCAAAAAAATCAACGAAGACGATCCTTTGTGCCTGAGTAAGCGAGAAGGTTTGTACTTTTTTTTGTAATTTAAAATACATTTCTGAGAGCTCCTAACTACAAGTTACATGAATATCTTACGGAACAGTCAACAGCATCAAAACAGGTGCTGATACTTTTTCTACCAATGGAAGTTGTATTTGAGAAGATGCTAGCAAATCTAAACATGTCCACTTTTATACAAAATCAATCTTTTTTCACATGGAACATGCCTTTAGCCTTGGCTTAACTGGCTAAGAACTTTATCTCCAGGAACGAGAAAACCACCCAAGCATGAGAGTTGCAGTCAAACCTATGGTCTATAGTCCATTCCAATGTCCATTCCTTGAAGGAGAAAGTTTTTTTTTTCTCAAAACTCAACACGTCCAGCTGTTTTCAAAAACTGAACGTGATCAATATATTTCTGCCAATAACTTCGTTATCAATTAAGTTGGAGTTAGATATTGAGAGAGATAATTGACAGTGGTCAAAAAATGATTTTTTTCCTATCAGGTTTGCCAAAAAAATGAATCACAGAATATTTTTTGGTTTTCCTGGACATATTGAGTTTTGCACGTATCCTCCTCATTTGAGATAGCTTCAAGCTGGGTTCACATGGCGTACGGTTGACCGGATCCGGTCGGTACGGTCGGCCTCTCATTGGTCGACAGGAAGGCGCACGCGGTGCGGTCGCGGTGGTGAAGGGGGCACGCTCTCCCGTCGACCAATGAGAGGCCGACCGGATCCGGTCAACCGTACGCCATGTGAACAAAGCTTCAGAGTTCAGAAGGTGATAAATCCAAATGAGGAGTCGGTAAATATCACATTCTGACTCTCTCAGTAGGCTTATAAGCCTCAGAATCATCCCTGGTTTTATCACTGTTCTATTGTAATAATGATAATCGGCATTCGTCACCTGTTTAATTTAAGATTCTTGGAAATAAATTCCAGCTCAAAGATGGTGCATATTAAACGGGTTTGAACTTGTTGAGCGTCACCCGGACATTGACGAAGAATGGGAACAAGAACAAGATTTCCACGAATCTAATGGAATTCTTAGGGTGAAGCAGGCGCTGCAAGCGCATTTATGGCCAAATCTATCGTATAAACGTAACTACCCAGCTACTTTATTTTTTTCTGCTATTTCATTGGCTGAGCTGTGCAAAATGTTTTAAGCGATTTTCATCCATTGGTGACCTGAAAAAATTAATTTAAGTTAGAATAATTGCGAGTTTTGCAAGAACTTTGAAATATTTTAGTTTTTTTTTTTTTGGGTCAGTGATGAGGTTAAGAATCCGTCTGGTTATTGTTTTTTTTTCCTCAGAAAAGAGTGATCCAACTACAATGGATGAGCTCTGGCATGGAGGAAACCTTCCATGCATGGGAGTGGAATGCCCTGAAGAATCTAAAATTAATGATAACTCTGAAGGTCCGTCGTTCACCTGCATTTATTTATTAACCAAATGATTTAATGTATCCTCCAATTTTTACTATTTGGCGTAAATGTTTAAGAACTCATTAATGTTTTACAATAATTCATCAAGATGGAATCGACAAGAACATGATGCTAAATTTATGAATGGATTAATGAATAAAATAGTGAATCTTTCATACCTAGTCCTTAGAACGGAATACAGGTACGGCCTCGAGTAGGTATAGTACAGGGGTGTACAGCGTCTGTACTACTCGAACTCATACTTAATTTTGAAGTCAAACTCACAATGGAACAGAAACTCAAACTCATATTTAATTTCGAAGTCAAACTCACAATGAAACAGAAACTCAAACTCATACTTAATTTTGAAGTCAAACTCACAATGAAACAGAAACTCAAACTCATACCTAATTTTGAAGTCAAACTCACAATGAAACAGAAACTCAAACTCATACTTAATTTTGAAGTCAAACTCACAATGAAACAGAAACTCAAACTCATCTGTATTTCGAAGTCAAACTCGCAATGAAACTGTAACTCAAACTCATAATCGAAATCGGAGTCAAACTCACAATGAAACAGAAACTCAATCTCATATTCAATTTCAAAGTCAAACTCACAATTAAACAGAAACTCAAACTCATTTCCGAAATCGAAGTCAAACTCACAATGAAACAGGCACTCGATCTCATATTCAATTTCGAAGTCAAACTCACAATGAAATAGAAACTCAAACTCAATTTCAAAGTCAAACTCACAATGGAACCGAAACTCAACTCATACTTAGTTTGGAAGTCAAACTCACAATGAAACAGAAACTCAAACTCATAATTGAAATCGAAGTCAAACTCACAATGAAACAGAAACTCAAACTCATAACTGAAATCGAAGTCAAACTCACAATGAAACAGAAACTCAAACTCATAATTGAAATCAAAGTCAAACTCACAATGAGACAGAAAATCAAACTCATACTTAATTTTGAAGTCGAACTCCAATGAAACAGAAACTCAAACTCATACTTAATTTTGAAGTCGAACTCACAATGAAATAGAAACTCAAACTCAAACTTAAGTTCGAAGTCAAACTCACAGTGGAACCGAAACTCGAACTTATACTTAATTTCAAAGTCAAACTCACAATGAAACAGAAACTCAAACTCATATGTAATTTCGAAGTCAAACTCGCAATGAAACTGTAACTCAAACTCATAATCGAAATCGAAGTCAAACACACAATGAAACAGAAACTCAATCTCATATTCAATTTCAAAGTCAAACTCACAATTAAACAGAAACTCAAACTCATAACCGAAATCAAAGTCAAATTCACAATGAAACAGGTAACTCAAACTCATATTCAATTTGGAAGTCAAACTTACAATGAAACAGGGAACTCGAACTCATATTCAATTTCGAAGTCGAACTCACAATGAAACAGAAACTCAAACTCATAATCGAAAGAAGTCAAACTCGCAATGAAGCTCATAATCGAGTGTTTCATTTTGAGTTTAACTTCGTAATTAAATATGAGTTCGACTCATAATCGAGTTTCTGTTTCATTGTGAGTTTTTTTCGAGTTTGTTTCCGACTTTGAGTTTCTGTTCCGTGGTGAGTTTGAGTTCGATTTCGATTAAGAGTTTGAGTCTCTGTCTCATTGTGAGTTTGACTATGAGTTTAAGTTTCTGTTTCATTTTGAGCTTGATTTCGAGTTTGACGATAAGTTAGAGTTCCTGGTTCATGATGAGTTTGAGTTCCTGTTTCATTGTGAGTTTGACCATGAGTTTGAGTTTGTGGTTCATTGTGAGTTTGACTTTGAGATTGATTATGAGTTTGAGTTTCTGTTTCATTGTGGGTTTGACTAAGAGTTTGAGTATCAATTGTATCATTGCGAATTTCACTTCGAGTCTGACGATGAGTTTGATTTTGAGTTTCCGTTTCATTGTGAGTTTGACTAATAGTTTGATTTTGTGTTTCGTTGTGAGTTTGACTTCGAGATTGATTATGAGTTTGAGTTTCTGTTTCATTGTGAGTTTGACTTCGAAATTTAATAATAATTCGACCCATAATCGAGTTTCTGTTTCTGTCCATAAGTTTGAATTTCTGTTTCATTGTGAGTTTGACGATGAGTTTGAGTTTCTGTTCCATTGTAAGTTTGACTATGAGTTTGAGTTCCCGTTTCATTGTGAGTTTGACTTCGAATTTGAGTTCCTGTTTCATTGTGAGTAGGACTTCGAGTTTGAGTTTCTGTTTAATTTTGAGTTTGACTTCGAAATTAAATATGAGTTCGACTCATAATCGAGTTTCTGTTTCATTGTGAGTTTTACTTGGAGTTTGATTCCGACTTATAGTTTCTGTTCCGTGGTGAGTTTGAGTTCGATTTTGATTAAGAGTTTGAGTCTCTGTCTCATTGTGAGTTTGACTATGAATTTGAGTTCCTGTTCCATTGTGAGTTTACTTTGAGTTTGATTATGAGTTTTAGTGTCTTTTTCATTGTGAGTTTGATGTCGATTATGAGTTTGAGTTACGAACGACGTTTACGTTAATTGTGACTTGTTTGACTTCGAGTTTGAGTATGAGTTACCGTTTCCGTTTCCGTGTGAGTTTGACTGAGTTTGAGTTCCTGTTTCTTTGTGAGTTCGATCATGAGTTAAAGTTTCTGATAATTCTGGTGAAGTTTTCAAATTATTAAGAATTGGGAAATATTTTTAAAAAAACTGAAAAATGTCTCCGTCAAGCGGTCACTGATCCGATTCAAATTGGGTAGATATTTGTAAATTGGTTATTGCGGCTGTAACATTTTTTGAGTTTTCCGTTTGCAGTTTCAATAATGCAAATAGTTTATGCATTGTAATTAATTTTTAACCGCGGGAAATGACGAGAAGGAATTTTCATTCCAAAGTAACTCATAAATCAACACTAACTCATGAAAATGTAATGATCAAACACTGGGTTGGGGAGATAATTTGACGTAACAGTCCCAGAGACGGGCGTTCCTGAACTCGGAGGAAAAGGTGGTTCCGCTCTGAGGGCTAGGGTCTCAAAAAATGGAATTTGGATTATTTGGTGAGGATGTTTTAAGTTAATACTTGGTGCTTGGTTGAATTAAAACCCTTCTTCCTTCAAAATGTTTCTAACCTCGAAAAAATTTCCACTCTGCAAAACCAACAATCATCAAATATTGTTTATGCAGGAGCTACAGCTGCAGCTGGCAATGACTTGGATGGCGGGGTACTGCTGAGAGACATTATACGAATTCGAGATCAGACCTCAAAACTTCCTGAAGTTGACCGTGTGAACTTGGCTGAGCAAGTGGTTTGGAACTTTTGGAACTCAATTGGTGGGGAACTGTGATCGAAATTATTGAGGTCTTCAATAGAATTCGTGGAAAGTGTAGTCATATAAACGTTCATTGTTCTCACGGCCGGTGTCCCGTATTCGATGCGATTTTTCTGTTCCAGTTTCATTAAATGAAACTGAAAATTTTTCAGTTTGAGTTTGCGTTTCAGTTTAAGTGAAGTTTTAGTTTCAGCTCCAGTTCCAGTTTCTTGGAATTATTTTGCACGGTTTTGTCATGAATGCTGGCATATCCTGCTTTTTCCCAAGATTTTCTCACCAAATATTCATCTTGCCCTCCCATAGTTGAGGGAGAAAATGGCACCCTAGTAATTTCCCAATAACAATCCTTCAAATCGTGAGGTCTACGGCAGCTGGTATCTGTGATGCTGTTGAAATGTTGGAACATCTATTTATTGCCAATCGGTTTCCTGAACCGAGCAGCTCACTAAGTTACGTGGTTTTGAGCTTTTATCAATACCTTAAAACAGCCGTTTTGCGAAAATAAACATTTTCTGAGTTGATTCTGGGCATTGAACAAAGTTGCTTTTTATATTAATTAGTTTAGTTCCTACTTCTTTATTTTTAAATTAACAGCACAAAGTAATCACGAACTGAATTATAAAATATAATAATCATCCAATTATAATAAGTTTATCACTCTTTTATTATGCACCCTGCGCTTCTCTCGTTCAATTTCTGGTCAAGTATCATCTGAAACATGTTTTGTTTTGTTAACCATTGAAACGTAAGCTGACACCTACGGACTAGTACGCTTGGAATTACCGAAATGTTGATTGGAACTAAATCATGCTGTCACCTGTGAGTTGACGCCTTAAGAATATTTTATTTGTTACCAGAGTTGACGATTTTACCTGCAATTGGCACATTTGACGTCATGCAAGTTCGTGGAATCACCACGGTGCATTTTTGAATTTTGTTGAGATCCTGATTGACGCTACGGCGAGACAGTTTTTGTATGTAGCTCTTCATCAGCCTCTCTTCGCGCTCTCTCTGGTTGTCTTGGTTACAGCGCACAGATAATTTAGGCATCCACTTCCTGTTATACTTCTGCTTCCTGAAATAGGTAAATCCAACTTTAAAAAGACACGTAAAAATAAAAGGGGTCCAGGAGCGAGAGTTGAGGCATGTGTACCATGTTCATGCGCAGTGCAAGGTTTTGTAATTTTTGTTAGTGGCGTTGCCCCCTTGCACTTTGCATGCGTAAAGCACCTGAAAATACCTACCCTCACGCTCCCGGAACAAGCCCACAAAATCAGTAGGTACTCGAAAAAACCAGGGCAGCAATTTTTGCCAAATTTTATGTTAAATACACACATTGAATTTTTCAAGGAAACCCCTATGGTAAATCAAGCAACAAATCCTGGAGAAATACTTGAAAAATTCCGAACCCATGACATCATCTATAAAATCGTACGTTTTTTGGGGAAAATGTGCTTAAATACCTTCTTAAAAAGTCAGAAAACAGTTGGAAATAGTATTAGACAATTATA
The DNA here is from genome assembly GCA_036186465.1 of Nesidiocoris tenuis. Lineage (NCBI taxonomy): Eukaryota > Metazoa > Arthropoda > Insecta > Hemiptera > Miridae > Nesidiocoris > Nesidiocoris tenuis. The sequence continues at coordinate 22,864,750 of AP028910.1, read as the reverse complement.
ACAATCCAAATTGGCAAACAAAAACGACACTAAAAAAATGGTTATGACAAGTCAATTTTAGTAACTTTTGTTTTTTAATTTGGTTAAAAATGTAATGCATCACGTGGGTAATTCATCATTACCTTATCATATGCCCATATGGAAAGACTTATATGAATTGCAAAAGACCTGCGGTGTGAATTCCTTATCAGTTTTTCCTAGACGTCCCCGAAGAAATGAGGGTCGTTTTAAAAAATCAGGGTATAATGATTTGGTTAAGGGTATTAATTTGGTTGTCACCTTTTGTGCATACAGTTTCGATAATGCCTACAACATTTCGGAGGGAAATTAGGCTGAGCCGGTGGATCTTCATCAGTCATATCTTCATCCTCCATACTCGAGCTGTCAATGTCATCCGTCGAGGAATAGTACTCTTTTTTTGGATCATATTGGTGTTGGTTGGTGTGTTTTGAACTGGAACTACCGCTCTCTTCTGTATCTAAAAATTTCAGAACTAGAAAATTCAATTGATTATTTTAATAAAAATATGCCAGATCTGCAGCTAGCGTTCTTATCATGGATGGTGACCTGCTGCCTTGTGCAACTAGAGGTTTTCATAGAAATTTGATTATAAAAATCTCTTACCAACATCCGATGGTGTGTCTCATTGAGCGAACACGTCAGCAACGTAGGTGAAGCCATAATTCATGCCAACTAACGAGGGTGAAGATATTTATGCCTGTTCGATGTGCATTATCGCACTGTGGTGCGATGCTCGCCTAGTACTCATTAAAGCTAAATTTTACCCTTAGACCGTTTAACAGAACAAACCTTGGAAATCATCATCTTCTTGTTCGTCAACAGTGTCGGCTGATGGTGGTTCCTTGAGGAGATGTGCTGGCACAAAGGCTGGCACAACTTGTAGATTGTACCACGAGAAATACTCGTTCTTGACAAACTCGTGGTAAGATGTGGGCTCTTCTATTGGCAAATGATGAGCCATTATTAGTGTTACTAAATCAGTAATCATTCGAAAAATGAAAAAAGCTAGATTGGTAGGCACCGACTAGACACTCAATTAGAAAACGTGACACGTATTTTCTTCCGACTTTGCTAATTCTGAAATTTTTATGGTCTTTGATTGGATGCGGAAGAGTTGTTCATTTTAAACCTAGAAACGTGTCTTCAAGAAAATTTTACCGAAAAAATTGAATGTTGATTTGAAAAGAACATCATTCTATTCATGTTCTCTTCCCATCAACCTTTGCTTGGAGCAAAAACACTCCTGCAAAAAGATCCAGGCCGTTTAGGTCAAAACTGAAGATGCGTATTTCACCTCTGACTTTGGATATGCTCTCGCTGTAGTGTTCCAAATCTTCCAACAAGTTGATGTTGATCGACAATCTGGGAGGATTGACAAAGATGAAATCTGCTTTCTTTTCAAGGATTCGAATGATGGCTTGTTGATGTGGCGGTATAAGCGGCTGGTGCGGACGGAATTCACAGCCCTGTAAATACAACAGTAACTTTGTTTGGATAAGATTTTGGGTAGTATTGTGATGCGGACTCCATAAATTCATTAACGTTCAGTGATCATGGGTATCTTTATGTACATTGATATACCACTCACAGTAAATGTTGGAAGAATCTCGAAACGGTAGGTTTTCTGCCCGCAGCACATGTATTTACCTAAAAGATTGCGCGCCCATCATTAATCCAAGGCTTCCCTCCACTCACGAAAATTGCAGACCCAAATAGTTCAACAAGACAACCAAATATTTATGCATAGCGATTTTGTGTTTCGACCAACCGACTATAGAAACGTGTTTTCCCTCTTCAGCCGGGAAAAATTGTGGCAATTCCTCATGGTGTCTACACCAATTGGTACTTTTGACCGGGTAATAGCTTGAGCAATTCTGACATTTCAGATAATGGCAGGTAGACCACACTCTCCAGTAGACCTTTCTCCAACTTTTCACTTCGTTCTTGAGATCCTTGATGAAAAAATTTATGTTCCAGTATTCATCCCTGGAACGAAAACCATTCCCAGAAAATGCGATCCGCTTAACATGAAGATGACAATTCCTATTCGACAAAATAGAAAAAGCAGAAGTCCCTATAAGTTGTTGAGCGTGATAGTCAGGTTTTGAACCCAAAAGTATAACTATTTAGTTTTTTGGAGTTTTGAACCCATTAGTACCTACCTATACCATTTAATTTTTTTAGGTTTTGAACCCATAGTTTTAACTGTTGCGTTTGAGTACATTAGTGTAAGTAAGCAATGTCATAAACGCATTCACTCTTGATGAATCATATTCCTATAGATAACATGCTCACGCCTGACAAATTACCCTTTGGCTACTGGGCTTCGACTTACATTTCATGAAGCGCTTGCATTATTCCAGAACTGTCCAGTTTCACATTACTTTGTAAACAAGGAATCCAGCATGCAAAGTGAGAATGTAAAATTTTCTTGCATCGATTGCATTTAAAAAGTGAAGAAATTGATGAAAAATGGCCCCGAAAATATTGCGGCTCTTTTTTCGACAATAGCATTATAAATTTACAGAACAATCTCGATTGAATTTTGTCCTTTTGATCGTCCATTCCGTCGAGCTCTAAATTTGTCAAAGCATCGGCGATTCTGAAAAAGAACTGATCCTTATTATTATGAATGTTCCTCGCAAATTAAATCGCCCAGCAGACCTAGTCTGAGATTGCCCAAAAATATTCCTTACTTAGCTATCACAGCATCGTTGAGGCAGGATAAGTTTGGTGACGCTGTCCTAATTACATCGTCCATATTGGCTTTGAAATATGATATGCATTCATGTATTAATGGATCCATTTGTAAAAAAGTCGCTGACACAAGGACAGGAATCACATTCAAATTATCTGAAACATTCGGAATAACTACTAACTCGGTAGCTAGGGAAGGAATTTTTATTTGAGATAAAATGGAGCACTTAGGTATGAAAAACGCAGCTGGAGGAACACTGCATAATATGCAGGTTTGCATAATTGCAGTATATTATTCTGCACAAGGATTCAGTTTTTGATTGCAAAGATAAACCTTATAATACTTGTATCCTATAATCTAAATGTACTCCTGAAATTCGGAGTCCAGTTATTATTAGCATCTAGCCTATTAGCAAATATTCGTCTCTAAACTGTTTATTGAGAAAAACGAACTGAAACTCAAAATCAAATTTGAAGTCAAACACAATCTTAAACTTGAACTGGAACTCAAAGTTTACCAAACTCAAGTTCGAGCTCAAACTGAAACTGAAACTCAAACCTAAAATCAAACTGAAACATAAACTGGATCTTAAACTGAACAGAAACCAAACAAACCTAAACTCAAACTCTGCTTCAGTTTGAGTTCCAGTTTAATTTTGAGTTCAAGTGTGAGTTTCAGTTTGAGTTACAGTTTTGGTTTCAGTTTGAGTTCACGTTTGGATTTAGTTTGAGTTCCAGCTTCAGTCCATTTCAGTTTCAGTATTACTTAAAGCTTGAGTTTGGGTGTAGATTTTAGTATTCAGTTTGAGGTTGAGTTCGAGTGTGAGTTCGTGTTTCAGTTTGAGTTTAAGTTTGATTTTGAGTTCAAGTTTGAGTTTCTGTTCGAGTTTCAGTTTGAGGTTGAGTTATAGTTCAAGTTTGAGTTCATGTTTCAGTTTAAGTTCAGGTATGAGTTTGAGTTAGAGTTCAAGTTTGAGTTTCAGTTTGAGGTTGAGTTACAGTTCGAGTTCATGTTTCAGTTTCAGATTGACCTTCAGTTTCAGTTTGAGGTTGAGTTACAGTTTGAGTTTGAATTCCAGTTTGAGATTTAGTTTGAGTTTAAGTTACAATTCGAGTTAAAGTTCATGTTTCAGTCTGAGTTTAAACTCAAGTGTCAGATTGAGTTCATGTTTCAGTTTGAGTTCCAGTTTCAGTTTGAGTTTGAGTTCAAGTTTAAGATTGAGTGACTCTTCCAGTTTGAGGTTATGTTTGAGTTTCAGTCCACTTTCAGTTCCAGTTTCAATTCATGTTAGAGATTGTAAAATACGACGATCATATTTGATATTTGACTGTTTCTCATAGTTAATTTTGCTCGGTTTTGCCTGGAATGCTGGGATGTAGTGGTTTTCCCAGAGATGCCCTCCCAAATTATTCATCTTGCCCTCCCAAAATCGTGGGAGGAGTTGGCAACCTCAGTAAGTACAAAAATGCACTGAAAGCTTCGTACAAAAATTTGAGTTGGAAGCACTTACGTAACATAGGAACATTTTCATTGGTAGTGGTTGATTTTACCCATTTCATTAACCAGTCGAATATTGTGAGATCACAGTGCACTGATATATCCATATCTTCTAATCTTTGGCCTGCAGAGAACACAACACCACGATCAATCAACCAAACACAAATCAGGGAAATGGATTAAATAAATGGGGGGCCATTCATTCTATTTCCTGATTAAATAAATGTCTTGCAACGATATTTGCAGCAGCTATTGCTAAACATTTATTGGCTACTCCAACTCACCAGATGTGACATCATTGAAATAGGCCATTTGTGACAGAAGTAGGCTTCTTGGACATTTGAACACCTTTGTTTTGTGCCTTATCTCGTCACAAACTTGAATTTCGATCTCCACGCTATAAAATACAACAAAAATCACGTATACTAATACTCAATAACAGTACATACTATAATTTTATAGTGATAATCATACAATTTTATCATTTATTAAATAAATTAATTTAATAGGGTAATTACTATTATAGTATTAATACTAGTATATATAATAAGTAATTATTAATTAAGTATATTATAAGTAAATATAATTTAATATTACTCACTAGGGTAATTAATATTTCACCTCAATAAAATTATAAATTTTATAATTTCATCATTTAGGGTTCAAAAATTTTTGTAAATGATACCTACCTTCGAAAGAGACTGTATGTTGTTGCCCACCAATTCACTGCATTTGGAAATTAAGTAAAAACTGGAAAGATTGGGGTAACGGGGGGGGGGTATTCTGGACTACAGAATTTTTACGACTCCTAGGTCCACGAATTTACAAAACTATAAAATTTCATTCACGTTCTAACTTCCAACTCATTGATTATTATAACCCAACTAAGAATTATCTGTCTATCAACTGCACCAATGTAAGATCTTACAGGAGTAATGGCCTAACTTATGTAGATACATTACAAATTTTGACTCAAATTTAGGGAATGGTTGTAGTCTGCTCCACAAAAGTTTACGAGTTTATGAACTCAGAGTACAAATCCGTATACTTTCATGGAACAGACTATTTCAAATCCTTCAATTTCCATTCTAATTATAGGGTCCTCAATTTCTCCCCAAATTATTTAGTCCATAGGGGCAATTCATGAGATGAATACTCTTCAAAAGATTACATGGGTACTTTATTTCTAGAAATAAAGACCACGTACTCATTCATTTTATCCATCTTGCTGTTGCGCATTATGCCCAGATATTCCTTGGTGGTTTGTTGTATATGCAACTCCTCCTGACGCTTCGAGTGTTCCATGTTTTTCACTTTGACTGCGGTTTCGACAAAATTCAATTTCGGCACAATGAACGGCATGACGGAATCGAGTATTCCCTCGTCGAGGACCACGTCTAGAGTTGCGTTTAGGCGATCTGCTATTTCATCAGCAGTGAAACGCTGAGACTGAGCTCGATTCTGTCGTCGAAACACAAAGGTGGTGTGGATTAACTATTAGTTACGTACTTGATTGTTATAAGGTGCCCTGTGGTGATGTAATGTTAACTAACACCAATGTTGGCAACGGAATAATTGGAAGATCGCCCTTGTGGATGGTTTCGACGAGGGTAAACTTATGTCTGGGATGCATCATGAACACGTACTTAAGTAATTGGATTTTCACTTCCATATTTACGAAGTAAAAGAAAGTATTGTAATCGTCTGCCAGTCTGCGCCAATGAAACTAGTCCAAAAAGTTGTGGTTTGCTCCAACTTGATGCATAATGTCCGGATAATCCGACCGGAAAAGGTTAAGATTAAATTGGACTATTTGGCATAAGTATGGACCACTTTGGTAAAAACACAAACTGTCAATTTTGAAGGTGATGCCGTGGGTTTAGAAAGAGTGAGTTTAGATGTTTCCTGGGTTTCTCGCTTGATTTACCACAGCATAGGGTGATTTTCTACAACTCTCCAGGACTGAGAAAAATGGAACCTTGGAAAATTTCAGAAAAATCATGGATTTGACATTGGGTTTTTTTGACATGACTCTTGATAATAAATATTGGCCAAAAAACACGAAATTTGAGAGTTTTTTTGGATTTCGATCGACAAGGTCAATTTGAGGAGTAAAATCGTGTTTTCACAGTTTGCGGGTTTCACGGTCTAAGTCAACAGTAAAGTTTATGTAGGTAGGGTTTGAGTGGATTAGATCTTGAGGACAGAATGTTTTGCATAAGTGTTTACCAGTTCAACGAGAGGATCTTCATGGGGAGCCGACAGACCTCCAGTTCTTCGGGAACGACCCCGTGCCCCCGGTATGCGCCATCCGTATGACTGTGATGCTGAAGATGCGATGCTTCCGCTACCGCTTCCCGCTCCACCCGAGAGGAGTTTGCCAATGAGTCGGTTGCTTGAGAGATCGTCCCATGATACTCGAGCGGGCTTCACTTTTGCCTTCTCGCTAAGATCAGCGCTCAACTTGTATGCGCATGACAAGAAGTCAAAAAATTCCGCTAGACTTATGATCTTGGATGGGTCTCGTTCTAAAGGTCCTACCGATGATGACGATGGTCCGGCTCCCGATGATGATGGTCCAGCTCCACCAGAACTCATGGCCCTTCTCTTATATGAGAAGTTTTTCTGGCGACCCAGTTATCAAACTTATGCATCCTACCTGGAATCAGAACGCTGCTTGAAAATAAAATAACAAATCAATATGTGAGTGCGTGACTGCATGCGTGCGTTGATTGACCGTGTGCGTGTGTTGACGGAAAATCAGCCATATTGATATTATCTGCCTAAGGTTTTACGATTTTCCCTTTATTTCCAGACCGAATAGTGAGTATCTACCTAGTATAGTAGACCGAATAGTAGGTATCTACCTACCTGGCATGAAAAGATTAGGCATGTAAGTACCTGCATACCTGCATATTTACATTTATGTAAATAAATGTATCATGAGTGCAATCAAGAACTATTTAATTGCTCTGTGAAACTTTATTTTATGCATCAATTTTGTAAGGTGGAAGCTAGGTAGGTGTTGCGTTTGAGAGTGACTTACAGTTTCCAAAATTTGAATTATTCGATCTGCATGAATGTGAAACTCCGAGGGCCACACTGGAAGCGGGTAGCTCCTTCATTAGTATTTTCTTTAAAAAAATGGTTAGTTGTTCTTTAGGTACAAAAATTGCTCTAATAGAAACATCGTCCATCTGTTAGTCGATTCCCAGTTCATTATTACCACTTGCGACGCCAATTCTGCTCTTACTGTTAAATAACGCCCATCTGGTGACTTGCCCCATAGCTATACTCGTCGTCAGGGGTGACCCGTAAACGAAGCGATACCATCTGTAGCAAGCAATGGGAATACATCGGTCGGGTACGAGTTTTATAGAGTTGGAAAGATTCTCATCTTCGTGCTCTCTACTTCCTGGCAATCGACGTGAACGCGTCACCAATTTACCATAGTCGACTGCTGGCAACTATAGAAGAAGCAGTCCGACATGGAATAAAACGACCATGTAGCCTCAGATTCCTTGATGTGCACCTCATTCCCCCTCCTCCCAAATCTAAATTCACTCCAAAGTACCACCTGAGAAAATTGAAGGTCATGGTCTTAAAACTATTTTTTTGACCATTGAGACCAATAAGCATTTTTCGACCTTATTTATTTGACAATATGCTTCCAAGTTCTTCCGAAAAAATGTGGCTAAACACTTTCAAACGTTTTTCAGGAAATTTGCAATATAGGCAAGTGGGTATAATAATCTATAGATTTTTTGATGCTGAATCGAATGAGAGCCGATAGCCTCAACCATTTGTCGCAATTTTTGTGAGCCATTTTCGAGTTTCTCACATTCTTTGCATTTCTTAATAAATCAAAAACTACCAGAGCTACAAAGTTTGTTCTCCACTCTGCAGAAACTTCTGTCCATTCAGATCTTTGATTCAAGTAAATAATTTCGTCTCACTCCACAAATCAGCAAAAATTAAATTTAAAAATAGAAGAAATTTCTCCTTGGCTCTTATAAACAGTGATTTATTTATTAATATTGTTAGCCTCGAGGACCAACAAGGGGCAAACCCTCAGCACTGCTTGGCAGCAACATGATGGCTAGAAATTACAGGTACGGTTTCTGAGGCATTTGGAGATCTCATGAGAATGTAAGATCTTGAATGGATGCTCCGTCTTTTGAAACGTAGGGATTCGTTGAATTACCAAAACATTTTGCGGAGGTGTTCTAAGTTTGGAACAGGAAATAATTTCTCTCCTGCTCACCTGCTCCTGCTCAGAATGACTATGTCCTTAAGCCACTTCTACCAAACTATAGATGCCTCGTTAATTTTAATTAGTGTTATTAGAGTTATTGGCCTCTTAACACCCCAAACCAGTCGCATCAGTTCTGTTTGATATTGGGTTTGGCAGCGAACTCTGTCCCCTGTCAACTATTACGCCAATAACTTGGCAGGCCACGTTATTATCATCATCCGTCACAATTGATGCCTCGTTCGTCTCAACAGCATTCGAGAATGATAAACTCCAAGGCTTATCTCCTGTCCACACGATACTCTTCAACGACCAAGAAAAACTATCCATCTAATTTTATCTCGGTCTCGATAAGTTATGCACTGTGAATCGTCTGTTCTTAGACTTTTCAATCGTTTCAGTGATGGGCATTGTGATCGAGCTTAAACGATAATGGAATTGTTCTCGCTGTTTGTCCTGCTGATGACCAGCGGGCTGTCCGTTTCTCAAAATGTAATATCCAATTCGGTCGAAAATAAAAAAAAAATTCCAGTAGTTATTAATACGTGGGCTTTCTCTACAGCAACCAAAGCTGGTAATTCATTATTATGCTTTATTAATCATAAATCCGTTAAAAACTAATTACGTATACTGTAAGCACCTCACGTTAATGTTTTGGGGCATAGAGAATTATGAGAATTAATTATTGTTCCTACGTACTTAGTTTCAAATATAAAACTTGACACAAAGTCTTTGCTCTCAAATTTGTCTGTCCCAATACAATTGTCTCAATAAGACTGTTACTTGCCTTCAGGTTAATCATAAATTTGAATAATATGCATAACATAATATTATTATGCGAAACCCTTCCGATAATGGAATAATAATGGGAATAATAAATTCCCGCGGCTTGCGTCCCTTATTCAATGCGAATTTTTCAAAAGGGTTCATTTGAAAAGTAAGGGAAAATACCAATTAATGCCACAAAAAGTATTTTGGGAGGGGACTTTATCTGCTCGTTTACTTTTGTTAACTTCACCATTAACGTACAAGCATTGTCAGAATTTTGTAACGCCTAACGGCTATTACAATAAAATGTTTTCAATCCAATTCAACTCTATCTGTTTTGGTTTTTTATTCAAAAATAAACCACTGTAATCGCTGAGGAAAAAATTCTAACCCCCCCCCCCCCCGAATTCTATGGCTTACGTTGCAAAGGGTGTAGAATCCGAACCTGAAATAAAAACATTTCAGTTCGAGCGACGTACTCCGTGACATGTTTTCTCCCGAACTGCTGGCAAAAAAATCAGATTTTCAGAAAATAATCCACCTTGATAAGGGACAGCCCCTATCATTTAGCCAAGCCAATCAGTCAATTTTAAGCCCATGAAAACTGAGGAGGGTTAGAAACATGTTTTTTCCTGAGCAGTTATAATGGTCTATAATTGAATAATCATAATGAGGAACTGCCACCGAACGATAAAATGCTAACTACTTTCTCCGATTAGAAAGAATCCAGACATATCAATATCAATTCAAATAAGCATTTAGACTTTACCTTTCTTTATACATAGTTCTTCAATCGGGCCTGAGTAGGACAAGACAGGAAGGTTGAAGTACCTATCCATTTTTTTGCAGTGCTTATCCATTTCTCGAATCAATGTTCGTTTCCGTCTTCATTTGTTTAACAGCATGGGAGGCACTAAACTCTGGAAAGAGTGCTCTAGATGCGTTGGAAATCGGCTGTTCTACCTGCGAAGATGAGCAATGCGATGGGACAGTAGGTTATGGAGGGAGCCCCGATGAAAATGGTGAAACCACACTGGATGCTTTGGTCATCAATGGGTAAGCGCGAAGAAAGCCCGCTCGTAGCAGGCCCTTAACGGGGGGCATGGCCCCAACGTTTTCTGGAATTCGTCCATTACTATGAATATGATAGATCTATTTTTCATTCTCAATAGGGTAGGTACCTCCAACCTACCTAAAAATACGTTTCTTTTTGGACGAGCAGAATGGAGAAGCTCTGGTTCCACCACAAATCTAGGGCCTCAAAAGCCTCGCTCTTCCAAAATGCAAAAAAATAGGTGTGATAATAAATTTACACTCTAATACGGTAAGTCAACTTCAAGAGCGGTGAACGTCCTTCATAAGGCGCAAATGCATGGCTAAAACTCCCAAACAGTACCTATCGTACTATTTAATTATTAAGGATTTTTTGCAATCACATGTTTTGATCACGTAACTTAGCGAAAATGAAGCATCTTAATCAATAATAATATTGTGGTGAAATTGGCATAGTTTTTCTACAGGTTTTTTTTTATCCTAGAATCTTCAAAATTAGCCATAATAATATCTATTAGGTTAAAACATTTACGCGCCATAATATATGGAAGTGTTGTATGTTATTTTTGCACCACTTGTAGGTCAGACCTTTCTCACCCAAAACCAAATTTTGTGTAGGGATACCATGGAAATGGGATCGGTTGCTGGCCTTCGGAGGATTAAAAACGCGGCCTCAGTTGCAAGGAAAGTGATGGAACACACAGGGCACTCGATTCTAGCTGGTGATTTAGCAACCGCATTTGCCAAGCAAATGGGATTTCGAGAAGAGAGTCTCTCAACGAACCATTCCACAGAAATGTGGCAGAAGTGGAAGGAATCCCAATGCCAGCCAAACTTTTGGAAGGTGAGATGGGGTTAGATAGTATAGGTACGTAATTGATTTGGTTGGGGCATACTCATGTTTCTACTTGTTTCACTGGGTGTGTAAAAATGTTTTTCTGAAAATGCAATTTCTACGGTTCTCTTAATTTACAGAGCTGCACTCCAGACCCAAACAAGAGTTGCGGTCCCTACACTCCTCTAACAGTACCTCAACATGCGGCGCCCATGCTACCACGAAATTTTGGCCGATTTAACCACGATACGATTAGCATGATCATTGTTGATTCTAACGGTTCGGTCGTCGCTGGGACATCAAGCAATGGAGCCAAGTTCAAAATCCCTGGGTGAGATTGAGGTCCTTATGGTATAAGATAGGGCTGGGAAGGTTCATTTTTCATGCGACATAGAATAAAAAATGGGTATGTAGGGAAGTATTGAGGGAGGGAGAGAAATCATTTCGGAAATAAATTACGAAATGAAAGACATCCTCTTAAGATTTTGAATAACCCTTCAGCTTAGATTTCGCCCATTTTGCTGAACGGGTCTCTGTTCAGCTCGATACTAAATACATGATTTTTGCAAAACAAATAACGAATAAAATTATAATAATAATAATTATGATCTTATAATAATGATTATAATCGGATCATTCAGTGAACAAGGGCGACTTCAAAATCTCATCAAGCCGATTGCACTGTGTCGGCTATTTTCTTTTCATTTAAAGAGACATTTTTCAAGGCCCCAGCTAAACAGCATTTTTTTTAGCAGCAGCATTTTTCCATCTTAAGGAGTCTCTAGCAACTGATTTTGATGTTTTAGCTCTCATTAGCATCTCTGAAATTTTCTAAATGCTTTGATTCCCAAAACGTCACCTGAGTTTGGGTAGCCAAAAACACAATTTTTTTTAAATAATTAAAATCGTAACATTTTGGCGAAAAAATCATGTTTCTGTAAGTCGGTAGCTAGGTTTCACGCGGTAGGTACCTACATTTTATGATGAATCTATTCATTCCACACCATAAATAACGTTTTCCCAGATTTTCATACGGCAGTCAAAAATATAATCAATCTTACGCTTTTCACAGTTTTCTTGGGTTCACGGTTAAAATATTAGTTAAGGGTCGAGGTGACCAAACGATAGAACAGAGAATGTAGAGCGATAGAAGTATTAGATACCTATATCGAAGAAGAGTATTATATAAGTATTATAGAAGAGCATTATAGAAGAAGTATTGTACTGGTGGAAAAAAGTATTGTAGTATTATAGAAGAGTATTACAGAAGAATTATAATAGAAGTATTCATGTATCGATAGAAGTATAGATGTATCGTGTAAGGGCGATTATTTGAGGTACTTACACGTAGACTAAGCAGCTGAGCGCCCAAATCACATTTCTAATTGAAATAGTTTGGTGCTATTTTCGTGGATAGAACCAACCATTCAGTTAACTAACTGCACACTAACTGCATTTCAGGCGAATCGGAGATGCTCCGTTGCCAGGTGCTGGAGCCTATGCTGACACAACAGTTGGCGCAGCCGTGGCTACAGGCGATGGTGATGTCATGATGAGGTTCCTTCCTAGGTGAGCAAATCGGTTTATTTATTTTATTTTAGCACCATCATTTTAGTTTCTAGGTGACTAGCTCCTTTACTTGTCACCAAGCGGTAGAGTTTCTATGCTCTACCAATAAATTCACAATTTTTGAGAATTTGTAGGGAGATAAGCCTTTCATTTGCTATAATATGCCGGGGAATTTGAGTTTAGGAAAACCTTGGACACATGCTCAACGAATAGGTAGCATTAAAATAATCACATTCTTTACGAGGCGCCAAAGCGTTTGTCAGGATAAAATAATAATAAAAACCCGAAAGGGACAGATGTTATCACGAATATAAATTAAAACCCTTGTCAATCCCTTCTAACTAGAGACAGGTAATCGTGAAAGCTGTAGCCACGATAATAATAATTATTGTTACCTGTTTCTGTAATTTTTACACGATTGCCTGTCTCTAGTTAGGATAATAATTATTGGAGAGAACAACTCTCCAATTATTGGAGAGAACAATGAAGGAGTGTTTTTCGAAAATGGATAATATTCATTTATTTTTTATAATATGGATATTTTATAATATCCATTCATTTTTTATATTTATTTATTTTTTTGAAAGGGAATATTTTATGTTCCCTTTCGAAAAAACACTCCTCAATTATTGTTTATCCACAGCTCGACGATCGTAGAAATGATGCGAAACGGAGCACACCCCCAGGACGCTGTCAACAAGTTAATCAAGAGGATTTCCAAATATTATCCTTCCTTTTCTGGCGCCTTGATAGCAGCCACAAAGGATGGTGAATATGGAGCAGCCTGTCATGGCATCTCAACGTTTCCGTTTTCAGTTGCATACAAGGGTTCTGTCCAAGTCCTAACGGTAAAATGTATATAGGAATCATTTGAAGCTCCCTGAAAGGCTTATTGGAGACTTTTTGCTTAGATCTTATCGACCTAAATTAAGACGAAAATGAACTCATCTTTCATTGGTAGAGCGTCAAATTGCATCCGTCTGATCGGTTGATTTGGCGTCGGTACACAAACCAATTATTGGCTTTTTGAACTTGTACTTTCCCACGCCCATAGCATCCGTGCTCAAATTCAAATAGTCACTCGCAAACACCGAAACAAAAATAAAAACAAGATTAGATTTTAAAAAATTGATTAGTGCTGATCTACCGTGTATTACTCACTAATCGTTTTCTTCGTTCCACCTAATTGGGCAAAAAAATAAGAGCCGATAATTGGGACTGAGTTAGCCAAAGTTCAAGACCAGTTTGCAGGCAATTGCATTGGTAAAATATTGCTACTTTACTACCTCCATTACACCTCAGGATAGGAAATTACAGATGACACTGCCTCCAGTTTCAGATCATCTGCTACGTCCGACTTGTTTTAGTCTGAGCAATAAAAGTCATTTTACAAGCTTGTATCATCATGTTCTTATCCAATAGGACAGTATCGTTTTTGTTTCTGGTTACGTTTTGTTGTTCTTGGGTGTCCAAAAATATTCCAATTATTAGTGGCTGAATGAGTAAGGAATTAAAATCGGTAAAAAAGGTAGCGAAATTCGCCGGTTTGAGCACCGATGCCACCTCAACCAATCAGACCAATGCCATGCTCCATCTTGAGAGATAATTTCATAATCGTTTCAGGTTTGGCCAATACGAAATATAACCAAAAAGTCTCTGTTATTTATGGAACCACATCAAAAAATAATATGTGATGGATAATCAGCTCGATTGATCAGAGGTTAGTTTCGGTGATACAGTTAATATTGTTTGCAGAATCTTTATTAAAAATAATTTCATGTGAACAAGTAAAACATTCATGTGTTCGTTGGATTTCAAATCCTTTCAAAACACCCGTATCAAAAATCGGAAATTCAAAAAAATACAATCCAGACCTTTGAAATTTAATACTATTGGAGACAAAATGACAATGTTGGGAATAATAAATGCGAAAATAAATAATCCCTATAATAGGAACTTAACACAACATTCCACGATACTGGAGCTAATGTCTGTTACGATGGACAATGGCATCAAGCTTTAAGTAACTTCCATACTCGATATCAGTCGATTTCCAGTTTGCCCAAAACCATGCAACATTTAAAAAACGTCATCACAGACTAATTCTTATTTGTAGTTATTTTTTACCTTATTTTGGCTCAATACCTAATTTCTCACGTCTTCAACTTTAAACGGAAGGAAATAACTATAAACAAAGACAGATATGCCAAACTATACCAAAATGTGATACCATTTGGTACATAAAATATTGACGAATATTATTTGCACAATCTCACAGTTAGGTAAATCACGCTTCGGGGAAACTCAAATGCGTTCACCCCCAGCCAAAACGACTTGAGCAATGCGAACTCCACGAGAGAAAAAAAACTTATGGACAAACATAGAGAACAAAAATAATAATTAACAGATTCATTCGTAACCAGAATGATCAGACTGTAGGCACAATGAAATTTTTCCGGATTTCACTCGAAGAAGAGTATCCGTCACTGCGGTAATAGAGTTCATGACATGGCAGCATCTTGTGTTCTGTGGAAAACTAGAAAAATAACTCTACTTATAACACCTTTTCGTTGTGCAGACGCTAATCACTTGTTAATCGTTTGGTTGTTGAGAATTTTTAAATCGGCAAGCTCAGGAGTTTCAGAACTTTCTAGTTACAGCACGGTCACGAAAATAAGATTGACAACCTATTTACACTTTGATCGACCGTCTAAAAGTTTTTTCCACAGATCAAATTGTTCGTAGAATTTGATCATGTGTATGCTAATACTTTTTTTTATATTGCATATGTTGAATGGTATTCGTTTATTGATAAATTCGTTTATGTGAATCCTTTTCACATTTATAGATTGAGCAACTATCCCAGTGGTAAAAACGTCTTCCAACTTCAAATAAGTTGTTTTCAGCGCATTTGTGTACATGTCGTGGACGATGTCACCGGTAAACAGATAAGCCGGCCCAGTAGTGAAATCTGGAAACACCGAGTGAGAGAATTGTTTTGGCGACACAAAATATTTTGATTTTCTATTCCGTATGGGCTTCCATTTTTTCGCTAAACGTCCGTAAATCGTCTTTTCCTGTTTCCAATGTTTATCAATGAAACCCAATAACTTTGTAAAATTGATAAACATATCGTCGTCCGTTTTGAGAATATAATGAGCTTGCGAACAGTAGTTATCTATCCATTCGAGGAATGATATCGTCTTTAACGTCAAGTTGTCGTAAGAGTCTATGAAATTTCCCCGAATTATATCCCCGTAAACAGCCGATTCTTCCGCCGTGATGTCGTTCATTGATGAAATTTTCGACATTCCCACAATGAAACCAAGAGAGACGTCTTTACGCAGCGCGTAATGACCCCACGTTTGACGTATGGCCATTCTCGCCTCTTGGTGACTTGGCGCTGACATGATGCCGACAACCACTTTCAATTTAGCACCCAAATTCGGACACAGGTCCACGTTAGGAATGTCGTACCCTGATTGGTACAGATGTTCAGTTGGTATCCCCTGGACTGTTTTGTCCAACGTGATGTTTTCGTTGCTCGTTTTCAACGGTATGCTCTGAACAACAGATTCGTGTGATGAAGGTAGTTTTGTCTCCTTAAGCTTAGGGCTCACAGGCTTCGCCGATACAACATCTTTGGTGGTGTTAAAAGTTGTAATGTTTTCTGGAAAAGACATGGAAACAGGTACTGCGAGGGTATTAGTCACACATCATACTTGAAGCAACGAAAAATCACTCTTGTACCTACACGAGTATTTTATTTTGGACAAGCGGTCATATCAACGGTCAGACCAAAAAAGGGTTTGGAGCCTCCAATATCAGGAGTTGACATGACCAATAATCCTAAAACGTAAAAGTACTAAATAAACAGCCATCTAGTTTTGAGCGAGTTTACCCATCGTTTTCCTGGCTCCTGACACCCTTGGAATTTATGGAAGGATGTGGTAGAATTAATTATATAAATAGTTTTTAATAGCAAATAGAGACTCCAGGGACACTGAATACTATCGACAAAGTGAATACAACCACTCAGCAATGGTGACATATTTCTAGGGCAAATCATGACGCCCAGCTATTATTTAACTGACCACTAGCTCACAACAACATACAGCATCCTGGCTTGAACTAGGTAAGTGGGTACTTGGTAATAATTTCAAGCTGATTATTGTGGTACCATACCAATTCATGGGAGTAGTTCGTTTTTGCAAAATAGACAAAATGCCTACTTGAGTTTTTCTTCTTTTTCTTTCCTTTTGTATGTTACGTTCCTCTATTTTTCATTTCTTTGGGATATTAATCCTAACAGGTGACAGTACAGCCATAAAAGGAGTAAAATTGAAAATGTTTTTGCTTCTGACACATTGTCAGACACTTTTCTCATTTTTTTCTTGAATGGTAATGTAGGTATTTTAATGGTAAGTAGCTTTTTTAAAAAGAGATAGGAAACTAACAAATGAGAAATAGTAAAAATTGTAAGGAAAAACGAACCTTCAAAAACAGACCAGCATTAAAAAGTGAAAAATTGATGGAAAACCGCTGTCAAGTACTATGCTAGGGTTTATTGTTCAATATGAAGAGTCCCATTAATGATGTTGGGGTAAATTTGCCCTCTTCAACAAACTTGAATGACTCATAAACGATTTAATTCAATCGAGTTCTAATATAATGAGACATCCTAAATGAGAGAACTGACACTCATCGAGTCTTCATTGAAAAGGTAGGTACCTAATTTGAGTCAAAATATTACCAGGCCAAAATTAATTTCAGATCCAAATGCATTGCCAGGTTAAAATAAATTAATAAAATATATAATAATCATTATTAGGTTAGTAGGTATGTTTTGTTAACTGTCATGATTTATTAATAACATTGCCTAATTTATGGGCAAATCGGCGGACGGACGGACAGAATGTGATGCGATTTTTGGATCTACGTATCAGATCTACATATTGGATCCTACCTTGGAACGTAAACCGTCAAATGTTCAGAGGGATAGCATTTTTTTTTCTTGAGCGATTACGAAGGATTATTGTTGAATAATAAATCAAAATTATCAGGACAGTAATTATAAAATGGTAAGGAAACCAAACCTATTTTAAGCCCCTTTTTAGTGAATAGCTCGTTACCAAGGACCCTAGTCCTATAGTTATAGTCCATTAGGATACGCCCCATCCATCTTTTACTCAATAAAAATCACGAATTTTTCTTAAATGTCAAAAACTACTATAAGAACTAACAAGATATAATGGACATCAAATCGTAATTGATCATCCAATAAACTGCCGTCTCGCAACTTGAAAGCCAAACATTCTGACTTGAGTGCTGTTGAATCTCTAACCGGATTCAAGAAGAATACAAGTATGGGTGGAGTATGTGAAGCCGCACATTATCTTGCGGTAAACATTTCACTGAATCGCCTCAGCTGACGTGTCATACATAAGGAAACCAATAAGGATTTTGGCCTATCAATAGCATATGTTGAGCAACGTAATTCCGACTCCGGTTCAGCTGTCTCCTTTATTGACAGTTCAAAATAACGAGTTTCAAGTAATTTTAAGTTGAAGTCAAGTTCACGTTTTGTTTTTCCTAATAGATGACCATCGTTTCAAGGACTGCGTAAACAAATTGACAGCGAACCTGCAAAACCTTGTAAGTTGAGATTTTGGGAAAATGATGCTTTGAATTCTACTGGTAAAACAACTCCTTGCGCATCTCCTCGAATCAAGAAAATAGACTCAAGTTGCTTTTTAGGCGCTCTTTCACTATCCAAAAGCCAGTCCAATTGGTAGAGGTTGAAACCATCAAATTTTATTGGCGTTTCTACGCCAAGTCCCCATGGTCATTTGTGCAGCCAGCAAATTTTTTCACCTTCTCTAAATTTTTGGATTTTGAACGTACAAGATTTCGCAGGCTCACTATCGAAATAAAACATCCTTCAGAAGATTGTACTGAAGGCTGTAGCCAAAACACTGGTGTTTTTGAAAAGAAGAAGTTTATGTTTCCATTCAACTGCTGACAAAAACGCATCGTGTTCTCGAAACGCAAACTAAAGCTAACTTCCAAGCTCACTAAACGGAGTAGCGAAAATCCCTGCCCAACACAGTAATCGCACTATTAAGATTCAAGAAAGTGCTCAGCAACTTGAAAAAGCAGTGTGTTTGTGAATTGATCAAGCATAGAAATTCTTAAAAATTCCTATTCAAAGTGCGTTCAAGTGAACTCATAGAGTATCGTGTATACCTTTAGAGTGTCACCCTTAATAGGCGACATTATGATGGTCAAAGATCAAGAGGTCCTTCCTGCAACTAACTTCCAACTTTTTTTTTAAACATTTTTTTCTTGTCACCTACCGTGAAAATATCTTGTTTTTCCAAGAATTCAATTTTTTCTGTACTTCCGACTTTCTATAATAGAATGGCTGTAGATACCATCACATTGTTCAAGTACCTTTCATCAGATTTTTAAATAATTTTTCAGGAATAGTAGGTACCTTCAGCATGTTTATCTTGCTCTCATTTTGATAAGGGCAACTGATCTAACTAATGCATCGCCTAGATCGAATGGACAGCTAAACCAAATAGAAGCAGAGCAAAAATCGGATTTTAGAAAAAGGATCTTTTATCAGCTGGAAATCAGTTGTAGGAAAGATCCCTTGATTTATGAATATCATGAAGGCATTGGTATATATCAATACTGATTGTAAATACATTGCTGCTCTCATGATTAAATTACTCAAGCAAGGACATGCCATGTGCACACACCATAGATCTATGAAGCGATAATAGCTCTTTATATTACGTAGCGATGCAGGGAACTATGATAGAATTTGACAAGAAGCTTGAATTAGCCTATTTGGAAGTTCTATGTACAAAAGAGGGTGACAGTATAGAGAAAATGTACAAGTAGTTAAATAAAAAGTGATAAAGGGTTGAAATATGTACAACATGCTGAAGGGGAGGGGGGAATTAGGAATTATTAAGAACGGAAATTCTCAGCATGCAGTCTTGGAATAGACTCAGGAAAATGCAAAGAGAAAGATCAGTATGCCTCCATTCCTCCAATGAGCACAATCCTGTAAATCAAAGTGGAATAGCATCAAAGTAGTGTAGGTAGATGAAAGCGTTTAAACAAGTGCGCAAGAACAGTCAATCGACGGTTTGGTTCAGATATTGCCTATATTTGAGCTGAAAGTATGATTACGATTAAGATCAAACTCAAGGCCCTCTAAATACCAAGGCGATTACCACTCTGATTGTAATATACGAGCCGTATTATTTCATTATTTGCATCCCTTAGCATATAATCCTACTCCCCCAGTGATATTTATGTGATCATAACACGGTAAAAGCTTCCACTCCAATCGTTACTACACAATTTCTTTATTTACCATCATAGAAATATAGATCATATTTCCACCGAATTTGTTAAATAGTTCTAATATCGAACAGAAAAAAAAAATATCAAAATAATATTTAAAACAAAAACAAAATACTCAGTAAGAATTAATTAATAATCCCATTGAATTTGCTGATGTTTTGTAATTTATATACATATTTGTTCAATTAACTACAAAAACTGCAAAAATGACGCTATTATCATTATTTTTCTAATTTGTTAAAAATATTATGAGTAATCAAATGATACATAATACTCAATAATTATATTTATCAACCAAAGTTTTGTACCTGAATTGGATCTAAATTCAAATCACAGTGAACTAAAAAACGCTGCAAATTCTTGCAATGGGGTTTATTATTCTCGCGGCTTGCGTCTCAATGTTAGGGTAGATTTTTGCTCAATATTTTGAGTACTGGTTATTTTCTAGAAAATAGTAAATAATGGTAAAAGAATTAAATTTGGTTCGAATATCTAATGAATCTGACGTAATAAATAAATCCTCAAAGTCGGCTCCATACGGGCTTCCACTGACAAGGCTATAACTATTGAACAAGGAAATCTGGCAGTGGTATCGTTAGATTCAGCATCAAATATCTACCAAATTAAGTACACAATATGCTACTTATTTTGAGAAGAATTTTTTGGAAAAACGCAATTTTTGGTACATTTTTCTTAAAAGATGAACCTTTGTAATCGGTAAGGAAAAAAAATTTTAACGTCCGCCGTCCGGGTTTTTTCAGGGGGGAAGGAGTTTTTGAAAATGTTTGAAATTTTTGTCAAAAATCAGATTCCGTATCTAGTTGGTCCTAACGTCTCGGCATAACCCTACCCAAATTTTAAGGCCAGTAAAACAGCTGTTGAATTGGAGGGAAATTCGTGCTTTTCAGGAAAATTACAACAGCTTTCCCCTTTCTATTTCAGGACGAGTTCTATAATAGCAACTACAAAAGGAGGTAATCGTATTCAGAACTTTGATGATAATCGTAACCAACTTAACACGAAAATTGCAGAAATTAAGTGTGGCAGGGAAGCCAACACACAAACAAGTATATTTCACACCAAAATGCTTCAAATTTTGTAGTGGGTGATTCGTTAATGATGAGCAGCAGGTAACTTAAATCATGAATTATTAGATGCATTTACAGACAACAGAGCGATTTAGGTACGACTCTACAGCATTGAAGCATATCTCAACAATACACTTTTAAACGCTTTGGAACATAGGTAGTGCAGTGGGGCAATATTATGTTTACACAGAATATCGAGGGCGTCAGAGAGCAACTTGGAAATTTGGTTTTGACAAGTGTACAAATGATAGCACAAAATATCAACTGTTTCTAATAATTTAAAACGGAAAAGTGCTCGTTATTCAAAAATGCTGAGTTTCCTAATTTCAAAACATTGTCATGAGCCCAAACAAAAGTGCTCGTGAGAAAACTGAATTGAAGCCAACTAAAAACCATTCTTCTCAAGTAATTTTATCCCTATAAAATCATTTATCCTTAAAATTTATTTATCAATCATTTATCCCTATAAATGATGAATTATACTAACTAATATTATTTAATCATCATTTCAAGTGATTTTGTCTGGATCAGAAAAAAGTCATGCTTCCAGATGATGACAAACTTTCACATACATACATTTCAGTGATTATTAATAGTAATTCATAATAATAGGAATAACAATAAGTTTAATTAATAAGGAATAGTGATAAATTAGCACGCAATTTAACTATAAATAAGTTTTAATTAGTAATTAAACTTTGGTAATTAAATTAAAATTAGTAATTAAATGTTAATGTAATTTAGTTAATGAAGTAATTAATGGATTATCCGCTAAAAAACCTGAAATCGGACCTAATGTTCAAAAAATTTCCACAATTTATCTCCGAATCACTTTCTGAAGAAGTATTACCACACACAATGTGGGGGGGTGTTTTTTGTATGTATAAAAAAATAGTCAGCATCTCCTTCAATTTCTGACCTTATCCCAAACGCTCAGCTCACTTTTATCTCTAGCTAATTAGACTCTTGTCTGAACTCCAATAATTGATACACCGAAAGACTTACCTCAGATAACATAGCAAACAACACACATGCACACTTAAAATTTTCAGGGTTCCTCGGACGCCCTCAAATTGTGCTCCTAACATAAAGAGACTTCCTCAATGTTCACAGGGGATGCTAGATAAATATTATTTGTACAACCACCTCTCCACACCTTCTCAATGTACTGTGAAAGTATTTTGTGACTCGCTGAACTATCTGCATCATCTTGATGGCTGCCAGGTTGCGTTACAATCGTCAAGTACACAATAAAGACGAACCAATAGGAAGCAGCAGAACGTCAGCAAGTCACAGAATACTAGTCCTAGTCATCGCACGACATTAATGTTAACAATACTATAAATAAAAGTTCTTACCATTTTGGTCACTCTCAATGTGGTACACAAGTACGGGTCCATTGAAGAAGGAAGAATAAAATATCACAATTATTCCAACAATTCCCAGGATCACTATATGGAATATTTTAGCTCGAATTGCCATTATCTGTGGAGGAAGAAAGAAGATGAATAATAAAAAAATGAACACCGAGTTCACATTATTGGAAATGATCAATCAAATTATTGCCTCGGGTTTTTGGAAAATTGAAAAAATTCCTGTTTGCCAGTATTTCAGGATTAGCACCATTAAATGGTTTCAAGGGTTTCAAATTTTGAAACATTACAATATCGCCTCGATGAGCCCATAGTTAGTTCAATTTCATGAAATCAGCTCACTATTTTGTCAGCTTGAAATTAAATGAAGAGCAGATTCTACTCATTCATTGAAGATTACGCAAAATGAATACCTACCGGACTTCATGTGGAAAAGTATAGCATCACTTTCATTCACATCAGCAATGCTACGTGAAAAACGAAGGATAGTGGTTCATGTTTCTGCATTTGTTCTGGAACGCGAACTGAAAAACCAAGTCAATTCTTAGTCGCATACAGAGGCTATTTTCAATGATGAATAGTTAGCGCAACATTCAGATTTATGCTGAACATCTGATCAGATTTTCAGGACGACATCCATGCATCCATTAAATTCCTGAATTGATAATTATAATGGATCAGATTTTGACATAGCTCTGTACCTACAATCCGGCAGCATTTTATGCAGGTTACAATAATTTGAATAAATTGCACATTAACGGTAGGTGTTAACCTACTATTAGCGTATGAAACCATTGCCTCTTGACTCGACGCTTCGTTATTAGTGTGGCCAGCTTACCTACAATTCATTGGGCATTTGCTTCACTTCTTAATATTATTGGGCTAATTAATGTTACGTGTGAAAATAAAAATTAGGTACTTCTCGCTTACATCTTAGCTTATTTCATAGCTATGGGGTTCGAACAAGAAAATGTTTTTACTCAAAATAAGCAAGCGTTCTTAAATGCCCACGCTGACGTCCCATCTCAATCTGGACGCACTTCCTGTGTTTGTGTCAGACGCAGGAAGCTGGGAATGTCAGATAATGTTCTACAAAAGTAGGTACCTAGGCTAAAGTGTTTCGAATTATTTATTCAATTACTATGAGCGTTGGCACACATTTATTTGACTATGGTAAAATAAATTCAACCACCGCTGAATTGACAGAATTGCCAATTATTGATAGGCACGGATGAAAAAAACTAGACAATTTTCGCCTGACACTTTTATTTTGGTTACCAACCACCAATGCACCTGCACACCACGTTTTAAACTTATTAACGCAAAAGAAGTAACTAATGAGTCTCATAAATTTAATACTTCGTTGAATACCTTCCGGTTTGTTTAAGCACAGCCGTACGAAAAAAATAATATCGTTCAATCAGCCTGTACCTACCAAAAGTATGACTCATGCACCAGAGATCCAATTCATAAAATAATGTAAAATTAATTGCGCGCGAGAAGCGGATTTTTTATTGAGAAATGCTGTCCACTCACCGCAGCCATAATTATGAAAACACGTACCTGACAGCACAGTAATAGGTTGGATGGCCAACTGATTGGGTTTCAGTCTATCTTTAGAGTAGACTTTAGATATTAATGCCATAACTATGCTAATAACATGGCCAATGGCCAGGCAATGCAATAAACTTAGGCTAAGAAAAATTAATCGTCTGCGCACAATCGTAAACGTCGCAGAAATATTATTGAAAGCAGAAGGGATTATACGCACGGAGCGCAGACATAAACAAGTGACAATGCAACGTGTACACAATGAATGACCAATTCAGCTACACTGACAATTCGCTGATTGACAGGACGAATGCAGCTTACCTTGGTTCCCATCACGGCCAGTCGTGGAGAATCATCGCACATCCTATCGCGAATCGGGCACTTCTCGCCAACTGAACGTGTAAACATTACGCAGAGAAGTGAGCGCCTTGTTGAATGCTGGTAAAGGCCGACCGGCCGTTTCGGCAACGATCATGGGCCTATGACGCCTTCTCAACAGAAACGTTCGTTGTCGTGTAAAATTTTGTCGGATAACAGCACCAACTCACCATCAAATGACAAACGGGTGGTGAATCACACACAAGTCGCGCGATTGAGAAAAATAAAGTATGATAATGGTACGGGATTACCCAACAGTGTTACCACACCTGGTGAATCCGAGTGTCATACGGAAAAAAATCCGAAGTCCGGTGCCTCTGCAATGTTACCGTAGGCTAATACTACTCACCGTAAATGCCTAAAATTATTAACGTAGTATCGGTACGCCGACCGTATGTCCATACAAATCGAGTATGATCAATAATAAACTATTGTAACATGGAAGAAATAAAAATTGTGCGTAATAAACCATTGTAAGTATTCTCCCAAGAAAAATGCTGCTAAGTAGATCACTGACATGTGAACATTATTTTATTCTCTGCAAATTCTGCACTAGGGTTAATTTGGGACCGTTTATGATTTTTTTACATTTGGAGGTTTTTGAGTATTCTAGAGTTAATTTAGAGGATTAAATTATAGGAGGTGCACGTCACAAGATATTTGCAAAACGCTCGTTTTTTTTTTTTTTTTTTTTTTTTTGTTTTAAAATTGGATTACTCCTTCTTTGCGTTTTGCTGCTGACGGCGGACGGAAAAAATTTTTATTGCAGATTTGTGTTCCAGAACCTCTAAAACGTAAAAGTAACAATTTTCAGGGGGTGTTGCTTAAATATTGGAATTTTATCAATTTCAAGAATTTTTACCGAGCCATCCAATTGAACATTCCTGTATTCAAAAATGAAATCCTTGTGCAGGGACGAAAACCGCTTGAATGGTAAACCCCAGTTTAAGATTTTGCCGCGTTTTTGAGCCTTGAAGCCACGTCATAATACAATTAATTTGTTGAAAAACTTTACGTAGGTACCAAAACGTGTATCCTGCATCAGTATTCTGTGAATATGGAAGTAAAAATATGGTGGTAAAAAGTCTGAGCGATTATCACATTTCCACTGGTCCAAAATCTCAAAAAAAGATTTTTGAGATGGCGATTCCTTCACATTGTGTAATTCGTGTTTTTTTTTTATGCATGAAATTTAGTGTGAATCAGGGGTCCTTTCACAAAAGACGACAATGATGTAGAGAATGTTTTTTTCCAGATAAGAACGATTACTTTTTTATGACAAACTTTGGTAATCGTATAAAGTTTATGAATCGACGATGACCTTGCATAGCGAGAACAGGAGAGAGGAGAATCACGTTCTAAGGCAGCGTCTGACGTCATTGCTGTCGGAGGCTAAACCAACGTCAGAGCGCAAAGGTTTGCACCCAAGAGGTTGATCAGGGCATACTTATAATCTCGGAGCTTCAAGTCAGTTGCTCATCCACTTGGTGGCAATGACCCACTGCCTACCGCCACTGGTACCTACATAGACGTATCTATACCTATAGGCAAAATAGGTTCCTACTGAGGCTATTGTGATTATTATATGTAGAGAGATTAGTGCCCTTTTATCTACTATTATTTAGGAACGTAAAAGGATTTAAAAACAAAATTTACCTTCATTTTTGGTTCATTCATTCCTTAGAATTTGTCCAATTGGTCGGAAGAAAAAAGTTATTGACGCCTTTTGAAAATTAGGTATTTTCTTGCTGGCTTACGTTAGATACGGTAGCGACTTACCAACAACTGCAGAATCCAAAACGCCAAATAAAGTTCTTTTCTGGGGTTTGGGGGAAGGAGTCGATTTTGAAAATTATCATCAAAATCTGGTCCTGTCGGTAGGAAGGTAGGTATCTGGTTGAGTTTAACAAAATCCTGCCTCAACCAGGCCTGTCAGATGGCAGGTACTTTACCCAACTGTAGCTGTTAAATTGAGAAACACAATAGGCAAGTGAGGTACCACTGGCTGATATTTTTTTCACAGAATGTTGAATACTGAATCTAACGGGACTATTGGATAAGGTCTTCAACTTTCAAGTTTTATCGTCATTTTTTAAAGTCCGCCAATCTTTTTTACGTTGCCACTTGCACTATTATGTCTATATCAATTGCGTTTGCCAACATGAGAGCCATGTGCGATTTCTGAGACATCTTATCTTATCTTCATAGAAAGTAGGTAGGCACCCAGGCACTTAAGATAAACGCTGTCAAGTAGGTTCTCGAGAGTGACTTGGTGAGTATTGCATAAAATCGAAGCAGTTAGGTAATGCTTTTACTCCAACTACTGCAGGAGACGCTTCGATTTCCATTCTTGAAAAAGTGATGAACGAAAATTTTATGAATAAAAATCAAAGCTTAAATGCTTTTTGAAAGCAAATTTTAAAGCTTTTTTGAAGAAAATCTAAAAAATTTTTAACAGTAAATTTTGCTTTGATTATAATATAATGCATATTATGCATTCTAGTCTTCTGAATAGGTAGGTACCTGGGCATCCAAAGGACTCAGCAAATTCTGCCCAATGGTTCTTTTATCGGTTAAACCAAGGACAACGTCATTACTCCTAAAACTGAGAGTTTAGCAGTAATAAATGGATATATTATTATCTTAAAAGGGTTCATTTTGACATGGATTTGGCTTTGGGGGGGGGGGGGAGTAAACTTGAGAAAAATTTTAATCTAAACAAATGCAACTCAATCTGTTTCGGAGTAGTAGGTACCCTATATGGGTAGATGCGTAGGCACCTTCAAGGTAGATGTGTGGCTGAAGTAAAAGTAGTGGTATACTTCAGAGATACATCTCTATTTTCATTTACCTACATAATGTTTTTTCAATGGATGCAACGAAAGAATTCAGAATGATTTGGACAATGGTCATTTGACCGTCTATTATCGTAGATCAGCAAGAATAAAAACGCTGCTAAGAAGATCAGTGGCTCGGATCTGTATCCGAAGAGTTCTGCAAATTCTACACAAGGGTCCATTTTTCGAAAAAAACCTTACTGAACTTCTTCACACTTTTACAAATAAATACTTTTACGCTTTTACAGATTTTTGTCCTTTCTGTCTCACCCTGTATTTTATTTTATTCTTCCCACAAAGATGAACCGATTTGAGCGTTCTTGGCCTCAAAATTTTAGCTCTACCCTGCAGAATACGTGGATTTTTTATGTTCCGGTGACCCTACGTATTTTGAATTTAGGAGGGTTTGAAAATTTGCTCAGTGCGTGTTTTGTCTTTTTTGATCCTCCCAAGTACCGAGCCAATCTTTTGAGTTGAGGCATGTGACCAGAAATTTGTGCGTGCCCTATTCTATTGGGGGAATGGCAGCCTATGACTGTATATGTATACCTACACACATATCTGTATATTTATATACTTTGTATAATATATAATAATAATATATATATAATATATTAATATACTTCACTATACTATACTATATCTCTTCATATAATATATTATGCATATATTATACATAATATATTATATTATATGTATTACAGTCGAAGATTACAGCAAAGAAGAACAGTGATATCAAGCGACACCTAATCAGTGCCCTGGCCGGGGGGAGGGGTTTGTTTTGCCGGCTACTGGCTGTCAGTTGTATCTTACAACACCGCACATTGATACCGAGTTACGTCTTTCGAATTCGTCATACCTAAATTTTGTATTTTCTGTTTGATTGAGACTTATTGGTAGGGAAAATTTTCATTTTCTTTCAAGTCGACAAATCTGTTGAGCATGCATGTCCACTAGATTTTTTGGGACTGTGCTTCCCACCCAGCCACTCATGTAAGTTAACACTTCAAAACTAACCATTTATGACTTATTTACTGAGCAATTGTGTTGAAGATAGTTTTTTGTTGAAAAATATTGCATTTCTGAGTTGATACGAGAATTTTCAAACCAAATATGCTCGGGAAATTCTCAATTTGGTTTGGAATTGCTACACATACGTCTACTTAAAATGTTGCGTACATATGTTCGTTTTTTTTCAAGCTATGAATCAAAATTGAAGACGAATTCTGTTGCGAGAAATGGAAGATCAGCCTCAAGAAGAAAAAAATTATTTCAACGAAATACCGTTCAGCTATGTGTGCGAAGTTTATGAGAAGATCGTCTCTCGAAAGGACAAGAAGAAAAAATGCGATATCTTACGGGCTTTTATCAATCACCATAGAGAAAGATGTGGTGTGCGTGCATTCCTTATTTATGAATTGCTAGACTTTAAGTTAGACGTATTTAAATTGGCTAGAGGCTTATGGTACTCTACCGGAGGCAGGTCATTAGTTACGATCTGACGATGCACTCCGCCAGGTTACCTTCTTGTAGGAAATATTCATACCTACGGTCGTCAAATCCACTGGTGAAATGTGTGTATCAGTGTGAAATTCTCAGGTAGAAACAGGGCAAGCAGTACCAAGGAAATTTGAAACTTAAGAACCATAGAGATGGGTTATGGTATGCTAGTTCTTGATTAACCAGGTTGCCTCGCCACTGGTGTGCATGCTTTTCCATATCTCATCAACTCCCCCAACAGAAAAAAAACCCAGTGGATGGTTTTTCAGAAAGCCAGGTATTTTTTTATTTCCCAATGTTGCCACGCTATTTGTAGCTCTGTTACATTCCCCGTAACAAAGAGTAACACAATCGGGGAGTTGCATACATTCCTTTCATTCTTGGAAATGATGACTGGTGGCGGAAGAGAAGCCTCGGCCTGGCGGAAGAAGAGATGCACTTTCAGTGAATTTGCCTATTCCCCATTTAAATTGGTGGAAGATTATAAAGTAACCTTCCCTTGCTTCAGGTGGAATGTTTTCATCCCCTAATGCGACTCATTCTACCACAATTGGAAAGAGAAAGAGGTCCTTATGGAGTAAAAGAATACAATTTAGCTCGAACTTATATTCGGATTTTGTGTCTTCCGAAGGAGGGGGTTGATGCCCAGAAGCTGTTGAATTACAGGTACTACCTCAATACGCATGCATAGTTGACTACACATTCTTCAAGTTCATGCCGAATTTCGGACGCTCTTGAAGGGTATGGGTTCGGATATTCCGAAAATCCGATTTTAATGAATGTTTGGTGATCAGAAATTGGAAAATGTAACAGCATAGATTCATGGTTTTCAAGATGAATTTCACGATGAAAGAAAGATTTCAAAAAAATGTCCTTTCACTGTTCTTTGCAAGCAAACTTCCCCCAAATCTTACAGAAACCCAACTTCGGTGAGAGCCAGTGACGTGATCGGTGATTTTGCTGAAGTAGCTTACTGGATTCTAAGAAATAAATGTGGGAAGAGTACAAAAATCACAGTCGGTGACATCAATGCTAGCCTTGACTTGATTTCTGAAAAACATGCTTCGCACGATCCCCGTAAGTACCTCCGTATCAGCATTCAAATAAATTGTGATCTTGTTCTGTGCCAATGATCGACCGATCGTAGTGGTGCAAGGATTAACCACTTTAGATATTTGCATAATTTTGACACCTGCACTTGACTGCTTGTTCTAACGCAAAAACATTGTCCTGCAGGGGCGGTCGATGAAATATTGATATCGCTATTCCGTAAAATGTCTGCTGAAGAGCAAAAGTGGCTGATTCGCATAATTTTGAAGGATATGCACCTTGGACTGTCGACAAAACAAATCCTTTACGTTTTCCATCCAGATTCGTCTGAAGTATACGATCTCTCCAACAGCTTATTGAAAGTAGGAAGTCATGATAATGTTGGAAGTTTACTGTGATGAACTTACTGAATGACCGAAACAATTTTAAAGATTTCTTTTGCTTTTAAATCATGGTTTTTCACTTCAGGTATGCACTATGCTCAAGGACCCCTCCATTCGATATCACGAGTTGGAGATCAAGCTTTTTGAAGCATTCAGTCCTATGTTGTCGGAAAGAACAGATGTAAGTAAATTGGACATGACCGAGACTCTCCTGCTTGAAACAAAATTTGACGGAGAGCGCTTCCAGCTACATTACTCCAATAATAAGTTCAAATACTTCTCCAGGTAACTTCATCTACCCTATTTCCGTCTTATAACAGCCTATGAAATTTATAATTTGAACATATTGGTTCTCCATTATGTAGTTTTTACAACCCACCCTCCTTGCTCCCTTTGCCTCAGTGCAGCTGGGGCTAACTCTGAAGTTAGCCCTTCCTATCTCTTTCCACCATCTATTTTACTTTTACGTTTATTGCTATTTATTTAAACCGCCATATTTATGAAGCAATTTCAAAGTTTGGAATGGTAACAAATTTTCAATTTTAGTTGTAACGATTTTTTTTATTGTCTTCTTCCTACATAGACCCGGAAATAAACTATAACCAAAAAAACTGTTAGCCCAGATTGGACCTTAATTTTTTTGAATCTTTCCTTGTACCAACCATCTATCGATGCCATAAATGTTTCAATGTCAGGAATGGCTACGAGTATACCAGCAACTATGGCGAAGATGAGTACAGTGGCTATCTAACTATGCTGATTAAAAAACAACTGTCCCCTTCAATAACCAGTTTGATTTTGGATGGGGAAATGATGTGCTGGAATTCCAATAGAAGACTACTCCTCACAAAAGGTACAAGCAATCAGCAACAAAATATTTGCCTCAAATGAGTGTGCGTAATACAGGCAACTTTACGCAATAAGTATGCATGGTTGTTGATGGGTGAAATATGCCAGAGAACTGGCGCCAAAAAGACCTAAGATGACGTCAGTGGAATCGTGGCTAAGTAACTTGCAGCTGAAAATTTGGATCTTAAGGCGTTAAATTGGGATATGAAGCTAAAAATACGGGCTTCTGACATTATTCATGAGTTCTTTCTCACCTTCGAATTCCAGATGGGCCGTTGAAGTCACTTCAGTTTTGTACCTCAATATGCTGTATAGTACATTATTTTACTTAGGTAATTCGTTTGTTCCAGCGGCAAATCATGACGTTAAACAGTTAAAAATGGGCAACATCATTCAGCCATGTTTCTTCCCTTTTGATATTCTTCATTATAATGGCGAAGTGCTCACTAATCGGCCGTTGCTTGAACGCAAGAAATTACTTGACAGCAGTTTCCAAGAACTCGAAGGAACAATCATGAAAGCGCCCTATCAAACCGTGTCAACCAAGTTAGTAAGCTAACTCGTTACTTATGACTTTTGGATTGTCAACCATAGTAAGCATTTTGACTTCCATATTAACATAGTAATTGGAAGTATTGTAATCGTCCTAAAATCAAAATTCAGAAAAAACTTTCACTTATACTTATAATTTTTCCATTGTGCACCTTATCAGTTCTGCAGGCTGAAAATAGTGTTCTATTGCGCTTGGAATTTTAAATTATTACTAGGCGTTCTCTACTCTGATCTTAGATGGAAATCAATTTGTAATGGAACATGACGAGCCAAACTTTTGGTGTGACCATCATTGGAATCCATCAAAACTGTAGAGCCTGTACTAACGTGATCACTTTGTTTTCAGTGAAGAAGTTTTAAATGCGATAAATGCTGCTATTGACCGCTGTGAGGAAGGCATCATTTTGAAAAAAATGGACTCAGTGTACAAACCTAAATCCAGGAATTCTGGATGGTACAAGATAAAGCCAGAAGTGAGTGTTCTATTCTTCTTCCAGCCTCCTTGGCATCTCTCGATTCAAGGTTCAATTTTCATTGTGTATAAAGGGCCACTCAAGAAAGGTCCACTCAACGTTAGAGAGATGGGACCATTTCCCCTCAATCAGGAGCGCTATTCAGTCGAAATGAATGAACTAGCATTTGCAAACAGTGTTCTCAACCGGTTCTCGGCGGGTTCTCTTACCCGACATGTGTAGGATAAATTTGCCACATTTTGGTTTTTTTTTAACTGGACCACTCCTTTCATGCGTTTTGCAGCATAGGGTGTACGGCGGGACAAAAAAAATTTTATTGCAGATTTGTGTTCTAGACCCTTTGAAACGTGAAAGAAAAAATTTTGAGGTGGTGTTGTCCAAAAATGTTTCCCGACCGATTATATAGGTACATTATTTTTGGAAATATTGCACCAAAACGGACAAATCTCCTACACCCCTCAGGGTGAAATGTGCTGACGAGTTGCCCCTTGTGTGTGAAAAACCAAGAAAATGCTGATCTCTGAATAGACCCAGCGGGGACAAAGCGTTTAGATTCATTTAGAAAGTGAGAGTATGATGGGACTCTCTCCCTCACCACTAGATTCAAGCTCCACCATCAACTAATGACAAACATAAACGATTTGGTATCAACAGTATACTGAGGGAGCCTTGATTGACCTCGACCTGCTCATTCTTGGTGGGTATTACGGACACGGCAAGCAAAAGGGGAAAGTGAGCCACTTCTTGATGGGCCTCGCAGTCCCAAATGAAAGTAAGTGTTTTGTGTTATGCGTGCATTAACCGAGTTTGATTCCTTTTTTTGTCAAATGGGCAGTTTTCCCACCACTAAAACAATAGTGCCTTGTCCATTCTTCCTTGGGCTAGATTGGTACAGGGAGCTTGTGGGATTAATTTGAAAGAACTTATCTCATCTTCAGACAATCTATACTAACCCAGATCATCATTCACAAAAAGGTTCCCAAAAGTGTTGTTATAAACTATTATCAAGGCTGATCTGTGATATTATTATACTTTATCAATGGTGTCAACCACCCAACGAAATTTTTTCCAACAATTTTTCAAGGTGGTCACCCAACTAAGTTCCAATCTTTATGCCGAGTTGGTAGTGGTTATAGCATCACAGAACTTGAGGAACTTGCCAACAAATTGGCGCCGTCGTGGTTGAAACTTCGTCCAGGCCTAATACCACCCTCCCATCTACTTGCAAAAGAGAAACCTGACTTGTGGATACAACCTGAGAAATCCTGCATACTCCAGGTTGGCTCAGATTCAGAGTTAATGTAATTTAGTCGGCATACGGGGTTTAGTTACTTTTCTTTGTTTAGTGATCAAGTCAAAAATTTGAGTTATTGTCCTATTATAGGACAATAACTTATATTGTTAACTTATATAATATCACCTGTGTGTTTCTGATAATAAGTGGAAAAAATTACGTAGGTAAGTAGGTAATTACGTAAAAAAAAATAGTCAGTCCTCAAGTAACAAAAGAACACATGTTTTCACGGTCATTAGCATTAAATGCTACAAATTTTGTGGTTTTTGGAATAGCTTGGCTATGCAACATGGAGAGCATGAAGTCTAAAAAACATTTTGAAAAGGCCTTAATTGAAACTGCTGAAACAGAATTCTTCATATTTCAACGATGAATTTTTGATCCCACCCCCACAAGTAATGCATGATTCGAGTTGAATATTTCTGGCAATAGATAAAACCTCAAAGAGGCGTGACGCGTTCACACCTGATATTAGTACCTTTAAATTGCAGTTTGTTCTAATGAACTCAACAATATTTTCAGATCAAAGCCACTGAGGTAGTAGAAAGTAAGGAGTACTTCTTTGGATCAACTCTGAAGTTTGTGAGAGTTCAACAAATTCGAGACGATAAGCCGTGGCACGATTGTTTAACTACGACTCAGTTCATAGAGATCAAAAACGTAGGTTACCCTATGTCAGCTGATACTGGTAAAATGTATAAGGAGTCCGGTGTTGAACAAGAAATATCAACAATCTCAATTGACCTGTTTCAGCTATGGGAGTTTGATCACTTTGGGATTTCTGAATCCTATTCCTGATTCCTGAATACCTAGTTTATTTCTTTTTCTTTTGAATTTCTTATCGCACTCATCCACAATATTGAAGGTCTGATTGATGAATTTCTTGTTCCTTGATCCAGTGTTACCAAGGGAAGCTGACTTCCGGGCCATTGCAAGCTGGGAATAGACAATTTCACCGTAAGAAGAACAATGAAATTGAGTCATTAGTTGCTGTGAAAAAAACCGGCGAACAGCCAAGTTCTCTCACAAATATCCTCGGGTCCAAGGAGTTTTCTGTTATTAACGGCTTCGAGGGGAAATCCAAGGAATCTATAGAAAAAATGATCTTGGAGAATGGAGGACTTGTGAAGAACATCCCTGGTAATTATTTGTCCTATACTAAGTATAGCCTTCAGAAATCCAGATCACAATAATTGTGAATGAAAATTATTTTCAACTCAAAATTTCATTTTGTTGAGCCGAGTGATTTTTGGCGAATGTGAGCCTTAGTCCCGCCTATTTTGGAAACAGTTTTAATTCAGAATATTTTTATAGAAGCTCCAAAAGAGACATTTCAATTTATCTCAGCATACTGAGTAAGCCTTTGGGCGTCTTAATTATCCTTACAGATACCTTTCAATAATCATCCTTCCTATGCTTTTAACTGCAACTTTTCAACTGTGTGATCACTATCCTACCATGTTTGGCCCAGGTTCTAACACGTACTGCCTCATTGCTGGAGACATGTCGTTGAAGGTGAAAAATTTCTGTCGGTCTGGTAAACATGTAGTTGCTCATTTCTCATGGTTGAACGAGTGCTTGGAAAAAGGCCAGCTCGTACCCTGGACCCCATTGTCAGTGGCAGGTAATTGGCTTAGTATCGTTGGTATTAAAAGCAATATTTATTTTATAACAATAAAAATAATTTTTTATTGATTTGTTATAGTATCGTAGGTTTTTATCCCAATAAACTGGATTACTAAGTTAATGGTAGTTCCAAAGTGTTTTTTTTTAGCAGCTTTCATATTCGACTAGGTCTTAAATTCAATTGTTCAAAATTGTTTTTTGTTGAGCCCCTGGAAAATGTAACCCTGAACCTTCACGCCCAGTGATAAGCCACAAGTGATATATTTCCTACTTCAAATTTCTATTGAAATTGGCTCGCGTTGCTCTTATGGCTACCCAAAATGAGATTAACTCTTGAAGAATAAAATTTCTCAGCATTTGAAAAATAACATCTTATTTATCCTTCCTGTAACACAATCCCAATCATGCACAAACTTTTGTAGAAGCTGCAACAGAGAACTGCATCTATGAGTGGGTGTTTCTAAATTTTGATCCACACATTATTATTATTATTATTATAGTCGTATAATCAATTTCTGTAGAAAATTAACGTATCAAGAAAGTATTGTTTTTTATCTGCACACCACTGGTTTTATCAGGTACTACATTGATGGGAAAAACTGAGCTCAACCATAACTTTGACAAATATGGCGACAGCTACTGCGACCCTGTGGATGAAAATAAGTTGAAACTTATCATGGATCGGATGAAGGTGAACGTAAGTTGCCCTCTGAATTATCCCTGAAGGTAGAGATTGAAGATTTTTTGGAATTTGCTGTTGATATAGTTCGTTCGATATGATTGACACGTCAGCTATCTGTTCACCAGTCTTCTTTTGCAGGTTACTATGAGCAATGATTCTCTGGTCAGAATGAATTTGTTACTTCATGGCGTAAACAATGCTTACTCATTTTTATGCGGGACCAAAGCACATTTTCCTAAGCGAGCCAACTCGGTGGTAAGATGGTTAATCAATCAATCGATTCTTCATTTTTCACCATACAGTGGCCAATTTTACCAATGAGAAGATTATGTTTTTATTGTTGAAAACTTTTTCTTTTTGCAGACCCATCAAAAATGGGCAAACGGGAGAAGACTATCTCTAGCTCAGAACCTCTTTAAATTTTGTGGCGGGACCTCTACCGATTTTGTTGATGAATCCGTACTTTTCATCATTGTTGATACGACGTTAGTTCACTATTACATTTACAGTGAATCGTGTGCCACAGGCCCGCACCCAGGGTGAGGCCAAGGGCCATGCCCCCCCCCCCCCATGTCTGGAATGAAAAATAATATTATTTTTCAAATATTATTTTTCATTATCAATACAGTAGGTACCTACATCCTACTTATAAGTAGGATGTTTCCTGATGTTGATAACCTAATGTTAATTTTTTAAACTGATTCAATTTTTTGGCTTCCCTCCTCCAATTCTGGGTGAGGGCCTGGTGTGCCAACATAATATTTCGAGAAGGTCAATCCTACTTATATTTTTTTCTTTTTTTTTCTAGGGAACCTTTTAGTCTCATGGACTACAACATTTTAGTGATTGATGAGTGTGGGCCAGATTTCTGCCCGAAGATCGTTTCAACGCAATGGGTCTTCGATTGTTTTAAGCATAAAAAACTGATGCCTCCCTTATTGTACGTAGTTTGATTATTCAAAGTTTTTAAATTTAAATTACCATCATTTTTGAACAGAAACTGTGATAAAATTAGTTATGAAAAATCAACGTTTTGAGATGTTGTTCCTGTCGGCCACCAACGACTGCAAGGCTTTTAAATTGAGTCCTCGAGGATGGCACAAGGAAATGGCGAACTGATCATCGTCAGTGCATAAGGACATTACTTAGTTACCTCGAAAAGTAATTTCAAAAATGTTGGAAATTAGTTTTACGGCTTCCCTTTGAATTAATTATATTCAAAGATTGACAAAGCAAGAAGTATCTCAGTCAGATACCTTTACTAAACGCAAATTCATGCACTGGGATATTCATGCGGCTCGCGTCCAGGGTTCATTTTTGCTCACTGTATTGCAAACAGCTTTATTTGAAGGGTACCTCGGTAAAAATTCTTGACATCCGTAAAACTCTTTTGGTACATAATAAGGTGCACTTAGTTTCTGCACACATCCATGAACCAAATTTCCGCCCTTATCATAATAATAAAAAATTTTAAGTTTGGAAAACCTTTCTATTATCCAGGGATGGGTGATTCTCCGAAAGTAGGGAAATTTGACTTCCATTTTCTCAAGTTTCAAATTCTCTATTTTTAACCAATTGTTTTGTCTCATTATATTGGTTACATCCTCTAGCATGATAATTCTTGAAAAAGTTACGAAAAATATTCATATTGTATCCTAAAAAGCAAATTAATGCAATTTGGCTGTTGAGGGTCTGTTTAAGGGTGAGGGTCTGAAAAAAAGCCGTCTGGATGTTTATTGGACATGTATACTTTGCAAAATATTTTTATAATATAAAAAATATATTACGATATAAAGAGATATATAAAATAAAGAGATATATATAAGAAATATAAAGATATATACGAAAAAAGTTTTCACACCTTATCAAAGCTTCAGTAAAAAACTTTTACTTAAACACATTTACTCAGAATCACTTCCCTAACAAGTGTCTGTCTGTCCGTCTGTGGTCATTTGCAGAAAAGGTCATTGCTCCCTCAATTCTCAACCTTTTTTCGAATTTCTTGAACTGAAACGTTTTTCTCGTCAAGACCTAACACCCTGTTCAATCGGAAGTCGAATAACTCACAGTACTTGGATTTTTACTATATTATAGTAAATAATAAAATATATAATAATAATATACCTATACTATTTTTACTATATTTGGATTTTTAGTGTTTTCTATTTTATTTTTTACGGTCACAAAAATGAACCAATTTGAGCGTTTTTGGTCATAAAATCTTTGTTTTACCTTGCAAAATATGATATTTTTTACATTCCGATGATGAGGAATATTTTTATTTTGGGCGAATTTTAAAATTTGTATAGTGAGTTTTTTTTATTTATATTTTTGACCTTAACACCCTTAAAAGCAGTCAAAATACGATAAAATTGTGTTACACTTTTACTTTTCAAAATATGGAAGTATTGTGCGTTATCTAAGCACCACTGGTTTTTAGAAATTTCAGTTATTGATGCAGACCCCTAACTATTTTTCAGACCCTCACCTCATCAAAATCAAGCAAAGTTGAGTGTCTGTTTGTGGGGGTCTGAAAAAACGAAATGTAAACAATTTTTCCCCTGGCTAAAATAAAAAATTCAGAATTCTGGTTTCGCAAATCGATGAATCCTTGACGAACATAACACAAGTTAGTGAGATAATTAAAAATGTACTCAAGCAAGTCAAGATCACAATGAAACCGAAACTCCTACTCATAATCAATTTCGAAGTCAAATACACAATGAAACAGAAACTCAAACTCATTATCTAACTCGAAGTCAAACTCACAATGAAACAGAAACTCATAATCAAACTCGAAGTCAAACTCACAATGAAACCAAAACTCAATTTCATGATCGACATCCAAGTGAAAATCACAATGGAACAGAAACTCAAACTCATAATCGAACTCGAAAGTTAAACTCACATTGAAACCGAAACTTGAACTGTTAATCGAAGTCTCGCAATGAAACCAAAACACAATTTCATGATTGACATCCAAGTGAAACTCACAATGGAACAGAAACTCAAACTCATAATTGAACTCGAAGTCAAACTCGCGGTGAAACAAGAACTCAAACTCATTATCGAACTCAATGTCAAACTCACGTTAAAACCGAAACTTGAACTGTTAATCGAAGTCAAACTCACAATGAAACCAAAACTCAATTTCATGATCGACATCCAAGTGAAAATCACAATGGAACAGAAACTCAAACTCATAATCGAACTCGAAAGTTAAACTCACATTGAAACCGAAACTTGAACTGTTAATCGAAGTCTCACAATGAAACCAAAACTCAATTTCATGATTGACATCCAAGTGAAACTCACAATGGAACAGATACTCAAACTCATAATCGACATCCAAGTCAAACTCACAATGGAAAAGAAGACACACAATGGAACAAAAACTCAAACTTATAATCGAACTCGACGTCAAACTCACAATAAAACAGAAACACAAACTCTTAATCGAACTCGCAGTCAAACTTACAATGAAACTGAAACTCAAACTCATAATCGAACTTGAAGTCAAACTCGCAATGAAACAAAAACTCAAACTTATAATCGAACTCGACGTCAAACTCACAATGAAACAGAAACACAAACTCTTAATCGAACTCGAAGTCAAACTTACAATGAAAATGAAACTCAAACTCATAATCGAACTTAAAGTCAAACTCGCAATGAAACAAAAACTCAAACTTATAAGCGAACTCAAAGTCAAACTCACAATGAAACAGAAACACAAACTCTTAATCAAACTCGCAGTCAAACTTACAATGAAACTGAAACTCAAACTCATAATCGAACTTGAAGTCAAACTCGCAATGAAATTGAAACTCAAACTTATAATCGAACTCAAAGTCAAACTCACAATGAAACAGAAACACAAACTCTTAATCGAACTCGCAGTCAAACTTACAATGAAACTGAAACTCTAACTCATAATCGAACTTAAAGTCAAACATACAATGAAACTGAAACTCAAACTCATAATCGAACTTAAAGTCAAACTCGCAATGAAACAAAAACTCAAACTTATAATCGAACTCAAAGTCAAACTCACAATGAAACAGAAACACAAACTCTTAATCGAACTCGCAGTCAAACTTACAATCAAACTGAAACTCAAACTCATAACCGAACTTGAAGTCAAACTCGCAATGAAACTAAAACTCAAACTTATAATCGAACTCAAAGTCAAACTCACATTAAAACCGAAACTTAAACTGTTAATCGAAGTCAAACTCACAATGAAATTGAAACTCAAACTGATAATCGAACTCTCGAAGTTTTAGTTTTTGACTTCTTTAGTATTAATTTGAGTTTCTGTATCGTTATGAGTTTGACTTGAATGTCGGTTATGAAATTGAGTTTCAGTTTCATTGTGAGTTTGACTTCGAGTTCGATTACACGAGTAAGTTTGAGTTTCTGTTCCACTGCGAGTTTCACTTCATGTATGATTATGAGTTTGAGTTTTGGTTTCATTGCGAGTTTGACTTCGAGTTCGATTAAGAGTTTGTGTTTCTGTTTCATTGTGAGTTTGACTTCGAGTTCGATTAAGAGTTTGTGTTTCTGTTCCATTGTGAGTTTGACTTCGGGTTCGATTATGAGTTTGAGTTTCATTTCCATTGTGAGTTTGACTTCGAGTTTGAGTATGAGTTTGTGTTTCTGTACCACGGCGAGTTTGACTTCAAGTTCGATTATGAGTTTGAGTTTGAGTTCCACTGTGAGTTTGACGTCGAGTTCGATTATAAGTTTGAATTTTTGTTTCATTGCGAGTTTGACTTCGAGTTCGATTATGAGTTTGAGTTTCAGTTTCATTGTGAGTTTGACGTCGAGTTCGATTATAAGTTTGAATTTTAGTTTCATTGCGAGTTTGACTTCGAGTTCGATTATGAGTTTGAGTTTCAGTTTCATTGTGAGTTTGACTTCGAGTTCGATTATGAGTTTGAGTTTCATTTCCATTGTGAGTTTGACTTCGAGTTCGAGTATGAGTTTGTGTTTCTGTTTCATTGTGAGTTTGACGTCGAGTTCGATTATAAGTTTAAGTTTTAGTTTCATTGTGAGTTTGACTTCGAGTTCGAGTATGAGTTTGAGTTTCTGTTCCACTGCGAGTTTGACTTCAAGTTCGATTATGAGTTTGTGTTTCTGTTTCATTGTGAGTTTGACGTCGAGTTCGATTATAAGTTTAAGTTTTAGTTTCATTGCGAGTTTGACTTCGAGTTCGATTATGAGTTTGAGTTTCAGTTTCATTGTGAGTTTGACTTCGAGTTCGATTATGAGTTTGAGTTTCATTTCCATTGTGAGTTTGACTTCGAGTTCGAGTATGAGTTTGAGTTTCATTTCCATTGTGAGTTTGACTTCGAGTTCGAGTATGAGTTTGTGTTTCTGTACCACGGCGAGTTTGACTTCAAGTTCGATTATGAGTTTGAGTTCCACTGTGAGTTTGACGTCGAGTTCGATTATAAGTTTGAATTTTTGTTTCATTGCGAGTTTGACTTTGAGTTCGATTATGAGTTTGAGTTTCATTTCCATTGTGAGTTTGACTTCGAGTTCGAGTATGAGTTTGAGTTTCATTTCCATTGTGAGTTTGACTTCGAGTTCGAGTATGAGTTTGAGTTTCTGTTCCACTGCGAGTTTGACTTCAAGTTCGATTATGAGTTTGAGTTTTTGTTCCATTGTGAGTTTGACTTCGAGTTCGATTATGAGTTTGAGTTTTTGTTCCATTGTGAGTTTGACTTCGAGTTCGATTATGAGTTTGAGTTTTTGTTCCATTGTGAGTTTGACTTCGAGTTCGATTATGAGTTTCATTTCCATTGTGAGTTTGACTTCGAGTTCGAGTATGAGTTTGAGTTTCTGTTCCACTGCGAGTTTGACTTCAAGTTCGATTATGAGTTTGAGTTTCAGTTTCATTGTAAGTTTGACTGCGAGTTCGATTAAGAGTTTGTGTTTCTGTTCCACTGCGAGTTTGACTTCAAGTTCGATTATGAGTTTGAGTTTGAGTTCCACTGTGAGTTTGACGTCGAGTTCGATTATAAGTTTGAATTTTTGTTTCATTGCGAGTTTGACTTCAAGTTCGATTATGAGTTTGAGTTTCAGTTTCATTGTAAGTTTGACTGCGAGTTCGATTAAGAGTTTGTGTTTCTGTTCCACTGCGAGTTTGACTTTAAGTTCGATTATGAGTTTGAGTTTGAGTTCCACGGTGAGTTTGACGTCGAGTTCTATTATAAGTTTGAATTTTTGTTTCATTGCGAGTTTGACTTCAAGTTCGATTATGAGTTTGAGTTTCTGTTCCACTGCGAGTTTGACTTCAAGTTCGATTATGAGTTTGAGTTTGAGTTTGAGTTCCACTGTGAGTTTGACGTCGAGTTCGATTATAAGTTTGAGTTTTTGTTTCATTGCGAGTTTGACTTCAAGTTCGATTATGAGTTTGAGTTTCAGTTTCATTGTAAGTTTGACTGCGAGTTCGATTAAGAGTTTGTGTTTCTGTTTCATTGTGAGTTTGACTTCAAATTCGATTATGAGTTTGGGTTCTTGTTTCATTGCGAGTTTGATTCAAGTTCGATTATGACTTTGAGTTTCCGTTCCGCTGCGAGTTTGACTTCGACCTTAAGTTAGCCTGCAGCAATGTGGGGTCCAAAATGAAGGCTGATCCACGAAATCGAAAGTCACGAACTGTTGTTCACCAGTGCCGAAGTGTCCGTGGCTGTGTGCTAGAAAAACAACAACA
This sequence comes from Nesidiocoris tenuis, assembly GCA_036186465.1. Taxonomy (NCBI): domain Eukaryota; kingdom Metazoa; phylum Arthropoda; class Insecta; order Hemiptera; family Miridae; genus Nesidiocoris; species Nesidiocoris tenuis. Next base: position 22,822,317 of record AP028910.1, on the reverse strand, counting down.
AAAGAGATAGGTTATCCCCAGACATGGCTTATCATATGCTTATCGAACTGACAGCTTACTTGCTTTTAGAGCTGGGAAAAACGGTGATTTCCCAATCACCTGTTACCAAGTTCCTGTTACTCACCAGTAACAGGGTGAAATCACCGGTGACAATAATCACTGTCAGGGCGGCTCAACGATTTTTAACGAACTTTGGACCTACATCATTCTTACGTTAGTTTCACGGGGTAACCAGTGGTGCATAGGTAACACACAATACTTCCATATTTTAATACGCAAATTTTAGACACACCTTTACTGAATTTTGGCCTATTTTGGAGGCTGTTTGGATCGATAATGTCAAGAAACTCACTAACCAAACTCGCCTAAAATCAAAACACGTCAAGTTATCAGAATATAAAAAATTCCCACACATAAAGGACACCCACGTATCTAGGTAAAACAAAGATTTTAAGACCAAGAACGCACAAATCGCTTCACTTTCTGGCAAAAAAAGCCTTAACACTAAGGTCATGTTACAGTTTCAAAAAACTAATTTCATAAATATTTTAACGTTAGCAAAATCATCAGATTCAACTAACAACTACGCTGCAAAAAAAATAGATTTCAACATAAACTACGTCCTTAGGGGTAAATGCCAACAAGGAGATTAGCAACAACAACAACCTGCCTAAAATCAGAGCGGATCCACCTCCCTGGATCACTCTCTCGATCACCTGCAGAGAATGAAAATCACTGGGGGTGATTGAGTAATAGGGGTATTACTCAATCACCCCCAGTGATTTTCACAGGGGTGTTACTCTGCAGTGATCGGTGATTGGCTCACCTAGTTGGCAGATGCCGTGATTCGTCATGTGCCCTGTTCTCGGTAGCAGCCATGTTACTGACGTGATCCAGTCACCCCCGTGATCCAGTCACCCCCGTGATCCAGTCACCCCCGTGATCCAGTCACCTCCTTTTTGTTGTGCTCACCTAGTTGCCTGTCGTTATCGGCTGTTATTCGTGATCTGGCGCGTTTGTAAGTCGCCTGTGATTCGTATTATTTGTAACTCCCTCCTCGTCTCGTTTTTGGATAAATTGATTCCTTTTGCTTGAACAATTTTCAAACTCATCTAATCTCAAGTTGGGTATCCTTTTTTCACCCAGTTTCTAGTGAAATTGAATTAGGTATTTATAAATTAACTCCACTATTGTTTTCTTCTCAAAACTTGTAATGAGCTTTTTAATGCTTGCGTTCAAGTCTCTTGTGGTGCGTTCATCAGTGATAATTATAGCTGTTTTTCAATTTTTTCTATTTCTCCTGAAAACCAGTGGTGCGTAGCTAACACACAATACTTCCATATTTTGAAACGTAAAATTGTGACACAATTTGATTATATTTTGACTGCCTTTAAGGGTTTTTAGGCCAAAAATATCGAAAAATTCACTATTAAAATTTTAAAATTCGCCCAAAATGAAAAACGCCACATTTTCGGAATGTAAAAAATATCCACATATTCTGCAAGGTAAAAAAAAGAGGATTTAAACACCAAGAACGCTCAAATCGGTTCATTTTTGTGGCAAAAAAAAAATAAAATAGAAAACACAAAAAATGCAAATATATCGGAAGTACTGCGCGTTATCCAAATTCCAGTTAAACAGGGTGTTAGGTCTTGCCGAGACAAACATTTCAGTTCAAGAAATTTGAAAAAAGGTTGAGAATTGAGGAAGTTATGGTCATTTTTGTAAATGACCACAGACGGACTAACGGACACACAGACACTTGTTCAGGAAGTGATTCTGAGTAAATGTGTACCTATAAGAAAAAGTTTTTTCTGAAGCTCCGTTCCGATTCTCGATTTTAGGACGATCACAATACTTCCATTTACTCTGTAAATATGGAAGTAAAAATCTCCCGCGGGCAAATTCCTTCTTTATTTTTTTGCAGTGAAATTAGTAACGGGGTTTTTTCAGTAATAGGTGATTGGGGTAGCAGTGAAATGTCGGTAATAGGTGATTTTCACCGGTGAAGTGAAATCACTCCCAGCCCTACTTGCTTTATGTCAACGTGCCACTTATGTTTTGCGAATTCGTGTGTTGTGACTGCGACTAGCGAATTAATGCGATTAATATTGAGGTTTACTGTGTAATTTTAACGAGCCTTGAACAGCTTGTGTTTAATGTGAAATACAGCTTAGTTTTCTTGTTTAATCCACCAATTTCGTAATTTGCCCAAATGTACTATTATTGGGTGTTACCATCGGGTAACTACGGTTTAGTTCGGTTGAGCTCTTGCAACTTCGACACACTCACTCAGTGAGGAGTATGTAAGTTATAGGCTTTATTCTATTCTAATATCATCTCAAGATCTACTTTTTCAAAATAACAAGGCAAAATAACATTCTGCAAGCTAGAACCACTTCTAGGAGACGCCCTTAAGCTACTTGGTACCTATTCTGAAAATGACGGGATAAATCCGAATCAATTTCAAATGTATTATAACTAGGATTTTATTTTTTCTGTTCCAGGCCAAATTCTACATCATCTGTTCAAATTTCTACTCCGTCCATCTCTCAAGGTATGTGCAATATTTGACTTCATTGCCAGTGTAAAACCACACCAGTTTGCTTCTAAGGAATGTTCTAAGGAATGCTTGTTGGAATGTCTGCGCTGTTAATTCTTAACTCCTTACATCCTGCAGAATTTATGCTGCATTATGGAAAATGTTAGATCATAAAAGATTTATGTAGGGTTGACGTAATATTCCAGGGTTGTTTCTTCTAGAACGTTAACGTCATATTAGCTCAGGATTTCCTTCAGTTCATGTCCGATCTTTGGTATCCAATAACGAGTGGGGAGGGCTTTCGACGTGCTAGCATACTGGGCTAAAAAACCAGTACGATGCCTGCACGCAGTATTGGATGTTAGTAGGGGCAGCAGTGGATATTAGGTATGGTTTTTTTTCTACCACATTTACGGAGAAAATATAAGTATTGTAATCGTCCTAGAATCTGATCGGAGCTTTGGAAAAAATTTTCACCCATACACTTTTACTCAAAATCACTTCCGGAACAAGTGTCAGTGCGTCCGAATGTGGTCAAATGGCCATAGCTCCCTCAATTCTTCTCCCGTAAACTCAACCCATCAGGGAATCGGGGTGGCCGAGGTGGCTAAGGCGTGTGACTGTCTGTGTTTGCGAGGGCACAGTCTTCAGTTCAATTTTGACGGCCAGCTCCACTGTCAAGGCAAAAAACCTTCGGCATGAGCTGTCAATCTCTGGCTAAGCCCGATGGGCTTGTTCAACGAACTTTGAACCTATTCTAACCAAATAGGTTGAACGTGTTGGATCCGGTCCCTCTCCACTCATAGGGGTGAGGCAATGAGTAGCCGTGTGTTACAGTACATAAGGGCTGTGAGACTGGAGCGACATGTCCTGAATAGTTCCGACCCTCTCCTTGAGGGCGGCAGGGCACGCCCGGGACAACTTCGGTGATCGGGCGAAAAGCCAACGCCTGGAACGGCGGTTTACTTTACTTTTTTTACTTCTACTCAACCCATCAACTCAACCCACAAACTCAAATTGCAACCTCTAACTTAATCCTTAAACTCAACTCATCAACTCAACTTACACACTCAACCCAAAAAACAATATAGTTAAACAAACAGAAATAGTAAACGGTTAAAAGTTTGTTCCAAAACATTCGCTGAAACACTAGATTTCTTTGAATATGTACGTCTTTTAATACGTCTTTTTAAACACCCCCCATCTAAATACAAATTCATACTGAAATGCTAGAATTCTAATAACTAAATTCCGCGTTTCAGGAGTGTCTTTGCAATAAAAAACTGAACCCTTGTGCAGAATTAGCAGAGTTCTTCGTGTACACAAAAAAATAACGTGCACGTATCACTGATCTACTTAGCAGGGTTTTTTATTTTACTCTTTTAGCTATTTTATAGTTTATTAGTTATTTTTTCAAACAAAAAAATTATTTTCTATTCTGTTAAATTTACACAAAAAAATCTCCATCCGTTTGGAAGAAAAAGTGTTCACGGCGTACAGTGGAGGTGAACCGCGACAATTTCAGGGTAGGCTAGAAACTTTTTTTCTTGGGTGATTACAATGGTTTAGAATTGAATAATAAACCAGAATACGATGCATATTTCCGTAGATCCGTTCTGAACTCCTAACGATCGAAATTGCACGGACTGGAGGGCTCTGAACCCGTCGAAGCACTCCTAGTAGTTCAACTGGGTGAAATCGCCCATTCCCACTTTTCTGCGCCAATGAAAGAAAATCGTACGCAATTTATACGGCGTCTAGCCGTCTTGGGTTAATTAGGGGCAAAGCTAGCCCCACTTCCTTCATTGATGAACGCACGGGGCGCTAGATTTATTGCCTAGTTAAGCGTAAAGTGAGGAACTCGTCAGTGCTCACCGCGGCTATCTCGGGAGTTGTTATCTATTTGCGGGGTTACGTAAACCCAGGCCGGTGCTACTCTATTGGTACTGTGGTTTAGTGGCTACATAAACTGAGAGGTGCGATGACCACGAACAGGTAGGAGCTGGTTGGTCAATGAGAACATTCTGCTTAATGAACCAGCAAATTCTCAGCATATTACCGTATTTACAAAAGTAATGAAAGTATCACTGCCCAAAAATGAGACCGACCCTATCCATATTTATTCAGGTTCCATATTGGTTTATTATATTAATACCTGCCTTAGAAACATTAAATGTAAAATTCAAATGTTGTCTGAGAAAAAAAATCCTGCCCCCAAAAATAAATACGATGTTTTACGTTCTAACGTGCGTAGGTTCCAGAATCGAATCAAATAATTTTTTTCTGTCCGTCTGTCAACCACATTCTGTCTCCGAACGGCTGGATAGAAAATTTTGGCATGACCAAACATGCTTGTACGCGGAGAGCTTGCGAAGCTGTCGATTTCGAATAGGACCATTCTTGAGATGGTTTCCTCAATGAGCTATTTTTTACCTATTATTTTTACTTTCTTACCTAGAAAATCAATTAAATAATAAATTAAAATATCAAAGAAAAAATAAATCCAATTAAATAATTAATCAACTTAGATATAATCAATTTTAAATCTAATTAAAATTATTGTAATTAATTGTTGTTAATTCAAACGTAAATAATTAGGTAATTGTAAAATTAAATAATTAATTTTAAATTGAAATAATTAATTTTAAATTGAAATAATTAATTTTAAATTTAAATAATTAATTTTAAATTTAAATAATTAATTTTAAATTTAAATAATTAATTTTAAATTTAAATAATTAATTTTGAATTTAAATAATTAATTTTAAATGTATTTTGATGTAGGTAATTAAAATTTTAATTTAAAAAAATAAATCAATCAAAGAAAAAATTGAAAACGTAGCCACAAAAGCGTGAGAGAAGAATAAAATGAGAAGAATAAAAACGGATTAGGTCTAACAGAGTACAGAGAAGAGAATAAAAACAAGAAGAAAAGTCGTAAAAAATACTGTCTGAACCTACGATCACCATTCTTTAGCTTGGACGATTTGCTAAACATCGATGTAGGTAGCTCGTAAAAATGAATGCCTTATTAGATCGCTCCTATAGTATAACCTCTAATAAGAATAATTCCTCTTCATTGCAAAGTAATAAAGCTGCGAATTTTTTTTTGCTTCACTGGCTGATCCCCAATCAATTCTGAGCATGGTAGACCTCGATGGTTCGATATATTTGGGTAGGTACCCATAAACACTCATGAGATGCACGAGACATACCTAGTTGTTTTTGGGAAATCCATCCCTATACAAACGTTGACCATTTACCGGATACTAATTGAGTTGAGTCCACTTGTGAAGGCCTCTATATTGCGTGACGTTTCTTGCCGACGCTCGGAATGAGACCAGTCATTTTGCCAGGACTACTTAGATTATTCCGTTTTAGTCCCCCAACTTCAGTCGGCATTTGAAGGCTTTTACATTGTTAAAACATTGTGTGGTTGAGATGATTGTACATAAGTGGGCATTTTGAAGGTTCAGTTTGGTGCATGTAGGTAGCAGTGCTATTTTTTGGTCAAGACTGTTCATCGTTATTGACTTCGATTTCGTGAGCGTACCAGGTTCGAGAATTTGGTCAGAGTTAGTAATGTTTTTCAGTGAATAAATTCACCGCGATCTTCAACCTCGTTTTGGACCAGCGTGCAATTTTACATTGGTAAATAAATAAATCTCCTACCCAGATGAATCCAGAACTAATTGAGCTACTTCTACAGAATCGACGTGCTGTGAGAACTTGTTATGGGGCTGGTTGACGCCTCATAGGTGTAGAGATTTGTAAATGATTAAATCTCCAGGAAAAAATAATTCCAAATTAGGCACCAAAAACTATTATTGGCTGGCTCGGCCAGCCCAAGGCCTTTAAAGCAGCTGTTGAAATGATGCCATCTTTTTTAGGAAAAGCGCTACAGTTTACCAGTTCTACTGAAATAAAATGTACTGTTTTTACTTCCATATTTACAGAGTAAATGGAAGTATTGTAATTGTCCTAAAATCGATAGTCGGAACGGAGCTTCAGAAAAAACTTTTACTTAGGTACACACATTTACTGAGAATCACTTCCTGGCCATAGCTCCCTCAATTCTCAAACTTTTTTAAATTTCTTAAGCTGAAATGTTTTTCTGGGCAAGACCCTGTTTAATCGGAATTCGAATAACACACAGTATTTTGGATTTTTTCCTGGCCACAGAAATGAACTGATTTGAGTGTTCTTGGTCTTAAAATCTTCGTTCTACCTTGCAGAATACGTGAATGTTTTTTATATTCCGATAACTTGACGTATTTTGATTTTAGGCGAGTTTTAAAATTTGCAGTTTTTTTTTATAGTTTTGACTTAAACACCCTCAAAAGAAGTCGAAATATTATCTAATGGTGTCAAAATTTTACATATCAAAATATGGAAGTATTATCTACGCACCACTGGCTTCATGAAGAAGATATAGGAAGCGTCGATGTCGAAATATAAATTGTGCATTTATTACTGCCATCAGGAAACCAATATTTCAAAAAGGAACCGGAGGACGCTAGTCCAATTTCACCATTTATTAATATTTATATCTTCCTTACCGAAGAACGGAGTAGGTTTTGAAGTTTGAGCCAGAAAAACACGATTTCGTATCATCCACAGCCTAGGATATCCGTTTCATTGAGGTGGGATAATTTTAGACAAAACACTACAAAGGTACGTTCAACTCTCACCTCATAATGCTGTTCTTACTTTTGTTTAGGACCAGTTCTCCGCCGGTGACAAAGGCTTTCCGCAAAAGGATGGAAGACGTCCCACATTTGGATGTTACCGTTGCCGATGATTATAAGGAGGGTGCTTATCTCATTTTAGAAAAGCTTCGACCTAGCTGGCCGGCCAAGGATATCATCTTCAAAGTTGGTACTCCAATCACGAGTGTGAACTCTTTTGACTTTCAATCCCTTTTGTAGGTACTCTTTTTACCTTTGGTCCCATCTCTGTTGTATCTATTCAATAATGGGGCCCAAGAATGTTTCAAACATTTAAATAATTTCAGTTAATTCATCATCATTGAACTTTCCAAAAACTATTTCTTGCATCCTCCAAAACTGTTTTCATGAACAATAATTCTGAATCTGCTATATCATTTTTTTTTCGTGCAAGGGGACTAACGTTTTGTTTGGCAGCGTAATTGTTCTTTCGTTAATTCATCTGCTGCCTACTGGTTTTAGATTTTCACCGATGGGATTACGAATAGACTCATTGGTTGCAGCCTGTCTGGGGCGAACGACGACGTGATACTTCTCCGTTCTTACGGAAAAAGCACTGAGCTATTCATTGATCGAAAAGCAGAAATAAGAAATTTCAAAGTAAGGGTATCCCTTCACGTTTTCCCTAACACTAACTTGTGCCCATTACTTAGATTCGAACGTATTTTGTAAATTATGTCATCATTTTAGATCCTCCACCGAGAAGGATACGCTCCCAGATTTTACGCTACTTTCAATAATGGGATTGCGTACGAGTTCGTCCCAGGTGTTATTTTGGATGAGACGACCTGCAAAGACAAGTCCGTTTTCCCTTTGGTTGCGGCCATGTTGGCGCGTTTTCACGCTATTCCTGTAGACGAAGAAGAAAAAAATAATCCTGTTCTATGGACACGGCTGAGAAAATATTTTTCTCTCATTCCTCAACAGTATACTTCGGAGATCAAACGGAAGAGGTGTGTCCCATGGAGAGAAGAATATATTTTGTTCTTGTTGTATTGTATGTTTTACAGTACAACTGCGATTACAGGAGTTCCTTACCAACACCAAAATTTAACAATACTCTGGTTTGATTTACAGATTTTCAGAGAAATTTTCTCGTGGACTAGCAGGTCTTGAAGAAACCATTTCTTTCTTGCAAAGAAATTTGGAGAGTGAGGATCTTAAGGTGGTGTTTTGCCACAACGACCTTCTACTTGCTAACGTCATATGCAGCGATGGAAGTGTGACGTTCATCGATTACGAATACGCTGGTTGTAGTTACCAGGCCTTTGACATTGGAAATCATTTCACCGAATTCGCTGGTAAGTGCAGGTAAATAGTGGTAAATATATTAAGGACAATATAGCCAACTAGTTAAACCCTTGGACTTAAACGTTGAAAACCTAACCTGTAAATAATCAAATACAATACATTAGAGTGGCTGAGGTGGTGTATAACAAAAATGAACTCAAACTGGAACTGGAAACTATAACAAACTCAAACCAAAAATCAATCGTAACTCAAACGTAAACTCTAACTCAAACTTGAACTCAAACACATATGGCGTACACCCCAAGGTACCATCAGGCTATAAATTTGTTCATCTCTAAGTTTTCAATTTCAGGAGTTAATAACATCGATTTCGCGCGTATACCTGACAAGGATTTCCAACATGATTGGTTGAAACTGTACTTGGCTGAATACAAGTCAGCCGTTGGAGAATCTGGACCAGTTACAGAAGACGAGATTGAATCATTGTATCAAGTCGTCAATAAATTCATCCTGGTTAGCCAGGTTTTTTGGTCGACGTGGGCTTTGGTTCAAGCTGAGATATCTGAGCTTGATTTCGATTTTATTGAGTGAGTAGTGATAATACAATTAATTATAAATTAATTTAATAAATTATTGTCGAGTGATTAATAATTGAATGGTAAACTTCCCTGCGTTCTTAATATATCGTCGGCGCCACGCCATAACCGCGAAACTGCTCATTATTACTGTACAGTTTCGCGGTTATGGCGTGGTGCCGACGATATATTGACGCTCCGGTAGTTTTAACTTAATTTGGAAACAGTTGACCCAAGTAAAATATTCACATGCCAAGTGCGAGTTTTAAATTACAGCATTTCCTTGTTTCAGCTACGCTGCAATGAAAATGGCAGACTATGAATCAAGAAAAAATTCTATAATGCCATCAGGATCATAGTTGAAATAAGTAAATCAAGATATCGTATTTACAATGATAATTATCAACATCATAAAAGTCATGGATAATAAAGAATCAATTTTTATACACAAACGTAGAAGAGTTAGGAAAATGGTTGTGAAGTAATGATAAGGCAATCAATCAACATTGAAATCCTTGTCCCAAACTCTAGAACAACCTTTACTGCACGAATAATTTACTGTGCCTTACTTTTGTGCAGACACTTATCAGAGATGCACAAAGTAGAGCTCAATAATATGGCTGAAATCAAATTAACGATATTTTTTATATTGTAAATTTCATATGAATTTTGGTGCTTTTAACTGTAGACCCTGTCTCTACGATATTGAATATTTATCTAAGTGTAGCTGGTATCCGTGTAATTAGTCTACATGGGTAACTTACTTGAAACCCATTTGATCCTTTCCTGAGCTAATCTTCGGTTAGAATGGTTGGTGGTAATCATCATTTATCTGTACGCCAGTGCTACCTACCTGACAACAGAGATGAAAATAAATTACGTTTTCTGAAACTGCTCTAAGCAGTTTTGAATGATAGCTTTGCTATGTAAACCTCAGCGATTCAGCAGTGTTGAACGCTGTGTGCTTAAGAGCTGTTAAAATACCACTCATACAGAGTTTATTGATGAAAATTGTTACTTACAACCTTTGCATACATTTGGACACCACCTAATTAGTTGTTGTACCCCATAGTATTCAAATTGGGGTAAACGGGCCTGACATGCAATCGAATTCGGGAAAGCTGCAGCTTCAAGTTGAAAAAGTGAAAGCTAAGGGTGGATGAAACTCCTATTGTCTTCTACAATATTTTTCCTTTGATTTTGCTCCTTTTGGCTGTTCATTTTGGTTGTCTCCGACCATCTTCAGGAATCCCTTTATCAATTGCTTATTCTAGTCTCAGCCCAGTAATAGGAATCGTTCTATCAAAGTCAACTTTTATTATCAGTATTACTTTTCTTTTATGGTAAAATTTGTATAGAAATAATGCGGATTTCATTTACTAGAGAGCACTAATAATTTACCTAAAAACTAATGAAATTCTATCAACAAATTCTATTCACTATATCTTGGAGAATTCATTCAGAAAACAGTGGTGCGTATATAGCGCACAATACTTCCATATTTTGATAACTAGATAAATGGTAAATTTTGACATAATTTGATTATATTTTGACCACTTTTGAGGCTGTCCTTTCTCGCTATTGAAGCTCTTTGTAGTCAATATGGTCACATTTTTCAATAATATTTGATTATTTCATCGTTTCTGGCAGGCTTTTCTCCAGTTTATACTTTTGTAGCTTTGAAGGTTCAAGTACCTACATTCCTAGATAACCCCTTTATGGTCTTCCTGACCTTTTCCAACACACTTCACACGCTTACAACTTCACCTCATCTTCACAAAAGTCTTCAAAATCCATTGAAGATTGAAATAAACATACGATCCCCCCCAACCATCTTTCAAGCAAAAGAGCGGGGTTTGCTTCAGCATGTTCTGCATTGGTTACCCATTTTCTTTTCAACTTGTGTTATTTGTCGCAACTTTATCGTTGTACTTCCTGATTAAGGGGGTTCAGACAGCACTGTCAACAGCATAACTTAAGAAGAGAATTTTCCAGTTTTTTGGGTAATTTTATGCCGAGGAGACTGGATAGAAGAAAGCCGAGAGTGATGATTGATGAATGTGATCACAAAGAGAAGGAAGATGAGGGGAGCCCTAAACGCGCTGCCCCCATAAAATCGGTTGGGAGACAGTATAACTCATCAAGCGGTAGTGAAGGCTCTGATGTAGATGCAGTAGACAAATTGATGAGGAGTAGGTACTCCCCCAATAGCAAGTCAAATGCTGCTGCCTGCCTCAATGTAAAGGAGGTGCTAAAGGCAAAAGAAGAAGAAGGGATCAGACTCCAATTCCAATGCAGACACCAGACAGGAAAGGCGCTAGAATGAAGCGGGGCAGCCACTGCACCAATATTTGCACCCAACCTAAAACTGGCAGACGTCTATCACTAAGCTCAGGTTTTGCACAACAAAGAAGGCCCTGTCGCTGAAGAAATGGTACGCGTTTGATTTTTATTGTATGATGAGTCACAACGAACTTGCATCACATGTGTGAGCAAGAAGAACGACATCAAAGATGTCAATGGCGTAGGTGGGGAGTGCACAACGGTATTGACGATGGCCATGAAGAGGGGATCCCTAAACGCGCTGCCTTCATGAAGAGCTGCTAGTAAATTAATAAAACCTCCAGTAACAGTGAAGATGGCTATGATCCAGAAGACAAAAAAAAAGATCATCCCATAACAAGTCAAATGCTGCTGCCTGCTGCAATGCAAACATCGTGCTAAAGGCAAGAGGGAGAAGGGATCGAACTCCCAGCCTGATGCAGATACCAGACAGGAAAGTCGCTTGAAAGAAGCCGAATAAACTGGAGGCTAGCGGGGCACCCATTTCTTCAAAATTTGTATCCAGCCTAAAACTCGCAGCCGTGGTCGGCTCAGCTCAGATGGTGCGGCATAAATTAATCAAGAGAGTCTAGGGACATCATCAAGACTAAGAACTCTAGTGAAAGTGAAGACACTGACACATAAAGACAAATTTGCACTGTAAGTGGCTGCCGTCATTGTTTCGGCTTGGATGGTGCGGTACGAAGTTGTCTAGAAAGTTTGGCACCTCATCAAAAAAGTTGATGAATGAGAAGTTAGCAAAGTTGAACAAAAGGCAATAATAACCTCCTGCTTACCCATTCACCGCCCAAAATGAATGAATCTATACGACCCCAAGAATAAGCTTTTCACCTTCAATGACGCTCACCTGAGGGACGTCATCGGCACAAAGCGCTTCCAAACCTCGGCAAGATTAGATCCCTACCTCACTCTCGGAACGCGTTTGTTCGTTTCTCACAGGTTTTGTCGATAATCAGGAAACCCTTGTTTAGGGGACACATTCCAGATACAGCTTCTTATTTTGTGTAGCTACTGTTCCACTTCATATGAATTGCAGTGAAGTCACTTTTTTGAGCCGATTTCTATGTTGTAATTGATTTTTATTTTTTTATCAGTACTAAGATCTTCTTGATGAAGGGTTGCAGGATCCTCCCCTTAATGACTCGCCACCACTTGTACAATAGGATTACTTGCACGCTAGTGAAGGCTCTCGTGCTTCACCGCAAAGGAAAATCAAATCTTTCTTTCAAATCGTATGAGAACATAAATAAGGAATGCGTTTATGGAGGTGGCACAACTAATTAACAGCAAAAATAGTAAAGGTCCGAAAAAGGACCCTTGAGTAACCCCTGATGTCATTGCACTAAAAGACTGAATTACCATAAAACATTATCTTCTTAGTAGAAGGGCAATGTTTATAAAATTGCTGAGAACTTTTTCATTGTACAAAGAATTGTAAAATGAAATTTCTTCAATCAAAATTAAATTTTAATTCATTTCGATTTTTCATGTAAACTCGAAAATATTTTCTAATACTATCCTATACCTACTGGTAGGTAATAGATCTTTTTTTTTCATTCCTCACCGAACAAAAAAATGACTCACCATAACAAAAGTTTTATTGATGTTTATTGCTACGACCATGTTTATTGTTATGCTCATTAACAAGAATCAACAAGAATTCCTGTTTTTTTCTCAACCAATCAAAAATTCTGCTAGTTCAATTTAAATTAAAATTTGAGTTACTTATTAAATTTGGTAGGTATACACGAAAATATTCACTAATAACACCCGTGTCCAGTAATAATAATTTTTATTCAATAGCTCACTTTCGATTGTAATTCAAGCTGTTGTTCCACTCACCTCACTTTTCTAGCTTCCTTCCCAGTTTCTACTGACTCTAGTTTCTCGGTTGTTTGCTTATCGAACAGGTCGATGCTGCTTAGACAGAAATAGTCTGTACCTATATAACAGACTGTATCACGTTCAAACATGCCCTTTCCCCACGCACATTGGGAAATAGAGATGAAGACTTCTTCCTCCGAGTGGATAAGTAAATCGAGCAGTCCCTCGCAAGCACACCTCTATTCATGTTGACCTGGGGCCTGCTTTTCAATATCGAGCCGATGAACTGTGCGTTTCTTTTAGTCGTGCTCGTTCCTGACTACGTCCTTCCTAATTTTTGATCTCAAGCGCTTAACCGTTTCTCATTCAGCCATGTACTAAAGCTTAACTGTAGTTGTTTAAACATTCTTTTCCTAACATCTTCCACATGTTTTGCCAAAGATTCCTATTACCTTTTAATTTCAATACTTATTTCTTGTGAAATTGCTGAGGCAGAGCGCTTTCTAGGCTGAGCGAAGCCAGGAAATGAAATCTTCTCATCACCCACGTTCCAAGTTGATTGGTATTTTTTTGCCGCTTTTGCCCTGATTAGAATTCCAATTGTTCGGTGTCGATGATTTCTCATTTCCTACCAAAATAATCTTATCTCGTTATATCATTCATTTAGCTTGTGTTACTGATCATATAATGTTGCATGGAGTAGGTTACCTGGAGCATTGCGATGATGCATGTTTGGGTCATATTGACTCTTTCACGATATCCCTGTTCACTGAGCAATTTATTTTTCTCTCATTTGAATCCTCCTTCCAGAATAGTAGCATGCTTTACTCATCGGAATCGTTCTACGTTGATACATATAGTTATCATTCCTGTGCCAGAACATTTAACCTTGAAGTGATACCTGTATTACATTATGTAAGAAGTATTGGTAATTAATCTACGTGATAAATCGATGTTTGAAAAATGTAATTGTTCAAGGTGGACCGTACGTTGCCAACTTCTGCCAAGGGGCCTATACAATCAATCTGTTGACAATAAATGCATTTACTCATTTCAAGAATATCCTTAGGCCTCTGACTGCCACTAGTGGGCTAGGGGAGGAACCCCCTGCTCCAATGTATTTTTTAATGCAGTTTTCTATTGATTGCTTGGATGCGTTAATACCACCAAGCCCCATTCAACATTCATGTTTTTTGCTCTTCATTCCTTGGCCTCATAGTTAAGTACCTACTATTATTATAAGTACCTACTAAGTATTATACTTATTGTTTTTCTGCACATACATTGTTGTGATTGGTTTTGTTTCAGGTACTTAGGTGTTATTATTGTTATGAATTTTAATAAACGTAAAGTTGATACTCACGGTGTGGACCATGTTTATCGAGCTCGGTCGTTTTTATTTTGTTTTTAGCCGGGCAGATAAGTAATAACAGTGATGTCAACCTAATGCCGGGGTCAATTACCAAAATAGTTCTGCATTGCACGATTTGTAAATTTGATTTTATAATTTGTGGTCATAAATCCGGATTTGCAAGACATGTATCATCATAATTGAGGTATTCGTAGGCTATTAACTACCACCACCATCCAAAACTTGAATTGATGACAGTTTTTAACATTATCCCAATACCTTTCCCTTTTGATTGTTGCAATTGATAATTCCACTTGGCTCGGTTATGTGCCACGATTTTTGCCTAGTTTCATTTGTCATTCCAAGTTGGTGTTAGGTGCTGAAGCGAGTACCTATGCATTTTTTCCTTTATAGTTCCATGTGCTTGTCCAGTGCTCAAGTAAATGCAGTCGCCTGAAGAAAACTAAACGTGAATTATATTGAAATCTGTCAGGAAATCTCAGTTTTCCGTCGTCGCAAAATTATTAAGATAGATCTCACTTTGTGAATTATCTAAAACCCGAGAGAAAGAAAGTTGTGATGAGTACGTACCTAAAATTGTTCAATGAAGTCAAAATTGAATGTTAGAGTCCTACCTACCTGCTACATCTTACCTTGATAGGTTATTTCTACCTCAACCCTATTGAAGAATTTTAATGCTAGGTCATCTGGTCTAAGGTCAGGTGTCCTGCAAACATCTAGATCGGTTCCGCAGATTGGGCTTAAAAAATCATGTACTTACTTGTTGTACCAGTTCGAGGTTAATCATCCACATTCATGTAACTGCCCTAATCTGTCGGATTTGCTAGCATCACGCTCGTTTTTCAGGTTGGCTCCTGACTAAACTGCCTCGTTTAGGTATTCTTACTCGATAAAATCTAATTATCAGTCTTTGTGCCCTATTTAATTCCAATTATTTTATTCCCTAACGATTGTCGTAATGTTCCTGGAATAGCTGTGATTCGGAATGTGAAATTGATCTTTTGACTAGTTATGCATTTAATTACATAGTCAAAATTGGTACCAATCAAAGAATTAGGAAGCGTTTGTATTATTTACTGCAGTTTCCACTTTTTGGTGTCATGGCAGCGATTTTGATTATTCCTAAACCTTGCCATGCAAAGAAATTTTCCAATACAATTATTATTAGGGCACGCCCACAGTTAAGTCTGAAATAACTTCAGGCAGGTGACGCTAATAATTATAATCAGATCTGATTATAATCAGACAAGGCCAAGTTGTAATGCAATCATTCTTTTCAATCATCGGTCAGGTATCAACGGACACCTTTTCAGTTTGAGCACCAAGGATGTGTTTGTTATTAAGAGCCATGTGTCCATTCGTTCATCGATATCTGCTATCCAAAACAAATAGACACGAGTTGCACGGCCTAAAAAATAAAAAAGGTCGTTAATTTCGTCTTGACCTAGTATCTATTTTTAGCCGGATCGTCTGGGGAAACCAGAAAATTTCATCTGTTTCAAAAAGGCATGTGAAAACAAGCTTTAATGATTTTCCCCGAATTAAGATCCCCATAGTCGTTTCAAGGTTAAGATATTCACTTATTAATTTTTGCACTTTTTGATTTCGTTGAAGCTCTGATTTATCTATCTTATTTATCTCTAATCCTAAGTAGAAAACACATCATCAAAACTATGATTATTATAACTATTGTTATGGAAAAAAATGGTATTAAATCTTTATTAAGCAATGGTTATTTAAATGTTCCCCCCTATTACCAAGTGACCCTGACAGGGACGGATGTAAATGTAGGCTAACGAAATTCGTGTTGAACTATTTCGGGAACATCGTTCTGGCTCCTTACAAAAACACTAACAGAAAGCTGAACTTTTCTGTGCAATGAACGCCTTCCTTTATTGAACTAATTGAAATTTAAAAAAAAGACGATGAAATATCAAAAGCAGTGACATATTCTATGCCTTGGTGACTTTTCGATAAGTTTGGTGTAAAATAAAAGTAACATTATCCTTTCCCCCAGTAAAGTAGCATTAGGTACCTCTGCGATTCGTGGTAATCGTTTGGTAGGTACTTAGTTCTGGAACCGGTCACAATAATAACCAAAGTAATTTGGAGGTAAGCAAAAAATCAGTACACAGTAATAATTTTTTCAACTCTTATTTATTAAATTTGGTGTAGTAGAGGTGAATTACTATAAAAGATAACTTCACTATTTTAAGTACTACAGGCTCGTTTTTTATCCTTTTGTTGGGCAGTGTTACTTCTGGTGCCTAGATAGTTCATAAAGGAAAGACACTGACAAGATGGCCAAGAAGAAATCAGGGGAATAAAGTAATACAGAACAGAGTGCTGAAATTCCGAGAGAGCCCTCAATAATATCTGCCCAACAAAGTGATTTGAAAACCAATTCCTGAATCAGCATGCGACCACAACTATTGATAGGATAAGACTAGCACAATATAGCATAAATTTGATCCAAGATTGAAAGATTTTTATTTGGCTGCAAGAGGGCAAGAAAATTGGAACTATGATATACCTTGAGAATTATTTGAAACCTTAATTATACCAATTGAACAATTTTTCATTAAACTGCTGCGAAAAATGAATGAAACTAACATCATAGACGATTTTAACAAAAATGATGCGGCGGAAATAGTAGGGCCCACGGGTAGCCGAGTGGTTAGAGCGTCAGACTAGGAGCACAAAGCTGCTCTGGGTTGTTGGTTCGAATCTCAATGGCAGCATAGATTTCCTGTCATGGTTTTTAAAAACAAAATTCGGTTCCAAGGCGGAGGTCAAAGCCCATTCCTTGTCATTCCCTCTCGTTCAACACAATCAAACACTCTTTAATAATGGAATAGTACCACCGCTATTGCTTTTTGGCAATTCCATTTTGAAAATGTCGATTGGCTTAGCTACTTCTTGTTAAAATCCTAAGGTTATTATTAATAGCTATGTTTATTGTTAATAGCTAGAGTTATTGTTAATAGCTATAGAAAGCAATTATTATCAATACATTCCATGTGGGCTACTGTACTCAAGACGAGATGATCGAAAGATTTATTTACAAATGTACAGTTCACAACTGCGTATCTTAGATTAGTGATTATTAACGATAATGTTGCTCGTCTCCAACACATAGCTCGTTATGGCTACTATTTACGTATAGGCACACAGACAGAATAATCTTCACATTTTGGGAAACTTCATGAAGATCAATTGAAAACTGGCTCTTAACGCCAGCAAACACAAGCACGCGAAACATCTTACAAAAAAAGTGAACACACCTGCTAAGTACCTTTCTTTAGAAATTGCTCCGATGAGCCTACAAGTTAGAGCACAGCTTTACAGATACAGCACCAAAAATATTGCAACACACTTGTGCTAGAATCGTTATAATAACCAAAAGACCTGGACAATGGAGTATAGATGTTTTGGAGCCACATTTTAAAGCGTTGAGAAGGGTTAACATTTGATGCTGGAATTTAGGAAGTCCAGTACTGAGATCTGGTGTAGGTCAGTAAATTTTTGATGGAACCCAGAATTACAATAAAATCGCAAATTAATAGTGAGGTAAATTATGACATTCAAAGTAGATATAATCGGTGTCGGATTAGTTAGTTAAGAATGGGTAGTGGCGCAACAAAACGAACAAACCCATCAAGAGGTGCATCAATATTCAAAAGTTGAGTGAATAATCAATTAAAATGGTGCAACAGTTCTTCAAAGCAGGAACAGAAGGTCAATCGACTTTTCGGGGTAAATTAATGAAGAATAAAAATTAAGAACACTTTTTCATTCACTGAATCTAAATTAGGTATGGAAAAGGCTGAACGGATATTATATTTCAGTTTACAACTCAAATTTGCGCCCAAGGGACAAGTGAGTATGGAAAACGCAACCAGATATTTTGTAGGAATGGTGTCAATATAGGTTTCAATGTTCTTACTTTATCCTAAATTTTTTTTGTATGAAGTTCACACAAACTGAGTTTTTCAGGAATCTATCTTCGATTTTGTAGTATCCTGTAGCTTGACCCGTTAATACAATGGTGAATCAATGAGTATATTATGATGTCCACAGAGAGCATTTTCTTACAAACAAGAATATCGACTAGAATCGATTCGTTTTTGGGTAGACTCAACTGTATCAACTTCGTCCAGGCTAAATGAATCATAATTATAATAATATCATGAATATTAATAATATCATAATAATTATCACTCATCAAATTGAATTCAAGTTACAATCAACACAATTACATCGTAAGTAAATGAAGTATTACGTTCACCCCAGTTTGCAATGTGTGACGGGAAAGTATGACAAATTCTACGAGTAATATCAATTGTAATATCATGAAATGAAAAAGTGAAGACCAGCTGACTAGAGGTTAAGCTTATTTAGAAAACGCAGTAGCTTTCAGCTACTAACAGGTACCTATTGCTTTTCTATAGGAATTCGAACATTTTATTCTTAATTTTCCGTTTTAAATTGACATGATAAACCTTAGAGGTTTTGAGAAAGGACTACCTACATTTTACAACTCAATAACACACACTACAAAAAAAGGAGTGGGAGAAGAAGAAGAGAAATATCAAGTCACTCAAAAAGCAAGAGGCCTGGCCTTCTTTGGGTTTTAAACGTCATTCTACAGCTAAGCTGGCAGGGTTTGCAGAGGTTTACTTGAAACATTGAAACGGTAGCCACAGAAATTGCTAGATACCAGAATAAGTTTCTACAAAATTATCATTTTAAAAATAATACAGGGTTTGTTCCAGGGGCTAGAGTGTAGACATTTGTAGGTGCGTTGAGCATGCTCAGTGGAAGGTTTAGTTGGCAACACCCTGGCAACAGCACTCACAAACATCACCAAACCTTATATTAGGCATGCTCAAAGCACTCAATACCTACACTCACGCTCCTAAAACAGGCCCACAAAAATAATACTAGCATTTCAACATGGTGAAACTTTATTGTGACTCAATGTTTTTTGCAGGAGTCAAATTGATTATATCAATTAGTGATTTTGGCAAATTAAATGCAATATGAATCTGATTACAGACCAGTATAAGGCTGTCGAACAAAGCTTTATGCATTTTGGTTTCAAATATTCGTAAAAAAAAGTTCTCATTTGAAAACCCTGATATTGAGGTACCAATTTGGAAGCAACAACAAGAATCAAATGAATGGAAGTGACAGTTGAGGGAAATGTGCCTAACAACTTGAAGAAAATAACAGCAGTTGTTATGTTTTAAAATTCAAAATGCGGCAGTTCTGGAGCAAACGTTAAAAAAAAACAATGTGTTTCCCTACAAATACACACGTTTGCCTACAAACACACATGAACACGCCAATCCCACTCATGATTTTAAAGCTAATGGCTCACGCGTCAGGACTACAATCCCAAGTCAATGGATGCTTCTACATGAAATACAAATAGGAAAAAATCAAAGGATTTCACTTGAATTTGAACGAGGATTCAATGCTTCAGCCAAGGATTAAAGAATTCTTCTGCCTTTAGCCAAGAGAATGAGAAGAGTATGATAGTTAACACCACGAAGTCATAGATTTGAATCCATGCCTGCTCCCTGAAATTCATTATTGGAAGTCAACCGAATTCCAAGGCATGACGTTTACCAACGCTATCAAGCACTAATATTGAATACTCGAATACGCTTATTATTTGATCAGCTCATTAATTCCATCAAAATACATTAAAGAAAGCAGACAATAAAGAAAAAATGGTGCATGAAGTGGGCATGTGATTGCGTTGAAAGGAATTAAGAAAAAGATTTGGAGTAATTATTCCAACTATAAATAAATATTCTTTGGCACGCTTTGCCAGGAACAACAGTAACAATTTTCGTTTGGTGCTTCCCCTAGCAAAACGTACCTTTAATCTAAAAGAAGTGAAACTCCAGAATCTAACAAGAAATGCTGACAACTTCAAATTAGGTTTAACTGGAGATTAAATTGGTTCTGAACAGTACTTAGTAGTTAAAAACTGACATAAAACGCGATGATATTCCTATTGTAATAATTAACTCTAGCGACACCCAAAATGATTGTATATGTCTCATACCTTCAGTATGACGATATTGGCGTCGTTATGTAAACTAAATCACCGATTTTGCCACTAGAGTTGCTGCGGCGGTTCTCAGTATCGGAAATGTACTAGGAAATGACAATATCATTGGCGTGCAATGGTACCCGGTGTGTATACTTGCGGGCTCTTGCAGTAGAATTGCGTCCACCCGACGTATTATGACTGTAGCCAGAGTCTGAGTCGTGTCCAGCAGGCCGGTACGTAGCCGTATACTCGGACGGAGGTCTTGTCTGATGATTATTGTGGTGGTACTGCATCACTTGCTCGTATTGAGCATGCGGCACTGGCAGAATATACGGCAGTTTGTGATGTCCAGTTGGGATAGGCCGGTTAGGATAGAGTTGTAGGAGAGCATCCAGGAGGAGGCCTTCGTGAAATTCGGCACACTCACCACCTCCCCCGTTCATGAGGTTGCCACTGACGCCAACGCCGTTGACGCCGACGTTGCCCTTGCAACGGTTCGTACGCCGTCTTTCCAAACTGCGAGGGCGACCTCCGCCTGCGATGTTGCCATATTTCTTCGGCCGACTGCCAGGCGGTAGCGAGAAGTTCCACGATCTATTGTTCCTATCGTCGGCGTCTGAACTGTCGACATCCCGGCTGAGATCGTTGCCAGTGGAACCTTGGAGAGAGCTTGTTCCAGAGCGGTGAATCGGTAGAGAAACGCCAGCTAAACTCAGTTCGTCCTCAGCGAACTCGTCCTCACTACCGATTCCAGCATGTCGCCCGTACTCACTGTCATTTTCTGATCCTCCACCGCGTCCGTTTGAACCTGTAACTTCAAACGGGACGGAAGCATTAGGAACTAATCAGGCTCGTACCCTGGTTTCCTCAACCGCTATTTCATAGATGAAGTTGTATTAGTCCTTAGTTGCCTGATCCTTGATTGCCAAATTACCTCTCAATCTTCATGCTTTTGTGAAGAATAAGTTTGTAGTTTAAGTTAACCCCTTGTTCACGTAGGTACACAATAAAATACGATTTAGATTAGAATACCATATCAGATATTGGATAGCATCATCGCCTGTATCTCATATGTATCTTGAACCCCTAAAACGCAATATTGGTTGTCAAAATTTGGGACTGAGGCCGGAGGTCATCAACTGGAATGTCCCAATCCATAAACCTGCTTTTCTTCCAAGGTTTTAGTGTCATATTACACCTCCGAAAGCTCAGCAAAAGAACAGGTGACTAAGGTCATGAGCACAGTACTCTTGAGACATTCCTGACATCTAATATTTGGATAATGTTTTGCTTACCATTAGACAGTTCCTCGTATACAGGATTGTACAAATCTTGAGAACAGTATCTTGGATGGGGCATCGTGCGTGGTGGTGGAGGACATATGAAGACAGGTGAATGCGGCAGCACTGGATATGCGGCAGGTGGGTAACCAACGTCGCAACGACCGCCTTTGACGTCAAGCATCTGAGCAGAAATCCAAACAAAACAATCATCAAATCATTCAAATAATCAAATCATTCATCATGAGCAGAATCTTGCAAAATTCGTTTTCCAATAATTAGACTAATTTTGGAAGTTTTCAACCCACTACCTTGTATTCAGAAAGTCAACCAAGAACCGCCAAAAATCTTTTAAACATGGCCCATGTTGGAACCTACCAACGTCAACAGTGCACGCAAAATGAAGCAATTCATGGGAATAGGGGAAAGAAGGGTCATAATTTCGTAATTTAAACCCAATTTTTTATTTTGGCAAGAGCGTTTGAACTCACACCGGAGCCAAATTCATTAGAGCACTCTGAATGGAGGCCAACCTTCATTACCAATGATCCAATGTGAAGTTGGCAGTGTTAACTAATTATTGACTATTAGAAATGGAGGAAAACATGGGGAAAGTGTGAATGATAAAGAAACCTTCCTCTGATTATACAACCAATTTTTATAATGAGGATGGATACTGACTGGGGAGGCAATGATTGATTCGTGTTGACGTGTCGGGGTACCTGGCAGAACCCAAACTGGGCATACCCCTGCCTCAATTGAGTTTCTGGTGTAAATCTATTGAACTATCTATTTTCTAATGTAGATCTATTAAACTAATATATTTTCTGATTTATTTCGAAAATTTCAAAAATCAAGTTCATAAATCTACGTTTTAAAATATGGAAGTATTGCGTGTCATCTACGCACCACTGGTTTCTAATCTGGATTTATCCAAGGACGCTAGGATTAACTCATTTCCAAGAAAGTTTCAATATGATGGCCAATAAAAATGTGGCCTTGGTGAAATGTAGAGCAGGTGTCCTTTGGATAAATCTAGCTTTAAATGAATTAATAAGCCAGCTCCTTAAGTGCTAATACATTTATCGAAAGTACTAGGAGTAATCCGAATTCTGGTCAAACATGGTAATGGGTCTTGCCAAGACAAACATTCCAGTTTAAGAAATTTGCAACCAATAAAATGGTATCAACTAAATGTCCTGGTTGCTCTAGTGAACCATTACATACCTCAATAGATGGTTGTGGCAGAGGACGAGGTCTAATGTTGGTGAGATCTTCGTATATAACTCCATTCCCATGAGTGACGTCACAATGGTTCTGCGGTGAAGACTTGCACGGCAGGAAACTCTGCATTTTCTTTTTGTGCCTAATAAATAAAAAAGCATTATTTATAAGTTGAAGAGTGTTGGTCACTAGCGCACGTTGTTTAAGAGGCACCCATTTTCGCCAAAGAATCAGGACCAGTATCCATCACCCCTTTGGCAACCCAGTAGATCTTCTTTTAGTTTAATTACGTATTCTGAGTCAATTTGAAAAGATTTGAGGAAAAAATCCCCCAAACTCATGATGATTAACAGATTATAAAACCATAATTATCAGCTCATGGTATTCTTTGGACAGGATGGTAGGCACTTACTTGCATAGAAGAGCAGTTGCAACTAGAACCATTGCCAAAAGAAAGACTGACGATGATACGATCACAGCTACCGAAGGCAAGGCAGGAGAACTGTGATATTCTGCATCAATCACCTGAACAGAGGTTCAAGTAGGTTTTGAGTGACGGGAAGGGATGAAGGATTGCGAAGCTCAAAAATCGGATGTGTGTTTTATATGCAATAATTCTTTGAAGTAGCCAGGGGGGTATTCAACTGGCGTCTTACATTCACTTTATGTATATTTCAACTCCCAAGTACTTTCACCCACCTGGGGCCATATTAAGAGGCAGCAGGTAAGGCTCCATGTACGTACAGTTAATTAAGTCTTTCATGAGCAAGGGTAGGGGGTCCTGGTGAAATAGTTATGTGCCCAACGATTCAGTAAGAGTGTAAGTACTCGAGAAGTTTAAATTGTAGCAACCCGTTAATTCCAAAAAATCAGCAAACGAGCCCAGGATTATTTGCACCGAAATTAGCGCAAACCATGTAGCTAACAGCCGAATATTTTCAAACCTTTGAATTTGGCTCGTCATGTAGGCATCGAAGACTCAATCTCTCCAGTTCTTTTTCCCGACTGTTGCACCAATCATTGAGCGTTTGCCATCAAATGCTGAAGCAGACTGCAGAAGGGGCTCAGGAATTTGTCTTCTGAATAGGGGAACAGTTCTGTTCAGCGAGGGATAATTAGCCGCAACACTCATTCTATGGGCCAGGTCCAAGGTCTCACACGGCCTTACCCATTGAGATTAAACTGTTTTTAATGCAACTGTTTCTTGTTCCAGACCGCTGAGCTAGCTACGTCAACGGCCTCCTTTTCATGAACCATACTTATCACATTAAAGGTAAAGAAGACAGCACAGATATTTGGCTCGAGAAAAAATCCCATGGCAACTTACAGGCATGGCGTTGCAGGATTCCAATTCGAGGGAGCAGTCGGGTAAGTCGTGCAAAAATGGTGGTCTTGGAGGCGGTGGCAAGTGGAAGAATGGCGGAGGAGGGCCAGGACATTCCGGCTCGTAATCGCCGCAGTCGATACCCCAGATCCCTGGAACTTCCATCTCTGCGAAGAAAATAATTTTCGAATATTACTTGATATTAGAATTACCTATGGATCATCCATATCTGAGGTATAAATAAATTATGAATAGCCGTCCTTATAACCTGTCTAAACATTGCCAATTAAAATACCTACCAAAAGGACCCATTCAATTTATATCAGCAAGCGATAAATATGTACCTGAGAAAAACAGGTTGACTAGAATTTTGTCCTCTGTTTGGTTGAATTTAGGATGAAATTCACCTGCAAAAAAAGTTAATACGGTCAACAATCAATAGATTCGCCAAACACAGCTACATAGTGAGTATGATGAGTGCTTCTCCCAACATTGACAACCTAATGAATATGATATCCCCTTATTTAACCAATAACGGTTACAATTCACGGATGCTGGAAACGAAGTGTTGGGTTTCCATTTCTCAGAGACCCAATTACTTGTTTCTTAGTTTATTTATTTTCCAGATGATTATTTCGACCAAATTCTGACACCTAAACTACCCAAATGCACGTGGCAACAAATTTCGCCAAAATAAATGGCATTTGACTTTTGGAATTCGAATGATTTGTATGTTCGATCATTTTCAATAGTGTGAAGTCAGAAACTGAGAGCAGAAGACAGTGTACCTACCACGGATCCATTAGATTTTTGGTTTGGAGCAAGAATTTGAGCCCTTCTTCTCATTCTGCACTCTTTAGGGTTTAATGAAACAAGTCAAATTGCCTCAAGAATCTCTATCTAATGGCGGATTTCACCATCTCGGATTAACGTAAAGCAGGACTTATTAAATAAGCGAATAAGCAAATTTTGCTCTTGGTAACTTTGTTCAAGACGCGAAACAAAGTATAGCAACTAAGTCCCGCTTAACTTTAATCTGAGACTCGCCCATATTGATACAACAAGGACAATTCATTGAAACAAGTTAAAGTCAGCCCGAGCAGTAGGTGACTATCAGATATTTTCTTACAGCCAATGATTGCTCGGAAGTATTATTTTGAAGCTGAAAGCAAAGTTTATTATCAATCTGCCAGCTTAGAATCAATTCAGAAAT
This sequence comes from Nesidiocoris tenuis, assembly GCA_036186465.1. Classification (NCBI taxonomy): domain Eukaryota; kingdom Metazoa; phylum Arthropoda; class Insecta; order Hemiptera; family Miridae; genus Nesidiocoris; species Nesidiocoris tenuis. The sequence goes on along the minus strand of AP028910.1, from coordinate 22,796,575 downwards.
GGGCTAGATACTTATTGTAAGTGATAGGATAATCAGGAACATTCATCATTATTATTATGTTGCCAGTTTGTTATTGGTAAATTGCCAACTAAGTGAGTACCGATCCGTTGTGAAAGATTATAATAATTTGCACTTAATTCGAATTTTTAGTGGATCGATGTAAAGTTAACTTCGGGTAAAGTTATTCGCCTCCCGACTCAATTTAGCAGTCGCAGGAAAGATATAGTTGTAATTTCTTCACTTAAATAGAAGAAAAGCCCGACATAATGCACAAGACTGAGGAGGAATGCACCAACCACAACATGCGAAAGTAGCTCGAAAATAATCTCTGTCATGGTATACCTCAATCTCATGTTGGAACCATGAACAGCGGCATAACACCTTCTAGGCAAAAACATTTGTTGTCTCTCTGCGTCCAACAGGATACAGTATTTTGTTGATGTCGGCTATCAATGATCAGTTGATACTTTGTAAACGAAAACGGGATCAGACCAGCGAGTAATCATCTACAGAACGCAACGTTGGGTGACAGCGGTAAGAGTGGGGATACAGCGGGGGTACGGGGCGCGCATGCCCACCTGGAACAACTGGAACTGGCAAACTACACAGATCGTTAGCCTGGTAATCAAACTGATATTCTGCACTTCTTCCTCTTCTCCTTCAACTGTCTTGCGTGAAATAACTGTTCTTTTCTAAATAAAAGAAACCAGGGGTTATTTTTTAAACCAGAGTGAAGTTAGCAACGGTTCAGCAACGGTCAACTGCGTGTTTCTTTTCTAAATTTTCGGACTCTAGGGACGTCTAGGAACACATTTATGGCAATTTTAAAATTGTGCCACCAGTCATACAGTCCGTACAGCTCGTTGCTAACTGTTCCTTCACACATTCTTTATACAGATCAGGTGACCTGGATGCTCGCTGCGCTCGCATCTCCAAGACAGAAAAACATCCCTCATCAGTCCAATTCGACATACTCATCAGTCAAACGCTAATCAAGCAAGATATTTTATAGCCTACCTACTTATCCGAGAAGGTGTTGGATTCACCAAGGTGTTTAATCCTAAGGCGAACAATGTGACTGGTGGCACAATTCTCGTAGAGCCAGAAATGTGTTCCAAGACGTCCCTAGAGACCAATTAGTTAGAAAAGAAACACGCAGAAGACCGTTGCTGAACCGTTGCTAACTTCACTAAGCTATTTTTTAACAAATTCAATAATTGAATCAAATTATTTGATTTACTAATTTGGTGGCTACAATGGGCAATAGTGGCAAAAAAACTCTAAGCAAATTTTAAAACCCACCTAAAGCCAAAAAAGGTACGTCTGGTTACCGGAATATAAAAAATCTCCACACATTCTGCAAGGTAAAACAAAGATTTTGAGACCAAGAAAGCTCGGATCGGTTCACTTTCGTGGCCTGAAAAATTAGAATAGAAAACACTCAAAGTGCTAATATGGTGAAAGTACTGTGAGTAATTCGGATTCAGAGACGAAAATTGCAGTTTAAGAAATTTGATTAAAGATTAATCGAGGGAGCTATGGCCGTTTTTATAAATGACCACAGAGACACTCTAATACTTGTTCAGAAAGTGATTCTGCGTATAGGTCTACAAGAGGAAGTTGTTTTTGAAACTCCGTTCTGATTTTCCATTTCAAGACGATTACAATGCTTCCAGTTACTTCGCAAATATACGGTACCTATTAAAAATGATGTTTAAATTCAGGTCCTCGATCATGGACATAAAGCAGGAGCTTAAAAGTATCAACATAATACAAAATTTGTATATTTAAAACTAAGTATTTAGTAATAATAAGGTACTAATACTTAGTACTAATTACGGAGCAGGAACATCCTGTACGTTGTACAAGGTAATCCTGTCACAAGCTGTCTCTATTTTAGTACCTACGTAGGTACCTATTAATTGCAATCTCATTTTTTTCAATCATCCATCTTTAAAATTCATTCTTCTTGAAGATTTGAAGAACACTTTCTTCAGAAGTTACTGATCAGACAATATCAACTGATGAATTGTACAAGTAAGTGGCGGAATCGGGAGGCCCAATGAATCAGTGGTAAACTAGATCTGTCGAGAACAATGCTCGGTAGTGGGCCGGGCGGGCGCCTTTTTGTGGTCTCGAGACTTGACGAGTTCGAAGTGAAAGTCAAACTGGAAGTGAAACTGAAGCTTAAACTGTAAATCAAATTAGGACTGAAAGTGGAACTCAAACGAAAAGTGATTCTCAAACTTGAAGTGAATCTCAAACTCAAACCGAAAGAAAAATTGAAAGTGAAACTCAATCTGAAAGTAAAAGTAAATTTGAAATGGCAAAAACCAGAAATGAAACTGTGACTAAAATTCAGGATTGGATTTGACTTCAAATTTATATTCGAACTTCAGTTTCAGTTTCACTTTCAATTTCAGTTATAACTAAGTAAGTATACATACTTTCACCTTCACTTTGAGATAAAACGCCTCCAGATTGAATTTCACTTTTAGTTTTACTTAAATATATATAAGTTTGAGATTCACTTTCAGTTCTAGTTTGATTTACAGTTTAGGTTTCACTTCCAGGTTAACTTTTACTCTGAATCTGAGTTTCACTTTCACTTAGTTTCTATTTGAGTTACAGTCCAAGTTTCAGTTTCACTGTCAGTTTTACTTCCATTTTCAGTTTGCGTTTCACTTTTAGTTCGAATTCAGATAAAATTTCAGTATGAGATTCACTTCAGTTCAACTTTCATTTTGAGTTCGAGATTCATTTCGAGTTTGTGATTCACGTTTTGTTTGAGTTTCACTTTCAGTTCAACCTAAAAGGCAACCTTTTACTTCCACTATTACTTTCACTCAGAACTTGAGTTTTATTTTAGTTTCAGTTTGAGTTATTGTCATGGTTTCAGTTTCACATGCAGGCTACTTCCACTTTCAGTTTGCGCATCACTTATAGTTTAACAGGTACTTTCAGTTCCGAAATGTCAGGAAAGTTTGCTATTTGGTACCAAAATTTTTCTCATTTCTTTAGGATTATAATATTGGTGGGGCTACAATAGAAATGTACCTAAATTATTTTGTTTTTAAAGTTCGAAATTTCTATTTCTTTGTTATTACAATCGGACAGATTGGTTGCATTGGCCAAATGAATTTGTATAATCGGAGAAACGTAGGTTTTATGGACTCTGCTGGTAATATGAGCGCCTCGCCCTGTGACGGGCTCAGACGAGCGGGAAAGTAGTGAAATGCTGGCGATGGATTATGTCTTTTGTGCTCGATCCTTTTTGAACTTCTTCAACGTAAGCTAAAATGAAGTTTTCGCCTACTTGACAAATATTGCTTCATACAATCAATAACGGCGAGTTGAGTTTTTATCAAAGCTAGTTAGACTCGATATTTAGCGAAATTTTGAGCGTGAAAAGCCAGTTAGTTTCTAAGATGGGGTTGAGGGTTAATGTGGACCCATGTGGATCTATGCTCTGGCGAAGGGGAACAAGCAGGTATATTTAAGCATGTTTTGGAGTGCCCATACCCAGTGTTTTGGATGATAATCATGGTGAGCTATGAGTCTTTCTACCTTCTCTCTTCAGGGGCTGTTTCCTACAAAATAATGTTTTTGGTACTTAAATTTTTGAAAACCCCGAAATATTCTCAGAACGTGGTAAGATGTAAAATGATTTTAAGGACACTAAAAACATACAAAATAACGCATGTTTTAATTGAAAATGGCTTGAATTTCGCTCTAAAAAATTTATTTGAAAGGGAAAACATGCAAAGCACGCAGCAAAATCCGAGATCTAGTTAGATGCTGCCATGAAGTGCTATCAGTCAATTAACCCCTAGCCGATGGGGTTTTTAATGGGTGAGGACCATTAAGAGGACAGTTTGACTCGAGGCTCTGATGATAGATCCTTTCTCCGCCAATCGCAAACATCCCATTTGGCAGCTCATGATACCCAAGTGCGGAAACGTTGAAGCATCTTAATGGATGTGTATGAAAAAAGGGGCCACTTGTGATTTGTATTTCTACTGCGGGAAGAAAACGGAACTGATAAAAAACGAGCGAGGGCCTTGAGATGTTTGTCAAAACAAATGTAAACAACTTTGCATTCAGGTTACATGGTTCCTAAATGAGCTTTTACGCGTAAAGAGGGATATTAGTCGAAAAACGACGTGGCCGCCGGCCCCGGGGCGAGGCATGTCTGCAGTTTGTCTGTTGGGATTTTGTGAGCTGCGATCTGCGCTTGTTGATCTAGTCTGGTCTCAAGCCACACTATCCAGTGTTGTGTCCATATTCTAGATTCAGGTGGCGCCTAACAGAAGCCAGGAGTAATAAGGCGCTGTTCGCGGGTGTCGGTTGCCGATCGACGAGCTACCGATTTGGTCCCGAGGATAATCGCGTTCTTTTAATTTGGAACCAGCATGGCCCGCCTCAATATCTTCTGGTTGATTACTTGTGCGATCTTCTTTGGCCGAAGTGTGGTTCAGTAAGTTTGGAAGGGAAACGCTGAGTATATTTCAAAACGCCCAGGTTTCATAATTATATTGGCTCTGAGTTGTTCTCGTTCAGGCCAATGCTGTTGGAAAGTTTCATAATATGATGCAATATTATTATGATCCAACGTTTCATATGCTCAGCAGATGTCCATAGGCACGCCGATTTCCATGGTGACAACAATTGTCTACCCCAATAATACACGGTAGCCCATATATATATATATATATAGCCCCAGAACTCTTAATGCGTACCTACTTCCCATAAGAACACCCCTAAATTCACACCAAAGTGCCCGAGAATTTCAAACTTCAAAAAAAAGTACTGGCTCTCCGTTTTTCAAAGGCGTTTGTACCCTGAAAAGTATTCATCATGTTGGATCAAACCAAAACGTTTTATACGTATTGATTAGGTCAGAATCCAACCAACGGTTCAATATCCCAAAGATTTGGTCTAAGATTTTCAAACAGCACTTGTAGGCACAAGATTTAGTCCGAATCGGTGCGAATTTCCGGTTTCATCTACCTTCGAGCGTGTTCTCGGCGGGATCAGATCATTATGGTAAAGAGCACAGAATTACTTCCCATATTCCATTATTTAATTTTTGCAGAATATGTTATGTTATATCGGCCTTCGGGGCTCATGATATATCAGAATCAGCAAAAATTAAATGACCAAAAACCCCATAAGTTTCCAAGGATTAAGATAGCTAGAGGTTTTTGAAGGAGTTGTCCACGAGGGGACAACGGATTCGAGGATTTGATGTCTTTTAATTAATTGAGAACTGTGGAAATTGGAGAAAAAATTATCCCGTATGAGTTTTAAACTATCAGCGAGAGCCCCAGTAAACGTACGGCAAAGTGTATCAAGTCAACGCTATATCCGTGACTATGGTTTCATTCTATCCCGCTTCCGAAAATATATGAATATTTTCCAGCATGATTGTGCAATCAATCGAACCACCCACATGATAATTTAAGCATGAAAGTAAATTAAATTAATAAGTGGAGCTGATATAATAATTTGTTGGTGTGGGTAACAGTAAATTCCGACTGTCTCTTCAATAGTATTTTTCTATTTTTTTTCAATAGTGCTTTCGCCTTGACAGGCCAGTGGAAGTCATCTACATAATGTAAGAATTGATAAAATGATTAAAATCGTTCGTCCTTTCCAATTCACTCAGATAGGTCAATGCAATAAACAATAGATAAGAAAGTAAGAGGTTCGGTTCGTCAATCAATTTATTTGAAGCTAGATTTAACCAAGGAAGCTTGTCGTATTAGCTAATTTCCAAGAAATTTTCGGTATGGCGGTCAATGAAAATATGTCCTAGGTGAAATGTAGGGCAAGCGTCCTTGTATAAATCTAGCTTTAAATGAATTGATAAACCGGCCTTAAACTTCATAACTCAACAACAAAAATTGGAATTCTTCGAGTTTGAAATGTTGAGACTTGAAGTTGTTTATTGTAATGACGACCCGTGAATTGGTGGGGATGAAAGATTTTAATCATTCTAACTATTCTTACATTATGTAGATGACTTCCGCGAGCCCGTCAAGGCGAAAGCGCTAGCTATGTAGCTGAAAAGAGAAAGTCGGGATTTTACTCCCACACTCACCAACGAATTCTGGGTGAAGGCTCGTGACAATCGTCAAGGTATAATAATTTCTTTCTCAAATCAAATACCACGAGGACTGGTCCACATTAACTTACTGGGTTGAAATAATTTAGGATAGAATTCAAAATAACGGTTATTTTGGGGGTCCTCAGAAATCCTCTTCTGGAGGTCCCAAATTTGATTTTTTATAAGTTTGGGCCATCCAATAAATTATGATTGTGGAACAATCACGATTTACAAACAGGCGTTTGAAGATTCTTTAGTCGAGTATACTTCGTGTAATTTTCGTATCTCGACCATCAAAAATGAATTTTCAACGATTGCATCAACGGCAGAAAGGCCAATAGTTTTGGAACATTTCATGTGCTAACCATTGGTAGGTGATTATTTCAGAAACTAATTCCACCAAAAGGTTCACGTTGTTCTGCCTAGGCTAACATCAATCATCATTGTAGCCTAGGTGCTGAATATGTCTCAGCTATGAAAGAGAGATGAAGGTACGAAAGAGTCAACGTTTACTGTATACAGCCACATTATGACGTAAGAGAAACGTTTACATACGCCATAGCTCTGCTCACCGGCTAATTATGCAGCCTCACACCTGTTCATGGATGCGCCTATCTCATTATTTATCGGATAGCTCAACTTGTTGTCTAGTGACCACTCAAGGTAAAATAAAATCCAAGGTTTTTCCGAAATTGAATGAAATACAATACATTATAAATATAAACCCCCCTGAAATTTTCATGAAAGGGCGTCAGGGTCAAAGGTGTAAAATCCTAATTTACAATTAAAAAAATCCATCCGTCCGCTGTACGCCGTGAAAACGTTTTTCCCGAACGGCTGAAGAGTTGTTTTTGAAACTTTCAGGAAATATCCTCCTTGATCCGAGACAGACCCACTGCTTTAGCCAAGCCAATAGGCCAATTTAAGGACTTCTGAATGAATTGTCGAATTATTGCCAAAATTTTTTTTCCAAAACGTTTGTCACCAAATAAGTAGTACACTTAATTTGATAGATTTTTTGATGCTGAATCGAATGAGACCATTGCCAGGTCAACTTTTGAACGAAGAAGCGTTCAAAACTTACACTCTTTTCAGTGAGCGCCCGTGTGTAGCAGACTGCGAGGATTTGAAATTTTTTTCGGGTGCATTGAAGTGTTGATTTTCCGAACACATATTCGAACCAAATTTTACCATCTTACTTATTTTCGATTCTTTAGAAAATAGTGATTTCAGAAATTCAGGTAAAATAAAGATAGGTGTGTGGGGGAAAGCCGTGTAAGGTGCTGTTCAGTACCTCCTACGTAAAGTCACTGTGCACAGTCAAGATTTTGTGACCCCTATCGATCGACAACGAAGTCCTTGGGACTTGAGCGTGTGTTGCTTTTTTACCTAAAATAATATTACATAGAACTCTTATTTCCTAGTTTCACTTTGCATGCTGGCATAATTATAGTTCATGTTTTTTTGTAAATAAAAAACGAATTCTTAATATGCAAGTTTATGAATCAGAAAATCCGTGCTAATGTGTAATATTATTCAGCCATCTCACTCTGCGCAATAATCAAGGATTTTGGAACCATTTTTTATTCTCGTAAGCTGATTTTGAGAAATTTACATGGTCCTATATATCTCGGGATCAACAATCCGTGTTTTTAGTAAACAACCAATATGGAGAACTAGTTTTGGGTGTTTGCTGACGAACAATAAATTTCGGCTTCTTTCATGTTTGCTGTTGATAAGGAGTACCTGCGATTAAAAATGAAACTCGCATTGATTCCTCCCGACGATACAACAAAAATTGGTTTTCGATTAGGAACATATTTTCTATCTTACTAGCCACTCTCAGTGCTAACAAGCGGTAAGTTTGATCAAGGACAGGGGGAACATGTCTCCCTGTTCCACTACAAACAGTCAAATAATCACGTTGAATCGGGTCTGCAACGGATTCTCACGGAGTACGCAAAAAGGGACAGGAGGGGGAAAGTGACAGAATGTATTGTGTTTTGTTTGGGTAAATTAGAGGTTTTGGGTAAATTAGAGAGTTTTTGCTTCTTTCGTGATGCAAAAGTGAAAGGGTCTTACGGGTTGATATAGTGGTTAGCTCGTTCGCCTTGCTGCAGGCATACTACTCATGCCATCCTCCGGTATTCGGGGTTTCTGGAAAAAATGGAAATTAGAGAACTAAACCTTGTGACACCATATGGGTTAGCACAATTAAACCATAATTTACATTTACAGTTTTTAGGCAAATTTCTACTTCATTTCTCGAAGGGTCGGAATTCAGGATAGTATTCGAATTTTCAGATGCATTGGGGAGTCGACGGCCCTCGCAGAGAAGTTAACTGATTCTGTTTACGACAAATGGAAACGACCCAACAGCTCAGGAGGACCTGTCGATGTTCATACCAGAATATTCGTTTATTTCATTGGGTCGATCGAGGCTCAGAATTTGGTAAGCTGAGGCACCAAGGAAATTCAATAATATTCTGCTTTCATACTCACGTTTCAAATTTTACATGATCATGATTTTTACATCATGAATTTTACATGATTTTACATGAATTTTACATGAAGCAATGTCAATGCATTACACAGCCGCACATCACTGCCATCCATTCCGCCTTCGTGAGCTAAAACTGCTCATCTCCATTTTTACTTCCATACTTACGAAGTAAATTGAAGTATTTTAATCTTCCTAAAATCAAAAATCGGTATCGAGCTTCAAAAAAAAAACTTTCATTTTCACACTTTTGGGTCATTTAAAAAAGAAAAATTGGTAAAACTTTACGTTATTTCTCCGAGGACATAGCTATTCGGATATTTATTTCTTTATGCTTATAAGACGGGTTATGTATGTAATAGAAAGAAAGAAGAAAAAAAGAGACGATGGGTGAGCTTATAATTAAATGACAATTGTGCCCTAATCGAATAAATTTCAACTTGCTCAATTGGAAATAGGCATGAGCATACCTCCCATGATTTTCAAAAATTCGATGGAAACTCAACCAGTGTTCAATTTCAACCTCTGCCTACAGCTCGGCTATCTTCAAGCTCCTCCAATCTGGGCAGAATCCTCGTCGTTTGAAATAATCATGTACTCCCTTCATAAAACAATCTCACTCGAGATTCTTCCCAAATCCCAAAACAAACATAAACACTCGTTCACCTTCACAATCTCCTTAATACTGAACATACAGTTTTTAAACAGAATCAACATTGGGAAAATTTATTTGAGGTAAACCCACTGGATTCTGACCCGGTCCATCCAAACAGGTGTGCTGAAGCTTGCCGTATTATGCCAAATTACACCGACTTTTGCAAAAAGTGATTTGTCTAATCAAAAAAGTCTTGCGAATTTTCGAAATGACGGTCGTAATGGTTCGACGTACCTAATGCGAATGCGTTTTGTATTCAAACTATGCAAATATCTTTCCCAACCCTCTGAGATTAATAAGCCAAAAACGTTATTTTTTGCAATGTGACTGTCGCATTGGGAGAGCTTGAAATTGTCCCCATCAACTCATTCGAACTCTGGAAACTGTTTTTTTTTCAACCGCAAAAAAGCAGGATCAGCGTGTTATTTCTTTATTGGTATGAATCTGAGACAGCTTCGTTTTGTTAAAATACTGGGTTATAAGGGATATTTACCTACTTGGTGAAAACTCCCATGCTTGAAAATAACATTCTCTTGCGATTTGGCCTTTGATGCACATAGATCTCATACAAACGAACGCATAGCAACGCAAAAATCTAATTTCCACCCGTATAGCGGCCGATCACCATTATCTCTTCAGTATGTTGCAACTATGTTTCCATTCAGCAATTCACTGCGCAAATCTTGATCAAGTACCGATGGCGAGATGAGCGGCTTCGACATGATGGCCCCGTCCTAGAAGGAGAGGAGTCTTTGAGGCAACAATTGTGGACCCCTCATTTATATTTAGTCAACGAACACGAAAGTCGGATTATGGGTTCCGGAAAAGAGGATGTGCTCGTCTCCGTAACCCCTGACGGAACTGTCTTGTATTCGTCAAGGTAGGTCCCTACTTTACATTTCCTGAAAAACCCGAAGTCAATAGGGATGTTCTCTAGAGGGATTTAATTACGGTATATTATTTGTCAAAATGAACAATGAACGTGTCGGAAAGTTTTGATACGGGCCGACAAAGTAAAGCCACAAAATTCGAAACAGAGAACCTACCTTTCTCAAAATAATCGTGATCTGAAGCTTATTATACCTTGAAAAAATCTTTTTCAACAATTTTTGATCGGATTGTTTCGGCAATACGCTCAGCAATAAACACCTTCAGCCAGCTCGAACGTTCAGTAAGAAGTAATGAAACGAAGCAATAGAAAGAAGTTTTCAGGGGATTTCAGAAAACGGATTTATCAACCCCCTCTTTTTTTATGACAGTTGAGAAGAATGAAAATTATTTGTCCTATTTGTTTCCTTTTTTCAGGCTCAAGGTTTCATTGCTCTGCTTGATGGACCTGACGAAGTTCCCGTTCGACAACCAATATTGCCCGTTGGAGCTAGAAAGCTGTTAGTAAGAACGTTTTTGGAGAATTCAAAAATTCGAAATTACTCTCTTGAATTTTTAACCAACTCTTTTCAACTACCGGCCGTCACCTTGCTGCATTATAGGGAGCTATAATACTAGCCAGCTGAATTTGCACTGGGAAAAAGACACCCCGATTTTGGTGGATAGCAAAGTGCAAATGACTGAATATGCACTCGTCGGTTTGTCTACAAATGAATCATCCAACGTGTATTCGGGTCTCACGCCTCATGTTGATACTGACATCATAAATAGCAAATTCAGTAAGTATGAACACTTTACGTCATATACCGATCAAATTGTGTACATATTTAAAAGGGAATAATTATGTAACAATTATTGTTACACTAGTCGGGAGTAGGCTTTTAGTAGCACGTACCTGTTTTATTAATATACCTATTCATAATTTATATGCGCCCATACATGGATTGAATAATTAGGTAAGTAGGTATTTACTGAACATAAATGGATAGTTCGGTTTCCTAAAGTAATCTAATCTATTTAGCCGAATTATTACTTCCATATTTACTGAGCAAATGGAAGTATTGTGATCATCCTAAAATTAGGAATCGGAACGGAGCTACAGAAAAAACGTTTACTGATACACTTTTACCTAGAATCTTAGGAGAGTTCTACGTCTTAAAACCTTTGTTTTACCTTGCAAAAAACTACTGCATTATTCATACTCCGGTAACTTGACGTATTTTGATTTTCGGTGGGTGTTAAAATTGACGTGGAGAGTTTTTTGACATAATATGTCAATATTATGTCAATTATTAGTACAAATATTATTTGTACTAAACTACCTCCAAAGTCATAAAAATGTAATAATCCGTGTAAAATCGTATCGCAATACGCATCAAAATCACGTATCAAAATATAGAAGTATTGTATGCTATCAACGCACCACTGTTTCTTATAAGCAAAGGAATAAATTAAAACGTAACGAAACTTCCACAGATATTGTGCTACTGTACCCGCACGACCGCCTAGTGTTGCAGAATAGTATAACTATATTCTGCAAAAGTGTGCTAATTTATGCCTACCGTACGAACTTTATGCAACATGTAAAAGTGATTCGCACAGGAGTTGCAACGTGGTTTTTTATAGGGCCCTGATGGTGTTACTCGGAATTTATCGTACCGTTTAATTCGTGGTGTTCCTCTGTCCATAGGTGGCAACTACAGCTGTTTAACGGTAAAATTCCACCTACAGCGCCAAGTAGGCCATTATATCATGGATTACTACGTTCCAAGTATTCTTCTAGTTGTAGTATCTTGGGTATCGTTCTGGCTGGATCCTAACGCTGTTCCTGGACGAACAACGCTAGGTAAATTACTTACCTAATTACTTGCATGATGCTTCGTCCTTTTCAATACTCAATTCAGTCATAGAGTGATAATTATTATGACTCTATAACCATAGCCGATTTCTCTGATCATAACTAAATTCAGTCTTAGAGAATAAGCCTGGTCTTCGTTGGTATGGCTGCTAGACCCCAAACCACAGAAATAAAAAACAATCCCAAATGCGTGGCATACAGATATTTTTCATTTCTATTTCCGAGTTTTGGTCCCAGCAGCCACAATCGAAGGATCACTGGTCACATGATATGCCAGTCATATTAAAATAAAGCTGGTCTACTCCTATCTGAATTCATAGAAAATAGTGTTAAAAAAATCGAGATAAAAAAATGTTCAACAGGGACGAGTACGATGCTGACGTTCATTACGTTGTCGAGAAACATTGGAAGTTCCTTGCCCAAAGTGTCGTACGTCAAAGCAACCGAATATTGGTTCATCATGTGCACTGGATTCATATTTGGATCACTCGTTGAGTTTGCATTCGTGAACACTATTTGGAGAAGAAGGTATGAAGTTAACGTTTTAGGATTTCCACATCTATTAACTTCGTTGAGGTCGACATAATTTCATATTTTCGGCTTCAGTCCGGACTCAGCAACTCTTTGCATCCCTCAGATTCCAACTTTCACCTCTAACTTACTTAGCACTGTACCGTTTCCACCGTAGGAAAAACGTCGAAATAAAAAAGAAAAACACTCGCCACATATTGAAATCGACATTGACACCACAGCTAAGACGGAGAGAACTCCCAGGCTTTGATAGAAGTCAGTCGTGTTCATCGTTGAATGTCGACAACGCTCGTGGTGTTCAAGTAAGTATAGGAGTGGTGCTGAGATGGAATAGCGCTCCCATAATTCAGAAACAAAAAATGGGAACTGGGGAAAATCAAAACCAAAATCGAGTGCCTTCATACAAATCCTTTCAGTGGAGTTGTTTTGAAAACAGGTACCTCACCTGCACGTAAATTAATTTTGGCAATTTCAGAAGAGTAGCAGTCAGACAACTCTCTCGGTTGAGTCCATTTGCCAAATTCCATTCCCGACGAAACCAGCAACCGAAGCGCCCGAGCCTGAAAAGAAAGGCTGGCTTACCATGACGCCGCAGGAAATCGCAAACTGGATTGACAAACGGAGCCGTCTCGGATTTCCCATTCTCTTCATAATCTGCAATATTTTTTACTGGACTGTTCTTCTACTCTAAATTTCACTCGGCCGAATTTAATGTCTTATTTCCCTCCACTCTCATCATAGGAATGGAAACAATTGTCTTCTGTAAAGGGCTCACGGGTTGGTCTAGTGTCGCCGAACCGCATGCCATACCCGGGAGGTAAGGGTTCGATTCCCAAAGGTGGCATGAAAGCTTGGCCCAAAGTCTTGTAATTCATGTCATCCCTGGTATTCGGGGTTTCTAAGAATAATCGAAGTTGGAGAATTAAACCCATTCTCTGTGATACCCTATGGGTTAACACCATGATCTACATTTTCTATAGTATTTTCACGTTGTAAGCCGAGTAGGGACGAGTCCTCCTGCGTAACACACAGGCGTATACGTGCTATCGATACGTACTTCAGTTCTAGGAACGTCTATTTCTCAAGGTCTAAAATTGAAAATGTGGTGCACTGCTAATAAACTTGGCATACTCGAATCCAAAACGCCTTCACGTAACAAGGCGGATCTTCACATGAAACTTTCAAAAAGTACGTTCGATAATGAAATTCAGTCGTTTGAAGTTGGAGCTCATTTATCCAGTCGAGCCAAAAAGAGCCTATGTTGGCCCTTCTAAACTGCCTTCAGAAGGTACATCTGTGCTACGCAGCAGGTGTTTATTTTGTTAAAGAAATATTTCCAAACTGATGCACTGCAAACTGAGCAGGTGATGCATGTGAACGACAAATCGCAGATGAACCAACATTTTCATAAATCTTTTTGACTGCCTTTTGAATGATTGTTAATTAAATTGTTACGCACGAAGCATCATCTATATGTGTTTATATTGTTGTTACCTCAGATCACAGTATAAACACAGAAATTTTATGGATTAAAAAAAACCCAATTTCGGGGCTCCAAATGTTTTTTAGTGTGATCTTCTGCAATGAGATCGTGATGATGCGGAGGTGATTCTCTTGAATGGTTGACACAATAAATTATATACATTAAGTGCCTAGCATCGTTGAAGTTATTGACCATATCTCGATTAAGTAAGGAAAAATGAAATAACAGTATTTAAAAGAAACTCAGTTGCAGCGCAGATTTTTATTTGACAATATCCAGAATCCGGTACATGGCGATCTTACTAACTTCATTGATACCAGTTGAGATTTCAGTTTCCATGTCATTCTCATAACGTTTTTTGATGTCAGAAAGAATTCGATCTTTCGAATTTTCTTTAACGCAGATTATGTAAGGAAAACCGAATTTTTCATAGTATCTGAAACGTAGGCAGATAAATTAAAATTTTGCAAGTTCATCACCAAGTAAATCACGTAAGCCAATAAGAACATTTACGATTTCAATCAAAAAAATCGTTTTTGACCGACTTTTTGAAGAGTTTTTACATTTTTCTACCGGTACCTATGTACCTATTCTTACCGTTTATTATAAACATCCATGACCTCCTCCTCTGAGTTGGTCAGTTGATTCAAACCGGCAGAAGTTTGTTCGTTTTTGGACTCGTTCGTCATCGGCTTCTTGGATCCTAACATCGGATGATTAATCAGCACTTGCTTCTTGACTGAAACAAGAATGAGCAAACCTGTTTTATTATCGTTGGCCTGGATCATAGTGATTTTTAGCTCGAATCAAAACATCTTCAAGAGGGACCTTATCCGTTACCTATCAATACCTTCAAGAGGGAGAGTTTCCATGTAATGGAAGAACATCTTCAGCAGATGGGAACGATCGGAGAACGGTCGTTTATCGTAAACATATTCCGCTGCTTCTGGGTGGTGCTCGAATACATTGGAAAATAGCTTGACAAAACTGTCCTGGTCGCAGGCATTTATTTCATTGACGTCCATTGTCAGCTGGTTCTGAAGCAGGATGAATCATAGATTTGTACATAGGTACCTGCCATTGTAAACATTTAATAAATAAAAATGAATTGCAAAATATGCTCAGTAAACACAACAAATAAATTATTTTACACGTTAGAAATTGAATGATACTTCTTCTAGCGAAAAATAGCGTAGGTCTTTTCGAATCAACCAGAAAAAGTCTTATCAATCTTGCTTTACATGTTCGTCCTCCAATAACAGTGCTTCATAAATCCTTAAGGGAAAAAATGGTCTGCGTTTTCGATTTGTCAAATATCCTATCCAATATGTTTCTTCCTCGGAGACACGATCTAAAAAACTAAATAAATATAGCATCTCCTTGACAGACGTATGAAACTGGAAGTTCTCTTGAAGGCGGAGTTCAAATTTGAGACCTTTATTTTGGTTTTCTTCATCGCTGTAACCTCTAAATTATTCAAAAAATATAATGATCAATAGGCACTATCGAACCCTGCCCAACTGTTAACTAGTCAAAACTATTTTCAGACGCAACAGTTGTATCAGATACAACAGTTACTGTAGGTTCACCAAACTGTTGCGAAGGGTAGAAAATCAATTTGAGATTTTTGCGGTTTTAATCAACTTGAGATCATTTTGTAATGCTCCGTTGATGATTGCCAATACCTATTGTCAAGTAGATGTTGTTGAATGAAGTTTTAAAATTAAAATAATTCAGTATGGCTCATTCCACGATATTAAACCAATTACCAACCTTCTGCAGGATGCGGTTTCTCTTTACGCGTCTCCAGTCAACTAACTGTTCCGATGAATTGTTTGCATGGTGGGTATCTGTGGACTATCACTCTCTATCCCATTTTAATCTTTCAAGAGTCTTATTGAAAGTGAGTGGTCTTCTCGATAAGAGCGGTTCCCCTTCCCAATGTAAATTTGTTTAAAGTGGAAGTTTAGGGTGGCGTTTAATGGGTAATAATAAGTTGGGGGGCTGGAAGAAATTGTCTTCCTTTTTCTGTAAATCATGAAAAACAATGAACCTGTATATTTTAAAGGTCAACAAACGCATTCGCATATAACCAAATATTTACGTAATTATAGTAGAAGAAGGAGGGAAATATGGACACTTCTTGTCAATTTGTTTTTTTGACCCCATTTTTTTCTGAACTTCGGTAACGTGGAGAATTGGGCTGCACTCGTGCATGGATTGGGATGAAAATAATGTCACACTTTGAAAATTCGATTAATCTCGACTCCCTTAATATGATTCTGACTATGTTTGGAGCTTTATTTTCTTGGATAGGTACCCAGAAAAAAATGTTGTGCTAAATAGCGGTCTCTTAATGAGTCGTTTTGCGTCAGATACACGGAAAATAATGTACTAATCTATTTGACAGCGTTTTGATGAGCGACTGTTGATTTGTGAATTACTAGATGGCTGTTGGGATTTCACCCAAAAAAGCTTCCGGCAGATTTTGTCAGGGTGGATCAACACCCCTGTTGAAGTTTTTGTGTCAACTAGAGGAACGAGCCACGTAAATGAATCAGGTACCTATTTCACCATCCGATCTGCATGGTGTATGGAATTGTATTGCCAACTTTTCCCTTCATCGCCTCGGAGGGAATTGGAGGGCCAGAAGCCGATGATGGTGATATTGATGCTTTTCACAGGATTGAATAAAATATAATCGATTTTTATTTGGAAGGGCCAAAAATATGGCATTATAAACGTGAGTAGACTATACTTTGAAACAATAATTAAAAAATCATAACATCGGAAAAATATTGACGATTTTGAACAGAAGAGAGGCTTCAACAGTGATAGTGCAAGTACGGCCCGGTTTATTGACAACATTTATCAATCCGATATCCAAAGAAGCACCACCTCATACCCATTACTAATGAGATTTTTACATTGAAATTTGATGTAAATACCACCGAGGTGAAGTTTATCTGAAGCTATCTTGGACAAAGGATAGATCAATTTTGTCAATAAACCGGCAGTAAGTAGAAAATATGCTATCGTGACACCCCAATGAATTTTTTATGCCTAACAATCACTTTTATCAAACGTGTATGCACAGCTCATCATCCACAATTAACTTTTTCAATTGATACGAACATGAACATAAATGCGTACATCAATAATTCAACTCTGGCTGAGCATAAGGTATCAACTATTCAATCTGAGAACCAAAGGGAAGATATCAGTCATTTTTCACTGGGATTGAGTAAGACTACGAGCTCGTTCAAAATTCGGGTCGTCCACTTTCCAGTCTTTGGCGTTTGGGCCGAATTTGTAGACTAGGCGTCGGCCGTATACTGGGAGAAGGACTTTACTTTTGTAGTAGTACCTGACAAAATACAGCCTCATGTTAGTTTATGTGTAAGTATATTGTTGAAGTTTATTTCTTTGATGACTCAAAGAATAAATCCCTCTGAAATGTGGTATGTAACACAATTTGTTACATTTAATGTAGAGTATGGCATGCAAGACAACGACAAACAAAATTGGCATGCACCTACCTCATAGCACGACTGAGTTTTTCGTAGCTCATCTGCAGATTGTCTTTTCGTTTTCCCCAAATTTTTGCTATTTGGTCGCTCTTCACAAAACGGAACATGCCTTCCTCATGGTTTTCCCATTTGATCTTACTTGGGCAGTGATTGGGATCTTTTAAAAGCTCTCGCAGGAATTCCCATAACCGGCCTAGTTTCTCTGTCAACAAGAGAAACAGTTTTATCAAGACAATAACTCCAGTAGGTACTTGATTCCAAAAAGGGAATATTAATTAACGGCCGATTTCACCAACCCTCACATTAGAGTTAACCCTCACATAGTTACGAATGTTTAAACAAAGTTACCAAGAGTAACTTTGTCCAAATTGCCTTACATCCGAGGTTGTTTGAATCGGCCGTAAGAATACTAAGGTTGGGCAACATAACAGGTAACCGTAAACAAAACGCAGGTCAACAGAACAAGAGGTCACTATTACGCGCCTGTAAACGAATTATAGATAATTACGGCCTGTTTGACCAACATTTCAGGATTCAGCAGGATGAATAATAGGAGGAAATGATCGGTTGCCCACTTTGATTTATTCCATTATGAAATAATTCTCGCTCGAAAATTAAGGCTGTTTGAATAATTTGGGCTGTGTAAGATTTCTTTACTAGTCTATTTCCTCACCAGACTTTTTCTTTCCTTTTTTGTTTGGGTTCTTTGGTCGGCCTCTGGCCCGTTTCATGACAAAGCCGGCCTCATTGGAGGTGGACGATTCCTGTGTTTTGCGTTCTGGCTCTGAAATTAACAAGTTATTTGAGTGTGGGCTACATCGTTAGGCGAATTTTCCCTCAAGGAAAGTAGCAATAACGTGAGCCATTATTTTCAGGTACCTATTGATAAAACAAAAGATGTATCTACTCTACAAGCAGATATCTCGTGACATGGATATGTCTATGGACTAGAATAATGGTGAGGGGGGTGGGTCATATTTTGTTACAACGGTGTACCATAGAAGTGTACGTGCAGAAGATTGCAAGAAGATTGTTGAACGTAGCTTAACAAAATCCTTAATTATGACAATTGCTACATGCTTAATTTCATTCATTTACCTTAAGGACCCCTTTATTGATAGGTAGCAAATTTCCCAAAAATCATTAAGCCACCAATCATTAAGCGAGTAATTTCAGACTGATTTTTGGCTGAATGCGCATTCGCTTTGATTCCAAAAAAACGAGTAGCCTAGAGATTAGCCTATGATTTTCGGATAATAATCGATGACTTTAGATAAATTGGCTTCAATTGTATTAACTGTTCATAGATTTATTTACTTGCTTACCCCAACATGCTTGATTGAGTAAGAGAAGAGAATTGAGTAATAGAATTGTTGTCGTTGAAATTATAATTTATTATGAACCAGTATTTGAACGTCTACAAAGAGAATTGATTTACCGGAAGATACCCATAATTTAATTTTGCTATTTACTGCGATATTGCACCACATTTTTTATTTGTGGCATAAAATTTTTCCATGGCCCCCAGCGGAAAGAAACATCCAAGTAAAAATAGGAATGTTTTATGCCTAATAAATAATTACTATATTGTATGCTACGATCGTACTTCTACGTATTATATGCTACTCGTATAATTATAACAATTAGGCATGAAATTAAAACCATATCAAATTATTTTAGAAAGTATAACAACCACGATTTGGACTTGATGCGGTGTTTTGTTCTGCTGATAGTCCTGCTGTCTCAGGAAGATTTAAGGTCATGGCATTATTTTTTGTTGTACTGTTAGATTCTTCCGATGGCGGTCCTGTTTCGTCTAAATCAAAAAATACCATTTTTTCATCGTACGGTGGAGCTGGAAAAGAAACTTTGATTTATTCATCTATTTAATTCATCAGCATGAGGGAAGATCATAATCAATTATTGAGGACCGTTACGCCAAAAGCTTAGTCACTTATTCAGAAAAAGATCCGTCATCTTCTATTATCTTACATCTATGGTGGGTATGGTGTATTGGGGGAGGGGGAAAGAAAGAAAGAGAGAGAGAGTGGGAGAGGCTTTTATTGGATGCGTTTAGACCACAAAAGAACCCAAGTAACAACATTTTTCTATTTTTCTACGCAGACATGCGTAGAGAATAAGGCTTGTATGGCCTAGACATCTTCAAGTAATTTCTGGGGAAAACTTTTTAAGGCTTCTGATTATCACAACGTTACCTTGCACCCTTCTAAGGCCATTATTGTTTCTCTTTGGCCTACCGCCTTTGTCTACAAACGAGGCTTGACCCCCAACACGACATCCATATTATTATATTTTATGAGAGATGACCTAACACCCTCAGCTCTGTTTGATAACTCACGATCCGTGTATGGTGGCAGTACTGATTTGCTTATGCGCTGTATGCTATTATACAGATGACGTCCATAGTCGGGAGTAATCTCTATGAAATCTTTGAGCTTCATTTGGAGCAGCTCAGCGCCGTTCAAAAGTACGAATTTTTCTCCACAAAGCTTCGTGTAACAAATGTTCAATTCTTTGGACTCTGCTATCAGCCAGTTCAGGATGTCCCCGACGCTCCAACATTCGACTGATTTATATTCAGATAAATCCCCGAGCAGCTCATCTGGAAAAATGTACAGATTCTCCTTGGTTATTGTGTACGAGTGTTTTACTCAAATCAGCAATTCACGCAGGGCTATTGTTTGTAAATCAGGCTGCAAGGACTTCACGCTTTCACCCTATTCTCAGGAATCTTGTCTTTCAGGAGCGAATTTTAAGATTTTACTTTATTTAAGGGAAGGTTCATCGATTCAGTTTATTAATTGAAAATCCATCATTCTCTAAATAAAATTTTCCATGGATACGTTGGCAGGGAAATTCATGTTCTAAATTTCCAAGAAACAATTTGTTCGGAGAATAATGGAAATTCGATGAATAAACTGGATTAATGAACCCACCCTAAGAATAAATATTTATCTGATGTATGTCAAAATAGCAGAATGGCAACCAGATGCTGATGGGTTATTCAATACCGGATTTATTTTAATACCGCAATTTCTTCGGACACCTGTAATTTCAATACGTATGGGCGTATAATTCAATTAATGTCAAGGCTCTTTGCTGAGCTACATAATGATTCATTTAGAATCAATGGATATGACAACTTGTGGACTTGTCTAGTCCCGACCATTTCCGATTATTGAGCAAAATTCAGCGTGAGTTCATGAAAATTGGAGAACCGCGTCCATTGTGATTGCTTGAGCAGCATTATTGAGAAAATACTTTAACGCAATGGATGTTATATTTGCATTGGCATCAATCTCAGTTCTTACCTGCTACGTGGAAGTGGTCAAACCCGGCCATGTCTAATTCTTCCATGGTATTGTGAATAGTTTTCGGGAGCAGTTCAATTCCAGCTATGTGCATATCATTGAACAAGAGATGCATCTGAAATGAAAGAGGCTGCAAAGTATTATCAAGCATTCTTTATGCAGCTCAAGTTTCACCGGTAACGTGAATGGTTTAAAAATATTGACATCGGTTCAGCAGTTCAGCGGTAATGAATATTTATAATATAAAATTATTATTTTTGCAAAAATATTATTTTTGCGCAGTTGGTAAAACTACACGCATTTCATAAATGTAACTAGAAAATTGAATAACCCGAATTAACCAAAAACAGCATTAACATAATGAACAGAAAACAACGGAATAGAGAATCCAGTTTAAGGGTCGGTTTATTGACAAAATGTCAATATATATTCCGATCAATAATTATTTATTTCATTACAATTTATTTTATTGACATTTTTTTAATTTATAAATAAAAAAATGCCAATAAAATAAAAAATAATAAAATAATAATAATGTTAATAATAAATTATATAATATAATTAATTATTAAATAATATTAATAATAATTATTATTAAATTAATAAATAAATTAAATAAATAAATAATAAATAAATAAATTAAATAAATAATAAATAAATTAATTAAATAAATAAATAATAAATAAATAAATTAAAAAATAAATTAATAAATCATTAATAATTATTAAATAATATTAATAATTAATAATAAATAATAAATAAAATAAAAAATGTCAATAAATATTCCGATATTTATTGAAGCTTCAGATAAATTTCCCCACGGTGGTATTTAGGTACATCACATTTCATTGTAAAACTCTCATTGGTAATCGGTATCGGGAGCTTCTTTGGATTTCAGATCCAGGCCTAACCAGAATTCAAATTACTCCCAGTAGTTCCGATTTATTTGCACTTATTTTCTATTTCATTTTTTTCTGGCCGCAAAAATGAACCGATTTTTGCGTTCTTGGTCTTAAAATCTTTGCTTCACCTCGTAGAATATCTATGAAGATTTTTTTTTCAATTATCTGGAGGTATTTTGATTTTAGGCGGGTTTCGAAATTGGCATTGCGAAGTTATTCACTACTCCAGCGCCACGGCAGAGGGCCATAACGAATTGTAACACTGCAATTTAGCCCCTGCCAGTAATCACGAAACATCGGAAACCTATTTCTCAGGGACAGAACTCGGATATTATCCAGGGATGTCAAATTTGCCAGGAACCCCATGTCCCTTATTACAAGAACCCTTTGTATGGGCTCAAGTGCCAGTCCATTATCTATTTTCTCTATGGGCGTAATATGCTGGGATTTCAACACCAGTCGTGCATAGATAGCACGACATACTACTACCATATTTTGGCTGCGTGGACGTGGAACTGCGGAGAATTTCAAAAAATTCGCTCAGCAAAATTTGAAAGCTGCCTAAAATCAAACCAGTGGTGCGTAGATAACACACAATACTTCCATATTTTGGAACGTAAAATTGTGACGCAATTTGATCATATTTTGACTGCTTTTAAGGGTGTTTAGGTCAAAAATATCAAAAAATTCACTATTCAAATTTCAAAATTCGCCCGAAATCAAAAAACGCCAGTTGTTCGGAACATGAAAAATATCCACATATTCTGCAAGGAAAAACAAAGATTTTAAGACCAAGAACGCTCAAATTGGTTCATTTTTGTAGCCAGAAAAAAATAAAATAGAAAAAACTAAAAATGCAAATATATCGGAAGTACTGTGCGTTATCCAAATTTCGATTGAACAGGGTGTTAGGTCTTACCGAGACGCACATTTCAGTTCAAGAAATTTGAAAAAAGGTTGAGGATTGAGGGAGTTATGGTCATTTTTGTAAATGACCACAGACGGACAGACGGACTAACGGACACACGGACTAACGGACTAACGGACACACGGACACACGGACACACAGACACTTGTTCAGGAAGTGATTCTGAGTAAATGTGTATGAGAAAAAGTTTTTTCTGAAGCTCCGTTCCGATTCTCGATTTTAGGACGATCACAATACTTCCATTTACTCTGTAAATATGGAAGTAAAAATGCAGATCTGGGAAGAAACTCCAGTTCCTTTTCTATGCACGAACGACACAAATTGAGATAATATTCTAATTTTGGCTCGGACTTTTTCTGTGAAAACGTCATTTTTGCTGTGGTGCTGTTTTTCCAAATACATACCTATAACCAGTGGTGCGTAGATAACACACAATTCTTCCATATTTTGAAACGTTAAGGTGTGAAACAATTTGATCATATTTTGACCGCTTTTAAGGGTGTTTAGGTTAAAAATATAGGAAAACTCACTATGCAAATTTAAATTCGCCCAAAATAAAAATACGCTACGTTATCGGAACAAAAGAAGTATCCACATATTCTGCAAGGTAAAACTGTGTATGTAAAAATGTGTCTAAGGAAAAGTTTTTTCTCGATTCTCGAAGTTTCGATTCTCGATTTTAGGACGATTCCAATACTTCAATACTTTCAATATTTACTCTGTAATTATGGAAGTAAAACCTGATTAATGATCATAGATTTCATTATGATGAATGGTTAAATGATGATGACCGCTGACAACTAAGATGCAGTTTTAATATGAAAAGTATAGGACACCACAAGACACTCCCTCCAGCATAGACAGGCTGAATATTACAAGATTGCACTGGCGATAATCGCCAAACTTACGGTTTGTTTGCTAAAATACATAAATTATAACTAAAACTGTAATATATTACAAGCTTATATATAAGCTTGTAATATAACTTTTTTATTATCATTTTAAAAAATGGCTTTTGCCTCAAAAAAAAGTCAAATGTTGTACAAGTTGTGGAGGTGTATTCAACTATTCGAATACAAGATTTGTCTTGTAAGATTCTGTTTTACGCTTGGTAAAAAATGAATACAATAATCTTCCGTTAGAACGAAAATACACTTCTCATTTTTGAATAGAAACAAAAAACGCTGCTAAGTAGATCAGTGATTTTTTGGGTAACGGAAGAACTCTGCAAATTCTGAACTAGGGTTCATTTGTCGATTTCATGTACAACACTCCAATACTCCTCAAACGCGGAATTTAGTTAAAACCAGTTCAGTATAAATTTGTATTTTGGATTGGGATTAATAACCTTTTCTTAACCAAGCAGAAGAGCTACCTATGCTACTCTGCTTGATAGATATGCATATGTCTTGATACTTATCCACCAATCTTTTTAACGCAGGCCATCGTTTAATTTTGTTAAATTCACAATTTACTATATTCTTAATTACCTACTGAATAATTATTAAATTCTCTGGACAATTAAATTAAGAATTCTTCAAGAACCGTTGGTAAAGCTTGCCTATCTCTCATGCTGCCAAGCTCAACTGGTGTTAGTGCGTCACCTTATAGTAAGCTAGTGGTCGTAAGTAGAAGACCAATCAACCCTAAGAACCAAGGTCAAATTCGCAACTTTATCCAATTTTAGTTTGCTGATACGGCGAAATTCTTCAAATTGAAGATATTGGGTGGACGGAAGTTTTTGTGGGTATTACAACGAGTGGAAAACAAATTTTGTGGCTCTAGTACTTTTCGATTTATTGTGAATTGAGGCAATTTTTAAAAACACACCAATGTCTCACTAAAACTGCAATAAATCCTAAACGGTTGGAGCTACCGCAGTGCCGATGGTCTCATTCGGTTGAGCATTAAACAATCTATAGAAAATGATACCTCACATGCCTATGTTGCAAATTTCCTTAAAAAGACGAATTTTCCCCACTTCAATAGCTGTTTTACTGGCCTTAAAATTAAGGTAGGGTTCTGTCGAGACGTTAGGATCAACTAGATACGGAACGTGATTTTTGGTGAAAATTTCAAAAATTTTCGACAACTCCTCCCTGAAAACCCCGGACGGCGGACGGTCGACAGCGTACGGCAGACGGACAAAAGAGTTTTATTCTACACCCTTTGAAAGGTAAACAACAAATTTTCAGGGGGAGTTAAAAAAAAATTCCTGACCGATTACAAAGGTTCAATTCTCGAGAAAAATGAACCAACATTTGAAAATAAAACAACAAACTCGCACTTTTTTTTTTGTAAATCTCGGAAATGTACCACGTTTTGGCGGAACCGAAGGGAGACACTTCTGGGGAACAACTTCGCTGGGGGGTTAATTTGGGGGGATAGAATTATTGCTGATGATAGTAGTGGACTGGGTGAGAAAGTGTCCTCAAAATTCGGGTAAGATGAAGTAGGTTTTCAAGAATGAGTTTTCAATTTCTGCGATACTTCTCTCCTTGACTGCTGTCTATTAGATAAGTGAGCTTGTCGAGCATGTCGAGCACTTTTCCTGGCAACCATTGGCTATTTGGAGTTTTCCTGAAAAACATTCTTCGACCTGGCATTAGGCGAGACAAATGGTGAGACTTTTTATCACAATGTTTCCTTGCAGGAAGATTGATAACTTTTACGAGATTTTTGGTGATGAGTAGGATTTACAGATTTTGGTTCCAAGACTTAGGGAGAAAGAGGAGGAAGTTCACATTTTAGATGCCGACAAACCTTATTAGGTATTCATCTGAAAGTCGGAATTCTACCATTTCGGCATAAATTCGTCTTTTAGGGTGAGAATTCAGAAAGACCTGCGTCTTTTTTTCAACCAAGTAACGCCATCATAGTGATTCGTTCCAGAATTGTACCTACTTGATGAGAACCAACTACAAACACTTGTTTTTTCAATGGCTTGGGTAGGTGATTAATCATCTACTTTCTTGATAGATAGGTTTACCATATATATCCTGTATCTAAATATGTTGGCTTCTTTTTATAGATACCTGTCCATAATGTCGGGTTTGAGTCTAGAAAAGAAAGTCAAAACGTTTTATTAGTTGTACGTTTGTTATGTTTTTACTTCTATATTTACAGAGTAAATGGAAGTATTGTGATCGTCCTAAAATCGAGAATCGGAACGGAGCTTCAGAAAAAACTTTTTCTTATACACATTTACTCAGAATCACTTCCTGAACAAGTGTCTGTGTGTCCGTGTGTCCGTCTGTGGTCATTTACAAAAATGGCCATAACTCCCTCATTTCTCAACCTTTTTTCAAATTTCTTGAACTGAAATGTTTGTCTCGGCAAGACCTAACACCCTGTTTAATCGGAATTTGGATAACGCACAGTACTTCCGAGATATTTGCATTTTTAGTGTTTTCTATTTTATTTTTTTCCGGCCGCAAAAATGAACCGATTTGAGCGTTCTTGGTCTCAAAATCTTCGTTTTACCTTGCAGAATATGTGGATATTTTTTATATTCCAATAATGTATTGTATTTTTATTTTGAGCGAATTTTAAAATTTTAATAGTGAATTTTTCGATATTTTTGGCCTAAACACAATTAAAAGCAGTCAAAATATGATCAAATTGTGTCACAATTTTACGTTTCAAAATATGGAAGTATTGTGTGTTATCTACGCACCACTGGTTGCCTATGCACTTAATATCAATTTTCGCCCAATATCACTTAATGTACACTCAATATCAACGCATCACACCGAAAACCCAACACACTTTTTTAAAAAATGACGATTTTTAGCCGTCTTTCGGCTGAAATGAAATCCAAACTTCAAAATGTCAAAAAACGGCTATTTCGCGTTCATCCCTCGCGTCATACATAAAAAAAAAATGAACCAAAAAATCACCGTCCAATACCTGTTATAAATAAATTGAGTGATTATCCTTTGCATCATCTGTGAAATCGAGCTCCAATATATTGAGGGCCGGTTTATCAATTCATTTAAAGCTGGATTTTTCCAAGGACGCTTGCACTACATTTTACCAAGGACATGATATTCTCATTGACCGTCATGCGTTTCTTGGGAACGAGTTAATGCAAGCGTCCTTGGGTAAATCTAGCTTGCTTAAAAAAAAAAAAGATAAACCAGCCCTTAAACTACTTTCATTGTAGATTTATTTTCACCTAGCATTAAATGCTAATAAATTTTATTATAAGCGCATCTGTATTTTGTAAGCGCATTTTATAAGCGCATAAGCTGTCAAAAGTCGTTGCAGGTACTCTGGCACCAGATTTATGGCATTTGGTAAACTCCAAGTCTTAGATTGGATAAATGAGATAGATATTGAATTCAAAGTGCATTATTTATTGTCCTACCTGAAACCTGAATTTAGTAGGCACGCACCTGAATTTAGTACGGTTAATAAGCATGTATTCGAATATCCATTCGATCATTAATAAAAAATTTTCTCCCGATTTTTACGGTAAAATTAATATTCACGTAAAATCGTTAATGATAATTGATCGATGAGTTTTACCTTCCGATCAAGTCTCCTGTATCGATCAGTGTGCACTGCCGTTTTGAACGTTCAACACGCAACACGCACGATTATGGATGCGGTCTATGGGCCGGGGGCGGATCTATGGTCAACCGAGGTTCGGCCAATCACGGGCTATGCAGAACGGAGCCAAGGTTAACCCCGTTGACACGTCAGGCGACGATATCTGCACCGTTTCGAACGACGTCGTCGTTTACTTAATGCTGGTGACGGAGCCGGCTACAGGGTTAGAGTAGAGGGATCAGATCCGCCGTTTAGTTTCGAGCTCGGTAGGTATCAGCACTGTCGGCAGGTATCAGACGGCGAGCGGGAATGCCAGCCCTCTCTCGCTCTCGCCGGCCTAGATACGAACTCCCGCCGACCAACCAGAATCGCCCGTTCCCGATGTTTCCATGGTTACCGTTCCGAGGACGTGCCGCTGCCGTCGGCATCCCCGCCACTCAGTCTGTCTCGCTTCCTCTCGCGCTCCGCGAGGAACGTTCCCTCGAAATCGCTCGTCCGACTCATTGGCGAAAGCCGTAGCGCCAACGGGTCACGGTGATTTCTGACCGCCGCTACTTGCTGGGAACTTGGAAACGAGGAGGAAAATCGTACGAAATGTTCCGGCGGAGGCACGGCACGACTTCCTCCCCCCCGCACTAGGCGATCACCCATAATCAGGGCCTATTATTATAATTAGGTATTAATTATCGTTCCCGCAATTTCATGTCGACGTCGACTTCCATCATTGATCATCCCATAACCGGGAGGGGGGGGGGGTACACAAAATTTTCTGGGATGGGTTATCGGCAGAAATTTGAAAGTGTATATCGTTTTTCTGTAAAATAATGTGAATAAAAGTTCATGTTCACATAATTTCTTTTTTCAACAAAAAAAAAAAAAAAAATATGTCGAACTACCGAATTGAACCTCTAAGAAGAGGAAATTATGACACCTGGAAAATTCATGCCGAGGCGATCAACGTGAAAAGCGGCTTGTGGGGTTTGGGTTCCGACCAGATGTTTGGGCCACGATGAAGTTCGTAGGGTTTTCGAGAAATTAGGACGTGGTCGACGGATAGTTGAATACTCCAGAACATACAGAATACCTACTTCCGACGCTCGATTTTCAACCTTATAAATGAAAAAAAATATCGAAACCCGCTGAAAAATCCTAGTGGTTTTCGACGGATTTTGAAAAATTTTCAGTGTTTTCGCTGAAGCCTCGAGGACCGAAAGTCGGGCGACAACGGATTTTGAGCCCATTACTTGTAACTCTTTTGGTATGGGACCTTGTCAGGGGAAACTTCATTTTTGCGAAAGGTAGTTTCGGTTTTTTGGGTTTTTCGGTATGATGCGTTGATTTTAAGTACATGGGCGGAGAGGGTTTATTGTTGGCCGTAAAATTACCAACATTTTGATGGGTTTGTTGGGGGTTTTCGAGGCATTACTAGCCGAGATATTAGTGGTTTTCGACGGATTTTGAAAAATTTTCAGTGTTTTCGCTGAAGCCTCGAGAACCGAAAGTCGGGCGACAACGGATTTTGAGCCCATTACTTGTAACTCTTTTGGTATGGGACCTGGTCAGGGGAAACTTCATTTTTGCGAAAGGTAGTTTCGGTTTTTGGGTTTTTCGGTATGATGCGTTGATTTTACGTACATGGGCGGAGAGGGTTTTTTGTTGGCCGTAAAATTACCAACATTTTGATGGGTTTGTTGGGGGTTTTCGAGGCATTACTAGCCGAGATATTAGTGGTTTTCGACGGATTTTGAAAAATTTTCAGTGTTTTCGCTGAAGCCTCGAGAACCAAAAGTCGGGCGACAACGGATTTTGAGCCCATTACTTGTAACTCTTTTGGTATGGGACCTGGTCAGGGGAAACTTCATTTTTGCGAAAGGTAGTTTCGGTTTTTTGGGTTTTTCGGTATGATGCGTTGATTTTAAGTACATGGGCGGAGAGGGTTTTTTGTTGGCCGTAAAATTGGTACGGCGTACGGCGGACGGACAAAAAATTTTTATTGCAGATTCGGATTCTACACCCCTTGAAACGTAAACCAACAAATTTTTAGGGGGTGTTAAAAAAAATTTTTCCTGACCGATTACAAAGTTTCATTTCTTAAGAAAAGTACTGTGCGTTATCAAAATTTCGATTAATCAGGGTGTTAGGTCTTACCTCAAGGCAAATGCCTTCTGAAGCGAAGATAGCGCTATACTTGTTTAATAACATTTTTACCCTTCTGACTTCGTCGGACTCATCAATCAAGTCCGAGGCTTCAAGAAGTCGGTCAATCCTAAGGGGCTCGCTTTCGACGCTCATACTGTTAACATGGTGTTCACCCAGAGATGCTAGCCGTACAATAATTGTGTTACCAATTAACATTTGTCGTTCAGCCAAATTTATACGCGCACCAACGTTGAGCAAAATATCAAGCCCCAATATGCAATCTTCATGATTTTTGCAACCAGGAAACGATGACTCCATCCAGTTCCTCCCAATTCCATGGGTACAGTAGCACTACCTTCCGCAACTTAAGAGTTCCCAAAGACTGTGCAGATCTTTATCTGGTGGCATTTTTCCACTATAATCCCAATTTTCTTGGTCACCCTTGGATGCATCACAGATACTGTAGCACCAGTATCAACCAACTTTTAATAACTGAAACCGTTTATTGTTGCCACTGTTGGACCAAGTGGATATTTTCTGAAAATTACGAATTACAACCCCAGCCGTTTGGAAGAAAAATTGCGGCGGGCGGACAGAATATTTATTTAATTGCAGATTTGAATGAATGAACCATGAACATTCAATCACATTTTGGCTTTTGAACCGAAACCAACAACTTACCTTTTCGGCATAAAATTAGATTAAGGCAAGACTGTTCATCCAACTTTGTGAACGTGGCACCTTCCGCTGCTCACCTCTCAGGGTCACGAAATAAGCCAAATGCGTCCACGCTCCGTTTTCTTTTTTTTTTTTTATTGAATTTCAACACCACTTAAATTACAAAATACATTCTCACTTTAAACATTGCTCCATCTGTGAAATTCTACACTCGCCAGAGATAGATCTCATCTTCAACAACATTATGTGGTCAAACATTCGTAAAAATATAGTACATTTATTCTTCTTTATTTACACTACTTTTTGCAGCTGTAACTATGTATAAGTTGTATATTTCTGTTTCATCCATTCTTTCATTTCTTCAGTAACAGTAATTTAAAAATATGAACACTACTCAGTTAAACATGTTACTGACAGAATTACACTCATTTTTGTTATATATATTTATATTTCCACAATGATATGTAAACACTAAATTTACAACAATTAACTCAACTGTATACAATATTAATAGGGGGATGTACTAAAAACCAAAATCATACATCTAGTGCCTAATAGTTATTCGATTAGTACAAATTCACGGCTCTTTAAAACATTTAGAAATTCCACATTCATTAGCAAATGTGAGTAAGCTCCGGTTTTGTGATGCGGTCAAAATGATAAAAAAAGCACTCGAGTAAAAAGATAATGCGAAACAAAAAGCGCTTGAAAAGCAAGGATGAAGTGTAACAAGGAGGGCGGAGGGTTTTCTTTTCAACGGATGGTCTTTTTCTTCAGGATAATGCCCTTTACTTCAACATTCTACGAATCCGTGTAAACGTAATTGGTTACTGATTGCGAAAGGTTTTTTACATTTAATGCTCGATAATGGCAAAAATGATGACTGGTGATAACATGAATTCAGGTAACATACATCGTGTGGTGCGCTTATCGAATTTAATATCATTTTCTTAACAGACAACATTGAATAGTGAGTTTCTTACTGTAACATGTACGCCCACACAACACAACTTCTTCTTCCCTTGATGAGAAATCCAGTCAACTGTTGTTGCCCATCAAGACTATTGTTAGGGCGTTGGCGAGAAAATATACATCGTGTTTTTTCCCCTATTAACATTACCAGACCGTCTGGCTGCGCTAAGCGTCAACTATAATTTAATTCTAATTACCTTCGTAGAATTTCTTTGAAATCTTTGGGTTGTTTTTATTACTAGTTCTCAAAGAGGTTGGATTTTCTTGACTGACACTTTGAGAAAAAAGTAAATGGGAGAGACTCCAATGAAAGAGAAAAGAAATAAAATGACTAAGCGTCTAGTACAGGA
Organism: Nesidiocoris tenuis; assembly: GCA_036186465.1. Lineage (NCBI taxonomy): Eukaryota > Metazoa > Arthropoda > Insecta > Hemiptera > Miridae > Nesidiocoris > Nesidiocoris tenuis. The sequence goes on along the minus strand of AP028910.1, from coordinate 22,765,166 downwards.
TCTAGACGTGAACGCATTGTAATTAACTATTGCACAGCGGGGTTTCCTTGAACACGTGATCTCTACCGGATTGACAAAAATCAAAGAACTTCTATCATGGAAGGTTGAGACTCTTTTCAAAGGCTGAGAGATATTCACCAAGGAAATTATCTGGTGCCATAGGAGCTGCTATTCAACACATTATTGTGGTCCCTTCTTGAAAGTGTGTGCAGTTTGAGAGGTTAATTTTTAACCCTACGATCGCGCAAATCATCAAAATGATTTTGAAATTAACTGCGGGTACGATTATGAAATGGAAAGTTTGTGGGAGTGAGGATTTTTGATAATAAAAAAGGTGCATTGAAAAATCTAATTAACGGGATTAATTGAATAGGTGGGGTATCCTAGCAAAGGCCTGTACTCGAAAGATTAAAGCCTCACAGGCACTAGGTCCATGAGCTGAAGCGAATTTCCATCATCTAATTTTTAAAAATCATTCCAATATTTTATTGTTTTCACTGTTCAGGGCTGAATGCGCGTAGGGCTTATGCAGCTGCCAACATATTTTCCGATGCTGCAAGAACCCTAAACATGTTTATATTTATATTTTAATCAAATTCAATGATAGCGCAGGCCTAATGCATTTTGAGTTGATGACCGTGGTTTTTGTGGGGCTTGGGTGTCCGTGTATAAGGTGTACTGAATCGATGGTGACCTATCGCCAATTGGCCAAACCTGGTCAGAGTGGTAGGCACCATTTTTTTAAATCTGAATCCAACTTATGCGCACTCATCAACTGAGCCAGGCATGCATGCATGGGGGGTTACCAACTGCCACCCCATTACCATTTGTTCACCCAACTACCACCCGGAGTCCTCTGCTGATGACCAGCCTGTTGACAAGTGCCACCCCCCTATCGATATCGTACGTAAGGATGAGCTAGGGTTTTGCGTAAGTACCAACCAACATATGACACAGTGAGAGGAGTTCTGTGAACTAATTACTAGTCCATGACGCTCATCGACGATAAGACTGACCAGGGGGATATTAAATATATGCGCTGTTGCGGTACCCATGTACAGTAAACAATTGGACCAAGAATTTTGGCGCATACTTGAATGCGGTCACATTATGTAGAAAGGGAAAATAACCAAGTTTTCTTAATTAGGAAAGAGGGGTGGCACTTGGGTATCTTTCCGTCAATAAACCAGCTTCAACAGGTGGCAGTTGTCACCACGGAGGACAGGGCAGGGTGGCAGAAGTAAACCGGAAGTAAGGGAGTGAGAGAAGTTACTCGTTTTGGGAAATTGGCAACAAAGGTACCAGATTAACCAAGCTAAAGCTAGTGGAATTTGATTTTTTCAGATCAATCGGGATGTGGGAGGAGGACAGCGAATCGCCTCTGTTGAGCGAACAAAAAAATCTAATAACTAAATAAAAAAAATATTTGAAAAATTTAAAAAAACTTCTCTGAACAAGACACACAAAAAACTGTCTTCACGTATTTGATCTATTTGAAATTCTGAACTGAAAGGGTTTAGAAAGAATTTTTAAGGTATGCCAAATCATCTACCTATTCCATTTCTACAGATGATGTTGAGTCGGTGCTTTCAATCGTATGCCTCATCGGCAGGATACAGTAGTATTTTAGAATTTATGAAAATTTCAACACTAGTGTGAAGGCTTTGAATTAGAAACGCCTAAGATACACCGTCGAACTTGAGGCGATCTAGAGGGGAAATGGGAATAGGTACTTGAATGTGTTGTTCAAATTTTTCTCTTGAGAAAATCGAGTGTAAAAATATATAACTTTGTGTACGATATTAGTCAAGTTCCATTTGTATCCGGGTTGAAAGACAACCGTGCTTAGGAATATAATTTTTTACGCTCTATGCACCAGTAGAAAAAAGTGCTTTATTTTTTAAGGCAACATGACTTTGGACCAACCATGAGCCAACTCACCCTGTTCTAGGTAATCGTATATTGTAGCAAGCTCTGCCTACAGAATTTGTTTCTTCTCCCATTTATGCAGTAGCTATATAAACATCAGTCGAAGGATACAAAATAAACACATATTTTTACCATAGCGTAACACTTACGAACTATATTTTACACTTGCTTTAGCAAAAGCGCAAGTGCCTAAACAAAATTCAATTTATGAAGGGCGTTGCGTGCCTCTAAATAGTTTTATTATTCTTTATTTTCTTTTAAATATAATTTATGCTGTGTTTTAATTTAGTTTTTTATAAACCTCTCATATTTTTATAACAACAATTATTCTGATCAAAACCAACTAGCTTTTACAACAGTAGCACCATTCAAACTATCAGCAATTTATTTAAATAAGAATTATTATGTGTATCATACAACAATGGCGGTCTCATGACAACGTAAACACTAAACAATCTATTCTGTTTCTATTTACAATTTCCTTAGTAACAAATGAACTAGATTTCTAAATCATACTTAATCTGTGGTTGATCCCAATAAGTACAGTGAGTGAACGTGTTATTTACAACATCATAAATTACGTACTTCAATTTTTTGACTTTCAGCTACTCCTAGACTTGGTTTATGACACAAAAAAATGGCCACAATGTTTGACATTGAACAATAAATTAGTTAAAACACTAATCTTTACATCTTCCATAAAGTTGCCTACAACGATATCACCAGACAATATTTTGTTCTGGTGAAGTTCAACTGTACGTAGGTAGATTTGTAATATTCTAAACACAACAAAGATCTCTCCGGCTGGTTGCAGGGGCAGGGGTCGGTCACACGTTGGTGAGCGTAATTACAACACGCATCGTACAAACCTTGGAACACAGCTCATGGAAAATCAAAATAACATTTTCTCTCATTCGACCACAGGAAGTAACATTAGATGGAAATCAATTTTTCCGTAGAATAGAGTTTCAATAATGCCAACAACAAATAGAAATATTATATCGACTACCGATGAATCCAGAAAACGCATACAGTGTAAACCTAAGCAAATTGATAACTTATAACGGTACTTTGAAAAATAACGGCGTTTCATTCGCCCATCAGGCAGGAAGTTTTACGTTTCCCAAATAAAAAAACCAACTTCTCACTCCATAGCTTGTTTGGATCAGATGGAAGCTTGGCAACGGCCATTTTAATCACCATGCAATGTGAAACTATCGACTTTAAAGCCACAGTGGAAAATATTGTCAGCGTTGTAAAGCTCCTCCGCTCGGCTGGTTCTAAACTCTCCCCGCTCATCGAAACTGTGAGGGCCGACTTGAGCGGAAACCCCCAGATGCTACAGCTTTTCTGAAACCAACAATGAGCTACGAAAGTTTGTACTAAAATGTCACAAAATGGAAGACCGCAATTTGATTAAACTGATCAATGATGAGACAAGCAATAAAGTCAACAATAATAAAACAATACATTTGCAAAATTATATAATTGACTGACCAAGCTGGAAACCCAATTCTGTCATGATATGACAGAAAGTAACATAATTAGGGTCATTCTACGCAGATGGTACTATTTCATGTCCAGCCACATTTTTCCCTGGACCAACCAATTTTTTCAGATATTGACTGTATAGGTTAAACTCTCCCTAGTATAGGTTAAAATTGGACAAACAAGTTTTTATTCTCTCTGTGTTCACAGTCTTAGGGCCAGTTCATCAATTACCATAAATCTAGTTTCAAAGTACCAGCAACACTTACAAAGACGCGCATATGAAAAAATGCTAGGCAAAAACGAATTCACTTTGAAAGTAGTTTCAAGTGCATTGAAGTGATTGATTGAGCCCAAGTAGATAGAGTTCACTTTACATGCGCGTCCTAGTTTTCCTTCTTCCTAGAGATTTCTAGGGTGCACAGGGAAATGTGGCTGATTCTATGGCTCAATAAAACACAGAGGTTACAAGTACAGTCCTCTGAAGACATTAACGCAAAAACAATTCAAAATTCAATAGTTGATAATGCAGGGAAAGTTAGTTCTCAAATATTACCATTTTTGTAGAACAACCCTTCAATAGAATTACCATGGACGTGGTACCGATATTATTGAAGAAAAAAAAATTGGACTCAACTCAGGAGAAAATATTGGGGTTTCATCAAATTGTTGTATGGGGTCTTCCAGCAGGGCAGCAATTACAATGGAGTATATTACTCCGAATTCAGAACAGCTGTTTACTTGCACTATCTGACGTTCGTTTGAACTCATGGGACAAAAGGAAGGCACACCGAGGTGATATGATGGGGTGACATGTGCACATACCGCTGGAAAGCACCTCAAATTGAATAAGTTCCACATCTACTCTGCTTTCTTGGTTGACGACAGTATGTTGGTAAAATTTTGATTGGCATTCAGGGAAGGGATTGCCAATTGATAAAACGTTTTTGCTAGCTACAAATTCCCCCTTTCTAGAATCTCAATCTATGTTTGCCCTGGTAAACACGCATTTAACTGTAAATCCTAGCAACATTTCCCTGGGATATTTCAAGCGTTCACTAGAATTCTCAACTTCAAGCAAATTGCTTCAGGCGTTATCTTTTGTACAAGCAAGTGAGCTACAATATCTTGTTACAGCAGCAGTATTTGAAATAAAGGCTCAGCAAGGTAAGGGACAACTCTGGGTTAGTTTGATGAAATATGGAACAATTATTCAACAAATACGAAGGAACTAATAAAGGTTAATAATTTTCTTTGGCATTCATCGCTAAGCCGATAAATAGTTGCTATAAGAAACCCCAGCAAGAACCATATTGGATTGGAAGTGAATACATCCTTAACTAAGAACAGACATAAATTGATCGCGGCAGAAAATTGTTGAGATAGTGAATGGAAGTTGTTTTTGGCAGACCGGCTATGTTGCAGTGGTAGATAGCCTACCATCAGATTCAAGGTAAAGAATGAGGTGATTTTAAATAATTTGGTTTAAAAAAAGTTAATTAAATTAAAAAAGAGCATTTTTCTCAGACAAGAAAGGAGCTCAACGAAGAATGATAGAACCAAGATCCCACCAATTTTCCAAATAACATCCACCCGCATGAAAATTGATGAGCCCATCACAATAGGAGACAATAGAATTCCTTTCTTTCGTTAAAACAATAAAACGGATAATCTACAACGCAAAAGCAGTTTCTTTTGGTAGTGGAGTGAAGGAGAAAATGAAGGAATATCTACAACAGAACCAAACTCATTCGTTCAATTCCACAACTACGGAGTCCTGTCAGCTCAACATGGCCACATCCTCTAAATTGGTAGTTTATTGCAAAATTCGTCCAAAAACTGTTGACACATGATGCAACACACCACCAGTGATTGGAGAGAACGTTAACCTAACGTTATGGAAGATGGTGGACAAATGGCAAGGGAATGGTAGCTGGACTGTTGAGAATTTTCCAAGCCAAATTGAGTATTTTCCAAGGCAATTCGGGAAATTTTCAATTTTGTTTATAAAATCTTCATTTTGGCTTGGAAAATTCTCAATCCAACTTGGGAACTGATGGTTCTGATGATGCCTCAAGTGTTTGTAATTTATAGATGCAAAGAATTTTCCATTCCCAAAAAAAAAAATCATTTTTTGAATTCAAGAAGTAGTAGATGAAAATTTTGAAGTTTTCACGCCTATTGCTATAATAACCGAAATTGGACATTTTACGGGGATGGTTTGGTGAAAATTGAACTTTTCTTGGGTCCGTATCTTTTGATTGCAGTCGAATCCTTTGTACCTTGTCAAGTGGGTATTTTTTGACTTTAATTCAAACATTTTGCTTCTGCAATGAAGTAAGATAGGCACTGATTTAAGGCTCGATACATAAGATAACTGCAACTGCCATACCCCAACTGCCAAAAGCATTCAGGTCGAATTAATTGAGTAGGTAGAACAGTGCACGCTGTTTTAGGGAAGCAAAGAACAAGGGTGACAGTCCGAAGATTATGAGAAATTCTTTCCATAGGTGGAATTTGGACAAGTGCCAGGTTCTCTATGCCAAAAACTACTATCCACCTGAACATTGGTGAACTTGTTGGACATGGATAGGCATAATCTGTACTAAGTTGGATCAAGTGAAATTTGTACAACTTCAAGGGGTACTTGAACAGCCTTCGATTACTTTTCTAAATCATTTTTATCCATCCTTTAATTTCATTTTCAGGGTCAATACTCCAAATCATTGGTCAAATAAACCCTTTCAAATGAGATAGTAAATAAATGACATTGCTGTAGCTTTCAGAAGGATTGTCGCCAATTAAGGGACTTTTGAGGATGAAATGTGAGAGTCATAGAAGTACCAGAGAAGAAAGATTTCGCCAAGAATCTCTGAGAAAACTTATTCTAACTGTTCGAGGCTTAATAAAACGGAGACACTGGTCAAAATATTGAGATGAGCAAAAAGCAATCCCTCAATAGAATTTAAGAAAAGCGGCAATCGTTTGTCCATAAACATACAATTTCAACAGTAGATTGGAGTATACAGCCTCCAACCCCCTCCCCGGGTCCTTGTTCTCCTCAACCTAGCTGATCACTCACGTCTTGACTCATGTGAAATAACTCACGTTTGGGACAGCTACAGTTCCGGATAAAGCCAAGAAATGCAGTTGCGTGCCGCTCATGATGGCACAATTGCTCAGAGTCATGCTCAATCCAAGTATACAGATAGATCTATGTGAGAACATGAAATGCTTAGTCAAGTTACTCATTGACAATTAAACTATTCCGACGCTCCTTGTCTTGGCTCAGGACAGCCCTACACCAGCGATCACGACTTGTCTTATGGTCTTTAGTACCTTTGATTACTGCCCATAATGTTTCTCAAAGTCCTAATAGATTTTAGGATTTACCATATCGTCGTTCGGCATGCAACACTGATTAACTCAATTTTTTCAACTTTTCAGTAAAAGTATCCATGCAAATTAAGTTAATTGAATTTTCGCTCAGAAAATTGAGTAAAAATGAAACGAAAAGTTGGATAATAATCAAAGAGAGGAGTTGCACCCAAGCTTTCGAATCGTAGCAAAAGATAACCACTTTTACGGGCCTAAGAAAAGTTAAGCGGTGTTGCTCAAAGCGGTTTCCGGCAGCTCCCCGTGGAAAAACCAATCCAGTGATACCAGTAACTCATTTTTGCCAAAAATCGAGTTAATCACTGTTGCATGCCGAATGATGATATACAATAAATATCGATTTTTGGCTAATATGTAGTTTGAAATGTAACCCATCAAATTATCAGGGGGGGGGGGTATTTTTTTTACTTGAGCGATTACAAAGGTTGACAAATATTCTGTTATTTATTTTGTTTATCTATTTTCAAAGGCCACATCGATGTTGGAGTTGGAAAAATAATTCAAAATATGAATAATCGGACCGAGAGTAGAATACAACACTAACAATCGGAGCAGGGCGTCCTTCATGTTTGCAAGTAATGTTCTATCATGGCGTACGCTATATTACATCGAAATCGCACATTATTACTAGGTATACTTGAGCTGCAGAAGTAACTGAATCCCATCAAATGTAAATTGCCAAAATGCCAAAGTGAACCAGTTTTTGATCGATGAAACGGCCTGACAAGGTTTCAGATAATCTACAGCACATTGGATTCCACGGGAAAGCTCATTTAACATGGGTGTATCATACAATACAAAAAATAACGTGTCAATAAGTAGCTGGCTGCAGCTTCTTCACAACATAGCAGGGAAGAACAGTGTCGCTAATATGATTTACACGTTGCGGCTCTACTGAGCAATTTCAGCCTTATGTAAGACTATACAGTGTAAGACTTTGAGTGACGATACTCTTTCTTATGGTAAGTTTATTGTAGTTTTGATATACATTTTCATAATGTTGAGAACTACACGCATCATCAATGAAGGTGGGAAGTTTACCACAAACGTTTGTGGTGACGCTCGCTTCAGTTTGGGGAATAAAATGATAATTTCTCCTCATAATGTAAAATACTTCTTCCTGTTCCAATACTTAATGTCACAACGCCAAACTGGCTTTCCTTGTTCACCATGTAAGATTATATTACAGACAAACCCAATTCGCTGGAGCCAACAAAAAAAGCATCCCTCATCAATGATATTTGACATGATCATCAACCAATGCCAATCAAGTACCTAACTTTTTTGAATTGTGAAAAAAATATGAGAGATGGAGAGAAAATAAGTTTTTTTGACTTGATCTTTGCTGCATACAAGGGTGTGTACAAGTGTTGAAAATATAAATTCAAATTAAACCATCTCAGCCCTTACTGTCCTTTACATATTGAACAATCAGAATAATATCAAGTTGATGATACATTTTTGTTCAAACATAATGCAAAGCGCCAACACTAATTGAATTATAGCGTCATTTTTGTTGGGTGGAAATATTCCGAAGAAAAGAAAAAATGAGTTGACCAATAATTCCACCAAACCCGAAAAATTTCGCGTTAACGGTTGAGCAACAATAGCAATCTGTTGACTGTCGGCCGAACTCAATGGCACTTGAAGTGTTGTCTCTAAACATCTCGGTATAATTGCAACGAAGAAACGATCCACTAATTCGCAGATGAATTTCAATAATTGCAAGCCAAGTTAGCTAGCTAGGTATCGTACGGTCGTTTCTCAAGATGGCGTGGGGATAAATTAAAATGGAAAACAGAACCATGGCACATAAACTGTGGTCACATTGCACATTGAGATAAACGGTAACCACTGCTCCCACCACATCATTGCGTATCGTACCTCTCTGCATCCGTCTGCAAATGAAGAATACAAAGAGAATTGAAATTACAATTTTGGAGATGGGAGCCACTAGGAGTTTCAACAACTAGGTTACCTACGCAAAGCACTAATTACGCTCGAATGAGCCAAAATAAGTTTAAAAAAATGGGAGTTGACAGATCCTCCTTTGTTACCGAGTTTCTTTCAAGACCATTAATTTTGAACCGAATGATCCCATTTCGAAAATGCTGATAACACATGAAATCATTGAGTACTTACAACCGCAGACAGCAGAGAGTTGAGTGGTGGCTATGTACTCCAATTATCTCTAGGTCGTTTCGAAAGTGGCCCGCCATCGTATTCGTGTCTAGGCTCGTGCGGCCCGGGGGATGTACCCATTGGACCTGTAAAATAGATACAACTTCTGTTAGAGCTGATACCCATTTGAAGTTTTACTTTCTCACTATGACCTGTATACGATGCTTGTTCGAATCGTTTCCATTTCACTCGTTTACTTATTTTTGTTTGTTGGAAAATATTGATTTGGTTTAACGATGTCAAAGTAACAGAATGGCTACTATAGGTGTTTGAGTGCTCGGATACCGCAATGTCAGAACATTTGATGGTACTCACTCAATTAGGCATAGATCCTGTAGGTACTCAATGTAGTGAAAATAATCCCTTGTACAGGGACGCAAGAGGCAGGAATAATAAATCACTTGAAGTTCCATAAAAATTTCAAAAATCGACAAAAACCCTTTCAAAATGATGGATGGCAGACTGCGTACGGCGGACAGACAACAAATGTTATTGCAGATTTGGCTTCTACACCCATTAAAAAAATGAATAAACCAAGTTTTGTACAGGTAAGGAACCATTTTCTATTGATTTTTAGATGCTGATTCAATTAAGACTACTTTTAAGATGGTAGCTACAACCGTTAAGGCTTTAGGTCCTTTCCCATCTAGTGCAACCTTTCAAAACGTTTCTATAAATTATGATACACACAGAGATGGAGTTACTAGCTGAAAGCTGACAATTCAAACATCCATAGTGTATTCTTGTTATTTTTCGACATTTTTTATTGAATACCTAATTAAACATTACAATCATCCTTAAAGAAATTGCGATGTGGCTCATTTCAATTTACCTGAGTTGCCTTGAGGTATATGATGAGATAATGGATGTGAAAGATGACTGAGTGGATCACGTGGGGGAGATATTGGTTCACTCTTGATCCGCATTGATCGAGGTGAAGGCGACGAAGGAGGAGGCGAATTACTCACCCCCATGTGAGGTAGACCACTGAAACCCATTATCATCAGTTGTGATTGAGATATAAACGAATTTCTAGAACATCAGTTTCCAAATCATTCCTTTGTAAATTCACACAGCTACCTATCTTCTAATCCATATTGAATGAATTTTCAAAACTATGTATTTCATTCTTCCAATATGATGTATTAAAAATACGTATCTAAGTACATATTACAACAAGCTTCATTTTCCAACAGATCATGATCATAAATATTGCGATTTATAATAACATCGATCGAATGAAATTTCCATTGTTACGACAAATTCAATGTATTGTATTCCTTGCCTGGTATGCGTAATGGATGGCGACCAAGATAGCGTTGGAATGCCCATATCAGTACTAGAGATGTCAGTGAACATGCTGGGGTATGGGAGTACAGGAGTCTGCAGCGTGACGACAGGTGTGTTCAACGAGTTTCCCCCGCCGCTTCCACCTCCACCCTGTCATCAGGTAAATAAAATTAATTTTAATTAACAAATAAAAAGTAAAAAAAAAAACTCGTAAAAATTCAAATAAAAAAGTTGTTCTTCTGTAGGCTTGACAAAATTTATTTGAACTCGTTTTCCATTCAAATGAAGAGACATTCGTTATTAATCCGGTGAAAACTGAAAGCCCAATTTTTATTGTTCCCTGAGGAAACCAGTGAATCGTAAAAAACTTTTGAGAGATTATCCTTAGAGATTATCTTCTCTACAGCCAGAAAACAATTGAGAGCTCATCATAAGAATGGGATTCCTAGCTTTAAATACAAGCAGTGATCACATCCTGAGTGGCACCCCCGAAGGGGGGGGGGGGTCAATCGATATCCTCTGCTATATTATGACCAGGAATAAATATGTTGAAAACCACACTCTCATCAATACAACAAAAATAAATCCAATGAAAGTAAAATTTTTGAGAGTCTGGGACTTACATCATCAAAACTTACGTCATCGTGCGTATTAGGTATGACGACCCTCAGATTGGTTCGAGATGGTTGAGCAGGTGAGTGTTTAGAGAGCGGTGGTGGGGGTGGCTTGCCAAGGTGACTTGGCGGCGGTCCAGGACTGGGGGAACCAAGAGGCGAACTCGAATGAGGATATCCATTGCTCATTTCGAGCATCGCACCAGGTGGATACACTGAAACAAAAATAAATAAATGTCAAGTTATAGTCAAGTCTATAGATGTCAAGAGTTATAGTCTGTCGCTTATAGTCAAGTTTGAAAAATGGTGACACATTCAAATCATAATTCTCAAAAAGGACCGACCAGATGGCTTCAGAGCCCTCTTTAAATTGATAGTGTTTTGGTACTTTTTTGCTAATGGACGATTACTGTTCTACTCGAGGTGAACATTAATCATGGAGAGTACGTTCGATAGGCGCAATAGCAATCCCAAACATCACAAAAGCAGGAATGGATAGATCAATTAATGGCACTCTAAAATTTGTGACTTTTGCATGGCTGGAGCACCATAGTAGTGACAGCTTTATAAACTAACCATTGTACTGAATGATGTAGAATTTCTAATGAAATCGATGCACCTGATTTACTTTGAGAAATCATCATTCTCAAGCCAACACAATCTAGCCATGACACCCTTGCTGTTTCACCACATCCGCCAAAGAGAGGGATGTCTTTAACGATCACTTATGTACCAAGGTTTTGGTGGACGATTTTTCAAAAGAGTCAAAAGGGTACAAAATCGTTTGCGCTAACCTTGATTGAATGATTGTACGCCAATAAATTTCCTAAAGACGACTAAAAATGCGGATTTTACATCCTTTTATCACCAATCCTGTTCCAAGGTGTTCAATAAGATTTTGAAAAATTGATTTTTTAGCCTTGGAAAAAGGATGAACTGCTAAAAATTGAACCCATCCAAAACCGGAAAACGTTTTGAGTCAGACCTCTATATTTCGACGGAGCTGATGATTCCTCTTTGGACTGAGCAGCGTTTCGCAAACTGTTGTATCTCATGTCCTGTTGAATGTCTGACGCATTGTGTTCTACCGTATCTGCAAAAACGTTTAGTAAAAACAAGGGTGTTAGTCAAACACACACACTCCACACGCTATTAGCACACTTTTACTTACCGTGTATGAGTCATATAAGGTACACTGAGCAAAATTTGAAAATTTTCTGGCCATGTTCACAAAGATCTGAGTTTTTATTGTTCAACAGACACGTTTTACTATTTATTAGTTTGAAGAATCTAGACGCCCATTTAAAGCCAGAAATCCAGGGGAAATGGAATTCCTGCCAATATTAAGGGCGTAGGAACACAATGAAAGTAGCACATTTGAATGAGAGGTGGGCAAGTTTTTCTACAATTATGTACACACTACATTGCAACATTTGCTTTGAGAGCCGGCCCTCTCGTCTCTTGAAAATCAAGGTGTCAATCTCGACAGAAACTTGAAAATCGTTTGTTACATTTTTTTACTTTCTTTGGTAATTCTTAATTTGCAGTAGATCAGACTTCCACGTAGTACGTAGACAAGACAACGGCTCGATCCTGGCGCATTAGTTAGGAACAATTTTATAAATTCCTCCTCATTCGTTGTTTCCATTTTTACAAAGTAAATCGAAGGAAATGTCTACTCATCAACCATTTTCTTGCGATAGCAGTAGGAAATGATACTATCATTCTGACTCAAGTAACAGTGGACGGTGATACTTAAATCAAGATTAGTCGGATTTCTCCACTGTAATTTTGAAAGAGAGTCCTAAGCAATTGGGTTACAAAAATCGATATTAATGTTTGCCATTAGTTGATAGCAAAGATTGAGTGTGGAGGTGAGGAAGAGAGTGGTAGCCCATCGTACTCACATCTTATGTTTCTTTATAAATTCGAGCGCTTTCGCCTCACTGGGCCTCAGCAGGGATCGGCATTTTTCTTAGGGGGTTTCCCCACACAGTGGGCGATGGGTCCGTGGGTTTCCCCCGGGGGGGGGGGGAGAAAAGGAAAATGAGAGACGATGGACTACCACTTTCTCTCCCTCTCACCTCCACGCTATATTAAAATTGTTAAAAATATATATATTAATACCTATAGTTAGCTACAACTCTCATCAATCAGATTATACCAATCCATACTTTTTATAGAGAGCACATAAGAGAAAAAAGCTCACACAAAATTACTAACCTGAATCAGCATCAGATGACGAAGGTCTCGGGCTGAGACTGGAAGATTGTCCCATGTGAGGGCTCGATTGAAGCAAATTTGATTCCGTATAGCCAACCGGTACGTTGACTGGTAGAGAGTGCGGATAGTTGCTTTGGGGAGCCTGAAATAGAAGACGGTTCAAGCACGAGTTGTCTGAAATCGCTTCAGGAAGACGCCTCAGAATCAATAACTATGCAGAAGTAGCTAAATTTCCCCAGCTTAGCACACTTTGGAATTTCCATCGACTTCAAGGCAAAAAGATTGGTCCTGGTACGTTCCTGTGGTTCATGCAAAGGTTTCAATCCAAATTATGAAAATTACCAGTAAGTTCACCAAAAATTGACAGCATCAACAAACTCACTCGTCCTAGCGAATTCCGCTGCATCATCATTTGGAATTCCTCGTCGATTTTATGATATTTGGCCTCAGTTCTTGGCGTAAGTTGGTATTCGGTATCAGCCTCAGGGCTATCAGGCGAACAGGCGCCATTCTTGTGCTCCTTCTTGTTGAGGGCCTGTAAGACCAACAGAGGACATACAGACTACCAGCTAACCCCATTCGTGTCATAGGTAAGCGATTAAGCTTTGCCCTATGACTCTCCATAGTAAGCTGATGAACAAGTTCACACTGTCAACGCACTTTCCCTTGACCAGGCATTTAAAAAATTTTTTTAACTGGGTATCTCGTAAACTTTTCTTGGTAAACTTGCAACTGCCATTGCTGCTCATAATTCTCAGACACCCAAGTTTACCTAGGTAGGGGTCATATTGTGAATGGAAAGATTGATTTTTACTTCCATATTTACAGAGTAAATGGAAGTATTGTGATCGTCCTAAAATCGAGAATCGGAACGGAGCTTCAGAAAAAACTTTTTCTTATACACATTTACTCAGAATCACTTCCTGAACAAGTGTCTGTGTGTCCGTGTGTCCGTGTGTCTGTGTGTCCGTGTGTCCGTCTGTCCGTCTGTCCGTCTGTGGTCATTTACAAAAATCGCCATAACTCCCTCATTTCTCAACCTTTTTTCAAATTTCTTGAACTGAAATGTTCGTCTCGGCAAGACCTAACACCCTGTTTAATCGGAATTTGGATAACGCACAGTACTTCCGATATATTTGCATTTTTAGTGTTTTCTATTTTATTTTTTTCCGGCCACAAAACTGAACCGATTCGAGCGTTCTTGGTCTTAAAATCTTTGTTTCACCTTGCAGAATATGTGGATATTTTTTATATTCCAATAATGTATTGTATTTTTATTTTGGGCGAATTTTAAAATTTTAATAGTGAATTTTCTGATATTTTTGGCCTAAACACCCTTAAAAGCAGTCAAAATATGAACAAATTGTGTCTCAATTTTACGTTTCAAAATATGGAAGTATTGTGTGTTATCTACGCACCACTGGTTTTATTGGGAATCTCCCTCAAAGCCCTGGAAATTTTCTAACCCTTGCAGGTCCATCCTTTCAGTACAACCTTATCAGCGAAGCCCCTTTGTCATATCAGGCCCAGCTGATGTTATAAATCTTGACGTGAAGCAAAATTTATTTTAATTTGCCTATAAGCTTCAGATAACTATCGCTAGATTTCCAGATCTGTTTCAAGCTCGTTCCCTGATTTTTGGCAGCATTTTGCACGAATTATAAAGACGTGGACGATTATTGTGAAAGCTTGTACGATGTTGCATTTCTGAGGGCGAAGAGAGCTTTTATTCAAGCATAAGAGTCAAAAATGAATAATTCAAAATCAAGTGTTTAATGCTGTTTAATGACTTCACCAAAAATTTTTCCACTCGTGCGAATTACCGATTCGTTAATAATTGTTGGTCGTGAATCTATCAATAAAGCAACCAACGCATCGGTACTTTTAACGAGGTTAAATAGATCAAAACCGACGTAAAATAAATTATTTTAAAATTCTATCAAATTAATAATTTAAGTAATTATTGATTCGTCGTTCAACATAAATCAATCTTATGCAAGATTTAAATTTAATCCATTTTTGTTGTCATTTGTTTTTAAAACGAACTTTTACGACGAATAGTGCGAGAGTCATAGGAGCAATCAATGCAAACCGCCAACCAGAATAAATAGTTACCTCGATTATGTTCTTGTTGGTGAGAGATTCGTGCGGCTCATTGTACTCAGTATATTTGAGTAATACCTTGTCCATGTCGGTACTAGCATACTGGTACAATTTATTCGTGCTGCTAAAAATGATTAGAGCTATCTCACAGTCGCACAGCACGCTCAGTTCGTACGCCTTCTTCATTACACCGAACTTTCTCTTGTTGAACGTCACCTGGAACAAACCATGCAAATCGTGTAGTTCAAAAAATAGCAACCCATCAATCTAGATTGAAATTGGATCAAATGATCAAATCTTCAATTTGATAATGTATTAAGCAACAATAATCATCGTACTGCAAATTGTTCGAAATGGTTTGTTTCTCTAGTACATATTCAAACATTGTTCCTGAAACGGGCATGATTCAGTGTATCATAGTAGTATTCATAGTAGTATTAGTATAGTAGTATAGTAGTACCATAGTAGTTAGTATAGTAGTAGTAGCATAGTAGTATTCATAGTAGTATTCATAGTATATCATAGGGTAGTCAACCAATTAATCAATAGTCGGTAGTAATAGTCGTGGCGATTCGGGATCTGTACAATGATCCCGAATCGCCCCGAACCCGTTTTGCTACTGACAGGTTCTAACTTCTATCCTCACTCAGCCTAGGCTCACTGATTAATAATAATAAACCAAAACAAGTTAAAAGTGTTGTTCAGGTGTATAAAGAATCTTTGCAACGCAAAAAAAATTTAGACATCTACAGTCGAATCAACATGTTTTAGGAACATTATACATGAGAATCCAGATCTCGGACAAACAAAATTGGTAGGTGACAGAGGCACAAACTGGGATTTTGGACGATCCCCAATTCTATTCTGGGAGGGTACGAACGTCTAGTCGCACTTAACCAAGTGAGGAGGTGGTACGATTGCCAGTACGGATTTTAGAAGAAAATACATGAATGTAAAATGAATATAAAAAAGGTGCAAATTCTGCTCAAAAACTCATAGCCACTTCACCTATTCAAAACATAAATGATGTCTGCCCGCCGTCAGCAGCGAAACTTATTGAAGGAGGGGTCCGATTTTTCTTACAATTGAAATGTACCAACTTCCTCATTATGTCTAGAATGCTTCAGGAATTGTGCCAATACCCTCATCCACATCAATAAATCCAATTTGATTTGTACCTATTTGCACAAAAGGACTATGATGCGTAGGGTAAGGTGCCCTAATATGGCGCAGGATCAGTTTTTCCGTCGTTGAATCCTCACTACGACAGTTGCCATGCCATTTTTTTCAAAATACGGACATTAACGGCCACTGGATGGTGAGGGGAAAGGAATGCATGTTTCTAGGTATTTATGCGATTTAAAATATTTTTTTGAAGAAATGAATTTGACGAGTTTAGCGAAAATCAACCCTTGTGCAGAATTAAGACAGCTGCTCGACTACCTCCTAATTACGTTGCGGGTGCAACGCCCACGTTTCTGGAAAAAGAATAATTCATTCAAACGATATTGATTCGCTGAACTAACCTAAATTGGTAAAATGGGGCAAAAGTTCGCTTGGTCCCTGGTACATCATGCGCATCCGTAGCTCTTCTTGGTTATTTATTATTCAGCATGGAAGTATCGCGTAGTGGTAGTGGTGCTTATTGGCAAACATTATTTAATGGTAAGACAACATCCATACTTCTATCTGTCTTCATTCTTGGTGTATTTTGGGTTTATGGTGCTGTGAAGTATAGTAGGTTGTAGTAGCTTGGGTTAATTAATATGCAACTGGAGCCGTTAATAACTACCTACCATAATCCATCGGTGTACTAATTACTTAATTCGATAAAAGAGCACAGAGATCTGGGTTCAATAATTATTCGTTTATAATTTATTGAAGCAATGTGTTAGCGCCTATCGAATTTTTTCAGCAGGTAGATTGATTTTATTGGTACAAAAATATCAGCGATTCAGTGATCCTTTCCTACCTAATGATTTTCTATCGTTTTAGATGCTTCAATTTCAGTGCTAAGCCGACTAAGCAAATTTCACACGCAGAAAACTGCCAAAAATTGTTTCCGCAAGGATTTAGATGCTACAGCTGAATCGCTGATCGCTTGGAAAATTCTAACTGTCCCCACTGTGTTTAGAACGAATTGGAAAAGCCCCGAGAAAAATTACAATGATGCCACTTTTCTCCAACTTAATTGCTCAGGTATGACTTAAGCCTACTTCAGCTTTCAAGTGCGGAGAGACCGTCAAGTGACGAGCACTTATGACCCAAGATGAGCTGTGAACACTTACGAATCCCTCGTGGAAGAAGGTAACCAACAAAAGCGAATATGCACCGGAAAACGATTCCTATACATAACAACACACATGCTCAATCCAACCCACGTGATTCATTATTATACATAATTATAAGTATGTATTGAGACACGGCCACCTCGCAGACTTTGTGTGAGCGTTATTAACAAATAAACTGATACAAAATATTTTTTGAGGTCGGAGCAATATTGTCCGAATATTTAACAACATTGCTAATTTAAGGTGAAAATTGAAGCTTCGCTTTGGGCTGTTAAACACCTGCCATTTCACTGGATACACTATTCCTACCTCAAGGGATTCTTCTCCCCACCAGATGTACAGACCGGACATATTGTTAAAATACGTTGGACATTGGAAAGAATCGGGTAAACATCATAATAAATGATGAACATTATAATAATCTACGGAGCAGACTATACATAATTATAGTCGAGCGAATCTCCATTGCAGGCAAGTGATAGTTAAAATGCAACTTGTTACTATTTCGTTTCTGATTAACATGCCAAACACAAGGAAAAATTCATTTGTAGAACATTGGCTTACTTGTCTGTTGCGTTCATCGGTAATGCGGGAGATTTGAATTTTCTTACGTCCCATGGCGTGAAAAAATAAACCAAGAAACCGGGCCAAGTTGTGCGGCACGTAGGTCAATGCGGTACGTCGGGAAAGCTCCTAGCTTACGTCCAAGTGACCGGCTTCCTGGAAAATAAAAATAAGAAACAAAACAGTTAACAAGCTGATTAACTAGGCGGAAACATGTTGTAGATCTCTCAATGCATACATCCATGGAAAATGGTAAATGGAGAAGAAAATCGCATACAGTTTATCGGCCACTGACATGCTGCGCAATTTTTCTACTAAAAATTAAAAAAAAAAACCATGGGTGGTTCCACTGAGTTACGCCTTTTTGTGGAGGATTCTTCATCATTTCAGATTTATTAAATTCGTCGCCGTCAAATGCAGAATAGTTTGGAAACAGGCATTATTTTTTAGGAGAAAATCCATCTCCGAGTCATTTTTATGGTCTCTCAAGCAACTTCCATTAAATGGAAGTTCGGCATGCAGCAGTGATTAACTCGATTTTTTAAACTTTTCAGGAAATCCAAAAAACTAGGTAGTATCCATGTTAAGTTCCATGCCAATTAAGTTAATTGAATTATTGCTTAGAAAATTGAGTAAATATATAACAAAAAGTATGATAATAATAAAAAAGAGGAGCTGCACCCAACCAACGTGAGAACTTTCGAATCGCAGCAAAAGATGACCTCTTTCACGGCTCAAAACGGTTTCCGACAGCTTTTTCTCCCAAATTCGCGCAAACCAGTGGCACCTTCGGATTCCCCGTGGAAAAACCAATCCAATGATACCAATAACTCATTTTTGCCAAAAATCGAGTTAACCACTGTTGCATGCCGATTAAATGGCAATGTAAATTTTACATTGTCATTCTGAATCTTCTTCAGGCAAAAAAGTATTTCCACGCGAGCCAACTTTTTTATTTTTTAATACTTTTATTGAAACTAACGGGACAAAACCATTTGGTACACTACACCAAGCGTTTATAGATTGGTTCCCTCGGAACTAATACATTAAATGAAAAGCTGCGGCGAGGTTCACGACTGCTGAACTTCCTGTTCGGTACCACGTGCGCGCTTATTGATCCGTGTGTTCCCAAGTTCAAGAATTTGACCTGGCTGATAAACCACCAACTGTCCGTGTTTCGAGGAGTTCTTGAGAACGCGGTTCAAATCGGTCATAAAAGTACGAGGAATGCTGAATGATTTTTCAGCAGTCCGCCATCTTTGCGCAATCAATGACATTTTGGACCTGGTACAATTTCATCGACGTGGAATATACGGGCGTTGAAATCTTGCGTTAATTGTCGCTTCATGAATTACGATAGGTGAGAGTAAGACTTTAGGCATGATCAACGTTTTTACCATCTTTCACCATTTTCGTACTAACGCACAGGCACGCTATAACTAGCACAGGTCTATAGAAAATTCAATCGATCCAGGTTAAATTGTATGGGTATTGATTCTGGCTCTATGGTTTTGAGTACAATCAATTCGGACAGGCCTGATTAAAAATATTTCGATATAATATAGGATTACAGGAGAATTTGTACAAAATGTGTACGAATTGTGCGATTTGTAAGATTTGTGTACGATTCTAAGAGGACAGACCTGATGAAATAATATTTCGATAGAATGCAATCAATAATAGAAGTTGAAATTCGCCCGAAAATCACCAAACTGCCTCGAGTAATGGAAATCAACAATAAAACCTGATTTGCAGCGTTTTTACTTACTTCCGATGGCTTCGTAAACATGGGAAAACAATTTGTCCCGAAATTGTAGATCGAAACCTCAACCTTTTTTACATTTCTTGAACTGTTGCTTGAATTAGAATGTTTGTCTCATCAAGTCTTATAAACTTATTTAAACGGAATTAGAATAGCTTACAGTACTTCTGATATATTTGGACTTTTAATGTTTTATATTTTAATTTTTTTTTCTGGCCAAAAAAATGAACCGATTCGGGTGTTCTATGTTTTAATTTGCAGATTACGTGGATATTTTCTACATCCCGGTAACTTGACGCATTTAGATTTCAGCGAGTGTTTGACGTTTTTGATCCACACAGCCTCCAAAGTAGTCAAAATACAATCAATTAGCGCCAAAAATTTGGAAAATGTACGGAAATATGGAAGTATTGTGTGTTATCCACGCACCACGTGTTTTTATGTGAGCTCGATCAAGAGGAAATCTGGCAAAGCACCAACGCCCATACAAAGTGTCGCGCAGATTAGCGAGATCGTTCATCAGTTGTAAGGGGAGCGAATATCCAGGTGGAGCTGAAATGCGAGCAAGAGAAGGGCAGGAGTGACAGCGACACGGATTCCCACTATCTCCGCATTAGTCCACGTTGAAAGTGCGAAAGAGACGGAGGAAATTAATAAACAACGACGAGTGCCACACGCGCTGATGATGGGCCACTGGGTTGAACCACCAACGTCGGTCATACCCGAGTTCGGCTGCGTATCTTGACAATGCAGCGTCATATACCTACGTATCCATCCGGAATACGAAAAATTCTCAGAAAAACGCTGCGAAAACTCCTTTCTCCTCGAAAACGGCAAGCCGACGGATAAAATCATTTGTTGGAGATTCGGTGTACCAACACCTCTTGAAACGTAAACCAATACATTTTCACTGGCTTCTCGAAGAATTTATGTTAAATTAAAAGTTAAGAAAATTTCATAGGTTCCTTTTTGGTTTTTGATTCCGCAATGAACCATTATGTTAATACATCTGGAAAAAGGTGCAAAGTATTACAATAGGGGTTGGTTATTATTCAATATGACTAGTTCCGTTATTGATGATAGGGTAGATTAGCCTACGTATTTCACCGAACTTTTAATGACTCGAGGCGTGAAATTTAACGGGATTTAAAGCGTTTACGCTATGAAGGAATATGTATTCCGTAGAATACATAGAAATACAAAACTATAATTCAATAAGATATAGAATACACGCTTCAATTAATTTTTTAAGCGTTGATTTCTCCAAGAAATTCAATTCAACTCTAATGGAGGTACCGACCTAATGTGAGTCAAAATACTGCGAGTGCAGATCGTATTAAATTCGTAATAAAGTTGTTACAGCTTCATTAGTTCTTGGCCTATTCGAGATTTCAAAAAAGTCAGAAATGCTCACTTAACCTGCAGAAATCCTAAACGCTTGAAGCTACAGTTGCGGGGTGGTCTCATTCGAATCAGCATCAAAAAATCTATTTGAAAAAATAAGCTCCTAAAAGCGCTACCATTTTTTTTGTATTTAATGCGGATTTTTCAAAAGTTTAAAGCCAGACCTAATGGAGGGAGACCTTTGGAGTCAAGGTAGAAACTTAGCTAAAGAATCCGGGGCACCCTGAAAATGTCAAATTTTTTGATCCAGCCACCTCTGAGAATAAGTGCGCACGGCGTACGGACAGAATTTTTTAATTCAATTTTTGGATTGTACGCACCTTGGCATGTAAATCATCAAATTTTCAGGTGAGATCATACATTTTTTTTCTTGAATGATTAGAGCCACTACGAAGGCTTATTATTGAACAATACCAAAAACCTGTTTAGACCCTATGGCTAAAATTCAAGCAACATGGGACGTGCTTAGAACAACCCTTCACCCAAGAGGGTAAACAACTAGCGTTTTTATTTAGCTATAGCTTGTCTAACAGAACCATAGATTTTACTTCAACTTTTATACTTGGATCTCTTTTCGCTCCTCGATACCGTGACGTTTTTTGCCAGTTAGATTAAGGCTAAAGCATGTTCAATGCTAAAATTCCCAGCCCATGAAACGATTATGGTTCGACGTCAAAACTTGTTTACTCAAACAGCTGGAAATGAAAATCTGCGATTTTCGTTTAAAAATCGATTGCTCAATTCTATAGGTGATAATCAACAAACAGCAAAACAATATACCAACTCCGTAAATTTTGAAGTTGATTAGTTGAAGTGCACCAACGTGTTGGAAAGATGGTTTGTAAGGCAAGGGGCCTTGAACTGCAAGGAAGAAAACAATGGTACGTGCTGGACAACTTCGGCACATCTACCCAAACCAAAATGCGACTCAACGAAACAGATAGTTATCAACTTGTTTCACCCGCCGACCTCTGGCTTTTGTTAGAGTCGAACTACAAACCCGACTTGCCAGTTACCACAAAAGGCATTCTCTCATACGAAGCTATAACATCAAACTACAGCGGTAATCTGGAGAAATCCGGGGAAAATCGTTGGGGAGAAATTCGATTTCATCGCCATCACCGATTCCCTATTTTTCTCCCATATTTACGAGGGAAGAACGAAATCATCGCGATTGGACAAAAAATCAAATCGGAATCGAAGATAGGATAGAGTTTTCTTATTGGGCGTTCACTCAGTTAATCCGAGGCTGAAATAAGCAAGTTTTTCCGCGGCTAAAAAATATTTACAACAACCCATTGCAGAGGTCCCAGCAGGACTCTAACCGGGTTCCCCTCACAGATTTGGACTTTTTTCGGTCTCTGTAGCTTGGGGAGTTTTTAATGCGAGACGCTTAATTTTTTGATTGTTGATTAGTAATAAATTACCTATTACCCACCTACAACCCAAAATGTAGTACATTTTTAGTTACCTACCCAGCTACGTAATTTCATACTTATCGAGATCTCCATTAATGCGGTGGTGTATTATAATTCCTTCTGACTGTAATTTGAATTTAAAACAAAGATTTCAAGATCAAAACGTTCAAATCGGTTTATTTTTGTGCCCGGAAAAATCAAATAGAAAACAATGACCGTGCTGATATGTCGGAAGTACTGAGAGCTATTCGGATTCCAGTTAAACATAATGATGGGTCTTACCGAGACAAGCATTCCAGTTCAAGAAATTTGAAAAAATTTGAGAATTGGGGTAGCTATAGCCAATTTTGTGATAATGCTCTGAGACGGACTCACGGACGGACGCACATACACAATTAAGATACTTCCACTTACTAGGTAAATATGGAAGTAACAAAAACAATTCAATATCATTGTTACTTTCCTAGCAAGACACAAAATTACCAAAGGACATAGTAGAACAGGGTTCAAAGTGTTGTTAGAGTTGGCTCTGAGTGAGTCCGTTTGGATCTTGGAAATCCAAAGACGACACTATTGATCGGCATCGAAGTTCACGTCTCCCAATCAGACGCACAAGAATCAGCTGAAAAGGCTTCGGTCAAATTACTCAAGTCTTTTGGAAAGCCAGTGGTTCAGTATCTTTGCTACTTCTAGTGAAAGGAACTTGTTCCTATGTCCATCAAGTCTAATAAATTAATTTAACTTGCGAATTTTATGCCCAAAAAACTAACTATACTCCCTAACGAACACCCACACGTTGCGACCACTAGCCTACTACAAGGTGACGCACTCACACTATACCAGTTGCGCTTGGCAACTTGAGAGCGAGACAAGCTTTACCAACTGTTCTTGAGGCATTTTTGATTTGATTATCTTGAGAATTTAATAATGATTCTGTAGGTAATTAGGAATAGATTTAATAGTGAATTTAACAAAATTAAACGATGTGCTGCGTTAAAAATATTGGTAGATAAGTATCAAGCTAGGTAGGTATATCTATCAACAGAGTAGATAATATCCACTAAAGACCTGTATTATAGGTCTTTTGCTGGGTTGAAAAAAGTTTTTCTAAATCCCCATCTAGATACAAATTTATACTGAAATGGTAGAATAATAATAACTAAATTCCGCGTTTTAGGAGTATATATCATTAGGTTTGTCTTTTTAATGGAAAAATGAACCCTTGTTCAGAATTTGCAGAGTTTTTGACCTGGAATTCGGGAGCAGTTTTTTTTTACAGCCGCTGCTGCCACCTACTCACTATTTACCGACAGTAGTAAGAACCAATCACTGACAGGAGTAAATACCAATTACTAACAACGTGTACCAAAACTGATAGAAGTAAGGGACCGATTACTAATAGGCAGTTGTGGCATAATGATAAAGTTCCAATAAAATTGAACTTTAATACGAAACTTATCTGACGAGCAAGTTTTAAGCTCATCTTGTAAATATTATCCTTCAAACAGAATTTTCGTGAGCGACTCTACCATGACGACGAGCATTGGACGATTTCTAAATCGGGGAATCGAATCCCGAATCGTCGCGAGCCGTTGAAGGAGGCCTTGATGAATATTCCATAAAATCGAACTTAGCGACGTCGATTTTCTATTGGCGTTGGAGTCAATAAGAACACGTGTATGGCAAAGGGCCGAGCCATCGTCGGCCTGACTGAAACACGACACTATTACGTCCTAATCGTAATTGGAAACTTGTGCCGAGCTCGGTAATTGGCAAATTGTTTTCCCCAGCACGAAGAAGTACAAAAATTTTCGAATTAACCGTAGGTAGTTTTGGATTACAATCCTATACTTAATCGCAATGAAGTTCTGAAAATGTGTTCGTTTACGCTCCAAGAGCCGTAAGATCCGGGCCTACGATAAATTATCTGTTGTCCACCATCCGGAGTATTCAATGGAAATGGAGAATCTCCAAGATCTGATCTTGTAGGTTTTTGCAAGTCTCATGAAAAATACGAATGGTTTTGCTTTGGAGTGGGAGGGAAGTACCGATGACTAAAACTTGCTTGTTTTTTTTTTAACGCTGTACTAATTCGCAAAAATGCATCTAAGGTGCATTTAATTTTTTGACCGTCTATTTCTCACCCACTCGCTACTCCAACCCTCTCACTTCTCTATCTATACCACACCGCTCTGTATACGAAGCGACAGAGAGGGGTGGGAGGAGCGCGAAAAGGCGGTGGGGGTCGAGCGGCAGTGGCGGTGATTTGTGTCGTCACCTTGGCAACGGCGGCCTTGCGTGGGTCGGGCACCTCATGACGTCAACCTTGGCAAAGGCGGCACTTGAATTGTTTCTTTCTCCCCCGGATCTCACATCAGATTCCTTGGTTCATGTTTCTGAGGAGGCAATTGAAATTCCAAGTCAGAGATTACTGAACTATAGAGGTTGGAACAGCCGTTCCATACTGGACGATTTGGAGCATAGCGATCTAAGATGCCTCTTAAATTCATTTTATCGTGATTTGTTTTTCTAAACGATTACCTATATTTTGAAAATTAGGGGCCGGAAACGGAAAGAATCTCAATTCAAAAAAAAATCATTCACTCACCTCCATTGGGTCTTACAAAAACTAAAAAAATTGAAGCGCAAATGGCAAAGGAAACGACTGTTTGAGAGGAGTTGGGAGGGATAAACTCAAATTGACGAGGGATCCTTTAAACCAAACAAAAATAATTTAAATAAAAATAAATTAGTAAATTTCTACCAACAATGAAAAACTGGAAGGCAAACCGCAAGATTTCGACCGCTACCTATTCAAGGTACCTATTGAAAAGTGAACGCAGAATAAAATAGACCGGTGAAGATCAACAGCATGCTCGTACCTATAATGTCATGTTGCTGAGACTCCAGGTAACTGGCTGATTGGAGATACCAAAGATGACTTCGAAAGTATTCCCCCCTCCCGTTTAAATCTCAGTATGACGGACTCGTAACCTAGGTGATCAAGAAACCGTTTCTAGGGACCAAGAGGAATTTCCCTGATATCTAATATTATATTTCCCTTATGGTCTTCCCTTATATCTTGTAATGTAAGAAGATATATAATATACGAATATAATATTATTATAAGATAATATTATTATACAACCTTCCCCTTATTATCTTCCTTTATACCTTATACTATCCTTCCCTAATTTATCTTCCGATTTTAACATGGCTGATCGGTGAAATGAGAACAGTGATTTCGTTGAAATGATTGGACAGACATTTTTGCAAGGATTCCAACAAGTACAGAACAAATTGAATGGCACGACATGGAATTTCATTGTGTACCTAACTCATATTTTTCTACTTTAGAGGCCTTAGGGCTGATTTTTCTAATTAGTTGCGCGAGTGTCGATCTGAGGTATATTTTCTTGGAAATTTCAAATTCTCGTCATCAGTCGACTGAGAGAAAACGTTATCTGGCATTTTAGCCAATTAATAATGTATAAAAAATGAACATTTTAGATGGGGTTGACATTTTTTGAGTCGTGCGATTGTGATGGTTGTAATCGTACAGCAAAGCAAAGTATAAAACAATGGTTAAAAACAATTATGACTCCAATTTCACCAACAATGGAAACCTAGTTTTTCCTTGATCTTGATGGTAATGTCGTCTTGGCACGGACGAAATATCCATCAAAATTGTTTATTTTGCTAGACGAGGTATTCATAGTTGGTGACATTGGACCTTAGACTTATGATCTATAAATACTGTTCAACTATGATCAAAATTACAGGAAGTATCAAAATATCAGAATTAGCACACTCAAACCAACATACATCTCGTAAATGCCCGGCCCCAGCCATGCAGGAGGCACCTCCTGTTCTCTAGTCAGACGCCTTCACCCTTTGGAAACAGAGCACTCAAGTAACACTTTCTCAACGTTTCGGACGGCACACATAGCTCCCTAGTACACCCAGTTCATCCTAGCTACAAGAATGGACCTTTGGACAGAATCCTTAGAAGGCAGTACCAAAATGTTAGCGTAATGGCTTCTCCTCCGTCACAAAGTCACCCTGATTGTGCGCAATTTTGCTCCAGAAGAGAGCAGGAGCAGAACAGCTCTAAATCAATAAATCAAACCATTCACATCTTAGCGTTCATTGAGGGACAGCATCGCGGCAGGTGACAAGAGCGAGGGTGACCATATCGGTGTCGATATCGGCGACCCCGGGTCGAACTGAATCGTGGGGTGGGGGAGGGGGGTCACTATCGGTCTCAAACCCTGACACCCACCGTATCCACCACCTCGGCCCGAGACCCTCGCCCACGACAGTACCATAACCTGGTTCTCCATACTGGTATTCCATCTCGATTCAGTCCTTTCAAAACTAAACCATAGTATTTCTAAATTAAAACTAGTCGAAGGACGGCAGCTTCGATCTACAATCCAAAAAAGTTCCATAACTGCAGACTACAAATTTAATTTGGAGGTTGGCGTCTTCTGAGCCAAGTTAAAACTACTCAACTCTATCAGAATAATAACCGAATATAAGATATGAATGTTGATAGTCCATCATGATCCGTGATAGCTACGACTTGCAGAATGCAAAAAATGATTGTGGTAGAGGTCATCCATAGCTGAAATTTATTTTCACATTATTGACAAAAAAATCACTTCAACATTGATCCCGTCAGACGCATCTAAAATCACGTTTCTCCCCTTCAAACCGGCCTTCTGCCATCCGGCAACCCACAATGCCGGCAATATTGTTCTTGGGTCTGGTAAAGCTCTGGTGTTCTCTTGTAAACTGAGATTATAAATCCATTAAAAATGTTCGATCCCATCGGGAAGAGAAGCCGAAAAAATATATGTTCAGGAGTATATTGAAAGGAAAAGTTTCAATAGGATTGAATAATCGAACGTCTGTGAGTTGACTGGGCTGTTAATCACTTGAAGCTAAAACTAACTAGGAAAAGTCTCCCTGTTGAACAAACGGCTTGTTTCTCCCCTCCTGATTAGTTGCTTAATCCGGCATGCATTGAAAGTGCGAAACTCCGAAGGGATATTTAGAACCAGCTTCATTAAAATTTATAAACTGATGGTACCAATTATTTCGATCTTGGCCTGACACGGACGAAATATCCGTATACAATATTTATAATCTTGATAATTGTATAATCTCTCGAAATATGCATCTTGAGAGAGAAGTAAAAAGCGATAGGTAGTTGAAACTATTTATTTACCAAATATTTCTGGAAATAATGTAACAAAACTGATTTTCGATAACGAGGGAAATGGCCTTTGATGCGTTTTTGATCTGCTCCTCCATGTGGCAAATTATTATTTCTCCCACACTAGATCCTGTTGCCTCAAAGGTCAGCGATTCGGCCCTGCGCACAACACACGAGGAAATTTGGCCCACAAATAGTGGATCGAAGCTTACCTCAGGGTAAAGCGAGACAGTTTAAATTTGTGCACTAACGTAGGAGCAGCTTCAGAGTGGGCGTTCAGCTGCCATAGCAATTTTAAATTTTGAAAAATTCACATAAAATTTACATAATGAGAGGCGTGGTTGAAACTGGTCTCACATTGTAGGTATGACATCGCTAAATTATAAGAACTTGAGTAAGAATCGCTCAGTTTTACTTTAAGGTGAGGCATTTCCTTCGCCACCAAAATATGACGAATACACATTGTGTATGGCGAAGAACTCATCGTTCAAGTGCTTGCCAAGGACGTTTTTACATAGTATTTCACTTGTAAAGGAACTCACTCAACAAGTATCCAGCTAACCCGAAACTGACTACCTATTAGCACTTGAACCATAGACGGTACTGTCTTTCGAACGGGAAAGGGCTTCTCTGGAATTCGACGATTTCACTCAGCCACTCATCCCAGCCCTGATACCTATCATATCCTCACATGCAAAAGATGTAGTCAACTTCTCAGGAACAATCGGAGGGCCTAGCCTTTCACTCGAGCATACCAATCGTTGAGTACGTCAGTAAGGGCCGAGTTCCCTTCACAATACTATATCGGACTCTCACGCACGTACCAACAAAAATTATTATTCATAAAAACCAAAACCCTCGTAAGCTCTCGTAAATTTTTTAAAAACTTCGTCAAAAACCACCATCTGTATTTAGTAGGTCCTAACGTCTCGGCAGATCTCTATATTAATTTTGAGGCCTAAATTAACTAAAAACGGCTGTTGAAGTTGGAAAAAACTCGTGTTTTTCAGGAAATTAGCAACATAGGCAAGTGAGCTCTTATTCCTATAGATTTTTGGATGCTGGATCGAATGAGACCATTTCGACGGCAATATATTTAACCGGTTAGAATTTATCGCAGTTTTGGTGAGCCATTTCGGAGTTTTCTAAAAACTTGACAAATCCAAACCACCAGACCAACCAAATCCGTTTTCCATGGAATCTCCGCAAAAACTTTTGTCCACGAATATTTAATAATATTATATATTTAATAAAAATGTATAAGGTTAAAAAAAGGTATATTTAATAAAAAGAATGTTGTCTAATTGAATAATTCAGAGAAAATTGAATTGAAAAGAAGTGTTTCATTGGTTCTACAATTGATCGTCTAGTGAATTGGTTTGAGCCTCTAACACCAACAAGTTGACGCACTCACACTAATACAGTTACTCTTGGAAAGACGATAGTATGTGTATGATTCTTAAGGTATTTTCGATAATCATCATAAGGTACCTATAATCAGATAGTAGACACTTGTGATATGATGAAACAATAAGATTTTTTACATTACAGTAACTGAAGAGTACGAAATTCTTGCCTTTCGACCACCACTAGTCCACAGAGCAGAATAGTTCCCTAATATGGAGGATAAAGGTCGTTAGTCTCCGTTATTTAGGTGAATTCTCGAGCTAACTCCAGAGGGATGGGTGATCATTAACCCTCGTCCTTGGGGATAAGGCACAAAGCCCATGTGCATATGGATGAAACCCAAGGAACCGGTCCAAATCCGGATGAGCGGTATGGGGAGGCTCCTGGTTCCTGATCCCACCTGAAATGATGGCTTCTCAAGTACCGCTTCATAATCCACTTCAAATACGGCCTCTATCCTCCAAATTAGGAAACGGTAATTTCAATGTTATCTCAGTGATCGAACCACCTTGTGTTGAATTTCGGAGTTCTTGGGGTACACAGAAAAGTCATCACCCATCAGCCATCTGCATTCATGTCATTATTTAACTAGCGATTTAACTTTAGCGTTTTTTCTTGTTTTTTTTGTGGGGTGGAGGGGGGGGGGGAGCTTCTCAAGTCCCGCTCCATAATTCACTTCAAATACCTACCAACGGGTAATGCATCACGGTTGACGATCCAAATGGAATACAACCAGCAGCTCACTGACATTATGGCCGAAGGGATTATTTGCTCGAGGTGCTCGAGTTGGAGCAGAATTTGTGTATGGTTCTATGGTACCAATACGTATGATGAACAGCGGCAGTGATATTGATCTCAGAGATATTCAAAAGGCATTGAAACCTCGCGTCGTGTACGTACGACAGGAAATCCGAGGGAACACTGGAGCGTAAGTATTAATATTAGAGAATTGTTGACTATTGTGGAATAGCATGATTATACAGAATATTATGATCACCAATATCTCGGCTCCGAGTCCAATCAGTCCGAAAAGCTAAATTGAAAATGTTGCACGTTGGACGAGTATCTTCAAGTATTTATTTTTCCCATCTTAAACTGCCAAGCTGCTTACCAACTTCGACAATTACCACGAGAGTAACCTGACAGAGGAGAAAGAATAGAGAGAGAAAAGAAAGAGCTAATGTAAAGTGGATAATAGACAAGAGTTGTAACAGCAACGGGTGGAAACTAGTCTGGAGGTCGCGAAAGACTGAAAGAATCGACTATATTTTCAGAACAAGGAAGAGTCTATAATTAAGTCGTTCGAAATCAATTTTTAGCAGCAGAAGCGAAAGCATAAATAGCCCGTAGCGTATTTTAAGCGTTACGAGTGAAACAAAACCGGTCAGATACAGCATCGACGGGCCTTTCCACGGCAAGATACAAAAAATAGGTAGATTCGAGGGACCAACCCACTAATGTATCTACTTCCTATTTATTACGTCAGTGTACTCAAATACAATTGATAGACGGTTAGAAAGACGTAAAAAACGTAATGAACAAATTTAACTGCGGAGATGCTTGCGCATCAATCTGAAGTATACTTAAGCTTTAAAAATATTGAGCCAATGACTATTTCAATGAATAGTCATTTTTTCCTTCAGAAAAAATTGACGCACCAAATTTCAATGAATAGTCATTATTTCCTTCAGGAAAAGTTGCCACACAAAAAGAACCAAAAACCATAAACACAAAAACACCAAAAACTGCAACATTTAAACTTCGCTTATCAATCCCCGACATCGATCGTATGTCTTTCGAGACTCAATAACTGATTCGTTTTATGTATAAGTTCCCTAGTTGTGTGTATGGCCCATATATGTTAATAAGATAAAAACGCTGCTAAGTAGATCAGTGGCATGTGCAGATTAGTTTTTGCTATGTCCGAAGAACTCTGCAAATTTTGCACAGGGGTTCATTTTTCGATTGCAAAGACAAACCTTACGATATATCGGTACTCCTTAAACACAGAATTTAGCTGCTATTATTCTATAATTTCAGTATCAATTTGTATTTTAGATGGGTTATTTAGAAAAACGTTTTTTCAACCAGGCAAAAAATAATCATCCTCTTCGCTTGATAAATACTTACTTACCTATCCATTTTTTCAACGCAGCTGATCGTTCAATTCCGTTAAATTTACCATTTAATCTATTCTTA
This sequence comes from Nesidiocoris tenuis, assembly GCA_036186465.1. NCBI lineage: Eukaryota > Metazoa > Arthropoda > Insecta > Hemiptera > Miridae > Nesidiocoris > Nesidiocoris tenuis. Next base: position 22,733,676 of record AP028910.1, on the reverse strand, counting down.
ATCACCTTCATAATTAACTGAATAATAATAATTATTAAATTCTCTGAATAATGAAATTAAAAATGCCTCATGCCTCAGAACCGTTGTTAAAGCCTGACTCGCTCTCATGTTGCCAAGCGCAACTGGTCGAAGTGTGAGTGCGTCACCTTGTTGGTGTAATAGGCTAGTAGTCGTAAGTAGATCAATCAACCGTATCTAAGAGCCGAGGCCAAATTCTCAAGTTTTTCCAATTTTTGTTTTGCTGATTTGTGTAATGCGACCAAATTCTTTAAATTGAAGATATCGGGAGGACAGAAGTTTTTGTGGGGATTCCAACGAGTGGAAAACGAATTTTGTGGCTCGAGTAGTTTTCGAGTTATTAAGAATTGGGGAAATTTAAAAAAAACTCAAAACTGCTTCACTAAAACTGCAATAACTCCTAAACGGTTGAAGCTACTGGCGTGGCGATGGTCTCATTCGATTCAGCATAGAAAAATCTATAGAAAATGATACCTCACATGCCTATGTTGCAAATTTCCTTAAAAAGACGAATTTTTTACCACTTCAACAGCTGTTTTACTGGCCTTAAAATTAAGGTAGGGTTCTGCCGAGACGTTAGGACCAACTAGATACGGAACTTGATTTTTGGTAAAAATTTCAAAATTTTTCGATAACTCCTTCCCCCTTAAAAACCCCGGACGGCGGACGGCGTACGGCGTACGGCGTACGGCGTACGGCGGACGGACAAAAAATTTTTATTGCAGATTCGGATTCTACACCCCTTGAAACGTAAACCAACAAATTTTCAGGGGGTGTTAAAAATTTTTTTTTCCTGACCGATTACAAAGGTTCATTTCTTTAGAAAAATGAACCAAAATTAAATTAAATTTTGCTTTACGTCAATATTTATAACCTCAACCGAGCCTGACATGACGGGAGGCGCTTTTCTAGATTCGATGGGTACCGATGGGTGACATTGATAAAACATTCATATTGTAGGTAACCTCCGGCATTGATAACAACTTTATTAGCCATTGTGTTACTTTGACACCAAAACAACCAACCAAACCAACACAAAAAAACAAAAACATTAAATCAATATTTTCAAAGAAAAATAAGCAAAAGAGAGAAATTTGGTTTAAAAATCCAAGCCTAAACTCAACAATTAAATGAATCTGACGAAATCAAGAAATCCTCGCAGTCTGCTCTATTATAGATGGTTAATAGGGGCGCTCACTAAAATGGCTATAATTTTGGAACAGTTGAAGCTATCGGAGTGAAGGTGGTCTCATTCGATTCAGCATCAAAAAATCTATCTAACGTAGTATGTTTCTTATTTGGTAAAAAACCTTTTGGAAAACACATTTTTTTTATTATTTGTTCAGAAACTTCAAAGTTCGCCTTGGCTAAAAAATGGCTTGGTATTTTTAAAGGGAGGGAGGGGTTAGGAAATTTCTTAGCGATCAAGTAGAATGGGTTATCATGGAGTAATTTATATACAAAAACAAAAAGCCCAATGGAATAGCACGCATTTCCATCCTACGCTCAACATTACAGACAGAGTACTTTATTATTCTTCAAAATTCAAGTAGGTAGCATTAAATTGCATTCGATCAATGTTAACACTAAGGGTATTCATAATGAATGCGCCATGTGGTCGGGACACCCTGGTGGAATCTGAATCTTTTCCATAAAATAATAATAGCTCATTATATTATTTTTGGAAAAACTTGGAAAGAAGAGCACCTTGGGGTACAGATGTATTTTTAAACCGATTTCGGGTTTGCAAATAATGCAATCTGTAATAATAGGTGAGTTGGAGACGATTCTCAGCAGTCGCATATGTCCTGTATAAAAACAATGAAACGTGGGGTAGGATAAAAAAATAAAGCGAATGAGATTTTCGCTGAGATTATGAGGGTATGAGGTTTTCTTTTTAATTTTTTCATTTTCATCATGCTTCATCTTCCCGAGAGCTTGGAGTAAGACTATTCTCGCACACTTGAACACGAAGGTGTTAACACTTGAACACGTTAACAAATGAATACGTAGGCAATCGAGGCTTTTTACTCTTAACAGTACGAAAATCTCTGAATTCTGCGAAATCTAGCACTAGCTGTGAGAGAGGGAAACGGAGGAATGAGAAACTAGAGGCATCGCGAAGCTGATGGAGGAATGTAGGAAGGAAGGAGGGACAGAAGGTCACAGGGGTAGCTTAGTTACTGGGGCACATCGATCCGCTTTCAAGGACGTAACCTACCCCCTAACTCACCTACCAACCCGCGTACTACACTTCTCCTATCTACTACCCTTTCTTTTCTCAATACTGCCTCTCGTCTACGCACAATTAAATTAATACTTGGAAAACTTCCTGGTGTCAGTAGGTGCTACTGATCGTACAGAGTGGAAACAGCCCATGCGTCTAACATGTTTCTGCTCAGACCACTGCACGAACTGTCTACCTATACACTTTAGTTCGCTTCATGTTCGATCATTGTTACGAGCCGAAAACATGGAACTACCGATAGAGCTACAAAAACGAGTTGTACCATGACTGTTTGGGCATGAGTCGCATGTTTCGTTCAAGGATCAGCTACAGCGCGAATTGCTAATTACGTTTGAATTTTATTTACAGTCCGATTTCTAGTGCAAATGTTCAACAGTATTGCCTTATCTAGAGGGGCGATTGGTAGGCGCCCCTGACTAGCTGCCGGCAATACCAGGATGTTATGGGTTCGATTCCCGTTGGTGGCATGAAACATTCGGCCCATAGCCTTATAATTCATGTCATCCCTTGCCATTCGGGGTTACTGGAAAGTATCTGAATTGGAGAACTCCTTGCGGTACCGTAAGGGTGAATACAATTGGTTGAGTGGTACTGAGTGTCTGTAATGAAGAATTGTGATCTTTAGTCAGACGGTATGAACGCAGAAGTTGTTCCCTCTCCGGGACCAAAATTGATTTTCACTTCCAAATTTAAAGAGTAAATGGAAGCATTGCAATCGTCCTAGAACCAATAATTATTATAATCCGATTATAATCGGAACGGAGCTTCGGAAAAAACTTTTTCTTATACACATTTACTCAGAATCACTTCCTGAACTAGAGTCTGTGTGTCCGTGTGTTACCTTTGTACTACCTTGCAGAATACGTTGATATTTTTTACAATCCAATAACTTGACGTATTTTGAATTAAGACGAGATCAAAAATTTACGTACCAAAACATGGACATATTGTGTGTTATATACGCACCAAAGGTTTCTAAAAATTTCAACATTTTCTGTCCAGTTATTTCCGAGGAAACGTGCGGATTGCTTCTGGATTCTATGTACTTTGAAAAGTAAGCCATAAACTTTTCTGGGGGTTTGAATTATTATCTAAGCGCAATATTACAAAGGATAATTATTGAATGAACATAAAAAATACTACTACAGTCCCTAGTAAAAACACGTAATTCTAAAATCGTGGGCAATTTATGGGGCAATTAGAGCTCGTGTTTAGCAATTTCACGATAATTATCAACTAATAGCCAAAATTAGGTATACCTAGTTATTATTTGAAAAGCGGAAAAAATCCCTACTAGTGTCAACATAAGCAACCTCTTTTTTTTTTTTTTTTTTTTTTGAGTCGGTTAAAAATGAAAACCACTAAATGATCAAGGTCTCCGAAAAAAAACGATTTTCTCGGAAATACAAGAATAGTTTAAAAATTACGAATTTATTCAAGATAGGTAGGCATCGAGACCAGGACTCTAGTATGGACTTGACCTGTAAAGGGTGGTTTCATCCGTCGTTAATGCTGAATCATAAATCGAACGTCGCGAGTCCAAGGTCAGGAACGGGGAAAGTTGCTAAATAGCACCACTGACACGACCGATAGATCCATGGCCGCTATTTAATTTTTTAATCCTGGGGGAAACGAACTTACACTATAACACCGATTACAATCAAACTTGAACTTGCATATTTTATGCAGGTACCTGCACTCTTTATACAGGATGTTCACCCATAAGATACCTTGTCTTCCTTGGAGAGGTCGATTTTTCAGCTCATTGCAACAATTCCTATAAACTTTCCTGGGGGCCGTAGAAAAACTGCACTTTTTTGGGTTGGAAATTTTTTTCCCGGGTTTTCGACATAGTTCCAGTATTGAGGCCATTAGCCCCTTAAATATTGGAGTAAACACAAAAATTAGGATACCATTGGAAAAAAAGTTAAGTTTCCCATAATCTTACGGTATTCGCAGTTTTCTAACTTTAAGGGTGGTGGGTTTACGGGTGTACAATGATACCAATAGCTGAACAAGGGGCGTTGTCGGTGTTCGACGTTTTTGAGGAGGTATACCTACGATGTATCTATTACGAACCACTAGATTGGGAGCATACATGAGTGACAAAGAAATGCAGGGCGCTGGTGAGAATCAGAATGACACCACAAACCCTGGAATGCCGGGTGTGTTGGGGGGATATCGACTGATATAATGAGAATGCTCGCTGGTGCTACTAGCAGGGGAGTAAGCTCCACGTCAAGTCTCCTGAACATTCCCATCAATATCCCCATCCCATTCGTTTTCCCATCCCCTTCACACGTTGGCCTCTGTGACCTCCAGTGTCCATAATATTCCCTCCTGCCTTTGCTTGATATGCCCCAGTGACGGTGGCTTACAATCATAGTTAGGACTTCTACTGGGGATTTAGAATAAAGTATCAACATGCACACATAATATATTATGTAGTGGGTACTTTATTTGCATAAGTAAAATCCCAACGTGATCGAAAATTCGGCAACTCAAAAACCATCAGTAACAGTGGTTATAAACGGTTCATGAACGTGGCGTTCTGGCTGATTTCTCGTAAAAAGCTAGGTATGTTTGGATCTAGGAACTTTTTCAATCCGTTCATTTTCTAGTTTGCTGGTTTAAGTTACGAGAGGCATGGAACCTGGATGAGCAATAAAGAAGAGCAAATATATACTAAGAAACGTGATTTCTACGCTCCGCGGAGAGGGTTTAATGCGTTCTGTGCAATATAATAGCGTGTCACTGATTTTACGGTCGGTTCCAAGGTGTTGCCCAGATTAAAAATTCAATTTCTAGCAACGTTTACGGCCGCATTTACAGCAGTTCCTTTGCATAAAAGCCGTTCAATGCTCCAGTTCGATAAATTCTGCGCACTTTATTGGACCATTTCTAAAAACAAACATTAATTTCCCATAAAAATATCGGCCCGCCAAAACAACCTACTGTCAATCACAATTTTTGAGGCCTGGTGCAGCGCTCACGGACAGCGACAGAACTAAGAAGGTGTTTATGCTCTGTGCCGCTTGGACTGCCCCCGGTCGCTATTGTTTTTGTGTCAGTTAGTTATACATACTCGGCTGTTGCGTCATATCGTTCAGTCAAATTCGTTCATTGTTTATTACAATTACAATCAGTTCGACACCGTGTTATTTCGAGTCAGTCGATCCCTGTGCCAGAGGATTAGTCAAATTCTCAATCAGGAGATGGTTATTCGCTGGTCGTGTGTTCAGTGAACTTCAACGGTCACGATAATCATTTTGGCGCCCGACCCGAGGCATTGAACCATCAACCTTCTTCATCCATCGGCTCAATTCAGACGCCATCGTTGCCGAATTGAGGCATTATTGCATCATTAACCAAATTTTCGGTTCTGCGAACTCGAACTCGTTTTGCTACGTTCGCAAGTTCTCGTCATCGTTCGCGTTTGTGGCAATGTAAACAGAAACAACCGTCATACACTCTTGAGGGCAGTGTTTCAATCGGACGCAACAGTCGCTACTTTTGCCTCGCGAACGACATTTTGGTGATACAATCAACTTTCGAGCATCTTCAGTGTCGTGATCAGATGATGGTTTGCCACTTCAATCATTTGCCTACTCAGACGACCATTTCCGTGAAGCCACGCAATTTCATTGGATTCAGGTTAGTCATCAGGTTTAAGTGAGCAAATCCCTACATCCTCTCCTTTCCCAATACCTTTCCTTCCCAATTGCTTTGATCAATTTCCGAATTTCAACAAATATAGTTTATAATTTAGCTATTTGTATTTGCCTCTATTTCTATGTTTGTTGTTCCCTATTGAGCCTCGTAACCCAGTCATTTTGTCACCATGCCGAAATCAAAAGGTGATTTTGTTTATGACGATTTGGTGAAACAACGTTCTATCATCCAAGCCCAAATAGATCGTTTTGAAGCATTTCTTGCCGATTGTGAGACAAAAACCATCAGTCATGTGGAATTCAAGTTTCGAATGGAAAAGTTCAAAGAAGGATGGGATAAATTCATGAGCATTCAGGACAGGATTGAAATGTCAGTTTCCGATCCATCTACTGAGATGGGTGCGCGTGAAAGGTTTGAAACTAAATACTTTGCGTGCCTGGTTCGAGCTGAGGAATTTTCTCTGCCGACGTCAGCTGAAACTAAATCCAAATGTGAGGAACTTGACGATTTTGGAATTAAGTTGCGGCCCATTTCTCTTCCTACCTTTGACGGAAAATATGAAGATTGGCTGTCATTTTCGGACATGTTCAAGTCTGCCATTCACAATAATGACAAAATTTCAGACATTCGAAAATTCTATACCCTTCGTAATTGCCTAACGGGCATTGCTGCCAACGTCATAAAAAATATCGAAACCACTGAATCGAATTACCAAGGTGCGTGGGAATTGATCGAAAATCGATTTTCCAACGTTAAATTGATTTCACAACGACACATAAAATCATTATTTGACTTACCTCAAGTCACTACTGAATCAGCCAAGGATCTCAGAGCATTGTTGGATAACACTCTCAAACACATTCAGGCCCTCAAGGCCCTCCAACACCCTGTTGACTCATGGGATTCAATTATTGTTCATCTTACCAGCAGTAAACTCGACCCAACCACGTTCAAGGCATGGCAAGAGTTTGATTCAGGTAACGAATTCGCTACACTTGAGTCATTGACAACATTTCTGAATAAGCGATGCCAAGTTTTGGAAACCCTTCCACAGACAAGCAGCACTCCTAAGTCAGCTGCATCTGGAACGTCGCTCCATAAAAAACAGTTGGTATCATCCAGGAACTACAGTAGACCAGACAAGGTTACCATGCCAAGCAATTCATGTTTGCACTCACAACCTCAAATCAGTTGCAAACTGTGTTCCCAATCACACGGGATTTTCAGCTGTAGACAATTCTTGAATTTATCAGTTGAAAACCGCATTCAAAAGGTCGCAGAGTTAAAATTGTGTCCTAATTGTTTGAAATCAAAAAATCATGATCTCGAGGCATGTCTGTCAAGAAGATGCCAATTTTGCAATCAATCTCACAACAGTCTGCTGCATCGAAACATTTCCACCAGTCAAACTCGAGCAGCTGCAGGAAATCAAAATTCTTCCATTTCTGCTACTTCCAAATGCCCAGAAGGAGCAATTCTTTCTACAGCGTTGATCTGTATTGTAAATTCTAATGGCGATTCCATCCCGTGCCGAATTTTACTTGATTCAGGCTCAATGTCCAATTTTCTAACTGAATCAATGTGTCATTTCTTGGGACTCAAACGTTCAAGAATAAACCTTCCCATTTCTGGAATCAATGGAGTCTCAACTCAAATCGCATACAAGGCTCAAGCTACTATTCGATCGATTACAGAAGAATATTCGAGCTCTGTCAGCTTCCTAATCATCCCTCAGATCACGCAAGACATTCCGTCTCATTGCATTCAGTACAACAAAGGAGACATTCCTAATGTCCCACTTGCTGATCCAACTTGGAATTCTCCCGGCAGAATTGACGGACTGATTGGAGCCCAGCTCTTTTGGGATTTGCTGTTGGCAAACAAGATTGACATTCCAAATCGCCCATTCAGTTTGAAGGAAACACAACTTGGCTGGATAGTGTGCGGTAGCTCCACTTCTAGCTCATCGTTCAGTGGTCTCTGTCATGTCGCTTCGCTTGGAGACATGGACCAACATATACAATCATTTTGGAAGTTGGAGGAATTATCTACAGAATCAGCATCATACACAGGTGAAGATCGAGCTTGCGAAAAACACTTCAGTGACTCAGTGTCCAGAACGGATGACGGTCGATATATCGTATCGCTCCCACTGAAGGCAGATCCGGCCTTACTGGGCGATTCTGCTCATAACGCACGTCGCCGATTTTTCAATCTAGAAGCCAAATTGACCAAGCAGCCGCTACTTCGTGACATGTATACACGTTTTATGGACGAGTATCTGCGATTAGGCCACATGAAGGAAGCGGACCATTCATCGAAACCTTCATACTTCATTCCCCATCATAGTGTCATAAAGGAGTCGTCCAGCACTACAAAACTACGGGTCGTATTCGACGCTTCGGCGAAGACAACGACAGGGATTTCTCTCAATGATATAATGATGGTGGGCCCCTGCATACAGGATTCACTTTTTTCAATACTGATCAGGTTTCGCACATACAATTACATATTCACAGCTGACATTGAAAAAATGTATCGGCAAGTCATCGTCAAACCCTCTCAGACATCTTTGCAAAAAATCTTTTGGAGAGCTTCTCCAACAGAAAAATTGAAGGTTTACGAACTACAAACCGTGACGTACGGCACAGCAAGTGCGCCATATCTTGCTACCCGTTGTCTTAAACAACTGTTTGACGATGAGGGAAGAGCCTATCCTCATGCTGAGGCATCTCTCAAGGACTTTTACGTTGATGATTTGATCTCAGGATTCAACTCGGTTGAAGAAGGGCTTCAGATACAATCAGAACTCATTGCTTTATTGAAGCGTGGACAACTCCATCTTCGTAAGTGGTGTTCAACTCATCCAAAACTGTTGGAATCGATCCCTCCTGAAGACAAGGAACCATTGCAAGCGTTTCAATTCAAGGATCATGAAACTGCAGCAGTCAAAACTCTGGGATTGATATTCGACCCCGAACAAGATGCCTTTCTGTTCAAAGTCAAGAACCATTCCTCATCTGCAATCACCAAACGAAGAATAATTTCTGAGATTGCTCTCATTTTTGATCCACTTGGTATAGTCGGCCCGGTTATTATCATGGCAAAACTGTTCATGCAACGGCTATGGCAAGAAGGTTTGGGTTGGGATGAGGCTGTGCCAAGTAAAATTGAACAAGAGTGGTCACATTTTCGTCAGACATTGTCAAATTTAGAAAACATGTCAATTCCTCGTCAAGTCACAATCAATCCAGCAACCAGCATTGTTGAAATTCATGCATTTTCCGATGCATCCGAAGCAGCATTTGGTGCTTGCATCTACATTCGCTGCTTTGACAAGGAGAATGGATTTCCATTAAGTGTCCACATGCTGTCTTCAAAGTCCAGAGTAGCTCCACTCAAGATGACTTCCCTTCCAAGGCTAGAACTTTCTGCTGCCTTGCTTGCTGCTCAACTAGCAGATCTGGTCAGAAAATCACTCAACATCGACAAATTATTCACGCACTACTGGACAGACAGCACAGTCGTTCTTGCTTGGATTCTTGCTCAGTCAACGAATTGGGCAACATTCGTAGCTAACAGAGTAGCTAAAATTCAAGATCTCTGTGAAATCAGTCATTGGCATCACATCAATGGTTCAACGAATCCAGCTGACATAATTTCTCGAGGTCTTCTACCGGATCAGCTGGCAGAATCCAAACTTTGGTGGCATGGCCCACAATTTCTGATGGACCTGGCAGGACCAGCAAGTTCTTGGGATCTTCCTAGTATGAAAATCTCTGATGACATCCCTGAAAAAAGGAAGTCCAAATTGCTCGTTCATGTTTCCACAAATCATGATTTCAATATCATTCAACGATTTTCATCCTTCAAAAAATTAGTGAGAGTGATCGCCTACGTCAAGCGATTTCTCAGCCGCGCGAGAAGGCAGACACCACAGTCTCACTCATCAGATTCCCTCACCATCGATGAGTTGGAACAAGCTCGAAACTGCGTTCTAAGACTCACTCAGAAGGAAATTTATTCGGCTGAGATTGTTGCTCTTGAGAACCAAAAACCACTACCCAAATCAAGTAAGCTGTCCAATTTGAACCCTTACCTCTGTGAAAAACAGTTATTGAGGGTGGGCGGTCGGCTAGGCCATGCTAACCTCTCTGAAGATCAGAAACATCCCATTATTCTACCTTGCCATCATGTTTCCAATTTGATTGCTCGAGAGAAACACATAGAACTTCTTCACTGTGGAGCTCAAACGCTTCTTGCAGCTCTCCGGAGTCAATATTGGCCAATAAATGGACGGCATCTAACTCGCAGTACTGTGCATAAGTGCATCAGATGCTTCAGAACAAAGCCATCATTCGCCTCTCAATTGATGGGAAATCTTCCAGAGGCACGAGTCAATCCTTCACGACCATTCACTCATACTGGCTTAGACTACCTTGGACCTGTCATGGTAAAGATCAATCATACCAGGAAGGCAACAGTTCTAAAATCGTACGTTGCCCTGTTTATATGTTTTTCCACGAAGGCAATTCATTTGGAGCTAATTGAGGATCAATCTACCGAGTCCTTCCTCTCAGCTCTACGTCGTTTCATATCAAGAAGAGGAAAGCCGTCAGTAATTTACTCCGACAACGCATCTACATTTAAGGGTGCTTCAAATCAATTGACGAATTGGCTTCAGTCCAGTGAACTTCAAAATAGAGTCACTTCGTTCACCGTCGATTGCGGCATTCAGTGGAAATTCATCCCACCTTACTCGCCGCACATGGGAGGCCTTTGGGAGGCGAACGTCAAACGTGTGAAACATCACCTCAGAAGAACCATGGGCTCACATCTGCTGACCTTCGTTAATTTAAACACATTATTGATAGAAATAGAGGCAATAATCAATTCCCGTCCCCTTTATCCTTTGTCAAACGATCCTTCCGACCTTTCCTACCTTACTCCTGCTCACTTTTTAATCGGTGCTCCGCTAACAGCACCACCTGAACCTAACCTGGAGAGTATTCCAACAAACCGTCTCAAACAATGGCAACTTGTACAGCAAATGCTTCAGTCTTTCTGGACTCAGTGGAAGGCTGAGTATCTTTGTGAACTTCAGCTCCGTACCAAGTGGAGACAAGCTCAGCCAAACTTGTCTCTTGGAAAACTGGCAATCATCAGAGACGACCATTCGCCACCACTCAACTGGACTGTTGGACGCATCGTTGATCTTCACGCAGGTCCAGACAACAAGATACGAGTCGTATCTCTGAAAACTCCAACCGGAATCACCAGGCGCTCCATCGCCAGGATCTGTCCCCTTCCTCTGGACGATGATGAAGCGACCACTTCGGAATCAGGTGGAACTCCAACCTGATGTGCCACTCCATGGACTTGTCTTGTTTTATAGCAGTTTAATTTTTGTCATTCCTTGTATAAATTCATTGAAACCACATGCTTTCAAGGTGGGCGGAATGGTGCAGCGCTCACGGACAGCGACAGAACTAAGAAGGTGTTTATGCTCTGTGCCGCTTGGACTGCCCCCGGTCGCTATTGTTTTTGTGTCAGTTAGTTATACATACTCGGCTGTTGCGTCATATCGTTCAGTCAAATTCGTTCATTGTTTATTACAATTACAATCAGTTCGACACCGTGTTATTTCGAGTCAGTCGATCCCTGTGCCAGAGGATTAGTCAAATTCTCAATCAGGAGATGGTTATTCGCTGGTCGTGTGTTCAGTGAACTTCAACGGTCACGATAATCAAGGCCCCAATTTCAAGGTTTCTTACCGGCTACCTTGAATTTGGACTTCGAGCAATGCGTTTGCAGATGACAGGACTGTTTTAATGTGAGAGGGAGGGGGACAAAATCCTTGCTTCGCAATTAGCTTAATTAATGCTGCAATCAGGCACTCCACTCGATTTAGAGATAATTTAATTAAATAGCAGCATTACTCAGACACAACTACAGAAATAAAAACATTGGAAACATCAGAAAAAACTTTTTTCTCAGAAATTACATATGAAGATATCTTCACCATTCCCGAAGCATTCGCAATTATCCCATTCCAAGCACTGCATTACCCTTGAAAGGGTCGCACGTGCGAAATAGTGAGGTACACAACTTTCCACATTCGCCTGGGGCAGAGAGTCAAGGTAGCAGCCATTTTTCTCCGTGTGTAATCTTATCATTGAGCATGACAATGTTTTTTATTTTTTGTTAATTTTCAATATTTACATTATTCGTTTTAAAAAATTTAGAAAATCCGTTACAATAGTCATTCTTGGTAAGTAAACGGGAAAGAGTATGAGGCATGACAAAAATTTAAAAAAAATCGGTTTGAGTGAGGGGTTGCAGGGTACAGTAGTGATGTAAACTAATCTAGTCAAGATCAACAAAAAAAGTAATAGGTATTCCTAGTCAATAAAGTTACTGTCTGCTGGGAAATGTGTGCAATTAGTTTTGGAGGTGTGACTACGTTAAATAGTACGCCTAGAGTTAAATAAGTACCTACAAATTTTGAATATTTTTCATTAACTTTCGTTGTTGTTCCAGCTAACTGCAGATGACGGCGTAAAAGCCGAAAAGTTTTCAAGATTATTAAAGAAACATTGAGTAGAACTGAAGTAAAAAGTCGTACACCCCCCCCCCCATCTCTACTCTTCAGAATGGAGTTCCATTGAATAAATCGAAAAAATATACAGAAGATCTGAATGTGCAGAGAGAGAGAGAGAGAGATCTGATGTACAGAAGATGTACAGCGATTTTGGTTCATTTTTCTTAAGAAATGAACCTTTTTAATCAGCCAGGAAATTTTTTTTAACACCCCCTGAAAATTTGTTGGTTTACGTTTCAAGGGGTGTAGAATCTGAATCTGCAATAAAAATTTCTAGGTAGGTAGGTTTCTCTCAAGCAAAGTGGATGAAGTAGGTAGCTTTTTTGCCGGGTTGAAAACAAACTTTCATCTAAGCTCCATCTAAAATACCAATTTATAATGAAATTCTAGAATGATAACATCTAAATTCCGTGTTTCAGGAGTATATATCATAAGGCTTGTCTTTGCAATCGAAAAATGAACCCCAGCGCAGAATTTGCACAAGCTAATGTGCACAAGCCACTGATCTACTCGGCAGCCTTTTTTTCTTTAAATCCTATCACAGGACTCCTCCTATCAGTCCTTCGCAGAAAACCATGAAAATGAGGATAAATCAAACAACAGAGAAAATCATCTCTCATCCGTGGCCACACGACCCCCGGGTCAGATCTAAATAACTAGAAGAAAGAAGAAGAAAATCATCTTGTACTTTTCTGCAACCGACGTCTGTCCAAGGGCAACGGGATGGCTTTCCATTACGCTAACGTAATCCGCAGGCCTCGGTCTGTTACACAACTCGATCACCCCTCTCCGTCCACTCACTCAACAACTTACAATGCTCCGCCCATGACAGGGCGGCCCCTCCTCACGTTCATCGCTGGCCACTCCAGTAGGTAGATTCCGGACAAGGTGATACCTCGTAATACGATTATTTAAAAAGTATGCCCAGTTTAATAATTGTAAATTTTTAAATTAAAACATTTTATCGGCAAAGTTTCACACCACAGGAAGGAAGAAAGAAGAGGTTGTGAAGACTACCTCACTGGGCTTGTTCGATCTGTCAATCACCGATCAAGGGACCATTCCACTCCAAAGATAAAATAATCGGAAGCAGTACGTGTTAGAACAGAGTCTAAGCTTGAGTACTTATCGTCGAAAATATTTCCAATATTGTTCACACAAGCGGAGGACGGGAAAATCATTCTCACTTATCTGAAGTCTAGACCATTTCGTGTTACCATTAAAACCTTGCTTACCCTCAATCAAGCGAAACTATTTTCACGATGGGATTACGAGGTGCTAAGACGGGTGCACTCAACGATTATACCTGCCAATAGCTGAGTCCGGTAACGTTTTATGCGCGTAGTTCGCTGCATTCGGATTATGCGCGTGATAAAACGTTGAGAAAACAACGAACATATTCGTTACAACAATGCTATTCGGGGGAAAATAATCGGTATCGACATAACAATGGACATTTGCCAGAATTTATTTTAAGATTTATTTCAAGTAGAACCTACAACATTCGTGCCTACCTCGTTTCCCAACCCCTTTCTTCGAAATGATTCATGCGGAAAATCGATAGGTTTTTTCCAGTTGAGTAACTACTCCCCCCACCCGTTTTCGATTTCCCTCTTTCGAATGTGATTGATGATAATGAATTTACATTGATGATTGCTTTCAACTATCAATGAACTAAAAAAAACTGTCATTTACACGCAAAACATGAAAGATTCTCCCACATGTTGGGGGTTGGCATTCAAAACAGTAACCCCCTTCTTCTAGGTTGTCGAGAAATCTCGCAAAAACGAAAAAAGCAACATACGAAGGGCAATAAGCAAAGTGAATTTAGATTGCACCACCCCTTAGCATTAGAACATTTTCTCGTCAGCGACGATATTAAAACGGGTTCGTAACTTCTTTCCAATTGATAAAAGCGTTGAACAATGAATTCGCGAAAGAAGTCAAGGCAACATCCAACACAGTTGCACGAGCGGAAATCAACAATTTATAAGACGCTTAGCAGTTTGAGGGCTTATACACCCCCCCCCCCCCATTAATACGAGCACTTATTCCGAACTACCGCGGCATTACCAACACGAATGGACGATTTATCAATGCATACCCTAGTGTTTTCACGTGTTCCTACAAGCATCGACGGCCCCATCCTGAGGCTTATGCCAAGAATAGTTGCTCGAAAGAGTTATTTTTCACAATCCTGTTGTAAACTGCGAGACAGATTAGTATCAATTTCATACAAACTTGATACGACCATTAAAAGAATTCAATTCAACTCCTGTTTTATCCCTGATTCATACAAGCGCAGATGCATATCAATACCTTGGACTGAACAAAACACGCTTAATTTGATAGATTTTTGATGCTGAATCGAATTAAGACCACCGCCACTCAGATAGCTTCATCTGTTCCAAAGTTATAGCCATTTTAGTGAGCGCCCGTATGGAGCTGACTGCATGGATTTCTTGGTTTCCTTAGATTCATAGAATTGTTGAGTTTCAGCACAGTTTTTTGAATGCCAACAAGGCGTTTGAGTGCAGAGAGCGAAAATGAACCGTTTAATTTATTTGAAGTGCATGGATGCAACCAACAGATGAAATATTTGCAGCGTTTTTATCCAAAGTCTTCAGGTAACAACCTTTTTCACTTGGAGTGGCTCATCGTGATAGTTGGTGAAAGCGATTCTGGACTGATGAGATCTCATTTAATCACCAGCCTAATGGCGCTGCCGAGAGGTTGGCTCACTCGTGGTTGAGCCTTTAGGAACGGCTATCGTCTTTTACATCGGATTAGTCCAACCAAATACCCAAAGAGGAGAAGAAACCTCTGAGTAGTGATGTTTTATTATTCCATTCCGTTTTTTTTATCTTTTAGTGTTATTTTTAGCAGATACGGTTAAATATTGAGTTTTTGGTTTTTTTTTCAAAAATATACCTTACTTATGCCAAATTACGCCCCCTCACCTTTTCCGATCGGATTGCCCGGACAATATGAATCATGTTGGAGCAAACCACAACTTTCAAGACTAGTTTCGTCAAAGGGTTTCACCAAACTTACCTATTTGCACCAAAATAAGCAGTTACTGAGTGTTCGGTATCCAAAATTACCACAGGTTTCGGTTCCCCATTTCTAAGTTGACCCGTCACTCACCATGTCAACCACCGCAAGACGGTGAGAATGAATGGATATAGGCAAATAATTCAAATCGTAAGAGTACAGTTGTTTCAGGCCTCGGAAACCCGCAATCGAAGCGATTCAACTTCTGGAAAACCTATGAATTCATAAAAGAGATCTGAAGCCACGAGATACGCTTCCATGATTCGTGTTTAAGTTCCCTCTCAATATTGCTCATAAATAGGGATCGGATCCGTATTTGTTTACATATTTTTTTCTAGGCAAGTCCTGATGTTTTTCAAGTAGGCATGTTCATATTGACATTTTCTGAACCGTTTAAGCCCACTTTCATTTCACATATTTTGACATATTCCACTATAAATCCATATTTTACAAATGTTTGGTCCACAAAAACACATATTTGCTAGTTTTAGGAAGTTTTTCATACTTTTGAGGAAATCATTCCTCATCCAAAAACCTCTAACCTATGGTAGATCAAGCGAGAAACCCGGGAAAGATACTGAAAAAATTCTAAACCCACGACATCACCTTCAAACTGAAACTGAAGTTCAAACTCGAACTGAAACTCGAAGTCAAAATAGAACTGAAACTCGAAGTCAAACTCAAACTGATGTTCAAACTCGAAGTCAAATTCAGTTCGACTAGTTGATCTTCAGTTTGAGTTCGACTTCGAGTGTCAGTTCGAGTTTGAACTTCAGTTCGAGTTTGACTTCGACTTCCAGTTCGTGTTTGAACGTCAGTTTAAGTTTGACTTCGACTTCCAGTTCGAGTTTGAACTTCGGTTTGAGTTTGACTTCGAGTTTCAGTTCGAGTTTGAACTTCAGTTTGAGTTTGAATTCGAGTTTTAGTTCGAGTTTGAACTTCAGTTTGAGTTTGACTTCGAGTTTCAGTTCGAGTTTGAACTTCAGTTTGAGTTTGAATTCGAGTTTGAACTTCAGTTTGAGTTTGACTTCGAGTTTCAGTTCGAGTTTGAACTTCAGTTTGAGTTTGAATTCGAGTTTTAGTTCGAGATTGAACGTCAGTTTGAGTTTAACTTCGAGTTTGAACTTCAGTTTGAGTTTGACTTCGAGTTTCAGTTCGAGTTTGAACGTCAGTTCGAGTTTGACTTCGAGTTTCAGTTCGAGTTTGAACTTCAGTTTGAGTTTGAATTCGAGTTTTAGTTCGAGTTTGAACTTCAGTTTGAGTTTGACTTCGAGTTTCAGTTCGAGTTTGAACTTCAGTTTGAGTTTGAATTCGAGTTTGAACTTCAGTTTGAGTTTGACTTCGAGTTTCAGTTCGAGTTTGAACTTCAGTTTGAGTTTGAATTCGAGTTTTAGTTCGAGATTGAACGTCAGTTTGAGTTTAACTTCGAGTTTGAACTTCAGTTTGAGTTTGACTTCGAGTTTCAGTTCGAGTTTGAACGTCAGTTTGAGTTTGACTTCGACTTCCAGTTCGTGTTTGAACGTCAGTTTGAGTTTGAACTTGAAACTCAGTTAGGTTCAAACTCGAAGTCAAACTCAAACTGAAGTTCCAACTCGAACTGAAAGTCGAAGTCAAACTCAAACTGACGTTCAAACTCGAACTAAAACTCGAAGTCAAACTCAAACTGAAGTTCAAACTCGAACTGGAAGTCGAAGTCAAACTCAAACTGAAGTTCAAACTCGAACTGAAACTCGAAGTTAACTGTAAGTCGAAGTTAAACTCAAACTGACGTTCCAACTCGAACTGAAAGTCGAAGTCAAACTCAAACTGACGTTCAAACTCGAACTAAAACTCGAAGTCAAACTCAAACTGACGTTCCAACTCGAACTGAAAGTCGAAGTCAAACTCAAACTGACGTTCAAACTCGAACTGTAAGTCGAAGTTAAACTCAAATTGACGTTCCAACTCGAACTGAAAGTCGAAGTCAAACTCAAACTGACGTTCAAACTCGAACTGTAAGTCGAAGTCAAACTCAAACTGACGTTCAAACTCGAACTGGAAGTCGAAGTCAAACTCAAACTGACGTTCAAACTCGAACTGTAAGTCGAAGTTAAACTCAAACTGACGTTCAAACTCGAACTGAAAGTCGAAGTCAAACTCAAACTGACGTTCAAACTCGAACTAAAACTCGAAGTCAAACTCAAACTGAATTTCAAACTCTAACTAAAACTCGAAGTCAAACTCAAACTGAAGTTCAAACTCGAACTGTAAGTCGAAGTTAAACTCAAACTGACGTTCCAACTCGAACTGAAAGTCGAAGTCAAACTCAAACTGACGTTCAAACTCGAACTAAAACTCGAAGTCAAACTCAAACTGAATTTCAAACTCTAACTAAAACTCGAAGTCAAACTCAAACTGAAGTTCAAACTCGAACTGTAAGTCGAAGTTAAACTCAAACTGACGTTCCAACTCGAACTGAAAGTCGAAGTCAAACTCAAACTGACGTTCAAACTCGAACTGTAAGTCGAAGTCAAACTCAAACTGACGTTCAAACTCGAACTGGAAGTCGAAGTCAAACTCAAACTGGCGTTCAAACTCGAACTGGAAGTCAAACTCAAACTGACGTTCGAACTCGAACTAAAACTCGAAGTTAAACTCAAACTGAAGTTCAAACTCGAACTGAAACTCGAAGTTAAACTCTAACTGAAGTTCAAACTCGAACTGAAACTCGAAGTCAAACTCAAACTGACGTTCAAACTCGAACTGAAACTCGAAGTCAAACTCAAACTGAAGTTCAAACTCGAACTGAAACTCGAAGTTAAACTCAAACTGAAGTTCAAACTCGAACTGAAACTCGAAGTTAAACTGAAACTGAATTTCAAACTATAACTAAAACTCGAAGTCAAACTCAAACTGAAGTTCAAACTCGAACTGTAAGTCGAAGTTAAACTCAAACTGACGTTCCAACTCGAACTGAAAGTCGAAGTCAAACTCAAACTGACGTTCAAACTCGAACTGGAAGTCGAAGTCAAACTCAAACAGGCGTTCAAACTCGAACTGGAAGTCAAACTCAAACTGACGTTCAAACTCGAACTGTAAGTCGAAGTTAAACTCAAACTGAAGTTCAACTGGTCAAAATGAGTTTGACTTCGAGTTTCAGTTCGAGTTTGAACTTCAGTTTGAGCTTAAACATTTTTTGAAAATATTTAAACCTTTTTACGTATTTTCCTTATATTTTTTAGAAATATTTCAACCTTTTCACATATTTTTCACATATTTTAAGAAAATTAATACTACTTATGTCACATATTTGCCATTTTTAAAAACATAAAAATCCGATCCCTACTCATAAATAAAATAGGTGCGTAGTGCAGAGGTGGATTTTGCCCGCAATTATTGTATGAAACGTCGAGTTCGCGGAGCTGTTCAAAAATTTATACCAACGGTTATTCGCGACTCGGCCAGTCCCCCGTGGTATTTTCATTGCCGTCATACTCGCGGAGTGTTTATTATTGGCGTAACTTCTTTCTGCTTCCCACTCGCCACAAAGCTATTTATAATAAGTTTGCATGCCGCTCACCTCGGGAGGTCCGTTTTGCGTTGACCTTTTAGCGGGATCTATTAATTATTTGGGACTGTTTAGCACGCCCTCGCACGAATTTTCGATACCATCATTCGCACTGTTCCCTTTCAAGGTCTGAAGCCCACGGCGGCCTTCAAAAATCAGCCAAGACGAATTTTCCACAAGTCATCGACTGGAAACTAATTGCTTCGGTAATATTATTTGCGGGGCAAATAGGAGTGCCTATCGCAATCGTCCTAAAATTGAAAATCGGATCGGAGGTTCAGAAAAAAACCATCTGGACACTTTGTTAGTCGAATTAACTTTTAGAACAATGCCAATTTACAATATGGCAGTAACAAAACCTTCTTCAAATTTCCTTCAAAATTTTCTTTTAAATCTTGATCAGATGGAATTTTTTATTCTCACAGTAGGTACTCCTGAGATATTGAAAGTTTTATAGTTTTCCATTTCATTTTTCACTGCTTCTCCGATTTGCCACAAAAATTAACCGATATACAAAGCTGGTCTTGGTTATTATATAATCTATCCGTATGTATATTGTGATCCATATGTATTATGATTGATACGATGAGTGTTTTAATATGATGATAATATGATTATGATTAATATGATATATAATAATCACATTATGATTATTCAAATCATACGCATCAATTATCCGAATTTTTTCAGAGAGAGATAGAGGTGTGCTCTTCATACAATAACCTACACTTCACAAGGACAGACCATAGGAAATATCAATGTCAACTCTACAAGCTAGGGGATGAGGGGAGGAGTGCGATTCATGATATAATATAGGTATAGTGTATTGATTCGGAACACTGAAGGAGGGGTGGGGCTGAAGTGATGAAGCATTTGATTCTCTTGAATAATTGAATTTTGCGATTTTCAAAAAAGCTCAAACCTAGTGTCATTGTAGGTTTTCGCGGGAGGTCTAATTCAACTTTTCTGATGTTTTTCCTGTGGGGGCCTAGTCATCTCCCAAAACTACTTGAAAAAATGCGTAATACAAACATAAAATATCAATATGCTTATTATTATTTTCCGCTTTTAGATACTCGAGTCCTGTACAATTTACTAGTTGTTCATGTCTATTTCTTTATTTCTCGTTCTATAGGAAGTTTTGGAAACGAGCGACTCAAGTATGGTCGGTCGAATTGATGCGATTCGCCACGATTTTTACATGCGAAAGTAAAATAAATTATTCATACCAAACAGCGGTTAAGCTTGATGTACTGATTATGGGTACTGGATGATTACGGTACCCACCTGAAACAAACGACACACTATCAATCTATGAATCAAGAAATAGAACAGTGGTCATCATGAATTAAAAGATGATGGGATATTGATGAAAATTAAGCTATAAAACTGGATTGAAAATTCCACCCTGACTTGACAGTCCAATTTCTATCGAACCCAGTATCTCCACATTTCTTGTACGACGCCTTAACTACTAGAACGCAGGACGGTTTCCCAATACTTGCGAAGTAAAATTAATTAGAGGATTTGGTTCACGCCGTCTAATTAAATAAGTAAACGAGAATATCAGAATACATATCAACGCAATGAATTATAATAGGTATACAAAAGGATAGAAAATTATAGGTAATTAACTATCTATGGTTTTGCTCAAATTTCGTCTTTCTGATGTTCTGCAGTGCAATGAAATCCTAAATTCGCTCCCATATAGCAGATCGTCGCGAAAAACGCGTCGGATTCCGAAAAATGGCGTGAACTCCCTCGCGTGAAGTTATAGTTGAACACCTTCTTATCTCATTTTCCCTCGGTTCAGAGTAGCTATGGACGATTGGAGGGGAAATCTACAATCGAATCAGGACTGACTAGTATTCCACGTCCGCCAGCTGGAGAGGAACAACCTGTTGAGCCTTGGAGCTGCTGCTCCTCCCCCCATCCACCACTTTTCTCCTACGCCCCCAATGATCCCCTCTCTCCAATTCCCCACCTAAACAAAATTCTTCATAATCCATCCAACCAAGTTTTACTATCAACCTTCGGTCCCGCCTCGTTCGATTCGCCGTATCCCCTCCCAGCAGATTTTCGTCATCTTAGAATAGAGTTGGCATGTCTTTTTTTTTCAAAATACGGACATTGCAGGTTAAAAATGAGGACAAATACACGGACATTCAAAATCAAGATACGTACGGTCATGCTGTCAAAAATACGGACACCCCAAATAAACGTTATTTAGGTAGATGAAAATCCCGTCTAAACTTGGACAGAGCAGATGAATGAATTAGGTAGAGAAAAATCATAGATAGACTTGGACAATGCAAATAAACTTTACTAATTTAAGGAAAAGCTCAAGCGCACTTGGGCAACGCAAACAAACATTATTAATTTAGAAAGCCATGCAAAAGAACTTATTCAAAGAAAAACAATACTTCCAATTACTCTATACATATGGAAGTAAATCATTTTGGTATTTTTCTGGCCCACCTTCTTTCATCATAAATTCGAATGCGAATGAGTCCTCGAAAAAATTCGAATGTCTCGGTAACATTTTTTTTAAATTATTGAAAAATGTTTTGTGGGACTCTAGTAAATTGGAAAAAAGTGACACAAATATGGACGCCCCAAAAAGACGAACACGACAATACGGGCACTAAACATTAAGATATCTGTGCGCCACTGGTTCGAATCGTGAATGATTTGATCGACCCACATCGGTAGTCAAGAATCGGGAATGGAGTCAATAACGAGGACTCCTGCTCTTTTGTCAAGTTTTCGATGTTAAATTTGCCTTTGTTATATTATTTACCAACTGTCGTTGTTTCTCTTCAAACCATATCGGAGGAGGAATGGGGACTGGAAAAATTGTTAAGATATAACGATCTCTAAGTGTGCAAGGAGCTACAGGTCGCCATAAGAAGAAACCCTGCGAAATTTAGTTAAAAATGTTCTCTTCGTTTCAACAGCAATAGCACCACTTGACTCGTCCTATTATTGAGCCTCTCAGTTATTATTAAGCCTTCTATTCCGTTCGGACAAGCTCTTCATCTCTCTCCAATAGGGAAGGCTGGATATCCATGGAAGACTTTCCTTCACAAGATCCGATAAGATCCTCACTTGAATCTTTCCCTTTTCCAAGGAGGAATCAAGTCCTACGTGATACGTATTTATTGATTGAGCGAGAAAGGTAAATCATTCGGAAAGTATACCCGAAAAAACTGCCAAAATATACCCACGGTTGATACGTTGCTGCAGCTAACTTCAGCAATTGCTCACATACGTACTTGCTTTTTGATTTCAAAACCAATGAATCACGGCCGTTTCAGATGCCCAAATTTACCCAATTGACCCCGGATGGCACATCGTTCACGTTACCAAGGTATTAGTGAATGAAGACGCCATTACAAACCATCCGAAGAGAAACGTCAAAATTGTGACGACGGCCTACCTATTTGTTTTCGCATCCTTATTGAGTCTCGACGTTCAATTACCTCAATGCTCGTTCGGAACTATCGAGATCAAAATACTCGTAATGGATGCCGGTCAATGCTTCAATCCATCTGAAGATTACCGCTTCATGAGGTGAATTACAGGTACAACCTCAGACATACATTAATGCCATCTCGGTTTACAGGACCGTTATATCTATCCTGCTGGGGTACTCCATGAGTTTCTTTCTTTTTCGGGATATCCTCAGTTATGAAATCGTTACCCAAGGTTGGCACGACAAGGATATTGTGAATCCGGGTTGAACAAAAATGGCCATAGATCCCTCAATTCTCAACCTTTTTTCAAATTTCTTGAACCGAAATGTTTGTCTCGGCAAGTCCTAACACCTTGTTGAATCAGAATTTGAATAACTAACATTGCTCTCAATATATTTGCATTTTTAGTCATTTTGGGCGAGTATTACAAGTTTTTTTTTCAGTTCTGTACTGCGATTTTGGTACTTAGAAGATGGTTTTTAAATGCGAGTGTGCTCTAGACGTAAAGGAAATTTGACGCTGAGTTCAGAAATGTCCTCATTTTTTGAAAAAGGTGGTTTTAAACCGGAGAAATGTGGGGTTTTATGAAGCAAAACGAAGTTTTTCTAAAAGAAAAACTTTACGAACGCCGCGTACAGGAAGTGTGTTAAGATTTAGAAATGCGGCTGTCGACGTTTTGGTCCATTTTCTGTCTCTTGTCATCCCGATTTTTTTTTGCACCAAACTCGGGACCCCCTGTATTTTGACTACTTCGAAGGCTACGTACATAAATAGTGACAAAAACGTTATGCAATTTTTAAACCCCTTCCAAAATCGAAAAACTTGAAGTTACCAATAAACAAAATATCCACGTATGTAAAACAAAGATTTCAAGATCAAGAAAGCACTAGGTTCATTTTCGTGGTAACCAAAAAAACAGTCAACAAAACTTGTATCGGTGCCAATGTATCGGAATTAGTGTGTGTAATACGAATTCCTGTTTAACAGAAGGATGAATCTTACCTAGACGAGCACTTTGAGAAATTCGAAAAAAGGTGAGAATTGACGGAGATACGAGCATTTTTGTATTTGGCAAACCGTCTCCATAAAATTATGTCCGCGCGCCCCAAATTTCACGTTATTAGGTTGTCTGGATCTTGAGTTATGAAGTATTACAGACAACATAATGCGTCATATACAAACTATACTGAGATAATATCACATTGTATAATATCTCTCTCTGTATGTTATACAATGTTTGAGGGGGCGTCAATTTTTCGTCTGACTGAATTCAGCTAAGAAATAACGAGTGGGCCAACAACACGGCCAGATACACAAGCGGCTAACTAACTAAAATATCAATTTTCCTTTCCGCCATAAAGCGACGCTACCGCCTGTAAGGAATGTCGGCCATCGTCGGTAATTGGCTTCCCTTTCGACTGAAGTTTGTCTCCTAAGCTCTGGTTCAGTGTATTTTCTCAAATCGGGCTGATAGAATCAAAGCGCACGATAAATGGAAGTGCGCATCACTTTCGATCAAAATCGTCATTGGCTACTCACTTGTCTTGTCGATATAATGACGAATTGGGGAGTTTTTGGAAACTTCGTACTTTGCCTTTTCGTAGTACAAAATTAGTAGTTTGTAGTCACCTGGCAAGTCGAGAAATGCTATGAAAACTCATAGCTCCCGTTCAACAGTCAACAAAAAGTTCGGATTCGATTTATTTGCATTAGTTACGTTGATACCAACAACTTCGTGCAACGAGTTTCCACGATTCGAGTGAGAATTAGGAGGAGAAAGTTCGTACACGTGTTTAGAAATTCGGAGACGAATTTGTAGCCATGGACGTTGCCACGCGAAAAAATGAAACAACTCAAACCAGGACTTTTGGAAAAATCCATTTTTGTCGCTTAGGTGTCTAAATTTTCCAAGCATTCTCAGGATTGGTGACTACTTCGCACAAACTATCAACTTCGTACTACAAGTGACAAGAAGCACGACATTACCAAAAACTCTGTATTTTAGACGGGTAAATGGAAGTATTGGAGTCCAGATTGCTCACAGTACATCCGAGATGCTGACATTCGGTGTATAGTTTTCAGTGGGGTTAAACTTTCATTAGCGATTGCAAAGATATTATTTAATAAGAGTGATAAACCAAAATTGAAGGTTTTCTATCCGGATACAGTTGATATGAAGCCGAGGGACAATGCCGGTTAGTGTTTGAAACACCTTGATACTAATCTGCTCGTTTGCCCAAATGTAGCAGTTTTTTCCTCGCATAGAACAAGCTTTAACCTTGACCGAACCGGCAAAAAAACGGTATCTAGGAATGGAAATGCGGCCCAAGTGAAACAGTTACGGTCAAATCTGTGGTTTGATTGAAAACTATATCCTATGTCCTGTATTCTAGAAACTTTCGGCCAAAGTCGAAAATACGGCATTAAACCTTGGCGAAAAAGAAGTGTGCTTTCCATTGTGATCAAGGAGCAACCAATTTTCAGAACAAAAACTGTTCCAAACGAGTTGAAAAATCGGCCCTTTCAAGGAGGACATTCGTAAGGGGGAATAAATACGGTACCTATAGGCTATACCTAATATATGAATGATGTGTTCGGGGCAGTGATGGTGTATGCGATGTGTATAAATAATATTGTATACATCGCGATAAAGTTGTTTTCCAGACGGTAATGTTTTGAAATTATGGTCACCCTAGCCAAAAGGGAACTATCATTGCTTGAGCTAGCAAACCGGAAAACAAACGAAAAATTCTGGTTTTAGCAAATAATTTGCGAAAAACAACCGAGCCTAAATTTCAACTGGAAGGGTCTATTTTGAAGTGATTTAATTTCTATAGAAGAAAATATTAATGAGGAATAAATGGGTAAGCACTAACAATCTAATAGAAGATGATGATGTTCCATCATATCCTCAAATTCGTGAATCCCTGCGCTGGAGTTCTCGAAAATTTTTACTCAGCCAAGGTCCAACATTTAACGGAGCCGATTTCACAAGCCTACCAAAATATGGAAGTATTGTGCGTTATCTACGCACCACTGGTTGCATTAACGTAATAAATCAACTAAATCAATCATAAATCGACAGCACACCTGAACCTATTCCATTCATAGGTAATTCCAATGGAAGTATTCCATATTAACTGAGTAAAATTTACTTCCATTTAATGGAAAGCATTGTAATCCTCCTAAAATCGACAATCGGAACGAAGCTTCAGAAAAAACGTTTACTCATATTTATACTAACTATATATATAACGTCTTGTTCTCAGAATCATTTCCTGTGCCTGTGTGTCCGTTAGCCCGTGTGTCCGTCTGTGGTCATTTGCGAACTTTATCAGGTGGATGCTAAACAGCTGAAGTCCCTGCAGGCTTCAATTTTGGCGTCAATAGTGATGGGCGATACCACAAAATATTCGATACCAGTACTCGATACTAGTATCGAAACAAATATTCGATACTACTCAGATATCGAAAGAAAATATTCGATACTGAAGAGTATCGAATCATATAAGTACTTTTTCATTTCACACACCGAATAAAATGGTAATAAAATAGAAATAACAGATTAAATAACACTATTAAGCCCTGACGTTATATTACTTTTCAACAAGGTTAACAGGTCATTTTCATGTGTAAAAGTTATTTACCTATAAGATCAAACGAATGTCGAAGAAGTGGTGATGGAGATGGGGAGGAAAACGACATCAACGGTGTCATTCACACTGTCAAGTCCCGGAACTGCTTCCCTACTCCACGCAGGAATGTCAATTTGTCAACCATAGCTGGCGAAAGTCGGTCCCTTTTGTAAATTTTATTAGTTAGTATAAATAAAGTAGGCAGGTAATTTTGAGACTATCCATTTGAGTATTTTTTCTGAAGTCGGGAAAAATACTCGATACCGATACTAGTATCGAAGCAAAATATTCGATACCAAATGTACTTGGTATCGAAAGAAGATATTCGATACCATACTCATATCGATAGGTATCGCCCATCACTAGGCGTCAATTTACAAAAATGGCCATCGCTCCGTCGATTCTCAACCTTTTTTGAAATTTTTTGAACTGCGATATGTGTAAGACCTATACAGATGTCAATCGGAATTCAAATTACTCACAGTACTCCCGATATATTAGCACTTTTAGTGTTTTATACTTTTATCTTTTCTGGACGCTAAAATTAAACCGATTTGAGCGTTCTTGATCTTAAAATTTTGGTTTTGCTTTGAAGAGTACCTGGATATTTGTTATATTTCTATAAATCGACGTACCTATCTTGAATTTATGAAAGCATAGTGAGTTTTTTCATTTTTTTACTTAAACGGACTCAAAATTAGCAAAAATATAATCAAATTGTGTAAAAAATGTAGGTACGTATTAAAATGTATGGAGGTAGATACTAAATCACTCGCTGAGAAATTGCGGAATCCCATGATTCGAATAAAAACTCAAAAAATGAAAGAAGAGAAATAGTCTATTCCACTAATAAGGTACAATAATTGTAGACCGGTTTCGGTTATTAAACCATCATCAGTACTTGACAATGACTGATATGGAGGTATTGTCTGTTATCTACGCACCACTGGGTTTTTAAATACTGATTGGCTCTCCAGCTTTATTTTCTAAATTTCATTTTTAACGAAATTATATTATATTTTTCTAGGGAATGGCCATCTCCCAACCAAGAGAGACAGAGTGTTACAAAAGTGGTGAGATTTTCATCTAGAATGTCGTACTACTGGTGAGAATTGGCGATAAACATACCGTGCCAGACCAGATTATTTTCTCAATTCTCAGCCAGGAAATGGAAAATTGGTCGCCAAATTTTCCCCCCACCCCCTGGAAATTTACCTGTTGAACGGATGTCAAATGTAAGGCGACGAGTGGGCGGACATTTCAGCGGACAGAAGATTTCCGGAGGACGAGGTCAATTTCGAGCGGGCAGGGCGAAATGAATCGAGAACGGCAAATCAACAACAAAAACAAAAACCCGCGACAACTTGAACACGAGTACCCGGTGATGTCACTGATCGGCCGGCGTCACGACGACGGCTCACGGGCTTGAAACGGACTGGAACAGAGCGGCCTGCGCCACACGGCAGGTCGGCCCCCTCCGCCACAGGAGCCCCCACTACACGGCGAGTCCTTTCACGGTCTCACCGCACAGCCCTCCTTCTTCTTCTCGCTCAGCCTCACACGTGCCCCGTATCTCCGTCTCAGCGCCCACGTCCCTCCGCCCACGACTCAACCCCTAGACACCCCCACCCCCGACAGCAGCACAAAGCGTTTGCTGCCCTCGGCCCGCGGAGGGTGCGGAGCGAGGCGGTGCCGGCTTGTCCGCATTCGCGGCTCACCACCTCCACAACGTCACTGAATAACAACGCCGGCGGATGGACGACGGTGGACCAACTGGCGCTGATCTTCTGAATAATATCGGGGCTGATCGAGCGGGATTTCCCTGGACTCTTTTCACATTAAAAAAAAAAACGCTGCTTAGCAGATTATCAGTGACATGACATGGGCACATTGTGCTCATCATTTTTTTTTCTTGTGTATCCGAAGAACTCTGCAAATTCTGCACAAGGGTTCATTTTTCGATTGCAAAGACAAACCTTATGAATCATAAGGTTATAATACATCATACATCCATCATACGTTCAGGGTATGCATGTATGCTCCTGAAAAGCAGAATTTAGTTACTATAGTTCTAACGTTACAGTATAAATTTGTATTTTAGATTGGGTTTTGGAAAAACTTTCTTTTCACCCAGCTCTATTTGTGGGGATCCCAACGAGTTGAAAACGAATTTTGTGGCTCTAGTAGTTTTCGATTTATGGATTGGGGAAATTTTTAAAAACTCAAAAATGCCTCGCTAAAACTGCAATAAATGCTAAACGGTCAAATAAACTACACGAATAAACTTTACCGAGTTGAGGAAAATTTCAAACACAGCTGGGCAATGCGAATAAACTTAATTAAGTGAGAAATCCCGCAAAAGAAACTTGGGCAACAGAAAAATCAGTTTTGGCATTTTTCTGCCCCTCCACTCCAACTATCTTCAAAAATTCGAGTAGGATGCGGCTTTGAAAAAATTGGAGTCTCTTCGAAACATATGTTAAGAATTTAACGTTTTTCTGGTGATCTTGGAATCCGAAAAATACGGAGATGAATCGTCGGATCATCATACGGAGATGACGTATAAGTACCTTATTCTTATAGTAAAACGCTGCTCTGTATCCATTTCCGTGATCAGAATTGTGAAAAAACACGAGCTAACACTGATGTGGTCAGTTCTGTTCACATGCTACACGAAGCAAGCATTTGCCGAGATGCCATAACTCTGTACTTTTTGTAGTGATTTGCAGCCCTAGCTTCCAAAATGTCAAATAATAATTATTGGAATTATTCTAGTGCATAATCTTTGCAACCAAACAGATATTTTCTTAAAAAAATCTTCGCAGTTTTTCCTATCAATGCATCTTATACATTATTCTAGAACTCTAAATAAATCTTTCCTAAATAAATCTCTTAAAACCGAATTGAAGGTTGTTTGACTCAAAATGTTGGTTTACCTTGCAGATTACGCTCGGATATTCTTTGCTGAGGTATCATGAACTACTCCGATTTTCGGTGGGTTTGAAAATTTGCATAGTGCGTTTGTTGACATTTTTGATCCTGTAGCCGAAAACCTAGTGAAACTATTGGCCAATGCGCCTGCCAAAATACGGTAGAATTCTGAGTTATCTAAGCATCACCGGCTTATACAATACAATCCGGTACAGAGCTGCAAGAAAATTAGAGGGGTTAGAAAAACAACGTATCAAAAGTTGAGACATTTCTCATTATTTACCGGTTAATCTCTCACCTTAACAGATCTTTCTGAAAATTTTCCACTCGGATTCGAGTATGTCAATACGAAAGGCCTTGTACGATTCTGCTACCAAGACGAGACAGACGTCGCGCATAGGAAGATTCGTTAGGCCAGATAAGGAAGGGCCTGCAAATCGGCTCACCAAGAGGCCAACGACCTTGGGCTTCCCAAACTTTCACCTATCCCGTTCCATTGCCTACGATGGTACGTGAACACTGGACTAGGGCCCCATTGACTGGAGGGGAGGGGGTACATCAGCGAATACCTCTTGCAGAGAAAGGACTTGACATCCAAATCCGAGAAAAATGACGTGGTTAAGCGTTGGTCGCCGATCCATGGTAAAGATTATTAAACCAAAAAGTGAGAAACTAACGAAAATTGAAACCGACTTCGGCATGACGCATAACAACTCGAAGAGTGAGCGATAGAAACCGAAAAGTGGATTTTTGAATGGAAGATTCCTCTCTTGAATACCCTACTTTCAAATTGGTGCTTTCCTTAATGTTGGGGTACATAGGTATCATTTGTCTGTAAGATACAAATGGAGTTGAGCAACCAACTCACAAGTGGGATGTTCAAGTGAGGAATCGTCCTGAAAAAACTTTCAAATTCGCTGGAGAAATCTTCTGTGTGTCCGTCTGTGGTCATTTACAAAAATGGCCATAGCTCCCTCAAATCTCAACCTTTTTTTCAAATTTCTTGGACTGAAATGTTTTTCTCGGCAAGACCTAACACCCTGTTTAATCAAAATTCTGATAACGCACAGTACTTCCGATATATTTGCATTTTTAGTGTTTTCTATTTTATTTTTTTCCGGCCACAAAAATGAACCGATTTAAGCGTTCTTGGTCTTAAAATCTTGGTTTTATATTGCAGAATATGTGGATATTTTTTATGTTCCGAAAAACTGGCGTTTTTTTATTTTGGGCGAATTTTGAAATTTGAATAGTGAATTTTTTGATATTTTTGACCTAAACACCCTTAAAAGCTGTCAAAATATGATCAAATTGTGTCACAATTTTACGTTCCAAAATATGGAAGTATTGTGTGTTATCTATGCATCACTGGTATCAAGAATGTTTGTTCCCTTTCAATAGCTCACACGAGTTGGATTAACTGAAATTATTTTATATTCTAAAACTCAGTGTGACACAATTTGACCATATTTTGACTGCTTTTGAGGGTGTTCAGGTATAAAATATCGAAAAACTCAACATGCAAATTTAAAAACTTGCCTAAAATAAAAATAAGCCACGTTATCGGAACATAAACCAGTGGTGCGTAGATAACACACAATACTTCCATTAATTCAAACGTAAAATTGTGACTTAATTTGATCATATTTTGACTGCTTTTAAGGGTGTTTAGGTCAAAAACAAAAAAAAATCCACTATTCAAATTTTAAAATTCGCCCAAAAAAAAGTACGCCACATTATCGAAATATAAAAAATATCCACGTATTCTGGACGATAAAACAAAGATTTTAAGACCAAGAACGCTCAAATCATTTCATTTTTGCGGTCGGAAAAACATAAAATAGAAAACACTAAAAATGCAAATATATCGGAAGTACTGTGAGTTATTCAAATTCCGGTTAAACAGGGTGTTAGGTCTTGTCGAGACAAACATTTCAGTTCGAGAAATTTGAAAAAAGGTTGGGAATTGAGGGAGCTATGGCCATTTCTGTAATGACCACAGACGGACATACAGACACAGAAGTGATTCTGAGTAAATGTGTATAAGTAAACGTTTTTTTTCTTATGCTCCGTTCCGAATCTCGACTTTAGGACGATTCCAATACTACTCACACTAAGTACGCGCTAATTCACTATTTCCAGAATTATTTTTGTTTTTGTTTTTGTCCAAAATTCAAGATCTTATTTTTGAAAGGTTAGTAGTGACTTAATCTGTAAATATGGGAGTAATGGAATGAAATCGAAACCAAATGAGAAACGTAGGTACTTATTACACTGTAATCTGGTGCCGCAGATGATAAGTTTACGTACGTTTTTCACGTACCGTACATCGCATCGAGTCACATCTTGGAGATGAGTTTTTGCCCACTGGGGTTCCTACGACATCTGCTCGTTTTTTTTTCTCTCCGACATCATTCACTCCATTACGTAACTAGGATTTTGTTTTGATGGTTGAACTTGGTGATACCAACACTGGAGAAGATTTCAAATTCCCGAAGCCATCTACACTACGGTGCTAACAGGAGGAAATTTTTCAAATCGTCCATTTCGGAAAACAATTTTTATTTACGATTATCTTCCATGAAAATAAATTTTGGAAAAAACACGGCGAATTCTGAGCACAAAGTTAATGGAAAAGGGAAATTGGTAAATGTGCGCTACCTGCGCACCAATAAACAAAATTTGTTTCATTTTGTTTATTTTCCATTTAATAGAAAATAAACAAATGCTCGTGCAATCCGACAGGAATTATTTCCTACCTAGATTTATGCATCAAACTCAGACACTGGGCAGGAAAACATGACTTACTACTAAAAGGAGGCAATAAAATTACAGTTGGCTCAATATTGGGAAAAAAATAGCTGAAAGACTCGAAATATTTATTTATCTATATTAGTATTAAGTAAATAAACTGTTGTTCAAGGCGTTGGCTTTTCGACCGTTAACCAAAGTAGTACATCAGTAAAACATTATTCGTATACTAGGTTACGGTGGCGATATAATGTAGAAAGTCATAGTCAATCTTGATCATTACTAATGTTCCCCAAGTCCTTTCGCCTGTGTGGGCCTCTTCAGGGGAAGGCGATATTTTTCTAGAAGGGCTTCAATTATTAAAATACCTTTTCTCTCTTTAGGTTCACTAAGAGATGGGAGGGGGGAGGTTCGTCCTCATCGAATGTTCTTATAAACTATCAAAATATCGTCACTTAAGTTCTAACACCACCTGACTCAATTTTCCCAAATTTTCAGGAGGTACAAAAAACTAATTATTTCAACTTAGAAATACATTCTCCAATACGTTTCCAATACGTTCTCACAATCTCGAAGGGTCTCTAAATTGGATTCTACTCTTAAATTTAAAAAAAAAGCACTAACCTCGAAAAAGCTGAGTTGGTGTGGTCCAACTCTTTTTCGACAAATATTGAGTTAGGCGATGTTAAGTGACGATATTCAAAAATTTTGAATATTTTTGCTTTATTTAATAAAGCATTTCGAAGTCGAATTTAAAACTTTTCAAACCAAACTGAGTATTTCAGAAATAAGAATGATTGCATTTAAAAAGACGAAAAAAATTTTCTACGCCAAGATTCATGAATTCAGCCAAGCCTGACACGACGAAGGGGCGTTTTTGAAAGTGTTAAATTATAAATATGGACCGTCAAAGGTGAAAAAACTCCTACAGCTTTTCTAAGTTTAATTGACAATTTTCAAAACAAATTCGAGAGTTTTCCAAACCAGATTGAGAATCTTAAAAATCAAACAGAGAATTTTCCGAACCTAACAGGGAATTTTCCGAACCAACTTTTTTTTTAAACTTTTCAATTTGATTTGGAAGATTCTCAAATTGGCTGTTCTCGAGAGAAAAAACTATGTTTCAGAAAAATGAGTGATTACGACGACATGACATGATCTCCGACCAGTCCGGGTAGGTCAGCCGTTCCCTCAGTCATAAAAAAGCAATAAACGTCACTGTATATACTGCACTCAAGCGCTACTAGAAGGAACCTACCACCTACTACCTAGATAAAAATACCGGTTCGAGTTTAGTACGGATTCCAAATATTTTTTTGTTGGAAAATACCCGACATGGTTTGGGAAATTTTCAATTTGACTAGGAATACAGAAGATATCCACATATTTTTCAAGGTAAAACAAAGATTATAAATAAAAAAAACGCTCCAATTGTTTCATTTTTGTGGCAGGATAGAATTAAAATAGAAAACACAAAAAGGGCAAATATATGGGAAGTACTGTGAGTTATTCGAATTCCGATTAAACAGGGTGTTAGGTCTTGCCGAGACAAACATTTCAGTTCAAGAAATTTGAAACCAGTAGTGCGTAGATAACACACAATAGGTACTTCCATATTTTGAAACGTAAAATTGTGACACAATTTGATCATATTTTGACTGCTTTTAAGGGTGTTTAGGCCAAAAATATAAAAAGTTCACTATCAAAATTTTAAAATTCTCCCGAAATAAAAATACAATACATTATTGGAATATAAAAAATATCCACATATTCTGCAAGGTAAAACAAAGATTTTAAGACCAAGAACGCTCTAATCAGTTCGTTTTTGTGGCCGGAAAAAAATAAAATAGAAAAAACTAAAAAGGCAAATATATCGGAAGTACTGTGAGTTATCCAAATTCCGATTAAACAGGGTGTTAGGTTTCGCCGAGACAAACATTTCAGTTCAAGAAATTTGAAAAAAAGGTTGGGAATTGAGGGAGTTATTATCATTTTTGTAAATGACCACAGACGGACACCCACACACAGACACTTATTCAGGAAGTGATTTTGAGTAAATGTCTATAAGTAAATGTTCTTTCTGAAGCTCCGTTCCGATTCTCGATTTTAGGACGATTACAACCATTTATTCTGTAAACATGGAAGAAAAAACTGGCATCCATGCAAATAAAATAAATTGAATTACCGCCTAGGAAATTGAGTAAAAATGTAACGAAAAGTTGGATAATCATAAAAAAATAGTTGCTCCCTACCAATGTGAGAGCTTTCGAATCGCAGCAAACAATGACCACTTTTACGGGCCTGAAAAAAGTTGAGCGGTGTTACTCAGAACGGTTTCCGGCAGGTTTTTCTCCCGAATCCGCGCACACCAGTGGTACCACCAGATTCCCGAGGAAAAACCAATCCAGGGATACCAATATGGCTAATTTTTGCCAAAATCGAGTTCATCTCCGTTCACATGGCGAACGACGAAATAGAGAATTTCGCCCTCGAAAATGTCGAATTTATTCGGAAATATTCCGCAGTATAAGCGACGACAGGGCGGCCACAGAAAAATAATGACTCGGAGCGACAGAAAAATACGTGACGAGTTCATGGACCCATGGACGGGGGTGGGGGGTGCCTGTCGGAGTGTTAAGGTACACGGATGCTCCAGGCCGTTCGTTAGGAACTTGAAGAGAGCAGTACAGCTATAAGAACTGTCGGTTTGTATGCAGTGTCTGGTACAGACGGACAGGATCGTATGGGATCGGATCTGCTCCTTGCATCTGCCTTCTTCACCTCAGCCTATGGGCACATGTGCCTACACAGCGGGGGTTTTTATGCCACGACTCTGTATAGATAAAACGAAATGCCAGTGACGTTCATACAGAAAAGTCTCCACCTAGAGGTCGAGCATTACGAGCGAGGAGTACGAGATGGAAAATTACCGAAAAACAGTACCAATTGTAGGGGTTTCCAACAAGAACGAGTCAACTCCAACTTCTTAGCAAAATTGAGTTAACTGACGTTTCTCAGAAAAACCAGAGGTCCGTAGATAACACACAATACTTCCATATTTTGAAACGTAAAATTGTGACACAATTTGATCATATTTCGACTGATTTTAAGGGTGTTTAGGTCAAAAATATCAAAAAACACAATATGCAAATTTCAAAACTAGCCTAAAATTTGAATACGCCATGTTATCGGACCGTAAAAAATATTCACATATTTTGCAAGGTAAAACAAAGGTTATAAGACCTAGAACGCCCAAATCGGTTCATTTTTGTGACCGAAACAAATGATAGAAAACACTAAAAATGCTAATATATCGGAAGTACTGTGTGTTATCCGAATATCGATTAAACAGGGTGTTAGGTCTTGCCGAGACAAACATTTCAGTTCAAGAAATTCAAAAAAAGGTTGAGAATTGAGGGAGTTATTGTCATTTTACTTCCATATTTACAGAGTGCATGGAAGTATTGGAATCGTCTTAAAATCGAGAATGGGAACGGAGCTTCAGAAAAAACTTTTTCTTATACACATTTACTCAGAATCACTTCCTGAACAAGTGTCTGTGTGTCCGTGTGTCGGTCTGTAGGTATGTGTGCCCATTTGTGGTAATTTACCAAAATGGCCATTGCTCCCTCTATTCTCAAGCTTTTTCCAAATTTCTTGAAATTAAATGTTTGTCTCGGCAAGACCTAACTCCCTGTTCAATCTGAATTCGAATAACTCACAGTATTTCCGATATATTTGCACTTTTAGTGTTTTATATTTTTTCCGGCCACAAAAATGAACCGATTTAAGCGTTGTTGGTCTTAAAATCTCCGTTTTACCTTGCAGAATGTGGAAATATTTTTTATTTTTCGAAAAAATGGCGTATTTTTATCCTGGGCGAGTTTGAAAATTTGCATAGTGAGTTTTTTTATATTTTTCACCTAATCATCCTCAGAAGTAGTCAAAATTCGATCAAATTGTGTCGCACTTTTACGTCTCAAAATATGGAAGTATTGTGTGTTATCTACGCACCAGCTGCTTCTCACATAATATCGATACCTTAAAGCGCAAAGGGCATATGTCCAAAAATGGCATAATGAGAAAAATGCAAAATAAGTTTTTGATCAATTTACAAAAATTAAGATTTCTCCCATAGTTTTCAATTCTTAAAAAAAATTCGCTAAATAAAAAACTTTCGTCTGGCAAAGATCTACAACCTCGTTTAACCAGAACTTTGGTAGCATTTAACACTTCGAAGATGAACGCTCTTTAAATAATGGTCGTTTTCCTATTATATCGTATTTTAGCCCCAAAAATAGATAAAAGGGTCATGATTCTCGGAAGCGATCGTGAATTTTTTGATATTTTTCACCTAATCATTCTCAGAAGCAGTCAAAATATGATCAAATTGTGCCACACTTTTACCTATCAAAAAATATTGTTTTATCTACGCACCACCGGTTTGGAGGATAATAGCATACTTTCATAGACTACAATCAGGAATAACGGCCATTCATTAGTTAATCGAAATGCATTAATTAATCGAAATTTCAGCATTGATAAAGAAAAGGTGAGGAGAAGCGATCGGAGGGTGCGAGCGGGTGAGGGGAAATACGAGGGGGGGGGCAGCTGACGGAAATCCGGGCACGCTTCTCCCGCGATCACCGCGCGTACCTAGACGTGACTCCAAGTCCGGGGACAGCCGGAGACGCTGGAAGATCTCCACCGATCTCCTCCACCTACCACACGTCTCCTTTCACTGAAGGGGGGGTGCCCCTCGATCCTGTCACCGTTCCTCCTCCCCCGACTAATGGTCGCATCTTGTGTTTATCACCCTCCGGTGCGTTCACCCCACGCCAAGACGCAAGACAAATGTCTCACATCTGTACTCGCCCCTCCCCTCCTCCGCGCAGACGAGCGTCTTCCATCTCGCTCTGTCGGGAGGGCCCAACGGATTCTCTGTCTCATTTCCCGACTCCTGCGCCCTCATCTTCGTCTACCTTGGCGGCTTGACTCCACACGTTCACATAATCCGCTCCCCTCCGACAGCTTCTTCATGACCAACGGTCCGATCGGCCTCCTCTGCTTTGGCCTCCCCCCCCGTTCGTTAACCCCATTCTTGAAAACTATGGAGATGAGCAGTGTTGCCAAGTTGGGGGTTCCCCCCCCCAAATTTGGGGGTTTTTTCTTCGCCAGAGGAGGATTTTTGGGGTTTTCTTGGGGTTTTTTGTGGAAGTCAGGGGGACTAGTAAAAAGTTTAGAAATTAAGAAATAACAGCTAAGGGCCCGTTCAATAATTACGTAAGGATTGAGGGGGGAGGGGGGTTCAAAAATATTACTAAATCCATGAATATTGTATGAAAAATTGTAAAACCGTGTAAGTCAAGTTTCAAAACCCGCCCATAATTGGAGTCCTACTACATTTCTCCACTCCAAATGAAAAATACAAAATTGTATACCATCTCGCAACACTAGGATGCTATATCATCCACCGCAGCTTTGTACCGTTTCGTTTTTTTCAATGTTATAGAAGAAGACGTAACGATGTTTTTGAAAAATATATCAGTCTCTTATCAAGACTAATGGTATGAAGAATGAGAAGGAAGAAAGGCCAGAGTCACATTTCCCAAATGTGGAGTATACCGAATTACAGGGTTTCAAGTCATCTCTGGATGATGGAGTTACCAGAAAAAAAATTATTGGCTCGTCTAAAAGAGAATTTAGTTGTTGTCGAGTACGTGCAACAAAACCGTAGTTATTTAATATAAAATTACATTCCAGAAAAGATGTGGAATTTGATCTTCCTCCGCGACAGTTTGATCGGACATTGATCCTTTTGGTTTATCAATAAATTATAAACCCTTGTAATCGCACAAGAAAAAAAATGTTATAGCATACTCTGAAGGTTTCACGTTTTACGGTTCAAAGGGTGTGGAATCCGAATCTGCAATCTGGAATCCGATAATGTATTGTGATTTCATTTTGGGCGAATTTTACAATTTCAATAGTGAATTTTTTGACCTAAACACTTTCAAAAGCAGTCAAAATACGATCAAATTCTGTCACAATTTTACGTTTCAAAATTTGGAAATATTGTGTGTAATCTACGCACCACTGGTTCTAATTACCCTCAATAAGTCTCATAAACTGATGGGTTTTCATAAATGACAAATTTACTCTTGGGAGTTCGAACACGAAGTGAATTTCATTTGTTGGCCTGTAAACATAAAAAATAACCATAGTGGCAGTTGACCAAAGAACAATTTTTTGAAAAACAAACCATTTTTAATCTCACCATCCGTCCGCCTGTGAGCATTTACAATAACGGCCATATCTTCCTCAATTTTCAAATTTCTTGAACTGGAATGTTAGTCCCGGCAAGACCCATCATTATATCCAACCGGAATTAGGATTAATCATAGTTCTTCCGATATATTAGTACTTTTGTAGTTTTATATTTTTTTGTCTCCCCACAAAAATGAACCGAATTGAGCGTTCTTGGCCCTAAAATGTTTGTTTTGTAGAATACGTGGATATTATTTTTCTATTCCGTTAACTTGATGTGCTTGATTTTAGGCGGGTTTCGAAATTTTCAGAGAGTGTGTTCTGAAATGTTAATCAATAAAGCTTCCTAAGTATTCGAAATACAATAAATTGGTTCTAAGCTTTCTGTTGGAAGTATTGAGTGTTATCTATACGCTCCACTAATTTTGTACCAAAGGAAGTAGAAATTTAGACGTCTAATGATTCAGATTAGTCTAAAAAACTAGAGTTTAATTTTAATTCGTCTCAGCGAAAATTGGATGAACATGAATTTTGAGCTACAGGGAAGAAACTACGACTCGACTCGATTGACCCGAAGACACGAAAAAAGACACAAGTTTTGGAAATACTACTCAGCCCGCAATGCCTGAGCGAATTGAAGGTTTCGATTTCACCAGAATTTTTACGCCGAATGCGCTGCTTAGTTGTCGATGATGACATAATTATTATTATTATTAATTATATCATTATCTATGAACAACATTGCCGTTATCAATTATTCTCTATGTTAAGCTAATCATGATGTTAAAAGTTTGGTGAAACTGGGTCTGAGACAATTGAAAACAAGGTGTAAAACTCAAAATACGAAAAAAATTAGATTAAAATTAATTTATTCGAAAATTTTTAACAGCAATTTCGGCTGTAGCGCCACCAAAATTAATCCTAAAATGGTGAAAAATAGTACCAAATGGATGGCTTCATTTAGAATTGGAAAAATTTTTAAAACTCAAAAACTACATTAAAACTACATTCGATTAAACACCGAAAAATCTACAGCCTATGTTGCAAATTTCCTTAAAAACACGAATTCTTTCTCACTTAAACATCTGTTTTACTGGCCATGCAATTAAGGCAGGGTTCTGTCGAGACGTTAGGACCAACTAGATACGGAACCTGATTTTTGGTGAAAATTTCAAAAATTTACGCCAACTCCTCCCCCCTGAAAAACCCCGGACTTCAGACGTACAAAAAATTTTTATTGCAGATTCGGATTTTACACCCGATGAAACATGAACCAACACATTTTTTGTGTGTTGAAATTTTTTTCCTGACCGATTACAAAGGTTTATTTCTTAAGAAAAATGAACCAAAATCAACTTTTGAAAATAATCACAAATTAGGAAATCTTAGGTTGCAATCTGAAAGATCTGTAACCAATGTAACATTTTGGTTTATCTCGGAGTTGTTCAGTAGGAAATCAATTTTTTGGATACCGATGTTAGTTAGCAAAAAACCCAGTTACAGGTCACAAAATTGCCACTGTTTTTCGGTTTTATGGGATCAATTGCCTGTGACGCGCAAGTCAGCCAGGGTAGACGGATTAACAGAGAAGTGATTTGAGGATGAATCTCGATTTATAATTTATAAAAAAAATTATTCAAACTTCTCAGTACGGGGGCAAGGGTAAAACGAGGAATCGCAATCAAAACATTAGCAATGAGTTGAACGTAGAATTGAAGCGTGAAGGGTGGAAATTGGCTTCAAGGCTCGAGTGGAAGGTTAGCGAATCACCAGTCTGAAAACCGTGCCAAAAATTCGCTCACTGGCAATCTTGAACCGTTCTGATAGGCGGATACCCCTTCCCTCCCCCCTACCCGGATAGCCACAATGCGCAAGTCTAGGGAAAACGGATAGAACGCTCAACACATAGCAATCGTGAAGGCGAGGAGGAGAATCGAGCGGAGCGGTTTCGAATTACAGTGGATGATGCGCACTGTCATGACGCAGACAGAATTTGGATCACCCGATAGGAGCAACAAGCGAGACGAATTTCACAGACGACGTTTTGGAGCAAATTAGATAGCAATAACGTTGACGAGTGAATAAAATTGCGTAGAAGATTGATGAAACCTTCCAACTTGGCTATAAGACGTTCATGAGGTTAGATCGCATTGAAGAATGCCTGTTACTACATCAATGTGAAGTTTATTAGACGCAAAAAGATCTTCCATGATATGCTTTTGGTTCGTATGGAAAATTCTACTGATTGCCATTAGTATTTCGTACTTGGGACGCACCCTTAGATTCATGGTTGGCAGTTCGAGCTTCAATATGGCGATGTGGTGTAGTTTCATAAGAGCTCGAACAGCAACAGCATGAAGGTGAAAACAAAGGGAAACAGTGGGATCGACTCTCAAAACTCGACAGCACGCTTCGAATGTGAGTACTCACTTTTGAATTGACCAACACACAGATCCATAGTGAACAGCTCGCCTGGATCGAACCACGCCGTTATTTCACACGCCAAAGCCAACATAAAATTAATAAAACGTAACTGCGCCAGCCAGGGTGAAGGCTTTCTACTTACTGATAGTCGAGCGATGCCGCAAAAGTTATAAACAACAATCTCAAAATAAAGCAACCAAAAATAATTGCGAGTGTGTATAAAAGTGAGTGGCGAGAGAGTTCGAAAATAAATGGGGTAGCAGGGATAGAACTGTTCAAAATGGAGGGGGATGCCAGACTGGGAAACGAAAACCCCCGACGACGTCCGATCGCCGTCGGGATCGGGAGGAACTTCAGAAATAGAACCCAAGTCGCTGGCACGTGCTGTAAAAAGTTGGCACCGACTTCGACGACATGCTTGCTCATGAGCTGATACCACGGGGGATGCTGTAAAACGCAACCTGGTTGGCTACCCAGCGATAACAATAAACTCGAGTTATTACTCCACTTGCTCAGAACTGGAAGTTTGTTATAGAAAACTCGAGTATCGGCGATCTTGAAATACCATCGATTCAACTCCTGGGAGTTAATATAGCGATCGCTCCACCTTGGCCAGGACAAGGAAAAGGGATGCAGGAAGAGTAAGGACTGGTCATGGGAAGGGGGTGGGGGGGGTGTTCGTGGGTCAGAGGTACGGAATTGTTCGGCACATCCGGTACCTACCGCAAAAAAACGAGATAAGTCTTACGATGGAGAATCAAAATTTGAATCGATGGAGAATCAAAATTCTCATTTAATGTGACTTTGTCCCGCTGATCACGATATGAAAAATTCGGTACTGTTCAATGACCAGTTGTATCCAACAAACAGTACCTAGTGAAAATGTAGCTCTCTTATCGTTCGGTGCGCCAAAATTGGCTACCACACGATGCCATAAATGGAGGCCTATTTTTGATGCAATCCATTAAAATTTTCTTGACGAACCAGTACAGTCCCAAGGCTAATTCGTACCCAGGTCACTAGAACAAACCGATTCGAGAGTTCCAGGTCTAGAAATATTATTGTGAGCCTGCAGGATACTAAACCACTGGTGCGTAGGTAACACCCAATACTTCCATATTTTGATACGTAAATGTTTGACACAATTTAACTGAATTTTGACTATTTTGGAGGCTGTTTGGATGAAAAATGTTAACATACTCACTATGCGAATTTTGAAATTCGCCTAAAATCGAAATAGGTCAAGTTACCGGAAAATTTTTCAAGGTAAAACAAAGTTTAAAGACGAAAAACG
Organism: Nesidiocoris tenuis; assembly: GCA_036186465.1. NCBI lineage: Eukaryota > Metazoa > Arthropoda > Insecta > Hemiptera > Miridae > Nesidiocoris > Nesidiocoris tenuis. The sequence goes on along the minus strand of AP028910.1, from coordinate 22,691,758 downwards.
ATCAAATCGGTTCATTTACGTGGCCAGGGAAAAAACCTGTGGTGCGTAGATAACACACAATACTTCCATATTTTGGGACGTAAAAGTGCGACACAATTTGAACATATTTTGACTGCTTTTGAGGGTGTTTAGGTAGAAAAAATCAGAAAACTCACTATGCAAATTCAAAAACTCGCCTGAAATAAAAATACGCCAAGTTATCGGAATATAAAAAATATCCACGTATTGTTCAAGGTAAAACAAAGGTTTTGAGACCAAGAACACTCAAATCGGTTCAGTTTTGTGGTCGGGAAAAAATAAAATAGAAAACACAAAAAAGTCCAATACATCGGAAGTACTGTGGGTTATTCGAATTCCAATTTAACAAGGCGTTAGGGCTTGCCGAGACAAACATTTCATTTCGAGAAATTTGAAAAAAGGTTGAGAATTGAGGGAGCTATGGCCATTTTTGTAAATGACCACAGACGGTCAGACAGACAGACGGACACACAGACACTTGTTCGAAAAGCGATTCTGAGTAAATGTGTTTAATGTTTAGGATTTTAGGACGATTACAGTACTTCCGGTTACATGATGTATGCAAGTAAAAATGGGTAAAATAGTTGTATCAAATGGAAGACTCTCGACATTCGGATGAATGTAATTTTGAAATCGGATCAAAATTGGCCTGAGAGCGGAACCGGAACAGACATACCGAAAAAAGCGACACAAAAAAAATTCCTACAAGTCAACTTGAGTAACCTCCTTTTTGAAGTCGGTTAAAAAACTAGTAGCAACTTGGAAATACACGAATTTCATATACCAATTCTGATTACTTATCCCGCGTCGCGTCATCGAAGGGAATAGGCGCAACGTACTGAGAGAACGGATGGTCCTCGTATCATAAATGGTCAAATCCGTAAACAAGACTGAGTCAAAGATCGTTCGACGTCTACCCGGACGTAAACAACAAGGATCGAAGGAAAGCTGCGGTGCTGACGAGAGTCCCAGAACACGTTCAGGATTCGGAGGAAAAGAGAATGAGGGGTGGCTGATTGTTTGTTTTAAATTCAAGTCGGTACAAACAGCAGTCGAGATGGAGCAGCGGCTCAGCAGCTGGGAACTCTGGCAAGATGCGCATGCGTTACACATAACAATCGTGCTAACGCGGTTATCGTACGCCCGGTATACAAACATTGGGCACACGAAGCTCGTAGTGAGCAACAGTTGGACTGTAGGACATTAGGGAGCTTTTGGAAACTTCGTACTTTTTGCCTTTTCGAAGTACCTACGAAATTAGTAGTTTGTACGATGTGGTCACCTGGCAAATCAAGAAATGCTATGAAAACTCCTAGCTCCCGTTTAACAGTCAACAAAAAGTTCGGATTCGATTTTGTTTGCATTAGTTACGTTAATTAACGTAACATTAATTAACGTGGCATTAATGCCAACAACTTCGCACTACGGAGTTCCACGGATACACAGAAAAACAATGTGCATATGCCACTGATCCACTTAACAGCGTATTGGTACATTATTTCCAAAAATAATGTGCCTATGTAATCGGTCGATCAAAATTATTTTACAAACCCACTGAAATTTTTATTTTGTAATACCTTATTTAATCTTTTTGTAATCTTCTGTTAATTGTTTAGGTAGTTAAGAATAGATACAATAATAAATTTAACAAAATTAAACGATGAGCTGCGTTAAAAAGATTGGTAAATACCTATCAAGATAGGTAGGATCTATCAAGCGGAGTAGATGATGTAGCTTTTTTGCTGGCTTGAAAAAAAGTTTTCGAAAACATCATGTGCGCATGCCACTGATCTACAACGCATCGTTTTTTTCAGTGCCTCAAGTCAAGCCAATGTCCTGGTAATGAGAAAACTCAAGGAATAATATCGAACAACCAAGCAAGCAATGAGAGATGACGTTTCAGTCAGGCCCCGCCCAGCCGGATGCAATGAAGGTCCATGTAACTAACGCGGAGATGAATAGATCCTCGATGTACCTGCTATAGTGAAGCCTAGCTCATTCGATCTCACTGAAACCGGTTCTCTATTCGGGCTGCTCCCCCTCCTGAGGCCCCGGACTATCATTTTGCCGGACAGCCATTTTATAACGGAGTCCGCCCAGCTGCCTACACTCTGACTCCCAATAGTGCAATCCAAGATATACTCGTCGACTTCGAAAACAAACAATAACGAATTTCGCTATAAATTCGGTGCTACGTATCATGAACAAAAAAACGACAAAATTCATGCCGTCAGAGGGTTGGAATAGTAATTGTGAACAAACGGCGAAAACCCTAGGTACGCTGTATTGAGATGGTTATATTTTAGTCAATAAATTAGTTAACGGATAGCGCACAAAAAATGAACTTAGTAGTTTGCGTATTAAATATTTGGATTTAATTTATAAATTATTTTCATAATATTAACATGATTCATTAATTATAATAATTATTTATTAATGATAGCTTGATGATGGTGAACTTTTATATTTACATTTACATATTTTAGAATAAGAAGGGCGTCCTTAAACTGGAAATGGGCCGGAGGATCAGAAAAAATCATTGAACAAATATTTTATTCAGAATCGCTCTCCAAAGAAGTGTCTGTGTGTCCATGGGTCTGTGGGCTAGTTTGTCCGTCTGGGCGCATTTACAAAAATCTTAACATCACCCTCAAAAAATCTCTACGAATTTCGCTCGAGATATCTTATTCGCGTTCACCACCATCGAAAACCACTAAAACCTTTATGTCAGACCTCTTGAAGCAGGAGATAGATTTTTCCCGAGCAGGATTGCTATGTATTTGATTCAAATTCAAGAGTCCATTACATGCAGGGAAAAAATTATTCAAACATTGAACAAGCTGAAGTATGCAATAAAATAGAGGAGCTCAGCACACAAGTTTGCTCATCTCTCGAGGAATCATCAACGTTTGAATGCATAGTGCGCTGGTGGTAACTCAATTTGATTTGAATGACTCATGCGCGCCAACGTATGGCTCAACCGAGAATCACAGAATGCGAAAAAAAAGTGCGATTTTTTCGGACAGATTACCAACTGCTTCCGGCAGGTGATCCGCCAGTTGGGAATCAAAATAAGTTGATGATGAACAGAGCACTAGACCGGCTAATCTTAACGTCCAGATGTGTCTATCCGACGCGTTGGGCAGCGGGATGTGCTCTCAGTGAGGCAGACGCCACGTGACGTCATCCAATGTTTTATTGGAAACGGCCCAAATTCTTGAAATTCAACCTCGGCCCGTATTGATGGTAGGGCGAGTATCGCGAAGCAACGGCGGCCTTCTGAGAAACAGCGCGTAACCCCAAACTAACCAAGTGGTGCCTTTTCTATGCCCTCTGGATCCTCTGGTTCCTTTTTTACGTCGACCCATTCGTGACTCGAGTCATTGGTAATGATAACCAGTGGCGCAAAGATCACACAGAAAGAAGGCTTCCTTCCGTGTAACATTTTGAATTAGTTTTCGAAGTGATTGTGTGACCATTTTTACTCCCATATTTACAGAGTGAATGGAAGTATTGTAATCGTCCTGAAATCGAGAATCGGAACGGAGCTCCAGAAAAACTTTTTACCAATACACTTTTACTCAGAATCACTTCCTGAACAAGTATCTGTGTGTCCGTCCGTCCGTGTGTCGTCTGTGGTCATTTACAAAAATGCCCATAGCTCCTTCAATTCTCTACCTTTTTCGAATTTCGAATGTTCGTCTCGGCAAGACCTATCACCTAGATTACTGAAAGTGATTCTGAGTGAAAAGTGTAAAGTAGGTTCTGTAACAGTTGATAACATCAGGGGAGTGATTAGGTAATTTCCATAACAAGAATGATCAAAATATCTTTTTATACGCTGGTATTTACATGGGCAATAAAGTGACGAGTCCAGAGTAGTGGTTGTTGTACTTAATCCACTAGAGGTTCATACCCAATTAAAATTCCTTTCTGGACGTCCGTCCAATTCCGAAATTTATTTTATAACGAATAATTATTATTCCAGTTACGCTGTGAAAAAGGAAGTAAAATCATTATCTCGGGAGAGCGAGGGGATATCATCGGTATTTTTGAAAAATCTCTCTGATGGTGTATTTTTTAGCGGGCTTCTTTGCGAATTAAACTTTTTACTGTGAATTTCGAGCGATAAAATTATCATCGGAAAATATTTTTGCTATGAAGTTTCTAAGTCGTTTTTTATAGGGGATAAGGGTTGTTCACTCTTGCCAAACACAACTCAGCCCCCTCATAATAAATAGCAATAAAACTATTTGAGACCGAAGTATTTTATTTTAAGGTAATGAGTACAAATCTTCACGGGGGGCATGTTTTCTGAAGAGACCAGGATGGACAAATATTACACAGCAAATCACTAGAGGACATAGAAAATTTTATTTGACATAGCCTTCAAATGAAATATATTGGATCGTTCGCAAGAATGGTGTTTCATCATAGCAGCTTCCCCCTCTTGTGTTGTGTTGAAGTGTTGTATAACACTTTTCGTACCTGGTCGATTTGTCGGCTGTGATTTTTGGTTCATTAAAATCGATTTTTCCTAAATTGGTTTCTTGGTAATTTTGCCTAACAAAATTCCAATAAAATACGTCATCCAATAACTGAAGGCCAAGAGGATTTTGAACTATGAAGGAGAATAGCGACAACGGAAAGCAGGAGAGATGATTAGCACTAATGAAGAGAAGCGCAGTTATAGAGCGATTAACTCTCTCGGAAGAAAGAGAAGTGACTCCTGTCCCTTGCTACTGGTTCAGCACCAGGGAGACATTTCCTACAAACGGCCAGCAACGACACCTTTGGCGCACCCACTTAGCGTCTCCCTAATGGCCCTTCGCCCTTTCTAGTGCTCTCGACTGCAGACCACACTCCATGTCCCTTTGCCACCCTCGGAGAGTGGCGAAGGAAAAGAACAAAAATGTATTAGATTCAAACCGAATGAGCACAAAGCGGACCTGCAATTTAAGGTAGAACTTCCATACATTTGAGATAAATCTGACTCGGAAAATCGCTGACACGCATTAAACTCAAATACATTTTTTGTGCGCAGAACTCAAAACATTTATGGAATTTTGATGAAACTGTCAAAGCTACAATCGGAGGGTTTCCGTGACAGCATAAACATATTCTGATGCTGCAAACACACAAATATGCTCAACCATACATCGTCAGCAGAATTTTCAGGTTGTCAAAAAATATCTTCTCAGGAATCTGAACTGAAATGAATAGACGATCCCGTGAGCCGAATCGAGAATTTTCCAAGGCGATTCGGCAGGGAAAATCGTCAATATGGGTTAGAAAATTCTCAACTTGTTTTGAAAATTTCTCAATTTGACTTGGAAATGGTATAATGTACCCGTATATTATCAGAACAATTTCGTGGATTCAAGCACATGAGCAGTTGTGGTTTTGAATTTCGGCGATCCTATCATGCGATTTTTTGGCGCACTTATCGTTATTTTGATTCACTTGAGTAGCAAAATACCCACGTATAATAAGTGGGAATAGCTCAAATTAGGTACATACCTCGTTTTCGCAAAACGACGTCCTGCACAGAGTGACACACACTCGAATAAATTACAATTGTTGAAACTAACCAGTGATCAGGCAAAACTCCTCCGAATGTACTATCTTGACCCGTTTCAGCGATATGGTTCCCAAAGTTTTTCGTACATTGTTCACTATTGGTTTATTACCAATAATAAACTTGTGTAATTCGATCCACCCCCAAAAGTGCGATGGTTTACGTTTCAAGGTACGTAGAACCCGAACATCGAATATGAAATTTCTTTTGGCCCGCCGCCGGCACTTTTTCTAGAGATTTCTAGATTGTTAGCTACTGATTCAATTATGGCCACTCCCGAGATGGTAAGCTACACCCAATACAGCTGAATAAAATCGATACTGAAACTCAAGACATGATGAATAGTAAACCCTCGTGTTATACTTTCCAGCATCTTCCCACATTATAACTTCCCTTTGCTTCCACGAACCAAAACTTTTTTCTCCGCTTGAAAACAACCTTCATCAGCAATTTTTCCCATCACTTCCATCAACGAACCGCACAAGACGTCCACTTGAAAAATATTGCACTCAAAGCGACCAAGAGCCGATTGTAAGTTTCGATCTTATTTGGCTCAAATCACACCGACACATGCAGTTGCTATCGCGTGACGTCAGTTTTGCTAGCGTTACGGAAAGCACGGGAGGAACGCGCTCGCCTCTCCGCGATCGCTAGCACACTGCAGCTCATCTCTACACAACCAAGTCCCTGTGTGTTATTTCAAGCTCATGTTCCTTTTAGACCAATTTAAATATACACAACGCACAAAGTTAACTATAGAGAAGCCCTATTTCTGATCTCCTTGCCCACCAAAATATCACAATTCTAAAATACTTGAGTTGGGCCAGACGTAGGGGTCGATGGCAAAGGAAGCATGATGTCTGGGATGGACTCACGGAAAACGGTTTTCGTCGGTTCACGTCTCTCCGAATACTGAATTGAATGAAAGAATCGATTGAATGAATCAATCAATTGATTGAATGAATTGAAAGTTTATTCCATCATTACGCAATATTACAATGCAAAAATAAATAAATAAACATCGCACGGAATAATACATGTATAGGTGAAAGGAAAGCTCATGGTACCGAGAAAGAGAGATTTTGATGAAATTTAGACACCAAGTAATATGGAAAAAGAAGAAAAAATAAAGAAAAAAGTGACTTCTCAGAACCATCATGAAATCAGGTAACGGAGATGTGATGCAGGATACAATGGGTTCTGTATTGAAGGGGATTTCATTTCTGTGGACACTCGTACGAAGCAGTTCTGTATTTTCAATTCAGTTGAGATGAGCCAAGAAAAAATTCTTTTCTCATACATGCGAGAGATTTTTTTATGTGAGCAGGAAGAGAGTAGAATATCAGATACACCAAGGAGGGGGGGGTTTATTGTTAGGGTAATACGGGGTTTGGGGTTGATGATATTCTGTTCATTAATCCAACGGGTGGGACATGGGTGTAAGCCGTCATTAATGATGATGCGTTGGTTTTTATGAAAGTGCAGGAGTAATTGTTTTAACAAATAGCTTGCGAATAGTGAACGCTTTGGCATCATGAAACAGCTGACTGGTGGGGTGTATTCTGGGTTACCCTATGATGAATTCCAGGATACGTTTTTACAGGTTTTGGAATTTGTCAAGCGTGGATACATAAGTAACACCCCACATAATGTAATAATCTACGTCAATAATCTGCACATAATCTATGACTGTGCAGTGACAAAGCTCATTTGCCTGCGGCAGTGAGCTGAACGAGCAATTTAATAAAGTGTGATTTTTCAAAATTTTGACAATAGTAACCTTCAAATCAGCCCAAACATGATCACTTTGGACCAAACATTTTACGAACAAACATATGGGAATATTGTGGGTTATCACTGCACCACTGGTTTCCCTTGAGGAGAGAAATGAAATTATTTGGTAATTACCAAATCCTTTGTCCGGTCCCAAACTCTCTCCCCGGTGGATGGCCTCAGTCTCCAGGGTATGGATGAGGAAGCCTTGGAAAAATGATGTCTTACAACCAGTTGGTCCGGATGTTACGGGTGTGCGTTTGTTAATACTCGTGTGCGTACTCCCCCGTGAGTCTTGAGTTTGGGGTATTTTTAACCCCCTTCGACAACTGGGAACTGGCTGGCTCGTGCCACGGCTGGGCTTTCCTCTCCAGATGTTTGTGATAACGACAAGCATTCTTTTCTCAGCATACCACCTCTCACCGCCACCAGACATCCTCAGCTTCCTACACATTGAGATCTTTGTATCCCGACGACCACACGCGCAACACGGTATGATGGCCACGCCGCGCCACCGAAAATCCTCAGAACTTAATGACTAATCGGGAACTTCGCATCATTAGGACGTGTCACATGTCTCTATAGGGCGAAAATCATATGAATCCAATTGTATTAGTTCACTTTTAGCTTACTTAGTTAACGACTCGGTAAATCAAAAAATCTAAAAAATTAGGACTCTACGCACTTTTACGCAGGATCGCTTTCTGAAAAAGTGTTTGCGGGCCCGTAGGTCCATGTGCGGCCATTTATTAGAATTATCGTATCCCTCTCAATTTTCAACCAATCGTTTGATTTCTTGCACTTGATAATATCTCTTGATAATATCTATGATATTATTTATGATTGTTTCGCAGGACCAGATATTCTTTTTAACCAGAATTTTGATTAATTATAGTTCTTCCAAGATATTGGCATTTCAGTATTTGTTATTATAGTTTTTCTTGCCACAAAAATGAACAGATTTGATTGTTCCGAGCCTAAAAATGTGGGTCCGAGCTTACAGAATCGTGGATATTTTTCATTCAGGTAATCGGGCGTACTTCCCTTTTAGGCACTTTTTAAAATTTGTATGGTTCGTTTTCAAACCTGGTTTTCCAAGTTTTGCGCATGATATCATTGGTTTTAACTAGGTAAAAATGTTTATCAACCATCAACATTTTATGGCCTGTGGTCTTTCAGCCGGCCATTCTGTGGCCTCGATTTTCACGTCAACGTAAATCAGATTCAATAGAGTTACTGCGATTGAAAATACCCTCATTTTATCTCTCAGTGTGCCCAATTGTTCTTTTAGTTTTATGGTTATCAGCAGTTTTGTGTGTGTGTGATCGGCTACGTATGGAAAGTAGGAAAGTTCTTAGAAAAGGCTGTTGGATGATATCAAAGTTTGGCATGCTACTCGAATCATGATTATGGCAACGAGGCAGTATTATTTCTATCAAATCTTTTTCCTTGAGATTTTATCATGGTTTAGCTTTTTTGTGAAGAATTTTATTCAAAAAACAGAAACTAAAACTGAAACACAAAAATATAAAAACTTATTGAGGGGCTGTCTTTTGTAGGCGTTGCGTGACTTCAGTCGTCTTGAGTTGGGACAGGGGTTTCATCTTCAAGGCAGATTGCTAACTCCTCGTCGTATGATTTGCAAGTTTGTGTTCAGCATTGAACAGCTAAATAAAACGAACAAATGTTGTAAGATGAATTTTAAGAAGCCCGTTACCTATTGAGTCCGTAGAATTAATTTTCAGCGAGAATAAATAGCGAATAATTTTCACCGAACGGCGTTATTTAAAGATTGACACCGACTGCCAACTTCAATTTTCATCCATACGTATAACTGGTCGTCAATGCTGGGAAGAAACAGACGAATCGAAGGTAGATGAAGGAAAAGAGAGGGAAAGAAATGGAGGAACGAGAGGCGCGAGGGAGAAGGAGCGACCCCACGCCGAGCCACACCAGACCACGGGTTGCCGCACGCTCCTGGCAACCGGCCAATGCTTTCCAAGCACAGGAACGAGCAAAGGAATCAGCGCCTCTCCGCACAGACGGCAACTTCAAAGTAAATCGTGCATTCAGCTGCGAAGAGCAGAAATGGCGTCCGTTCGGAACTTTAACCGCCGTTGATTGCTTTGAACTGACTGGTTCAGTTATAACAATACTCCACCAGCACGATACAATACGAGGCTTTAATCGAAGGTTCCAGGGTTTGACCGGAAAAAATGACAATTTTCATCCACATTGGGACGGCATTTCAAAATTTCTTTAACATTGGTAGACATAAAAATTGGGAGAATTTTTACAACAGACATCCGTAATGAGCAAACGCATAACATACTTGTGTGCAGGCAAATGGACATATTATAGCATTCAGGCCAATACCCGGGGGTGGGGGGGGGCATGGCCCCCAAAGTTTTCTGGGATTTGTTCACATATACTACGAACATGATATATTTATCATTCTCTATACGGTAGGTACCTACATCCTATCTATAAATAGGTTTTTTCCGGATGAGTAGTATGGGGAAACTCCGGCTTCCTGGTCTACCACAAATTTATTGCCTCATCGGCCTCGCTCCTCCAAAATGCAGAAAAAAATAGGTGTGATATTAAATTTGCACTCTAATACGCTCATTCGACTTCATGAGCGATAGTTTGGATGATAAGCCTTTCTCAGTATAAAATAAATGTTCTGATATTTGTATTGATGGTTCCGTAAAATGTTTTTTTTTTTTTTATATTATGCCCACGCCCAGTTGTACGTTGAAAACGTCTTTCGACATCGGCAAATCTTAGTTTGCAAGAGTAACCATAAAAATTGGGAGAATTTATGCCCGTGAATTGCTACACAACTGACATCAGATACGAGAAAATTCATAAAATACGCGTGTAAAGGCAAACGGATATAATGTAGCATTTCCAAATCAAATCGAGAATTTTCCTAACCAAAGTGAGAATTCTTCAAACCGAATTGCCTTGGGAAATTCTCAGTTTGCCATGGACACGCTACTCATTCACACGTGTGTGAATACCAATCTGAATTCACGGGTATACCACTATAATGGTCTACTGAAAGGAAGGACAAATCATTTAACTGTGCTACCACAATTAGGTTTTTATTGCATGGTAAGAGGGTTTAAAAAAATGTTCGAATCGCTGAAATTAATAATGTTAAAGCTGAAAGCTGCAAGAACAAATGAAGTTTATAGTCCACCTTAAGCCAATATTGTGGAGCTAAAAGCTATATGAGTTAGAACGCACCATTACTATTAAATCAGATCTCAGAACAAGATGCTCAACACTAAGTAGCGACACTATCTGTTAACAAAAATTGAAGGGTTGGGACGATCCAACAAAACTGTTCAGCGACGATGGATTGCCTAGCTTGCTGCTCCCACAAGATCCTTAATGGATCGGAAGGAACTCGTTTTTTGAAATATTTAAACTAGCGACCGACTGATTGTTAGCAGTTATTATTACTTAAACTGAAGTAGAAGAATCAAATCGTCACTTAAGATGCAACAGGTGCTAACGCAATTTTTGTCCAAATTGAGGTTCTCATACCGTTGGATTCGTCTTTGAAACCCCGATCGATTGATGAGGTCAATAATTTTTTTTTTAAACGATAGTAACGGAAAATCGATTGAAGGTGATTGCTGCTAATGCAGTCCTTCTGCAAAATCCTGCTATCGCAATCAGTCCAGCGACGCGACCCTATCAGCAAACTTCGATCAAACTCAAGAGATCAAAGTCAACTTCGAGATCAAACTCAACTTCGACATCAAAGTCAACCTCGAGTTCAAACTCAACTTCGAATCAAAATCAACTTCGTGATCAAGATCAACTTCGAGTTCAATGTCAACTTCGAATCAAAATCAACTTCGTGATCAAGATCAACTTCGAGTTCAATGTCAACTTCGAGATCAAAATCAACATCGAATCAAAATCAACTTCGAGATCAAAATCAACTTCGAGTTCAAACTCAACTTCGAATCAAAATCAACTTCGTGATCAAGATCAACTTCGAGTTCAATGTCAACTTCGAGATCAAAATCAACATCGAATCAAAATCAACTTCGAGATCAAAATCAACTTCGAGTTCAATGTCAACTTCGAGTTCAAAATCAACTTCGAGATCAAAATCAACTTCGAGATCAAAGTCAACTTCGAGTTCAAACTCAACTTCGAGACTGAATTCAACTTCGAGTTCAAACTCAACATCGAATCAAAATCAACTTCGAGATCCAAATCAACTTCGAGTTCAATGTCAACTTCGAGATCAAAATCAACTTCGAGATCAAATTCAACTTCGAGATCAAAGTCAACTTCGAGTTCAAACTCAACTTCGACATCAAAGTCAACCTCGAGTTCAAACTCAACTTCGAATCAAAATCAACTTCGTGATCAAGATCAACTTCGAGTTCAATGTCAACTTCGAATCAAAATCAACTTCGTGATCAAGATCAACTTCGAGTTCAATGTCAACTTCGAGATCAAAATCAACATCGAATCAAAATCAACTTCGAGATCAAAATCAACTTCGAGTTCAATGTCAACTTCGATATCAAAGTCAACTTCGGGTTCAAAGTCAACTTCGAGATCAAAATCAGCTTCGAGATCAAAGTCAACTTCCAGTTCAAACTCAACTTCGAGATCAAATTCAACTTCGAGATCAAAGTCAACTTCGAGTTCAAACTCAACTTCGACATCAAAGTCAACCTCGAGTTCAAACTCAACTTCGAATCAAAATCAACTTCGTGATCAAGATCAACTTCGAGTTCAATGTCAACTTCGATATCAAAGTCAACTTCGGGTTCAAAGTCAACTTCGAGATCAAAGTCAACTTCGAGTTCAAACTCAACATCGAATCAAAATCAACTTCGAGATCCGAATCAACTTCGAGTTCAATGTCAACTTCGAGATCAAAATCAACTTCGAGATCAAAGTCAACTTCGAGTTCAAATTCAACTTCGAGTACAAAGTCAACTTCGAGTTCAAACTCAACTTCGAGTTCAAACTCAACATCGAATCAAAATCAACTTCGAGATCCAAATCAACTTCGAGTTCAATGTCAACTTCGAGATCAAAGTCAACTTCGAGATCAAAGTCAACTTCGAGATCAAAATCAACTTCGAGATCAAAGTAAACTTTGAGTTCAAACTCAACTTCGAGATCAACGTCAACTTCGAGATCAAAATCAACTTCGAGTTCAATGTCAACTTCGAGTTCAAAATCAACTTCGAGATCAAACTCAACTTCGAGTTCAAAGTCAACTTCGAGTTCAAACTCAACTTCGAGATCGAATTCAACTTCGAGATCAAATTCAACTTCGAGATCAGAGTCAACTTCGAGTTCAAACTCAACTTCGAGTTCAAACTCATTTTCGAGATCGAAGTCAACTTTGAGATCAAAGTCAACTTCGGGTTCAAAGTCAACTTCGAGATCAACGTCAACTTCGAGATCAAAATCAACTTCGAGTTCAATGTCAACTTCGAGTTCAAAATCAACTTCGTGATCAAGATCAACTTCGAGTTCAATGTCAACTTCGAATCAAAATCAACTTCGTGATCAAGATCAACTTCGAGTTCAATGTCAACTTCGAGATCAAAATCAACATCGAATCAAAATCAACTTCGAGATCAAAATCAACTTCGAGTTCAATGTCAACTTCGATATCAAAGTCAACTTCGGGTTCAAAGTCAACTTCGAGATCAAAGTCAACTTCGAGTTCAAACTCAACTTCGAGACTGAATTCAACTTCGAGTTCAAACTCAACATCGAATCAAAATCAACTTCGAGATCCAAATCAACTTCGAGTTCAATGTCAACTTCGAGATCAAAGTCAACTTCGAGATCAAAGTCAACTTCGAGATCCAAATCAACTTCGAGTTCAATGTCAACTTCGAGATCAAAGTCAACTTCGAGATCAAAGTCAACTTCGAGATCAAAATCAACTTCGAGATCAAAGTAAACTTTGAGTTCAAACTCAACTTCGAGATCAACGTCAACTTCGAGATCAAAATCAACTTCGAGTTCAATGTCAACTTCGAGTTCAAAATCAACTTCGAGATCAAACTCAACTTCGAGTTCAAAGTCAACTTCGAGTTCAAACTCAACTTCGAGATCGAATTCAACTTCGAGATCAAATTCAACTCCGAGATCAGAGTCAACTTCGAGTTCGAACTCAACTTCGAGTTCAAACTCATTTTCGAGATCGAAGTCAACTTTGAGATCAAAGTCAACTTCGGGTTCAAAGTCAACTTCGAGATCAAATTCAACTTCCAGATCAAACTCAACTTCGAGTTCAAACTCAACTTCGACATCAAAGTCAACTTCGAGATCAAAGTCAACTTCGAGATCAAAGTCAACTTCGAGATCAAAGTCAACTTCGAGATCAAAGTCAACTTCGAGATCAAAATCAACTTCGAGATCAAAGTAAACTCTGAGTTCAAACTCAACTTCGAGATCAACGTCAACTTCGAGATCAAAATCAACTTCGAGTTCAATGTCAACTTCGAGTTCAAAATCAACTTCGAGATCAAACTCAACTTCGAGTTCAAAGTCAACTTCGAGTTCAAACTCAACTTCGAGATCGAATTCAACTTCGAGATCAAATTCAACTTCGAGATCAGAGTCAACTTCGAGTTCAAACTCAACTTCGAGTTCAAACTCATTTTCGAGATCGAAGTCAACTTTGAGATCAAATTCAACTTCCAGATCAAACTCAACTTCGAGATCAAAGTCAACTTCGAGTTCAAACTCAACTTCGAGACTGAATTCAACTTCGAGTTCAAACTCAACATCGAATCAAAATCTACTTCGAGATCCAAATCAACTTCGAGTTCAATGTCAACTTCGAGATCAAAATCAACTTCGAGATCAAAGTCAACTTCGAGTTCAAACTCAACTTCGAGTTCAAAGTCAACTTCGAGTTCAAAGTCAACTTCGAGTTCAAACTCAACTTCGAGTTCAAACTCAACTTCGACGTCAAAGTCAACTTCGAGATCAAAGTCAACTTCGAGATCAAAATCAACTTCGAAATCAAAGTCAACTTCCAGTTCAAACTCAACTTCGAGATCAAATTCAATTTCGAGATCAAAGTAAACTTTGAGTTCAAACTCAACTTCGAGATCAACGTCAACTTCGAGATCAAAATCAACTTCGAGTTCAATGTCAACTTCGAGTTCAAAATCAACTTCGAGATCAAATTCAACTTCGAGATCAGAGTCAACTTCGAGTTCAAACTCAACTTTGAGTTCAAACTGAACTTCGAGATCAAACTCAACTTCGAGTTCAAACTCAACTTCGAGTTCAAACTCATTTTCGAGATCGAAGTCAACTTTGAGATCAAAGTCAACATCAAGTTCAAATTCATTTTCGAGATCAAACTCAACTTCGAGTTCAAAGTCAACTTCGAGTTCAAACTCATTTTCGAGATCGAAGTCAACTTTGAGATCAAAGTCAACTCCAAGTTCAAATTCATTTTCGAGATCAAACTCAACTTCGAGTTCAAAGTCAACTTCGAGTTCAGACTCAACTTCGAGATCAAAGTCAACTTCGAGTTCAAACCCAACTTCGAGATCAAATTCAACTTCGAGATCAAACTCAACTTCGAGATCAAACTCAACTTCGAGTTCAAACTCATTTTCGAGATCGAAGTCAACTTTGAGATCAAAGTCAACTTCAAGTTCAAATTCATTTTCGAGATCAAACTCAACTTCGAGTTCAAAGTCAACTTCGAGTTCAGACTCAACTTCGAGATCAAAGTCAACTTCGAGATCAAACTCAACTTCGAGATCAAAGTGAACTTGGAGATCAAATTCAACTTCGAGATCAAAGTCAACTTCGAGTTCAAAGTTAACTTCGAGTTCAAACTCAACTTCGTGATCAAAGTAAACTTCTAGTTCAAACTCAACTTCAATTGATAATATAATAATAAGTGATATGTGATAATAATTACTAGCGGTAAAGGGTAAATCTAGCTTCAAATAGATTGTAAAATCGGCAGTAGAGGCTTTTAATTTGGAATCGGCTTGACCAGCTGAGCAAACTAATGAACCGCTATGGTGAAATGAATCTAGGATCACACAGCAATATGCGTACTTGCCATGTAACAGAATTACTTGCATCTGATGCATCTAAACTTGAGATTCAATCGTGATCAAAAGTAGAAATTCCTCGAGAGACCACCTAGGTTCAATCATAAAAGCCAGTCGTGTTCGACCTGCTCGGAAAAGAAGTTCCTATTCTCCTGCCCCTTTGATATCATACAGAGCCGATTGATCGATACGAAAATTAAGCGCCTACATCAATGCCACGATCGGTCACTCGTTCGAGTCGGTACGTCAGGCAAGTGGGAGACATCAATAGTCCAAACCTCATGGAATTCGCACGTGGTTGAAAGAACGAGCATTTCGATTATTCATAGAAAAACTCCATTAAAAAAGAACCACCGCCAGACTGGGTCAAGGTTTGTACAAACGTCTTCGGTCATATAACAGCAGTGGACGAACAGTCGTTTGAGAAAGCAATTTACGCCCGTCCACGCCTAGCTCAGCAACAGCTGCACTAATTCATGAGAAAAACAGATGTCCGAGAGCGTGCTCGAATAATGCACCATCGAGACGAAAGTTGGTCATGCATTTTGAGTACAGCATGCAGAGTGGGTCAGTCGGAAAGTATAAAATGCAGCGCAGCAGCTGTCCATTCTCTGGTCACTTGGTCTTAAAACTTCAAGGATTGAAGCCGAATCCAATTCCAAACCAGGGGCGCGCAGATAACACACGATACTTCCACATTTTGATACGAAAATTTTGTACAAAATTCGATTATATTTTGACAACTTCGGAGGCTGTTTGGATCGAAAATGTCAAGAAACCCACCCACTTCCACTTCCCACTGACCCAGTTCCATTGATTTTGTTGTGGTAATTTACCGCTTCAACAATTTAAGAATGTTTTTTACTTCCATATTTACAGAGTAAATGGAAGTATTCTAATCGTCCTAAAATCGAGAATCGGAACGGAGCTTCAGAAAAAACTTTTTCTTATACACATTTACTCAGAATCACTTCCTGAACAAGTGTCTGTGTGTCCGTTACGTCCGTCTGTGGTCATTTACAAAAATGGCCATAACTCCCTCATTTCTCAACCTTTTTTCAAATTTCTTGAACTGAAATGTTTGTCTCGGCAAGACCTAACTCCCTGTTTAATCGGAATTTGGATAACGCTCAGCAAATTTCAAAACTTGCCGGAAGTTATTCTGGGTAATAGTGCATGAGTAAAAGTATTTTCTGAAGCTCCTTTCCGATGTCAGGCCGATTTCCATACTTCCACTCACTGTAAAATTTACATTCCATATTTAATATGGAAGTGAAGACGGAAGAGAATTAATTGCAAGGTAGAAATTATCGTCACAAAACCACCGACGGCGAATCCGAGAAACAATCGAAACTGTTCCCAGCGCGGCAACGTACGATCACGCGATGATCCTGGGCCACTGAAGTTCTGTGGAACCGGACCGCAAGGGCCCGACCCGAGCGGTAGGCCTCAGTCTCCACGCCTTCCTTTCACTTCTACGGCCAGCGCCGCGACCGCGGGAAAGGGAATAACCAGTAACTTTTAAACGAAATTTAACTCAGTTTTTTGAAGCTTAAGCTATTATGCGCAAAATTGGGAACAGTTTTCCCAGTAAAGTGTCCGGAAAATTTCAAATTTACGACTTTGCACTTTTTTACTCCCATATTTACAGAGTAAATGGAAGTATTGGAATCGTCCTAAAATCGAGAAACGGAACGGAGCTTCAGAAAAAACTTTTACTCATACACATTTACTCAGAATCACTTCCTTAACAAGTGTCCATGTGTCCGTCCGTCCGTCTGTCCGTATGTCCCGTCTGTCCGTATGTCCCGTCTGTGGTCATTTACAAAAATGACCATAGCTCCCTCGATTCTCAACCTTTTTTCAAATTTCTTGAACTGATATGTTTGCCTCGGCAAGACCTAACACCCTGTTACATCGGAATTTGAATATCCCACAATTCTTCCGATATATTTGCATTTTTAGTGTTTTCTATTTTATTTTTCCCGGCCACAAAAATGGACCGATTTGAGCGTTCTTGGTCTCAAAATCTTCGCTTTACCTTGCAGAATATGTGGATATTTTTTATATTCCAAAAATGTAGCGAATTTTTTTTTGGCGAATTTTAAAATTCGCATAGTAAATTTTTTGACCTAAGCACTCTTAAAAACAGTCAAAATATGATCAGATTTTTTGAAATATGTACGTTTCAAAATATGAAAGTATTGTGTGTTATCTACGCACCACTGGTTTTTTGCTGGGTTGAAAAAAAGTCTGTCAAATTCCTCATCTAAAATTCAAATTCATACTGAAATGCTAGAATAATAATAACTAATTTCCGCGTTTCAGGAGTATGTACGATATAGGTATATACACTCATATCATAAGGTTTGTCTTCGACGTCGAAAAATGAACCCTTGTGCCGAGTTCTTCGGGTGTACAGAAAAATAAAGGGGATATGTCACGTATCTACTTAGCAGCGTTTTTTGACAAGGCTTTACTGAAACGAAGTACCGGAAGGGCCACAAAATTCGATGGCGTGAGGGGGGCTCGAGGCCCCCTGGTCCTCCTTGGACCACTCGGCCACACCGGACCCCGGCTTCGATATGATTGAGTCCCAATGAGTAGTCTGAGATACAACTTATCGAGAACATTTACCTGGCACATGCCTAACCATGACTTGATAGTAGGATGAGCAAACACGTTTAGTGCACGGGGTCCGTGGGCAGCACTGGCGTTACAGAGGAGTAGGCTGTGAAAACGGTAAAATGACCCTTTGTTGTAAATCACGTGTCCTTATCGATCTCCATGTGCTTTCAAGCTGAGTTTGGCCTGTTGGCATCATCACACGTCTGAAACGATGGTGCAGGTGTGTGGAGAGGTCTGGGAATAGGGAGATTTTCCTGGTCACGTATCCCGGGGCACCGCGCTGCGAATTACGTGGATACATTAGGTAGGGTGTCATAACCAAAGGTGAATGCGAGATCCTATCCAATTAGTTTATTCCCATGTATTCAGTTTATTTATCGAACATCCACCCCCGAATAAACTTTTTCCTTAACGGAAATCATGGTCACACGGAAATCAAGGTCACACTGAAATCAAGGTCACACTGAAATCATGGTCATTTCCAAGTGATAACTCTTGGAGAGTTCATGGATATTCAACGAATAAACTGAAATGCCTGGGGCCTTGAATAAGAACGGAAGATTTCGGGTTTGGGTCAAAATTTCACACTCGAGTCATCGCTCGACTTTTTTGTACGCGATTTCTGCTAGAATGAGGATGAACCACCTTTGAAATGTAGAATACAGTCATGAAACAGCCTCACATAAGGAGAAGAAGTCAAACCGATGAGGGATCCCATAGCCATGCAGTAAGTGACACTAATAATTGCCCAAGTTAGTCCATTATGGAATGGACTTGGGACTTAGAAGAATAACTAGAGAGCCCCCGCTTACAGGCCTCGCGCACACGACTCAAAGGAGAGTGCTGGACGAACTAAATTCCCATGGAACGATGAATTATTTTGCAATTACCTAAGCGAATATCATCCACTTCCAAATTTTCCAAAACGGAAAATCGGAAAAAACTGACACGTCAACTTTTGACAGACCAGCCTATATAATAATATATAATATATACGGATATATAAATAAGGATGGATAATTGTGAAGAACCAACTTAAATGGGGTTGTTTTTGAGAAATCACCGAGGGGCAAGGTGACCTAATATGGCATGGTGCCTAATATGGCATACTTGGGGTTTTGGGCCAACCGTTCTCACCACACTCTCAGGAAAACACTCAACTAGCCGAGTTACAGTGCGTGACTGATGGGAGAGGGCTGCCAAGAAGGTTATAAAGAAACAACACAGTCCACAAACGCCAACAGGAATCTGAGTGCTGTCGAAGTTTTCATTCGCTTTTTTGGAGGATTTTCCGGCCAAGAGGCAAATATTTTCCGAATATTTGAATTCACCAATCGATTAAGCAGTTTCTAAGGAACATATCTACTATGTAGAATTTTGAAATTATTTGTTTCCCTTTATAACAATTTTACTTATTCTGCGAGTCTAAGTGAATTTATGCCTTGTTGCCTAGAACATATGCCTAGAATTTATGCTTGGATGTTGGTGTGTTGGTGCCCAATTAAACCCACATAAGTGTCATCCAATATAGAAGAATAATTTACTACTTTCAACAGATTTGAATTTTTAAGAAAATCAAAAAAGTCGAGTTCCCTAAAACGGCATATTTCAGTCCAATGACATGATATTATGCCATATTAGGAGACACTTCGTGATTTCAACGATTTTTTTTAGATTTCTGAGATCAAAAAATACAGATTGATTTGAAAATTGCAAATTAGGTATTCGACTCCATTGGAAGTCTTTACGAAATAATCAATAATTTTAAGATTTGATCGTGGAATTATTGAGAAGCGTATAAAAGTGTTCCTTAAAACCAGTAGTGCGTAGATAACACACAATACTTCCATACTTTGATGCGTAGATATAGCAAAGTACACGAAAACCCCAAAAATTTCTGAAGGAAGATCCGTGAGTTGCCTTGTGGAGAAAGGTGGCATAAGTTTCCTTAGTGCGAGTTCATGGGCCTTAAACGATTACCGAGTCATCATACGGAGGGGTTCGAGCTCTCCCCGACCATTCGGTGGCCTTTTCTTCCCTCGAGATCCTCGACTCCTGCCAATTCTATTTGTGGAACGTACGCACCCGAAGGCTGACTCTACTGGATTTGATTTTACTTTTGCGATGCCAAGTTACTAATGTCACCTTTTGCCTCGTGCTCCAAACCAAATAAGGCATTCACTGCGGTAGCCGATCCTGGAAGACGGGGGTTTATTGAAAGAAGACATGACAAATTGACCGCACAGCAAAAAGGGCGAATTTAGTTCGAGAAAACATTTCAAGCCGATCAAAAGACATGACCGACCAGCATGGCATGATCTCAGGATGGATAACTTTCAAGGGACATGTTACATCCTTGATGGGCGAATAAATCGGATATAGCGTCGAAGCAATCACGGTGTTAACCGGCAATATATTTATCGATGCTACAAAAACCGACTACCATTCACGACTAGCATCGAAGCAAATCGATCATTGACCAACCTCTTTGATTGCTTTGTATAGCCCATTAACTCACCCTGAACTAGCCATCACCAAGAATCATAGGGACTCGGGCCGTTTCCCCAAATAAAAGAATCATTGAACAGCACAATGAATCGTAGCTATTTTTTGAAGCATATAGTGATAGAATGGTAGCAGAGCAATTCAAATGTACTCACCACTTAGATGGAGTAAGTTATGAAGGCCTGCTAGAGTCGCCAATGTCCGCTGCTGCAACAAATACAGGGTAAAAATCAAAAAATGAACTACCTGGATGAGACGAGGGCATATTGTCAAACGAACGATAAAACGTCTGTGAAAGTATTGTATTTAGCAGCAATCAGAGATTCTAGGTAGGTAAGAGGCATTGCTTGCAATCTCGGATTGAAGTTGAGCGGAATTTATTTGGCGCCTTACAGTGAATGAGTCTCGTATAACTCAAACTTGACTCCAACTCGAACGTTAACTCCACCAGTAACTGGAACTCAGACTTAAACGTAAACTCAAACCTAAACCTTACCTGAAACTCAAACATTAACTAAAACTCTAAGTGAAACTGAAACGTCTTGCAAATGGATCTTGAAACTAATGAAGCCAAACCGAATACAATCGCAAACAATCTAACTTCTTTCTCTCCAATCACCGAACAAGAAATCTCCGAAGAAACCTCCCCCTATATTTTGACACCACAGAAACATATTTTCAACCAATGTCTAATGCATGGCGTCTTTCCAGAAAAGTTCGAACAAGCAATCGTAAGCTGAAACCTAAACTCAAACTTAAACCAGAACTCAAACGGAAACTGGAACCCAAACTCAAACTGAAATTCGCATTCAAACTGAAATTCAATGTCAAACCTAACTTCGATTCAAACTTAAACTCAAACTCAAACACAAATGCAAACTGAAATTCAAAGTCAGTTTCAGTTAGCGTTTCAGCTTGAGTTCGAGTTTCAGTTTAAGTTTGAGTTTGAGTTTCAGTTCGAGCTTGTGTTTCATTTTCGGTTTTAGTTTGAGTTCGAGTTTGAACTTCAGTTTCACTTTGAGTTCATTACTGAATTAAGTTTGGGTTTCAGTTTTAGTTTCATCGTCAGTTTGAGTTCTAGTTGAAGTTTCTATTTGAGTTTCAGTTTGAGCTCTGGTTCCAGTCCAAGTTTGAGAATAAATTTGAGTCTAAGTTTGGTTCAAGTTTGAGTTTAGGTTTGATCAAGTTTTGTATCTAGTTAATCCTAACGCCCCTTAAACCCTACCTTAATTTTAAGGCCAGTAAAACAGCTGTTGAAGTGAGGAAAAATGTGTGCTCTTCAGGAAAGTTCTGTTAAGTTTGAGTTTAGGTTTCAGTTTGAGTTGGAATCTAAGTTTGGTTTGACTTGGGGTTCCAGTTTCCGTTCTAGTTCAAGTTCGAGTTTAGGTTTAAGTTTGAATCAAAGTTAAGTTCGACTTAGAATTCATTTTGAGTTTAAGTTTGAATCAAAGTTTGGTTTGGCTTCGAATTTCAGTTTGAGTTTGGGTTCCAGTTTCCGTTTGAGTTCTAGTTTAAGTTTGTGTTTATGTTTAGGTTTGAGTTAAGGTTCAAGCTTCAAAATACCTATAGAAGCCATTCTGTTGCATTGGCACGTTTCGGCTAAGTGAGGAATATGGTCAACTTAATTAGGTAATGTAAACAATGTTGATTTAAAAAGCTGGCGGAAGTTCGGCGCGAATATTCAATAAAGAAACGCTTCATGAGCAACCGCAGATGTGAAGATGACAAAGCCATCTATCAAAACGGCCATCTATCCTTCAAGTTATTTTTGGATGGCACCTCCGCAACAATGAAGTTCGCCCAATGAAACTAAGCGAGATTCTTTGACAAAATTACTAGTAAGATACGCATAATATGAAGAACAGTTATTGGGAGAATATACGGAAACGGCAGTTCTAAACTTTTGTCTATATCATGTACCTAATTATAAACTGTATAGTACTATACCCGAGAAACACTGCAGATAATCATTACACAATTTTTTACTTGCTCTCATAGGAGAACGCTGCAGCGCATTACTCTAGGGTTTATTGCGTATTATGATAGGTCCATTGATATTGTTCATTACATAGGAACATTATTTCTGGAAATAATATACCAAAATTGTTCGAAAACTCTTTTCCCTTCAATAACTCCGGACGGCGCAAGTCGGACGGACCAAAATTTTCAATTGTAGATTCGAAATCTATAGGTATCCCTTGAAACATGAACCAACAAATTGCCAGGAGGTGGTATCAAATTCTTTATGAAATTCGGTCGGAGGGACAACTGTAAAATGTTTGTTGAATTGGCTGAATTTATTATCGGCTAAAACCATCTGCCTTACATTTTTCTTTCCAAAATTAAAGGAGCCGGCTAATTTCCGCCCTGCCTCCGAGGTTTCGAAGATCGAGGTCACACGGCAATGAGCACAAAAGTCATTCCATATCGCATTTGGAACGGGTGACTCAGTGTTACAACGTTCCCACAAAATCGTATTTGTTTATTATTCCCTCGGCGTTTAGTTGTTTAAACTAAAACATTGAATGAGAGCTGTGCGGCGGAGGTGTTGGGAAGCATCGGTTCTGGACTTGATCCAAAGCTATGATTAGATCACGTTGTGTCGGCGAGGCTCTAAGTCTCGTCTTTCGAACGGGTTTTCTCATCGATGAATGCTCTGGATGGTAGGTAAAAATCCGGAGACTCCTAAATGCACCTATTGAAAACTCAATGGTGATCATATTATCATCCTCCCTTATCCATGAAAAAATGGCTCAGGACGGCAGTTGATCGAATGGAAGCAATGAGGAGGTCCTAAAGATGCAGGAATCCTGATGGCGCACAAGGCGCCTAATAAAGGCATCAAGGGAACCGCCTTGTATGAGAAGGTGCTAACGTTTTCATTATTGCGAAGACGGCGGTGATCGAGATGTGCACACGACCCGATTCCTCTGGCCAACTATTGCTGATCAGCAAACCAACATACTCAACACCCATCCCCCACCCTACCACATCGGTTTATTTAGTCGACTCACTCGGATCGAACGAATTGGTGAAATTACAATGATAGAGGTAGAGAGCAAAACTATGGTAGCGTTTCTTTTGATGCGTGTAGAATTTTTTCAACTCCCTCTTGGAAAACTAGAAAGATAGTGCTTCTAGTAAATTAAATAAAAAATTTCCGGGTTTCTGTTTCGGGACTCATAAGCTCACAGACTGTAACATCGCGGTCAGAAGTAGAGTCTCTGATGTTGTCACGGACCTCTGCGGAGGAGGCTCTCTAACACGCTTTACGGGCCTCAACAAAATGTCTCAACAACAAGCTCTGTAGAATGCGGTTCCATCACCACAATCATGTTTTTCTTGATCATGACACCATGGATGTGGGATCTTTTCCTATTTGGCGGAGTATAAATTTCCAACCGCCTAGTATTAACTAATAATATTTTATACTAGTAATTTACCTATTCTATTATTAATATTTTATTTTTATTAATTTCACTTTTTATTTTTATTTTAAAATAATTGTTTTCCATAATAAATATTAAATTAATTATGAAAACTATAATTGATTCATTATTATTTTGTAATTATTATTAATTTTCTTAATATCAAAGATTTATAATAGATAATAAATTAAATATTAAACTAAATGTTTATCAAATGGAATAATGAGAGAGCCTGATTTAATGGTTGTATAAAATTTATACACATTTAAAATGTAAATCACATTTACTGACTACGAGGTAACGCGGAGACGGAAAAGTCGGAATTTGAAGAGAATATCAAGAGAGATATCTGAATAAAATACATGGCGCACGCATGATGATGAAAATGGACTATAAATGAAGAAATTTGTTGCAGGTCATGAATTCTGAGACAATAGAGTGGAAATTTTGGAAGAAGATTCATACTCACTCATAGCCAAGAAACCACCTTGTCGAACCACTTTCAGCAAGCCTGAAACACAGAAAATTAGAATGGAAAATAGTAAAGCAACAATAAACTATAAATACATTAGTAACACACAATTTCTCAAGTATCTAACTACTTTTTTGCAGGCTCTCATGCTTACGATCGTAGGACAGGAGACTTCCGAATTGGATGGAAAGGTGATAGAAATAATCACAGCTAAACTCAACGTCGAAATTGGCAAAGACGGTTTAGAAAATTTCTTAATTTATTTAATTAATTATTTATTGAATTATTATTTATTTAATTAATTTATTTGATATCCTCCAGAATTGGGGTAGATCCGAAAAATGACGTTTTCCCCAGGACAGCCAGATTTGTTAAATTGATGTTCCGATTTTAACTCGATAAGCACTTCAAAAAACTTCCTGAGCAATTGCTCGTACAATGGCATTTTACAGTCAATGATGAATTAAAAATCTATCATACTCAGCGTTATCAGCGTAAAACTTATTTCCATTACAAACACTACGCATTCTTCAAAGTTCGATTCCCTCGCTAACTCCGACGGTAAAAATCTCAGCTTTTCAGATGAACTCGGAATACATGGAATCCCAACAACCTAGTTTTGAAAAAAAAAAGGAATTCACAAAATATTGGGCAGTGATTCGAATAACTCGCCCATAGCAAAAGGGGGAATCGAGGGTCGTTTTTTCAGCTCACTCCTTGGATAGAAGGACACGCACGAGTTCACCAAGAATCTATTGCAGGGTAGGTAGTATTTATGTGAGGTAATCGTATTATACACTAACAGGTGAGCTAATAAAAAGATTAACCAGGCGCAAGAAGGGGTAACATGCACATTTTAGCATTTGTGGCTCTAGAAGTTTTTGAGCTATTAAGAATTGTAGAAATTTTAAAAAACTCAAAAATGTCTCACTAAAACTGCAAGAAATCCTAAACGGTTGAAGCTACCGGCATGGCGATGGTCTCATTTGATTCAGCATCAAAAAATCTATAGATAATGATAGGTACCTCACATGGTAATGTTGCAAATTTCCTTGAAAACACGAATTTTTTTCCACTTCAACAGCTGTTTTACTGGCCTTAAAATTAAGGTAGGGTTTTGTCGAGACGTTAGGACCAACAAGATACAGAACTTGATTTTTGGTAAAAATTTCAAAAAATTTCGATAACTCCTTCCCCCTGAAAAACCCCGGACGGCGTACAGCGGACGGCGGAAGGACAAAAAAAAAAATTATTGCAGATTCGGTTCTACACCCCTTGAAACGTAAACCAACGAATTTTCAGGGAGTGTCAAAAAAATGTTTTCCTGACCGATTACAAAGGTTTATTTCTTAAGGAAAATGAACCAAAACAGTAGAATCAAATCAATTCTTTTATGATTTTTAGCATGGGACATGCTTTAGCTTTGAGAAAGTAAGTACCTAAAGTAAACTGCCGTTCCAGGCGTTAGCTTTGCGCCCGATAACCGAACTTGTCTTGGCGTACCCTGCCGCTCTTAAGAATAGGATCAGAACTGTGACGACGTGTCGCTCTAGTCTCGCATTCAAATTCGGAAACTTCAAGTTTTGACGCACTGACAACGTGACTTGGATTCCATGTCTCAACAACAAGCTCTGTAGAATGCGGCTTCCATCACCACAACCATGTTTCTCTTGAGCATGACATCATGGGTGTGAGATATTTCCCAATTTGGCTTTGATTAATCGGTTCTCGCGGTACGTTCTTTAGGAGCCTTTCGAATTGTTTCGTCTGCCTCCAAATTAGAGAGAAAGTTATTTGGGGGTGAGGGGTGAGTCAAATTCTGTCGAGGGTTGCCGCAACCAACCGGGAGGCCAAAATGGGTTTGGGAAAAGTGGCTTGTGTGTAAGCGACTGAGATGCTTATGTGAGACTCTGGGGGGGCATTAGCATAGTGAGTGTTCACGTGACGGACCAAAAGGTGTGCAATTGGCTCTGGGTGAGTGACATATGAGTGAGCGACCAAGAGGCCATTTGAAGGCTCCAGATGGCTGACATCTTCATCATGGTCGTTGATGCGCCGGACCGGAAAGCCAGGAATCAGCTTTGAGTTATTGGCTAACATAAGTGGTAAGGTGTTTTGGCGACTGATCAAGAGGCCAGTAATGTCCTGTGAGGCCAGACCTGTGTGCGAACGTCCAAGAGGTTTGATCAAGAGGCCAGTAATGTCCTGTGAGGCCAGACCTGTGTGCGAACGTCCAAGAGGTTTTCGGGAGGCTCTATGAGGTCACAACCTCATAACCTTCCTTGGGATAGGGCACAAGTGGTTCAAATCTATAGAAAGGGCTTAACTAGAGTCGGCTCACTACTGAGCCGAATCTTTCGGGAGAGCGAGTGAGCCACGGCTCAGCAAAAAATAACTGCGGTTCTTCAGCTCTCCTCAATTTTCCGTCTCACCTCTGCTCTCACCGGTAACCCACTCACCTTGTCACCGCTCCCCTCTCGCTCAGCTCAGTGGGGTGGTGGTTTGTTTTGTGGTTTCCTGTTCTCCGCTCTCACTCTCATCTCCAGTGTTGCCAGCTTCAGCTCCTAAGCTCTAGCTCCAGATCCAAGCTCCTTTTTGGGCGAAAAGCTCGTGGGGTTTTTTTTTTTTTTTCAAAAAATTGGTTGAAACCTTGCCCTTATCAATTTTTTACAGATCAGTGCCCATTTATTACCCCCATTTACGCCCATTTACAGTTCATGCTTCATACAAGTAACCCCCTCCCGCCAAGACTTTCTGAAAATTTTCCGAGTTCACACCGTTTGCCGTTTGGTTATTGACCCCCCCCCCCGCCACCACAACAATGAAATTTCTGGATCCACCTCTGTACACGTTCACAAGTCGGTTTTTAACAGGCGCCATGGCCCATACAAAGCTTTCTACACTCTAGTTTAGATTTATGCACTGTCGAACCCGGATCATGACGGGGAATTGACGGCAGTACCTAATAAAATAAGAAGGGGAACAAATGCCCCCTGTGGAAGTTGGGAAGGGTTGGTTTCTCTGTTCCAGAAGCAGCGCACGGTTAATCTTGCTTCAGGTGAACGCAAACTGCTTCAGATTAACACCAAACCAGCATAATAACGTTGTAATGTAATAAATTTTAGCTAAGTTATAGGCTTTGGCCCATCGGCCCTTTACCTAGCCCCCCTCCCGCCAACTCAACTTTTGAAGCTGAGCCGAGCCTAGGGATGGCAACAAAATATCGATATATTTCAAACATCGATATTTTGCTTTCGATATATGGATATATAGTCATCGATATTTTGCT
Source organism: Nesidiocoris tenuis (assembly GCA_036186465.1). Lineage (NCBI taxonomy): Eukaryota > Metazoa > Arthropoda > Insecta > Hemiptera > Miridae > Nesidiocoris > Nesidiocoris tenuis. The sequence continues at coordinate 22,663,974 of AP028910.1, read as the reverse complement.
TTCGATACATGGACACACAGGTCTGGCCTCACAGGACATTACTGGCCTCTTGATCAAACCTCTTGGACGTTCGCACACAGGTCTGGCCTCACAGGACATTACTGGCCTCTTGATCAGTCGCCAAAACACCTTACCACTTATGTTAGCCAATAACTCAAAGCTGATTCCTGGCTTTCCGGTCCGGCGCATCAACGACCATGATGAAGATGTCAGCCATCTGGAGCCTTCAAATGGCCTCTTGGTCGCTCACTCATATGTCACTCACCCAGAGCCAATTGCACACCTTTTGGTCCGTCACGTGAACACTCACTATGCTTATTCCCCCCCCCAGAGTCTCACATAAGCATCTCAGTCGCTTACACACAAGCCACTTTTCCCAAACCCATTTTGGCCTCCCGGTTGGTTGCGGCAACCCTCGACAGAATTTGACTCACCCCTCACCCCCAAATAACTTTCTCTCTAATTTGGAGGCAGACGAAACAATTCGAAAGGCTCCTAAAGAACGTACCGCGAGAACCGATTAATCAAAGCCAAATTGGGAAATATCTCACACCCATGATGTCATGCTCAAGAGAAACATGGTTGTGGTGATGGAAGCCGCATTCTACAGAGCTTGTTGTTGAGACATGGAATCCAAGTCACGTTGTCAGTGCGTCAAAACTTGAAGTTTCCGAATTTGAATGCGAGACTAGAGCGACACGTCGTCACAGTTCTGATCCTATTCTTAAGAGCGGCAGGGTACGCCAAGACAAGTTCGGTTATCGGGCGCAAAGCTAACGCCTGGAACGGCAGTTTACTTTAGGTACTTACTTTCTCAAAGCTAAAGCATGTCCCATGCTAAAAATCATAAAAGAATTGATTTGATTCTACTGTTTTGGTTCATTTTCCTTAAGAAATAAACCTTTGTAATCGGTCAGGAAAACATTTTTTTGACACTCCCTGAAAATTCGTTGGTTTACGTTTCAAGGGGTGTAGAACCGAATCTGCAATAATTTTTTTTTTGTCCTTCCGCCGTCCGCTGTACGCCGTCCGGGGTTTTTCAGGGGGAAGGAGTTATCGAAATTTTTTGAAATTTTTACCAAAAATCAAGTTCTGTATCTTGTTGGTCCTAACGTCTCGACAAAACCCTACCTTAATTTTAAGGCCAGTAAAACAGCTGTTGAAGTGGAAAAAAATTCGTGTTTTCAAGGAAATTTGCAACATTACCATGTGAGGTACCTATCATTATCTATAGATTTTTTGATGCTGAATCAAATGAGACCATCGCCATGCCGGTAGCTTCAACCGTTTAGGATTTCTTGCAGTTTTAGTGAGACATTTTTGAGTTTTTTAAAATTTCTACAATTCTTAATAGCTCAAAAACTTCTAGAGCCACAAATGCTAAAATGTGCATGTTACCCCTTCTTGCGCCTGGTTAATCTTTTTATTAGCTCACCTGTTAGTGTATAATACGATTACCAGTCCATGTGATCGGGCGAATGATTACTTGGGGTCGTTAGTAACTCGTCCGGGACTGTCCAGGACTGGCCTGATCGAGCAACCTTATGTGACGTTCTGGAAGAAGCATAACTGTTTTCCATTTATCTACCTAGTCACTGCCAGCCATCGTCGAAATCTAAGAAACAAAAATCAGTAAAAATCCGAAAACGGATATTTTTGTATTTTTGTTGCATTGTGACTGAATATGGTTCCTTAGTTTTTAACGTTTTGGCTGTGAGTGGGCAGATGAATGGGCGGAATAAATTTTTTGAAGAAAAATTCAGATGTTGGTGGGCTATGCTGCAATTTTTACGAGATACTACGAGTCTGAAGAGGGAAGCAGTGGCTTCTGAAACGTCACAATGAACACATAGAAAAATACAGTGTGTGAATGGCTGAACCCGGCTAATTTCATCTTGAATAATATTGAAGGGTGCCATGTGAGTGAAAGTTCCATGCGCCTTGGAAAAATTTTAGGGGGGATGAAAAATGTGCTGTTTGATGAAACCTCTCTCGATTAGAAGGCCTAGGAGTAGCAATGGAGGCTAAGTCGTAACCTTTTTTCAAATTTCTTGAACTGAAATGTTTGTCTCAGCAAGACCTCACACCCTGTCTGATCAAAATTTGAATAACTCACAGTACTTCCGATATATTTACATTTCTAGTGTTTTCTATTTTATTTTTTCCGGCCACTAAAATGAACCGATTTGAGCGTTCTTGGTCTAATCTTTGGTTGGATGGTTTGGTAAATCTTTGGTTTACCTTGCAGAATATGTGGATATTTCTTATAATCCGATAATTTGGCGTATTTTAAGCTCTGATATATCGAACCAATCGATATCTTTTGTTTCGATATAACGGTACTTCTTCATTAAATTACAATGGAGATGAAAAAAAAATGATATCGTTGATGATAAAAAAGTGGTAGGTATCGGAGATTTTCGACTGGATATATTGTAATAATTACTGTGAGTAATTGAAGTTCCGGTCTAACAGGGCGATAAGGCTTGCGAATTGAGGCTTGGCTATTTTTACTTCCATATTTACTATGTGAAACATTGTAATTCTCCTAAAATCAAAAATCGGATCGGAGCTTGAGATATGATTTTCTCCTATACACCTTTCCTCAGCATCACTTCCTGAACAAGAGTCTGTGCGTATGTCTGTGGTCATTTCCAACCAGTGGTGAGTAGATAACACACAGTACTTCCATATTTTGAAACGTTGAAGTGTGACACAATTTGATCATATTTTGACTGCTTTGAAAGGGTGTTTAGGTCAAAAATATATGAAAAAACTCACAATGCAAATTTTAAAACTCGTCCAAAATAAAAATACGCCAAATTATCGGATTATAAGAAATATCCACATATTCTGCAAGGTAAACCAAAGATTTACCAAACCATCCAACCAAAGATTAGACCAAGAACGCTCAAATCGGTTCATTTTAGTGGCCGGAAAAAATAAAATAGAAAACACTAGAAATGTAAATATATCGGAAGTACTGTGAGTTATTCAAATTTTGATCAGACAGGGTGTGAGGTCTTGCTGAGACAAACATTTCAGTTCAAGAAATTTGAAAAAAGGTTACGACTTAGCCTCCATTGCTACTCCTAGGCCTTCTAATCGAGAGAGGTTTCATCAAACAGCACATTTTTCATCCCCCCTAAAATTTTTCCAAGGCGCATGGAACTTTCACTCACATGGCACCCTTCAATATTATTCAAGATGAAATTAGCCGGGTTCAGCCATTCACACACTGTATTTTTCTATGTGTTCATTGTGACGTTTCAGAAGCCACTGCTTCCCTCTTCAGACTCGTAGTATCTCGTAAAAATTGCAGCATAGCCCACCAACATCTGAATTTTTCTTCAAAAAATTTATTCCGCCCATTCATCTGCCCACTCACAGCCAAAACGTTAAAAACTAAGGAACCATATTCAGTCACAATGCAACAAAAATACAAAAATATCCGTTTTCGGATTTTTACTGATTTTTGTTTCTTAGATTTCGACGATGGCTGGCAGTGACTAGGTAGATAAATGGAAAACAGTTATGCTTCTTCCAGAACGTCACATAAGGTTGCTCGATCAGGCCAGTCCTGGACAGTCCCGGACGAGTTACTAACGACCCCAAGTAATCATTCGCCCGATCACATGGACTGAATTTGTTTGGCGTTCGTAGTCACTAGTTCAGGGCCATCCAGGACTGGCTTGTCCGAACAAACCCATAATAAACACGAAGAAGAGTAAAGTTTCACGGTCCAAACCCCACTTATTTCTTCTTGAATATAATTCACGGTCGAGGATTCATCACAAAGAAGGAAGAATTATTGCTATGATAAGTTACTCAGAAAAGACAAAATTATTCTTACATCGATGCATAGAACACAGTATTCTCCATTGCCTGTTTCACTGCACCTGAAAAAATAAGCTCATTAGTAACGAAATACAAATGGCATAAGATCAAGCTATAAAAATTTTACATTTAATGTGGCTCATGAAAAATTATTATCTAATCACGATCGGGATTGAGGTCTTGCAGAAAAAACGCTACCTTGGCCAAACTTTCGATTAGGTAATATTAAATATTAATTTATTATCATGTTTAAATTTCAATCTTCATCAGGACTTGGATGCTGAATTATGATGTCATAGTTTGTGCACCGTCTACTGTTGATGGGACCGTTTTAATTTTAAACCAGCAGTACGATGTACGATGAACAGTCAATTAAACCTCTTTGACCTCCAAACTCCAATCCCGATTGTGACTAGATAATACTACAGAGAGGGTCGTTCTTCACATAATATATAATTATTTTACTACAAGAAAAACATACAATTATTGCATGTTTTTCTCGAATTATTTTTTTTAATCGAATTATTCAATAGGTTGACGAATAGACAGTATTGCCTCATAGTTATTTTATGCCGTTCTGGTTAGACTCCAGTTCTTCCTATTGAATTCCTTTATTACCTATTAAAACACCCTCAAAGAAGTCAACATATTGTCAAATTGTGTCAAAATTTTACGTATCAAAATATGGAAGTATTGGGTATTATCCACGCACCACTGGTTTTGTATGGATTGACATGGATAGTTAATAAACATGTCAGTGACATAGGTACTCACTGTCCTGAGGCTAGGCCCTGGGACATCCAAGAAAAGTGTTTTTCACCAACCTTCACAGTTTGATACTTATGTATGATCAGTCTAACAAATGGTCCTGTGTGTTAGAACATTCAAAAGTTATCAAAGAAAATTCATCAAAACACTGGTATATTGCTATGGGTCTGGAGCCAGAATAGTCCAACTATTCCTAGTTCCACCGCTCAGCCGCTAGAGCGCACATCGTTAATCTGAATCGCCACCTAGCCGCCCACTCACGTTCTCAGTACGACCGCCTGCTCCACTGAGACCTGCCCTAGGCTGGAGTCCTACTTAAAGTTCTAATTAAGAACTTATTAATGAAGAACTTGATTGAGAACTTCTTAAATGTTGTAGATCTTTATCAGGCAAACATAAATTATTTGGCGAATTGTTTTCATGAGATAGTAAAAAACTAAGGGAGAAATCTTTATTTTGAAAAATCGATCGAAAACTTATTTGGGATTTATCTTCCTATGCCATCATTGGGCATATCCCCTTTGTGCTTTAAGGTATCATAATAATATTATGATCATATATCATATTATGATATATTATATCAGATATAATATATCATATTATGATTCTGTTGCGTGTTGATTTTATTCGATGAGGTCAATTATTGCCTCATATATATGAGGGATTCATCAATGCAGTGTATTAATCAAATTGAAAATTTTCTCCATGGAAAATTTTATTCGGAAAATAATGGATATTCGATGAATAAACTGAATTGATGAACACACCCAAATTATGAAAACCTATGGGCAGTCAGTCAACCGAGGTAGATACTGTCCAACCTACTATTTAACGCAAACGACCAATCAAATAAAACATCATGAAAAAAACGATGTCTGGCTAAAACATCGATATCCAAGAAACACTTGAAAGTGAACATTTATGGTAAAAAACATTTCAAGAGCATCGATGTTGTTGAGACATCGAGATCATCTCTAGCCTCTACGGAGAGAGCAACGAATTACGGGAGAGTAACGAACTACCGTTCGCAAATAGATTACCCACGAACCGGCAGATGGCGTTCCACACCCTTAACACTTCATATTAAACCAGTTATGAGGATCTAATGTTTGAACCATCAAAAATGAGAACTACACTTGACTGAAACATCAGCATGTTGTCATAAATGAAGAAAATTATTTTATAAATAAGTAAAAGTCATGACAAAATCTAGCATGAAAAAATTTGATTCATCTCCTCAACTCAAGGCTTGATTGAACTTGACATTTTTCGTAGACTGAATCTTACTGTTTGCTCTGGAACAGAAAATTCAATACCCTCCAAATTTTTTATCGTCCCTTATTTCAGCTTTCCTGAGTTGGAAATTCGATATTGTTGACTGCAGATTTGCCACTCGCAAGATCATTTAAGGCGAGTTCGAATATTGCTCGAATCGTTCTTCAAGGATAGCATTAGCCCTTGATTTAGTCTAAGAATTTACCTTAAAACCTAAGTAAGATAAGCAAATAATACCGGCTCGAGCGCATTGCCAAACTATTGAACATAACCGGGCACAGTTCTCTCATGCATTGTTCAAGGTCGTTGAGATGGTTTGGCTCAATGGTCCTACAATTGTACCTACGAGATACACCTGAGGGGGGCTATCATTAATGAAATTCAGAATCCAAGCGATCGAGTTGACGGTTAAACATGTTGACTAGAGAAAGTTAATTCTTTCTGAAAATCAAATCACATCAAACCAAATTGTCCTTATTCTGAGTAAGACCACCTAGCACGGTTATCTGTAATGTGCCTAAGCACTAGTTTGAAAAGTAAAGTAATTGACCACGATTTCGATCTCTAGGGCTACCGAAGCTGGAGGAATTGCTCAGAAAACGGCTGATTTGCCATCAATACGGCTAGTGGCGTTCGGCAAAAGGCACGGACAGCCGGGAAATGATCAGGTGGGTAACTACTGGGACGAACACAGATAAAATAAGTAATACAGGTATCTGTTTCTAGAAAACGCTGATTCTGCACCTGAGTTTGAAACCCTGGAGTTTGACCAGAAGGCAGTAAAACCCTTGACTTGGGAACCTACTACGCAAAAACAATTTGACCGAACATTGCAGATTTTCGGCTGAAGCAAAGGCGAATCAATTTATCGCCACAAGGGAGGTTCACCTATCACGCTGATCGACTGAAAAACGAAACGTTCACCTGCGAATATCCAGCATGTTTACCTGTATGCGAAACATCCTCCCGACACGGCAAAAATTACTTCGGTCTCGCTCTCAACAAAAAACAAAAATACAATCTACGCTGGGGATTCCACACATCACGATAAACAAGGGCACTGATAATCTCAGCCAGTTCCGCGGATCCAAACAATCCTATTCTACACCGTGTTCGTCAAAAACTCTATAACGCTATCAACGATAAGTAAAATTTTCAATGTTTATTTAACGAGTAAAATCCAAAATGCTTACAAGAGATAAAAGATGATGTCACTATGACATCATTGATCACAACCGCAGCTATTGGCTTGACCTTGATAAGAACGAATTTCCTAAACTTTGCGGCAAATTGCAAAAAATAACCACTACAAAGAATCGCGAAATTGGTGCGAGTTTTTTGAGCCCGCGCGCAGACCAAACTACTCGATCGTTAGAGTACGAAAACCAGCAATAATACGTAATTTCCGAAATGCAAGTTTTTTGATAACTCAAGGTTTTGAGTGGTCGCGGGAAAGGAATCTCCTCCTCCAGGCCTTCGTTCGATACTCGAAGGTCGATCGCAAAGGGTGGTAGGTATTTCAACAGATATAGTTCGTGTATCTACTTATTACAATTTTTTCACTTTCTGAAATTTTAGAAATACGTAACTTAGTCTCGAACAACTCTGAGAAAAATTCCTGCATAAAAAAATTAACATATTTTATACCTTCATTTTAACGTATGCCGAATTGCAATTAACCACCGTAGGCACGCGTTATTTATTATACACTTGTCGTTCAGCAATGTTTTAATTTACTATTTTGTCGAAAAATTGCAGACACCCAACTTCGCTTAAGTTTCACAGGGCCTGCTGAATAAATGAGTAACTACATAAAAGCAGACATCTACGAGACTTGTTATCAAAATCTGATAACTACTATCTCAAACAACCGGTAGGTTTTTCATTGAAGGCTTGACTAAATGCCTAAGGATAATAATAAATGAAATTTGCGAAGCCAGTTTAGCACTTGATTCGTGCAATTTATTGCTAATTATACTAACTGACGAGTGGCAACTAAAATTTTCGAGACTTCGGATGGTATACCTACGGTTAATACCTTCCCACAAATTCGGAATTGCACCGGCTAACTGTAACTACATAGGTACCTTCAATGTATTTTTATTAATTTGGGTAATACTATACACTAGGTAAATAATTCTAAAGTCGGCCACACACTATCCGATTGCTGGCCGTTTGAGGGGCGATGAACATGGGAACGTACCTAACTTGGAAACTCCAATAAAATTCATTGGGTTCAACGCCGACGCCACCTCGGTCAATCACAGCAATGCATTTTCTTACCCCCCTCCACCAGCAATCGGATATTGTATGGCCGACTTACATTTGATTTTCTGGGTAGGTATGGTTGGTAACTACCGTAGCCCAGCGTCCTACGTTTTTATCTACCAGCCATCTAACCACGGCGAGTGTAAATTCTCATAATTTTTCATCCCAATGTTCATGTTTGTGTTGGGGTTGATCGAGCAATGGAGCCGTGCATTAATCATTAGCTAGCCTCCAGATCGAATCAAAAGAATGCCCGTTGCCTGAGCATTGTTAGTTTCATCAATTACCGACTCACAGTTGACCATTTTCCAACATAACGCCATAACCTGGTTTACCAATACAAAAACCTCATGAAAATGGTCTTGATATTCTTGATTCCGAAGGACTGTGAAGAGGAATAAGAAGTAGAAGAAGTCATTTTCACAGGCTATTGGCCCGTATTCATGTGAGTTCCCTAGGGCCTGACCACAGTTATGAGCGTGTTCGGTTTTTTTAAATTGAACAATAAAATGTGCAAAATTAATTTTGGTGCATCCGGTGCAAAGGTACATAAAGTAATACCTATATCATGACCTCATGAAATATAATATGATTCACTCTGTTAATTATGGCATGAAATAAGAATCATTTATTTGGTTATTACATTTTAAAAAATCATCGAATTAAATTTACTATTATTTACTAAATAGTAAATTTACTATTAAAAAAAAGTAAAAGTATTTGTTGATGCTCAGGAGGTTCCCGTTGAGCCTATTAGCCGAGGTAAATTTGATGTTAAGGTGTATTGGGCTGCATTATTTTACGAATATATACACACGGTTTGGTATTTTCAATTTGGTACGTTGTAAGTCGAAGTTAATCATCGAACTAATTGAGCAATTTATTTACATTTCTATACATATATTATCTAACATCAATGAAGTTTTCAATAACCAGCTTGCAAAATTCGCGACTAATCTCATCCGAATGATAAGCTTTCTGCTGTTTTAGGAGAACATGTTGAAAATCGATCCATCTAAACGACGGAGCTTGAAGCATGCCAAATGGGGTGGATTAGCACTACTCGCTGTTATAACAGTACCCCTGCTCATGGGCAAACACAGCCAGTACCGTTTTGGCTTGGCTATGAAGGATGCAGAACTCCTTTGGGATCTACAAAATGGTGGGCTCCAAAAAGATGATACTGAATTTGATACTGCCGAATGATCTCTGTTATTAATAGTTTGGCCCTTCATTTTGATCTGCCTGTGAAATTATTTCTTTTCGCACGTGGAGAGATTAAACAATCGTCTGGAAGGCTCCATTATGTTGAATGTGTTGGAAATATTTTTGTTAATAAAATAGTCCTGTTTCGTGTTTAATTCCAAAATCTAAACAACCCGATTCCTATTTTCTGAATAAAGACGTTCAGGAAAATACCTTACTTGAAGTTGAAATTTTTTCAAACGTAGTTACCTGATGCTAAAAAAGTTGAATATATTTCTTGGATATTTTGGGGTTCCACGAAGCTCTGAGAAAAGTTCAATGCTCCTTTATAATAGCATAATAAATAAATCTGCTCAGAGCCTATGGCTGAAATCCAAGCAACATGGAGCATGTTCAGAACAACCCTTCCTCCAAGAAGGTAAACCATCAAGATTTAGAACGTCCGGCCTACAGAAAAATAGATTTGATCTGCAACTGTTTACTGCACATTTTCCACCCCCTGTATGTTAAAATTGACTGGGTTTTAGCGGTCAAAAAACGGTGTATAGACTGATTTTTTACATTTCAAAAGCTGTTTTTAGGCCCTTTAAAAAATTACAAAATGAAAATTTCAAAAGAATTATAAACTTGACTCTGGGTTTTTTGGCATGAATCTGTAAGTATTGACTAAAAATCATCAACTTTGACGTTTTTCCGGGATATAGATCATCATGACCAATTTGAGGGGCCAATATGGCTTTTCTTGGTTTTTCGGCCAAAGTATGGGTTTCAGGCAAAATATTGATAGGGAAGAAAATGTAGAGCGAAAATGTATTCCCTATCAGATGCATTCCCTGCTAAACCCTTGTAAACCATTCACACAAGTGGGTCCACTTTTTGCCTCGCGACTACAAAACGGCGAATTTGGCTTTTAGACAGTGGACGTTTTGTGTAACAGCCCGTGGAATTGGGCTGACAGAGAGTCATTACGAGGACTGATGTGTCGTTTCAAACCTTCGATGCTGGGTCTGTTTTCTTTTTGAAAACTTTCAAATGTACACAACTTGTACATTGTTCATTTTCCAACATAGAAATTTCCGACAATAATGTAGTTCGTTACCTATCGACCTTCTAACCGTCATCCATCGTTTCTTATTTGAGGCCTGGATCAAGGTTACCAGCACCTCTATCAGTTCACCTTCTCCGGTTTTCTGAGTGTTTTTGCCCTTGACCATGTTTGTTATCTCCACTATCACTTCACTTCAGGTTGAGCTGCGCTTTTCGGACCGAACCGTCAGCTGTTCATGCCAGTTTTTCGTTGTCTTTTTATAACTAGATAACTCTACATATTTTTCAATGTCTCCTGATTATTACCTTTAGCGAGCAAGAATTTTTGGAATTGACCTTCTACGGTATATCTGACGAGTCACTTGGATAACTGCTGGTGTTTCTATTCTTATTGTAGGTACCGGGTTGCGCTTCTGTGCAGGTATGCTTTTTATCATGTTAAAATGAGACATTTGCCTAACTTTGATGCTATTGGTCCAAAATTCACTTATTTCTTCGAGCTGCGATGATTTTATTGATACAATAGCATGAGGAATTCACCTTCTTTTATTTATCTTAGAAATTATTTTTCGTAATTCGGTAGGTTTGAAAAACATGGAATTTCTCTATTCTTGCGCTTTAGAATTGGCGATTTAGGCGAATTTCGGCCGTTAAAAGTACTAGGTGTTAATTCAATTTTTGCGAGATATCGTTATTTATTTACCTCAAAACTCTTCATAATCCTTCAGAATATAATATCGATAAAGAAATACCCTCTAAATAAACTGCAATGGGCAAAATGCAATTGTATGTACCTAATTACAATTATTACTTAGCGATTCTTTGTCATTGAAACCTTAAAATTAAAATAATTTACATTTTAGGTTAAAGTAATTAAAATTATTGAGCTCAGAGTAAGTATATTCGTGTTTAAGCTCTGTAATTTTAATTACATTGTAATTGCGCTAGTAATTACAATTACGTATTGCCTCAAAGTAATTGCAGTCATTTGCACAAGTGATTGCTATCGCCATTGCCAAGTAATTGAATCACAAATCCTCTTGAAAATGGTCACTTATGAGCCTCTCAAAAAGTGGACCTCTGTGCAGGATTTGCACCGTTTCTTATGGTTTATTGACTCAAAAAATCAAAATGATTATTTCATGTTTTTGTCTTTTGCAGTGTGCCTCAAAAGATTGCAGAATGCTTCCATTTCAATTGGTAAAGGAATAAGTTAATTAAACTAGCTTTTTACTAACTTATTGTTTCTCGTCTTAGGCATGATAAATGAGTTTGCGCGTAGGTTATTTGGATAACAATAATATAACGCAGCTTACATCTTTCTTGGGATCGTAAGACGAAGCCATGGTCATTTCTCAACATCACATTCCTACCTAACATTGTCGAGCTGGGTTCTAATACAGTCTGATTGAATGAGTGATACCTATTTCGACTGGGTCGTTTCAAAAAAAGGATTAACGAAGACGTTTGGTCGTTTTACATGGGTTGGAATTATGAAACCAGAATTAGTGGAAAGCCTGTTTATGCCAGGAGGTGGTGTTGGTAGTTCTCAGTTTGCTTTGTACTGACGATGGCTTAACCTCCAAAACCGTGCAGATCGTAAACTAAAGTGATACAGACTACTTCTCTTTGATTCAAGTTTTCTAATTAATTGGCCTATCATCTCTAATTATACAAACCAAGCAAACCACCAAACACCAAACTACCTTAGAAAAACAGACTACATTGGAAATTTGACGTAGTGGGAAAATATTTTATTTATTTTGTGAACCCGTGCTTTTGTTCTCCATCAATTTATAGCTCATATTCAATGCTGTAGGTATCAGCTTGGATATGTCTATGATCACAGTTTACTTATTGGAGATATTCTTACTTTGAGTTGCAAAAGTACTGTGCACCCATCGGCCCTATGTTTTCCGTTCTACCTGGTCACCTGAAAATTCCTAAAAGTTTTTCTTTCCAATTTGTTCAGATTTTATTGGTGTATTTATATATATCATTCTGTTGATCGGAGTTGATTTTAATTCTTGACACATGTTCATTTTCAGCACGCAGTTAAGGTAAGCGTTCAAGTACCTACCCCTACCCGGTCTCTTGAGACTCGCATGAATCTTCGTTATTTAATTTTCTCTTGCTCCCTACTCCGTAATTGCCTAAGAACTAAGCGTAGTATTATTTTGTTGGGCCTCTCTTAATTTAATTGACTGACAATGTTTGAGTTCAATTTTTCTCATTAATGGCATTTTTGCTGTAGCTTGGCAACTGTTGCTTCGTGTCGCCAAACGGAGTTCATAACCATTTCACACCATATCCTAAGCTTCCATTCATAGATGATATTCTGCTAAAGGGGTTTCGAGATCACTCAACAAAGGAGCCTTTCGTGTACATTGAAGAATATGTTTCATCACTGGTAGGATTCACTTGCTGTGGTTTTGGAAAAATTGATGAAAATAAACCCTCAGTCTTGACTGTTGAAAGGAACGATCAATGTTCCAAAGCAACACTCTTCCCTGAACAGTTACTGAGTTGGGTGGGAACCCCGACGGCTGGATGACATAATGTAATCTACCACTTGTTAGAAGTACACTTGACTGGAATTTGGAAATTCGAAGCCAACCATTTCCAGACGATCCGAGCCTGGGGTAGGTCACTAGATGCAGGCAACTCGAGCAATCAGGGGGCGTTATGGCTTATTTTCTCTGTCAATGTCACACTTGTGCGAGTGAGTGGGGAGACATTGGAAATTACCAATAAGCCGATTTTCAATTTATAATTTTTCTGAGCTCCGACGAGGGTGGATGTGAAAAAAATAATATCCAGCTACAACAATGAGTGGAACTAAGTTGTGTGCACATAACACACAGTACTTCCAATATTTCAATGGGCAAGCCCTTATCTAATCGCAGAATCGAAGGAATATTGGACCAATCGATCAACTCATTTTCTGAACTCAACTTGCCAATCTAACTCCACTGACAAACTCACTTCGCAAAACTCAATTTACATACACTCAACTCGCGAAGTCAACAAGTATGTACCTTCTGTGTGTTATGAATGCGACCACTGGTTTCATTAAAAATAAACTAAACTCGCTTCTCAAATTATAGCTCTGTGGAGTAGCGGTGGTGGAAAGGCCAGAATTTTGTACTCTATAGTTACTGTAGAGTACAGTATACTCTCGTTCACCCAAAGTTGTTACCACAGGCACCACGACATGTAGTCGTCTGTGTTGTTCATAATTTAAATCGTTCTGTCTCTGGTTTTCAGGATCCTTTGAAAATGTTGGTATTTCTTAAATTGTGGAAATCCCAATATCCCCCACTATGTGGAACTGAACATGGGTTAGATATTGTTATAATTAAAGGTATGATGTGTGGTTGAGGCTGCCTGGTATTTTTGTTTTACGTCTGCGTGCGAATTCGTGCATATAAATATATCGCATACATTTTTATTCGTTAATAGCATTTGATTTTCATTGTCGAACTATTAGTGGTTTCCTCTGGGAGAGAGGGACCCAGGTTGAAATTGAATACATTCAGGTAATTAGGGCAGCATCAGCATTGACAGCATTAGGGGGCTAATACCCGATCAAAGGAAGGAGTTAGATTCAGATGATTAGTAACTTCTTGAAGCGTTAAGACATTTTGGGCTTAATTGAACTTAACAGAGACGTATGATGATTGCCGATGATGATTTAATTCATCTTCTCAAAAATTATGCTGGCTGCAGTCAAGGCAATTGTTTGATGTCCTTACTATACAATTATATCCTCTTTATTGCATCTCGAAGCTCTTTTTTAAAATGCAAGGGTTGAGTTCGGTGTTGTTATTATTAATATTAACCATTCCCGCAAAAAGGTATACTTCAGAGGAACCACCAATTCTAGAACGTTTGTTTACAATTTGACTTGTATTTACTGTCATCTCTTATTAGATTTTATTCTTTTCCACGTCAGTTTCGATTGCAGGGTGGTGGTATGCATGGACCGGGGAATTTACTCTTCCCAGTACCTACCTACCTTCCTTCCGAAAATAGCTAAGGAGACCAAATACAGCTGGAGTTCTGTATGCATTTATTTTTAGTTCATACGATTTTCCCGAAATTTTTTTATGCCAATCCCCTCAAAATTGGTAATTTCCTCCTGGTAAAACTTCATCATGGGCTAGGTAACTTCACTTTTGATTTTAGCCTCAAGATGCCATAACGGGCAAAATATACTGTACAAACGAAATTTGTAGAACTGAAACCGATTAGGTTCCCCAGTCATTAATTTACTCTCCACAACCATCTTTGTTTCTCTCTCTGTTCTGCTTACTCGTTGCGTTTTCCTACTTTGCTTGTAGCTCATGGATTTCTGTTGCATCTTGTGACTTAAGTTGATTTTATGGTACCTGTGTGAAACACTTGTCCATTTATATGACCAGTAATGCTTGCGAGGTTTGACGATTTTACTGAAGTAAATATGCAGGTATTCGTCATGCTGCAACATCAAATTTAGTGCCCATAATATTTTTTGTGTGCATCCACCTCTCAAATAAAAGTGGTCCTGCCTTACATTTTACGTACCCCTAACATATTTTGCTGTCTCGCAAAGTTGCTGTCTCACTACGCCTCCCACTCAGTCGCCGCTAAATGTGGAATGCAGATGAGCTTATTAGAGCCTCGGCTAAAACACATACCTGAATGTGTAATTACATTTTTACAGATATTCGAAAACCATGATGATGGTTTAATTGTTAGAGTATCACTAGGAGAGGATTTTGTCCTCCAATTCAGACAAAACCCAGGAACCTAGATTACTAGGTGTGACTTGAATAGTCCAAATTTAGTCCAGTATTTCACGATGTTATGCAAATTATGCGTCCTGGTGTGGTGTGGTCTTCTCCTCGGTTAGCAATATTTATTAAACCTGGAATCATTGCTTTTCAGACTCTTCCTGTGATCGTGGGCATCGTGGTGGTTGTGTCTACTGCCCTCGTAATAACCTACGTGTATACGAAGAAAAACAAACGCAAGAAGACCCTTGTGGACTCGACTGCAAAAGTATCGCTCAAATTGATAGAAAAAGACGTAATCAGCCATGACACGACCAAATTCCGATTCGAATTGCCGACTTCTGAGCATACACTTGGTAGTTACCAGCAATCTTTCTGATCATTAGTTCTCGACACTTTATTGAACCAGCGTAGCGGCAGTACTGTGAAATTATTTGCATCAGATCGGCCCCTTGGTCAACTGACCGGTTTTACGCAAACTTGCTATCATTTTTCCCTCATTCAAGTTACTATGTTCATGATCTCAATAACTCATGCACCATGGAGATAGTTCATGCTTTTTTTCCATTTTTGTAATCTGCTTATTTTTTCACCAGGATTGCCCATTGGGCAGCACATTTTCCTTTCTGCCACAATCGATGGTGAATCCGTCATTCGAGCTTACACTCCAGTCACATCAGATGATGACTTGGGTTATATGGACCTTGTTATCAAGGTAAGGTCAATTTTTCCCAACTGCTCAACAGCAAAACATAGAGAAAATCCACAGAACTAGAAGAAATTGGTTCTCCCCGTATAAAGCTAAAAAAATAAATAAATAAATCAGGCCATAACAATAGTAATTTATTTTTAAACATAAATTGGCCTCTTTGGCTGTTTCATACATTCATAGAATTTTATTAGGTTAATATTTTGTAGTAAAAACAACCTTGGGAATTAACTAGCTAAATTTAAAAAAAGTAAAAAATTATTACTGTCATCTGATCTATTCAATTCCTAATTTAATCAGTAATTTAACCTAATTTAATTTAATGTAATTTATTTACCTAATTTAATCGACTTCAAAAATGTGGAGTTGACTTGCCGTAAGGATTTTTTAATCTACTGTTCCTTATTTTTCGCACTAGGTGTACAGGAAAGATGTTCATCCAAAATTCCCATTGGGCGGGAAAATGAGCCAATACCTAGACAGTCTTGCCATTGGTGATTCAATTGACGTTCGAGGACCATCTGGAAGATTGAAGTACTTAAACCATGGGAAATTTTCCATGAAATTTCTCAGAAAGGACCCTGCTCACGAAGTCAAAGTTAACAAGGTTTCTATGATTGCCGGTAAGAAAACCTCTCTAGTATTCATAATTTATTCTCATAAATATTTATTTTTTATAATTCAATTATTTCAATAATTATTATAATATTTATAAGTATTTATACAAATAATTATTTAAAGTAATTTATTTTCATAAATTAATTCTGATCAATCACTGATCATGGCGGAAATACCATTTTAGGTGGTTGATCACCACATTTTCGATTTATAATCTGATACTACCGACTTTACTGCCCCAGGTGGTACTGGCATAACACCAATGCTACAACTTATACGGCACATTACTAAGGATCCGCTGGACACCACTACTGTCTCCTTGATATTTGCCAACCAGACTGAAAAAGACATTCTGCTTCGCGATGAACTTGAAAAGTTGGCTAAAGAGCATCCATCCCAGTTCAAATTGTGGTATACATTGGATATCCCATCAGAAAGTAAGTATGTCAAGGATCCACACTGATGGAAGTACCTACTACATTTGGCCGTATAGGTATTTGTTTTTAGTGAATTTTTAACTCATAATACCACGCTAATGTTTACGATTTCATGATTTTTCCAGACTGGAAATACAGCGTAGGATTCATTAATGCAGAAATGATACAAGAGCATCTGTTCCCACCTGGGCCTGATAGCTTGGTCCTGATGTGCGGACCCCCGCCGATGGTTAATTTTGCCTGCCATCCTAATCTAGATAAATTAGGCTATGACAAGAAAATGCGTTTTGCTTATTAATGTTCAAATATAGGCGTGGAAACATCTACTCAAAAGTCTACTCGAAAGACACGTATCAAGTTTGAAACTGTCATCGCTTGGTAGGTAATTGTAACAGTTATAAATTGACTCCAAACTTTCTTATTATACTGTTTCTGTACACTGTTGGCTTTCCTGGAGCAGGCTTCAAACGAGGTAGTGTGACGATTTGAGGTTATTCCTGGCATCATCATCCTTCCGGCCATCATCATTCCTGGCTCATAATATATCATGCGAGTCCCATGTCACACCCTAGGTAGGGTAGACGGTGTACAGTTACGACAATCAGGGCTCGTGACCATTAACCTAGTTTATCAGGCCGTTGCACGTTAGTGACACCAGTCACATCGATATGGCAAGCATCTTTTGGCTCATATGCGTGTCTGTCCAGAACGGTCTGCAAATTGTTATGCAATATTTTTTCCTCATTCATTTTGTCAAACTTGTAGCTCTTGGAGGGCTTGTAGCCTGAACTACGAGTACTAGATGTGATGGGTTTCTATTCATGAATGAAAGGAAAAAGTCTCACCAGCCATCTTATTCTCAACATTTACGATTTTACCGTATCAACAGCATGCGATTAATTCCATGGGTTTTTGCCGCTCTCTGTGAATAAGTTTGCCTTTCATTTTTTCATATCGATACCTTAAAGCACTTGTCCCAAAAGCTGATTTTTGCCAAAACGCAAAAGAAGTTTCCTTGTGTGCATCCTTGTGATTTTATTGGCCGATTTATTCCCACAAACTTCTTTTGACATACCGACAGTATACCTGCAAAACCTCGTAAGTCCGATTTTTTCCCAAAATCAGGTTTTGACCTCTGTGGACGTAGGAGAAGGATACCGATCGTCTGTAAAAGTTTGACATTGATCTGATAAAAAATGTCTTATCTGTGTTCGTTTGTAAAAACTTGTAAGTCCAGGAGGGTGGTAAAACCTCGTAAGTCCCAGCATTTGGCTCGTCCCGGCCGATTTTCCAATTTTCTGGTAATTTCTTTAATGTTGCTCTCGATCTTTACGGCTAAATTGATTCATTAGATGATACTCGAAATCGTGAAGAAGAACAACCAGGCTTTAAATTCGGTTTGAAACCATCGTCGGTAATAAAATTCGGCCCGGATCAAAATTCTGGGTTCCGATATGGGTAATATTTTTGCAGATTCGATTCTCAACTGTTCTGAAGAACACTAATAACAAGAGAACAACTACGAGGAATAACAACAATGTGTTTATCCATCTAGAACAAAACAATGGTTCCAAAAGTAGCAATAAAAGCCAGCGAACGTTTCTGCTATTTTCAATAATTTAAAGGTTTTTTGATAAAAATTCCAAAATCTCAGTTTTTTCCTATTTCAAGTTTTATAAAAAAGTTTTTTAAATATTTTTTTGTTAAGGTATTATTAAATTAAATTTACAAATACGCTGAGAATCGTAATAACGTATTTGAAAGTTGTAAAACTGAGAGTTGAAACACGAACTGAAATTCAAACAATCTATAAACAATCCCGTACCTATTAAAACGGTTGTGATTCTTTGAGTTGAGATTGCAATTTTCATTTTTCCAAGTCAATACCCTCCCAAGATGACAATAATTTAAATTTGGAAGAGAACAATGTCGGTACCATCCTAAGATGTGATTTTTTTAGTTTTCTTTCCATAGTAGGTTTTTAAAATAAGGTTAACTGTTATCAGTTAGTATTCACATTCTCAAGCCATCGTTATCACGTTTAAGTCATGTACCTTTATTTAAAACCCTTCTATGGAAAGAAAACTAAAACATAACGTCTTAGGACGGTACCGGCATTGTACTCTTCAAAATTTAAAGTAATTAACATCTCGGGAGGGTATTGACTTAGTGCTCTTGAAATTTACAATCTCAACTCGAATCACAGCCGTTTCAATAGTAACGACCAATTATTGGTCATCACAGACCAATTATAGGTCAGCTTAGTGAAGTTAGCAACGGTCAACTGCGTGTTTCTTTTCTAACTAATTGGTCTCTAGGGACGTCTTGGAACACATTTATGGCTGTACAAGAATTGTGCCACCAATCACATTGTACGCCTTAGGATTAAACACCTTGGTGTATCCAACACCTTCTCGGATAAGTAGGTAGGCTATAAAATATCTTGCTTGATTAGCGTTTGACTGATGAGTGTGTCGAATTGGACTGATGAGGGATGTTTTTCTGTCTTGGAGATGCGAGCGCAGCGAGCATCCAGGTCACCTGATCTGTATAAGGAATACGTGAAGGAACAGTTAGCAACGAGCTGTACGGACTGTATGACTGGTGGCACGATATTAAAATTGCCATAAATGTGTTCCTAGACGTCCCTAGAGTCAGAAAATTTAGAAAAGAAACACGCAGTTGACCGTTGCTGAACCGTCGCTAACTTCACTCTGGTAGGCCAGTCTTAGAAACAAAATCAGGTAAATACCAACAAAAAAGTTGGTTGAATATTTTGGCATAAAGAAACTTGTTTATTTACCAAACAATGATGAGAAAGAGCACATGTTGTGATCTCAAGTGAAATTATTCTAGTATTTGAAATAAAGACAACGTTATTGGAAGTTCGATTGAACTGTGTAAAACCTTGTAAGTCCGAGTAAGGTCTTGAATAAATCCTCGTAAGTCCGAATATTGCTTCAAAACGTTCATTTCTTCTAATTTTTGTTCAATCTTATTATTATGTAGTGTATACATGTGGTAAAAATGCAACGGACGTGGTTTTTTTAAACGGATGATGCCTCAAGTCGTTCTGGTGAGTTTTTTGTGTCTCCTGTAAAATTCTCGAATCGGAACATACGAGGTTTTGCAGGTATACTGTCGATACATTAAAGAATCAATTCGGATTGCAATATCTCCAAAAATAAAGCGATATTCGTCTCTAGAGGCTCAAAAAGAGAAAAGTATTGGACATTTTGGGATTCTTTTGGCCACTTTGAAATCCCAGTACCATGGTCATACGCCCTTTGAAATTCTGTTCTTTTTTCCAAATAATAATTACCTATTCTTAATGATCGCAGGCATTTTTTTTTGAGAAAAGCAATTTTATTAAAAACTGATCATGGTTACTGATGATGATATAAAGGGTAAGTGTTTTATAAATGAATACACTCATTACATTTTTTTTACATTGCCTCAAAACTTGAAAGAAAAACGTTAATTTTTTTATTAATGTTTTCTTTCTTCAAAAACTGAACTAGGAACGAATCGTTTTCATAAGATAAGCTGATGAACCAAAATAAAAGCTATGCTTGTTGATTGGATATAAAGATTCCGTATGCTGATCGGGCTGCCAGATTCTTGCTTCTTGCCTGGATAGTAATCTCATGTAAAAAATATTTCCTTTAACGAAATGAAATAATCTTGGGCTATAATCGTCGCCAAAATCTTACACGTTTTATAACGCAAGTTCCCTTACAAGTTTTTTTATTTCTAATTTACCGATTTGTCGATGTTTTACTGGGCGTGTTTCTTAGTTTTGTTCTATCAGCCGATCATGAGATTTAATTCATCACGTTTCGAGCGAAAGCCTCACTTCGTTCGCAATTTGTTTTTTACGTGCCTACTTTTATTTATTTTATCTGTGATAGTTATGCTTTTAGCTGTGGATCCAGCCTTCCGCGCTTTTACATTTTCTTACTAGATAAGGGAGTTCATATAGCTTATTGAAAGATGAATTATTACTTATGAAAGTCCGTTTCAAATCTAAAAAAAAATCCCTCCCCCCCAAAACCCCTCTTGCTCTTTAATGCCAGTTACAGAAGGCCAAGAAGTTAAACGCATTATTCTGTTCAGTAGTACAAACTCTCCAGTTTTAAATAAGTTCGAACAAACCTTTTGGTTTGTTGTTTAGTATTAATAATAAACAACAAACCTTTTGGTTTGTTGTTTAGTATTAATAATAAACCATGGTAATCTCCCAAGAAAAAAATTTGTTTGAACTCTCTGAAATTTTCATGGTTTACGTGTCAACGAGTATAGAATCTGATTCTGCAATATGTAAAAAAAATCCGTCCGTCCGCCGTAAATTTTTTTCCAATTTTTCTTGAAACTTTCAGGAAGAATCAGCCTTGTTTTGGGATAGCCCCAATTCTATAATGTCTTCGTTCAAAATTTATAGCCATTTCAATGAGCTCCCATATGGAGCAGACTGCCTGAATTTCTTGATTTTGTCAAATTAATTGAAGTGGCGAGTTCAACTCAAACATTCGAACCAAATTTGACTCTTTGACTTACTTTTTTTTCTGGAAAAAATTGATTTGGTTGACTATGTCAAAATAACAAAATTGCGACTTTAGTTGTTTGTGTTCACGGATACCAAAATATCTAAATATTGGAGTTTTATCGATGTCAAGCATTTTTGCCTGGGAACTCTTCCAATCAAGATTGATCCTGTATTAAATACAGGATGTATGCCAAATTTTGACATAGCAAAAATGAGCATGAGCCCTTGGGTAGGGGCGCAGGCCGCTTGAATAATCAACCCCAGTGCGTTTTTCTACTTTTTGGGCCCGCGATCCCTGCAGGATTAATATTACTAAAATATTATAACCATTCCAAAATAAGAAGTTGGTTCCAGCCAATGGCACTTCTGCCCAGGGAAGCGATCGTTTAGTTCCCTACAGTAATCATTTGGTGAATTGGCTCATCCATAGCATTTGACTCCTGGTGATTCTGTGTTTACCGATCACATTATCTGTGTTGTAAACTTGATCATCAACCGTATGTTACTTAGACCAAAAGCTGCGATATTATTGATCTCGCCCTGTAAGCTGGTTTTGGAGATAAGTGGGAGTCAAATGCGATTGTCTTCCTTACATTGTCTTACTTGTTTGAGTAAAAGCCCGAGTTTGTGTTTACCTAATTTTCACTAGAATGATACACCTGGTTTGAAATCCCTGGTTTCCCCAGGCTGAGACAATTTATACAGATATCGCCCTAATGATTTTTTTGGAATCAACAACAAATTGGTTTTTTCTGCTGAAGGTGTAAGATTTATTTCAGTCTAAGTTGTGCACAAATATATTCATTTTTGTGATGTTGGAATTAAATTTTTCATGAGCCAACATCAGATTTTTGATTGTTGACTACAAGTTGTTGTACATGACTGTAGAGCGGCTTGATTCGTATGTGCATTGAAATTTTGTAGAATTTGATGCTCACAATCATAGTCCTTAGCCAGCACCATGGTGACATCTGAATGCCTTCGCAAAAAGATGCTCTTGATTATCCCAGCTGATAGTTTTTGATAGCTGCTGTGATCCCAAAATCATAAAAAGTTGATAGTTTTTATAGAATTAAACTTTATGAAAATCTACTCTTGTTTTATCTCGCCTCACCTTCTTCTTCTTCTGGTGGTCTACCAATCTATTAGGACACTATATTTTGTTATACAATTTAAAAAATATTCATGAACATATCGGTTCAGCTACTTCAAAAATATTAAGACATCAATTTCAAGATCACTTGGATCACCCTTTGTGATATCACCCTTGAAAGTGAATGGAAGTATTGTAATTTTCCTAAAATCGGCGATTGGAATGGGGTTTCAGAAAAAACTTATCCACTTTGACTCATAACCGCTTCCTGAAAAAGTGTCTGTGTTTCCATCTGTGGTCATTCATAAAAATGGCAATAGCTCCCTCAATTTTTCCGCAGGGGAAGTGAACACTCACTCAGATCAGCAGAGGGGCCCATTTCCCATACCGCTGGTCATACAATGCTGAAAATTGGTATGCAATCTTGTATGATCAGCAGTGAGTCCCATGCCGCCAATTTCCTTACGGTTGGTCGCACAATGCTGAATTTGATGTACAGTCTCAGAGGAGCCCCTCAGCAAGATTGGCAGGGCCAAAATACGTTCTGATCAGCTGAGGAGCCCATGGCAGAAATTTCAATTGTACGACCAATGGTGACGAAATTAGCGTCATGGGCCCCTGCGTCATGCGGATCGAACAATCGGGCAGACGTAGACTTGCTTTTGAGGGCCTCATATGGAATTCCAGCTTTATGAGTCCAGAGATAAGGGAAAACGGTGAAAATGGGCTATTCCTTTAATTTCCATCAGTCGTACGATGCTGAAATTTGGTATAGAGCCTCTGAGGAATCCCATTCAAAATTTTACGAGGTTAAAATCGTTTCCAATCAGTAGAGGAGCCCACGGCTCAAATGTCCTTACCGTTTGGTTGCTCTAATTCTGCATACTGCGACCAACGGTATTGAAATTACCGCAAAGGGCTCCTCAGCTGACCAGGAAGAAATTTGGCCCAGCTAATCTTGCTGAGGGGCTCTTCTGAGGCTGCATACCAAATTCAGCATCGCACGACCAACGGTATTGAAATGACGGCCATGAGCTCCTCAGCTGGCCAGGAAGAATTTCGGCCCTGCCTATCTTGCTAAGGGGCTCATCTGAGGCTCGGAACCGAATTTCATCAACAGGCTATGAATGGTATTGAAATTAGCTGATCAGATAGTCGGGGAACGTCATCAATCTTGCTCTGACAAGGGCTAATTAATAGAGGCAGCAAAACAATGACAATCAACATTAACTTTATTGAGAATTTAAATGCCAAGGAGACTAGTAAAATTATAATTGAGTAACAAATTAGACGAAAATTGAAACAGGAATGACGAAGGTATTGGGAAATGATAATTGATTTATCGTCCTTAGAAGAAAATGTACGGAACATAATGCTTCATGACTCACAAGTTATTTACAATCGCTTCGGTATTAATTACAAAATTAAGAAAAATTAGGTCACTTGCCAATCCGTTCAACAATGTTCATAAAAATTAAAACACGCTTATTAAAACTACAAATAAAATAAATAATACAAGTAAGTCATTTAGTTGATATTAGTTTGGTATAAAAATATAATAGCCGATAATATTTGAATTATTCTTCAGATGAAAATCACCTCCGGCCCAACTGAAGCTAAAGAGCCCACAGCAATGTGGATATGTAATCCAGCGTGACGTTTTTAGAACAAAAGAAAACAAAAATAAGCTGCTTGCTTTATGGGACAAGATGTATCTGACAATACAAAACTTCACAATACCATACTAGCAAGTGGAATGCATCGGTCATCCTAAGGTCCAACTTTGCAGAAAACTAAAACCAGATCTTATAAAAGAAAAACGCATTGCAATCCTTCTACATTATCTTTCATTATTGTGATTTTTTAGGGCCAGTATCAATAATATTTTTGAGTGAGATGAAACTGAGTTTTATTACTTATGTTAGTAACGTACTTGAGTTCCTAAAAGCCACAATTGTTAGTGAGGCCGACTCTTTACATATAATTGGGCAACTGAGTTAAATTAACACTGGCCGTAGAGTTTGGGGGAAAAATTTCAATATCTTTGGATACAGGTATGTACCTAAGGTTTTTGGGTAAACTGTAACATGAAAGCCGTCGTACCTAATCAAGAACGTCCCTATTCACAGGCCGTTTCGGGCTTAGCTAGGACAAAGCACTGTCTTGGGGCTCCTAAGTAAGCCAAAATATTATTATCGAATTAGCCCGTTGTTAGCCCAGATTTTAAATCCGATCTTATAGAATGCTGAACAACCAATGCAGGTAACAACAAATTTTCAATTACCCCATGAAGTTGGAATTGTTCACTCCAAGCGCCCAATCACCAACCAGACCAATATTTTTTGGAGCAAGCAGTGCACATAGAGACAAATGAATTAATCATAAAATTCTCGCCTAAGCAATTTTCAACAATAGAGCATTTGAAACTCCAGATGAAAAATGTCAATATAAGTGAAAAATGAGAATTTCGCTTGACAGCCATATTAATAAAAATCCTTTCTTTAGACTAATAAGCTGAAACAAGCTTGTGCATAACTCTTGCTAATAAAACGTAAAGTGACCCAGAAAAATCAGGGAAGCCGATCATAATTTGTCATGAAGCATTTCAAAAACATAAGTCCTGCTTTTTGAGCATCACAGTGAATTGATTAACTACCGCAGCAAGTCACGTCGACTGAAGTTGTGCGTCTGTTCATATTTTGTAAGTTGCCGTCATCGTATCGGGGTAGTTCTTTACATCTTGCTTGCTGAAAAAAAACCAAATCGCAATTAAAAGTATTGTATGCAATTTGTATGTGATTAACAGCATTGTACTGAAAACCCGAGTCAACAGTTGTACTTGAATAGTGGAATAGAAAACATCTCTGTCACAATTGAGTTTTTACTTAAATTATAATTAACGATCCCTTAATTACGGGATTCCACAATTTCTCCATAAGAGATTTAGCATCCGTTTTAGGGGCGCTATAAATAATCTTGGGGAGTATGACGATCAGGGGAATTCACATGTTGAAAACAAACCCTGATCTTCACAGCCAAAATAGTGAGTGTATTGCTCCCAACCCATTCGCAAGTTGACAGGAGTTGTAAAATCAATTAAAATCCTCACTTCCATAAGTTCGGCCGCGATTTGGTTGAATAGCTTTTCAACGTTGTCAGACTCCTTGGCTGAGGTTTCCAGGTAGTACATGTTATGCCTTTGAGCAAAATCTTCTCCCACCCGCGTTGGTATTTCTCGGTCGTCACGATCGATTTTATTGCCTGAAAACACAATTTGAAAGATTTATGGTTTGTCAAGGGAGAGTTTTCGTTTGTGTTACACGAGCGATTTTTGTCACGGCAATGAAAATTGCTCCATATTGCCGTGAGTTGCCCGGCGGCCTTGGCAATAGTTGCCTAGAGTGGAGCAATTTTCCTTGCTGCCGATGCCGCGATTTCCTTAGCGTGGTCAACAATGACCACGAAGTTGGGCAGGAAATCCGGGAAATTATTTGACCTGCAGCGCATTTATTTAGGTTTTTTTTTCATTATTTGGCATAATTATTGAGTACATTATTGTGCTCATCAGTTGGTATAACATGAAAAATAAATTAAATGAACAATAATTGTTCATTAACTAATAATTGTTGTTTAACTAATTATTAGTTAAATATGACTGAATAAAGATGTTTCAAGTATAAAACGAGCATTAATTTTTTTCCCCAAAATGAGACATTTTTTAAAGAAGTAACTGTTTAAAAAAAATTAAAAATTATAATGATGACGTTGTTAAATGTCTATTCAAAATAAGTCACATACCTGCTGCGAAAAAATTCGAAGAAATCATTATTAACTATATATGCCTTCAATTTATATTATGATAATGGAAACTTAATTCATTTGATATTTATTAACTATAGGTACCTATACTATTATTAGGTACATGAAGTTGTAGGAACCTATAATATCAAACCGTCGATTGATAGCGCAGTTGCTATAGTTTTTGTCAATGGATACATGGTCAGCACAGGTAGTAATACGATGGGTGCTTTAAAATCATGAATACCCTTATTTTCATAAAGTACCAATTTCACAAGTCTAATATCAACCACTCGGCGACGGATATGACAGGGTCCTTACCCACTAACACTCTTAGCACCTTGCTGCTGGCATATTCTTCTATCTCTCTTAGCCAATCAGGAAGGCAGTCAAAGGTCGGCTGACAGCTGATATCATACACGAGGATCAACGCATGAGCTGATCTGTAATAACTCTGAGTTATAGAACGAAACCTTTCTTGGCCAGCAGTGTCCCAGATCTGTAACTGTACAAAATGGGCACTATCATTAATTAATGATTACGGAAATACAGGGCATTTCAAAGTTTCATCAGTTGAACCCCTAGTTCAACAAATAAACCAAATAAATTATTTGTCGGTTCACTAATTAAATAATTTATTATGCATGTACACACATCAAGACCTAATTCCCTTCAGTAGGTTTTCGCGCATTTTCTAAAAATATTAAATGACGTCAGGCTCCCGAACAAAGGTGCCGTTCAATGCGCCAAATAAATTTTTTCATTACATCGGTAAATTTCAAAACACAAAGATGCCATTGCCATAAACCACAACCACCTCCACGCATGACGATCACAACAACCCTGGTACAACCACAATTTTCAAGTTTCCATTTTAAGGTTGCCGGGGAGGAACCTTGAAATTGGGACCTCAAAATTCTCCTCATCAGTGGAACATCATCATTTCCCAATAGTTCATGGAATGTATATTTAAATCAGAAAAAGTGTACGAACTGACTAGGGTCTTTATAATTTAAATTTGGTCGTTGATTGGTAAAAGTTTTGGTTTGCTTCTAGTTTTACCTACTGATTTTTCCAAATGATTTCTGACGGTGTTATTCACACCTAACAGTCTCTAAGTACTTTTTTATTGTTTCAAGTTCTGTTTTAAGTACAGGCTGGAAAATAAGTAATGCTTGCTGCCAGTTCGTTGATTGCACTATTGTCGTTTTAGGCCCTTAGGATGGTTACAAATTAATCGTAAGCTTGGAAAAAAGGCGTCTGTCCTGGTTGGCCTTTACCTCAATCAGCTGACAACTACATGAAAAATTCTGGCTGCGGTTGACAGTACCTTGGTTGCTGTGATCGTCTCCATACCCTGTGAGTTTTATGGGAACCGCATGTTTGTTTTTTGAAATTGACTGATAAATTGTACAGAATTTATTTAGCGCATCAAACTCCACCTATGCAAAGGAACTGTTGTGAATACAGCCCCACATTTATCCCAGGATCAAATTTGCGAATTTTGACGTTTCCGATCTAAAAACATAGATTTTGCATGGGCATAACTATAATTTTGCGCAGGTGCGGACAAAACACCAATACATTCGTAATTGTGAGTCTCGTCTTCCAAACATACCGCCATCCTATCTTGAAGATTTCATGTGTTAGGATCATGCGATATCGTTTTTGGTGCGCTTTGGTGTATTAAACGTACCTTAATTTTTTCGTTGTCGATTTCCACTGTCTTGATCATGAAGTCAACACCTATCGTAGCGCCTTGACCAGGAGGAAACAAACCCTATAACAGATGGCAGGGTAATTAAGCTGTAATTATGCGTATTAATTTGTCTACTATGGGTGAATGAATATACACAGGCTTCTATTGCAGTGTTTTTTTTTTAATATTTTTTCAAGTGATTAAGCGGTCAAAATTTGGTTTAAAACTAGTAGCTGAAACAACATCATTCTATTAATATGATTGAAGAAAAAGTGTTCACAGCAAACCGACGGAATTTTTTTATTCCATACTCAGATTTTACTCCTTTGAACCATAAACCATGGGAAATTTCAGTGTAGGTCAGAATAATTTTCAACCAAAGCAACCCTAAAATCAGAGAATATCCAATGATTCGTTTTAAAACGCAAGCAACGAACGCAAATAGCGATTAAATACATACTCGATATCACAGTGTAGAAATTACAATGGAGACGCCACAAAACGTACTCACCTGAGTGAATCTACGAACAAGGCACGTCTTCCCAACGCCAGCATTGCCAACGAGTACTACTTTAAATAAGAATTTATAGTCGTCCATGATGCACAATCTGCAAGAAACCAGAGGTGATATATTG
Organism: Nesidiocoris tenuis; assembly: GCA_036186465.1. Taxonomy (NCBI): domain Eukaryota; kingdom Metazoa; phylum Arthropoda; class Insecta; order Hemiptera; family Miridae; genus Nesidiocoris; species Nesidiocoris tenuis. The sequence continues at coordinate 22,635,263 of AP028910.1, read as the reverse complement.
ATACGTGAGTTTTTCACACAAATAGATCATATTTTGAATATTTTGGAGCCTGTAAGATAAAAAATGTCAAAAACAAGCTGTGCGAATTTCAAAAACCTGTTAAAAATTAGCATACGTCAAGTTACCGGAATAAAAAAATATCCACAAATCCGCAAAGCAAAAGAAAGATTTTAAGAACAAAAAAGGTTCATTTTTGAGGCCAGAAAGAATTAAATAGAAAACCATAAAAGTTCTCATTTGTGGGAAGTACTGTGAGCAATTTGAATTCTGGTTAAACAATGGGTCCAAAGATAATTTCACTTAATTTGGAAAAAATTAAATTTTGTTTATACACTATTATTTACACATTAAAAAGAGCACAAGTTGTCTGTCTGTTTCCCCACAACTCAAGATCAAATAACGTGAAATGTGTTACACATACGCAACATAATTATACGGAAAAAAAGTTCTCAAAATGAGAACCCCTTATTTTATTATCTTGTAATTTAAAGAACGCAAAACCAAAATCCAACTATTTATTCGAAAATGTTTAATTAAAAACCAACAAATTTTCGGGGAGCGTTGACATTGTCAGCTTTTTTGCCAGAAGATTAATTTTGAGGTTCATTTTCTACAAAAAATTAACCAACATCACATAGAAGAATCTTCTATCTGATATAATAGATGCCTAAGACATGGAAGCTGGTTGATGGTATAGATGGGGCAATAAGATATTGCACTGCCAACTAAGTTATGACCAGAAATTACGGTTGCCACTCAACTTACTGTTTCTAGACTAAAGATGATGAGCATATGGGGCTCCAGGGATCTCTAACATTAACGTACACATGAACGCCCAAAAATTGACAAGTGTTCTTTGACGTCCAAACACCAGCCCAGCTGCTGTCAAGCAGTAGTTCACCTCAAAACCGGAAAAGCGGGATTACATTATCGACTGACGTAAAACCACGGTCATAAAAATATACGCGATGGAAATCTTTGGTAACGGAATTCGCGATACGAACACTTGGTTTTGGATAGAATCTACTCGTAATGATATTAGTATTGCACTGGTTCTAGGATTTTGGTCGATTCGAAGGCTTTGCGAAACCGTTTTCTCCTTTTGACGTTGAATCGGGGGAACGACTAAAATCAGTTGAGTTATTCTTGTTGTTGTTACTGTTGTTGTTGTTTTCCGAGTTAGGCTTGAATCACCTCTCTGACCGTAGCCTCGGAAGAGGTACCGTGATATTGGGCACTAAACCACGACCATAATATCATAGAAACTTGAAATCCACACCATTATAGAAACTTGAAATCCACACACAGATATTGATTTTTCTTCGCCTTATTTCCTACATTTTCATTGGGATCGACCCCTTGAAATATTGCAGTCGTTATATCAGGGATAGGGTCACCAGTGAACGCAGTTTCCTGTGCCAAGCTTTTGGAAATGTATTGCCTTCCTCAAGGCTTGGAGACTGGTCCAAGCTGTCACATGACCACTACCTAAGATGACCAGATATCCAAAAATCAAAAGCGGGAGGCTATGAAATGAACTGGTATAATATCCCAGTTCATTTCATAGCCTCCCGCTTTTGATTCAATTCATTTCAATCAATTTCATCGTCAATTGATTTCATAGCCCGTTCCATATACCATATTATGGTATATGAAACTGGCTATGAAATGGTATATATAGGTATAGGTTATATATTTGTATACACAATAGGTATATATCAAAGCTGGTAAAAGCTGGTATGAATATCAAGTGTATTAAATTATAACGAATCAATAAAAATTAAAAAAAAGACACAGAATAGGTAGGAACCACATCAAAATAATTATTGACTTGGAACTCGAAGTCGAGTTTGAACTCGAAGTTGAGTTCGAACTCAAAGTTGTCTTTGAACTCGAAGTTGACATCGATCTCGAAGTTGAGTTTAAACCTCAGAATTAACTTCGATCTCGAAGTTGACTTTGAACTCGAAGTTGACATCAATCTCGAAGTTGACATCGATCTCGAAGTTGAGTTTGAACTCAAAGTTGACTTTGAACTCGAAGTTGAGTTTGACCTCGAAGTTGAGTTTGAACTCGAAGTTGAGTTTGAACTCGAAGTTGAGTTTGAACTCGAAGTTGAGTTCGAACTCAAAGTTGTCTTTGAACTCGAAGTTGACATCGATCTCGAAGTTGAGTTTGAACCTCAGAATTAACTTTGATCTCAAAGTTGACTTTGAACTCGAAGTTGACATCGATCTCGAAGTTGAGTTTGAACTCAAAGTTGACTTTGAACTCGAAGTTGAGTTTGACCTCGAAGTTGAGTTTGAACTCGAAGTTGACTTTGATCTCGAAGTTGACTTTGATCTCGGAGTCGACTTTGAACTCGAAGTTGACGTTGATCTCAAAGTTGAGTTTGAACTCGAAGTTGACTTTGATCTCGAAGTTGATTTTGAACTAAAAATTGAGTTTGAACTCAAAGTTGAAGTTGAACTCGAAGTTGATTTTGAACTCGAAATTGAGTTTGAACTCGAAATTGAGTTTGAACTCGAAGTTGACGTTGATCTCGAAGTTGAGTTTGAACCTCGAAGTTGAGTTTGAACTCGAAGTTGACTGTGATCTCGAAGTTGATTTTGAACTCGAAATTGAGTTTGAACTCGAAGTAGACATTGATCTCGAAGTTGAATTTGAACTCGAAGTTGACTTTGATCTCGAAGTTGAGTTTGATCTCGAAGCTGATTTTGAACTCGAAATTGAGTTTGAACTCGAAGTTGAAGTTGATCTCGAAGTTGAGTTTGAACCTCGAAGTTGACTTTGATCTTGAAGTTGATTTTGAACTCGAACGTGTATTTGAACTCGAACGTGTATTTGAACTCGAACGTGTATTTGAACTCGAAGTTGACTTCGATCTTAAAGTTGACTTTGATCACGAAGTTGAGTTTGAATTCGAAGTTGACTTTGATCTCGAAGTTGAGTTTGATGTCGAAGTTGATTTTGATCTCGAAGTTGACTTCGATCTTAAAGTTGACTGATCTCGAAGTTGAGTTTGAATTCGAAGTTGACTTTGATCTCGAAGTTGATTTTGTTCTCGAAGTTGAGTTTGATCTCGAAGTTGATTTTGATCTCGAAGTTGAGTTTGATCTCGAAGTTGATTTTGAACTCGAAGTTGAGTTTGAACTCGAAGTTGAAGTTGATCTCGATGTTGAGTTTGAACCTCGAAGTTGAATTTGAATTTGAAGTTGACTTTGATCTCGAAGTTGAGTTTGATCTCGAAGTTGATTTTGATCTCGAAGTTGACTTCGATCTTAAAGTTGACTGATCTCGAAGTTGAGTTTGAATTCGAAGTTGACTTTGATCTCGAAGTTGATTTTGTTCTCGAAGTTGAGTTTGATCTCGAAGTTGATTTTGATCTCGAAGTTGAGTTTGATCTCGAAGTTGATTTTGAACTCGAAGTTGAGTTTGAACTCGAAGTTGAAGTTGATCTCGATGTTGAGTTTGAACCTCGAAGTTGAATTTGAATTTGAAGTTGACTTTGATCTCGAAGTTGAGTTTGATCTCGAAGTTGATTTTGAACTCGAAATTGAGTTTGAACTCGAAGTTGAAGTTGATCTCGATGTTGAGTTTGAACCTCGAAGTTGACTTTGATCTCGAAGTTGACTTTGATCTCGGAGTTGAGTTTGAACCTCGAAGTTGAGTTTGAACCTCGAAGTTGACTTTGATCTCGAAGTTGACTTTGATCTCGGAGTTGAGTTTGAACCTCGAAGTTGACTTTGATCTCGAAGTTGAGTTTGACCTCGAAGTTGACTTTTTATATTCTTTTCTATTCTATTCTATTCATAGTTGACTTTGCTCATTTTATGTTCGCATTTTTTAATTTTGGAACATAACTTTTTGAAAGTCAAAGGTTTTTAGTGAATTTATATTTTTCATACATTCTAAAGCTGGATGCTCAAAATTACCGTAATACTCCACACACAATAAAACAGTCAGTAACAAGTCGCGTTGTAGCTCTTCAGAACCGTAGACCAGTGCTTTCCCCTTCACCTGTCACCCGTGAACCCCGGCAGTGTCTTCTAATGAGGGCTGCAAATCATAGAGCTCTTAAAAATATTTTGGTTACTTGTAAGAGAAAGTCGTCCTTACATATCTTTTACCCTCAACTACCTCAAAATAAATCTTAATCGGAACTTGGGATTAAGTAGGTACAATAGATTCAAATGGTAAATCGAGTTTTGATAATACCTACGCAGGACGAGTCGAACCGGGGCGAATTTTCAGCCGCCAGCAATACTTGGTTGTATAAAATATTAACATGATCATGACGTGGAATTAACGATTTCTTCAGTTATGTGTTGATGAAGGCCATAAATGAAAAACCTGCGTTTTCAACCCCACACATTCAGAATGAAAAATCTGGCTCATGGCGGGAGATGAGATAAATTTTCCAGAGAATATCTTCATTTTATCCATGCGCGCTTCAAAACATAAATCGATAGGGGGGAAAGGAAGAAATCACGCGACAGGCACATACAATCCATGGCAACGAACAACCAATATTTCCTTGCCTATCCGGTTCCTTATGATGAATTGCCGGTTAGTCGAAGGTTGGCGTTGGTCGCGTCATCGGTGGTTTGCTGCTCGCGAGAATAATTTTAAATCCACAACAGGGAATGGCCCTATCCTACTATCAAACCAATCGTAAGACCTTCAACAAACTAAATTTTTCACTTCCCTCGTTTTAATTTATATGTGATCCAAACTGGATCATCAACTCTTTCCCTGCCCTAGGAAAAAAGCGGACGGACAGATTTTGGTTCATTTTTCTGTAGAAATGAACCTTTGTAATCGGTCAGGAAAAAAAAAATTTTAACACCCCCTGAAAATTTGTTGGTTTACGTTTCAAGGGGTGTAGAATCCGAATCTGCAATAAAAATTTTTTGTCCGTCCGCCGTCCGCCGTACTCCGTCCGCCGTACGCCGTCCGCCGTACGCCGTCCGCCGTACGCCGTACGCCGTCCGCCGTCCGGGGTTTTTCAGGGGGAAGGAGTTATCGAAAAATTTTGAAATTTTTACCAAAAATCAAGTTCCGTATCTAGTTGGTCCTAACGTCTCGGCAGAACCCTACCTTAATTTTAAGGCCAGTAAAACAGCTGTTGAAGTGGGAAAAAATTCGTGTTTTTCTGGAAATTTAAAACATAGGCATGTGACGCATCATTTTCTATAGATTTTTCTATGCTGAATCGAATGAGACCATCGCCACGCCGGTAGCTTCAACCGTTTAGGAGTTATTGCAGTTTTAGTGAGACATTTTTGAGTTTTTAAAAATTTCTACAATTCTTAATAACTCGAAAACGACTAGAGCCACAAAAATCGTTTTCCACTCGTTGAAATCCCCACAAAAACTTCTGTCCTCCCGATATCTTCAATTTAAAGAATTTGGTCGCATTATACAAATCAGCAAAACAAAAATTGGAAAAAGTTGAGAATTTGGCCTCGGCTCATAGATACGGTTGATTGATCTACTTAAGACCACTAGCCTATTACAACAACAAGGTGACGCACTCACACTACGACCAGTTGCGCTTGGCAACATAAGAACGAGACAGGCTTTAACAAAGGTTCTGAGGCATTCTGAGGCAACGTTTTTCTAAATCCCCATCTAAAATATCTACCAATTTATACTGAAATTCTAGAATAATAACTAAATTCCGTGTTTAAGGAGAACCTATATATCGTAAGATTTGTCTTTGCAATCGAAAAATGAACCCCTGTGCAAAATTTGCAGAGTTCTTCGGATATACCGAAAAGTGATGTGCACATGCCACTGATCTACTTAGCAGCGTTTTTAGTTTGATTCTACGTACTTGCCTGCTTAGAAACGTAAAACATCAAAACTTCAGGAAGAGGGGGAGGGGTCGGCTTTTTAGCGATCAAGTTCCAAGCACTATAAAAGCAATGCGTTTTATACTTATAGCATGAAAAACCAAAAACTGTTGCGATACCTGTCCACAGTCTTTGTAAATGGTGTGACTATTATGTTTTCGTTGTGGGAATCAATATTTTTATAAATTCATTTATTCACATCAAAAAAACGCTGCTAAGTAGATCAGTGGCATGTGCAGATTAGTTTTCGGTATGTCCGAAGAACTCTGCAAATTTTGCACAGGGGTTCATTTTTCGATTGAAAATACAAACCTTACGATATATCGGTACTCCTTAAACACCGAATTTAGTTGTCATTATTCTATAATTCCAGTATAAATTTGTATTTTAGATGGGGATTTAGAAAAACGTTTTTTCAACCAGGCAAAAATTAATCATCCACCTCGCTTGATAAATAGGTACCTATCCATCTTTTCAACGCAGCAGATCAATTAATTCCGTTAAATTGACCATTAATCTATTATTAATCACCTTCGTAATTAACAGAATAATAGATAATAATGACTAAATTCTCTGAATAATGAAATTAAAAATGCCTCAAGAATGCTTCAGGACCATTGTTGAAGCCTGACTCGCTCTCATGTTGCCAAGCGCAACTGGTCGTAGTGTGAGTGCGTCACCTCGTTGGTGTAATAGGCTAGTGGTCGTAAGTAGATCAATCAACCGTATCTAAGAGCCGAGGTCAAATTCTCAAATTTTTCCAATTTTTGTTTTGCTGATTTATGTAATGCGACCAAATTCTTTAAATTGAAGATATCGGGAGGACAGAAGTTTTTGTGGGGATTCCAACGAGTGGAAAACGATTTTTGTGGCTCTAGTCGTTTTCGAGTTATTAAGAATTGTAGAAATTTTTAAAAACTCAAAAATGTCTCACTAAAACTGCAATAACTCCTAAACGGTTGAAGCTACCGGCGTGGCGATGGTCTCATTCGATTCAGCATAGAAAAATCTATAGAAAATGATGCGTCACATGCCTATGTTTCAAATTTCCAGAAAAACACGAATTTTTCCCCACTTCAACAGCTGTTTTACTGGCCTTAAAATTAAGGTAGGGTTCTGCCGAGACGTTAGGACCAACTAGATACGGAACTTGATTTTTGGTAAAAATTTCAAAATTTTTCGATAACTCCTTCCCCCTGAAAAACCCCGGACGGCGGACGGCGTACGGCGTACGGCGTACGGCGTACGGCGGACGGCGGACGGACAAAAAATTTTTATTGCAGATTCGGATTCTACACCCCTTGAAACGTAAACCAACAAATTTTCAGGGGGTGTTAAAATTTTGGTTCATTTTTCTATAGAAATGAACCTTTGTAATCGGTCAGGAAAAAAAAAATTTTAACACCCCCTGAAAATTTGATGGTTTACGTTTCAAGGGGTGTAGAATCCGAATCTGCAATAAAAATTTTTTGTCCGTCCGCCGTCCGCCGTACGCCGTACGCCGTACGCCGTACGCCGTCCGCCGTACGCCGTACGCCGTACGCCGTCCGCCGTCCGGGGTTTTTCAGGGGGAAGGAGTTATCGAAAAATTTTGAAATTTTTACCAAAAATCAAGTTCCGTATCTAGTTGGTCCTAACGTCTCGGCAGAACCCTACCTTAATTTTAAGGCCAGTAAAACAGCTGTTGAAGTGGGGAAAAATTCGTGTTTTTCTGGAAATTTGAAACATAGGCATGTGACGCATCATTTTCTATAGATTTTTCTATGCTGAATCGAATGAGACCATCGCCACGCCGGTAGCTTCAACCGTTTAGGAGTTATTGCAGTTTTAGTGAGACATTTTTGAGTTTTTAAAAATTTCTACAATTCTTAATAACTCGAAAACGACTAGAGCCACAAAAATCGTTTTCCACTCGTTGGAATCCCCACAAAAACTTCTGTCCTCCCGATATCTTCAATTTAAAGAATTTGGTCGCATTATACAAATCAGCAAAACAAAAATTGGAAAAAGTTGAGAATTTGGCCTCGGCTCTTAGATACGGTTGATTGATCTACTTACGACCACTAGCCTATTACACCTACAAGGTGACGCACGCACACTAGGCCAGTTGCGCTTGGCAACATAAGAACGAGACAGGCTTTAACAAAGGTTCTGAGGCATTCTTGACGCATTTTTAATTTCATTATTCAGAGAATTTAATAATTATTATTATTCTGTTAGTTATGCAGGTAAATAAGAATAGATTAAGTGATGATTTCAACAAAAATTAACGACGAGCTGCGTTGAAAAGATAGATAGGTAGGTCAAGCAAGGAGGACCAAGCAAAGAGGATGATTATTTTTTGCCGGGTTGAAAAAACGTTTTTCTAAATCCCCATCTAAAATATCTACCAATTTATACTGAAATTCTAGAATAATAACAACTAAATTCCGTGTTTAAGGAGAACCTATATATCGTAAGATTTGTCTTTGCAATCGAAAAATGAACCCCTGTGCAAAATTTGCAGAGTTCTTCGGATACACCGAAAACTGATGTGCACATGCCACTGATCTACTTAGCAGCGTTTTTTTTTTCCTGACCGATTACAAAGGTTCATTTCTATAGAAAAATGAACCAAAATTCTAACGACAATATGTGGGGTGCGTAGGTACATAATTTCATTCACTTTCAAAGCAAGGTGTTTTGAATTTTTGATCCATTAACCGCTGGTGTGTCCCGCCTGTTACTCTCAAAACAACCGATAACCGTTGAACTCGTACGACTACGAACCTAAACCTCTAAGTTACTGATCAAAAGTCTCAGTTATGAGAATTGAATCACATTTGTGCATATTTATCTGCTTTGATTCAATCTATCAAAATCGATCAGTCTTTTGAAACAGACCCGCAAAACACGAGTGCGTTGCAGGCCAAAAACTTCTAAAAATCGTTTTTTTTTTTAGAAGCAAGTTGAGAATGAAAAATGCGGTTGGCGGCATTTAGTTTTCAATTTTGGTACATTATCCCCCGAAACCCCAATACCTATGCAATCGGTCAAGCAACAGTTTTTCACAACGCCCCCTGAAAGTTTTTCTCTCACGTTTCAGTGTTCTAGAACACAAATCTACAATTAAATTTTTTTGTCCGCCCGCCGTGCGCCGTCAGCAGCAAAACGCATAGAAGGAGTTGTATGTCAAAATCGGCCCATGGAGGCCTCGGAGGGCTGTGGCTCTAACCCCCCCCCCTCTCCTCACAAAGCAAACCACAACTTTTAGGAAATCCCAGGTACCTATACGGGATTGTCCCTATGAGACCCCGTCAACGGGTATCGCTCACTGTCTTGTTTACCTAATCGTTCAGTGTTTTTCTTTCTTTTTATACCTATTCATAATTGTTCGCTTTCATCAATGTGAAAACGTACCATTTAAGCATCATTGAACTCACCATTGACCATTACTTATTTCACAAATGATTTTGTATCGGCAAATAAAAGCATCTATCTATCTCACTATCTATTGATCAAAATGTCAAAATGTTAATCGCAAGATTCCGATGAAATTTGTTTGTACATTTTCCCATTTGTAGGTATACAAATTTTGACTTCCAAAATATGATGATGAACCTACCCACTCCAACTATTCGAACTTTATTTTCTGTGATACCCAGAAAAATAATGTACGCATGTCACTAGTCTACTTAGCAGCGTTTTTGGCCTAGTTTTTCCCAACCGTTATTACACCAAGTTCGGGACACCCTGTACGAACAACCCTTTATTTTTTTTGGCTTTTTGTTTTATTTGGCAGACGCCAGTGAAAAACGAGATCATTCAGGAAACAACAAAGCTCAGCAGTGTGACGATGATTTCGATTCTTCTTCAAGTAAATCACGTTCGAGTTCGTCGAACGATTTGACGGATGTTTCATCGGACGCCATGACATTGTCCAGTGCTGTGTTTCGGCTTCGGCTCAGTTGTGACCCTGGAAAAGTTTACTTGCCTTCCAAAGATCCGGTTGGTGCATCCAGGAACGAACCCAGTGGGCCCTGCGCAGACTTAAAAGGCCAAAGAAAACCGTCGCATTTGCACTTGAACGGTCACGACAACCGGATCAACATGAGTTTCTCGAACAAGCGAATGGGGGAAATAGCTCGAGACAACCGCATACTCCTTCAGAAAATCATGGCCAACAACTCAACTCAAAAGACGAAAAATTGTAATAAGCTTGACAAGGCGAGCTTTTTAACAAGCGCGTTTGTGAACCGGAGGAGGCAACAAAAGCGCATCAATTGGGAGAATCAGGTCAATAGCTCTCAATCTATGAAATTCATTGCCCAGAAATGAAAATGGAAATCTATGAAATTCATTGCTACTTACACGATATACACTATATTTAATAAAATCTAAAAGTCTGCCTACTCATATTGTAGACATTTCTGAGTAGAGTGTTTTGACATTTTTTTATTTTTGCAGCCTCTAAAAATAGAATCAATTTTTGTTCACGATTTTTCTTACCTGAATATGAAATTATTTTTTATGCTAGCCCCGCCGGATTTGCCATTGCTTATTGTCCCGAAAATCATCGCTGATTGGAATGATTCTGTTTATTAGCCTTTATAATAGTTTCATGAAGTCTCGATTGGGAAACAGTTTTTCACTGCTAATTCTATTCGTTTCAGCTTCTTCTGCACAAAATTGAGCATGCGAAACCCACTACCAGAATAGCAGAATGACGAACACGAAGACAAGGCCAACGCAAGCTCTGAAAGGCACCCAGTCCGGTCCTGCGAGATCCGAAAATCTGAACGGTTTTGGCGATCGTTTGAAAAGGAATTAAATACGACTCACTAAACAGGGAGAAACATTTGTATTTCTAATTAAACAAAGTACCAAGTATGTATTGGGTACCTCACTGTCAATGGAAGAGCCCTCCAGTCCAGAATGAAAGAAGAGAACTTATAAACGTAAAATAAACAACAATGTTACAATCAGGCAGAGCGAGAAAAGGCAAGAACTTTATAGGAATGCTTAATAACTGCGGACACAGCAGTTCAATTGCGACTGACTAAAACACAGTTCTAACACACGTAGTAGTTAGTTAAATGGCGAACGCAGACGCTCATTTTACGCAGTTAAGGGTAACTCGGGCGTTGGTTTCTGTAATTTTCGAAAAATAGTGACATTTTTTATCAGGGGTACATCAGTATAAAAATTGGTATGATCATGTCTTATTAGATCGAAACTTCGACCCCGTCCTGTAATTTCCTTCAAATTGGGTCACAATCAAGTGATGATGCATCACTTTTCTAGATAGGAAGGTGCTTCAAACAGAAGATCGTTGGTCCTTATCTAGGAAGGGTCACCTAACGTAAGATAAACAATAAAGATACAATTAATTGCACACGATTTTAGCTTCTCAGACTTGTACATGGAAAATAATAAAACGGAAATTCAGTCAAGAACAAATGATCATGATTTTTAACAATGTGAGTTGCCCTGGCTTACAATTACACCGCATTGTTTTCTGGAATAAGTTAGTAGGAATGTTAAATAGCTGACATTGAACCAAGAAGTATACAAGATTTGAGCTCAGTCGCGTGGTACGATCTATGTTTTTTGCAAGAATGGCATTGCTAGAAAAACCAGAAGTAACATGACAAACTATAAAGGTTGGACAACGTACATTCAGTTCAATACGAGGTACTGACCGCGATATGGGGGTCAATTAAGGAATACAAAATTTAGGTACAGCGTTAATGTTAATTGTACTGTTGGTGGGTACAGTGTTTTACAATTTCATAGTGAAATAAGATTCAATCGTGGTGTAACCCGTTCGAATAACATTTTATCAAACATTAAATACTTCCTTAGTCACAGAGTTAATGGAAGTATTGTAATCGTCGGAAAAATGAACATGCGATGGGAGCTCCAGAAAAAATCTTTGCGCAGATATTTTCACCCATAACTACTTTCTGAACTAATGCCCGTGGGTCAGTAGATCTGTCTTTTCGCATTCACAAAAAAACAAAAAAAAAAAAAAAAAATCAGTATATCTCCTTCAGTTTTTATGTTATAATTTCTTTTATCACGGTAGCCCAAATTAAGGACAAATTTATTCATAAAAGAACTTGTAAAATGTGTTAATGCCATCACAACTGCAAAGCAGCACAAGTAAGATCAGGGACGCGTTGAAGGAATCGGGGACTTCTTTTCAACGCCCAGGTGTATAAACCATAACTTCAGCATTGCCTTCCTAATGTAGGGGAATCGCCACAAGTAATTTCTATTTCAGAAAACAATCAATTAGCCCTGCATTAAAATTTAAAAAAAAAAAACTCAAGCCAAAGCCCAATGATCTCAAAAACATCAATTTTTCAGGATTGACGCCATTGAGAGCTCTGAACTTAAATCGCATAATTATTTAACCGGTCGTTCCTCCAAGAAAGGTTGAGAGCAATATTAAGTTGGGAGTGCAGGCTTGTTCCCAGGGTTTCCCAGACATTGTTTGGGTACCTAGTTCACTTGAGTTCTGCTGCAACTTGTCTTCACTGCTGACGTTTTTCAATACTGAAAATGGATTCCTGATTCTCTTCATAAATGCATAATAGAAAATGTCGGTCAGGCAATGCTCTGTTAGAGAAAATAGGTATTATTTAGAGTGGCAAGAATGCAATTATTCGCAACTTATTCCAACAGTAGCCTGTAGGTGAGTTCAGCCCGAAATTCCCGCGACCATGGCTTGCCAGCGTGCCTCAGGAACACTAACCTTCTCAACTGCGGCAATCAACTTGGAGAGTTTATTCTTGAGCCCAAAACTTGTTAATGAATCAGTGTTGTTCTTCACCAGCAAGACTCCTAAGCTGGGTCCACATGCGAGCAACAGAGAGCAAATGGCATTTGAAAGAATCATATGAATACAATAACCTCTTTTTTGAATAAATCGCCACGATAAATTCAAATAACGCATTGAAACTTGCAAGAAATGTACCAAATAAACTATCGAAACCTACGATGAGTCGGAAGTTTTCTGGGCAATCTATGGACCCGGGGAAAAAATAATTTTGTTATCCAACTCCACATAATTTATAGTGTGGCCAGCTGCGGAACGTAGTGATGGAAAAAAATCATTTGTACAAAATCAATTATTGCTGCACCATAGGAAAGTCAATACGCACCATACTGAAATGAGGTTATAGTTGCTACTAGAGAACGAAGAAAACTATTCACGGTCCATGAAATTGTAACAATCAAACAGTTGAAGGATGAGAATACAAACCTATTTGCCTCTGAGACATGGTCGCCAATGTCTTAGTTAAAAAACAATTAGGAAGTGCGTGGCTCGAGAACCCCCAAGGCAACGCATCCTCACTAACTGAGGAAGGTGGTAAGGAAACTCCGGAGAACATGTTCTCGGTACCAGATTAATCCGAGGGGCGTTCCAGAAATGAGTTTGGGTAAGCTGGGAAAACCAAAAACTGAACCGATTTTGATCAAACCAATTCATCACGAAAGGTATAGGTAATCTTAATCTATTTTCCCACATACTCCCCATTTTCACTGGTACCTACAGAAAAATGTTCTGCTAGTATAATTGATTTACGTCACACTCAATAATTTGACAAAGGGATTTTCCAAAGAGATCCCCATTTCAAAATTTGGCTAACAGGTACCTCATCATCTGGGGCTTGTTTCATCTGTACCTAGAGTACAAACTAATACCATTAGTAAAATATTCTTATTGAAAAGAAAATCAAATGCTCAAGCAGCAATCTTCAACTAATTGATACAGTTGTTCGTGCAATATTATGAAATAGGCTGCGGCAAAAAATCAGTAATGCCTACAAACCCTGCGAAAAGTTACCAAGTCCCCCCCCCCAGCCAGCAATTACCCGCCGATTTATAAATCATCAGAACTTACTTCCGGAACGTCCCTTGTAGGCTATTCAAGGTGATTTTCGGGCATTATTGACGCATTTGTCCTTACCGGGCAAATTACAAATGTGCGATAAAAACTCATAGAAATAATGCACTGAAGCAACACAAAAATTGACCAACGAAGATCACAGCGTCATAGTGTTAAGGTGTAATTGTGGCATTCCTTCAACATTGTGGCAAGCATGTCCCAAGGCCAAATCTCTTCAAGGCACTGAGCTCAACTCAACAATTGAATGCTACTTCATTGAACCGGTACCTACTTGACGCTCTGAAGGCGTACATGATTGCGAATTGTAATTAAACATAACATTTGTAAGATGTGACAAGATGTAGGTAGCCGGGAGTTACAATAAAATTAACAGCTTCCCAAAACGCAACCGCTGCTAGGTCTGATCAGTAACATTTTTAAAGTTATAACAGATTATTAGATTATTTCAATATACTTTCGTGTTAAATAAGATGAGATACTTTATTATTTAGACCCATTTCCAACTGTTTTCATTATTTTTTTTGGAAAATAAAAGATTTCTGATATCACAGTTCAATTCACAAGAAAGTTGTGCTCTAATCCTCCTAGTATCGTCAACGTTGTTCTTCTACATAGCCAATTTAAATACTGAATCTTAAACGATAACGATCCAATTGGTCAACAGTCCTGTTTCGGGAAGAACTAACACCTTTTACGACTAAATAGAGTAAAAGACCAACCGTGCATTGTTTTTGTGCAACGTACCATAACAACATTTGTTGAATAGCCAATACTTCGTTTTAAGCAATCCAATGCATGGAAAGTCAATAGGAAAGTATGTCAAGCCGAGTACGCACTAGCACAAAACTTCCATGTTGCATATAGAATAGTACCAATGCCCTGTATCCTTTATCAAAAAGATACACAATGGGCAAACAAGCAGTTTTTCCCCATACGATACGCGATGGAATTGATTTTGCAGTGAATCGTTAACTCTTCAGCGTAGGTTTTTACTTCAATACTTTTCAGAGTAGGTACCTATTGCAGGTATTTTTTTCATTTCTGCAAGTAAACTTACTTTGAATTTTGGTAAGTTTTAGACTTTGCAAAGAAGTATGCCTCTCTGAATTTTTGATTATCACACGGAAAAACTTGTTTGAATATCGTGAATTTTACTACGACAAAACAATATCCCTAAGAAAGGTCAACTTGAGTAACTGGTGTTTTTGGAGTCGGTTTTAATAAAAGGTATTGTGTATTATCTCTGCACCACCGGTTAAGCCAAACTTTTACTGTTGCATTATTTTGATACCAATGGAAACATGATACGGGTGGTACGATTGGGTTTGCTGCCCATTATGTGCAAATGAGTACACGCTCAAGAATCTCGAGTACGTCAGGGATTGATGTACACATATGCCTAGTATTACTTCTCGAGACCGTTATGGAATGTTATCTCTTTAAAGTTGGATTAAGCAATTTCAGAGTTGGATTAAACAGTTCCGATCAAACTTCAAGACTGCGGTGACAGTATTTTCACTAGTATGGTGGCAATGCGTAAATGAAGAGTGGCCTCCGAGTCAACTAAACTGAATACTGGATTGCACTATAATTTTTAATTATAATTTAACTCAAACGGTAGTACCTAATAGCTTTCAGTAGATTTAAGCAGGCATATATGTGTCTGCCCTCCCCAGAATCCCCAAGTTCGATTGCATGGTTACTGGCAAAGAAAAATCAGTATTTCGTTAAGAGTAAGGAATTTCATTAAATTTTTGTATTTGAAGCTGCCCAGCGTAAAAATTGAAGGTGTCATTCTTGAAGATGTTGGTAAATGGATCATGTTGCCAAGGGATCAAATTAAAAGTACTTCCTCGGGAGGTTCCATGAAAACTAAGGTTGCAGTAGTATCAAATAGTAAAAAAAGAACATAGCACTGCAAGGCTAAAAATCAAAACACTTGATACATTCAAGTCTTCTTTTATATAATTAGCATTTGCTAAAATTAAGAATAAATGAATATTTTCTGTTTTCAAACAAATGGGGGATATTCAAAACAAATTTATTCCAACGCGTGAACAAGCCTAGAACTGCAGGACCAACGTAAGGGCTCCCTGCAAAACACTTCTCCTGGTGTACGATTCCATCCTGAGAATTGGCACAAAGTGATCTTACATTCCAAAAATTTGGAGTTTTTTGTCAAATAAAAAAGGGATATTACTCAATTCGCAAAAAATACAATTACTTATAGTTTTCTTCAGTCTGAACAGTAAGTTAAAACGTTTTGACAGAAGATGGTAAAAATGCGGTTTCAAAAGAACAACAACTCTGATAAAACTAAGTTCCTATACGCCTAACATACGACGACTCAACTGAATGTGTTCCCAAAACACATGCCTGGCATCGAAGTTGAAAATTTATCAGCGAATGACAAGCATAATTATTTTCCTCTCAATTTTTCTTTCAAATCAATTTCATTTCTGTACATCAAATCGATAATCATAATACAACATTTAACAAAATATTCATAAAAATATACAAAATATATCTTTATACATTGTGGTTAGTCTGCAATATAATATAGACAAAATTTTCAATAAATACATCTCGTTTCTTGTTAGTTTGAAATTTCATCAGTTCTCCTTTAAAAGTAGGTACACCTACCACTCGCAGACTCGCGAAATCGTGTACTGTTGGTGCATGTATTGTGACGCAGTACAACATATAAGTGTGTATGAATCCGATAGTTTGTCACACAATGCTCCAACGCACACAAACACGCACCATGTCTCACACTTCAGTTCCATCCTCTCCTTCGTCTTCGTAAAGTGGAGGCCCGTTGCTTTTGGGTTTTGGCGGTGGCTTGGGAGCGACTTTCGGTCGTTGATGTGTTGGCCCAGCGGAAGTGTCGATCGGCCGTTTCAAGGACCCGGTCCCATCAATGCTCTTACTGCGCCAATAGTTTGATTTGTCGTCGGGCGATGTGAGAGGTGACGGTAATGGTTTCAATATGGCAGCCGGCTTCTCTTTTTCATCGTAATGCGAATAGTTCAACTGTGTCGGGGTAGAGGAGCCAGCCGTTCTGCTCCCTCGGCGCGATGGAGGCGGATCAGGGAGGCCTGTCTTGTTGAGTGACAGAACAGAACTGCCGTCAGCCGTAGTCCTCGGGCCTAGGTTGTCGTAAACAGGTTCGGCCTTGATCGGTGATAGCAGAGGGTCTTCAAGCAGTGATGGCGTTGGTGCTGACGACCAGCTAGGAACGCGAGGTCGCCGCGGGATTGTGACATACCCTTGCCGTGGAAGAACAACGGACACAGCCGGTGAAAATGGTGACTGCGAGCGCGAGTAGGGCAAGGTGCCGAAGCCGTTGTATATTGGACTATGCAGCGGAGATTGGGCAGGGTGCATCATGTGCAATGGATGCCTTCCAGCACCACTGCCTTCAATTGCAGCTGAGGACGAACTGCCGGCTGGAGATGCTGTTTGGATACGTCCAGGGAAAGCGATCAGATCAGGGGGATACGTGTCATCCAGTTTGTCAGTAGATCGATTTGGCGTAGCTTCAGTGCTTTCAATGGACCTGTCTTCGTCTGCAACCCCGCTCGGAGCTGAAATCAGGCATGTGAAAATGCAATAACAATATGGCCACCGCTGTCTAAATGAGTCAAATTGTCTAAAATAAGTATGAGATAAATTGTGTTCTCTATGGTAGGCAATGATCAGCAAGAACTTGAAAAGCGTTTCTATTCATATTTCTTCATCGTTAAAGAGAAGTGCCATGGTGAAGATTTCCTAGAATAATTATTCATTATTCTTGCCATTATGGCTTTCAGCTTAATGTTTTATGAGCAAGGATAACTGTAATGAAGTAAGTACCAAATTTTAAAGATTCCCGTCGGAGAACTAAATTTGATGATACAGATGAAGGAAAAATTGAGGTGTTGACATGATTTGCAACGTTTTTGCTCCCTATAGAGACATTGAACAGTTTTGATATCCTCACTTCTTTTGTTTTGTAACCGACTATGTTACACTGCTACTTCTTTGAAGAATGATTCTTTTTTTGTATTTCTTGTTGTTTTTTGTGTTTCTCCGGTCAGAGCATAGGATCCTGTTGCATAAATAACAAAGATAGTTACCAATAGATGATCCATCATCCAAGAGCTTGCGGTTGAGCTCAGATATCTCAGCGCCCGAGTTCGATGGTGTTTGAGATTCGTAGCGTCTCGGAGGTTTCTGCACAGGGTTGACAGTGAGAAGACTTTTCTCCTGTTCGGACGTCGCTCCGATCCGGTGATGAGTGACGTCACCATTGGGTGAGAGACCGTTAACGGGCGATTTTTTCCCTGGCGTTATCTCTCTCTTTCGGCAGAGACAACAGCAGAGGACGATGGCTATGATGAGGAAGGCGAGAAGACCAATCAATGATCCCAAGATGAGCGGCCATGAATCACCGTACGATACAACTCCTATGGTCCCAGATGACGGTTCAACCAGTAATGTAATGTTCCTCTCGTCAACACCACCTTTACTCTTGGCTACGCATTTGAAGTCTCCCCGATCTTGTGGCCTGACGTTACTGATAGTGAGGTTGACCCACTTGTAGGATTCACCAAGTGACGATCGCACTACATACCTATAGTCCCCGTATTTGGTTCGTGTTTCATTCGATATAATTCGCGAATTGTAGACCCAGTTAACTTCTGGAAGTGGACTTCCAGCAACGCGGCAGCTCAGCGTCACGTGGTCCCCGTCTGCATTCACAGTGGCTTTGGCTTTCGGCCAAATTATTTGGGGCTTGCAGGCAAATGCGTCTGATTCAATTTCGATCCAACTTTTACCTTCGAGATTTTGCGGCTCCTTGCACGCGGTCGGCTGTGAGTAAAGATTGTTCTCCAGCACCCAGTCATGGAACGCTTTCAGGTGGCAGTCACATCGCCAAGGATTGTTGTGGAGTACAAGGCTGCGGAGCTTGCCTAGGTTCTCAACGACTGCCAGTTTCATGTGATTCAGCTTGTTACCATCCAACACAAGCTTCAACAGGTTTGGCACGTTATTGAATGTTTTATAACCAATATGGGAAAGCTGGCAGTCACTCATTTCCACAGTCTGCAAAAACACGAGATCGGTGAAAAGGCCATCTTCTAATTTCTGTAATCGGTTTTTGTTCATTGTTAGCACTCGAAGTCTTTCATTTTCTCGAAACGTTCCCGGATGCAACGTGTGGATCCTATTGTCCGTCAGGTCCAACTCAATTAGAAGCGAAAGATGTTTGAAAGCGTCTTTATGAATTTCTTGAATACCGCACTCTTTCAAATATATCTTCTGAAGATGAATCAGTCCTACTGATTTGAACGCCTCGCTGCCCAAAACTCTGATTTGATTCTCGGACAAATCGATGAACTGAATTTCTTGACTTAGGGAGTCAGGAATGTGGCTCAGCTGTTGTCTGGTGCATTCGGCTGTTTTCCTTCCAGAAATCCATTTGCACTTGCACATGGTAGGGCACATCGTCCAGTCAGAGTCTCCACTCGATACCTCTCCAACAGCAAGCAGGAACATGCTTATACATATGGCTCCTGAAAAAAGTATCCAAATTAATACATTGCATTGTGGAACGTATGTACGTAAATATAATCACTTGAAAAATAAATCAGTGAAAGGGATTCAGGGTTTTAGCCATACGCTCAAACTGAAGAAAACTAAACAGTAGAAATTAGCTCACCTCGCAGGGACATCCTTGATGGTAGGTTCACAGGAGCAAGTGATACGAAATGTGCGTCATAACGGGAAATCTGTAACAGAAATAACCGATAAGAATTATTTACCACACATATTGGCAAGATTTTTGGTGGATTGGCTGGAGGAAACAATCATAGAAGTACCCATATCAAGCCGATTCTAGCTCAACGAGAGAAGCTCGGATAAAAAATCTCATTGGGACGTGTTGGAATAAACTAATCGGATTGAACTTCATTAGAAAAACATGACCAAAATTATCTTCGATTGAACGAAAGTAAGAGTAAATTCTTCCTGCCTTCGGTTAAATTTTTCGGTTTTCAGAATGATCAACAGGGTCTAGAGAAAACTCAAGAAGAAATTGGAACCATTTCCAAGTATACAACACCAAAATACGTTACTGATATCAAATCTGTAATAGGACTCATAACATTTTACGCAACATTTATTCCAAAATTGACAACTTTAGCTTACTCTAAACCGACTAACTAAAAAGATTTTACGTTTCGGGAGGACCGTAGGGTGCAAGAACAGATTCGAAGCAATCAAGAACGAAATAGCGCCTAACGTTAACCAAGTGTTAACGCCTTAAGATCCGGCTTTGCCGTTAATTCTAACGTGTGATGCATCGCCAGTTGGCCTTGGATGTGTTTTATCCCACAGTATGGCAGACGGGCTGGGAAAGCCGATCGGTTTTGCCTCGCGCACCTTAACAACGTCGGGGAAAAATTATTCTCTAATCGACCGGGAAGCCTTAGCAATGCGATAGGCTTTCCAAAAGAATTTTTTCTGTTTCTCTGTGGGAAAAGGTTCACTTTTATCAACGGCCCCACAGCTACTCGCTCACATTTTTGGACGCAAGCGAAAGGGTTGCCAATACGTTACCATCAAGATCAAGGAAAAACTAGGTTTTAAATGCTGGTGAAATTGGGCCGGTGAAGTATGTAATTGATCTTTTAAAATCATCCACTAATACGTTCCTCCAATCTTTTGTAAATATTTTACCGTTCAATTTAACGTAAAATAGGGGTGATCCTGCCAAGCGTTTATATCTTTCGATTTTTGTCCGCAGTGCCTCGCATTTTAGCTTTTGTATTTTGATGATTCAGAGCCGTTCCCACGTTCCGAAATTTTATGGACGGGAGAGCAACTGAATCTTCTCATTTTCCAGCCACAACGGGAGTTGAGGAGCAAAGCGGGGGTTGGTTGACAAATGCGTACTCCTAGTTCCTGGCTCAATTCCAGAAAGATTCAACACTGTGGCACAACTGCAGGGTCGCCACTGCCGCCAATGGCTCTGATTTACTAAAAGAAGTTCAGTCTTCGCTTAAAGAACTATGCGACGAGGACGACTCTTATACGCCCAAAAACGCGCCAACGCGACGAGTGTCTGATGCCAACTCAACTGATGTTTTCCTGCAAATTTTCTGGCATTGGAACACACACCTAGAATATTTCAACACCCGGCGTGTTGCCTATTCATGGTTGCGTCAATGGCTGACCCTTGAATTGAATCGAGCAAGTTTTGGAAATTTTTCTCATGGCGAACATCAAAAATGAAAAAGAAATTCCGAAAGAACAGTTTACAGCTGCTTTCATTAAAGTTAACCATTAATGTACCTTTTATTTAATATCAGCATTTCCAATTGAGCAGGAGGTACAAGATTCGATTCTTGCCGGAGAGCAAAATTGTATCCATTTCCCACTTTATCTAATTTATTCTTAACAACAATATGACGCTAACTTCCTTCTTTTCCAAACCAAACTAAAAATAAAATTTTGATTTACAATGCCTCAAGTGGGTCTGACATGACGAACGGGCTTTTCTAATAAGGTTTTATTGGAAAGATGGCCCTGCAAGGGTCATAAAAAGTTCAGGGCTTTGAGAGGGATTCGAACCCTTAGGTCCTAGTCCGCGGACCGATAACTGATTCCTCCTAAAGCTCGATTCACTAGATTCGTATACCGTTTTACCGCGTGTCTCGCGTATGCCAAATTTGATTGGCGGCTCCAAAGAACGAGCACGCAGTGCTTGAAAAATTGGAGAAATTGTAAGCGCTATACAATATCCTATGTATATGCAATAAAAATGCAATATTTATCCAATATTTCTATATAGAGTTGATGCAAAAAAAGCCTATGTGTGGCAAATTTAAATTCCTTTAAATTCGTTTAAATTTTTCATGCGCTGTGTGCTGGTACCCTGAAGCAGCCAACCAAGTTTGGGAACGAGGGACACAAAAAACGCGAGATACGTCTCTTTTGAATCCAGCTTCAAAGGGCCTCGTACGCCCTTACATTATGCGCAAATCCGCATGCATTTACCAACGTGCAAACTGCGTGCAAAATCAAACGTGTTTAATATGATTTGTGCTTAAACTCCGTGTATGACGACCTGTTTGATCGGTTATGGTTTTAATTAGGGGAAGGGCCGAAGGCGCCCGAGCTGAATACAGAATTTACGAAAGAACGTCGAGCTCTGTCTCTCACCGAAATCACAATCATTGATGAAAATGCGTCAAGGCCAAGAATCAGTGTAGGTACAATCAGTGTGTTATGGTGTCGTTACGCTAACTTCAAATTAGTCTTCATTAGTTACACCGCACCCCCCCCCCCCCAAGAAGAAAAAGAGAAAAAGCTATGAAAATCTCAATATTTTGGAAGCTGGACTTGGAATTAGCCAATCAAAAATCCAGTTACACGAAAAAATGATGGATGTTACCAAAACGATCATCCAGTGAGAGAAATAATGAAAGGAGGTTGAGAACAAATTGAAAGAGACACGGAAACGAACAGAGGGACTCACGGGCAGACGGAGACAAATCACAAGCTTGCTCAGAAAATGTTTTGAAATATGAGCGATATTTTTCTCTGAGCTCAGGATTCAATTTTCGCTTTTCGGACGATTGCAATACTAAGTAGAAGGAAGTACCATCTACTATGTAAAATAATGCAAGTGTATAAGTGTGTGTTCTACATCACGAGGGTAGAATGATGAAGTGGGATCGTCCACAAGCGCGATGCTCGGTCAAGAAAGTAAGATTTGTTTTTCCATTCGTGTCACCAAAGCCGCTCGTGATCCGACTCGGCGAGGCGCTCAATATTCTGCTACGTATACAATACACTAATGCCCAAAACTCCGAGGCTAGAAAATGAGGGGACGTTGGTCATTAAATATAGATTGAGCCGATGCGGTGGCCAGTATTGTTAGTGATTCTCTGCGGTCCTTCTGAGGCGAGCAGCATCCCCTCGGCAGGTTCGAGCTAATTCAATCAGCTTCTTCTCGGCCACCATAACATTAAGCGTCAATGACAACATTTTATTGTGAAGCTGACGCAGCTCCGGGAAGCTGGGAAGAGAATGATATTGAGGCGATGGGGAATGGCCGACTCAAATACAAATCAGTCGGCTTTAGTACACCTTATGGACCCCATGGGCAACGCGATGGACGAGAAATGGAGGCCAGAGCGAGGGCCGAGAGATTTAATATTTATCCAGTTCTCCCTTCCACCCGCACACATATCCGTAGTTGTGCAAAGGGCAATCGGAAAAAGGCATTTCCAAGGCGTGTCACATACGGAAATAATCGAGTTTCTTGCGGGATTAACCGCGTCCAAGGGAAAAGTAATGAGCACTCCGAGGGGAATCCTACGGGAACTTTCAATCGAGGAAAAGGGAAGTAAGAAAATATCTGCCAATTCATGAAAGGCGGCTCCGCCATAATTATACCTATCATTAACAACTATAGCTATAGCTACCACGCCTACCAAGCTGTTCATAATGCTACTGTACCGTTAGGAAAACCATAGGTTCCTAAGGTTGGTTAAAAAATGATACACCAGGGGTTGCTCTCTGAGAAGACCAGTGCAATACCGAAACTTCTCATAACTTTAGGATTAAGCATCAGAACTTGACCTCGAACCTATGATTACAGGTCGCCCTTGAACCATCCTGCGCATACTCGCAAATATTGATCCTTAGTTTTGAAATATCGATTAGACATAAATACTTCCTCGACTCCCAATAATGGCCGGAGAAGAAGTAAAAATGAAACTTGGGAACATTTTTCAAAGGTCCTCCATACCCTCTGAATTAAACTTGACAAGCCCATCTTGGAAACTTTTCGCTTCAGTACTCCTCTGGTAGGTAGGTCTTCTTGACTCAGGTTTAATCTGCCAGACCAGATAATTACTTTTCGTCCTCAAGGTGGATAAAACGACCGTGTTGCCTGGGCAAGTAAAGCAAGTAGAATGAAGGAGAATCAACGACGATGGAGAAGGGTCGAGTGGAAATGAGGTAGTTGAAAGAAAACACTAAACTCACTGGTGCGGGAGGGCGTTGTTGTGGTTTTCCATCCTTTGTTCGAAGTCTCCACCGAGTTGTCCAACTTCTTTGGAAAAAAATCTTAACTCTCCGAATATACAGCGTTTGTGACTAGTTGATCTTGTCCAGTTTATTCTTTCGGGGGTATTCGCTATGGCTCGCAGAACGTGACGCGTGGACACATCGAACGTCCACTATTATAGAGTCTCAAACTTGGACATAAAGCTGCTCTGGTTGATAGTTCGAATTCAACGGGGCATGATATGTTTGGCCCATAGCCTTATGATTCATGCCATTCCTTATCCGGGGGTTCTCTCCTCGAGCACAGTTACAAACACCTGCCAATCTTCCCATACTGGCATCGGTAGATTTTAAAGCACTCCCCATGTACTTAGGTATCTATCAGATCAGGAAGTGTCCGATGGCGTTTGACAAAAAACTATTTGAATGAACATTTTTGTGACATTTTCCATCTAATTGGCAACAGGAATAGCAAAGAGCTAAAAAATCAATTTTTCAATCCAAATCAAAGTTTATCTGACTCCAACGGACAATAATTGTCCCAATTCAATTATTGAATTGTTCGACATAGTTTGATCCTTTTACTAGATTGGTTACAGCTGATGATAATAATTGGTCAACGTGAAACGATTCGATTAAGAGAAATTCTCATTGATTTAGCATAATTCAATACTGAATAGAGAAAGGTTTGAAGGAACAATTATCATACCTTCAGCAGACCTCGAGCGAGGCAGGCGTTAAAGCTTCATTATCTGTAAGTAGTTCTCGCATCGCTCCTTAGTGAACCACTTTCCCTGTGAACAAAACAAAATTTTTATTTTACCACCATTCAATTTAACCTTCCATGTCAGAAAGGTCTATTTTTTCATATTTTCCCATGAATTTTTCCCATGTTAACACATTCCAGGGCTCGAACCCACTGGGACTCGTCTGAAGTCCGAGAAAACCAACCCTTTCGACCTCCCGGACACACCAGCTCCCTCAAGTTTTATGTTGCATGACCCCATTAAGGGTGGGTTCATTAATTTAGTTTATTCATGGCATATCAATTTTCCTCCGAATATCCTCCGAATATTCTCCGAATAAGCAGTTTCTTGGAAATGGAGACTATGAATTTCCGTGTCAACGTATCCATGGAAAATTATAGTTGGAAAATGATGGATGTTCGATAAATAAACTGAAACTGAACTGATGAACCCGCCCTAAGCATGGTAAGCATTGTTCGATTTCATTACTCTGATTTTGCGATTTTGGGGAAATCGGACCGTATTGTAGGGTAGAGAATTATGTGGCAGCCATGGTCAATTACACGGGCGGATTCCGGCCAAAACCAAGGCCCCTTTTAATAATACACCTTGATGTACACTTAATTTGCACAATTCTATTTTTCATGCTCAAGAGAAGTGAGAAGTGGATGAAACTCATAATACGTACATATGGAATTCATAACACGTTGGGTTGAGTAATGAAATAATACAAGCTAGAATGAGCCCATTTCCATTCCAACAAAACCACAACGATGCAGGTCTGCGCTTTTGATAGTGGTTTCATGTGGTTATTCATGTATCAGAGAAGCAATCAAGAAGAATTTCTGAGAACAATTCATAGGGTTGGCTCAATAGCTCTTTTGAGAACTGTATAGGTCAACACCAGAGCAGTACCTATCCGAGGAAGGATTTGCTCATATCCAAGCCCAAGTCATTATTTGTGTGTCGAGTGGCCATACGTGGAAACACTTCATCCGGCGCACACACTCACAGGCGGGTTTTGAACTGCAGAACACACTCACCCTTGAAAATGACGAACGGCGTACGTGTTAGGACGATACGAGGCCGTCAAAGTTTTCCCATCGCCGTCCACTTGAGACGATCACTTTGGCCGGCCGAAGGAAAAATAATCGGCGTCCACTCGACCGTTCAACTCCGAGCCTATGGTTTGGACAACTGCTAAGACGAGGGGTCGGGGACCTCTCGAGTTGAGTTGACATAAAATATAATAAGTATATCAATGAAGAAAATGCGGCCCCTCTTGGAAAAGGCATTGGACTTTTGTACACCCATATTTATTTGTGGAATTAAACGCTAATTGTTAAGTGTAGATAAAGCAATCGCAATCTGTGCAGTGGAAAAATTCTACGATACTTTTGGGTGAATGGCCTTATTTCCCCGATTTCGAACCCGCTGATTCAAAAAATGTTAGATAAAAAAGACGACGCTGTTGGCGGAGCCTGAAAACGATGCTGCTGATATATTAGTGTAATTGGTCAGATGTCTATGTTTGGAGACATTGGCTATTTGGCACTTCAGAAGACATTTAAATTCTGCTATTACACGCTCGCGGAATCCTTTCTGATAGTCGCAGTTGACATGATTGGAAGGAAAATCGAACTAAGAGGAGTTAATAGTGAATTTCGCTCTGGGAAATTCTGCATCAACTTTCACTTAGACCGGGACCAATTCTACGCTCGGAACCGTATCAAAGTGACTATCAACCGAGCGGACATACTGACTAGACGGGTAATGCTTTCCCTCTTTCACCTCGACTCGGTTTCTCGGCAACAATCCAACCAGCTCTTTTCATGACCTCTCCTAGCTGCCTACCACTATCAAACCTGTGGCTGGATACAGCTCGCACTTCACCACCTCCACGTAGATCCATTCGAAACACTAATATCAAATAGCAAGCAAACCGAGACCAAGGGACGTTCTAACGAACAATCGTAGAACTACAAGTGCAGACTGAAGCCCTTACGTCCACTGAACCGATAGAAGGTAAAACGAGGAAGGAACGCATGCACGTTTTAGTTGAGGTAATTAATGCCTACAGTTTTCCCGCACAGAGATTCATCAGAAACCGTTAGCGAGAAAGTTCTCTTCAAGACCAGAGGCTCATAGATAACTCACAATACTGCCATATTTTGGTCGTAAATGTTTCAAACGAATTGATTACATTATGACAACTTTGGAGGCTACATGGATCAAATCTAGGTATAACAAATTTACCCCCCCCCCCCCCAGTCGAAGTATGTCAAGTTACGGGAATAAAAAAAATATCCTCGTATTCCAGCAAATAAAACCCCAAATTTTTCCATCCGCAGCTATACGCAATTCAAAATACTGCATTTTCAATAAGATTATGAATATCCCGTGGCCATCGGAATACGCTTGCCTTTTTGAGTGGGACATGGCTGCAGTTTTCGCGCTTTGCCAGAATAAAACAAGTGGTGAATAAACAACACAAAAATACTTCCATATTTTAGGACCAGGATAGCTAAAATTGGTTCCTTTTTTTGGCAAGGACAACTCTTAAGAGTGCCATCCTATCGGAAGGACTGTGAGCAATCCAAACTTTGGTTAAGCTGGATGATGGTTCTTCCCGAGACGAGACGAGACTACTGTTCAAAAAACGTGAAAAATGTTTCAATCAAGGGAGATACGGCAAAATTTGTAAATGCTCACAGAAGGACACACACACACGTCCAAAAGTGATTCTGAGTGAAGGTGTATAATTTTATAAAGTTATAATTTTTTATACGTTTTTCTGACTTTTTCATCGATTTTTAATATTAGGGCGATTACACGACACTACAGCAACACTTCCACTTACTCTGTAAATATGACAGGTAAGAAAAGATGATAATATTAATAAAAACAAGGAGTACAATTTCAAGTGCTTATGCCCGAGCAATGTGAGGAATTTCCTTCTCCCATATCTACCTATCCTGTAGAAACCGAGTAGTAAGAGTTGGTAACAATTAGTTCGTTAATTTGCTATTGTGACATCAATGCCTCACTCGCAAAATGGACGACAGTATATTTCCCTAAGCTTCCACCAGAAGTTGGCAAATAAGTCGGCCTGATGATATTCGTCCATGAGTTAGTGGAGAATTCTGGAAGTTGTCCGTATAGGGGAGCCAGAGATGAGAGGATGACTGCAAAGAGAAAGAGGGTCGGTAAGTAATGATGGAGTAATGATTAAACTCCATTCGCAAGGGAGAAACCTTGTGAAATACGGGATGAGATTCAGCCCTCTTCTCCAGACATTAGAGATAGATTCACCCTGTCGGGTCTACCTTGCCTGTGAAGTCAAGTACTGTTAGCAGAATGGGTTTACTAGTAGGTCAACCTATACAAAGGCTGTTACAAGTTCCTCAAACCGGGTTTGTCGTAGGTTGACTTCCGTTTGTTACGCTAACAGCGCGGAGAACATACGATTAGCTACTTCACTTGATACACACGAACTTGCTTCATACCTTGGCGTACAGCATATAGCGTTCCGAAGATAGAGAATATATCCGCTCCACATGATATTTGACTTTTGTTCTGTGCATGACGGTTTGTATAATACAGCACTATTAATAGTACTTGGACGGCAAAATGAATGGCTCTAACTTCAGTTACCCATTGTTGTACAAGCAGTGCACTCGCTACTTTATTGCAAATACCCGACCGTGGACAAGATAAATCCGGAAACCGCTGAATGGCTGAACATTACCGCCAATAACTCCCACACTCAGGGTTTTGCAAGTATTTTCTCCGTGCCTACGAAAAAAATCCATGTAATGACAATAAAAAACGAACAACTCCAACATGCACAACTCTCATTTTTACATTCATATTTACCTACAGAGTGGAAGTATTGGGATCGTCCTAAAATCAAAAACGCTGCTAAGTAGATCAGTGGCATGTGCACATCAGTTTTCGGTATATCCGAAGAACTCTGCAAATTTTGCACAGGGGTTCATTTTTCGATTGCAAAGACAAATCTTACGATATATAGGTTCTCCTTAAACACGGAATTTAGTTGTTATTATTTTAGAATTTTAGTATAAATTGGTATTTTAGAGGGGGATTTAGAAAAACGTTTTTTCAACCCGGCAAAAAATAATCATCCTCTTTGCTCGGTCCTCCTTGCTTGACCTACCTATCTATCTTTTCAACGCAAGGCGTCGTTAATTTTTGTTGAAATCATGATTTAATCTATTCTTATTTACCTACATAACCAACAGAATAATAATAATTATTGAATTCTCTGAATGCTGAAATTAAAAATTCGTCAAGAATGCCTCAGAACATTTGTTAAAGCCTGTCTCGTTCGTATGTTGCCAAGCGCAACTGGTCGTAGTGTGAGTGCGTCACCATGTTGGTGTAATAGGCTAGTGGTCGTAAGTAGATCAATCAACCGTATCTAAGAGCCGAGGCCAAATTCTCAACTTTTTCCAATTTTTGTTTTGCTGATTTGTGTAATTCGACCAAATTCTTTAAATTGAAGATATCGGGAGGATAGAAGTTTTTGTGGGGATTCCAACGAGTGGAAAACGAATTTTGTGGCTCGAGTAGTTTTCGAGTTATTAAAAATTGTAGAAATTTTGAAAAACTCAAAACTGCTTCACTAAAACTGCAATAACTCCTAAACGGTTTGAGCTACCGGCGTGGCGATGGTCTCATTCGATTCAGCATAGAAAAATCTACAGAAAATGATGTGTCACATGCCTATGTTTCAAATTTCCAGAAAAACACGAATTTTTTCCCACTTCAACAGCTGTTTTACTGGCCTTAAAATTAAGGTAGGGTTCTGTCGAGATGTTAGGACCAACTAGATACGGAACCAGATTTTTGGTGAAAATTTCAAAAATTTACGACGACTCCTTCCCCCTGAAAAACCCCGGACGGCGGACGGCGGACGGCGGACGGCGTACGGCGTACGGCGGACGGCGTACGGCGGACGGACAAAAAATTTTTATTGCAGATTCGGATTCTACACCCCTTGAAACGTAAACCAACAAATTTTCAGGGGGTGTTAAAAATTTTTTTTTCCTGACCGATTACAAAGGTTCATTTCTATAGAAAAATGAACCAAAATCACAACAGACCTTCAGAAAAGACTTTTATTTAAACAATTTTACTCTGAATCACTGCCTGAATCATATCCACTCGCAGTA
Source organism: Nesidiocoris tenuis (assembly GCA_036186465.1). Taxonomy (NCBI): domain Eukaryota; kingdom Metazoa; phylum Arthropoda; class Insecta; order Hemiptera; family Miridae; genus Nesidiocoris; species Nesidiocoris tenuis. Next base: position 22,605,505 of record AP028910.1, on the reverse strand, counting down.
CTTCCAAGATATTACCCTTTTTGGGCAAATGTCACCAACAATGAAAACCTAGGTCAAGCAACATTAACAATTACGATGCCATGATTTCGTTTGTGACACTTTAGGTACGCAATCACCATCAAGATCAAGGAAAAACTAGGTTTTAATTTCTGGTGATATTTGCCCTAAGTGTTTTAAATTTTATTTATTTCTGGCCACAAAATGAACCGATTTGAGTGCGCCCGGTCTAAAAATCTTTGTTTTACCTTGATGGTGGTACGTGTACACTTTTTTCATTCCGGTAGCTTGACTACTTCGATTTTAAACGGTTTTTGAAATTTGCCTAGCGTGTTTTTAACATGTTTGTTCTTTACAGCCTCTGAATTAGTCAAAAATGAAATGAATTTAGTACGGAATTTCGCGAACCCAAATACAAAGAAGAATTGTGTGTTACCTACTCACCACTTCTTTTTTTTTTTATGGATAGTTTCATATTACATCTCATTTTCATATCTATGGATCGACAATGCCTGTCATGTCTTGGGATTGCTCCATCATTGCACGTAGGAAACAAAATAAATATAGAAGTATTGTGCGTAACCTAAGCGCCAATGTTATTTTACCTTGACCCTATAAAACACCGAGAGGAGTAAGCTAAAAATTCGGACCGCTCCAACAATCTCAGAAGTTAAGAGTCGGAAGGTTAAAAAGCGTTAATCGGCCCAGCGTCGCGGGTAATCCAATTTCCGCTGATTGTGTGACAAGAAGGGGGTTCGGAGGGCGTGAGCTATGTTATCAGCAGGGCCCCCTCCCCCTCACCATACGGTTCCACAGTTCTCCCACACATGCACAGCGCCTAAAGCACTTCCATCTTAAAACATCGGATTTCCTCGGATAGGATGTTAGGATCCCTAGTGCCACGCGATCTCGCGGGGGTTTTAGTATAATTTGATGATATGCCGTAGGATAGAGCACTCGCGACAAAATGTATTTGATAAGGGAACGGGTCGTCGCTGATAACGTATACAGGCCGGAAATCAATGCGTTCACACTAATGGGTTTAGGGCTCGGGCTAAAATACCTGCAACACACTTGGAAATACATCCTGTTATCAACTAATCAAAACATGGTCGCATGCGATTCGATATTAGGATCGTACATGGGTGAATGGTAGATAAGTGCATTAGCGCATGGCAAGAGGATCCCGTAGAATTTCAGGATAACCAGAAGCTGGATCCGTGCTCGTGGATAAAGCACTAACAGCCCACGACGATCACTACGGTCTGCCGGAAGAAATACATCAACAACAAAGTAGTAAATAGGGTGATAAGAAGGGTATACGTTGAGATCAACCTTTAATTAATAGACATAGGGAATGTAGGAACTGCTTTTTAAACCAATTAAATGCTTTAAAGAACGCTAAAAATAACTGATGTTTTTGCTTCCACCCACCGTGTTGTTGGCAGCTCTGAAAATTGTACCCTACAAATTAGTCAAAATAAAAATAATTTGGTTCAAAAATTTACGTATCAAAATATGGAGGCTTTGTGTCTTATCTACGCACCACTGATTGTAAATGCTCATCAACGAGCGCACGGGTGACAAACACTTGTGATCATGAGTTAAAGTGTCCAATCACATAATCTCGAGTTTATTATGAAGCTCCATTCCGATTTTCGATTTCGGGACGATCACAATACATTCATTCACTTCACGGAAGGAAAAATGACTCATTCCAGTTCAGTTTGTCCGGCTGTATGGTTCGATAGCGAGGTTCATGTTTCAAAAGGTAGGGCAAAGATTTGAATGGTAAATCAGTGGCTGATGGATCTGCCTTGAATCTCAAGGAACTAAGAAATGAGGGGATGTCAGATGTAGATAGATAGAAGGAAAGTCGGTAAGGATGAAGAAAAAGACTGCTGTCACGAGAATCCCCTCCGCCCCCACCACCCAAAGCCGGAAAACATCTGCAAGTTTTTCTTGACTTGTGCCGGCTTCCATGAAATGGGCTACCCTTCCATCTGGCAGAAGCTTCATCAACCCCAAGACTGTCCAGAATGCTTTGAAATTCATGCCCGACAGTTGATCCCGAAAGTTTGAAATAATATAATCAAGTTTTGTGTTCCCCTTTTTATTTTTAACTACAAGTGGAATTAATTGGATTGTTCCAGTCCTGAGAAGAGGCGAAACCAACGACCGAGTAAAAACAAGGAAAAGAAACCCTAACTTTCTTCCGCTTAGTTTTATGGGATTGGGTTGTCGAAATGAAAATCCGTTTCAACACAGCCGAGGGGTCGGATTAGCTCAAATCTGTTCATCCATCTCCAATTGATCGATGTACCCTTGATGATTGGATAGCGAACAATTCACGATTCTCCTCCCCGCGGCATGGATTTCATTTTTTGCATGCCGCTATTTCCAAATTGGAATTCATGAAATGCCAAATTTCTTTTTCAACTCTCTCCCAGATGAAAGATCAGCATCAGAGACTAAGTTATCCAAGATATATTGGGAAGTATGCTAGGAATCACCGATATTGTAATTAGGAAAATTGCTCTCAAAACGAAGAATATGTGAAAGCCGATTTGAACGAATTTGGCCAATATTTCTGCAAGTTAGGCTCTGAAACTCTCAAATTTTCTCTTCAAAATTTCCATGTAAGAACAAAAAGCTAGAGCCAATTTTTCTATTTCTAATTTAGAAATTTCCTCGTTCACGTCTCGGGGTCTAGCCCGAATTTCTCGATGCGATATCTTGGTTTTCGCTTTCGAGGGCATTTTTTAAAGTTATACGAGAGTTATACTCGTAGATTTGTGTTCTAGACCTCCTCTGAAACGAAAAAGGTGAAAGTTTGAGGGGTGTTGCAAAAAAAATGTACTCGACCGATTACATAGGCACATTATTTCTGGAAATAATGTACCAAAAATGGAAACGTAGTGATCATTTGCAAAATAGAAATCAGATTGGACGTTCGGTCCAGACATTTTTCTATGCAATACCAAAATTTCAGCTTCTTCGGATTGTGGTCGGTAAGTAGGTTGAGTTAACTTCCCAAAACCAGACCAGCAGTAAAGCTCATCGATCTTGAATGGAAACCCAATCATCTGACAAGGGAAACAGAAGGGAAGAACAAACAGTTTCTCCGAAACCTGCCCGATAAATCCGTTTCCTTACGAGTTTCTTGCATCAGATAATAATAAGATTATTGATTTGTTTTTTGCATGGCTGTTGGCTACACAGACTTACCAACGGATCTTGCAGGGCATTTTCGTAAGACGGAGAGTCCTGATTTGAGTATGTAGTGTGCAATCGATAATATTTGCATAGCCTATCGTCGGGGGTGATAAATATCGATTGCCTTGGACTACGAATAATTACGTTCGTAGTAGGGGCTACAGTAGCTTCATAACAGCCCCCAACAGTAACTGTTATCGCTTTGAAAATTTGAACTGGAACGTCATCCCAGAACTCGCTGATTCGTGCGACTCAGCTCCTGAGGAATTAAAATCTTAATATAGGTACTCAAAGTAGTTATTCAAATTATGGGATTCCACAATTTCTCCGCGAGTGATTTAGTATCTAACAATTTTGATTTACCTTTTCGAATATGATCAAATTCTGCTTTGAGCCGGAAGAGCTGAGCCAAATCACTAATTTTTATAGGACTGCGAGTCCCGTTGATAAAACGCTGTGGCCGACAAACTTGAAAAAAAAGGAAAAATGCCGCCCCTGATCCGATGGGAGAACGGAAAAAAGCTGTTTCCCTTCCTACTCTGACCACGTGGGCCCCTCCTCGCCCGTCCCCACCCCTTGCACAGCTTGCATCCGTCGTCCTGGGACGACGATCGAGGAGCAGATGGTTTTTTAATGGCGGTAACAATGTTTTGAACAAATTTCGAGAATGTGATGGATGGCCTTTCCTTCCCTTGCGGTGGCATCGAGGGAGTGCCGCACCCTCAGTCGCTGGTGGAAAACAGAAGAGGCAACTCGTAACTACAGTTTCAGAAAACTAGAGGGGTCAGCCAACGTTCTCTTCCCCTCTCCCCTCGTACGGCATGTTTCCTTATTGAACTGTAGGGAAAACAACTTCCTGATCTTGTATTGTGTGTGTGCGTGTGCGTGCATACACGGAAAGAAATTCCTGGGAAACTGCCCCTCCCTAGACACGCATTTAATAACAATAAGTTCTCTATTTCCATTACCGAAAAAAGAACGATTCATTCGAAAGAGGAAGGAAACTCATTTAACATTCGTATGGCAAATCTGAAAGCTTAATTCTCTTCGTTCATGAATTTGAACAAACAGACTTTTTCCAGGACAACTTTTTTCGAATAATGGTGTCCTCATGAATACCATTATCTTCTCAGGAATACATGCGTCGCATGAACTTGAATTCTTATTTGAGAGACATCTCTTTCCTAGGATTGAGAGCATTCTCATAAAGACATCTCCTAACAGTTTGAGAATTGAGGTATCGTTTTCTGTCAGATTCAGTTTAAAACCCGTGGTGCGTAGTTAACACGCAATACTTCTATTTTTAATTTTTTGAAAAGATTTTTTTAAATTTTGCTTCACGTCAAGATTCATGACCAATTTATTATTATTTTTGTCTTAATAGAATGTTGATTTGGTGCACCAATGCCAAAGTAGCAGAATAGCTACTACAAATGTTTGAGTTCACCGATACCAATGCCTGGATATCGGAGTCTTAATGCCTCAATATCAAGAATTTTTACCGAGGTACCTACTCATCCAATAAGGGATTGATCCTGCATTCAACATTTTCAGTTTTTGGAAAACGTTTATTTACGGTAGGTACTTGCGAATGTATAAAGAATACTCATTTATATCATACGCTAGTCAATAGTAATTATTCTATAAATTAACGGAATTTTTCCCAACGTGCAAGGATAATGCGGAGACTTTCCGCAGCCGATTAAGTCCAGCAGATACGTCTTTGCACACGGACCGCCTCGTGTCAGGACGAGTTCGATTTAAACTAAAATCATTTTCATAAGGCGTAAACCTCGACGACAATGACTTTTGAATTATTCATTAATCGAGCGAAGAGGGGACTGGGGATTATTCGCAAATCTTTTTTACCCAGGTCGGGTGAGGGAGGGGCGGAAAGAAGGAGTGGCGCCACTCGGATGGTGCCAGTCTGAGAGTGTTTACCCCTTGCCTTGCCAACCGCCTCCTGTCCCCGACGTGCCCTACGTCTTTCGTCGCAGTGGGCGGATTTCCCTGCTTTTCAGGAGGCAAAACACAAGGGGAGCATTAGTCGCTCGCTGAAAAGTTGATAGGATGCGAGAGCGACGTAGTCCATATTCCCCCTGTACGCCTGGGGACAACGGCTTCAAACGAATGATCTCCCATTTATTTTTATTCATACGCACTTTTTCCCCTACTTTGGTGGAACGGGGGACCTAGTTGAACCCGCCTTTCATGAGAATTTTAGTTCCAGCCTATAATCTTCACTCTCGTACGTAGTACGTGTAGACGAAGTAAATGGAAGTAGGTTAAGGTCGTGTACCTAGGAACACTTTTTTCAGTATTAACTTTATCCACCTTAAAACGTGATTATGACCGAATTCCTCATACATATTGCTATGCCAACTCATTGATTTGACATTCATGGTGTCTTTAAATTTCTAGAATAGGACCAAATTTGTGAGCCGATTGAAGAAGATGACGCTCCAATGGTGTGAAATTTCATTTTTTTTTAAATGCATCTTGAACCAAAATTTTGAGTTTTTATTTAAATTTTTTGCAAATAAATGTTGCAGTCCCAACAACCTCAGCAAAACCTCAGTTCAATTTTGCTGCAAACCCGGCCAACTCTAGAATGAGTTTCAAAAACGGCCAAATCCAAGATAAGATTGTGAATAACTCTCCCCCTCCACATGCCCAAGCCATTCAAGAATATGTTTTCAAACACTCAGCCCTAATGTGACCTTGAAGGGTAAAAGAATGGTTTTAGAGTCTATCTAGTTCAGCGTGACAGAAAAGCACCTTTTTTGAAAAATTTTGCATTTTGGAGATGGCCGGGTTTGCAACTACACGACACATATATTCTGCGGGACAGCAAATGCATATTGTAAAAACGCTGCTAAGCAGAATACTGACATGGATGCATTATTTTTCTGTGTACTCGCGAATTGCGCTCATTGGCCACCCAGCGCTCATCGTTGCGCACCACTCACTACGCGGGATTCACGATCTTTCCACGAAAAAATCACGAGCTTTCCAACGGTATATTCTCATATTTGGGATCACTCGGAAATTGTACCCGCTGCAGCCAATTTAGAGAGTTAAGATCGAAAATACAAAAACTCCAATAACAGGGTTTTTTTAACGAACAAAAAAAAAAAGACGGAGTGAGAGAGAGAGAGAGAGAGAGAGAGAGAGAGAGAGATTTGTTGGAAATGGCTTGCAGAGAATTCATTTTTGGCCATCGAAAATGTAGACAATCTGTATAGGTCTACAGTCGGTGAATAGAAACCTTTTGTAAAAACCGTCATATTTATACTGTAAATAGGATAAATTTCGATATTGAACATTGCGCCGCCCTGAGGGCAGCGTATTTTGGGCGGGAAAGTCTACGGACGGAGAAACAATAAAAAGGGGAGGGGGGTGGTTGGAGCGCTGAATGGAAAATCGTGAAATCGGGAGGGCTGAAGAGCACACGATAAGGGGGGAGGGGGTATCAAGGTGTATAGCACGAAAGCCTCCCGATCAGCCGGTGGTAGCCCTCGAGGCAATGCGGCCTCGCCGAACCCCTAACGATCCACCGATCGGCTCCTCTTCCCTATGTAAAACCGATCGCAAACCAAGACAACATTCAGCCGGCAACCAACAATGGAATCAAACAAAAGGGGGAGAGAGAAACCCACCTGAAACTCGACGGCCATACAGGCGAAACTCGTCCGCCCCGCAATTCACGGTTTTTCGACCGACGAACACTCCCACTCGTACATCTCCTTATAACAATAAAATCAATGCGCCTGATCTGTTCGCAAGCCTAAGCACCAATTGTAACCGTGGCGCAACTTTAGCCCCGGCCCACCCTCAACTGCGAAGGAGCTCCTCTCGTTTTTCAACCCCCGAACGGGGCGAGAGCCTCAAGAACGTTGATTACTCCCGCAAACTACCTACCTGCTCCGGAATTTTTCCAACCCCGCCAACGGGGCCTTTTGTTATCGCCGATTCAGCCGAACCAACGATATTGTTTCACTTTCTGCCCATATTTTTCCTCGGCTTGTTTCGGTTCTCCGTCTATTTCAATGCGCCGCCCGTTTCTTCCGTTCCGCCGATTTTTCTTCTTCTCGTTGAAAAAAAAAACGGAAAAATCGGATTGGGAAAATATTTTCCCAAGCTCGGCTAAAAGGGATTCGGGTGCGCCAAATAATACGCCTCCCCGTCTCACCAACGCAAAAAAAAAAAAAAAACACTAGGTACTTAGTTAAATTTAATTCTCCATCGCTGGAGAGAAGAGTATTTCCAAGTCTTCCGCGAATGCGGTAGGTACATATGAGTTAGTTTTGGATTACCCTTGTACATTTGGAGTGGAGGAAATTAAACGCCGATTCCAAAAATGGCCTGAAAAGTTGGAATAAGTTGTCTTGAAACAGAAAAATACGAGTTATTATGATGAACAGAGAGGTTTTCCAGAAGAGTGAGTGGTGAGGGTGAACAGGGAGGACGTGAGGCCAACCATCGTTGGCGCTTACGATGGACTACGGTGTTAATGGTAGCGTGTTTTCTGAAGTAAAAGTGATCCCGTCAGAACGCTTGACCTATGTCCAGGAGCAAACAGCTTGTTGTGCTCTGCCGGTAGAACGCGTTCGGAATATCGCGGTAGGATTATCTTATCTTAGCAGATCGAAATTGAAATAGCGATTTTTTTTGGATTTGGTTGCATCATGCGCTTATTCTCCTCCCCTATTCATTCGCATTTAGTTGGAATTGATGTTTGGCTGAGAAAAGCACACTGGTTTTTGATAAATTGTCTCAAATTCGCGATCGTTCCATAATATTAATAGCGATGTCAATCATGGATCCAGAGACGTCAACCACAGTATAGAACACGTGATCGCTGAGGTTAATGACCGTCAGCGGAGGTCATCAAATGTACTATTTCATGGAATAGAGGAATCATCATCGTCTGATCAGCTAGGTGGCAGGAAGCAGGATGAAGTTCTTCTAAGGGATGCATTCACTAAGTTCGATTTGGATTACATCCACACAGTGCGTGACCACAGGCGTCTGGGCGTTAAGAAGGGAAATGGCACTAACCGTCCAATCTTGGTGACCCTCGCTGATCCTGGTTCGACATCGAGGCTCTTATCCCTAAATCGCTCAATCACCCCCCACCGTATGCCATTTCAGCGGACGCACGCCACGTCAACGCGAGAATCTTAATCAAGCTAGAAGAGAATTCCAGCAGAGGCGGGACGGTGGAGAGGCCGATCTCACCATCAAATTCGTTAGGGGGGTGCCACAAGTGGTCCCAAACCCGTCTTCGCTTCCCCGGCGGAGTATGGTCCCCCTGGATCCAAAAAACTGCCCTCACTCCTAGTTTGCTACCAGAATGCCAGTGGGATAAAAAATACCGAACTACCGTTCTTGCGCTCTTGGATGCCTGTTCTTGAATACGACATCGTCATCATTTCAGGAACCTGGCTTCAAGAATCTGTCAACTCCTCTGAACTTAGTTTTACGTACTATAACGCCTTCCGCACGGACCGATCACATTGAAACTCGTTTACACTCAAGATTCTTCAGAAATCAATCTAAAATCGTAAAATATTCTTGGTTTTGGTCTTGAATGCATTTTTTTTTCTTAACCCATTTTTGTTAATTTTTGCCCGTATGTCAATCACTGATAACACTGGGTAACAGCCAAAAAATCGTCCGGGGTTTCTCAGCATTTTTAGACTAATTTTGGTGTTCTGATTCCAAATATCGCCTCGGTTTTGCTCTATCAGGTCAACTTTTTGAGATACAGCCATAGCTACCTGACGAGCTATACATACGAGGAGGGACCCAAAAGTAACGGGAATTCTGTCATAACTTTTTTATTTTTCAATATTTTTACACCAAATGTTGATCACCTTCAAAGTAATTACCACTGACTGCAACGCACTTGTCCAATCGGGTTTTCCACCTTTAAAAACATTGTTCAAATCCATTTAATGGAATGAGCTTGAGGCCATCCAGCGATTTTTGTTTTACCTCTTCCACAGTCGTAAGTCGTTCCCCTTTCCAGTCCCTTTTGGGACGGGGGAACAAAAAAATAGTCGCAGGGGGCAAAATCGGGTGAATAGGGGGGTGAACAATCGGTGTCATGCCATTTTTCGTAAGAAACTGCTTCACAGACAGGGCAGTGTGTGCGGGGCATTGTCATGATGGAAGAACCAATCCCCTGACTGCCACAAATCCGCCCTTTTTCTCAATCATCAATGAGTTGATGATTCTACATCAATCAACATCAACATAAATGGCCAATGAGTTGATTTTCTCAACGTTGTCATCAGTTCTTGACATTGAAGGGCGGCCAGAACGAGGTTGGTCTTCAATCGTCATTTGCCCATTTTTAAAACACTAAAACCACTCGTAGACTCGTGTTTTGCTTAATGCAGCATCCCCATAAGCAGTTTTTAGCAATTAGAGAGTTTCAGCCGGCGTTTTCCTTAACAGAAAACAAAATTTTACGGCCGCGCGTTGCTCCACGGCATCACACGTTTTCGCCGAAACAGAAAAAGTTATTTCACTAAAAAAGATCTAACGGACGAACCGTTCAACTCACAGCGACCCAACTTTGCACACTGGCTCTTGAGATGTGTCCCTTCCAAACCCCTCACTTGCCAACGAACCACTCACAGCAGTCTTTCCCCTCCAGCTCGATTCCCGTTACTTTTGGGTCCCCCCTCGTATGCTAATTTAAGGGTTTTGAGTTCAATCCTGGTTTTCTTGAAGGATATAGCCAAGTATTCATATATAAATGGTTGCTTCTGATGTGTTTCTGTGTCCAAATGACGAAGTCATATTTTCTTTACTCCAAAATTGAAAAATCCAATATGAGCAGCATCAAGCTTGTCTGTATATCCGATATGTCTGTAGCGAACAAACCTGACCTGATTGAAACAAACAACGGGCATTTCCGAACTCAGAGCATCACCATTAGTCTAATTCCGCTGGAAAACCCTGGACGATTTTCCGAAAAAATTTTTTTGTTACGCAGTGTAATTCATTTATATTACACAATAATTTCTGCCTTAACGGAAATGTGAAACGTTACCCTGTCGGGCACACTATTTGCCTAGGTAGTACTATTTAGTAGGCAGTTCTTTATTCTGCCCCTCAATAGCACTGCAGACCGGAAGAGGATGGCCGCACAGTTTTTAACGTTGAGTGGACCTTCCTTCTGGTTCTTCCATTTGGAAACGTACAAACAACGAAGGAGATCATTAGAGTGCGATAGCCGGGGGCCTAGGAGGGGAGCAAATGCGGCCAACCTAGCCAGCGTGGCGTCAACCGAGGCCGAGAAGGATTCCCAGCCCATTAAATTGTCGGCCTCGTCGTAATCCTTCGTTTTAAACTGGGCGAGATAAGACCCCCCGGCCGGCGTGGAAAACGGCCGAATAGTGCGCGATGAGGTCAGCAGCGGCCCCGCTCGTTCAGCCTGTCGGTACTACCAATTAGCAGTACTACCGAAAAACCCATCTCTCTCAACGAGATAAATGTATGCCGCCCAGTCAAATAGATACGGCTAGTTTCCCGCTGTCTGTACAATATGAACTGTATATGTCCTGAACAACGCCTGCCCCAAGCAGGACGAATAAAAAAATGACGGGTTTTACAAATGGTTTCATCTCAACCAGAAATTGAAGCTGTAGTTCGTATCGATCCCCGATTCTTCAGAAAGAATGTATTTAAAAGTAGTTCTAAACAATCTAAACAAAGAACCTGATAAATGATGGTTGAGATTCAATTCGAGGCTGTTTAGGCAGAAAAATGTTGCCATGATTTTGATTTTTGGGAACATAGATCAGTCTGCCGAGCACTCGGATGATTTCTTCAAGCCCGGAAATGAATCTGTTTTTGATTCGAGAAATTCTGAATCAAATGGGCCAAGTCTTATTTTACAAAAGGTGGAACTTAAACTCAATCCTAAACTGAAACGAAAACCCAAAGTCAAACTCAAAACTCAGACTGAAACTCAATCAGAAATTGCAACCATAACTCAAAGTCAAACTCGAACTGAATCTCAAAAACAAACTCAAACTGGAACTAAAAATCAAAGTCAAACTCAATCTGAAACTGAACCCAAAAAGTCAAGTTCGGACTCAAACTCATAATCAAACTGAAAGTGGAACTCAAACTCAAAGACAAGCTGAAACTAAAACTCAAATTCAAGTCAAAGTCAAACTCAATCTGGAACTGAAACCCAAACTCATGGTCAAAATCGATCCCAAACTGAACGTGAAACTCAATGTCAAACTCAAACTCGAAGGCAAACTGAACGTGAAACTCAAACGTAAACTCAAACTGAAAATCAAAGTCAAACTCAATCAAAAACTCGCAGTCAAAGCCAAACTGAAACTGAAACCCAAACTCAGGTTAAAGTTTGAGTTTAATTTTAAGTTCGAGTTTGACTTTGAACCTGAGTTTCATTATCAGTTTCTGTTTGACTTTGACTGAGATTGATTTGACTTCGAGTTTCAGTTTGAGTTTCAGTTGGACTTTGAGTTTGACTTTGAACTTGAGTTTGAGTTCCAGTTTCAATTTGACTTGGAGTTTGAGCTTCAGATACAGTTGATGTCGATTTTCATTTTCAGTTTCAGTTCGAGGTTCACGTTCAGTTTGAGTTTGACTTCGAACATGAGATTGAGTTTCATTTTCAGTTTGAGGAGTTTGGCCTTGATTTTCAATTTCACTTTCAGTTTGACTCTGACTTAGAGTTTCAGTTTGAGTTTGCCTTTGAGCTTCAGTTTCAAGCTGAGTTGACTTCGATATTCAGTTTCAGTTTGAGTTTCACGTTCAGTTTCAGTTTGACTTCATTCGAATTTGGTTTCATTCTTTTTCACTTGAGTTGAGTTTCAGGTTGACTTTGAACTTGATATTGAGTTTCATTTTCAGTTTGAGTTCAGATTGAGTTTGACTTTGATTTTCAATTTCACTCTCAGTTTGACTTAGTTTGACTCTGACTTTGAGTTTCAGTTTTAGTTTGCCTTTGAGCTTCAGTTTCAGATTGAGTTGACTTCGACTTTTAGTTTCAGTTTGAGGTTGACTTTGAACTTGAGTTTGAGTTTCAGTTTCAGTTTGAGCTTGACTATGAACTTGATATTGAGTTTCATTTTCAGTTTGAGTTTGAGTTTCAGATTGAGTTGATTTAGTTGATTGAGTTTCAGATTTGATTTTCAGTTTCAGGTTCAGTTTGACTCCGACTTTGAGTTTCGGTTTCGGTTTGACTTTGAGTTTCAGTTCCAGTTTGACTTTGAGTTTCAGTTTTAGTTTGCCTTTGAGCTTCAGTTTCAGATTGAGGTTCACGTTCAGTTTGAGCTTGAACTAGAGTTTGAGTTTCATTTTCAGTTTGAGTTCCAGATTGAGTTCACTTCGATTTTGAGTTTCAATTTCAGTTTGACTTTGATTTTCGTCCTTTGAGTATCAGTTTCAGTTTGAGTTCGACTTTGGGTTTAAGTTTAACTTTCTTAGTTTCTTTCGTCTTTGAGTTTGGGTTTGTGTTTCGGTTTCAGTTCGAGTATGAATATCAGTAACAGTTATAGTTTGAGCTTGCGTACCACTATCAGTTTGAGATCTAGCTCAATTTGAGTTCAATCAACGCTGGTAAGTAGATCAGTGACTTGTGCAGAGTATTTTCAAGTTTAGCCGAAGAACTGCAATAAGTTTTATAGCAGATTCGGATTCTACACCTCTTGAAACGTAAAGCATCAAATTTTCAGGGGGTGTTAGAATTTATTTTTTTCCTGACCGGTGTTTAAGAAAAATGAACCAAAAATGTTGAAATATTGATTCTTTCCTTAAGAAGATCGATCTAGCTTCCGTCCAGCCTTGGTAAAGATAGGAAAGTTGGTCGCCGAACTGCTCGTGTCCCTTTTACTTGAAAGGGACGGTCAGTTCTCTTGAGCTGCTCAACGTGCTGTGATCATTTACTTGAGAAGGTCCGTCTCTGATTATGTATTTCATACCACTCTACTATACAAAATCCTCCGCTTACTAAAACTGTGGAAACGAGTTTACTTACCATCTCTGGGTGTTTATACAAAGTTGTAGGGTAATCTAATCATGTCGGCGCAGTGGCTGTGTAGGTGGTGAGGAGGGATATGAGGGCCGAGGCAATTTCCATAACATCTCTCTTTGTCCGTTGTTGGGAATTGGTTACAACAGCGTCGCTCGAGGCGTCGTCAAGCCACAAACGGATAACTCCCTTGGTTCCGCTCGCATTCAAGATCAATTTCACTGGATAGAATGTTGAATCCAACTCCAAAACCAGACCGTGCCAGCGAGTTTTAACGATAAAATCTCATTTAAGTCGCCTGATTCATTCCCATGCTCCTGAGTACAACCTGTCCGAATGGCCTGCTATTGAATTGCGGGACAAAATTGACCCTCGTCAAAATTTCGGATGTGAAAATTACTTTGCGGAGTTTCTTTATGTCAAATGTAATAAAGAGCCTGAAACGATTCCCATTGTTTCAGGAATTAATTATGTATATTCTGGGATGAGAAAAACGTGTGCGACGAATTGCTCATAAATAGGAATTGCTCAATTCGATCATATCTTGGCATGCTGAAAAATGGAAGCAATATGTATTATCTGGGCAACACTGGTTACTTCTATATTTACGAAGTTTCACTGTATACACCAGTTTACTTACACGCTTTTACTCGGAATCATTTCCTGAACAAGTGTCTGCGTGTCCGTCTGTAAGCAGTTAGAACCAGCGGTGCGTAGATAACACACAATACTTCCATATTTTGAAACGTAAAAGTGTGACACAATTTGATCATATTTTGACTGCTTTTAAGGGTGTTGAGGTGAAAAATATCGAAAAACACGGGCTCACGGGTTGGTCTAGTGGCTAGCGCGTCTGCCTAGCTGCAGGCTATACCTGAGAGTTGTGGGTTCGATTCCCACAGGTGCCATGAAAAATTTGGTCCATAGCCTTATGATTCATGTCATCCCTGGCATTCGGGGTTTTCGGAATTAAATGATATTGGAGAACTAAACCCACTCCTTGTGATGCCCTATGGGTTAAAACAATTAAACCATCATTTACATTTTTTTACACTATGCAAATTTTAAAACTCGTCCAAAATAAAAATCCGCCAATTTATCGGAATACAAAAAATATCCACATATTCTGCAAGGTAAAACAAAGATTTCAAGGCCAACAACGCTCAAATCGGTTCATTTTTGTGGCCGGAAAAAAATAAAACAGCAGAGTTTCTGCGCAGAGAGATCTGTGCGGAATTCGCAGAGTTCTTCGGATGCACAGAAAACTAATGTGCACATGCCACTGATCTACTTAGCAGCGTTTTTGGCTTCTCTCCAACTACAAGAAGAAAAAAAGAAGAAGAGGAAGTGCACGCGTTGGAGCTTCACAAGCACATGCCTTCAATGCATTAGTCTCGTAGTCCTAAAATAGATCCAATTCCTATAATCATCGGCTCCTGTGCTGCGTCGCCTCGGTTTCTCTGATACGCCCTCCTTACTGAAAAATACAGTCCGGAAAAACTCGGTATCTTGTATCGGCATATGGCGATTGTCGATTACTTTGGGCCAATAAGCGATTCTCGGACAGTTATAATTTTTGAAACACAAACACTGCGACAAAGCTGGATAATGATTAATACTATTGTAATAGGGACCTGCAATTAAAAATAAATTGCTGAGTTAAATTACAACATGAATTTGTAATATCGGGATAACAAATTGCAAGAAACTTCCAAGTAATTGTAATGAAATTGACATTTTGCCCATCTCCGGCTTCAGACGAAATGAATGATAAAATGAAGAATCTTCAACACAATAGTTTCTTTTCTCAAAAGTTGAACGCCTCATTATCGACAACTCTAGCGACTTGGAAGGTAATTACCAGGTCATCTCCTCGTCGAGCATTCGAAAGCATATTAATCGTCGAGATGATGTAGGTAAATAACGACGGATGAATTCCCAAGAAGTGCCTCATTAGAGACAGCCTCATTAGCTTTGAGATAGAGAAAACATTAAAATAAATGACGAATCTCATGCGACCCGAATCTTTCGTCTCCGACGGATCCTCAGCCTAAAATGTCGCCACATTGAGATCCCGTTCAAGTCATGACCTTTTCAAATAAGCTGGTTTTACAGATATGCGCGTTGTGGATGGCTAATGAACGACAAACGAATAGCTAACACTTTTAAGCGTGCAGAACACTATCCCCTCAAGTTGAGCAACTTATTGAGGAGTTTACTTGCATCGGGGTTCACTGTTATCGTTATCTTTTTGACATGGGAATCGATTCTTCTGCCAGTTTTCAACAATTTATGTCCAACAAAATTTCTTGGCAGCCCTTGAGAATTTAAAGGTACTTTTTCCGCATCTAATTTCTATGGCATGTTATTTATATGGCCTCAGAAAAATTGCATCTCAAATGCAAAGATGCTGCTAATTCTTACGCTCATGCAGCTTGGGTCCCCATACACAAAGGGTCATTTTCGCGATGCCGAGTACAGGATTAATCCCTAATTGGATCAGTACCTCGGTAAAAACTCTTGACATTGATAAAACTCCAATGCTCAGTTATTGGTAACACCCAGTAGCCATTCTGTTACTTTGACATAAACAAGTCAAAATTTTATAACAAAGCGAAAACAAGTAAAAGAGTGAAATTTTACTGAACATGTTCAGTGTTCATGTTATTCGGTTCGGATAACTCAACACTTAATTGAATCTGGCGTAATCAATAAACCCTCGCAGCCTGCTGCATGCGGCGCTCATTGAAAGGGTTACAACTTTTGAACGAAGCTGTCAAAAAATATGTCGATAGAAGTATCTAAACAACTTATATTGGGCGAATATAAGTCTCGATTTTAAGACGATCACAATACTTCCATTCACTCTGTAAGTAAAAATAATAATCTCAAGATTACAGCAATTTCTTCAGGAGGCTTAAGCCAATCGACCGATTGCTTGGCTAAAGAATTTGGGCTGGCCCGGGCCAAGGTTGATTTTCCTGGAAATTTCAATCATTCAAAGGAAAACAATCTTAAGACTAAACGCCCTCTATACTAAACACATTTTGAAATCCTAAAATTTGCCAGAAGTTAAAACTTTTGATGTAGGAAAGGCGTGACAGGACGAGGGGGATTTTCTGATGTTCTGAAACTGAAAGATTGAAACTGCAATTGACCCAAAATCCCAGGCTGAGAATGGGATTAAAATCCGCTGAGCCTCATAAATCGAGGGGTGAGAACATTCAGCCAACGCGGCTCCTCTAATTTAATATTATAGGAGTTTCCCCGGAATTAATAATTGTTAGGCAAACGCAAAAAACTTTCAAGTATAGAAATTAAGAGCTTATAAGCACTTGAAAGTGCGTAGTCTTTGAGAGGAATTGAATAGTTGGCTAGATAAAGTTTTAGAAATCAGTTTGAAACGAACACAATGGAAGACAATGCCATTGAGCAAGAATTTCTTAAGTAAAGCTGACCAAAGCTGAAAGGCGTTGCAAATCCTTTACTGGGGTTTATTATTCACTCTGCTTGCACCCAAGAGCATGGGTCGATTTTCGCTCACTATGTTACAAAGCATATATTGGGGCTGTGTCGGGTCAAGGTCGATTTTCTCTGAAAATCTCAACCAAAAAAAATCTCCATCCGTCCGTTTGGGAGAAAACGTGTTGACGGGGGACAGCGCGCACGGCGGACGGACGGACATTTTTTTATTACACATTCGGATTCTGCTCCCTTCGATATACGTTAAACATGGAGTTTTCAGGGTGGGGGGAGGTTGAAAAATGTATCTCGTCCAATTACAATATTTTATTGTTGAATAACAAACCAACAAAATGATCTAGTACAATGTAAAATTAGGAGATTCCCTCGGGAGATATTGAGGATTGATTTTCAAGCATTTTATCATTAGGTACCTATTTTTATCACCTTGAGTCACGGCAAAGGCTAGCTGAATTTTAGATAATTTTTTTGGCATGGATTTTTTTTTTTTTCAAGAATATTAGAAAAACAGATTTTTAAAACAACATTTGTAACTACTACTACATGTTTACTCTACTCGTCCCTTGCTCGATATTTGGGCAATGTGATCACAGATTTCTGTAAGTCACTATCTTCTCGAAAATTAGGTTAATGTACTGCTTCATTACGATATTTGTAGGCCCTGATGAAGATAATATATTTATCGAAAGCTTCGCGAAGGAGACCGTGTTTCACTGCGGCGCCCTATCCCTGATTTGCTGATGACACGTTTATGGATTTGGTTGTAATAAAACTTTTCTGCACCACAAGTGAAAGAAAAATTGTCAGCATTCATCTTCCGAAGATCGTACTCCCGAGCTCGGTTACTGCACACCTCTCGAAATTACCCGCCGGGCCTACCGAGCAAAGAACGGTAATTCGTGCTGTAACAAACGCGTTCCCGTACTATCCATCAGAGGATTCTCAGTCGTCCTCTAGGAGATTTAAAGGGAAGAGACTGGGCTACTTTGCCAGCCCGTCGGAGGCTTGAGGGGTCCGTTCAACATTTATGCGGGCCTCATGCATTCAGCATTAGGATCCTCCGCTTAGATCCTGGGCTCGTAATGCATATTTAAACGTTTGCGATATAGTTTCCGAAGCAGTGCCCACCCCTTCAAAGCAGGGGAGAAGGGCTGCGTCCTGTCACGTTCGTTATCCGTTTTATCACCGTGGGCCCTACAAGGGAGGGCCGGGCAGGGACCGTCATGCGAAAATGGCTGAAACATTCGTCCGCCCCGTATGCGAGATCCATCGAGAAATTGAATTATTAGTGCGGCCCGATGCTGCAACCCGTGTAAACCGGATGAATTGGTGCATGGGAAATTAAGCAAATCAATGTTAGGCATCTCACAGTTCAACCCCCGCAGGAGCCCACAGGAAAAACTGAATTGGTAGGTTTGAAAATCGAAATAATGTATTAGTGAGTTTTTATACGACTACGACTCCCACCGGCAAGAGTCGCTTCTTATGGTTTTTGCTCAAAACTCGGTCAACGTCAAATGCAATTTTGATTAAATGAAACGATTTTTGCTCCCAAATTTACTCAACTGTCCGTGTTATCATTTTTGAGCTGGAGGTCAATTGAAAGTTCCCGACAAGCTTTTTATAGTTGAATCATTTTTGGGGTCAATAACACTGAAATAGGGGATTAACCCAAAACTCATTGTTGCTCACTATGGTTAACAACAATTCTCAAGACTTCAACAAATATGCCGGATCAACACTATATAAAACGTTACTACAAACTTGTATGCAAGAAACAATTAGCCCTACTTGAACAGAATACCTATGTATTCAAATAGAAATAAACTCGAGGTGGAGAGGCTGAACGAACGGCTAAGTTGAGAGGAGGTCGCGTTGGAATGTTTGCCGCAATTACAAACTCTCCGGCAACATAAATAAATTTGTTTCAGGTCAACGAGCTAAGGTGGCCTTTAGAAGGAACAGAATTAAACCAACACGGTTACAAACAAGTAATGAACGAACTTAGTTACAGAGGTTCGGTAGATAAGTTTGTCGAATAAAATAAATTCAGATATGAGATAAAATTGGTTCAGCCCCAGTCACGAAGCGGCGATTAGTCACACTTTCGGACAGCTGTGATGCCGAACACACATTAGAAACCGATGAAATTAACAATAAAATTTATCGTGATACATTTACTGTGATCAAGTGGGAATTGCAATAGTTTCCTCTCCGGAAGGGTTCGAACCTGGCACCTCCTGCTTTCCAGGCCGACACCTCAACCTATCGGACACGGAGAGCCCGTGAGGTGCACTCAAATGACCTTTCCCGCCTCGGATTTCGACATTTGACACAAACTATGCAAAAATAAATGAAATATGTAATTTAGGTCGAATCGGTGAATATAATATATTATGTAAAAACGAGTAGGTATTCTGCCGTCCTTAGTTAAAACGTCCTATCTCATTTTTTTCGCTTTTTGAGTTAAGGACGTGGTTGTATAGATTTTGACATGACGCGTCTGATGGGCCAGGTTAGAAAGTCCTATCTTCATTGGAAAGGACTGAAAAATGGCTTTGTCCTATCTCACTTTTGTCAATTTCCGCCTCCATCCAAGAACAGAAAGTCCTAACTTGGTAGTCCTAGGCTAAAAAGTCCTAAGTAGCAGAAAGTTAGGACACTTTGACCTTGTATAACTGAAAAAATTCAGTAACTTGTGCTAGAATAAATCGTCCTAAGTCAAATAAAGGAGGTCTCAAATAAAGGAGTTAGGACTTTCTGGCCTAGTGAGTAGCAAAGCTGTGTCTGTCATGGATGTGGGCAAGATATTCATCTTCGAATACTGAGTTCCAAAAACTACTACTACTAGGTTAAAAAGTCCTATCCTAGGTATAAAAACCAATGTCGAACGTGGCCTAAGGCACACGACAAGAAAACGAACAACAACAACAAAGTCTTATCTTCGACTTCTTGCACTTCAATTGATAATTTCTACCTGCTGGTTTAATATTGAGGTTTGATGACAACTGACAAAGTTGGGGGGTGATGTCAAGGAGCTATCGTGAAAATTCCAAATAGCTAGGGTTAAAAACGTGGACGGTGCAAACAATCTCACTTAACCGCGTTTTTCTCAAAACGCTAAAAACTGAGATAGGACGTTTTAACTTAGGACGGCAGTATAGCTCAAAAAATTTTTAGAAACGCAATTGTGTGTATGGATCATTCGACTATCTTCAAACCTGAAAAATATTTAAAAAAATAAAAATCCTACCCCTATTCATTGCCTACCTTTTTAATGAGGTACTCATCTCATCAACTAAGTTTAGTTAAACTACTCATCTAAGATAAATTTGCTCATTTGTGAACGCTCCATGACGGAAACTGCTTTCGGCAACCAACCCAAGTGTAGGGAGAAGTTTCATGTCATCACACAGCAGCCAGGAAGCAAGCATTAAGGCGCTAAGTTAAACAAATTAAGTTGCCAACTTTCTTAAAACCTTTCAAGGCTGGAGCATCATACGCTCGACGTGGGATAGGTTGGTACACATAAGACACATACGGGGCAGGATTGCTGTGATTCTGAAGGTAAAATGTGCACTTCATAGTTCAGAACAGTCCAGTCAGCTTCACAAAGTCCAGTCAGTAACACATCGAAGCCGGAAGCTGTGGGCTCGCTGGAAGAAAATGAAGGATTTCTTCGCATCTGGGTTAATTACGAGCTGATAAATAATACTCCCCACTGCAATCAAACTCAAATCCAAAATCTCGGGAAGCTATGTATAAGAAACTATGACCAACAGGGGTTCCGACTAAACATTCTCTTAATTTAAACGGTAAACGACCGCGAAAATTGCCCCCCCCCCTAGATTTTGGAGTGCCATAAACGTAGGGGTCACCTGCTCAACTGCATTTAACCCCTTTGATGCTAACGGGAATCGTAGGAAGCCGAAGTTTGTATTAATCGCATGACCAGGCGGTTTTCGCGGCTTTTTCAACCCGTGAATCATGTGTGGAGCGTTGACGGGTTCATCCTATGCAGTTTCGAGGGTGGCCAAGTAATCACATGGGAGTGAGGCCGAAGGGAGATGGCTTGGTCGCGAGTTGAATTTATCATTCAATGAGAATTAATGGGCTCCGAGCGAAGTCAAACAGCCGATGATGACCGCAGATTGCTAATCACAATCAATGGATGGGCGAAACGTTTCATCGTACATCGCAAGCATGGCTTCAAACGTTTGTAGCTTATCTGTAGGCCGCCCAACGATAATGTATCAAATTTACGGACGCCTATTTCCCAGCCAGTTGTTACTATATAGTGATAGAATTTTTTATAAGCAAGGAAATATTTTAATAGAAATTTAAAAGCTGGAGAAGGCTCAAATAGGAGAAATTAGGTTCCGTCCAACGAGAAACTCTGCAGATTATTACGCAGGGGCACATTATTTTTACTTCCATATTTACAGAGTAAATGGAAGTATTGTGATCGTCCTAAAATCGAGAATCGGAACGGAGCTTCAGAAAAAACTTTTTCTTATACACATTTACTCAGAATCACTTCCTGAACAAGTGTCTGTGTGTCCGTGTGTCCGTCTGTCCGTGTGTCCGTCTGTCCGTGTGTCCGTCTGTGGTCATTTACAAAAATGGCCATAACTCCCTCATTTCTCAACCTTTTTTCAAATTTCTTGAACTGAAATGTTTGTCTCGGCAAGACCTAACACCCTGTTTAATCGGAATTTGGATAACGCACAGTACTTCCGAGATATTTGCATTTTTAGTGTTTTCCATTTTATTTTTTTCCGGCCGCAAAAATGAACCGATTTGAGCGATCTTGGTCTCAAAATCTTCGTTTTACCTTGCAGAATATGTGGATATTTTTTACATTCCGAAAATGTAGCGTTTTTTTCATTTTGGGCGAATTTTAAAATTTTAATACTGAATTTTTTGATATTTTTGACCTAAACACTTTCAAAAGCAGTCAAAATATGATCAAATTGTGTCACAATTTTACGTTTCAAAATATGGAAGTATTGTGTGTTATCTACGCACCACTGGTTTTCACAAGGAATTTTCATTTGTTGCTAGTTACCGGGCTAGAGACCGAAGATGTTGTCTTTTTTATTTATTTTGGGTCTTTTTCGTCAATTGAAGCCTAGTCTTAACGCGGCACCGTCACTTAGCCCAATCAGGTCTTCTGCTTTATTATTTACGCTTCCCTTATTCGATGTTGCCCAAGGTTTAATTTTTATCAACTGCCAATCTTGAAAACTCTGTCTAATTATGTAATGAAAATTGCTCAGTGAAAATTCTTGGCCCTGGATTGCACTCCTATATATTAAAAAATGAAGGATATTCCTGTATATACTATTGCTCCAAGGTGTACACTTAACCGTGCATTAAAACATCAAATTTTCATACGCACAGTTGATTTGAAACAAATTAAATAAAAATGTTTAAAAAATCTTCTCTTTCTTTGAAACACATAAAATAAAAATGTTTAAAAAAAATTCTCTTTCAATTTGATGAAATCGAGAAGTCTTTGCAGTCTAACATACAGGCAGCCCCTTCGCTCACCAAAAAGGTTATAACTTTTTAACGAAGCAAGCTACCGATGCAGCGGTAATTTCAATCAATTCAGGATGAAAAATCAATCAAAATTAATATTTTACGCGCGCGGATTTTTGGATTTTGGAAAAAAAATTTTTTTTCAAGATTGCTACAATTTATTTAGAAGGTTTGAAGGCAAAATTGACCGATTGACTTTGCTGAAGAATTTAGGCTTCTCCGGACCAAGGTTTATTTATTTATTGCATTTCCAACGGGCGCTAAGCACATCATATTGAACGTGTATTACGTATAATATACACATAGAGAAAAATAACATTGGTCCAGCAACAGAGTATGAGATGGTAACCGAAAATAAATTATAAATTCTAATGAATAACACAAGGATGAAAATGAGCCAAAACAATAAATAAAAATTAAATGAAGGTTAAAAAGGTTGATTTTTCCTGAGAATAAAAACGAGGTAACTCGCGGAAACTCTGTAATAAAGGCAATGTACGTTTTACGCATTTTCCAGCCACTGCACCGATCGAGATCAAATAGAAAAAGAAAATCCAGCGCAGCCAATGCGACGAGGGTGTTTCATCCCCACGATTGCCCGGTAATCGCTGCATTTTTCACCGCCGGAGCCGAAAGCGGAACGGGGGGCTCTGATGCAATGATGACGACAGCGAGCTAAACCACTGACCCGACTGGGAGGGGAGGGCGAACGCCTAATCTCTCGCAGAATTCATCCTTGATGGAAATTAATGGGCTGCGAGCAATGTCAAACGGTCAATGACGGCCGCAGATTGCTAATCATAATCAATGGATGGGCAAAACGTTATATCGGTTCGCGAGCATCGCTAGATCGTTCGTGGCCCATCTGTGGAACGCCCATCGGTAACATAATATCCCTTTAATGAACTAGTTCATCTACGGACACGCAGGTAAAGCTAACACGAGTATGAATGTGCGTATTGTTGAAAGCCCAATTAACCAGTTCGAACAAAATGTTAAGGTGCGCTCTAACTACGAGGATGTCCTCAATAATCACACAGTGTGAACTACCTGGACAATATCAGAGCGTTCCACATGAAGGTACGGTCAATGAAGCACTGAATGACCACGAGTATCCATTCTGTACTAGATGAAGGTATTTATAATTCTTTAGGCAGGTGGGAATAATGGAGTATCGTTTTCCCACCGTAAGCAAACCAGAATCAAAACTACAGGATCAACACTTAACACTTCTTCAAAAAATTTTAAATTAAAGTTAAAAACCGCTGTATACAGCGTTCTATAGAAATTCTATCGTTTTGAAGATCCACTGTCGATACATTGGCTAAGTCGTCGGACTCAGGAGATGCCGAGTTCGATTACCGATTTGACCGGAATTTTCGTACCAGATTTCCAACTTAATTTTCAACTCATCTACATAATATGTAGATATGCAGTATATTATACTTTTGTAGGTACCTCTAATAATAATAACCCCCTCGAAACCCCCTCAGTGTATATCATAGGAAGGAAGGAAGACCTACATAGGAAAAATTACCCTGAGGAAAAATTTCTATCCCGAAGAGGCCCAGTCAGGCGAAAGCTCTCGGGGCTTGGGCTCTCGCTCACCTTCACAGTCATATAACTGTTTTTATTAATGACCACCTATCCCTGTCCCATATGCCTTAAACATGCAAGTATTCTCCATCATTTATTTTTGTGGTTTGAACTGCAATTGTGCCGTTTAGGAATTTTTTTTCATCGACGTGCACTGAGAATATACCCCACGTAAGCTTCAAAAATGCTCTCAAAAGTTAAATAACCCTATTCAACACAAAAAGTCGAACAAACGGTACATTCTGCTCGAATGGTAAAGGAAAGTATCAACGATGAGTTCAAGAGTGGGATATTGATAATGAAGGTGGAATGATTTAACAAGCTATCAACGGTCGAAATGGGAAAGGGGTAATTAAAATTATACGTATTACTCGCACATTTTCATTGGGATACATGAACGGTCGAATAATTACGAGTAGGGGCGTCGTTAGTTAATTGCAGACAACTGCTTAAAATGCATTTCCAATATTGACAGGCATTGACAGTCCGCGTGTATTGTTCTCGTAATTATACCGGCCTGTAATTAGACCGGTGCAGCTCTGAGGGGGATCAGTTTCTCCGATATTTATAATAAAGCAGACGCTAAATGAGCCAAGAATGCTGTTGGTTTTTTAGGGTTAAAATCTGATCAACGGCGTAAGGAGAAAATTTTCTAGCAGATTCAGCAAAACTAAAAATTGAGAAATTGAAAAAAAATCTACAAAAATTCAAACCGACGCAAAAAAAAGCTTGAAAAACTAAAAATTAAAAATGCCAATGGAAGATGACATTGAAAATTGAACTATCTGCTGCTTTAAAAAGATTGGTAGATACCACCTATCAAGATGGGGAGGTATCTATCAAGCGGAGTAAATAATGTACCAGCTTTTTTGCTGGGTTGAAAAACGTTTTTCAAAACCACCGTCTGAAATACGAATTTATACTTAAATGCTAGAATAATAATTACTGAATCCCGCGTTTCAGGAGTAGGTGTGCACATATCATAAGGTTTGCTGTGGCATCGAAAAATGAACCTTTGTGCAGAATTTGAATAATTTTTTTATCTCAGGTTTTCCATAAAAATGTTCGTACTAGCAACGCCTGCATTCTGTCTGGAACGGTGGCCAGGGGGAATAGCAGAACAATAATTACATAATGTACATATTATAGGTATGTGCCACTGGGCGTAAATTCTGCGATAGATTTATGATCGACATACATCGTTAGTGTCGTGGCAAAATCAATAATAGTTCCTCGATTATTAAAAAAACCATAATAGTCGAAAA
Source organism: Nesidiocoris tenuis (assembly GCA_036186465.1). Taxonomy (NCBI): domain Eukaryota; kingdom Metazoa; phylum Arthropoda; class Insecta; order Hemiptera; family Miridae; genus Nesidiocoris; species Nesidiocoris tenuis. Next base: position 22,580,377 of record AP028910.1, on the reverse strand, counting down.
ATGGCCAGAATTTACCAATTGCTCGAGGAGATAAGAATTAGTATCATTTCATGCCCTCAGCTCAACGAATCTATGTTTTGAGGGTGAAATGTCTTTGCAGAAGTTTCACTGTAAATATTTTCCAGCCCACAGTAATGATGGAACAGGTACTACGAAAGCGACTAGTAGGTAATCTAGTATGTTTTGTTATTATCGTAGAAAAAGCCCGAATGTTGAAAATATTGAATAGATATTGTTCAGAAAGAAAACCCATTGATATTTTTATGGAAATACGAGAGCACTGTACGCCAACGCACCACTTGCTCAGTAAGTGGTTGTTTTCCGAGCGATCGCAGACATGAAATTCTGGAGGGATCGTGTGTGAAAATTGTAGAGATGTCATTCGGAAAGGGGCTAGAGAAGGGGATTCCAAGTGGAAAAACTGGTCGTGCCCAGAATCCACCCTAGCCTCATAATCCAGGTGTGGGTGTGGATATCACTGTCGTGCGGGATCCCATTAAAAATTGCGTGTTTGTTTTGGGGTTGGGCTGGAGGGGAACTGGGGACTAAAGCATCTCGGGTCTCGCCAGGGTAAGAGAACACGTAATATCGAGCGAAAGCTGGCGCTGCGCGACGCGACCTCTCACGAAGACACGGTTACATCTTTGGAAACATCCACCTGAAACACAATGCGTTGTTCCCTACAGAAAATTGTTCACGAGCTGAGCTGTTTAATTCGTGAAAAAATAATCTCCCTAAAAAGCTGTTGACGTTCCTTGTTGGGCCTTCCACTGTCGGGGCGACGGCATCACTTGGCATCTTGTGTCAACTTCACGCTCATGTCAACAAGGGAGAATATTGTGTCAGCTTAACGCAAAACTTACGATGATTTGCTCTTCCACCCGGTAGGCTGGCAATGATTTTCATCGTAGACTACTATACCCAGTCAAGCGCTGCTGTGGATAGATTGGTTGAAATAACTGACATACCTATTGTATTTAACATGAAAAACGCACATGCCAAGGGAGCGGAACCGGTGTTGAGCTCAATCCAGGCGCTCACCAAGACACCAGATGTTCGGCTACCTACATTTTGTAAGACTCATTGCGTGAGACTCACGTCTCGAATTCCCAACTCGTATTCCGATAATCCGTATACGTGAGAATCGACCATAATTAGTAGGTACTGCGAAAGCGCTGCGCCTACTCAAAAAATAACACAGACCCCCAATTGAGCGATCGAGGCTTACAGGACTTTGTTCGGTTGTTCTGCTCTTACCCCGTACGAGGAAGGAAGTTCGGCAGGAAGGAAGGAAGGAAGGAAGGAAAGTCGATCGGAACGGCCGGAGAAAAGTAAAAGGTCCCGAGAAGAAAAGGCTCAAATTACCGTTTGTTGGGTAGTGAGGCGCCCACTGTTCGTCGGTTGCGGAAAATAGGCGAGGCTGACGACATGGACTCAACGATGCTCTCCATCAGAAACAATGGGGGAGGGGGGTCTGCAAGGCAACAGCACTCAGACAGAAACACGTTTTCGCCTCACCTGTCCTCCCGACAACAACTACGCTCTTTTGTATCAGGTGGCGAACAATTGATCACAGCAACTTCACTCGACGCCACCCGACGTCAAACCTTCCGCTCTCGCTATTTTGACAGGCCGATTGCATCTTCACGGAAAAAGCTCGAAACTCCTCACGGGCGGACGGAATCGTCAAAATTCTGACGTGGAAGCAATGGAACGCGGTCACTGGATCAGTAGTTCAAAGATAGGTAATCAATCCTGGTTGCGCATTCTTCCCAAAACAACAAGAACTCGACTTTCGTAAGGGTAGGTAGCTCGCCGGGATTTCGGAAGACACGTAGTAGGTACCTACGTAAAATATTGGGCCAAAGTTTCATGATCTTGTCAAGAACTATTATAGGTCATTAACCTGCACCAATCGGATGCAAAAACCACCACACTTTTCTATAACGTCAATTCCTCTAGCAGAAAATTCAAAGATCGGTCCTGGGAACATGAATGAAATTGCACCTCATGTCCAAAAGCGTGCCCATGTCCTCATCCTTGGGTCAAGAAATATGAACCAAAACATTGGAAGAAAATTTGGAGGTGTGAAAGGAGTCAAAGAAAAGTACTGTATGGTATTATCCTGATTCCAAAACGACTTGTGATGTCCGTCAAAATCGGCGCACGCATCATTGAAACGAACAAGTGTTTGTTTTCGGTGGAAGGGGGGTGGGGGGTCCTGTTTCTTGCAGATACGGTTTCTCTTTCTAACGCGTTGGCCCATCGACCGTTGAGAGGCAGCCGCAACTGTCGAAGTCAAAGTTCGGCCGGGCTTCGGGCCGGCGGTGTCGGTTGTGCTCGCTGGAGGACAACGCGGCGACCAAACAAGGAACCGGAAAATGGGGAGTCACCCACCACCGAAGGGAGGGGGCGGGATGTTCGGAGAAATAACAAACGTTTTTCATCGAAAGTTTCTGTAAACAGGCTCGAAACGACGAACACGGTCCCCGATAATGTTGATGTTTGCAAGGGCCGGAACTGGGAGAAAATGAACGGAGAAAGAGGGGAAAGAGGATGAGTGCAAGGGCGAGTCGGCGAGCGGGGGAAGAAAAAAGAGAGGAACGGCCGGCGTTGAGATAGAAAACGAAAGTGCACGCCGAAAGCGAACGGCTTCACTCGTCCAGCCCTACCTGGAAACAAGGAAAAATAACATCGCCAACGGACAAGTTGAACGGACTCCAGTTCAAGTTTATCGGAGGAGAATACTAGGGGCGAGCCTCGTTGGCTTCCCTGGCCGAGTTGATGCGGACTCTGGCATCCGAGAGGGCAAAATAAGTTGAGCTGAACCTCGACTTAGAGAAATACAGGTAAAAAGCTACAGAAAAGTGGTCGCGACCCCGAGGTGGGGCCAACTTCTTTTATTAGTAAAGAGCTAATATATCATAAGTACCGTGAGTAATTCAAACTCCGGTTAAACAGGGGGATAGGTCTTGCCGAAACGAACATTCCTGTTTAAAGAATTTGAAAAAAGGTTAAGATTTGTTTGAGCTATAGCCATTTTTGTAGATGACCACAGAAATCCGGTTACGGTGCCAGCACTTGAATCAAACTGGGGCATAAGAGTTTAAAAAGAAGAACGAAATCAAAAATTTCAATTCCAATATCTCTTTGCCCCAAGCTGTGAAAAATCAGGTAAAAAAAATCCCAGGAGAATGAAACTGGTTAATAAGAAGTTGGAAAAAAGGAATAAAAACCGGGGAATGAGAACAAAAATTTGAATTCTAATATCTCGTACTCTCTGCCCCAAGCAGTGATAAATTAGGTTAGAAAAAAATCCCAGGAACAATTATTCAATGCGTGAGGAACGGAATTCTGAGTGACTCGTGGATTGCCCTTATGTCACCGAAACCAATGCCAGCCACACATCCCCAAGAGCCGAGACCCCCCCGTCACGCCATAAACGTTCTGAGCCCGTCAAATGGGTTCGTCTCCGTGTGCGTCCGTATACGCACATACATCAGCCGGTGAGGAATTCGCAACTGTTGGGAATGAGTGAGTGACGTGAAGAGAAGTGACTGAGATTGATAGCTCGTGCATTGCCTTCGGGAATTAGTTACTCATCCCTTCAGCTCGTTCGCCAATCTCCTGCCTTCAACCGCCTAACGGTTGGTGTTTTCTTGACCTAGGATCCGTAGAGCCTATCGGAGGACTATAACACTGGTGTAACACACTGTAATTGAGTAAGATACCCGAGTGAAGCCAGGTTCATAACTGATGTATTGCGAAGTCGTCCTGGCGATCTTCAGCATGTGCAAACGAGAACATTCGACTCTCAAACGACCAGTACAATTTTGTAAATCCTTTTGTACATCAAAATTTTGTCACCAACCCGCGGAGATTTGTTTTAAAAACATAAATGAACGTTGCGTTTTCATGAAAAAAAAAAAAAAACCATGTCATAATTCTCAAACAAAGGGAGATGAAAGATATTCCACAGAGAGCTTAAGCTGTAATTTTTTCTCAAGCTAACATTCAACTTAGTTTTCACGGAGCAGAAGCATGGAGCATCATGAACTCCGAATTCCGCCAAGACCATCAATATTACCCCCAATGGCAAATTGATAACCAAGTCGCACGTAAGCATTAAACGAGGCAGAGCAGTTCATTCCCTATCGAACAACATTCCCGAGATCGGCATCGACAGTAGGGCCAGTTTTGTCCCATTCTGCCCATTTCCCACCGGTTAAGACAACAACCGACCAATCAGCGGCCATATGGGCAGGCGTTGGCCAATAGCGCAACTCTCCTGGACCCAGAGCGACGACCGCTGATCCGACTGAAACGAAACACATTGCTCGACAGAGGGTGTGTATCTATGTGGCACTATTTATAGCTGTAGTGTTGCTGTTGAGCTAACAACTAAGACAGTGTACTGCGAGTCAATCAATGGGCAGGATCACAATGCGAAGGCTGCCCACGCCGGGTTGCCTGACCTCATCTAAATTGGAGTTCTATTGAAGACACACTCAAAGGACCGAAGGCCATCGTGAGGAAAACCACGTCTCTAATTGTGCATTTTTGTGAGACCGAAGGCTCTATGGAAGACGAGAGAGGGATGAAGCAATAATGTCAAACACTGGACAGGAACATGCGATGATTTAAGTCACCGGGCCATGTAACTTAACCTAATTGCAAACCGCTTTAACTCCAAGTTTACGAAGTACCTGGAAGTAAATAGTAATTTTCCTAAAATCGAAAATCAATACGGAGCGTCAGGAAAAACGTTTACCTTAATACACTTTTACTCAGGGCCGCTTTCACCGAAATTTCTTCCACGAATTATTATCTACCACTCAATTCCCTGGACACGTTCCATCAAGTGGCTGCACCCTATGTAAAATGTTTCAATAAGTAAGCATACATTTTTTTCTTAATAATGTTTAGTAAGGGCTAAACGTAGAACGGATATTTGATAGGTATTTCATTTGTTCATCTCGCTTTTAGTAAAAATGGATAATAAAATTGCAGCCTCTTCAGTCAGCTTCCTGCGGGTCAGGTTTTCCAATTTCAACTCGGAAAAGTTTCTTTCAGTATACTTTGTGAAGGGCGGCCTATCGCAAGGTAATTACGGCAACGAACTTTTAAGGGGCTAAAGAGAATTCATGAATATACGGGGATGTGGTACACAATAATTGGATTTGTCCTGCATTATCCTCAACTAAATACGCTTGAAAAAGTGTAGATCGACGATAGATAAATATAAATTTTTTAGGACAATTACGTTGTTTCAAACAACCACACTGATTCTAGGTGCCAGACTCGGAAATAACCAACTTTTCCAAGGGATAGATTAATATAGATGGGTTAGCTGAGCTTCAGTGTCGCGGGAATGTGTAAGAGAATGTGTTCGCGTGTATGGGTACGTCGCTTCAATGACATCAGCCCTTCCTCAAGACGGCCCGGATTTTGTCACGTCGTGCTCACCAAAACGTCGCTCTTTCGAGCTCATGCGCCTCTAGTCTTGTTTTATGGCTTCGCGGGGTGAATTCAAAATACGGTTTGGGCCAACACGTCAAGGCGAAGGACAATAGCCATTTTGGTTGAAAGGAGAAAGCACCTAGCATCGTGTAATTCATCTGAAACGTTCTCCATACCCTCGTGAATACCGATTTTATATTGGCGGAATGCATGAATAGGTAAATCGAGCGCTCGTGAGCAGCTGATAACAAGTTCAATCTCCTATTATTTTATTCATGAGAACACATGGATCTCCCGACACAACCTCCGGATGTTAATATAAAGTTGTATATAGTCTATAGGTCAACACTCAGGACTTAGCATTAATGTTATGCAAAAAGGTTGCATGCGATAGCAGATATGGATGGAAACCCATGCAGATTAGAGTACAATTTTTTTTCAATTATAAAAACGGTTTGTTCAAAAATTAGAGTACAAACTGGTTGAATATTTACTCTACTTTAGTTAAAAATAGATACCATCCAGAATAGATTCATTCTTTTCATACTCTCTGGTACCCTCATACTTAGCGGTTTCAACTTCTCAAAATCTGACATTATTAATGGATATGGCCGAACCCCATTCCCAATTCAGTTAAACATAATATGATTATATTAGTATTTCCACACTGACATATTGGAAACGTAACATTTTGGACCAAATTGATTTCAATTATACCAGTTTGGGGGCAGGATAAAAGATATCAAACAACCCGCAACGTATTCAAATTGAAAAACTTCTTCTCTGTCAAGTTTTTGCCTAAAACCGATAAGTTGGCCGCAAAACCAAGGAAACTGTGAAAATCAAGCTCCGTCACCCCCGAAATATTTATTTATAGAATCTGATCAAAACCTACCCCAAAATATTTTATTCTCAAATTTTAGAATTTTATTAAAAGGGTAAAAAAAGTTAGTTTAAATTAAAAAATTAGTTTTCACTCCGGTTTTTCACTATTTGAATTCAATCGATTTTCACATTCAGGGGGTGCAGAATATGCAGAAATCTTCAAGAAATCGAGCAAGCCTAGAAAATTCACAATCGGTTCAGTAGACCGATTCACCGAGGGGGGGGTCCCTCCCCTGTGAAAAACAAGACATCTCAATCAAGAAACTCAAGCCTGGCTGCTACAAAATAATCGTTTCCTAAAATGTCCGGAAAAAGACACTATCCTATGTAATGGTAATTCGAGCGAGAAATCCAGGCCTCTTCCAAGGCACTTTTTCCAAAATAGTGAGCAGAAATGAACCCTTGGGCAGATTTCGCATAAATCAGGGACGCAAGCCATGTGAATAATGAACCCCAGCGTTCTTTCAACTGCCGATTCTGAAAGGCAGAATTTTTATTCCAGGACGTTTACAATTCTTCCGTTCACTCTGTAAAATACGGAAGTAAAAAGGTAAAGCTCGATTCAGCTCTCAAAAATCTTCTAATGAGGATACTTGGAGTGGCACAATCTATTCAATACGAATATTCCGAAATTTGGGAGCTCCGAAGTTGAGCTTGTTGATTTACCCCGAAATTTATGTTCCTGAAAAACTGCCAAATTTTTATTTAGGGTTGAGAAAGGTTTTTGTGAGTAATTGTTTAAGTATTATCCTACAATTTTCCGACTCTCTTAACAGTTCTTCATAAATGAAAGGCCTTAATAATTAGGAGCCGACTTAAGAAGCTATGGAGCCATTTATGGAAGGACAATCATTGATTACAGCGTTGTAGACCCATTAAAGAATATCACAAAAGTGCCTACGAACCCGAACCCAATTTGAAGAGCCCACCTCTCCAGCATTGATCGGTAAAGCTGATTTTCCAATACCGCTTAGCCAGAGCACCAATCAAAACTTGCTCGAAACTTTCTTATCACTAAGCCAGATCTGCTCAACCACCCAAGCTTAGGCGAGCTTTTTTTCTTCTAGGAACCTGTTTTAAGACCTTAAAGCGCGGTGTTGCCGAAGGGAATGGCACCACCACCCGCTTCAGCAGAATTTCATTCCCTTAATGGCTCCTGAATCTTGGCCATCAATATATTTCAAAGAGTAGAGATTCTTATAGTAAACAGTGATCGATTATAAGTCCTTATAATCCTCTTTATCTTCTATCCGTAACAGAGGGGTTCAATTAATTTGCCCATCCTCTAATGCTTATCAGGAATTTGTTCTCAGTACTAGGACCGGATAACCGAGAGAAATCACGGAGCTCCGAATACGAATAAATTTCCGCATCGTAACTACACGCTTTCTGTTGCCGAAGGGTTAAGGCGTCTGAATAGAAATCTATGGAATAGAAAAATGGCAAGGGCGAAATTTTCATGCCAGATTTCCAACACATTTGATATAGGTAACTTGGGGATTATGCACCCGAAGTATCAACAATCATGATTCTACGTACTGTATCAGCTTGCCTATAACGAGTCGAGGTCAACTTCGGTTTGCGCTCACCTGAAATCAAACAGAACAATGCTGATTAACAGACACCATATTTCCGTGACGTCTTTAACAAAAAAAACCTTAGTCAATTGAAGTAATCTCTTCCTTTTTGAAGACGGCTAAAATACATAAACATAATATTTTTGCTGTTTGGACAGTCGGCCGTGGAGAACATTTCAATAGGTGTTAAGATTGTTGGTTGATAATTTTCTGAAAAACTTGTCATTGTTTTTCACTTTAACAGCTGTTATGCAGGATTTGAAGTTAGAGTAGGAATCTAGATTAGACGTTCGGACAAACTAATTACGGAACCAGATTTTTTGACGAAAATTTCAGCGATCTACAGAAACACTGAAAACCCTGGACAGCGGAAGGCGTGCAACACACGACCAAATGAATATATTCATATATTCTGCTGCTGATTCATATATGCTGCTGATTTTGATCCTACACCTGGCTCTTAAAAGGTGAACTTACAGATTTCCATAAACGATTGCATAATTGGTTATTGTTTTATGAAAAATGAACAAAAAAAAACCCTTACAACAAGTCAATTAGAGTAACTCTCTTCTTTTTGAAGTAGGTTAAAAAGCGCTCTCCAGGTACCTAAATGAAAAAAAGAAAGTTGAGGTGCCTCTGCGATTACAGTGGCTTTTGTGTAGTATTGCCCTTCTTCTTTACCTATTCACATTTCCATTCACGTTCAAACATGCACATTGATTGAGTGAATCACAAAGCACTTCAACCATTCGCGTAAAAGCCTTTCAATAGTCGTATCGATAGAATGGAAAAAAAACATCGCTAGCGCGATACCCTGAGTCGTTAGCCTATCATCGGGACGTTAAGGTCGAAAATGAACCAATTGTCAGACGTAGACAATAAAACACGTCCTTATCCATAATGATCGCCATCAAGACTCGCTTTTTATCGCAAATCGAGCGCCGCGTTTTCTATTCAACCATTCAAGGGTCAGCTGTACAATTCGATTTGTCACCTGTTGCACCCGTATTAAATTCTTTTGAGAAACAGATCGGTAAAGTTCCTGGGCTTTTATCTCGGCTGGAGAGACGGCTTCGTGAACTAAGTGGCCCGTCGGCTCGTGCACCTGCCTTCTTCCCGTCAGCCGAGTGATTTCGACCTGTTCTCCGGTTCAGTGCGAAAAAAAGAATGTCACGGGAACAGCAAGGGAAATTCCCAAAAGACGGACACAAGGTCGTTCCACGGACGAAGTGACCTGATAGGTGACCGGAGCCAGCGACCGACGGTAGACGGAATGTCCCATTACGCTTGACGTCACATCCCATCGGTACACAGCTCCACGGGGAAGCAATAGCTAGTAGCATCAGAAAGCTCTAGGACCTGCTACCAACCTCCCCTCCCTCCCAAACACACACACACACGATACGTTGATAAATATACCCACGATCGATCAATCTCTTTCTCCCTGTGATGCTAGAAAACTTGCGGTACCAGAAGCCTATTGAGGCTCTGAGCGAAAATAATTTTGCGATGTACCTAAGTAACTGTTTCTGTCAGTTTTAAGAATTATTGCTGAAGGGGTATACTCCTATTATCAAGACCAAACGTGAGAGTAATCATTCGAAATCATATGGAACAATACTATGACTTATTGATAGGACCCAGTCATGAGTCATTTAGTAAATACCTTACTAACACAGCTAGTATTACATATTATACTCACATATTATTTGTATATGTATAATATAAATATAATATTATTATAGACCAAACGTGAGAGTATAGATAATATAGAAAATAATAAATAATAGAAAGAAAATTTCTTTATTATTTAATAACATTAACAAAAAAAAAAAAAAAAAAAAATTAACAAAATAGTATTAACTTCTTATTGATAGGACCCTTTTTTCTAAAAAATAGGTTTTTTCTAAATCCCCGTTCCGACTTTAAGTTTCTCAACTCTTTCATTTGGGTTGTGAGTATGGAGGTAAAAAAGGGCAGGTCTGGTTAAAATTCGGATAATATACACCCTTTTATCCTCGGTAAACCGTTGTTGCCAAGGGCCGAATCCGGACGAAAACAACGCCAACAAAATAATTCCAGTTTTCCCTCAGGCGAACTAAAGATAAAGTAAGAGCGTATTATTTCAAGCGTATCTTGAAATGTAAAGCATCATCAAAATTTCCCGGGGTACCCATTTTTTTTCTGGTCGGATTCGATGCCTTGTCGTTGGGAATAAACAAACAGTAGATGGGAAAGGTCGATGCCAGAGGATGCCGGGACCATGGAGATGAGGCGTCCCACAACATCCCGGACGGTCCACCTCAGCCTCTCATTCCCAGCTTGGGTTCACCAATAAAGGTCCATTGTGAGATGTCCCATGTCTTGCAATTGAAGGCATTTGACCTCGCAGCTGATCGGTCCTACCCCCCCCCCCCCCTCGTGGCAGGAGGATAGTTCCCTCGTTGCTCAGGCTGGCGACTATCAAACGCAATCAACCGACCATAATGGAGCATTCGTGATGGCAGTGGCAGGAACTGTAGGCTGAGGAACTTCATATAACTGTCTGAAATTCCCATTTCCTGGTCATCCCAGCTATTTCGAGGCCGTTTGTAACAGGCATTCATCCCCTACCTCTCATTATTTCAATCCGTGCTTTGCCAGCTATCAAAGCAAATTGAGCACTGATTCGCCGGCAGGTACGAATCCTTTATTCAGATGTTACGAGAAACCCGTAATTCACGTTTGACCATGCGAGCTCAGCGAGAAGGTATTTCCCTCCCTGACATACCGTATAGCACCAACTTACAAATAATTACAAATCGTTTGAAATTGGGGCGCTCAGAATTTAACGCTTCTATCACAAAATTTACTGACTGTTAGCCAAGGCTCCTGGCAGATAAACGGTTGGTGGTTTGACTGAAAGTTCATTCGCTCAGTGGAACATGTTTTTTGGCTCGAGCCAAAAATTGGCGACGAAAACTGAGGAAGGGTATATCAAAAGTGAACATCTCCATTTTCAGAAATTTTTTAGTAGATCTACTAAAAAATTTCTGAAAATGGAGATGTTCACTTTTGATATACCCTTCCTCAGTTTTCGTCGCCTATTTTTTTCGTTTCTTTAGTCTTCTTCATGAAAAACTAAACCCCCTCATAATGAAACCGGATGAGACATTATTTTTTTGCTAAGTTTGCCAAAAATTTGGATTTGACGAACAGTTTTTTTCGGCGAGGTCCGAATTCTAGACCGCTGTGCGACGCGACGCGGTAAAGAGCAACGAAAATAGTATGACACGTATTGCTCGAAAACGGACGCCATGGATCGCCATGCAGAATGTGAATGGGCCCAGCGGATGCACCGGCTTACAATTGCAAGCGATTCGATAGTGAGCGGGCGACAAATTCCAACGTGGGAAAGTTCCACAGGGCGAGGGAAGGGGGATTTAGCGCAGCAAAATTCGACGGAAGCCCCGAGCGGAGGATGAACGTCCAGATGAAGGATAAGTTGATGAAAGGGAAGATTCGCCCGGAATCCCCAGGCTCCCAAACCCGGGTAGGAATTTTAAAGCTCCGGACTGACATGCAGCTACAATGAAACAAGCGTCAACGCGCGAGCGAGTGAGTGAACTAGCTAGCTTACACTTTACGTGCAAGAGGACTTATTTACGCAGCACGAAGTTCGAACAGTGCAAGAACATGACCCCTTATCGTCCAACGAAAACCAGCATCACGAGCAAATGTAAAGTTTTGGAAGCATAAAAAATAATCATTATTTAAGTAGAGAGTACAATCAAAATCTGCAAAAAAGGGGATTCTCTATTTGATTTTGGTTTTTTTAATCAATAATAAACCATAGGCAGTCGCTCAAGAAGGAAAGCTTACCCCTTTCCTGAAATATTCATAGTGTACGTTTCGAAGGGTGCAGAATCCGAATATGCAATACAAAATCCGTCCGAGATTCAGTGTTTCAGATTTGATTTTCACAGTATGAGTTCGAGTTCCAGATTGAGTTTCGAAGATGTTGACTTTTTGTTGACTGTGGATGGGAGCTAGGAGTTTCATAGCATTTCTTGATTTGCCAGGTGACCGCTTCGTACAAACTACTAATTTCGTACTAAGAAGAGGCAAAAAGTACGAAGTTTCCATGTTCGATCGAGGATAAATGTCAATTTGGCCCAGCTTGAAAGAAGGTTGAAGACCCCTGGTGTATTGCCTGGATAACAGCGTGCTGGCTGGAGAAAGCGCAACCCGTTCAACCCATCAAATATTTAGCTTATATTTTGGTGAATTTAATGAACAAAGGGATTTCCCTTCAATCATGGCGACGCGTACTTCGTAAAGTGAATGCCTAGGGAGGTTTATGAATGCGCGCCTTAGTTTGAGGTTCAAAAAGTTCCTTCAAAATAATTCCTCGTTGGTTACCGATCGGTTTTTGCCCTGGCTGAAGCTTTGTGCAAAGTGAATGCATGAGAGGAACGAATTTTAAAATGAAAACATCAATATTGAGTTCTAGATTGAATCCAGCGCCCACTCTGTCCTTGAAGCGACAACAACGTCAAAAATTGGCTCACAAACTCATGTCAGTACCAGACTCAACACTCAGAATTGAGTGGCAATCATGACGTTTTTCGAGGGCTGCACGGGGATTAGAAGAACGCCTCTGCTCGGGAGTGTTTCGCTACGTAGTTAAAAAGATAATTGGAGGCGTTGAGCTACAAAACTCGATTAGTCCATCTTTGTTACCCATTGTAATTTTTTAAAACAAAAAAAAAAAAACTGTTCCACTTGATAATGAATTTCCTCCAAAACGCCAAGGTCCATCCAAGGTTTTAAGGTAGTTCAGACATTTTTGGTTGAAAAGGCGCTGCTTATTAATACTTATAATGATAGCTCTCTGAAAAGGTAAAATTCCGTATTCCGGAGAAAATGGACATCACTGGTTCTCTCACTTAATTGTTTGATTCTCGAGTATTTTACGATCCTCGCTGTGGGAGCAGTTCCGCCAAGCAGGATAGGTGAGAGTTGTCGAGTGCTATTTGAATCCAACAAAAGATGGCTACCCGTACAACAAAGGTCGAAACAGGTGTTTTGTTTATGGCGCTCCCGGCCGGTGGTACGGGTATTATTGCGCCCCCGTTCTGAATGCATAAATAAGGAATCTTTGAGCACACGTTGGGTGGATCTGTCTCAGGAAGCTCGTCGCGGTTGTTGGGGTTGGGTTCGTATATAAAAGGCCGATGAAATACGACGCCGCACGCCACGCTCCACCGACAACAGACCGCGACAACATAAGTAAAATTCGTCACGATTCTTGTTTCTCGGTTCGGTTTCACCGCCAAAGAGAGAAAAGCTCTGAATGAAACTACTTTTTGAGCTGTATACGCTCCGAGTCCCAGCGTAAGGGTTAACTTTCGACGGTAACATTCGTTCCTTTTGTGACAGGATCGTCCAAGCGGACGATTTTCTCTGAATCAACCGATCAACGTTCTCTTTGGAAGGACGAACGAGCATTGAAATGGTTGCCAAGGCGGGGGGGGGGGGGCTCCACCCTCGTTCTCAAGTGGGGTAAGGAATAGATCAAGAAGGTAGTTTATTGCTCGTACCAAGAAGAGAGAAGGTACAATTCATGGCAAATACTACTGAATGAAGAACGGGTATTTGGCCCGTAGGTATATTTCGCGGATTTCCCGTTGCTATAAAAGGAGTATAAGTTAAATGAGAACTGGAAGCGGGAAACAATAAGAAATTTATTCCTAAAGTTTTCCTAAACGTCTCGTACAGAAGGAGAAGACGAAAAAGAAGAAAAAAGAACAAGAAAATTGAGCTACTGGCTTGGCTAAAGAGTCGGGGCTGTTCCGGATCGAGGTTGATTTTTCCTGAAAATGTTTAACAAAAACATCTCCAGCCGTTTGGGGGAAAAAGTGTACACGGAGTACGGCGGACGGACGGAAATTGTTTAACTTCAGATTCGAATACTCCACACCCTTTGAAATGCAAACCAAAGAGGTTTCGGAGGAAGGGGGGGGGGGGAGAAAGTTGTTTTTTTTTCAGCGATGAAAATGGCTTATTATTTGATGAAAAATCGAAAGAAAAGGAAATTTCAAAATAAAAACGCTGCTAAGTAGATGAGTGACATTGGTACATAATTTTCCTGAGTATCACAGAAAATAAAGTTCAAATAATAGAAGTAGGCATATCATACGTGTTATAGGTGCCAAAATTGGTGTATAAATTGAGAAATTTCATCGGAACCACGCGATCGAAAACTTGATCAGTTCTACCGCTTTCCATCCTCGTAATGACTATTCTCCCAGCCAATTGGCTGGCTATTACCCAAAACGTCCCCATACTAAAACCCAAATTCAACGTCAGCAGTTGCGAGCCAAACGGCGGATTCACTCATGTGAAAATTCCATAACAAGGATTTGGCAGGGAATGGATCTGAGAGGAAATTTAGATTTAATTTTTGCCTAAAACCCGTACTTTGGCCGTAAAACAGAAAAAACTGTAATTTTGGCCGTTTCGCAGGTTTATGCCACTTGGTGAAAGTTAGAGGGCGTGCTGTAAAAACCAACCTATAACATAGGTACATTAATTCTGGAAATGATGTACCGAAAGGATCGGGACCGAATGAGGAAAGATACACATCTGTTTACGACGTAGAAAGTAATTAACTCGTCAGTTGGGTGGTTGAATACAGAATTGAGAATGGATAAAAATGACCAAAATTAACAAGGAAATGGTACTTCAAGAAACTTTTTTCATATGATTATTTCCTTTCCAACAGAGTGGATCAACGAGGTTGAGTGTCAACTCACGTACAATTCAAGGAACCACCATCCCTGAGCTAGAGAATTATGATCCGTTTTGAAGCCGAGTGGCTGATTAGTTCAACAAGCTGATAAAGCCTTTTATGAAACTCTTTGTCGGTGTTATAAATCCTTCTTTCAAGCAATTCACGCTAGAACAGATAAAACTGTTAGTCGAAAAAGGGCGAGTTAGCCGAACTCCAAGAAGTTAACCGTAGGTAGGACGTAAACTAATGGAGACAATAGTGAGTTTTTGCAGTTGATATCCAGTTCCCGTAAATTAGTTACAATCTCGCAACTTACTAAGAGAATATGCTTTTCTCAAATTTTTTAAGATGCGTCATTTTCGTCGGACAACAAAATGTGTGTTCTAGACCCTATGAACGTAAAAGAAAAAAAATTTAGAGGGTTTTGTAAAAAAAATTCTTTGACCGATTACATAGGTTCATTACTTTTGAAAATAATGTACCAAAATATTGGAGGTAACATAGAAATGTTGAGAAAAAAGTTTATCAACTAAATAAAAATAAGTATGGCCATAAAAAATACGTACCATAAAAGTAAGCACCCTAAAAAAACAGTACTAACCTACTTGCAGGATAAACATTAGAAGCATGAAAGTCGAATCTCGCCAGGAGATCTTTCATCCTTGGAACAGCGAAATACACAGTCGTAAACAAAAAGAGTTGCCCCTAAAAGAATAGGCCATCTCAAAAATTACTAGTGGAAAGTAACGTGAAAGGCCAGATCTTAGTAATAAATACTATGGATATTTCCGTAGAGCCGTTTTAAGCATCTAACGACCGTCCTGGTGAACTGTGCAGACGACAGGACTCTGAAACCGAGGAAGCACTCTAAGGAAGCTCCAATAGGTGAAAGCGCCCGATCCTACTTTTTTGCGCCAAAGAAAGAAAACTGTCCGTAATTTTTACGACCTCTAGCCGTCCGGGGTTTCAGCGTCGTATTTCATTCCCACATTTCAACTGAAGGATTCAACCACTGAACTGATTGTGCAGGCCTCTACTCGAGGGTGGGAGCCAGAGTAACATTACCTTTGTTCTTCCAGCATACGCAATAATGAGTGAACGCGCCGGCTTCAGAGAATTGATGTGAGTCCACGGTTTGAATAATATTCGCATGTTATAACATATTATGTTCGTGTGCTAAGGGTCTGGTTTCCAAGAATAATCCGAATTCGGGCAATTTTGAGGGTGAGAGAAATGAAAACGGAGCGACGAAGCCGAATAATGGAATAAACCGGTTCAGAGAAAGAGGTTGGGGCTGAGGAGAATATAAATTGAAATATCGTTTTGAGATGAAATTGTATTGGTATCTATTATGATTAAAGAAAAGGGAATAATATCAAATGAAACACCAGTTGTGTACGCAACATACCAGTTCTCCCAATATGGAGGAATAACTTCAGCCGTTTTTGAATGGTGGCTGTTTTCAAAAAGTCTGACTGGGAGTAAGATCGACACAAAATCGGACTCACACACTCCATGTCAAACTCAAATTCTGTACCTACTCAATCAAATTCCTTTTCTTATGTTGAGAAAAAACGCTGCTATGTGATGACATGTGATTAGTCACCCAGGCAGGCCCGTACCGTACGAAGTTACCAAAAACTCTTCATTATCGTGAGTGAAGCCACTCACACGCCAGGTTTCGACGACTAAACAACAATCAATTTTGAATTCACATCGAATTCATTTCGAATAAAAAATTGGTTCCGTGTAACCCGCTCAAATCGTCAAAACGCGATAAAGAAGAAATAGCATCAAGAAACTCAACCAAACTGATTCTAAAAAAATCCTAAATTTTCTTAAAAAACACACTATCCTGTGGTGAATCAAGTGAGAAATGCGGGGAAAATACTCTTAAAAATTCCAAACCCGCGGCATCACCTCTAAAATAGATTTTTTGTGCTTTTACAAAAATGGACCACACTAATCCCGATTTGAACTCCTTCCTATCTATATTCCGATCTGATTGCCCGTACAATATGCCATTCATCTGTAGTTTGCCTGTGATACGAGCAGAATGATTTTCTATCGAATCGCCCCGTTTTGTTTTCACAGGATGCTGAATTGCCAATTTTCAACAGCAAGAAAAACAAACCTTGAAAGGCCATGAAAACACAAGTGAGGTCACTGAAAAATGTTTTCAAAATAATGATTGCGATTGTTTTTGCAACGCGAAACTGAATATCCCGCCGTTTTTCTGGTCGTTGACACGGCGTGAGGCTGAAACGAAATTCTAACGCGGAACCGAAAGAGAAGAAACCTTACAAGGTCTGCGTCTGGCGCATCATTGGCTTCGGATAACATCTGCAGGCCTTCAAACACCAGCATTAAAACAGCCAAAAAACATCCTATTGACGTCGAAATATCTACTACCGGGGCGCACAGCTTGACAGATTGTCGAGCCACTGCCTTTGACGCTGATTAATCATTTTCAAATAGAGATTTATTTTTTTTTACACGACTGACACGATAGGCTATTATGAACGGGAAAATCCTAATTTAATTCGACTTTTGTCAATAGAATCATTTCTGTTTTTCCTCTCCCTATACATTTCCCCTTACAATATCCGCATAGAATGGAAAATTTGAAATCTGATCTGGGGTAAAAACAGAACTTTTCTTCCTTCAGATTCATTCTGAATTTTTTCGCAGAATGTTTACTACAATGCTGAAAATCGAAATTTCAGCTCTGGAAAATTGAATGGAACGGAATAATTCGTCCCAGCTTACTCAGCTGACCTCGGACTTTGTTCGGCAGCATCCCCGTGAATTTTATTCCGACACCGTGGGAGCTGGAGTGCCTGGAAAGTGGTTGCTTTGCATTTCGAACTGAGGGACCTCTCTGGAAACCGTGTCGACAACGCTAAATATTAATTTCTCCAACTTCCTCCTGCGTTGAGAGGCAGAAAAAATGGTGCTAGACATTTTATCCGAATCTAGTGGCACAGAATTTTTTTGTTGGACAAGATGGCACGAAATACGCAGAGCTTCTATATTTCGTACCCAATTAATGATACGGGGCTGAATTAGCGGTCGCTAGGACAAAAAATTCGACGATAGGGAGTTTTTGCGCTAAATGCACAAGATTTTTGGACACGCAACTTTATCCGTTACGCGCCTTTATGACACGCATGCGCAGTGGCACTTGTTGACTTTGCAGGTTCCGTCTGGAGCTTATTTACGTAACGTGAGATTTTATAAAGGAGTGCTATTGAGTTTTTGCAGGCCAAATGCGACAAATTATATGGAAAGCATGAATAGCGGCCATATCGACTTTGGGGGCTCTTCAAGGAATTGATTAGGTAACGTAGGGATCATAAAAAGGCCAATAAGTGTAATAGGTGTCATAGGCTAGTGGTAGTAAGTTGAAGATCAAACAACCGTACCCAAGAACCGAGTCCATGGACTGAATATGAATTTGCAAATTCATATCTTTTTCCAATTTTAATATATTATATGATATTATCATACAACAATATAATACAATATGATATGATATGGTATGATATGATAAGATATAACATAATATTGTAGAGAAACTACGTGAAGGTTGCAAGGATTTGGTACCTCCAGGACCCCAATCCTAGCCTAGATAGAAATGTTGTTAAATAAATTCAGAAATAGTTGAGACTCGAACCAAGTCTGTCGTTGATTTCTCTACAATTTGGGGGCCCGTCCAAGAGCGAACGGGGGATGGAATCAGCTTGTGCACGACCTATCGTTGGTGAAACAGAACTCATGCTGTACGATGGAACCTTCGATTGGGATGACTACTGTGCACACGTAGACGTGGTCGCAAATGTGAACGGCTGGAACAGCAACACAAAAGGACACAGAGCGTCTTGTGCGTTACGAGGAGTAGCTCTAAGTGTTTTCAGTTCCTTAGATTCTGAAAACCGGACTGAATGGAACACACTTTCTACGGCACTCAGTAAACGATTTGGACAGAAACATTTAGCGATGAAGTGGCAGATCGAACTGGAGTCGAGGTACCAAAGACCCCAAGAATCAACCTCAGATCTTGCGTACGACATTGAAAGGCTCTGTCGTTTTGCATTCCCGGACTTGCCGAGAAACTGTAAAGATCAGATTGGTGTACGGATCTTTCTCAGGGCCCTGTCAAACGACCAATTGAGACGATTATTGGCTGTTTCAGTCCCGTCATCTATTCAAGATGCTCTCCACCAAGCGTTGGTTATCGAAGCAACACTTGGCCACAGCGATCTTGTAGAACAGGCGGATTCGACTGGCGATTCAAGTTGCTCATCAATTACAAAGTATCAGCATGCCGTTTGTAGCTCTCGCACCACAGGTAGTGCCCTATTCGTGCAACTACAATTAAATGCAACGCCATGTTACTTGCTTATTGATACCGGTGCTACAGTTTCCGTAGTTCGTCCAGACGTCGCTCGCAAATCAGGAGCTGAAATCTCTACGGCTCATCATGCCATGCTTAGAACTGTTCATGGCGAATTGATAGAGGCTCTCGGCAGCGCAAGAATTAACGTCAGACTAGGTGAACGACACATAATGCATTCGTTCGTGGTGGCCGAAATTTTTGATGAAGCCATTCTCGGGCTTGATTTATTGAATATTCTGGGAGCTTGCTTAGACCTTCGGAGTCACAGAATGCTCATCAACTCCGACATATTCCCACTGCTAAGCTTCGGCACATGCCCTCAAGTGAAGAATATCGAGTGTGCATCAGATTTCGAATGGATTCAGCGTGCTTTGGATTCTTCAGAATTGATCAATGGATCTGAAGAATATAAAAAAGTCTTTAGTCTATTTCAGAAGCACGCCCGCGTTTTTGCCGCTAGCGGAAAACCACTTGGGCGAACCCATGTTGTTAAACATGCCATAGAAACGGGTGATGCACGCCCGATAAAGCAAGCCCCCAGAAGAGTTCCATACGCCCAAGAGGCCCAAATAGACAAACTGATGCAAGAAATGATTGAGCAAGATGTCATAGAGCCCTCAAAAAGCCCCTGGGCGTCGCCAGTTGTCCTGATTCCCAAGAAAGATGGATCAATCAGATTTTGTGTTGATTACCGCAAGGTAAACCAAGTCACAAAGAAAGATTCTTATACGCTGCCGTGTGTCCAAGAACTCCTCGATACACTGGGAGGTGCGCAGTGGTTCTGTACCATTGACCTGAAATGCGGTTATTGGCAAATAGGCTTATCCGAAGAATCAAAGGAGAAGACAGCCTTCAGTCTATATCGTAAAGGTTTGTGGCAGTTTAAGGTCATGCCATTCGGATTAACCAACGCCCCTGCTACTTTCCAAAGGTTGATGGAAGTGGTGATACCTTCTGAACTTGCTCTCACGTATCTAGATGATGTCATTATTTATGGAAATGATTTTGGAACTGTTTTTGAGAAATTGGAAAAAGTGTTGGAGTGTTTTTCAAAGGCAAATCTCCAAATCAATCCAAAAAAGTGCGCGTTCTTCAGGAGAGAAACTGCTTACTTGGGGCACGTAATTTCAAAACAAGGAGTACAAACCGATCCTGTGAAGACCAAGGCGGTACTGGAATGGCCGGTTCCGAAGAGCAAAAAGAATGTGCGTGCTTTCCTTGGGTTCTGCTCGTACTACAGACGGTTTGTTAAAGGCTTTGCCGACATCGCTAAGCCACTGACACGTTTGACAGAGGGCAACGCGCAGTTTATTTGGGATCGAGCGTGTAATACCAGTTTCATTGAACTAAAAAAGGCCATGACCACAGCTCCAGTTCTTGCGTTCCCAGATTTTTCATTACCGTTTGTGCTAGATTGCGACGCTAGTGCTCATACGGTTGGTGCAGTCCTTTCTCAACGGCAGTCAGACCAAGAAGTGGCTATCGCATATTTCAGCAGTACTCTTTCTCGTCCAGAGCAAAATTACTGCGCTACGCGACGGGAATTATTGGCGGTAGTGCGAAGTATCAGTCATTTCCATCAATATCTGTTTGGACGGCACTTCACGCTGAGAACAGACCATGCAGCACTGACCTGGCTCACAAATTTCAAGAGACCAGAAGGGCAGCTGGCTCGTTGGCTTGAGACCCTCCAGCAATATGATTTCACTATTAAGCACCGAGCTGGAAGTAAACATGCCAATGCAGATGGGCTGTCGCGTCGTCCATGTGAAGTCGGATGTGGCTACTGCTGTCGTCGAGAGAAAGAAGACACTCTGAAAATTGCCGCCATTTCTCTACAAAGCGAAGCGTCTGTTGATGAGCAAATGCTGGACCCTAGCATTCAAAAAGTAATCAATCACAAGGTTAATGGCGTCAAACCCAGCTTGTCTGATCTCACAGCAGCAGATAACCGAGTGAGGCAGCTTGTAAATCGGTGGGAATCACTGGAAGTTCACAACAATCAACTGTACCACCGATGGGATGGGCCAACGAACCGGCTTCAGTGGGTAGTCCCTCTTTCTCGGATGAAGTCTGTGCTTGAGACCTGCCATGACAATCCTGTAGGAGGCCATTTTGGGTTTTTCAAGACCCTTGCAAAGGTCAGGCAGTCCTACTTCTGGCCAGGTATGACTTCGGACGTAAGGTCTTGGTGTAAGACATGTTTAAGTTGCAGATCATTCAAAGGACCCAAGAAAAAAATCACTGCACCGTTACAGCAAGTGGCTTTGGGCTCTCCTTTCGATCGCATCGGGATGGACATTCTTGGCCCGTTTCCCAAAACACGTCGAGGAAACAGATATATTCTGGTGGCAGCCGACTATTTTACAAAATGGCCAGAAGCTATTGCCATTCCAGATCAGGAGGCTAAAACGGTGGCCATCGCGTTAATCGAGAACGTGCTAAGTAGAGTCGGTATTCCTCTAGAAATCCATACAGACCAAGGACGTAATTTTGAGTCGACGCTTGTAAGGGAATTAGCTCAGTTGATGGGGATTGTCAAAACGCGTTCAACCTCACTGCACCCTCAATCTGGAGGACTCGTCGAGCGGCTGAACCGGACCCTGACCAAGCATCTTGCTCAATTTGTCGACAGAAGCCAATCGAATTGGGATGAAAAATTGCCCTTATTTCTGTTGGCCTATCGCTCTGCCTGCCATAGCACCACAGGATTGTCGCCTGCCCAACTTGTGTATGGAAGAGACCTTCGATTGCCTGAAATATTGGTTCGCCCACCAGTTCAAGAAGTTCGGCCAACTACTGAATATGTCATTCAGTTGAGAGAGCATCTGCAACAAGTTCGAGACTTCGCGGCAAAGGAAGCTGGTGTAAAAATGCGGTCACAAAAAGAATCGTTCGATCGCCACGCTCGCACTCCAACGTTGAAAGAAGGGGACTGGGTGTGGTTTTATAACCCACAAAGACGTCCAGGGCGCAACCCGAAGCTTCAGCCTGCTTGGACTGGTCCATGGGTCATCAAACAAAAAAGGAATGACGTTCTCTACAAGATTAAGCTGGGGAGGACAACCAGGCTCATCCATGTGAACCGGCTAGTAAAAGCTGACATTGCAACGCCTGAGGACAGGCTCAGAGGAAGAGAGGAGCTGTGTAGAGAAACTACGTGAAGGTTGCAAGGATTTGGTACCTCCAGGACCCCAATCCTAGCCTAGATAGAAATGTTGTTAAATAAATTCAGAAATAGTTGAGACTCGAACCAAGTCTGTCGTTGATTTCTCTACAATATAATATTCTATATAATCTAATATAATATATTCTGCAAGTAGTTTTCAAAGAACGTGTCAATAAATAGGATCAGAGTCGTTAGAAAATTGCATGAGAACATGCGAACACTACAACATGCGGAGTAAATAAATCTACAGCAATAAAACAATTTACTTGCCCATGTATTCAGTGCAAACAGATCGGCGCCAACGGAATGAGGCGTTAATATACAGAAAGCTGTCATTAGTTAACGTACAATCTATAAACGCAGATATATCACGTAGGCATATCAAAATCTGAAAATTAATTAGCGGTTCCATCGTTAACGTCTGCCATCAACCTCGAAGACGACAAATATAGCGGTAAAGGTTAATTAGGCTAGAGCGTAATATCGTGAGGAATGCTGTCTGATAATTTTTGCTAAACAACGAAAGGCGAACAGTTTGCGGATCAGTGCATTATCTCGACTACGCGACAAAACAAAAGATGACCTTTGTCCTTAAGAGGGAATTGATGGGAAAGTTTTAATGAGACGAACCTTTGGCCCTGAATTAACACAAAATGGTATTTGGTATCCGATACAGTAATAGTACGGGAGCCAACGATAATTTCTATACTTAATCGGAAGCGTAGAATTCACCGGCTTAAAAGAATTCTTTACATCTACTCAAACTCAGGCAGAGGGCTAGTCAGATGCCACCGCTGGTAGCAGCATACCATAGTTTCAAATCAAATCACAGTTTATTGAACTAGAATGCTGGCGCCACGATTTTCCACCGATCAGAGCTATAAATCTTTCGAAATATATTTACGGCTTTTTCAATCCGCGATGGGATTTCTTAGATTTCACCACCAACTAAATACAGTCAAGAAGTTAAAACCGAGAAAGGGAAGCAGCGCCGGGAAAGTATTATCCAAGTATTGACAAGACCTATCACAAAGTTTTCCATTAAAGAAAACTTCACTCTGTTCTCCACTCAACTCGACTGAAAAAGGGGGAAAGAAGGGTACAAGTGATGAGGGATAGGGAAAGGGGAGACGAAAAAGTGGAAAAAGTTGGGCCGATTAGTTTCAGGTTTGGACAGGCGATTTACCACTTACGATCTTATGCGGTCAACTGTGTTCCGCTTGGCAGGCAAAATACTTTTCCAACTTCAACATTCTCTGCCTTATCGAGAGTTACTTACGACGTTTCCTTCGTCGGAAGAGAAGGAAAACTTGAATCGTACTCAATTTTAAGGGCCTGCCTACCTTAGGGAAGCGGGGAAGAGATTTCCCCCTGGCTATTCTCCTTAGAATACATCCCGGAGCGACTACTCACGACGATGAAACCCGCGCTTGCAAAATATCGAAGGCTGCTCCACTGGATTATTGGCTTGGAGTGAGGAATTTTCCCGATGCTCGATGGGCTACATGAAAAATGAAAATGATTTCAGAGATGATGCGGGGATCACACTTCCTGCAGATATAACAGTAGTTTTATTTCGATTCAGTTCCTTTATCGGCGATTGATTTGACCATTGTGCGATCCGGGCCTGGAAAGTTTATCGAGAAAATCACGACGTGTCGCTCAGGTCTTTTCCCATAAAAAGGTATTTCTTTTTTAGGCAGGTCATTTTAAATTAATAAACTCTTTAAATTTCATTTATTTTTACTCTTACTTCCTTTGGAGCCTTGGTCCCAGCAAGGACGTGATGCTGCATTTTTCTTATTTTCTCTTATTTCAATAGATAAAATAGTTATATTATTTATTTTTTTTGGTTTTGCTAGGTGGGTTAAAATATGACTAATTATTTAGAAGTCAGTATAGGTGTTTCATAATGAGTAGATAATAGCTAATATTACTGTAGGTAATTTTATACTATAGAGCAGATTATGATTACGGAGGTATCATGGTAGTGTTATTGAGTGGTAATATTATTGAAGATAATATTATATTATTACGAGCTATATTGTGATTACGGAGGTAGTCCGGTTTCGTGGAGGGGTATAAGGAAAGCTCGAGATTTCCTTTGATCTATCAATCAAATCTGCTCGGTTTCATAAAAAATTGTTTAGTCATTTTCCCTCTTTTTTTTTTTAATAGAAAAAACATCCCAAGAGAGGCCATGATAAATATTACGTTTGGAGAAGTTCATATAACCATAAAGCGTTTGTAGGGTTAGTAACCTTGTCATGAGCCAAGAAGAGGGTGGACGAATGAAAGAAAACTGTCCGGAGCCCAAAGCACAATAAAACCTTGAATTCAAGGAACGAAACTGAAGAGAAAAAATTACGGAAAACGCTGCACTGTATCACACCAGGGTCCATCATTCGTGATGACTTGAGCCTATTGACGATAGATTTTTTGTTGAATTATATCCGGTTATTGAATTATTGAACGCACAGAACACACATGCGATTTTTAGAAATTACAATACTTCCATATTTTGAAAGGTACATTTTTGACAAAATTTGATAATATTTTGACTGCTTTTGAGGGTGTTTAGGTCAAAAATACAAAAAAATTCACTATGCAAATTTAAAAATTCGCCACATTTTTGGAATATAAAAAATATCCACATATTCTGGAAGGTAAAACGAAGATTTTAAAATTTAAAATCCAAGAACGCTCAAATCAGTCCATTTTTGTGGCCGGAAAAAAATAAAATAAAAAAACACTAAAAATGCAAATATATCGAAAGTACTGTGAGTAATTCAATTTCTGTTTGAACAGGGTGTTAGGTCTTGCCGAGTCTTGAAACATTTCAGTTCAAGAAATTTGAAAAAAGGTTGAGAATTGAGGGAACTATGGCCATTTTTGTAAATGACCACAGACGGACACACCCACACTTGTTCGGGAAGTGATTCTGAGTAATAGTGTATAAAGTAAAAGTGCGTAAAGTAAAAGTTTTTTCTGAAGCTCCGTTCCGATTTTCGATTTTAGGACGTTTCCAATTTTACTCTTTTTTTTACTCTGTAAATATGGAAGTAAGAAAGCCTTTATCCCATTCCAGACATATTTTATGGATTCCGTCAGTACGCATTCCGCTATTCAGTCATAGGTATAGGACCAGATATGAAACCTCAACGACCGCAGGTTGTATCTCCGATCATTATTTTTCTTCGAACCTAGAGGCTCAGTTCCAACGTCTATCCCCGGCTATGACGGCCCCTGTGGTCGTCCTGGGGGAAATACAAGCGGTACAAGTGTCAGGTTCGGTCAGCCTACCTGTCCACGTAGTTGCCTCTTATTCAAGGAGGCAGAGAGAATCCACCTCAACGGAACAGTTCCTTGCCCTGGGACACCGTATACAGGCCATGGCGGCGATATTCGTTGATTTTTTCGACATTCAGTATGACATTCTTATTTTCATACTGCACGATGGCTATTCTCCGAGCGACGCTCTACTCCCTATAGGCAAAAAATAACTCTGATCTAATATCGCATAGGTCGGTGAATGCGTGAAGCCGTCTAGTGAAATCGCATTTAAAAATTTTTTTTTAAATTAGTTTCCAATTTGGTAATGGACTTTGTGTTTCCAACGTCCAATCACACTAGTCTCAAATTGTCTGTCAGAATTTCCCAGTTATTAATCGTGCTTATGTCGTGGCCTTGGACTTTGATTCGTTACAATAGAATTTCAATTACATAGGTACATTTTCAATAATTTAAGCAACCAGGAAAAGATTGTGTCAGACATAAATTACCAACTGAAAGCCCATCACAAGCAGGAACTTGAGAATCTGCCATTAAATAAGCCGGCAATCAAATCTATGTTGAAGACAGGCCAGTATCGTATCATTATGGTGCTACAGCAGGCTGCAGTTCTTGCCCACTTAATTTTCAAAACATCGTTTTTGAGAGATTCCTGCAAGGGAAGAGCTTAGAAACATGGAGATCAAAAATGTCGACTCCTCAGCCTAAACAACTTCTGCTACAGAAAGCCCGATTGCAATATTACGAGAAATAGTACTAACTGAAACCAATATTTTTATATTATAATTAGACAAACAGGATCAAAAAAATATAAATAAAAATAAAAATAATAAATATTAAAAAATAAATAGCCAACCATACATTTGGTACAATGTAATGGGTCGCAAATAACTAAACCTAACGCTTTATTACTATTACCTACAAGAATTATTTGTCGTTGTGCAGATGATACTCAAGAAAGCTCTGAGGTGACGTCAGTCTCGTTCCCCAATAAAAGTCAAGGCATTCTATATTCTCCAGCTTCGCAGGGTAGAGAACTGGGTCGAAGGGGACAGAATAAGCTTACAGTAAAAGAAATTGAATCTTACAAAGGTTAAATAAATGGGATGCTGTCTCTGACAACATTTTTATGAGAGCCAACTTCAGTCCTCTTCATGTAATTTCCTTCTTTCCTTCATTAGAAAATTAACTCATTTCTTTAACTTATTGTAGCATAAAATTCAGACCAAAGGGGCGAGCTGATTGAAAAAGAGAACGCCCATAGTTTAGGCAATACGGTCAATTCTAGGACGAGCAGATTTTGCCGACCGGCAAGTGACAGCGCGGCGTGGCGAGTTCTTGTTGCCAGTGCAGATACGGCAGCTGAGCCCATTAGAGTGAGAAAGGATGTTGCGAGTGAAAAAAGTAAAGGCAAAAAATACTGGGAAATGGTAGCCGACAAAGAGTGATGCTACAACAAGAGTTGCGGTGTGAACTGTGCTGGCTGGTGACAAGGGTTGTGTACGAGAGTATGTGGCTTGCACTGCCTGTGTCTCGCTGTTCACCACACTCCCAATGTAATCAACAGCGCCGGGAAAGCCGGCGGGAGGCGGATGGCGCGGGTTGAGGCGTTCATAAAGTTGATGAGGGAGCGGGAGGGTGGTGCTGGGAAAGCGGGGGGGGGGAAGTGCCCGACTACGGAGAGGGCATTAAAAGGGGCGAAAAATATGTAGAAAAACCATCACTAACAGTTGTGTATGGATTTCTCCAGAATCGCGCTGTGTTTCGCACTCGTACATTGTGGTTTTCATTGTTTTTCCGGGTCGTCCAAAGATAAAAAGGTGGCTACGTCAGGTTTGGCCAAATTGCAATAACAGTAGAAAACAAGTGTTAAACAGGTAGGTACCAATTTAATTCAATTTGATACCTACCAGCCAAATTGCGACTTTCTCATCCAAAGTCAATTTCGAAAAATTTGATTGAATTAGCTTCACTTCATTCATTTTTGATATTTCACAGAAGAAAAAAAATGCTCTGATACCTACCGTGATTTTTACTAATCCTAATCCAAAACATATCAGTTTTTGAACTGATAAGATAAGTTTACCTCAGAGTCGATCCCATTCAACCAATGTGCACGACTGGCTTTGTGCTCCTGGACACCTAGGTCAGACATTGACTGGCTCACTAACACTTCAAAAAACACACTACCACTAACACCGTATTCCACTGTAAACGCCAACCATTCTTGCGCACTAGACGCGTCTGCACCTGGGCCCGTTTCACTGCCCTCTTCACCATCAACACTCTCTTCTTTTTTGAACCTCCCCCTTTCCGTCAGTAATCCCGAGGCTTTGACAATGACGATTTTGTTGTTGTTTTTCAGAGAGGATTAATGGTTTAGAGGTGAGAGTAGTGTGACAGTAATAAAATTATTTAGTAGGTATATATACTACTAGCTGTACCCGCCCGGCGTTGCCCGTAGTGTGGGACATGTAGACTGTCTCTCTCTACACCTACACACACAACATTCCCCGTCGATAAAAAGAAACAATCTGTTAAAAAATTAGTTCAAATGACTCGCAATGAATCGCACAACATACATTCTGGTACATTATCTATAGTAGGTTCATTTCTCATCTATCTTAGCAAGTTAGTGCCTACTGCTGCCGGTGATGTTACAGCTAATGGCGTAAACGTGTTAACTAACCTTGGATGTATGGCATGTGCGTTTCAGACTATTGGTCGGATGATGTTCTGCGGTCAGTTTGTCTGCGTTTTACCGTCCATAGTTTTCGAAGCGTCGTCGTATTTCAACTGCATTCCACATAATTAGCCGCCTCCATCTGTAAGAGATAAGTGCGGGCATTGATGAGAACGTCATTTGAATAGAATCACTGCATTCTAGTGGATGCAAGTGGAATCACTGCATGTAGTGGAATGTGGGTGTCGGTGGTCGAATTACTTGGATAACCGAGTTACTAGATTCCTCTAGTAGCAACACGTAAATATGCCCTCAATTCGGTCACTTTGAATATTATTTGCTCGAATATTTCGAACGTATGAAAATGGGAACTCGATTTAAAATTCAGTTAGCGAAGTTTTACCCGTAACTATCAGTAGAGGCAATAAACTTTTCTGCAGTTGATTTCGCGTTCCGAACAACACGGATTGCTCCAGCTTGCAGCTTAAGCAAAACAAACCAATAAAACTCCGTAATCGTTCTCCTTCGACTCCAGTGCTCGCACAACAAAATAAGAACCTAATTAAACTGCTAAACTGGGAAAAATCTCATCTATTCACTCACTAGCATTGTTTGTCTAAACTAGAAGCCGAGGAAAACAAAATCAATGACCTCACTCTTCACAACCTTCAACTTCTCTCTCACCCTTTCTCCGTCTCTCCGAAAATGAGAAAAGGCAAATAGGATTTCTACGACGAGGTAAAGGCTGCTTTTTGCTAAAAAGCTCGGGGAGCAGATGGCAGAAACAGCTAGAAAAAGAGCTCGATTTTTAATAGGCGCAATTAAAAAGGATGAGGGAAAAAGAGAGCAACAATAAACTTTAGGTGTGCTTAAAAAAGCTGCTCTATTAGACCACAGGTATAGGTCCCTAAGTTTGAACATTGGTTCTATTGAACGTGAAATTTTCCGCAACTCTCGTTATTTTCCCATAACCAAGTCGGTATAAATATGAGTTCTATAGCAAACAAAAGTAGTAAGAAGAATGACAGTTCTGAAATCAGGCTTGAAAACAGCAAAGAAAATATTGTAAAAATTGTGAGATTGAGGGCCTTGCGAATAAGAATAGAAAGCATTCGCATTTCCTACAACCACCGGCATGATATACTCTACTCTGAGGTACAACCAAGGGCGATCCACCAATGATAGAGAGCGCTTGGATTTATGATGTGGAAGGTGGGGAAAGAGCGTAGAAGGATGCGACTGACATATTGAGGGAGGGGAAATACGTAAGGGTAAGTACGTACGGCGAATTGAGGAGAACTACGAGCAGGATGTAAGTTCTGCGTCAAGCAAGTTTTGCCTCCTTAAGGATATTCTTTATTCGAACTCTGGATATTCGTGTAGGTTATCCAGCCTAATGCACTAACTTTAGGCACTTGAAAGGCAGTTTTGACCTAAGAAATGTTGAAATTGCGAGTGCGAGGACGAAATCAGCCTAATTTGGATATAACTAATTAGTAGACTGGAGGCAATGGTTAGAAAGGGTTAAAACCATCCGTTCCTCATCTAGCAATTGGGAATACGCTACTGCAGGCCAGTTATAATTTCACCCGCTTTTTGTTTTTCCTGTTATATCCGCAGGTTTGGAGCTAATCGAATGACATAAACGTGTCGAACGAGCGGCATGCGAATCACCGTAGTGAGTCCCTGTTTCCCTCGGCCGGTAGACGAGGACGGAAAGATTCAAATGTTTAGAGTATTTTCCACTTCATTCCTCTTCATCCATGGCCGTATTAGCAGTATAATGTATTAAGCCGGTATCAAAACAATAATTTGCACGTTTGATTGACATGGATGGGCAGCGCCAGTGAAAATTAACTACCAGGTACTGTGCCTGTATTATCTTCACGCAGGAAGGCAAACACTAATTTTCGAAGGTACATATTTGACCATTTTATATGCTAAGCCTCCGGCGCTTTGTTTTAATATCGCCCGAACCGAACCACAGTATTGAGCTAAAAGTTTTTAGTTGCCCTCGCTCGCTACGTTCCACCGCTCCGGTATTTTTTGAAGCAGTGCAATGAACTTACTCTGGGAATTTCAACATTTTGCCACAAATTTTCAGAACTGCTTCAAGAGTGGTGATGCAGATTTGACCAATTGTTGCATAAATCATGTAGTAGTGCTCTAGGTCAAACCACACGACACGTCGTGATAAACGATATATTTCCCTCCTGTCAGTCACCCAAGAAATCAATACGAACAAAATTTGATGATTCTGGACAATAATAGATATAATCTTCTAAAACAATTTCACACCCCCGACCCCCACCTTTTCCCTTCTGATGAATAGGTATGAATATTTATAGGGATCTCGCGCACCAGCGTTGAGGTTTGCGAAGCACAGATCGACACCAAGAAGGAAGGGAAGAGATTTGCGTGGAAAGAATAACGTAGCCATGAAGTATTAAACGGATAGTATGGAGGTTGGAATGGTCGTTGAGAACGGCTCATGGCTGTGCTCCCAAATGATGTAGGGGCATAGAGGTTTGGGCAAGAGAACAGGGGCTGAAGTAACGCTTAAGAAGGGAAGGCACAGATGTGACGCTCAACCCCTGGAGAGATGCGTCCTCAGGTGTTGCGCTCAACCGTCTCCACTGGGAAACCTCGGCAAGCTGAAGGACGAAACTTATCTAACTAAAACGTTCCCTAATGTTCTCTTTGGACGCGGGAAGAATAAATTTTTATTTGAATAAATGTTGATGGTGCATGAAAATGTGACCATTCTTCCATGGATAACAGGCAAGAAATTCGCCCCAATTTCGTGGATGCACACGGTTAGACGAAAGGTTGCGCAATTTGCGCCCCTGCTAACGCATCTGCCTGGAGAACAAAGGAAAATACCAAAAACACATCTTTCTCCATTAAAAGTTAGACGATGCCAACGGTGGATTCGATCTAGAAAGTGTGCAAACCGTACCTTTTGGGTTTCAAGAAAAACAACGACTCCTTCGTCTACGACGTCTTGAGGAAACCGGAAATGAACAGTTTTACGCCACCTGAGGATCTGCGAGGAGGAAACGTGCCCACAAACATATAGATCGGACTGTCATCTAGCAAAACATCGAGAACTCCCACCCAACAGCTTCCCATCATCGGCGAGCTCACGCTCCAAACGTACGCTTTCTTCCGAACGATGTTACTAAACAATTCATGGACGAGAATTTCGAGATGAAGTTTTCTGACACCCACTCCAACGATGGGATTCTAGGTACAGGAAAATCCTCCGAGAGCAATTCACCGAATTTGGACAAGAACTTTGTAAAAAATGTCAACTGCGCAATAAAAAATAAAAGATGATGGATACACCGTTGAATCTAGCATTGAATGTTGCAAAGCTGGGGAGCACAAATCTGAGTAGACAAAAACTCGCGCCCTTTATCAAAAGCAGAGCGATTCTTCATTCGCTGATGACACGCGTCAGTTCTGACAGCAATAAGTTATCATGCCACGTAAGCCAGATGAATTTCAAGACGTACTATTTACGCGACGCTTACCAATATAAAATCAAACCTATGTGCCTGGGGTAAAAACCCTTCGGTCTCAAGCAACGAATTTCTGGCAAACCAGTTACAATATGCGAGACAACATATCGACAGCGAATCTGCAAAACCTAGTATGTTGAAACTCAAAATTTTAGAGGGAATGAAAAAAAAAACCTCTGATTGCTGGCTGCGCAAAGGAGATGATCATGGGGACTTGGCTTAGAAACACCAATGAAATTAGATGGCTCCAACTTTGAAGGTACCTCCCTCGACCAATTGAATTAATGAATTGTCCCGACCCCACGACCAAGCTTTTGGACATTAGCACCTAAAAAGCCGCTTGAATCCATTTTCTTGACTCGAGGAGATGAGCAAAGAGTTGTTTAACCAGTAGAACTAAAAAAATCATTTTCCCAAAAAACTCAACTTACGAGGTTTTGCGGATTCACTGTCGCCATATAAATCCTTCATTTTTATTCATAATGTGCATGCACATAACGTATGCATACGTTCGTTTTCAAGAAACTTTTTTCGAGAAAGAGATTTCAAGAAAATATTTTTGAGAAAAAGTTGGTTAACCTTATGAGCCTTGAAAGATCTGGCGTCCTAAACTTGGTATTTCCTTTGCCGTACCAGCTAAGAATGCTCTAGCATTCTTCTACAGTTCTAACTCGTAGGTTAAAGCGAACCCTCTGGTAGGTTGAGCTACTTGTCCAGTTTCATTATTAACTCGACTACGACCACTATGCCACTTCACCTATGAATTCTACAAGAATATTTTCCGAGAGCAGAACATACGATTTACCAAATTAGAACACACATTTTTCGAGATTTGGCGGTCTTATGTTGAAACTGAAGGTGAAACGATAAAGAAAGTCGAAGGGAAAACGAAGCGATTGAGAGGCCATGCCAACAGGCCTATGCTATCAGTCCATTCGATCGATGGGGATGACCTGTACTGGTGATCGGAAAGGAATGGACGGACCAGACATCTTGTTGAATTGTTGATTCTGTAATGGAAGTATAAATAGCTACTATGAAACAACAATAGCATTCGGTACCAAAACCGATACTCCGTATTTGTAATATCACAAGCGCTCGACCACGGGAGGAAATAATTATTAATCCGAGAGCCCACAATGATTATATCTGTTGATTTTGTTCAAGTCATGGAAGAACTATGAATGAACTAGCTCTTCCATGTTCCAAGCCTTTTACAGTTTAATGTATTAAAGCTGATAATGAACTGGCTAAGGTCAAAAAATGTCGGACCACCATTCGGAATGCCCCTAATATTAATTAGAATCGTGAAAATCTTTGTCAGTCAACAGTGAAAATGTTCACCTGAGGAATCACATTTTATTGACGGGGACCAATAAATAAGTAAACTGTTATCGCCAAAATTTTCATTTTTTGATGCTTCTATGTTTTCGAAGATTTCTAGTTTTGTGCTTCAAAAATAGAAACTAGGACTACGGAATGCAGGATAATTTGTAAATTGGAGTCCGATGATGAAAGTAGTGTGCTCTTGAAAGTCACGAGAATAAAGGAGAAGTGGAGTAGGAAGTGTTCAGCTTGGCCGAATTCCGAATAATTGCAACCAAAATACAAGCCCGCCTTTTTAAACAAATTTTTATCCATCGTTTTGACTTGTTCAAAATAATGGCTTTGTTTTCACTTTTCGGAATTTTCATAGAAAAAGCTTCCAGATTAAATGTTTTTGAAAGGTACCAACTTGAACAAAATGTAGCGCTGCTCCCGATTGCAACTTCGACTTTTTACAAATTAGACGTGGAACAGTCATTGTGGGTTTGTTTCGTGCAGAGGAGACTCCTCCGCATTGAATGAGACCAACAAATTATATTCACTCTAGAAAATTATGATCCTCGATTAAAATTGGTATCAGCTCATCCTGTATATTATTTATAGGTACGTCTTGGTAAGATCTAGAACCACGAAGTCAACTTCGATCAATTTGCCTCATGAGTCCTCGATCAGTTAACCTACATACATCTCACTGACCTATCGCTCATAGTCGACTCATCCGTTGACCTACTTTCAAGCGCTGATTCACTTTCCATATCAACATGCATTTTATACTGCCTTGTATGGTATTGTATGTAAAGGCGTCTATTTTAATGTAATTATTTGAAAATAAAAATTGGGTCATTCTACAAAAAGTGGCAGATTTGAGTAAGTTGTAAATGGTTAAAAAAAGTGCTGACTTTTTTTTTGTTTCCATCGTCTTTGGTACTTCAACAAAAGTTGATTTTTAAAAATTTCATCATAAAAACGACTGGTTTTTGAAAAACGGCCATTTTTAAAATTAGATGATCAGGGGTGTGAGGGCCAGGGCGTGAGGATTTCCGACAAAATTTAGGTTATGTCTAAGATCCGCATTGTTCAACGCTGGCTTTTTTAATGAGTGACAATAATTGTCATAGGAGTAATTACCATAGGATTAATTATTACTCCTATGGTTAGGCATAATGATCACATGTCAATAATTATACTAATTACTGAGTCAGTGTGGCAGCCTCCGATATCAATATTCTTCAATATTTGGATTAATAAAATGGATTCAATATTTTTTATGACAAACTAAATTTAGTCCTCGCGGCTCATTTTGTCCTTGGGAAAATGGGAACTTTCAAGTAATATTTAAAAACTAATATTTAAAACTTAAATGGAGGGCTCTTGACTGTGAGATCGATTGAAATATTTCCCAACTTCCTTCCACCATTGGCCACTCCCTACGGTTATCGTTCTTGAGGTTTTATCTGTGAATTTTCATGGTTGTTAAGGGCTTGACAGTGGAAATGTTGATTTGGGACGGTGCCGACTTGTTTGAATAGGACCATCCTGCATCTGCTACACCTTTAGTCCACCCAACTGTCACAGTGCCATGTCGCCTGAGCGTTGAACATTT
Source organism: Nesidiocoris tenuis (assembly GCA_036186465.1). Lineage (NCBI taxonomy): Eukaryota > Metazoa > Arthropoda > Insecta > Hemiptera > Miridae > Nesidiocoris > Nesidiocoris tenuis. The sequence continues at coordinate 22,545,685 of AP028910.1, read as the reverse complement.
TACTTCATATATCTCGAGAATTCCTACTTTATTAATGTAGATAGCTGGCCAGTCTACGAATCCTAATCCCTAGGGCGCGGATTTTCAACCCTAATAAGAAATAAGGTATTAGGCGCATAAAATATTCCCGTAAATAACTAGATAATTATTCTGTTAAATACTCCCTCGTTTCTGTCAAAACGATAGCTGCTCCTAGCCAGCAGCCTTGAAATTGGGTCCTCGGAAATTTTGGTTGCGATTGACAGTACCTTGGTTGCTGTGTTCGTCTTCATACCATGCGGGTTTTATGGGAACGGCATGTTGTTTTTTAAATTGTCCAATAAAATGTGCACCATTTATTTGGCGCATCAAACGGCTCCCATGCTGAGGAACTGCTGTGAATACGGCCCAATATTCATCACATTATTTTTCAATTACGGACCTTGCGTTTTTATTAGCCGAAATTTTAGCCAAAGTTTTTGGTAACTCTACTGTTCAGGGATAAGCAGCTGCAAGGTTGAGGGACCAGGCAAAAGGTTTGCACCATTGGAGAAATTCACGGCGTATTTTCGTGTTTTTTATCAGGTGCTCTTTTTTTAATCACGTTTCACATCAACATCTACGTATCCTCCGATGATGTGGGCTTAGCCTTCTTCCGATTTAAACCTCACTACAAACGCCAGCTAACCCTTCCATTCGTAATTGTTGGCGTCTCGTTTCCTTTGTTCGCTTATCAATTTCCACACCTTAAAGGTGGGCCGAGTTTTCCAATTGATAATGTATCGCAGCCAGCTTTTGGCGTAGCTATAGAACTGGGGCAGCGGTGGACCAAAATCGAAGATGAGTTATGTAGAGTAACCTCCTCCTTTTTTTCAAGATTGTATTGTGTTATCCGCCGATTTCTCCTCCTTTGTGAAGTCGGTTAAAAACATGCTCAATGATAAGATAAGGGTACGCATGTGCAATGAGTACGATGATGATTTTTATTCAGGGCGACGCTACTCGAAGTTGATTTAGGATCAGCCTCGGAAATTTGAAGCCAAAAAGAAAATAGATGAATGAAGAGCGAGACGCTGGATCAGCTTGCTACATTGGAGTACACATGGAAAGGAGATTATGTTTGTTTGCTTGCTGTCATGCTTCCAAGTCAGCAAGACTCGGCTCTGGTAGCTATAGAAAGAAGTTGAGTGACATGAAAGGGAGAAGATGCTCTAAGAACATTCTCCGTTCCTGCGGCCGAGGCCTTCACGGGTTGGGGAGAAAAATGTTTTTGGCTCCTTTCTCCCTGCTAGTCTTCTTCTGCACGAAGAAAAAGGTCCGTATCTTTTTGCAACCATGGGCTGGAAGGGGATCGTGTTGTTGCTATCTTTGTGCACGCTTTTTGACCGATCAATCTTGTCAAAAGTAACAAATTTCGCACTCGATTGGCGGCCAAAAGGTCACGTGGCACTCTGCCTGGTATCTGGAAGTAGTGTGTGAACATTTTTCATGGGGTACAGCCGAATCGATGAACGTGAAATTTCAGGGTGGTTAGAATTATTTCTCTCCAGCGAAACAAAGTCCACTTGCGGTCACATGTGCCAGCCGTACTTTCGTTGCAACTTTTCCTCCTTGCAAAACTATTCGGCATTCTTTATGCCACCATCCGCAAGCGGGAATTGAATTTATAGAAAAGTGTTTATACGACTCAAGTGTTCATCGTCTCAAAAACTTATAAGTTTTATTGGTAATATTATTACCTACTTCTACCGCTGCAACGCATAGGCGAACGCGGTGAACTGGACAGGAGGATTCATAAGGTAGTGCCGAAATAACCATAATAGTGAGATATGGCCCTGCATCTTTACCCGGCCGTAGGGGTTTACAGTGAACAGTATGAAAATTGTGCTCATAGTAAGCACCCGACAGAAACCGAGGTTTTTGAAAAGAAATTATAACATAATTTGTTTTAAAATTCGGCCCTCACCAGAAAACTGTAATTAATTTGAGGGCGCTTGATCTCGGAAGAAAGAGCACGTAGCTTGTTGATTCTAAAACTAACGTATGCACGATAACGTTATGGGGCGCGCGTCGTAATGAATGTCAGGTTCGCTTTTCTACGACAAGCCGGTGCGTGACGGCCTTTTCAAAATGCGCAACGAAGTCGCTCACCTCCACGCCCCGTTACCACCCAACGCCTTTTCATCTTCGTAGTATTTTCCTCTTTGCCTGCCAACCTCATCAAATTTAAACTGCCCCGTCAACGGAACTACCTCACGTTCTATCAGCTCCGAGTGTTGCTGAGGGAATATCAATTACATCCTAACTCACACTTCTGCCTCGTATCGCTTTTTGCTATCTACTGGCGACCGAACGTCCGAGCTTTAGGTATCCTTCCGCGATACTGGAGATACACATAAGGAAAACGCTGCAAAGTATCAAACTAAAGTTACCAAGTCATTTTGAGCTGAGTTCCATTTATGAATTTACTTATGGTAAATTTAACTCCTTCCATCGATCGGGTATTAGCCCCCTAATCCTGCTAAGCATAAATGAGATCAAGTGGGAAATGGCAAAAATTTCCTCTCCGGCTGGATCCGAACCTGCACCTCCTGCTGTCTAGCCAGACGCCTTCGCCCATCTGGCCGCGAGAGCCTGGGATCAGACAATCTGGAAGGTGCGCTCAGGTGAATCATTACCTTTGAGATCTGCTATCTCATTAATGATCTGACAGTACGGTAAATTCAACGGTTCAGCAATGTGACAACGTTGAAAATCATGGAGGGCTTATTTCACCAAACTTTGAAAACTCGGAAAATTAACGTGTGGAGGCAAGAAAATGCATTACTCATGTAAAACAAACTTATTGGAAAAACGCAATGTTTGAACAATTTTGTTAGACACCTCATTGAGCTATTGGCTTGGCTAATGAATTGGGGCTGTCTCGGAACAAAGTTGATTTTTCCTGAAACTTGAAAACCAAATCTTCAGCCGTTCCATTTCAATGGTCAATGTCAGTGTTTCAAATTATTCGGTTAGCTCAACGGATTAATCAAGAGGGGAGGAGTTTGAATTACGTCATTTTCGTGAAAGAACCGTATCTCTCATAAGGAATTTGAAAAAGCCGAGAACCTAACCAAAACGGACGGTAGTTTTACCTATTTACTACGGTAGTAGGTGCTGAGATACAAGAGAATCGCAAAAACTGCAGTCACGACTTCTGCTAACACTAAATGCGACATATTATCCAATCATCCAAAAGCGTACTTAAGGCCCGGAATAAAAATAATGATTCTCCCTTAACTTTGAGATGGGCGTGCAGTTGGGTCTTGTCACTTTAGATGAGTACACCAGGGTGGTTTGGCTCAGCAATTTCCAAGTCTGGATCTATTAAGTAGACCCTAGTCGTGTTCCTTTACAGTTTACCGGTGGCCCAACGATCAGATGGTTCGCGAATGTGATGGGCCGGATGCTGTGTGACGAGACGGGAAGAAGCGTTCTTTCCGTAGACCCTTTCCCATCTCCGGTTACCACATCTTATCGTATTTTCCCCTTTCTTACCAATCTCTTTGCCTATGAGATCTACTTCGAGATAGGACTCCGAGGAAACATTTAGGGACCAAAATGGGAGAGCTATTTTTTGGGTTTTATTATTTTGTTATTTATTTTGGGTTATTAGGGTCCTGACATTGATGATGAGCAATAACGGAATGATATATTTTGATGGAATCAATAGTCGGGATTCGGATAATTATGCAAGATTCTCTTTCAGTAACTCATATATTGGCAACGTTTCGGAAACATGAGTACAACAATGAATATTTAGTAGGGATTGGTTGTTTTCAAATGCAAACAAAATTTCACATGTACAATGGGATACTTGGTTTAGGGCCTGAGAAGGTAAGAAGTATCGAAACGTCGCCAATATACGAGTTGCTGAAGGAGAATTTTGCTCAATTGGCCAAATCCCGACTGCTGATTAAATCAGTGGTTTTTCAATTCAAATTCTTTTAAAGCTAAATTTATCCAAGGACACCTCAAGGACGCATTAACTAATTTCCAAAAAATTCTCAGTATGATGGCCGAAGAAAGTATGCCCTAGGTGAAATGTAGCGCAAGCGTCCTTGAATAAAGCTTTGAATTGATTGAAAACCCGGCCCTAAAGAAGATAGATTTTTGGCTTCTGATCGCATGCTAACAGCATTAAATACTACGTAATGGGGGATAGAACCCGGTAGAACTTGTTGAAATACGAGCAATTAGTTCTTCGGGGATTCATCACCGAAATCGTCGAAAGCCTTAATTTAATTTTGGAACAGTGAACTTTAATTCTCAACGTAGTTAGAGTCAAAAGCAAAAGTTTCACCTTCGCAGGAGGTCAACGAAGGTCTTATGATGAAAATGTGTTGATGGGTCTGAAAATGTGAAATAGGTAATATAGATTAACATGGAGGAGATTTAAGAAAGGAAATAGAACACTGAAACTATGCAGTAGGTGGGATTGCGGCTGAGGTGGAATATTGATGGCACAGAAGACCTTGGCAGCAGAGGGATAACATTCGATCACGTGATATCACGTGGTGAAAATAAGACGTACTGCCAATTCAGATGAGGGAGTTTCGACATTTCTGTCAAGTATCGCACGATTTCAATCCAGTACCACAAAGTGAAGCAGAATTTCTTCCCTTACTCGTAGAAGGAATCTTCCCCGTCAATTTCTTCCATATTTTCAGAGTGAAATAGTAGAAGAACCAACTGTAATTGCAGGTTCTTCGTAAAGATATTCACCGTAAATTTGATAAATCGGCCTTATCTCCTTCAATTCTCAACCATTTGGTTAATTATCTAGTCAAGATCTGGATTGGAGCATCATGGAGCCCTTCAGCAGGGTTTGGATGCTGAGTTTGGGTGTCAAAATGTGAGCGCCGTCAATTACTGTGGATTCGGCCATATTAAAACCAATTGATGATGGATAATAATTTTCAAATTCAAAAACCATCAACTGCAAACAAATAACCAAATCATAAATATCTTTTAACAAAGGTTTATTGTTGGATAAAATTCAAGAATGATAACTGTAAAGGCGCACGATTTATGTACACCAGGGTCCTCCAAAACTGCCTGGAAGATGTGGTGTTCCAGGTGATTTTTCTCAAACTTGAAAAGAGGGTAAACTCGACTGCCCTGGAACGTGGGATATTGATGAGTGGCCATCGAACAGAAGAACGGGACCTCTTAGGCCTCACACAACCACACACACAAACTCCGACTGGGGTTTTTGCGTTGGATCGCTGTTTTCATCTCTTAAGGGCAAAACAGTCTCCGAGCTTTTTACCTCCGTTTCCCCCCTTTTCGATGGAACGAGACCAACCCAACTAAGTAACAAGAACGTCGAAGTCACCAATTTTCCGTTTGTTGTACTCCAATTACTGGGAATGAAAAACACTTTAGAACAGGAGCGTATTTTATTTAATCCCCGATACTAGCCAGCGTGACTCAAGTCAATAATGGATTACTATGTTGACATTGATGACATTAAATGTCATTTGGCATGGGCACAAATTTTGTGCCCCAGATAAGACTCTGAAATTATCAAGTGGCATTATGCGTATTATATCGAAGAAAGTTCAACCTGAAGTTGTGGAAGCTGAGGGTTGTGGGTCACATACCAAAGCACGGAAGTATTTTCATTGTCATACATTTTTGATAGACGTATAGGTAGCCACTGAAAATGGCCCTTAAATTGATGGAGTAAAAAACCTATTGATTGAAGATAAAGAATCCATTTCCCGAATTCACTAAGTTTTTTTCGTGGGGCACAAGAATGAACCAATATGGGTACAAAACGAGATCTCGAAACGGTAGGCATATTTTAACTTTCACCCTCTTTCAACCGGCTTCAAAAGAAAAGGGGAAGTGAGGGGGTGTGAGCGGGTTTGATAATAATTTACCAAATAATTTATTTTTCAAACCCATGGGGCCTCCTGCTGCGAAAATGCAGATTTTCACGTCACTAATGAGCCTAATAGTGTCCCAGAGGATTTTCTTCTTTTTTTTTCAATATTATGAATGGGGCTGTACTGAGCAAGCATAATATGCGTAGATATTATCTACGTTTTGTGCCCGCTTTACCTAGACATTTACAAAAAAAAAAATCTATAATTTCTAAGGACGCTTCAACAACCTCACCCCGTGAGAAGAAAGGCTATGATTTTCAAAAATAAAACCACTACGTACCTAGTAAGAATGTAAAATAGAGGAAGTCCTCAATTTCTGAAAAACAAATTTGGACCATACTACAGTAAGCAGTATTTGGCGAGCAATCCACCGTGACGTTCATAGATTAATTTGTTGGCCATTCACATGAGTGTACAGTGCGGATGACGAGGGATAAGTTGTTTTCCCCGAATGAGAGGGTTGCCAAGATATCGAGATCCAACTCGGGACCAAGTGAACGAGGCGACACGTCATTTCCGGCCAGTTAACACGGATCCGATCGCATTGACTCGACTATATCCCCTCACCTTCCACACCCCGGTCATCATCCCCCCCGTTCGGCTCCGAGAGGCCAATGAAATTACCTATCGACTTTCCAAAAGAACCCTTAACTTTAGCTTGGGGGCGATATCTTTATTCGACTGAATAGGAGGAAAGAAAATCGAATACGAGCGAACACTACGCAATCCGAAAGGTAGTAGAAGAAAATAGTGTTTCTCTCGAACCCGAAACGTTATTGGGTCCAAGCCCATGAATCCCAAAAAGGATAAGAGCATTGGTAGTAGCAGATCCAGAAATCAGCTAATGTCAGCTTTATCACAGATAGGCTCATCTTTCTAAACGCAGGTGCGCCCCTTGACCTTAAGCAGGCATAGGCATAACTGAATGTAAATTCGTATATGTCCAGCGAACTTAAACACACATGGACACTGTACCTTCTGATAGGCTGTCACGATCAGACTGGCGGTATGGACCATAACGTATGGTATAGCAGAAAACTGGTGTACCACCTATAATGATCTGATGCATTAAAACGTTTGAGCACCGATCCGCATTTGGAAACATTGACACATTCTTATTCACGAAGAAGAGTAGGTACTTACGGTCTCAAAATAGTCATCACTATAGGGTTGTGCGGAAACAATGAAACTAATAAGTCGACATTTCAACGGGACTTGGTTTTCCACCATCATGAAACCTTGCAAGAACAAAATTGTTCAACGACTCTTAGAAAAACGGCCAGGTATACGTTTTCATTCGTCAAAAAAAATCTCTACTGGCATTGATGAGTTCTGAAGACGAGAGAAAGCTTGAACATTGTAATTCCCAGGATTTCCCCGTACAAATGGCCATTTCGGGGTAAGTAAACGTGTATTCCGTCAAATTTAGATCCCCTGTCAGAGGCGATTCTCAGCTTGCAGTGTGACTGGACATTTGGCAACGTGCCAGCCTTAGAACGGACTAGCAACAACAGGTGGTCCGTTCGACTATAGCAATGCCCTGCGTGCCACTTCTGTCGGCGCCTCGGGCATTGCCGTTGGTGGGTGTGGCGCTAGGATCGGTCAGATGGAAATATTACCGCACTCTTGCCAGGTAGGTAAACCATTTCCTCGTGTACAGCTTACCCCCACTCGAAAAACAATGTTGCCGATTCGGAACCATCAATCGTGTCAAAGAATTATAACGCTTTTCGCGAAACAATCAGCATTATCTATGAACACATAATGCACTTTTGAATAATAAATGTAACGATAGCGTAGAAATAAATTTTTAACCGTCTCCAATAGAGGATATGCTCAAGCTGTCTCGTATGAAAAGGTTGCCCTCTTTTTACTTTCACATGTACCAAGTAAATGGAACTATAGTGATCGTCCTGAAATTGGATATTGCAATCTTCTCGCCTCGAATAGGGTATCCATAAGAATCTTCAGTTTTTTCGATGATCACAATCCTTCCATTCACTCGGAAAATATAAGCAGAAACATTCATGCTCGTTGCCTGGGAGGAATTTTTGTACATTTATGAAGCGGAAATTTTTGAGAAGCCGTCTTCAAACTTCGATTCTAATAGAGCGGTACAAAAAGCCATTCTAGAGTAAACGATTAGATTGTTACTGAGCAATTGAACCCTCGATTTACGCCTCACACTAGACGTTCCCAGGAAGCGAGAGAATTGCGCCCGATACGAAGGTCTTGGTATTATCTTACTCGAGTAAATACGGATTGTGCGCAATTGGATCAGCTACGCTCACTGAAGGCTGCAGGACTAAGGGTGTCCGCTACACAATAGAGCAGAATAATGGAGTGAAAAACTACAATTTATCGGAAAAACTTCTTGAACGTTTCCACCTGGTTTATACACGAGTGTGTTTTTCCAAAAACGTCTTCATTAGGTTCTGTTCATCTGGTAAAAAACCAGAAACAGTAAAGAATGTTCTTCCACTTTTCTGAAGCGCGCATATATACAACCCATCCAATACCCACAAAAATTCTTGCGAAAAATAAAATTTTGCTCTCAATCGCGTAGGATATATCCTTAAGAGTTTCAAATTTATTCGATGAGTGGAGCTATAATTCTTCATAAGTATTAAACCTCCACGGTATGCTTATACCAGCCAAACATTTTGAGCTCTTATGATTTCGAAGCATCATCCATATATGGATGATGCTTCGAAATCATAAGAGCTCAAAATGTTTGGCTGGTATAAGCATACCGTGGAGGTTTAATACTTATGAAGAATTATAGCTCCACTCATCGAATAAATTTGAAACTCTTCGAGAACTCAAGGGAAAGGGCCAGGATAGGTGGAACAAAACATTTTCAGGACACAAGAAAAATATTCCACGCATACCATAATATGGTATATATGTATATTATACATTCCACTCATGAATAGAGTCCGACGTTTTCGAAACCCCTTATGAAGCATAAATAGCAACTTTGAAAAACCATAGCTCTTTTATTGAAAAAAGGTACAGACAGGTTGGTCACGATTCTAGCTACGAGACTCCAATGGGAAAACAATTAATAGGCGTTTACGCTGGAATTTAAAAATTGCCAAAAACCGTGCCTCAGTTTTTTCAGGGTTTTTTGGCAAAATCACATACGCGGGGTTTAGATTCCAAGAAGTTTATATATTCGAAATCAACAATACATTTTCTGTAAGAAGAGAGTTTTTGAGCATCTGTACGATTCATCTATCATTTGCTGAACTGAAAAAAATCTAAAATACTGAAACCAACAACTCGAAAATTTGGACGTCCTCTGAAAATACAGCAGTCGGATTCGGGTTCAGTACCTTAAAAGACAGATAGATTGATGGTTTTTCCAAGGCTCAAGGAAGTGACCTTTTTTCTGTTAACCTATGCTCTAATCGGGATAACCTTTAATCATAACCTATGTTATAACATAAGCGATGCTAAGTAGATCAGTGGTAAGCGTGCTGCAAATTTTTATTGCGATTCGGATTCTACACCCCTTGAAACGTAAACCAACAAATTTTCAGGGGGTGTTAGAAAAAAATTCCCGACCGATTGCAAAGGTTCATTTTCGAGGCGCAAGAAAGTGCCCTTTGTTGTGTTACCCTATCTTATAATTGGGATAACATATAACCTTTGTTATGATATATGTTATAATTGGGAAAACACTTTCCTCAATTCAGGCTAGGGTACAACCTCATTTCGACAAACTTTCAACAAAGCCTGCTTCAAATACAAGGCTCATAATCAAGTTTCATCGAACGAAATCTGTGAAATAGCATTGGTAATAAGGGCCAACATTTTTGGCGCCTATTTTGAAAGTGACGTGAAGACTGATTATCATGAAAAGGACTTGACGAAGTCTCAATCATCTCGTGGTCGTTTATGGGCCGAATCTGATGGAATAGAGGTACCATGGGGACGTGATTAGAGTGGAAACCTCAAAGGGCACCCTCCGGTTTGTTTACAGAATGAACGTTTCGTTTCAAAGAGCGGTAATTGGAGGAAATGCCTCGTTCTTAGCCTCTTGGAACTCCTTTCTGGTCTCATCAGGAGACATTTGACTCGGTAACGAGGTAGCTTGAGGAAAACTTTCTTCACGTTGTTCAATGAGCGGCACACAAAACAAAAAACCGTCTATCGCTCCTTAACGATGAAAAGTACCTACCTGCTGAGAGCGAAGGGAAACCAGGAAAAATGCAGGGAAGTCGTATTTATTTGAGGTATAGATGAAAAATATTTCCATGAAAAACGGACATTCTGTACAACTGTCGGTTCAATTTACAGAGAGTTGCTTAAAAAGATTCTTAATAATTTGAAAGAGGTGCACCAGACCGTCCAGAATTGGTATAGCCAGAATAATTGGCAGGATTATGAAATTCAGTCAATAATTTTCAGTCGAAAACCTATTTTGTATCACGAGTAAGAATTGTTTGAATTCCCATATTGGTATGCTGAAACACGAGCGAATACCTCTAGAAATACATGATCTATGGATATCGGCGGAATAGATTTTACCATTCAACTAACATTAGAAAAAAGATAGAACACCGGAATGATGCATTCCATTGACATAAAATAGGACGAATTGAAGTGTGCAAGGCCTGCACCCTGAGGACAGTCAGTAGGGATACGGCATGAAACCCGTGTTCACTCCATGCGAGGAACTCCTTTCCTTTGATAAATGTCCTATTGTGGAATTTGGGATTAGGTGCTGTCCCGTGACCTATCATCGATGGTATCGGCCCTCAGCAGTTGCAGTTGAAGGGGTGTGCATAGTTCAACTTCCCGTCATTCCCCACTAACTTGAGCCACCCCGTGAGTGATGACGTTTTGAGAGGCGTCCAGCGTTATCCAGTGATCGGCGGCATCAATGCCACTACCATACACATCTACATGCCTTTTGCACCCCTTTCTAACCCCTTCTGAACACCTTTTGTCTCATCCCCTCCACTGTGCAACCCTGCATTCGCTATCCTTTGTTTATAACTAGATTGTCCTCTCCTCACAGCCTGCCACGGTTGTACATGAATATTCTCAGTGTGTCTATACGAGCTAGGATAATAGCAGCATTAGACAAAACCGATGAAGCATAGGTTGCATACAGTACTTCCGTAATTTGAAACACAAACGCCTCCCTGAATATTAAAGAGAATATTAGTGGAGCTTAGCTGCTGATAGTTACATCATCAAAGCTATCATCATCAACTAGTACCTGCCTACGCTAATGACCGTGTGCTTTCAAAACCGGCTCTATCCGAATTTGAAAATTTTACCGGAAACACAAGAACGTTTTCCCGTGAAGCATACAATTGAAGCAAAACTACTGTTTCGGATACGTTTTTCCATCAAATTGAGCCGGATTAGGTATAGAAGACGTTGCAGGGTGATAGAATGGGCCATGATCTTGGGAAAAATGGAAAAAAAGTTAATTTCGGAAAAACATGGTTTCAGCCGGTTTTGAAACCATATGCGTCATGTCAGACTGTCTCTCACTTTAACAAGAATGCAACAAAACAAAAACAAGATTGGGAACGACAACTTCAAGGCAAATTTAGGCATTTAAAAAGGTGGAATGAGTGAGGTTTCCAATTGAAGAGGCCAGGGGGAAAACCCCGTCATTGACTTAAAGCTGATTTCGAGAAAAATGAAGCTTGAAGTTTACGATGATGAGGTTTTCCCCAGTACAGCTCAAATTAAACATCCTTTTTCACTGAGAAGGTGGTATTTTTCCCCAAAACTGAGTGTGTCATTGGATTCTACACCTCAAAATCCTTTAGAAACCACTTCGAACCAGATTCAGCCCAAAATGTTGTATCCGAAGAACTACAAATTCTGCACGAGGGTTCGTTTTTCGATTGCGAACGCAAACGTTATGATACATACTCCTGCGTGGTGGGTTGGTGTAATAGGCTAATTGTCGTAAGTAGAAGATCAATCAACCATAGGTATCAAGGAACCAGGACGACTGTTGAATTCCGGCGAAAAACACAGCAAATAAAATGAATCAGTTTAGAGTTAGCCTCCAGAATGTAATAGCGAATGGGGGTGATGTCACCGTAGCATGTAGATAAGAAGCTCCGATTTGCTGATGCTGACCCTAAACGAGGGAAGAAGACGGTGCGCGGATGGCCTGCCTGCTGGCTCGTGTACCATTGTTTACGGCCAACCCGGCTTTTGGTGTGTCTGTCGGCCAGTGCAGTTGCCCATCCTCATTTCCGAGGGGTGACTTTCCGGTACAACCCTTTGAGCCGACCGATATTAACCTACGCGCTTGAGGCTTAGTCGACGCCGCAACCGCTGGCTAAACAGCCAAACCGTCCCCACGGTCGCCAGTTTCAACCCCAATCATGCGAACCGGGATTGCTGAGTTTCAGTAGTACAGACGATAAAATAGAACCTGTTTAGAGTCGTGTGCTATTAATTTTCTTTTTTTAGCAATTAAACCAGGGGGCCTATTTTGTAAAATTGAAGAAATATGTGGCAGTCGCTATCGTCATATGTTGTCATTATATTTGCCATGGCTAATCGATATTGACTTTTAAAGACATATTGCTTTCAGTTTACAGAACAGGCCTCCAGGTGCGTTCTAATATTAAAATCAATTCAGTTCTTGAACGCACGCACGCTAATTGCAGTATAAAGCAAGTATGAAAGATAACAAGTTCAGCAAAGCCGCTCAAGAGCGAGTAAATATAGAGCTAAAACTAAATCAACTGTATCATTACTGTTACTGTATTGCTAGCTGAAAACAAACTTGTCGTTTGTTTCGTGATCGTAAAAAAAAGCACTAAAAACGTTTCAATTTGGCAGGACGAAAATTACGCAATCGAAAACCAGTGGTGCACGATACTTCCATATTATGATAAGTAAATTTTTTGACAAAATTTGATTATATTCTGAATCCACGTATTCTACAAGGTAAAACATGGATTTGACAAAGATTCGGAAGGTCCAATATTAAAAACTAAAATTCATAACTTACTCGTTAATTTATTGATAGTTATGGATGAATTCCCAATGACGAAACACGAACGTAAAAAATATATTTTTCCTAAGCATCCCAACGGTGCATTTTCTAAAAAATTATTTTTCATTAGTGCCTCTGCTATGGCCCAACTGAGCAGTTTCATGGATGTGTTAGATTCGGATTCGGAAAACTGCAGTGGCTATTTTTAATCCAGGCGAGCAATGAACGGGTCAGAGCAACGGCCACAATACGATATATCCAGTTGCTCAAAATAACATTACGAGGGCATGAGACCAACCGTTTAACCATATTCCCCAGTAGAATTGCCTAGTGCGATTTGTATTGGTCTCGATTGGTGTCAGAGGAAAAGATTAAGGAACCAAACAGTTTTTTAAAATACTTGATTAATCAAAAGTGATGGGCTCATCGCAAACTTACAATGATTTCGACCTATTTACTGGCGTATCATTTTATAAAACTGAGAATTTGAAAATCTTGTACTGGAGCTTCATATAACACAAAAAGAATACCACAGAATAAATCTAATTGAAGACATTTATATGCTCAATTCAGGAAAGTTGATAAATTAATACGACCACAAGATTTTGGTAGGTGTAATGCGATGCACATCCACGTTTATCGTCCATTTGGTCAAACAGTAAAACATGCGGAACATTAAAATGTTCAACTACGTTTATCGGTATGCAGCTGAAAATTCTGAAATGATTGAGCTCACGGGTTATGCAGCGCAGTCCTTGATGCGTTTTGATACGACCAACTATCTCGAACGCCGAACTCACCTGAAACAATTCAAATGAAAATATTAGTACATCTGGTATGTGATAGGAGGTTGATGAGAAGCAGTTTCCCACAGGAGCTTGGCAGAAATATTAACTGAAGAAAATCCTGTTTCTAAAATAAAAATTGAAACAACACGCAATATTTAATATTTTTCGTTGGTTTCACTTATTCTTGCAGTGGTGAGTAGATAACACACATACTTCTATATTTTGGTACGTACATTTTGAAAACACACTGATTTTATTCCAATTACTCTGGAGGCTGTATGAATGAAAAAATTTCAACAAACTTACTATGCAAATTCTAAAACCGCTTAAAATCAAAACACGTCAAGTTATCTGAATAAAAAAAGAAATAAATTCACGTATTCTGCAAGGCAATAAATAAAAAGGTCTGCTGCTGGCAGCGATCTGGAGACTATAGAAGGTCGGCAGAACTTACCTACAATTTAAACTAAATTTGAATTTAGTTTAAATGAATATTTGAGAAGAGCACAATGTCCACAACAAACGGTCTAATATTCCCTTCGTTGTTCCAATAAAATTATTATAACCTCTGTCCACCCCCTGTATTTCAGGTCAGTAGCTGAAAGGCACCACTGAACAGATGTACAGTTTTTTCATCGGTATTTCCGCGACTATAGCGGCAATCTGAAGTCTAACGGCTTCCGAGGGTAACAAGAGAACATAGCCAAAGTTTGGAGGCTAAGGAGCGTTGAAGGGAATTATCAGCTGGAAGCGTCTGTCTGGAACTGAAGCAACTAAGCCAAGAAGGGCGGATCTTAATGAAGGCCGTCTCAGAACGTTGGACGACTGTCATTTCGTTCTCCGGCCATCTCGTTCATTCACATTGGAGTTACCCAGCCATCATTTTGCTTTTCCTCTTTGACCACTTTCCCCGCCTAAAATGGTAATAGTTGAGCTGAGCGGTCTCCGCTCTGAGCACTTGTTCCAGGAGTTTACCTTGTTTTCAAACACAAAATGGCAAAGGGAATCGAGAAAGCAAGTAACCTTGATGCGGGTCCCTCTGCAGAACTGGAAACCCACAGCTAACAGGACTGGGAAAGTTCTTGTGAACTTATCACTGCTAACAACACAGGGGCAATTTACAGATATAGATAGCAAGGGAAATAGCAGGCTGAAATGATTATTCTGCAGTAGCCTCTCTCCCTGCAATAAACATAATTCATTTCAAGATTTACTTCCAATACCTAACATAAATGTAAAATTATTTGAAAATAAAGTCTAGCCAGATTTCTAGCCTGACGCCTTAACCACTAGACCAAGGAAACTATACCTAGGTATCGTAGGGCCCTTACCACTAATTAGCGCAGTACCAAGGACAACTCCTCACTAGAACATCCCACAATGAAGTTAGTGCCTTCATTTCATCACTACACATTATACGCTACAATTGATGAAGGCAGCAACTGCAAAGTGGGATGTCAAAGTGAGGATTTGTCCTTGGTCAAGTAGACAGGGTCCAGAGATAGGTATAGGTAAGGTGACTAGACTTCCCGCGTTGGGCGGGACAGTCCCGAGTTGGAGGGTTGTGTCCCGGTTCCCCACGAACGGCCAAACGTCCCGCTTCAAGGGTAAAGCCCCGCTTTCGGAAGGCATCCTCTAAAAAATTAAGTACCTACCTACCTATGTAAGTACGAGGTACCTACTCGATGACCGCTAGATCCAGTGTTGCCAAGCCTTGCTTTCCCTCTGTCGAGCACCGAAAAAACCCTTGACTTTCAAAAAGTTGTGTTCTTAACTCCAACATTAAAAATTCGAACATAAAATAATCAAAGTCAACTTCGAGTTCAAACACAGCTTCAAGATCAAACTCAACTTCGAGTTCAGTGTCAACTTCGAGATCAAAGTCGAGTTCGAGTTCAAAGTCAACTTCAAGATCGAAGTCAACTTCAAGATCGAAGTCAACTTCAAGATCGAAGTCAACTTCAAGATCAAAGTCGACTTCGAGTCCGAAGTCAACTTCAAGATCGAAGTCAACTTCAAGATCAAATTCAACTTCGAGTTCAAAGTCAACTTCGAGATCGAAGTTACCTTCGAGATCAAAGTCAACTTCGAGTTCAATGTGAACTTCGAGATCAATGTCAACTTCGAGTTCAAAGTCAACTTCGAGTTCAATGTGAACTTCGAGATCAAAGTCAACTTCGAGATCAATGTCAACTTCGAGTTCAAACTCAACTTCGAGATAAAAGTCAACTTCGAGGTCAAAGTCAACTTCGAGATCAATGTCAACTTCGAGTTAAAACTCAACTTCGAGATAAAAGTCAACTTCGAGATCAATGTCAACTTCGAGATTAAAGGCAACTTCGAGATCGAAGTCAACTTCGAGATAAAAGTCAGCTTTGAGTTCAAAGTCAACTTCGAGATCAAACTCAACTTCGAGATCAATGTGAACTTCGAGATCAATGTCAACTTCGAGATCAAAGTCAACTTCGAGTTCAAACTCAACTTCGAGATCAAAGTCAACTTCGAGATCAATGTCAACTTCGAGTTCAAAGTCAACTTCGAGATCAAACTCAACTTCGAGCTCAAAGTCAATTCCGAGATCAAAGTCAACTTCGAGATCAACGTCAACTTCGAGTTCAAACTTAACTTCGAGATCAAAGTCAACTTCGAGATCATTGTCAACTTCGAGATCAAAGTCAACTTCGAGTTCAATGTGAACTTCGAGATCAATGTCAACTTCGAGTTCAAAGTCAACTTCGAGTTCAATGTGAACTTCGAGATCAAAGTCAACTTCGAGATTAAAGGCAACTTCGAGATCGAAGTCAACTTCGAGATAAAAGTCAGCTTTGAGTTCAAAGTCAACTTCGAGATCAAACTCAACTTCGAGATCAATGTGAACTTCGAGATCAATGTCAACTTCGAGATCAAAGTCAACTTCGAGTTCAAACTCAACTTCGAGATCAATGTGAACTTCGAGATCAATGTCAACTTCGAGTTCAAAGTCAACTTCGAGTTCAATGTGAACTTCGAGATCAAAGTCAACTTCGAGATCAATGTCAACTTCGAGATCAATGTCAACTTCGAGATCAAAGTCAACTTCGAGTTCAAACTCAACTTCGAGATCAATGCCTACTTCGAGTTCAAAGTCAACTTCGAGATTAAAGGCAACTTCGAGATCGAAGTCAACTTCGAGATAAAAGTCAGCTTTGAGTTCAAAGTCAACTTCGAGATCAAACTCAACTTCGAGATCAATGTGAACTTCGAAATCAATGTCAACTTCGAGATCAATGTCAACTTCGACATCAGTGTCAACTTCGCGATCAACCTCAACTTCGACATCAGTGTCAACATCGAGATCAAAGTCGAGTTCGAGTTCAAACTCAACTTCTAGATCAATGTCAACTTCGAGATCAATGTCAACTTCGAGATCAAAGTCAACTTCGAGTTCAAACTCAACTTCGAGATCAATGCCTACTTCGAGTTCAAAGTCAACTTCGAGTTCAAACTCAACTTCGAGATCAATGTCAACTTCGACATCAGTGTCAACTTCGCGATCAACCTCAACTTCGACATCAGTGTCAACTTCGAGATCAAAGTCGAGTTCGAGTTCAAACTCAACTTCTAGATCAATGTCAACTTCGAGATCAATGTCAACTTCGAGATCAAAGTCAACTTCGAGTTCAAACTCAACTTCGAGATCAATGTCTACTTCGAGTTCAAACTCAACTTCGAGATCAACGTCAACTTCAAGTTCAAACTTAACTTCGAGTTCAAACTCAACTTCGAGATCAATGTCAACTTCGAGTTCAAAGTCAACTACGAGATCAAACTCAACTTCGAGATCAAAGTCAACTTCGAGTTCAAACTCAACTTCGAGATTAAAGGCAACTTCGAGATCAATGTGAACTTCGAGATCAATGTCAACTTCGAGTTCAAATTCAACTTCGAGATCAAACTCAACTTCGAGATCAAACTAAACTTCTAGATCAATGTCAACTTCGAGATCAATGTCAACTTCGAGATAAAAGTCAACTTCGAGGTCAAAGTCAACTTCGAGATCAATGTCAACTTCGAGTTAAAACTCAACTTCGAGATAAAAGTCAACTTCGAGATCAATGTCAACTTCGAGATTAAAGGCAACTTCGAGATCGAAGTCAACTTCGAGATAAAAGTCAGCTTTGAGTTCAAAGTCAACTTCGAGATCAAACTCAACTTCGAGATCAATGTGAACTTCGAGATCAATGTCAACTTCGAGATCAAAGTCAACTTCGAGTTCAAACTCAACTTCGAGATCAAAGTCAACTTCGAGATCAATGTCAACTTCGAGTTCAAAGTCAACTTCGAGATCAAACTCAACTTCGAGCTCAAAGTCAATTCCGAGATCAAAGTCAACTTCGAGATCAACGTCAACTTCGAGTTCAATGTGAACTTCGAGATCAATGTCAACTTCGAGTTCAAAGTCAACTTCGAGTTCAATGTGAACTTCGAGATCAAAGTCAACTTCGAGATTAAAGGCAACTTCGAGATCAAAGTCAACTTCGAGATCAATGTCAACTTCGAGTTCAAAGTCAACTTCGAGATCAAACTCAACTTCGAGCTCAAAGTCAATTCCGAGATCAAAGTCAACTTCGAGATCAACGTCAACTTCGAGTTCAATGTGAACTTCGAGATCAATGTCAACTTCGAGTTCAAAGTCAACTTCGAGTTCAATGTGAACTTCGAGATCATTGTCAACTTCGAGATCAAAGTCAACTTCGAGTTCAATGTGAACTTCGAGATCAATGTCAACTTCGAGTTCAAAGTCAACTTCGAGTTCAATGTGAACTTCGAGATCAAAGTCAACTTCGAGATTAAAGGCAACTTCGAGATCGAAGTCAACTTCGAGATAAAAGTCAGCTTTGAGTTCAAAGTCAACTTCGAGATCAAACTCAACTTCGAGATCAATGTGAACTTCGAGATCAATGTCAACTTCGAGATCAAAGTCAACTTCGAGTTCAAACTCAACTTCGAGATCAATGTGAACTTCGAGATCAATGTCAACTTCGAGTTCAAAGTCAACTTCGAGTTCAATGTGAACTTCGAGATCAAAGTCAACTTCGAGATCAATGTCAACTTCGAGTTCAAACTCAACTTCGAGATAAAAGTCAACTTCGAGATCAAAGTCAACTTCGAGATCAAAGTCAACTTCGAGATCAATGTCAACTTCGAGATTAAAGGCAACTTCGAGATCGAAGTCAACTTCGAGATAAAAGTCAGCTTTGAGTTCAAAGTCAACTTCGAGATCAAACTCAACTTCGAGATCAATGTGAACTTCGAAATCAATGTCAACTTCGAGATCAATGTCAACTTCGACATCAGTGTCAACTTCGCGATCAACCTCAACTTCGACATCAGTGTCAACATCGAGATCAAAGTCGAGTTCGAGTTCAAACTCAACTTCTAGATCAATGTCAACTTCGAGATCAATGTCAACTTCGAGATCAAAGTCAACTTCGAGTTCAAACTCAACTTCGAGATCAATGCCTACTTCGAGTTCAAAGTCAACTTCGAGTTCAAACTCAACTTCGAGATCAATGTCAACTTCGACATCAGTGTCAACTTCGCGATCAACCTCAACTTCGACATCAGTGTCAACTTCGAGATCAAAGTCGAGTTCGAGTTCAAACTCAACTTCTAGATCAATGTCAACTTCGAGATCAATGTCAACTTCGAGATCAAAGTCAACTTCGAGTTCAAACTCAACTTCGAGATCAATGTCTACTTCGAGTTCAAACTCAACTTCGAGATCAACGTCAACTTCAAGTTCAAACTTAACTTCGAGTTCAAACTCAACTTCGAGATCAATGTCAACTTCGAGTTCAAAGTCAACTACGAGATCAAACTCAACTTCGAGATCAAAGTCAACTTCGAGTTCAAACTCAACTTCGAGATTAAAGGCAACTTCGAGATCAATGTGAACTTCGAGATCAATGTCAACTTCGAGTTCAAATTCAACTTCGAGATCAAACTCAACTTCGAGATCAAACTAAACTTCTAGATCAATGTCAACTTCGAGATCAATGTCAACTTCGAGATCAAAGTCAACTTCGAGTTCAAACTCAACTTCGAGATCAATGTCAACTTCGACATCAGTGTCAACTTCGAGATCAAAGTCGAGTTCGAGTTCAAAATCAACTTCTAGATCAATGTCAACTTCGAGATCAATGTCAACTTCGAGTTCAAACTCAACTTCGAGATCAATGTCTACTTCGAGTTCAAAGTCAACTTCGAGATCAAACTCAACTTCGAGATCAAAGTCAACTTCGAGTTCAAACTCAACTTCGAGATTAAAGGCAACTTCGAGATCAAACTCAACTTCGAGATAAAAGTCAACTTCGAGATCAAAGTCAACTTCGAGATCAATGTCAACTTCGAGATCAATGTCAACTTCGAGTTCAAAGTCAACTTCGAGATCAAACTCAACTTCGAGCTCAAAGTCAATTCCGAGATCAAAGTCAACTTCGAGATCAACGTCAACTTCGAGTTCAAACTTAACTTCGAGATCAAAGTCAACTTCGAGATCAATGTCAACTTCGAGATCAAACTCAACTTCGAGATCAAAGTCAACTTCGAGTTCAATGTGAACTTCGAGATCAATGTCAACTTCGAGTTCAAAGTCAACTTCGAGTTCAATGTGAACTTCGAGATCGAAGTCAACTTCGAGATCAATGTCAACTTCGATTTCAAACTCAACTTCGAGATAAAAGTCAACTTCGAGATCAAAGTGAACTTCGAGTTCAAACTCAACTTCGAGATCAAAGTCAACTTCGAGTTCAAACTCAACTTCGAGATAAAAGTCAACTTCGAGATCAAAGTGAACTTCGAGTTCAAACTCAACTTCGAGATCAAAGTCAACTTCGAGATCAATGTCAACTTCGAGATCAATGTCAACTTCGAGTTCAAAGTCAACTTCGAGATCAAACTCAACTTCGAGATCAAAGTCAACTTCGAGATCAACGTCAACTTCGAGTTCAAACTTAACTTCGAGATCAAAGTCAACTTCGAGATCAAACTCAACTTCGAGTTCAAAGTCAACTTCGAGATCAAACTCAACTTCGAGATCAAACTCAACTTCGAGATCAATGTCAACTTCGAGTTCAAAGTCAACTTAGAGATAAAAGTCAACTTTGAGATCAATGCCAACTTCGAGTTCAAAGTCAACTTCGAGATTAAAGTCAACTTTGAGATCAAAGTCAACTTCGAGATCAAAGTCGAGTTCGAGTTCAAACTCAACTTCTAGATCAATGTCTACTTCGAGTTCAAAGTCAACTTCGAGTTCAAACTCAACTTCGAGTTCAAACTCAACTTCGAGCTCAAAGTCAACTTCGAGATCAAACTCAACTTCAAGATCGAAGTCAACTTCAAGATCAAATTCAACTTCGAGTTCAAAGTCAACTTCGAGATAAAAGTCAACTTTGAGATCAAAGTCAACTTCGAGATCAATGTCTAATTCGAGTTCAAAGTCAACTTCGAGATCAAAGTCAACTTCGAGATCAATGTCAACTTCGAGTTCAAAGTCAACTTCGAGATCAAACTCAACTTCGAGATCAATGTCAACTTCGAGATCAAAGTCGACTTCGAGTACAAAGTCAATAATTATTTTGGTGTGGTTTCTACCTATTCTTCTAATTGCTGTACGATTACATAGTTTTACCAATAAAAGGCTTCACGAATTAAAGGAAATCGACGATACCAGCGTTTATTAACGAATCAATAATCCACTAGTAAAACCAGTGGTGCGTAGATAACACACAATACTTCCATATTTTGAAACGCAAAATTGTGACACAATTTGATCATATTTTGAGTGCTTTAAGTGTGTTTAGCCCAAAAATATCAAAAAATTCACTATTAAAATTTTAAAATTTGCCCAAAATGAAAAAACGCCACATTTTTGGAATGTAAAAAATATCCACATATTCTGCAAGGTAAAACAAAGATTTTAAGACCAAGAACGCTCAAATCGGTTCATTTTTGTGGCCGGAAAAAAATAAAATAGAAAACACTAAAAATGCAAATATATCGGAAGTACTGTGCGTTATCCAAATTCCGATTAAACAGGGTGTTAGGTCTTGCCGAGACAAACATTTCAGTTCAAGAAATTTGAAAAAAGGTTGAGATTTGAGGGAGCTATGGCCATTTTTGTAAATGACCACAGACGGACAGACGGACACACGGGCAGACGGACAGACGGACACACGGACACACAGACACTTGTTCGGGAAGTAATTCTGAGTAAATGTGTGTAAGAAAAAGTTTTTTCTGAAGCTCCGTTCCGATTCTCGATTTTAGGACGGTCACAATACTTCCATTTACTCTGTAAATATGGAAGTAAAAAATCGAGAAGGTGGATTAAAGTTTGTTCTTATTAAAATGTATACCCTATATTTGGAATTCACAAAGGCTCCTTAGGGCGATATTTATTGCTGGAAGAATATACGTTAAGAACCGAGATTCGACTTTTGGTTTATATCTCATTGATATACGGCTTTGTCAGCTCGAAAAGGTCAACTAGCATGCGCTGTACTGCAGGCTGAAAGCAAGGAGACCTACTCATGAAATAAGATTGCTGAGACTCAAGAGACCTCTAGAATACTAACGTCGACGAATCGAGCACGCATTCGTGCGTACGCACTTCGGCTCGTTCGGCATAATCCTGAGCCAGCGGGGCGAACATCAGCCAGTATGCTGGCCCTTCCATCGACTCTTCAGTCAGGCAGCCTACGTCGCTATCAACCCATCTTACCTAAGTATGCATAGCCCATAAACGCAGCACCGCACAAAGAAGGATGCCTATATCGTAGGGCCCATACAAGGGTAAATATACAATAAACTTGAATTGAGTATGCACCTAAGTACGTCGTACAGTAGAACGGCTTCAAAGTACAATGGCAATACCATCCAAGACCGAGGGTGGGGGTGAAGGGGGTAATGAACCGAACACTCAACCGAAGGAGACGTGAAGCGAGCCGGCTACTCCCCCGAAGTTCAAATCCACAGAAATGGAAACGCAAACCGGAGAGAAATTACGGAAGGGGGTGGCTAATGGGGGAAGGGCGCAAAAGATGGTAGAAGGAAGGATAGGTATACGTCTGCGATACACGATACCTTTTCCACGGACCAGCTCGCGGGATTAAATCGGGCGTGATTCCCTCTTTCAATTAAAAGGGTAACATCGGAACAGATTTTACTCTTCCATAGAAGTTTGAAGTTGAAAAATTACAATTCAAAAGCAGGGCCAACAGTATCAGTGACTCGAATAATTGTGCGAAATTGTCCATTAACCAGGGTTCAAGATTTCATATAAGAATCTAGCTGCATGAATGTCAGATAAAATCCATCGACTACATTATTTCATAATCAGTTTCTGGCTGCGTTGAATATTCGATTTTTGACATTTATTACAGGGTAAAGGACTGGGATAGCCGAAAAAATAAACCGCCCGCCATAAACACTCGTTCGTGCAAATGGCTTGAGATTTTTTCGTTGCTGAAATATTGAACAAAATTGGGATTTTTCCAAACGTTTTCTGCTCAGTGTCAAAGCCATTTAATTGATAGGGTTTTTGATGCCGAATCAAATTAGACTATTGCAACGCAAATATATTTTTTTCCCTCGGCCGATTTGGGAACCCAAGCGACCTTTTTTTTGTCATAAGTTAGAGCCTTTTCAGTGAAGGCCTTCATGGAGCAGAATGCCAGGATGCCTTAATGTCGTCAGATGCGTTGAAGTGTTGAGTTTACTTATACCATTACCTGATTTTCGAAGTTATATCAATGTCAAGAATAATCGGAGGTTTAGCAATGTTATTCATACACTTTTACTCAAAATCCTGGACTATGTAGCCGGCTATACCTCCCTCCAATTTTTCTATAACTCTTGGAGGGTTAGTTTAGGTAAGGCCCATCATCCTATTCAGCTTTCTAGGATTTTGATTGATTTTTAAGATTTAGGATTTTGATTACAAACAGTACTTCCTAAATATTTGCACTTGATTTGCTTTAAATTTATTTCTTCCAAATAAAGCAAAATTACATTGTTTTGGTCCAAAATGTTGGGTAGCAAAGTATGGAAGTAACGAGTCCCACCTGGACACCACTGGTTTATCTGATTCTACTTCTCTCGAAATGTTACCGAAGGAGGGAAAAATTTTATTCTCGGTCAGCTGTGGATTATCATTGAAAATGATAGTGCGAAAAGTCGTTCCGTATTCGGAGCAGATTTTCGCGAAATACAGACAGAGAATGTTTGTGACCTGCGTTAATGTCAAGTCTAAATCAATATGCCCAGCCAAAATGCTCATGCGTGCACGTGGGATGTATCTATTCTTGATAATACACGAAATCAAATAAAGAGGTTCCCTTCATTAACATTTGGGCAGCGCCATCAATGTACACAACTATTATGGGTAATAATCGATGAACTCCAACGCTAATATGGTGTTGTTTCGGGGTTAACTGTTTCTCATTACTTTTAATGCCTACTCACTGAACACAACCTGGATACACAATCCCTGTATAATACAATAACCGAGTTATTTTTCTCTACGCTGACTAATTACTTCCATATTTTACCAAGTAATTACTTACTTCCATACTTTACAAAGTTAATAGGAGTATTGTAATCGTCCTAAACTCGTAAATCGATCGGAGCTTAATAAAGAGCTATTAATTATAGCTTATAGATTTCTACTCAGAATCACTTCCTGGGCAAGTGACTGTGTGCCCGTCCGTCCGTTTGCCCATCGGCCCGACTGTGTTCATTTACGAAAACGGCCATATCGATACCTTAAAGCACAAAGGGCATACGTCCCAAAATATTAATTTTGAGATTTCGGTACCGAAAGAATCTACTCATCAGGACCTAGTGATCGCTCCAAGAATCATGATCATTTTATCTATTTTTGGTGCCAAAAAACGATATAATAGAAAAACGACAAATATTTAAAGAGCGTTTATCTTGGAAGTGTTAAGTGCTACCAAACTTCTGGTTAAACAAGATTGTAGATCTTGGCCAGACAAACATTTTTTATCTAGCGAATTTCCGGCCGAAACATTTCAGTTCAAGAAATTTGAAAAAAGGTTGAGAATTGAGGGAGTTATGGTCATTTTTGTAAATGACCACAGACGGACACACGGACACACAGACACTTGTTCAGGAAGAGATTCTGAGTAAATGTGTGTAAGAAAAAGTTTTTTCTGAAGCTCCGTTCCGATTCTCGATTTTAGGACGATTTTAATAATTCCATTTAATCTGTAAAAATGCAGGATCTCAAGAACGTGGAACTGGTGGGGAAAAGCGTCGAAATGCAAAGTTTCCGATGCAGTGAAACTGCGAATGCTTCCGAGAATGACAACTGATATTCCTGTTTGGCTTTTGTGAGATTTGAGCTTACTGTGTTCCCAAAAGGCTGGAGGTATCGGGTGAACAAGAAGGTAGCGAATGGGTAGTTGCAGGTTGTGGATGAGGGTTCAGTGCAAGTAAAGGGTTAGCAGGTGGAAGGAGGTGTTTAAGACGCAAAGCAACAGCGAGGCAAGCTGATCTAAGCAGCGCTGGAAGACGCGGACAGAGGACCACTGCAAACAGGCGGCTGAGGTAAGCGGCCAGGCATTTATACAAAAGAGGGCCTCAGCCTGGAACGGAGCGAGAGGATCGGGTTTTGCTAACCTGAGAAGCAAACGGACCGAAACTGAGTTCCAAGCGCCATGTCACACTAACGCTGAACAACATGTAAAACCGAATCCGCTCGGGAATCGTTAGCCCTCCAACTAAAACGCTGCGAATATTGAAATAATTCGATTTGAGTTCCACGATTTTGCGATGCGAACATTTTCAAAAGTCGGGGGCGTCTCGCTGAAAACGAAGTGAACCCTAAACGGTTATAGCTACCGCCTCTGAATCGGCATTAGTCGAATCAGCGCCCAAAAAGCAATGGGAAATTATGCCTCGCACGACACAAAATCGGTTAATTTTTCTACTCCCATATTTACAGAGTAAATGGAAGTATTGTGATCGTCCTAAAATCGAGAATCGGAAGCGGAGCTTCAGAAAAAACTTTTTCTTAAAAACATTTACTCAGAAGCACTTCCCGAACAAGTGTCTGTGTTGGCTCCACTTACTATTACTGCAAAATTTTCCTTCTTAGGGTTTTGGCGGGAGATCAAAAAGAAATTGTAGGGCGTGAGGACAAACCTAAGTGACACGTAAAAAACCGCATGAATCTATGATCTAGAGCCGGATTTTGCGTTTTTCCTTAAATTACTATTAAAAAAGAGAGTCACGTGAGTATATTTTTTTTTTAATTTTTTATGCTGGGTTTAAGGGTATAAATAATATGTAAAGTTGGTGCATACACCTTGTGACACTTGTAGGTTGTGAGAATTTAGGTATTCATCCTATTCTAATTAGGTCATGTAATCGCCTTCCAGGCCAAATCTTTATGAAATCATGTAGGACCAGTGGCGATCTACCTTGTAGAAAAAAAAAGAAAATTCTACCTAATCGTTGACGTGTGAAGGCTTTGTGAAATGAATAGTCCCATAATTTTAGAATGACCCAATTTCAAAATAGCTGTAAAGCTATGCAGTACGAAATTTGGCCTTCCGACCACCGCTACTCTACGTAGCGGAATCTATTCCCAATTTGGAGGATAGAGGCCGCTCGAAAAAGGTTTAAAAATGTCGCTTTGGCCATTCCGGGTCAATCCGATGGCAGATAATAGTCAACCTGCATACAGGCTTTTTGTCAAGGACCTAACGCCGGTTTGTATTTATTCTCTTTGAAAGACTTAACCGAGGGTACCGAATTTGGCTCAATTGAAAAACGCACCGAATAACGGGGGGCGGTTACTCAAACAGGAAATTAACGGGAGAAAAACGAGCTCGTCGCGCTGAATTGACGTTTTCGAAACTCATCACAGCAGGGCCGGCCCTGTCAACGAGCGAAGAACGGGATAAACGAGCGACAGGGCCGCGGGGGTGGGGGAGATTAGCCAAAAGGGCCGGATGAATAGGGGTTGAAAACAAGGGATGGAGGACGGGGGTTTAAATATTATTCTTCCGCGACACCGGTTGAATGGAGCGCGAAGACAATCAAGAAGCTTGACAGCTGGAAGCGTGATGGAAAAGTGCCGGGCGGCGACCGGCGGCGGATGAGAAAGCAGCGCCTGACGGGCTTTGGAGATTAGCCGTCGAATTCGCCGGCTTCCCTTCCCCTCGGCTCGGCCAACTTTGGCCCATCAAGGCTCCGAGTCCATCACTTCGTCCTCCGCTCGAATACGGCGCCGCTATTGTATGGAAGCCAAGACGGCCGCCCCTCGTTTCTCTGCTATCGTCCGACCATCGGCGGAATTTCGCTCCGGTTGGCGCTCCGTCGACGGATCCGGACGTTCGCACTGGTCCGGACGAACAGCTAATGATGGGATTCAGGAATGGGATTAATGGGATAAAAATCCTCGAAAAATGCTCGGAATTATTATCAAAATTAAATCAAGTCTGGAGAAATTGGGATTTAGGAATGGGATTTACACGCGATTTAGGAATGGGATTTAACCGCGATAAAAATCCTCAAAATTTGACATATTCAATATGTTCAAAAATGCTCGGAATTATTATCGCGTTGTCCTTGGTACTGCGCTATTACAGTAGAAAGGGTCCTACGATAGGTTTTTAAACATTTCAAACAGCTATTTTCCAAAATCTTTTTTCTCATTTGCAAATTTTATTTTTACTTCCATATTTACAGAGTAAATGGAAGTATTGGAATCGTCCCGAAATCGAGAATCGGAACGGAGGTTCAGAAAAAAACTTTTATTTACACGGATTCCACATGCTCAGAATCACTTCCCGAACAAGAGTCTGTGGTAATTTACGAAAATTGCCATAGCTCCCTCAATTTTCAACTTTTTTTCAAATTTCTTGAACTGAAATTTTTGTCTCTGCAAGACGCCCTGTTTAATCGGAATTTGACAAACTCACAGTACTCCCGATATAATTACATTTTTAGTGTTTTCTATTTTTCTATTTTAGTTTTCTATATAGTTCCTCTGCATAGAATTTTTCTGTAGGTATAGTTTTCTGCATAGTTTTTCTAAGTAGTTTCTATAGTTTTTTTTTAAATTTTTTTCGGCCTCAAAAATGAACCGATTTGAGCGTTCCTGGTCTTGAAATCTTTGTTTTACCTTGCAGAATATGCGGATATTTTTTACTTTGCGTAATCGTGTTTTAGGCGAGTTTTAAAATTTGCATAGTGAGTTTTTTTGGCCTGAACACCCTCAAGTTCAGTCAACGTATGATCAAATTGTGTCACACTTTTAAGTTTCAAAATATGGAAGTATTGAGTGTTAGGTATCTACGCACCACTGGTTTACTTCCATATTAACAGAGTAAATGGAAGTATTGGAATCGTCCCAAAATCGAGAATCGGAATGGAGCTTCAGAAAAAACTTTTACTTGAACACATTTACTCAAAACCACTTCCCGTCTGTGTGTCCCGTGTGTTCGTCTGCGGTCATTTACACGGCCATAGGTCCCTCAATTCTCAACCTTTTTTCAAATTTCTTGAACTGAAATGTTTATCTCGACAAAACCTATAGATATTTGCGTTTTAGTCTTTTTAATTTTATTTTTTCCCGGCCACAAAAATGAACCGATTTAAGCGTTCTTGGTCTTAAAACCTTGGTTTTACCTTGCAGAATATGTGAATATTTTTTACACCACAATAACATGCGTAAATGTTATTGTAAGCGAGTTTTAAAATCTGCATGGCGAGTTTTTCGCTAAATTTTGACCTAAGCAACCTCAAAAGTAGCCAAAATATGATCGAATTGTGTCAACATTTTACGTTCCGAGTAGTATTGTGTGATATCTACGCACCATCGGTTTGTCGGGCGGTTTCATGTCTCGAATGGTGTCGGCCAAAGGTCAGGAAGGTCTTAGAAGCGGCAGAAGAGTTGAGCATTGGATTATGAATATGTTAGGCTGGCCAAGCGCCAAATCCAAGTTCAACAGCTGTTCTTCTCCGTGATTCCATCGCTTAGCCACCATCTCCAGGGAAATCAGGAGCATAATGGAATAAAAGAAGAGTTCAACCTCGTTCATGCTGTTTAATTTGCAGCGATATTCTTTTCGCCAGGTGCCGAGCCTACCGACTGGAACCTACAGGTTTCGTCCCTCGAGGTGAATAACATTAATATCCTTTTCGCAGATTTCGAATTTTCCACACGGTGGACTGAAAATCAGATCCAAAATCGCCCATTTGCGGTGAATTATCGGGGCTAAAGGAGAGAGGACATTCGTTGTCCTCGTCTGGATGACTGGGAAGGGGGGGGGGGGACAACTGAGAGAATCATCTGCCAATCGTTGCAACGTAGAACTGAACCCAACGACATTATCCCGCCCACATTTCGTTAGCGGGACTCTCATCATCGTCCATGATTGAAAAACTCCGATGCAGCAAAACAAACGAATGCTTCGAATACTTGCGAATGAAACGCCGAATTTATCAACGGAGACCGTAGGTATAGCTGTTCGTTCCATTAGATGGGCACTATAAAGTTATAATCTTTAGGAAAAGACTGTTGTTTCAAAAAGTTCCGTAAAAAGCGTCGAATTAGTTGAAATTGTGTTGACCTTTGCACGGAGGGGGTCGATATGATGAGAATAACCTCTGAATTTTCAGAAACAGTGGAAAAACTCCGAACAAATCGATCTCCTAAAGACCGTAAACCGACAAGATTTTAACACATTTAAGACTTTTTGATCGGACACCTCAAAATATAATATTATGCGTCAAGTTGAACAAACCGGAAATTTTATGGGCTAGCCCATAAAGCGTTGCTGCGCATTGTTGTTGCGCATCTATGATGGCGACATACTCTACCTCATAAGTGGACCTACTTTCTCAAGAGGTCCTTACGTTCAAAGTTTCAACAGGTCCTAACAATAAATACCCATCAACCAACAGAGACACAGACACAGACACAGACACAGACACAGACACAGACACAGACACAGACACAGACACCGACACCGACACCGACACCGACACCGACACCGACACCGACACCGACACCGACACCGACACCGACACCGACACCGACACCGACACCGACACCGACACCGACACCGACACCGACACCGACACCGACACCGACACCGACACCGACACCGACACCGACACCGACACCGACACCGACACCGACACCGACACCGACACCGACACCGACACCGACACCGACACCGACACCGACACCGACACCGACACCGACACCGACACCGACACCGACACCGACACCGACACCGACACCGACACCGACACCGACACCGACACCGACACCGACACCGACACCGACACCGACACCGACACCGACACCGACACCGACACCGACACCGACACCGACACCGACACCGACACCGACACCGACACCGACACCGACACCGACACCGACACCGACACCGACACCGACACCGACACCGACACCGACACCGACACCTAGTGACATTTTGATACCCCAATCAATACTTTCTCAATTCAATTTTTTTATTGATCTCATTTCAAGTACAGTATTGAAGTGTCAGTACTGATATCAATATTTTATCGAAACATAAGTACTCGATTCCATGATTGATTGGTGTTTTCCCTTACAAACGTAGAAAGAAGAAACAGTGGAAAAACTCCGAACAAATCGATCTCCTAAAGACCGTAAACCGACAAGATTTTAACACATTTAAGACTTTTTGATCGGACACCTCAAAATATATGCGTCAAGTTGAACAAACCGGAAATTTTATGGGCTAGCCCATAAAGCGTTGCTGCGCATTGTTGTTGCGCATCTATGATGGCGACATACTCTACCTCATAAGTGGACCTACTTTCTCAAGAGGTCCTTACGTTCAAAGTTTCAACAGGTCCTAACAATCAATACCCATCAACCAACAGAGACACAGACACAGACACAGACACAGACACAGACACCGACACCGACACCGACACCGACACCGACACCGACACCGACACCGGCACCGACACCCGACACCGACACCGACACCGACACCGACACCGACACCGACACCGACACCGACACCGACACCGACACCGACACCGACACCGACACCGACACCGACACCGACACCGACACCGACACCGACACCGACACCGACACCGACACCGACACCGACACCGACACCGACACCGACACCGACACCGACACCGACACCGACACCGACACCGACACCGACACCGACACCGACACCGACACCGACACCGACACCGACACCGACACCGACACCGACACCGACACCTAGTGACATTTCGATACACCAATCAATACTTTCTCAATTCAATTTTTTTTTATTGATCTCATTTCAAGTACAGTATTGAAGTGTCAGTACTGATATCAATATTTTATCGAAACATAAGTACTCGATTCCATGATTGATTGGTGTTTTCCCTTACAAACGTAGAAAGAAGAAACAGTGGAAAAACTCCGAACAAATCGATCTCCTAAAGACCGTAAACCGACAAGATTTTAACACATTTAAGACTTTTTGATCGGACACCTCAAAATATATGCGTCAAGTTGAACAAACCGGAAATTTTATGGGCTAGCCCATAAAGCGTTGCTGCGCATTGTTGTTGCGCATCTATGATGGCGACATACTCTACCTCATAAGTGGACCTACTTTCTCAAGAGGTCCTTACGTTCAAAGTTTCAACAGGTCCTAACAATCAATACCCATCAACCAACAGAGACACAGACACAGACACAGACACAGACACAGACACAGACACCGACACCGACACCGACACCGACACCGACACCGACACCGACACCGACACCGACACCGACACCGACACCGACACCGACACCGACACCGACACCGACACCGACACCGACACCGACACCGACACCGACACCGACACCGACACCGACACCGACACCGACACCGACACCGACACCGACACCGACACCGACACCGACACCGACACCGACACCGACACCGACACCGACACCGACACCGACACCGACACCGACACCGACACCGACACCGACACCGACACCGACACCGACACCGACACCGACACCGACACCGACACCGACACCGACACCGACACCGACACCGACACCTAGTGACATTTCGATACACCAATCAATACTTTCTCAATTCAATTTTTTTTTATTGATCTCATTTCAAGTACAGTATTGAAGTGTCAGTACTGATATCAATATTTTATCGAAACATAAGTACTCGATTCCATGATTGATTGGTGTTTTCCCTTACAAACGTAGAAAGAAGAAACAGTGGAAAAACTCCGAACAAATCGATCTCCTAAAGACCGTAAACCGACAAGATTTTAACACATTTAAGACTTTTTGATCGGACACCTCAAAATATATGCGTCAAGTTGAACAAACCGGAAATTTTATGGGCTAGCCCATAAAGCGTTGCTGCGCATTGTTGTTGCGCATCTATGATGGCGACATACTCTACCTCATAAGTGGACCTACTTTCTCAAGAGGTCCTTACGTTCAAAGTTTCAACAGGTCCTAACAATCAATACCCATCAACCAACAGAGACACAGACACAGACACAGACACAGACACAGACACAGACACCGACACCGACACCGACACCGACACCGACACCGACACCGACACCGACACCGACACCGACACCGACACCGACACCGACACCGACACCGACACCGACACCGACACCGACACCGACACCGACACCGACACCGACACCGACACCGACACCGACACCGACACCGACACCGACACCGACACCGACACCGACACCGACACCGACACCGACACCGACACCGACACCGACACCGACACCGACACCGACACCGACACCGACACCGACACCGACACCGACACCGACACCGACACCGACACCGACACCGACACCGACACCGACACCGACACCTAGTGACATTTCGATACACCAATCAATACTTTCTCAATTCAATTTTTTTTTATTGATCTCATTTCAAGTACAGTATTGAAGTGTCAGTACTGATATCAATATTTTATCGAAACATAAGTACTCGATTCCATGATTGATTGGTGTTTTCCCTTACAAACGTAGAAAGAACGATATCATTTCTCAATAAAATTGGCCCAACCAGAGACCAAAATTTGGTCTCATCTAATGCAAATTCATTCAAGTAACTTCAATTTTTCTTTCTGCTTGTTTTTATATTCAGACAGCACTGACAACACTGAGCACTGAGTAAATGAAAATTATGGAAAGTGGTTTGATCTCGAAGTTGACTTTGATCTCGATGTTGAGTATGAATTCAGAGTTTTTTTCGGCGTTCGACAGAGGGAAAGCTAGGCGACGAACTTTTTTACTTCCATATTTACACAGTATTACTTCCATTTTTACAGAGCAAATGGAAGTATTGTGATCGTCCTAAAATCGAGAATTGGAACGGAGCTTCAGAAAAAACTTTTTCTTATACACATTTACTCAGAATCACTTCCCGAACAAGTGTCTGTGTGTCCGTCTGTCTTCTTGTGTCTGACTGACTTGTTAATTTTTATGCCCTTGGGCATTTGGAAACCTCAAACGAGTCCCAAGTTAGGGCATTTGACTGTACATAAATTGAAGAAGAAGAAGAAGAAGAGCGCTTTTTATTTGCCAAAACATAACATGTGCATAAGCAATGGTCGTGCGAGTCACGTAAATCAATTTTTTTTGTAATTTTGACATTCTCCTCACGTCTCAAAAGTCCTTGACACAGAAGGCTAGTTAGATCGGAATATGACTATCCACACAGGAACAAGTGGTCTATGCCTAAATTTATTTTATCATTCCAGGATTTGAAAATATGAGAATGCACTGAACGAATCGGCAATTGGTACTTCAAAGACTTATACCGTAGAGTGGCAGTTGCCATACTTGACAGCAAAAGGAGTGTAGCCATCATGGGAGAGCTTAGATGAAATACTTCTCTCGTGAAACTTGGCAACCTCGACGCCTTTCGAGTGGATTAGTCTGGTGGAGTGTGTTCTCGGAGTGGAGCGTGGAACCGGCTATCCAGATAACATACAGTATACATACTGTATGTACATGTACATCCGTATTTTGTAGAGTAAAATTTTGGACCGAATCCACGGTATTCATATCGGACAGGGGAAAAATGTAATTTCAATTATGATATTATAACCTATAAGCAACTCCTTGTAATTTGCACGCATTTGCAGTGCTCCTAATGGCAGGTCCTAATTAAAATTACTTTTCCTGAGGCAAGTGATTGCGTAAGGAATACCTAATTATTGGTATGAATTTGGGGAAGAAGTTGTGGAACTCCATAATTCTAATAGAAACTCCAATTGAGGGAATTGAAGTAGTCTTTTCGAGTCAAATGGAAAAGACTAGGGGAACTTAAATCCCCTCAATATGCATTCATGTTCCGACTAATTGGCTCAGAATACTTTATTGAATGATTACATGCGTTCGTAATCGCCAGGTCCTTTTGTAAAAGGTGTCAAAACTTTTTTCTCCTCTAAGGCAGGAATTTTTATTCAATCACATGATCATTGCATGAACATAATTAGAACTACTTCACATTCTCAATTACTTGGCGATTACAGCTACTTGTCAATTGCAGTGCTTGTGATTTTAATTTTGTTTCAACTACTTTGAACTTTCAGGGTAATTGTAATTATTACAAATATTGTAGGTCCAAATCACAATACTTCAACTGGGGCAAGTAATTGCAATACAATTACAATGGCTTTCGGCAGTAGTTGGTCAACTATTTTTGACTTTGAAATTTTTCAGGTAGGTTAAGTCCAATAGGCAAAGAAATCCACTCAACACTCGTTAGAATCCTTGAGAAAACGTCTTCCAAACGAATTCCGACAAATCAAGTCAGCACAAATCAGTTGCATGATGTTTGATTTTGTTATGACATAATTTTTGCATCAATGACTAAAACGAAACTGAATACTCTGCGTCCATAGTCAGATATCTACAGTGAAAGTAGGCACCTACCTACTTATTTGTTGATATCTTCTAGAAAATGAACCCCTTAGCAGAATTTGCAGAATTTTTTCGGCATCGGAAATGTTTGTCGGATCTTCAAGGTGATTCGGGAGGGGATTGTACGCTAAATAAATTAAGAACAGAGGGCTTCGAGAGCTAAGGGTCAATTTTACAACTACTATCACTGAATTATTCAAAATCTGGAATCGAGAGGGGCGAAAATGAGTGTACCTAGTTCTTGTTTATGGAATATTGACAGTATCAACTCAATATAGAGCTGTCTGGCACATTGAC
Organism: Nesidiocoris tenuis; assembly: GCA_036186465.1. NCBI lineage: Eukaryota > Metazoa > Arthropoda > Insecta > Hemiptera > Miridae > Nesidiocoris > Nesidiocoris tenuis. The sequence goes on along the minus strand of AP028910.1, from coordinate 22,510,679 downwards.
ATCATTATACTTGAGCTTCATGCTGCTAAATCCGATCCCGAGGTCCGCTTTGCATCTGACGCAGAGGTTGCGTAGTAAATGGGTGAAATGCCTACCCAAATGCTAATGAAATTCACAAGATTTCCAACCTCATTATTTTCCTACGACCTGGGGCTATAGTTTACGGAATTCTAACGCTGAAGTCTCGCGTTAATGGTTTTAGAATGCTTCCCTCGAGTGGTTATAGCCAAAAAAATAACAAAAATTGGAAAGAAGATTCTGGAAGATCTAGGAGATTTACTATTCTAACGATCCTGCAAAAACCTGCAATAATTAGCCGAACCAGCAAATTTCTGCCACAAATTGGCACCTAGTTAGTTCTGCCTCTAGGGTATGTATATACAAGGTACATTTCGGCGTCAAATGCGCACCTCAGTGAGTGGGAATAGCAAATTTGTTGCGACTTTCTAACATTTCACCCAAATTGATTCTCTGATTTTCCATCAGAATGCGCTATTCCGTCAGAGATTTTAATGAGCTAGTGCTTTGGCATGCTTCTGTTTGTTCAATGAGTCAGCGAGCGAGTAATAATTGGAATGACTTGGCCGGACCCCGTTCGATCGCTCCATCGGAATATGGTGGGCAGATCAAAGTTAGTGCACACCTCATTCATCGAGGTTTCAACCAATCATAAACTAAGAAAAATGCAGTCGTAGGTACACTCTTGCGATAATAAATTAACAGTCGGAATGATATCGTCGTTATTACAGTAAATCCGCACATCTAATTTGGGTAATTGTTGGGGAAAGCCAGTTTAGTGGGTTTCAATGATGTACTGGCTTGTGCAGCTTGGCAACGGCAATATAATATATTAGGCAAGATCACATATTATGTGATCATAATTCAATCTTTACTCAAACCTTACGGCAGTAACACTATTTTTTCGGCTCGGACGTCGATTTTTCCATGTGGGTAGCTACCTAACTCAAAATACTCAAAAAATGATATGTGCAGATTTAGTGTAATAACGACGATATTTATTTCGATGAGAATTTAATGCACGATTAACATTTCTGCCTGTAGCATGTTGATACTTCGAACAGTCGCTTTGGCGGCCATTGATCTAGAAGTACCAATCATATTTATGGCAAAATCTTGTTGGTTGGATCATGTTTTGTTAATTCAGAATTGCTGAAATAAAAGTAAGTTGCGGAACCTGAAAACGTAACTGCAAAACTCCAGGATTATCGTTGAAATTCAATAAATGAAACCGAGTTCTAGGAAAATAAATGGGTGTAATGTCATGACTACTTTTACATAAACACGCAAAATTATCAAAGATCGAAATAAATCTGGGTTTTTATTGATGGTAGAATCGGCCCCTGGTCAATCGAGCGTACGATTATTCGGGAAATCCAGAGATTGGGGTCGGACTACTTAAGGATGCTATCCACACTCTCTTAAATGAGCTTTCCTAATGATAGTCATTACGGAATTTACTTGATCATAGTGCTGATCAATGGGCTTTGTCAGGGCGCTTCCCCAATTAGAAATTTCGAGCTTGGCGAGTTTAGCGCCGTGAAATCGCTATAATAGAGGATGCGGATCTGGACGATTTAGAGCGCACAATTGCCTGAACATTCGGCATGAGAGCATCCCAACAAAGCCCTTCACAAAAGCCTTGCCCTACGTTTGTATCTAGTACTTCCAGACCGTTTGACGGAATAACCACGATTTTGGTGTATATTCAAACAGTAAACCAATGTAGCCGCTCGAGTAAAACAATTTTCCAAAACAATTTTCAAACATTTTTATATTCTACGTTTCAAAGAGTGAAGTATCTGAATCTGCAAGAAACCTATATTTTCATGCTGAATCTAATTCGACCATCAGCAGTGATAGTTTTCTCCGTTTGGGAGTTAAAGCAGTTTCAGAGAGCGCCCAGGGCTGTCTGAGGGGCAGGCTGAGAAGGTTTCTTGATACCGTCAAACTCATATGGTCTGTTCGGAGAGGGAGTCCGGACTACTCTGAATCCAATTGCTAACGACGCCAAGAAGATTCGAATCGATCAGACGAATTATTTGGTTAATATTGAATAATTTGCTCAATTTGAACAACTTTACATCCCATCGCATGGCTTGGCGTCGTTAGCAACTAGTCCTAGAGTAGTCCAGGAATGCATGTCCGAACAGAACTAAAACAATTTTAAATGACAGAAGAGAATTTTGAAACAAATACGTTTTCGCTGAAGTTGGAAAGTTTTTATTGGCCGCTTCAACTGAAGTAGTAAAAGCAAGACTCATGGATATTTAACTGCCGGGTACCTGCTCCAAAGTATGGAGGCCAAAAACGTTCATGGATCGTTTCTATTTTAATAGAAGCATTTTCAAATGGTTTGGCCAATTCTCAATTTGATTAGGGAAACCTCAAATCGGTGTGGGAAATTAGAAATTAGGTTAGGAAAATCCTCAATCTGACATGGAAGTGTAATTTTTTTCATGCTGTTGCTAGGGTGTACTATTTTATGTAAGTTATGTATGCAATATTTATTCGTTCGAGCCATATTCAGGTACCAGCGGGAGCTGCCGAACCTCTGGGAAAGAAAATGTGAGGCAGATAACCTAATTTCTATTCCCCTCTCGAGATTTCTCCTCCAGGGTATGCAACCCTAACGTGTATGGGGGAGAAAGAGAAAGAGAAAGAGAGAGACCATTCCCAATCATAACTGATGATAGCATCAGGAAATTCCTGAAATGTGATGCAAGCCAGTCTTTTTAATTTGACGGCCACGAAATTTTTTAAATTATCACACCTATAGAACTCCATAGTTATGGAATTGAAAAATGACTTCAGTTCTGTGGTTAATCCTTTATTCCCTCCTTTACTCCAATATCGATTTTAGTCATCTAGAGGTTCATTTTTTCAACTTTTCAGGAAATCCAAAATACTGATATCCATGCGAATTAAATAAATTGAATCACCTCCTAGAAAATTGAGTAACAGAAGTTGGTTGATAATCGAAAAGAAGAGCTGCACCCAACCAACTTGAGAGCTTCCGAACCGCAGCAAATGGTAACCACTTTTACAGGCCTGGGAAAACGTGTGTTGCTCAAAACGGTTTCCCGCAGCTTTTTCTCCCGAATTCGCGCAAACCGATGGTACCGTCGGGTTCCCCTAGGAAAAACCAATCCAGTGATACCAATAACTAATTTTTACCAAAAATCGAGTTAACCACTGTTACACAAGTTCAGGCTCACAAAAGATACGGCATAGACTGAATATTCACCCAGGATAAATACATCGCAGGAACATTTGCCTTCAGCAGTACATGCTTTAGTTATACATGACTCGCACACTTATCGCATGACAAATCGCCTTGTCTTGTTTCCTAGCGCTGTCGCTCAATGCCTCGTTGAGACTTATGCCCCGATGACGACGACGACGGTGATAATAAATTGTTCAGCTTTCCAGCCATCAATTGACGGCGCCTGCTGTCGGGCGGCCAACCATCAATCAAACCAAAGACTGTAGTTATGGCTTGTTCCTCTGCTGTAGCGGCAAGTTTGTAGTCGTGCAAATCAGAGTATGCGTCCGTTATAGGGTATTGGTAGAATATATGACTGGGTAAGGGTAGAATATGGGGGTGGATGAAGGATATCCGAGCAGAGAACCCTCTCACCCAGCGAGACAACAGTCCACGAGTGTCGCATGGAACGAATCTCATTCAACACGACGTTATTGGAAACTCCGAAGGCTCACGTATGTATATCGATGACAATATCGGCACGGTCCAGCCCTTACTGGTACCATCTTGGCACGCATAATGAACGACTGGATTATGGTCAAAAGCAGTAGGTACACACGGCATGTCAGTTTGGCATAATGTTTTTGATTTTCAGCAAAAGAGAGTCCCAGAATCTTGTTCGATTTTCCCTCCATGTAAACATGCAACCAGTGGAGTGTAGATAACACACAATGCATCCATATTTTGAAACGTAATTTTTCCAAACCAATTTATGGTATTTTGACTACTTCGGAGGCTAAAAGGGTACAAATAATGTCCTAAAACTCACTAGGCAAATTAAAAAACCCAAAGTTTGATCATATTTTGACTACGTTTAAGTGTGTTCAGGTAAAAAATACCAAAAAACTCACTATGCCAATTTTAAAGCTTTCACTATGCAAATTTTCAAATTCGCCTAAAATTAAATTACGTCAGGTTGTCGTAGTATAAAAAATATCCACATATTTTGCAAGGTAAAACAAATATTTTAAGACCAAGAACGCCCGAATCGGATCATTTTGTGGCCAGGAAAAAACAAAACAGAAAACACTAAGAATCCAAATACGAATCGTATATCGGAAGCACTGTGAGTTATTCAAATTCCGGTTCAACAGGGTGATAGGTCTTTTGAGACAAATATCCCAGTTCAAGAAAAAAAGGTTAAGAATTGAGTGAGCTATGAACATTTTTGTAAGTGACCACAGACGGGCAGACGGATAAAGATTTTGGGACGATTCCAATAATTCCATTTACTCTGTAAATATGGAAGTGAAAATGAGCATCGGGTCAGATGTTCGTAAGAACGTGTTTTCTACGCTGCGAAATGCCTAAAACTTGAGGAAAGTATGTGATAGCGACTCACCAAATAATTACCTATTTTCAATTCAGTTCTCGCAGCGAAGTTTAATTTTTAAAATTTTTTGGTTTAATAAGACTTTCAATCATCTAAGCAATGCTGGCTTGGTCAATTTTCCCAAAAGAGTATTATCGATTATTATTTATATTAGTAGAGTTATTTTTATTATTCTAAATTAATATATAGACAGTAACTAGAGATGGGCAAAATGCAATTTTAGCTGCAATCACCTGTTAGGCAATTCCTCGTATATTGTAATTGAAATCAGACAATTTTAGGTAATTACCTAATTCTAACGAATATCCTACAGATTTCAATTAAATTTTCAGGCAAGGGGTTGCGATTACAATTGGCATCTTACTGATTGACTCAAAGAAATGCAATTACAAATCCAGGGAAAAAAGGCGTCAAAACATTTTTTCCCAATAAAAAGGAGACCGCAATTTATAGGATTGAAACCACTCGTGTTATCTGACGGAATAAAGACGAGCTCTGAAATATCCAGCTCGTGTACTGAGGAAGACTCAATTGGGAACAAATGCGCGATCGTGGAGTGACATCATCCCGCGGCCGAATATACATGTAATTGAGGAAACGTTCGACCAATTCAAGTTGTTTATTGTGCGAGCCACATTAGTTCAACGTTGGCCAACCTCCAGCTGCTTTTAACAATCGAATGAATCTCCATGAAAAATTAGTGGTGTATTATAGTTTTAGAAACGACCTTACTCCTATGAGTCAACCCAATCCTAGAGGTCTTCAAGTGAAATAAAAATTACAAAGAAGCCAAGCAGATTAGACCAGTACCAACAGTTTTTATTAAATCAGAGTGCGTAGGTACTACGCAGATTGCCAATATTTTAGTGCAATACGTTCGTGCCAAATGCAAGATATGGTTTCCCAGATGCCAGACCCGCCACCTCTCCTAACTCCTTAGTTATTTTATATCAAGAACATAGAACATAGACCAGAGTTCTTTTCCAATCTCAAAAATCTAAACAGGTAAGTCAAAAATTGTTTAGAACCCCTTGCTTCCCACAATGGAGTTTGTCAGCCAATTCAAGACTGAAATAAATGATAAAATAAAACCAGGAATAGAGCAGCCTGTCGGAAGGAATTTCTAATCAAGTAGCGCTAGTTTTCCGTTATCACACACGTTATATCACTCGGTTATCACCGGATAGGTGAGGACTTAAAAGCCAGATATGTTAACTTACATGGGAATGGGCCAACGGATGAAAAATTATATAAATAATTAAGTGAATAAATATCACATCTCTTCGCCGAGCTTTCGGCTTATTTAAAAACTTCCTCAGGGCTTGCACAAAAAGCAGTCGACAAGATGAATTTTCAAATATTTCTCTTTGCATGAGAACAGATCGAAGTAGGCACTCATAAGGTGACTCGCAAGGTCTTAGAATAAACCCGCGAATTACTGCGAACACGGACCTCAAAAAACCCACGTGACCGCAGAAAATGCAGACAATACCCTGAAATTCCTTTGGGTTAAAACGATCCTTGGATTAGTTCTTTTTTACGGGCAGTTTTTCCCTCATTTAGCATCCGCAGCTTTATGACCTGACTCGTAATTCTGCTGACCTCAGGTGGAACAAGCGTCGCGAGGACAGTTTCGGGAAAGTTGAGAAGGGATGGAGTAAAAAATAGCCAGGATTTCTGACAACGTTCACTTTGTTGTCTTTCTGCAGGTACCGGCCACTATAGTACGCGTCCATCCTCATAGGCTTGATGCCATTCTTAGCATAGAAAATGGAGCCCCCCTCCCCACCTAAAGACGAAGTGGATTTTCTATGAAGATTATGCTGATAGCCGCAAGGGTCCTATAGTTTTCAGGCCATGGGAGGGACACGGACTCATTGATCCTCAACTACCATAGCCAAAGTAGATGTCGTTATCGTGATCGTTATCATTATCATTATATTGAAAAATCTTTAACCGTAATTGTACGCGAGAACTGCCTATTTCATATTTTGTGAACTTGGCGAAAACGCTGCAAAATGTAAATTAAGAGTTAGGGTCAATTTTTTCATTATTTCCTAGGTTTCATCCATGATTTTGCAGCTCCATTAGTTCTTAAGGTATCTGAAATTAATGTGAAAATCGAAAATCTCTGCGAAGTAGAAAAGAATACCTTCTGGAGAACACTTTCAGAATTTATTTGTACGACTTTTCGATTCTACGTAGGTACGCCGAAACGTAAAAAATTAAAACTATCTGGGAGGGTTTAATTGTTTTTCTGGAATACAAGACACATAGGGCCGAATTCACAGCACTCAGCACAGCATTCAGCATTCATTGCACAGGACCCGTTCGATGCGCCATAATAAAATTTGCACATTTTATTGGCCAATTTCAAAAAAACAAACATTCCGTTCCATAAAACCCGTGTCCTATGGAGAATCGCATCAACCTAGGCACTGTCAATCGCAACCACTGTTTTCGAGGTCTCGAATTCGAGGTAGCGGGCGAGAAACCTTAAAATTGGACCTCGAAAATTGTAGTTGCGATTGACAGTATAAGGTCAGCTGTGATCGTCTCCGTACCATGCGGGGTTTCTCCTATGCGAGGGAACTGATTTGAATAATTTTGTCCAAAGTCAAAGTATGTCAGTTTGTCCCCTTATACCTCACGACCCGGACATCCAAAAACGTTAAATTTGGTACAAATACACAAAATTGCGTGGTGAAGGCTCTGGAAAACGTTTTATCAGCACCAACCGTATGCCACCTGCACCTTCAAATGAGATTGTGACAAAAGAGAACCGGTGCTCTTTAAGCACTGAACTTTGCCCTTACTAAGCCAGTGACTGAAGCCTTTTTCACCTAGAGTCAAAAACAACAGGCTTCTTCGGCTTTAACATTGTTCTCTAGAAAATTGTTGTTTTATAAACAGGGTCCAGGATGAAGCCTAAGCAGATTATGTATGAGATGATTGGTCTTTTGCATCTGATAAAGCGTGAGCACTTGAATCTCTTGAAAGTCTATAGTTTTGCTCCACAATCGAACGTGCCTACGCATGAACCATCAAAATTTGCTGTGATTCACATTTAATGTGAATACGAATTTTATTAGCTGTTTTTTTTTCAAAAAGCCGAGAATCAGCACATTGCATCAAAAACTTTACTCCACCATTTTATTGCGACGTTTTAAGAGCTTAATCTCTCATCGTCAATACGTGAAACGTCGCAATAAAAATTGCGGAGCAACGCTGTTGATGTGATTGGCCGAATCATTAATATGCGAAAATCATGAAAGCCGTAAGGCCGACAATACAAGAAATAAAAAAATATTAGCTTCGTAAAAATTTCTCAAACGTGCGAGTGAGCTCGAGAAGGTTCATGGGGAGGGTTCATGGGAATGCCCTTTGGACATCAATTTTTTGTTGATATTATTATGGATGAGTCACATCATGAATTCCCCACCCTGGAGCGTTAAGGAAAATATCAACACGATTTTATTACATTCCAATGCTCGAGGATAGAAAGATGAAAAAACCAGGCCGAGATGACACTGAGAGTCATATTCAGAAAGATGCGAGCGGTGAAATTCAAAGGCAAACGACTCAGAATATCATAAATTATTAGGTACCGTCATGACCCAGCAATGTGTCGGTGCACCAAAGAGGAGCCATAAAGAAAAAATGAAAGGCATCCCACAGCTTGAACCAGCGAGTGGTTAAATGATGGCAGCTAAGGTACGAAAAAATATTATTATTTTGGGAGAGACGCCGCGGCAGATGCGCTCAATAGAATGATCTATCTTCTATGAACTTGAAAAAAAAATGCTGCTAGGTGTAAACAAGGGTTTATAATCCATTTGTTATGACTTGATTCGATCGATGTTGTTGTGGAATATTTACCGGTTTCACAATTTGAGAATCACGGGGAACGGGACCCATCCAGCTATCATGATAGTGTTCATATTTACTTTTTTATGAAAGCACTTTCCTTATCGCGATTCGATTCAATTGCTAACTTATTTATTGACAATAATAGCTAATAGGTTAAAAAAAATCAGATTAATCGTATCAATATCTGGTGCGATGGACCGGAGGGTGTAATAAAACTCGCGGTTGCTGAAATATTGTTCGTTCCCATCCGGTAAGTTGGATCATTAGCAATATTTTATAACCGACCGTCCTCTCGTATCGAAAACTCGAAATCTCTTCTGTTACGGTTCACATTACAGATAAACCTGCTGCTCGGCCACCCGTCGCGCCTCAGTGACGTATGGCGGCGATTAATATTCAATTTACCGACGTAGATGAGGATAATTTTACCATCCGATATCTAGCAACGGGACTGATATAAACTATCCCCGGTGAATAAATCGTGTATATTGGTCCAGGACCTGATAATGACCCGTTTTCTAAGCCCTATCCTCGGAAACATATTGGCACGACGAAATTTTCTAACCCACGCTTGACAATATATAAAGTGCCACAGTCACGTTATATTTTTTTTTGGAAAGGTACGGGTCGTCCAAAGGTGAGTTCGCTCTTCCAATAATTTGTTATAATCATCCAGTCCCTGTATCAGCTACCTCCCAGAAATGGGTAATAAAATGCATCCAAAATTAGTGGAAGAAAACGAGAAATTCGAAGAAGTCCCGTTAGAAAGCTAAATTTTGGCAGAGTTAGAGAAAAATAGAGAAATATTTGCTAAGCCAATCCACTGGTGCGTAGATAACAAAGCCCGTGAGACCATAAACGCATTCGGTTCGCGAATATGGGTCTGGTAAGAAACTGCCGGCCAGACCGCATACTTGATGTTTTATGGAAATCTAGGCATACCCATGTAACCTCATTTTTTATCGAGCCACCCCAATAATTTTGGTGTGGGTAGATCAGGCCAGATGGTGGAAAACTGACGCATCCTCGTTTATCAAGCATCTGTTTGAGGTCTAGTGACTAATGTAGCAACGCATGGGTACGAAGTCACGGAGTCATCTGGGACCGCCTAGCTTCAGCTGATGATAATGTTACTGAAAGCCCTAAATCAATCGATAATGTTGCGTGTAAACCTTGTTTATAACCCGATATGTGACTCCGAAAGCGCACCAGGTGTTAACATGGTATTTTCTTGACATTGAGAGCATCTGCGAAAACCTTCCCCAATCGAATTGCCATCAAACGCACTCGCTAAGGGTGAATGGGGTGGGGTTGACCCCAGTGGTTAAGCTTCTAATTAGATTCACTTCCACTGTGCGCCATTGGGCTTTAATAACCTGTTTATTGCTGAAAATATTGGTTTTCCTGGCATGAGTTCTAATGGAAGATGCGGAGGTGGTTTGTAGGTACTACTTTGACTACAATTCCTATTGGACGTGCCAAGTTGAAATGGCGTTTATGAAACTCCCCTTGCACATGAGCAGCCTTGAGGCCGGTTTATCGAACCATTTAAATCTAGATTTATCCGAGGATTTATCATTCATTTTCATATCGAAAATTTCTTAGTAATTATTTAGTGCACGCGTCCTTGAATAAATCTGGTTTTAAATGAATCGATAAATCGCTCCTCCGAATGGTAAAATAAATTTTCAACATTTCATCATTGCTAGTCAATTTATTCTTCACGAAAGCCTCGTATTATAATTGGCGGGACTGTATTGTACTCGTCAGGACGAGGGTGTTATTATTATACTTGTTTATGATTTTTTCAAATTAATTTAATATTTATTTGTTTGAAATTTGTATGCTAGCGTAACCGGACAGTATCGAGGGACCGTTTTTGTTAGATTTTCCTAGTACGGCTGTTCTTTACAGAGACCAAAAACCGAATTAATTTTATTTGATTACTTGCAAACAATCCTAAGTTCACCATAGTGGCTGTTGATCCCCAAAGTTTTAAGGTTCCTGGGATATCAATGGCCTTGCTGTTCAAAAGGAAGTTCTGGATGACAGGATGATCGACTGTGTCTGTTACTGTTCATGTTACAACGCGCTAACATAATGTGCTAGTCCAATAACTCAATGTCCACGATATGGCATTGCACGTTCCAAGAGCATTGGTTCGGGGTTCAGAGGTCAGAAGTGATACAGACGTTCACTCATTGATAACTTAACCTCGGAATTCAAAATTTTGAATATTTATACCAACGGCAAGGTCTCGCAATGTCAATTACAGTTATTGCAAAAAAACGGACGAATAACAAACCTCATCACCCATACAATTATGAGTCATTGTCAAATTTTTGTTTTCGTAAATTGAAGTACGATAAAGACGACTGATTGGTTGATCAGTTATGATAAACTGATAATAATAATAATGCAAAATAATGATGATAATAGTAATAATCAACTAACACATAAACAATGAAACATAAACTAATAAATCTTGCTGGAATTACTCGCACAGTATTGAATGGAACTGAAAAAGTGTTTTAGCCTTTGAATAGCAATTGCAATGCGAAGGTTCATTTCTCCGCAAAAACACCACAGACATGCCTCTCGGATGGGAATTATTTCGATCGGATTGCCAATATGTCCAATTTCACGTACGAACACTTTAAGAATGTTCGAGGAGAGAAATAATAAATTGGAATGTAAAAAATGTCACTGACATGAATGCCACTCGGATGGGAATTATTCTGATCGGATTGTCAAAATGTCGTCAAAGTTCCTCTTCCTAATTTAGCTAAAAGCCATTCCAACACTTACGGTTATGGTAATGGACGTGAGACGCGACCGGTCGACCCGAATCTTTGCACTCGGTACTCAAATGTATTGCCTCGACCTTCTTCCCAACATAAATAATCGCACATAAAAAATTGAGCCAGAAGGGCAAACCTAGGGTAGGTCGCTTCACTTGACTATCCATCTCGCATATAAGGGATGAGGATCAGGGGGCTGGCTCTCATCCAGAACGAGTACATCTCCCCCTCCACGTCACGCCGCATTCCGTCTGTTTCCTCTCCCCGGGGCTGAACTATTTTCGCATTTCTCCATCTTCGTGGGACCCTTCGATCTTTTTGGCCGGATCTGCCGTAATGTTTATCGTGACAATCACGCCGATGCGATGTCAGCCTCCGGACTCCATTTGTATGCATGACTTATTTGTATTGGAGGGTTTACCGATTACATCATTCCTTCCCGTGCCTTGGTGAATTGAATTTTGCGGGTTTGTTCTACCTCTTGCCTACCGAACAAATCGAAACAACCGGCAAAAGGGCATACAATTATTATTAGAGTAGGGGTTTGTTTGATAGGCACTTTTGAAAGGCGAGCCTACTTTTCCCCCAAAGGATATGGAACGTGAACGGAATTAAATCCCAACAAATGAGGCGTTGCCATGGAGACGTTTTTGCGTCAGGAATCGCCAACTTCACGGGAAAGGAAGAAAACAATTTCTTCATTCGCTTTAAATATGTATGAATAGTTTCGGATATTTCGTGTTTTAAGACGTTTAGTGATCAGAAACGATATATAAGTCTATCGCACAGCAGTAATCGATCGGAAAAAATTCAACACCCCCTGAAATTGTATTGGTTTACGTTTCAAGGGGCGAGAATCCAAATCTGCTACTTTGTCCGTCTGCCGTACGCCGTCCACAAATCTCAGGGGGGAAGAGGTTTTCGTCGATTTTTTAAATTTTCATGAAAATTCAAGTGCCTTATTTAGTTGGTCCTATTACCTCGACTGATCCTTAATTGAAAGGCCAGTAAAACAGCTGTTGGAGTGGGGAAAAATTAATGTTGTCTTGGGAATTTGCAACATCGTCATGTGAGGCATCATTTTCTGTAGATTTTTGGATGCTGAATCGAATGAGACCATCGCCATTGCGATAGCTGCAGCCATTCAGGATATATTGCAGTTTTAGAGAGACAGCATTGAGTTTTTCAAAAATTTCCCCCATTCTTGATAAATCGAGAACTACTCTGCCGTCCTTAGTTAAAACGTCCTATCTCATTTTTTTCGCTTTTTGAGTTAAGGACGTGGTTGTATAGATTTTGACATGACGCGTCTGATGGGTCAGGTTAGAAAGTCCTATCTTCATTGGAAAGGACTGAAAAATGGCTTTGTCCTATCTCACTTTTGTCAATTTCCGCCTCCATCCAAGAACAGAAAGTCCTAACTTGGTAGTCCTAGGCTAAAAAGTCCTAAGTAGCAGAAAGTTAGGACACTTTGACCTTGTATAACTGAAAAAATTCAGTAACTTGTGCTAGAATAAATCGTCCTAAGTCAAATAAAGGAGGTCTCAAATAAAGGAGTTAGGACTTTCTGGCCTAGTGAGTAGCAAAGCTGTGTCTGTCATGGATGTGGGCAAGATATTCATCTTCGAATACTGAGTTCCAAAAACTACTACTACTAGGTTAAAAAGTCCTATCCTAGGTATAAAAACCAATGTCGAACGTGGCCTAAGGCACACGACAAGAAAACGAACAACAACAACAAAGTCTTATCTTCGACTTCTTGCACTTCAATTGATAATTTCTACCTGCTGGTTTAATATTGAGGTTTGTTGACAACTGACAAAGTTGGGGGTGATGTCAAGGAGCTATCGTGAAAATTCCAAATAGCTAGGGTTAAAAACGTGGACGGTGCAAACAATCTCACTTAACCGCGTTTTTCTCAAAACGCAAAAAACTGAGATAGGACGTTTTAACTTAGGACGGCAGTACTAGAGCTATACAAAATACGTTTCCAATTAGCTGAAAAGCTAGAATTATGATAGGTAACTGAATTCCACGTTAAAGGAGCATATATATTAAGATATTTGTGTCTGCAACAGAAAAATTAACCCTTTTGCAGAGTTCTTCGGATACGAAGAAAAACAATGTGCACATGTCACTGATCTTCCTAGCAGCGTTTTTTCTATTTACAGTAGACATTTCAATTACAAATGGGAAATTCGATAGCAATATTCTGAAATTTCGATTCCCTTAGAGCAATAAGGTCTGTCGCGCCACTTCACCCAAGAAGAGTAACCCCCATTCATGTTTTTACGGTCACTCGTTTATCTTAGGTCGACCATGTACCTTCTCAGATAAGACGGGTAGGTAGGCCGTTTCCGTAGCCATTCCTTGATCATCACAACAGTCTTCGCTCAGCACTTTTTGAGACGCTGTTGCATACCTGCGTCTCATTTTTCTCATCCTCGTTTTCCTTTTGAGACGAATCGCCACTTCAGCAAAATTCACTAGGGAGCGGACGTTTCCTTTTTCTTTCGGTGTCATAAACATTCATAACTCATACCCCTCGTAAGTTCATTTGATCACCTTGATAACTTATCTCCGATTCCGGAATCCGACGAACTATTTATTTTATAGCTGATCTGGGCATCGCCGATTCCACTCCTCGTCAGCCATTCATCGACAGTCACCTGGCAGACACGTCCGATCGCCGTTCGCCCCCATCGTCCGTTTTTATCGCCGCCATAATAATGCAATGAATCCATATAAACGCCATGTTTGAAGCCCATGCATCAAGCGTGACATGAGAGATGATTACCAAGCCTATGATACAGAACAAATGAAATATTTTCACGCCTCCTTTATCATCTTTAGACAATACAATAGACTGATTCTCCTGGAGTGAGCAATGCCTTCACTCCTCGAATTTGGTTTGCCTTCCGGCCAACGTAAAAATAGGGGCTCGCAGATAATATTACCTATATGAATATATCTCCATATTTTGATACGTAAGTTTTTGACTAAATTTATATTCATTATATAAATCACTCATTATATTCAGACTACTTTGCAAAAAGGATGACGATTGAGGAAGGCCATTTTTATAAATACCCACAAACGGACAGTGATACAGGAAGTGATTCCGAGCCAAACTGTCAGTAAAAGTTTTCCCTGAAGCTCCATGTCGATTTCCAATTGTAGGACAATTACAATACTTACACTTACTCAGAAAATATCGAAATGAAAATTAGAATCATGATTATGTTGGTTCTTTGGGTATATAATCCCCTAGGCGAAAAATCAAAAATAATTCACGTAAAAATTAGATATATATACTTCAAACACTACCGCGGATACCTAGCATAAAGAATCCAATACTTTCCAACAATGTGTTCAATAAGCCAATATACTTCCAAGTTAAAATGTCGAGCACCTATCGATACCTACACTGCGGAAAATATTTTCCTCCACACAGAACGTAGAGTAGGTCGCTATCAAGGCTTTCGAGTAAGTCCGTGAAGTCAATAACTGACCCCCATTGTCCGACCTGTCAGGTCAATTGGCTTTCCATTTCATCCGTACTCAGCCACTTTTGCAATGCGCCCGATCAACGAGCGAAGGAGGGTCAGACTCGCCATCCCGTTTTGTAGCTGGACAAGAGAGCTGCGGTCAGCCACAAACGAGGTAACCAAATTCAAACCTACTTCATCCATTCGCTGTGCCCTCCTTCCCGGATAAACTTGAATGATTCATCGGATCGGAATTCCGCTGATACCCCAGTTCCCTACAGATGCTTAAGCCCTCCAACAGATTAGACTTGGGATTGCAGGAATCCGATGGGGATTCACCTAGACTTTTAAACAAGTATTTCGAACCAACAAAAACCAAGCGGTAAGCCGATTGAATGTTTCCATTTGAATGATTTCCCAGCCAGTAATTGTTGTAGGAGTTACAATCATGAGATATTCATCCACATCAGCTCGAAGCAGAAGCTTTTTACGGTTTAATGCATGGAAATCCAGTCGAATAGTGAGGTCAACCGTAATAATTTAGGCATTAGTTAAGTTACCCATAATGTGTTATCAGATAATTTCAGATTTCACAGATTCTGTGAAATAAAATGGACTCAAGTAAGTAAATAGGTATGGGTTCCCATTTTGTAACTTGGAAGTCATTGGATTTCACAGTCCAACTACGATAGCGACCACCAAATATGTTAATTATTTGTAATAATAATAAGGAAAAGGGAAGTAAGAAGACTGAATGCTGCGTGAATTGCACGGAGTAGATACAAATTATGTATGGAAATAAATAAATTCTCAATTCGGATTGGAAAATCCTAAATTTTATTTGGAAATCTCGCAATTCATATTCTTGAATCAGATTCAGGAAACGGTTGAGGTTGAGGTAGGAGAGAAACCGATATTGAGACGCTATATTATGTCGAGGCGATTGATATGGGCCATTGACTTCTACAGTTGGTAAACACGAAAGTAAACCGCGGGGAGTCGCCAGGTTGAAGGTTTTGGCTCAGAGGATTTTCGCTCTCGTGAGCCCAGATGCGAGCACAAGAATAGGATTTTAACCGATATCCCTGTATCCCTACCTGGATGCCAGGGTAGAAATTACTCATGTAAGGCTATTACCGATGCAAACAACCTAAGACACGTCACTTGCTCGGCCCAAGTGCAAGTTTTAATATGACTTCACATCCGATCACAGACCGGTCCAGTTTCCAAGAACTTCCCGTACCTAAAACCCGGTTTTCGAAGATCTTCTGCTTCGATTCGCACCGACAGTCGACGTCAGCGCAAAGCAAAGAGCAACATGGCATCACAAGCCGGCCCTGCTTTTCAGAGCTTACCTATCTCAGCAGCCGACGTAAATTATACGACCTTTAAACACTGCCGGGGTACCTCGGTTCTGGAACAGCTGAAGACTAACCGAATGGGGCGCAAAAGCGCCGAGCTCAACCGCACCGAGGTTAATCTTCAAGTGTGCTTAATTATTTGCTGTTGGCTGAGCCCTTGCAATAGTCGTACTTATATGGCGAACCGGGGGTTTCCTCAATATCCAAGGGAACTGGGTCTCGAGCACCCTCTTCCCATATTAATGCCCGTAGGTAGGCACGTACTAAACACAACGAACTACGCCTACAAAATATGCTGTGTGTGAATGAGTTGGCTTCTATTGCAGAACGCTGATTATATTGCATCGCGTGCTATGCATGGGGATTCAAGAAAAATCAGCGACAATATTGTCGAGGAATATTTTCAACAAGTTAGCCTGGAGAATTGTATTGAATTATCCTCGATATGGTTTCAACGATACGCGCACCCCATTCGATCGCATCTAAGCTCGAAAAACGTCTTTTGAAATTGGCTTGGAGAGCTTAAATAATATGCTTGGCTTGTAAAGGGGAAAGCCTCATACTTGCATTTTTTCTGGAAAACAAGGGAGGAAAATCCTAAATGACCCTCTAAAACTCCGACAAATATCTATATTCTTCACTCAGAAATGGAATGCCATCAAAATATGAACAACTTACAACCGGTTGGATGGAGACCACCTTACAGGATTCAAGGCGTACGCACCTGCAAAACAGTTTATCAATAAAAAAAATAATCATCGAGGTGGAAAATATAATCTTCCTTCATCAGATCTTGAGTTTAATTTAGACTCACAGCCTACAGTTTGTATGTTTAAACTAGTCATTTAATAGACTTTATAATAGGTAACTAGTCAAAAATTCTTGACGTTGGACTGAACTCCTAATTTAGGCATAACCGCGCATTCAATTATCAAATTTCCAAGCTGTTGTTTTGATATTCATTAGATAAATTTTTTTGACAAACATTATTAATTCGGTCCAAAAACGTTTGTTGAGACAACATTATTCTTCGAACATGATGAAATCGAGAAGTCTTAAACTATCCTACAAGCCCTTCCCGCTCACCGAAAAATTTTCTAGGACCTATCGGCATGGCAATAATCTTATTCGATCCAGCATCAAATAATCTATCAAATGAAATTTAAGAAAACGTTTGGAAACAATCCCAATTTTCAACATGTCAACTACTCCGGATCAACGTTGATTTTTCCTGAAAAGTTCAAAAATAAATCTCTCGCCGTTTGGGAGAAAAAGTGTACACGGCGTCCGGCGGACTTTTTATAACAAATTTAGATTTTACAACCATCGAAACGTAAATCGTGAAAATTTCAAGGGGGGGGGATGAGAACATTTTTTTCCTGATCGTTTACGATTGAATAATAAACCAAAAGGACTCACATTCTGCACTAAACGGCATGGAGCGGATTTCACGCGACGGAATTCCTGCATTTTATTCTTCATTTTTAATTTCTGGAATAATTCATACGATTCACCCTAATGAGATGGGACTGGATCAAATATGCAATTAAATCAGTGGCTCTATTCACATTCAAAACTGAGCTCGTAAAGGGCGAAGGAGAGGAAGTGGAAATGGACTGGAACTTTCTGACAACAATGTCCGTCATAGTTGAAGGAGGAGGACAAACAGAGACACAATTGGGCTGACCTTTCACTCAGCTCGTCCCTGGCGTCCATGTTAGTCCCAGTCGCACGGAACACTCGGCCGCTTCACATGGCAAGCGGAAACAATTTCGCAGAATTTTTACAACCAAATTTTCAAAAAAAAAAAGGAGTCTGTTTGAACCAAAATGTAAAGAAGAATTTATGAAATGAGTGAAGAATTTTTTCTGAAACTCCGGTCCGATTTCCGATTTTAGGAGGATTACATTCGGGTATTTTTTGTGAGGGGGGGTTTGGGTGTTTTTTTGATTTTTTGGGGTGTTTTTTTTTCTTCGACGTGGAAAATGAACATAATGATTTATTCAGTTGCGATGCTACCAATTCCAGAACGGCGGACACGAACAATACGAAATCGTATGAATTGAATTCATTTCCGAAGGATTCCGTGTTTGGTATTGATGGTTTCTACGAAGTGATCGAGAAGAATTCGTTTACGCAGCACAAGGAATCGAACGAGAAGTTAGAGCATGGCAACATTTCACAGATACTTCGACTCAAATTCCCATGAGTTCCGCGTACGATGCGTGCATGTGAACAAAGCACGGAGCTCGGAAGGTGCAAACCTAGGCAGAAACTGGACACAAAGAAATCGTTGAGCGCCCAGCGATCATGAGCCAAGAATGCGAGCCCCCGGCACGTACACTCCCATGGTGTAGAATCTCAGAACCCAATCTCGGAACACAAAAGATGGCACTGTTTTGCGGGCAATGAATGTAACGCTGACGTTGCAGCAGATCTGTTCTGCAGATCACGTCCGGCGGCTCGACAAGCGACGAATGCTGACCTGGTCAATAAGTGCTGTTCAGCCCATGTCCCACAAGAACACAACTGACGCGAAACAACAACCATGTACACACGCGTGTGAATCAGGCCTTTACAGGGGTTCATTTGTACCTGATAAATATTCAAACGTCTAAAACCACAATATTACTTTTAGAATACCTCAGTGCAGTACTCAGGATTTTAAGTGGTGGGGGAGGGTGGGGGGGAACGTCCAGAAACTGAATCAATTTTAACAACCAACATCAGATTAGGTACCTACCTACTGTGCTGCCAATGAAAAGTATATCAAGTTCGTTGAACTTATGTAAATTCGGAAACTCAAACTCATAATCGAACTCGAAGTCAAACTCACAATGAAAAAGAAAGTCAAACTCAAAATCAAATTCGAAGTCAAACTCACAACGAAACGACCACTTAAACACATAATCGAATTCGACGTCAAAATCACAATGAAAAAGAAAGTCAAGCTCATATTAAACTCGAAGTCAAGCCCACAATGTAGCAGAAAGTAAAACTCATCATCGAACTCGAAGTCAAACTCACAATGAAACAGAAACTCCAACTCATAATCAAACCCACAATGAAACCGAAACTCAAACTAAAAATCAAGCTCGAAGTCAAACTCACATTGAACGAAAACTTAAACACATAATCGAATTCGACGTCAAAATCACAATGAAAAAGAAAGTCAAACTCATACTTAAACTCGAAGTGAAACTCACAATGAAATTAAGACTCAAACTCATCATCGAACTCGATGTCAAACTCGCAATGAAAAGAAAGTCAAACTCATTATCGAACTCGAACTCATAATGAAACGAAAACTTAAACTCATAATCGAACTCGAAGTCAAACTCGCAATGAAAAAGAAAGTCAAACTCATTTCTAAACTCGAAGTCAAACCCACAATGTAGCGGAAAGTAAAACTCATCATCGAACTCCAAGTCAAACTCACAATGTAACAGAAAGTTAAACTCATAATGAAACTCGAGGTCAAACTCACAATGTAACAGAAACTCGATCTCATTATTGAACTCGAAGTCAAACTCGCTAAGAAACAGAACCTCAAACCAATAATCGAACTCGAAGTCAAACTCACAATGAAACACAAATTCTAACTCATAATCAAACTCGAAGTCGAACTCGCAATGAAACCGAAACTCAAACTCATCATCACACTCGAAGTAAAACTACAAAGAAACAAAAACTCGAACTCATAATCAAACTCGACGTCAAACTCACAATGAAAAAGAAAGTCAAACTCATACTTAAACTCGAAGTCAAACTCACAATGTAGCGGAAAGTAAAAGTCATCATCGAACTCGAAGTCAAACTCACAATGAAACAGAAAGTTAACCTCACAAAGAAACGAAAACTCAAACTCATAATCGAACTCGACGTCAAACTCGCAATGAAAAAGAGAGTCAAACTCTTAATGAAACTCGAAGTCAAACTCACTGACTTCGAGTTTGACTTTGAGTTTCGGTTTCATTATGAGTTTGAGTTTCTGTTTCAATGTCAGTTTGATTTCGACTTTGACTATGAGTTTAAGTTTGAGGTTCATTGTGAGTTTGACTTCGAGTTCGATTTTGAGTTTGAGATTTTGTTTCATTATGAGTTTGACTTCGAGTTTGATTATCAGTTCAAGTTTCAGATTCATTGTGAGTTTGACTTCGATGTTTACATCGAGTTTGAGTTTCTGTTTCAATGTTAGTTTGACATCGACTCTGACTATGAGTACAAGTTTCAGTTTCATTGGGAGTTTGACTTCGGGGTCGATTATCAGTTTGAGTTTCTGTGGCATTGTGAGTTTGACTATGCGTTTGATCTGTTACCGTATGAATTTGACTTCGACTTTGACTATGAGTTTGAGTACACGTTTCATTGTTAGTTTGAGTTCGACTTTGACAATGAGTTTGAATTTCTGTTTCAATGTTAGTTTGACTTCGAGTTCGATTATGAGTTTGACTTCGATTTTCGAGTTTTACTTCGAGTTTATTATCAGCTCAAGTTTCAGATTCATTGTGAGTTTGACTTCGATGTTGACATTGAGTTTGAGTTTCGGTTTCATTGCGAGTTCGACTTCGAGTTTGATTATGAGTTAGAATTTGTGTTTCATTGTGAGTTTGACTTCGAGTTCGATTATTGGTTTGAGTTTCTGTGGCATTGTGAGTTTGACTTCGAGTTCAATAATGAGATCGAGTTTCTGTTACATTGTGAGTTTGACTTCGAGTTTCATTATGAGTTTAACTTTCTGTTACATTGTGAGTTTGACTTGGAGTTCGATGATGAGTTTTACTTTCCGCTACATTGTGAGTTTGACTTCGAGTTTAAGTATGAGTTTGACTTTCTTTTTCATTGTGATTTTGACGTCGAATTCGATTATGTACACGTTTAAATTTTCGTTTCAATGTCAGTTTGACTTCGACTTTGACTATGCGTTGAAGTTTGAGTTTCATTGTGAGTTTGACTTCGAGTTTGATTTTCAGTTTCATTGTGAGTTTGACTTCGAGTTCGATTGTGAGTTTGAGTTTTCCTTTCATTGAGAGTTCGATGGTGATTTTGAGTTTCTTTCTCATTGTGAGTTTGACTATGATTTTGAGTTTCTGTTTCGTTGGAAATGCTATGTATCCTCAAACTGTTCTACCTTAGGACGGTTAATGGTCCGAGAGATTCTGAATCAGTTTGGCCCGTTATCCGTTGTTCTATGATAGGTACATCCTTCGCATTGTGGTGTTTAGCAGGTGAAAACCTTTCATTATATTTTGATAACGTTGAGTTTTATTGTTAACTTATCGAGACAAAAAAAAAGACTCGACACAGCATCTCAAGGTTTTACCAACACTTGATGCATCAAAATGGGTTGAGCCGTAGGTATGGCTGCTCTGTCGATTTTTATTGATTAGGTAATTAGTTTTCTCCGTTTTTTTTTTTAATTCTATTTTTACTGAATTGCTGGAGAAAGATCATGAGTTTACTTCCTGTATTATGATTTAGGGAGAGTGGAAAAAAGGGTCGCATGGCCTTGGCTCTCCCTGGTTATGTATGAAAACAGCAATCAATCAATCAAGAAGGTTGGCCTTGTTGTTCTCACATTCTCTTCGAAAACAGAGTTCTTTCAGATCGCTGAAGGGAAGAATAATGCAATGTGTACACAGTATTTCGAGCCAATATCGCCAATTATTTTAATATAGTTTGAGCGAAATAAACAGTTTCGATGTCATGGTTATACTCTTCTGTCAAACTAGGACCTTACAATATGGATCAATGTTAAACTTCGTTTATATTGTTGGTGAAATTGGCCGATTTTAGAACATTCAACCGCTACATTATTTACTATTTTTATTGATTTGGTTTTTACATCGTTGAGCAACCGTATTTTTTTACTTGAAGGAACATTTACCAGGGCTCAATGAAATGTCAAACGATCATTCACTGTTGAAATATTGAGAATTTATTGAAGATTGGACCAAGTCCCGAATTTATATTTCAATTATCGGATCACATATCCAATAAGAATTAGCTCTTTTCTTCTGCAAATGTTTTCAGGCACACACTTTCAGAATCTTCCTGGAAAAGTGTACATGATTCACGTTCGAATAAAAAAGACCTTCTTTCGGTTGTCACGGCATTTTGCCTAATGCAGATAATATATGAAAAATGCCGTCTATTCCTTTCTTGAACCCATCTCGTGCATCTCAATTGCGCAGTTCTGGGCACAATTTGAAAAGCGATAACCCAATCCCACCCTTACCATAGAAAAGAATTGAGCAGGATATCATGAAACCTTGGAAGAATTGATATTCACAGGTCGCAAGCTCCGTAGCAGAGCCTTCTCTCACTTGAAATCGATAGACGTCGCGGGAGGTGTCAGGGTTTCCAAGGGTAGGCTTTTTACGGATGGGGGTGAGAAGGGTTCAGAAAGAAAGTGGACAGGGGTTCTTTCATCGCGTGGCGGACAAAAGAGTCGGCGGGTCGTGGGTCGAGTTGCCGGTGGCGGCCCATTTTCCGCGTCACGACACGCCGCTGCTGCGACCCATGAACTGGCGTACTATGCAATAGCCCCGTCCAAAGGGACAGACAGAATAGGCAAGTAGGCAATGCCGACAGAAAGAGAAGACGATACGAAATATAATGGCGGAGAAAGAGAGAAATCGTTAGCCTGCCAGGCATCGCCCTCCTCCCTCTGGACTGCGGAGGGTGGCCGTATCTGTTGACAGACAGATAGTATGCACACTCGTCAATGCGGAGAAGAGGAGAATCAGCTGGCATCACGCACATGTGGGGAATCGTACTCAGCTGACAAGCTGCCTATAGTTCGCGAGGGAGTCGCTTCATGTTTTCTATTGTTTAAACACGCTGATGCCTGTACAACCAGCGGCGGAGAAGGACGATTGACTCAACATGCAGCGCATCATTTATGTTGCCCGCCGAACATCGAAAATTCGAGCTGACCCCAGCTGGACTCAATTTGAAATCCTCAACCACTTTTTCGAATTAAGGGTAAAGAGCACAGTGAAGTGATAATCATCAACGCAGATGTGGAACGGAGGATGGAAGTGCACCCATCGCCGACGCAATTTGAAAATTTCTTCAAAAAAACTGCCAATTCGGGCCGAAAATGTACTTACCTCCCAAAATAAGGAAGAGCGGTGCCGCTCTGGTCTTTGCAAAATGAAAGCAATTATATCGGCGATTACATTACTTTCAGCATCAGTTCACTGTTTGTATGGTTACATAAGTTGATAAAAAATATAATTGTTTACGATATAGGTTATGGGTAATTAGAACAACCTTTTGTATGAAGGTGATGGTTGAGGTAAGAAAATCTTTAGTGAAAACAGAATTTTCCGGCAGAACGTGATCACGTCATATTATTTCGGCAGTGCCCTATCAGGTAGATGGAATCAATCTATACCACGGCCGACTTTTCATTATTGAAAAACCCATCAGGTATCGCCTAGGCACGGTGACGAGATCCCCCCCCCCAAAAGCAGTGCATTTTCCAAACATAAATAGGTAGGCATAATGAATACATTCAGGTAATTGAAGATGTAATATACTTCAGAATCTGATGCTCGCTCTTATCTTACTGAAAAAACTCGTAGAGAGACAAAGACACCCCACCCTACTTCGGACCTGAACTAAAATTGGCAAGATATAAAATAATTCATTTTTCAGAAGGAAAAAAGTTAATCATTCAAAGGTAAAAATGAAAAATGGAGAGAGAGAGCAAATATTTTAGCACTGTAGACTTTTTTCAACAAAAATCTTCCTTGCATTGTAGACATCAATGTACCGAATTCAATTCGTTAAATTTTCACCACTTTTCAATTATTCAAAACTTCTCGCAACAATGGCAAAAATCAAAATCAAATCAAATTGGACCAAAAGTAGTGCATGCCCTTCCAAAGTAGTTGGATTGGCATCTTTTGTTGATGAGCTTAGTCGACCGAAGTTTTCATACCCTCAAATTCAGACATTCTTTCGGGAGTGGTGGAAAAAGGCGAAGAATTCCAAGCGACGAGCAACTCACATTTCAGCGAACTCGTAATCAGGGCAACGGATGACTGCTTGTCAAATTGGGAATGCCTCGTTCCAAGTCTTCTGCTGGATGGTACAAGTCGGATCTTGTCCGAAATCCACTTGACGAGGCCCGGGGGTGTGATAAGAGTTTCCCTACGGCCCAGGGAGAGCTTACTGAGGGAGGGGGCGCCCTACATCGATGTTTATGCGGCATAGCATCAACACAACGAGTTCTGCTGTCCGAGGGTACGTGAGCAGTGAATTTTCTACTCCTGTATTAATCATGCTTCATTGCTAACTTTGGAACAAGCTCGGAAACACGCTTGCAGATCGTTCAGTTTATGCACCCCGAACATGCAATGAAATAAATTCATCCGCGCATCAATTTTTTATGCCCATTTCACATTTTTCGCAAATCTAAACTCCTTGTGATAATTCAACGCCATGACAAGTATTCTCGTTATTTAGTACAATCCAAGCATAAAATGGGACTCTATTGTTCGATTTGGGTCCAAATAATTTTTCGTCGCCTTTCGGGGATCCTCTTTGTTTTTAGGAAAAAGGGACCGGGGATAGTCCATAATCCACGATAAAATCCACGTTCCGAAAAATCTGGTCATTATTAACAGTAGCAGTACTCATAGAATTCGCATGAAATGAAGAACAAGCATCTTCCGCTTTTTGTGATAAACTCCTGCCATCAGAAACAATAAAGTAAAGAATCCGAATATGCTTCCGAAAATAAAACTGCAACCGTAACTGACGGTGTAAGAAATGTAACAAAAAGTTTGTACGGCGGGTGGTCGGAAATAGAACACCTAGAAACCCCCCCCCCCCACTGCCAGGGTTTCCTACTGCTCTGCCTAGAAAAAGAAAATATTTTCCGTTACCTACTCTTCAAATGGGTACATCACGTTTGGTCTTCCGAACAGTAATCTCAGGCACACGTCTGGCCATGACATTAATGACACTTACGTTTACAAAAATACGACATGGCGGTTGAAGGACTTCAGTGGGAACCCCTCCTCGCCAGTCCATTGTTGGTTTTTCCAATCTCGCATGCTGCAAACCGTTCTGAACTTGTAGAACATGCACTGAGAACTAACCTACAGCCTCAGACGACCGCATCAATAGTAATTTATTGCTGTTGAACATTGAGCGTCTGAACATTGAAAGTCACGTTCGCAGAGCATAAAATTCTAAACTGCTCGGGTTAAGCTCTGGATTTCTTTGATCGCTGTAATTTTTAGATCAATGCCTCCCAAAGGCGATATTTAAAAACAATATCAAAATTTATTACCTTTTTTTAACTACGCCGTCGAACCTTTTTCACCGGTTGAACAAAGCAACAATAATCAATTATTCAACAAACCCGATCGTGGTCTGGAATAAATGGATCTGCTCATATAAAAACTTGAAAGAGTCATTCAACTCGAGGGAATCGTCCTTTTAATAGAGATAATCCCCTTCTCTAAAATAAGTCATCCTTTGAGCAGGAGAAATTCGCTCAACCTTCACCCTCAACGCCAAAGGCGGTTTCTCCTGAACATGCCAGGCAATATCGTGACAATATTGATTGCGCCAATATATATTTTCTTCAGGGCAAGAAGAATTCGTAGCTGAGTCACCTTGATAGAAAGCAGTTTCGCCAGGCCAATCGGGTGGAAACTGGTCATTGTTGGAAAACAGTTGTAGGCCTGATGAAGCTGTTTTGTCAATGTGGCTGAGCCATGACGAATAATGGCGTGATCTATTGTCACCAATTCGGGCGTGCCCGATAGCTAGAGTAACTCACTCGATTTGCCGTAAAAATCAGTTCTAGAATCGACTGCGCTGGAACTCATGTACTAGAACTCGACTATACTGTAATCAAACCTTTCGTGGCCGATGGCCCAGAGGTTGGCTTGCTGGTTTGGAAAGTTCTCAATTTGACTTGGAAATGCGGAAATCGGAAGTACCGTGAGCAATCCAACTTTCGGTAAAAAAGGGTAATGGATCTTGCTGATTGAGGGAGCTTTAACCCCCCCTTGTTTACTTCCATAGTTACGAAGCAAATTTAAGCATGTAATCGTCCTAAAATCGAGAGTCGGAATGGAGAAAATACTTGGATATTTGTATGTTCCGGAAGCTTGCGTTTGATTGATGGTGGGTTTTAACTTGTATAGTGAGTTAATTGACATTTTTGATCAAACACCCCACATCATTTTTGAACGACACAGCTCCCCAGAGAACTCAAAATATAATCAATTTGAGTAGACAATTCACGTATATGGAGGTATTTGATGCCGTCGGCGCACTAACGGTTGTAAATGCTTGCGGATGGACAGATCGACAATTGGAAAGTAGCTCTGAGCAAGATTGTACAAGTAACACTTTTTTCAAGCTCCGTTCATATTTTCAATTTTAGGACGATCGCAATACTTCCATCTGCTCTGTAAATACGTAAGCAATAAATCGATGAGAAATGCGTGCAAATATTTTCCGCCTTTTTTCGCTTCAACAATGTCAATTAAGCGAACCCGGGGAGAAAATTGCCGAGAAGAATGCTCGAATGAAATACGGTTGAAATTAAACTGCGTAATTGAGCGGCGAACGAGTTCCGATTCAACTTATTGCAGTCGAATCCGGGGGCGAATTAGGGAGGGGGCTCATGCGTCACGATAGTTACAATATTCGAGAGTTAACGATGATTCACGGTAATTTCGAAACACTCCAGCCACTTCCGTCACTCAGAGTTCGTGCACGCGGGTATTCGAATTACGAAGCAGTCGGTGGAAGGAATCGCCGCTCCCAAATCTCTCGCCGGTTGTAGAGCTCTCGACGCCGGTAATGGCCCGCAGCTCGAGATTAGATAAAGATTAATATTAGTCATGACACGCGGGGGAAATGCAAAAGGGTGCAGAAAGTCTTGAACGTGTGCCACATAGCGGAGGGAAAATTGACCTAAATAACAGAATCCGTTCGTTCGACCTGTTTTCACGTCCGCGTTATTGTTAACTACCGAGTGAGAGTACGATAGAGAGGGTATGATTCTCTAAATTTAACCGGTGAATTTCCTGGAAAGATAATAATGATCATTCAAATTATTGGAAGTGTTACACGCAATTATTTCGCTTTATAATGCATTGCGACCCGAAAGAAGGAAATCAACTGCTCGTTCTTTTCCGGTTATTTGATATTCTGCAACTAAGGCGAGCTCAGAGTTTGGAAACATGGCATTCTTACCATGATAACTTCCGTTTAACAGCAACCTTCGCAGACACGGCTACTCAGTTTTATACACGTAGACAATTGTTTCAGTTTTATTCACAGCCCCTGACCAAAGATTGGCAGCGCCGCGAGTATTTATTCGTTGAGCATTGCGGCTGCAAAGTGCAGAATGTATTACGGTCGGAATTATTCATTATAACTTGAGTGCCTAGGTTTATGATTCTGTAACTTCGAAAGTTTCCCGGTAAAAACGGAGCTAATCCTGAGCAATTGTAGCTACCGTTTCGAGAATAGTCTTAATCGAACCAGCAGTCACAAACCCATAAAAATTAATACCCCTTACAACACTATACGTTGGTTTTTGTTGCATCTGATACGTATCTTTCAAAACATAGGGGGCCATGAGATGACCTCAACTCTGTTTTATAGAGGTGATCTGATGGGCTGGAAGCAAACGGTATTTTTTGAATGGCGTCTATTCGTCTGAGGGGGAGTTTTTTGGCACCAAGCAGAATCGCAAGTAAATGAAGGGTAAGGGTGCTGGGGAAAAACGGCCTCAGTCACAAAAATTCTGAACTGAGAAAAAACCATTATAATGTTTTGAAGTCAAATATATTTTTTCAAATATAGTTTTTCTGAAGACCTTACCCCTGATATATCAGGGGTAAGGTCTTCAGAAAAACTGTCTCTTTCGCCGAGCTTTCGGAAAATCATATTTTCTTCATCAGGGCCGATAACAACCAAAAGTCACAGTCAACAATATGGCACATTAATAAAACTCTGTCAATATTTCTGAAGACCCTACCCCTGATGTTTGACTTCAAAAATTGAATAACGGGTCGATCCTCAAAAATTCATTATAATGTTTGGATTTCAAGCGTTACAGCAAATCATCTTCAAGAGCTCGAAGTATCGGACTGCTAACGTTGTTAGCGCTTGTAATATAGTACCGATTGTTACAATCAGGCTACAGTAGCCAACAAGATAGCAGCATAAACGCAGCGAAAAAAACAATTGTTGGACTAAGGTCGTTTCCACCAGTGCCCTTCAAATGATTCGGCATTTCATCCCGAAACACCCAGGAACTTTCACTGTCGCATTTTGCTGATGGCATTTCAGCGGCTGTAAGTGGTCTTACGTTGGATGAACTGCGGTGCAACGTGTGGACGATTGATGCGTTGGTCCGGAGAATGGTGCACTCGTAATGGCCTACTTGTCAACGTTGACAAAATGCGAAGTATGGCTATCCGCTTGAATGGCCGCTGTGACCAGTCGGTGAGCTTATTCGGGCTCGAGGCCGATAACCGAGTTTTATGGCCAGCGCACGTTGGCAATTTGCCGAATAAACTCGCGACCTGTAATTTCATGTTGCGTCGGCCGTTGAATTTTGTTCCCATTGGCGTCTTAAGGACCGGGTAATTTTCGAGCTTCCATAGCCGTTTGTACGACTATTTTCTCTTGTGGAGTAATTCATGCCATTCAATTTCAATTTTCAGACTCCAGACTCTTCAGACTCAGACTCTTCTTACCACGTAATGGTTTGATTGGAGTGAGAGCTTGTACATTGTTGATTGTAGAGAGAAATTTCACTTTGTTTAATATTGATAATAATTTAATCGATGTATGTCAAAGTAACAAAATGGCAACAACGCTTATGGGAGCGTTCTTGTTTTGGGGCAATGGCAACTATACGCTTGCGGGTGCTTATTTTTCCTGCTTCCATAGCAATTCGTCTTACGTATTCTCCTGAGAAAAAATCCCTGCCATTCAATTTCAATCCTCAGACTCTAGAAGGTCACTTCTTGCCACGTTTGATTGGAGAGAGAACTTTTTTATTTGATATTAATAATAATTTACTTTACGTGTGACAAAGTACCAACAGAATGGCAACTATATGCTTACGGGCACCCGGATACCTATGATGAGGCTTGAATAATCGACAATGTTGGCTAAAAACAATGAGCATTGACACGATTGTCAATATTCACGTTTTCCCAATAAAGACTGGGGGATGGAATACATAGAACTAAGTTGAGTAATCGACGGAGCAGTGATTGGTTAAGGAATACCGAGCAACGAGGTCAATGACAGAAGGTTATATGACGGAACCGGAAGAGAAATCTAGCCCTTGAATACGGGATGGCCAAAGGACCATAGAATTGTTCTATTTGTTCTCTGCGGAGAAACTTCTATAACCCCTGTTGTAAGTGATCCTCAAAACGACCTACTCAACCTCTCGACATGCCAGAGGGGAGGCCGAGTTGATCCGAGGCGATAGCCGAGTTTCACCTACTTTATGCCCTCTTGACGTCTGCGCCCTCCCATTCGGGTAGTAGAACGCCCTTCACCCTTGGCAGACGCTGTCAGATCGACAACTTTTGAACTTAGCGACCCAGTCCGGGATGGTCGGGTTTGGACAAAACGCCGCTGGCGTAGACCCCCGTTCAGAGGCAGAGATCAATTATTATTCTTCGAAAGTCCTGTTTTCATAATTGAAACGAAGCCGACGATTAGCATTCGACTTCTGAATAAAAACCCATCAATAATGTAAAAGTTGAGTTCAGAGATGCTGCAGGGAGGCATCTGAAACAAATGAGGTTTGTGGACCAAACCAGCGGTCTGCGGACAACATATCGCCCATTGAAGGAGAACTATGTCAGAAATGATATGTCAAAAATCTTCGAAGAAAATGATATTGAAGGCTTGTTACTAGTTCGTCCAATGCGTTCAATACAATGAGTATGGAACGCATGGATAAGATGGCCAAAAGCGCAAGATTTTTCTTCAAATACTATCGAAGGTTTGTAAGAATAATGTTTCGAAAGTATGGCGTGCCTTCCTCAGGGTGCAAGAAGGCACCGCTTGAGCGAATGCTGACGTACTCAGCAGGGAAAGCCTGAAGTCATAGGAATGCAGACAAAATTGATACGCTGACGACTCGGCTGGAACAGGAAAATTACAATGGATCAAACAATGGTTTGACCTATTGCAAGAGCAAGGGTCTCGATGGGGATATTACCGCAAATTATCTGAACTACAGTGAGCTTTATGAAAGAGTCTCAGGAGCATTGAAAAATGAAGGAAAGATTCGAAATGACCACAATGGGGGATAAAGCAGAGAACAGTTAAATCAAATCCAACCGAACAAGCGGCGTACGGTTCCTGTCCGATTAAATAGGTACATTATTTCTACTAAAATTGAGCGTCCATAATGTAAATGATAAATAGGTTTCCCCAAAGAATGCAGGGCGAGAAATGGCACCCAATCAGCGAAGCCCAGATGCCGATTTTCGACGTCGATGCGGCAAAGGCGACACAACAATCCAATCTATCCAACCGACAGGGGGTAGACCTAGAGACAGTCATTTTAGTGTAGCGAGAGCTTGCGGTCTAGTTCGACGGCTTAAGGGCTATCGATTGGAACGGTAAACGGCAGTGAAATGTCCCGAAACTTCACTTTTCTTCTCAGGGTAGGAACTTCTCTGCAAGTCCATCTATATCTGGCAGTAGTTCATTTCTGCCGTTGAGCGTTGGCCAACGCGGGGGTGGCAAACGTTCGCTGCCTTTGAAAAAACTGCTGTATCCACCGTCCCTACTCTTAATTATTCTGTTTTTGTCTTGAGTACGTGCGGTAGTTTTTCCACTCATGCATATTCAAATCGTCGAACGGCAACCAACACTTGTTTCCCTAGCTTTTATTTTTCCCTTTGTCCTCTAAAAACCAAGAACTTTTTTCCAGATCTGGAATAATTAAACGAATGGTGGTATACTTTAGCTGGCATCAGATTAACGGTCATTCTCATTCCTAGTTTCTCATGGCTGACCAAACAAACACAACGACTTGACCGAAGCGTAGATTGCATTTGAAGAATGGCTAGTGTGCACACAATAATAGTCATCTATGGCGGTAGGTAAGGCATTCTTCGGGCCTCGAACGTTCATGAACATAATATATTATGTGTGCTACATACCTTACTCTACCCTTATACAGAAATGCACCAAGCTTCCGTTCAAAGCTAAGACAATATTCATAATTTGGTATAGGTTTAAAGTATGAATTCGACTATTTTTAATTTAATTTAGCACATTCTGCTGAATAAAAATTTCATTCGTTCATTTCAGTTGAACATACGATCTCCGCTATAATGCGTTGTTTGCCACACAAAACAGATGATAGCATAAGTTGGAATTTCCCCAGTACTTATCACGGATTTTCGGATTTTAAGTGAGTTTTAAAATTTGAATTGTGATTTTTCTGATATTTTTGGCCTAAACGCCGACATCAGTAGCCAAAATGTGATCAAATTATGTCAAAATTCTACGTACCAAAATCTGGAAGTACTGTTTGTTATCCATGCACCACTGGTTACTTTTCAGGTTTCACTTCCTCTAACAATATATCACTAGCCAAACCCTCGCCAATCTAGATTGTTATTCTCTCAACCAAGTTCCCTTTCACTTAACCAAGCCCAACAGGGCTAAACTACTTTTCCGTTCGATGCACAATTGTAAAAACAAAAAAACATGAACCACTTTCGTCAGGGGCTAAACAATGAGTTCGTTCTAAGTAGACCGTTGTTACGGATACTTGTACAATGTTGTTACGGAATGTCGATAAACCAATAGAAACAGATGGCTTCGCCTGCCACCAGAGTTCTGCCTTTCTTCTTTCGAGGGCTTTTTCGGTTGTCAATCGATTGATTAGGCACTGATGGCTATAACGAGTCTCGCCTTCCGATAACGGTTTCCTGCCAAGGTCAAGTACGTTTCCATGCTAACGGACAGAGCTCCTTCGATGACTTAATAACCTTAACTTATTAACCTGAAGTGTCGAGAATCAAATTTGACGCCATTTACGAATCTATTCGACTGAGTGCAACCAGGAGGGGATTTACCGGGGAATTTGTATTTCACTCACTAGGCAATAGAACGCTAAAATGTGAACAGTTTATACGCAGGATTAGGCCTGCAGTTAATGTTGATTGATTGACGGTTTATTTTCAGGCAAGTTTGGGCCATTCATACCTATATCCAAACTTGTAAATATTTTAGATGTTTCGAAGTTCAAAACCTGTGGGTTTTAGGAATTCTTTCTTGTTTCATGAATCTTTCGACACAGCGGCCAGTAACAAAACGAATTTTCATGGAACCGTGCGAATGAAAACAATTGATGTGCATGACAAAATTATTGCCCAAACTCACGAGTTGGAATACCCATGAAACAGTTTTTGGCTTTTTACTGACTGGTTTCGTGAGGTTGATGAAATGTTGAAAAAAATTACACTCAACGATTATGAGATGGAGTCGAATGAAATTATAAAAACAACATGCGTAACCGACTCTGAATCGGATAATATTTCGAAAACCACTAAGCTAGAGATGATTTAAACGTCATTTGTAAGAATCACACGATACTTCGGCCATGCTAACGTAGCGTGATGAAAACGCATTTATTTTCCGGGCGTGCCAGCGTATTAGAGCTCCTGACATGAAAAGGTGATATTTGAAACCAGAATTACCGAAGATTCTAAATTATTTCGCTTGTTCACTCGAAGCTAAAAGTTCGAAATAAGTTGCAACAAGCTTTCAGAATGGCAAAAACATTCCTACCAAGTGGGTTGTCCTCGGATGTGGCATGTTACAAATGAAAGCCACCGGAATTATTCATTGTGCAAGCCAAGTAAAAAGCCCACTCAACTGATCAGAGCTACCGGGGTCACCTCTAATTATAGAACATGCAGGGTCAACTTTGCAAAATGCCGGTAGGTCGGTACCTGCAAAGTTTAAAAAAATATCTCCACCGTTCAACTATCATTCTATGTCGAAGTGGTATGATCAATAGGATCGAAATAGGCACACGATTTTGATTCAGTTCTGGTTTAATGAATCTCAATGATTTTTAAGCGGAATGCATTACTTACGAGACCGGTGAACTCATAGGAAGTCGTCAAAAGTCGCCCATCAACAGAATACCAGCACGACAGACTCACCTGGAATAAGGATATGATAAGTTACATGAACAGTTTTTGCTACATCGAGGTTCTTCCGATACAAGAGAACGTAATATGAAACTGATGGACTACCAATCCTATGCCGGTGATTGCGCAGGACACCAGTCAGCAGGAGAGTGACGCGGAGTGTGCTGAGAGTGCAAGGAGCGGGGTGCCGGGGAAAAAACTCTGAAAAATCGAATGTGGCGTTTTTCCCCTTTTTTCGGTCTAGTTTTACCCATTTTTTACGCCAAGTTTGAGACACTCTTTAACATACGGATATATTGGCAAGAGGACTGAGTATCAGCTTGTGAAACTATTGTTAATTTTGACAACTTTTTTTTGTGAACCTGGTTCAATGCCACATTAAAGGTATTGGTAGGGTATTTTAGAGGTGAATTGGTGCCTTTAAATATTTATCGTTTTTCTATTATACCGTTTTTTGACCCCAAAAATAGATAAAAGGATCATGATTCTTGGAGCGATCGATAGGTCCTGATGAGTAGATTCTTTCGGTACCGAAATCTCAAAATTGTTATTTTGGGACATATGCCCTTTGTGCTTTAGGGTATCGATTTATACAAATGCTCTCTCTTCGGAGTATGATAGCTCAGTGTTTTAAAAATTATTACAACCGATCGTGAGCGGTTGATTATATTCTTCCGATACTGGGCCCAAATCATCAATCGAGGAAAGGAAGAAATTGTCAAAGCCGTCGGTGAAGATCATTTAGATATCGAAATAAATATTTGTCCAAGAACAGCGGAAGGGATATTAATCGTTCGGTTGCCCAATTTGTGATCAAAACGTCTCGACGTATTTGGCCAAAGATCAACAACGATAGGGATAGGGAAGGACGGGACTGGGCTATCGTTTGATTTGCTTCGTGTGCTCGATCGTTCAAAGCTCTTTCTGCCGTTTGCTCGTTGAACGATAAATTGCCTTATTGACTTATGGGAGTTGCCCTTCTCTTAATCATCTAATTTCCGACTGGCGTTCCACTATCGGGTCTCCGTTCGCTCCTCTCGCTCCCTCGGAAACTATAGTGTTCTTCTATGAGTTCCCCTGGTTAGTCAATAACGATTATATTCCTGCACGAGTGTTCTTCAACGAATCTCATAGAGGGGGGAACCAGCTGCCGGGTCTAGGATCCTGGGCATTTAGTTCATTACAAAGGGGAGGTTGGCAGTTAGGCCACGGTGGTAGGGGGAAGAGAGAGAGAGAGAGAGTCCAAATTAACGGAGTGAACAGAAATGGGGAGGATTTCCAAAAAAAAAATTGAAAACGGAAAGGTAGCATCGGTGTCCCTATTGCACCCTATTTTTCTTCTGTACATTTTCAAGCCTGTATCACTCAACAGTTGGTAACCGGGGGTAAACCGGCATATTTGAACTCCCTCAATAAGCAATTGTTTTCAACATATTAACACCGTCCAAGCTAGATGATGATTCAGTAGCGTAGAAAATTCTGATGAACTGCGTACCTCCGAGATGGGCACTTTTTACTTCCATGTTTACAGAGTAAATCGAAGTATTGTAATCGCCCTAAAATCGAGATTCGGAACGGAGCTTCAGAAAAAACTTTTAATCATACACTAAGAATTTCAATCATTTACTCAAAATTACTTCCCGTACAAGTGTCTGTGTGTCCGTGTGTGGTCATTTACAAAAATGGCCATAACTCCCTCAAATCTCATCTTTTTTTAAATTTCTTTGACTGAAGTGTTTGTCTCATCAAGTCCCAACACCCAATTCAATCGGAATCTGAATAAATATGGAAGTCAAAAAGCATAATATGCTATATTATACCTAATTCAAGAATTACCACGTATATATTCGAGGGCCCTTTATTATTAGACCTACGTGCTTCCAATCTAGGAAACAATTGGAGGAATTCTGATTTTCTATGGGTCGAACACGAGCTTCTTTGTGAGCCGGTTATTGGCCGATGGGGATCGTTAACGAACCCCGGACCTAGTAGCGCAGTACCTAGTTGCTCAACCAGAGCTCGCTGCCTTCCCGAACATTCAACCAGGAAAACAAGCGTCTCCTCTACATTATACGCCCATATATGGGTCACGAAGGAAGTTCTCGGACAGTTTCATTCAAGCGATTCAACTCAACGACAATCCTTACAATATACATACATACACAGGCCGACAAAATTATCGGAACAGGGAACGAGCATGGAACTTTATCGGGACTGCGGCAAAACGTGGGAAAACTCCATATCGGCATCATCATTTATGAGGATAGGCGGGTAATTTCAGAAGTGCGACTGAGCAAACAGCGTTCTCCCACAAGAATCGATGGGTTTGTTCCCAGAGCGTGAGCGATTTTTAGGTGCCTTACGCAAACGCAGTGCACAATTCAGCGACAGGAGTTAAAAATATGAAAGAAACCTTGCACTGCGCATGCGCAAAGCCTACAATCACGCTGGTGGCCCTATGCAGGCGAAACGAATTTTTACTCTTACCTTAGAACCTGCGATTATTTTGACTTTTATTCGGACGACGCGAGGCTTTTTTCTTAGCCTCTCTGATGAACGTATGACGGTTATAACAGCGAGACTGGGGCGTTTCTGAAATGTCCGTAATTTCGGCTCATATTATTGGTCGTAGCCCGGAAAAGTCTTCTCATTAGGTTGTATTTGGTTAACAAATACTGATGATGAATTTACAATCATCAAATGTTGGGGTTCTATACGTCAAATTTCTGTCGCACCAATCACTTTCCAATTCTGTTCTTTTTCGCTCAACTCAGCTTTTCTTAGCCTCGTTGTCATTCACCAACAATGAGGAATGTACGCCTGTTTTTTTCAACGAATGCATTGACTCTGAAACGTGGAAAATGTATACGTCCAAAGGCAGTTGGTGATAGAGTGATTATTTTCATGGTCGTTGCTTACAATTATTGTTGGGTTACCCTTGTAACATATCTAAACGGCAATTTTCCACATTGAAAATCGACTCAAATTCCCCATAAGCATGAAATTTATGCATATTTAATATGAAATATGCCTACAGCTATAATGCACTATGGCGCCAACAGATATACAGTCGGTTCGATCCAACTGCAAAATTATTCGCAAATTATTTCGATCGATGGAGCCAATCCGGAGTAAAGAGCCAGCGTTGACGGACGATCCGCCCTGAGGTAATTTCCATAGTCTCGATATTCAACTCTGATTTAATTATACAGAAATCGGGTGTTATCTTTGCGCCGTAGAAGATACTGCGGCAAGGACCTAAATACTCCAGAGCTCTGAGCCAGTTTTACTGTGCCAAGGGATTGAAATTCATGAGCGCGATACCATTCAGGAAATTCGCCTCTGTTTTATGTCCCGTTCAGGAAAGAGCTAAGGGAACTACGTATTTACGCCAGGGTCTTCCTCTTTATCTCGGCTTAGTGAGGGTAGTAACCGCGTCGCTAAACTCATCTTAACCTTATGGTCACTTCCCTTCAAATCGTTTCGAAACTGTTCAACATGAAAACCATTTGCTTTCTTCCAAACGATCTGATGATTATATGCGATGGTGTTTTGAATGCCGATCGAGGCGTTTCGCGGTTCGTTTTACGAAATAAACGACGCAACCATTTTGAGCTGTTCAATTTGCGTTTGACTCCAACGACGGAGACGAGTTAAATGATGCTGCCCTGTATAATAGCCAATCTTATCTGCCTCAGGATGACGCGGTCTTATTTATCGAATCGAGGAGAGGGCGGTACAGTGAAACCATTAATAAAGGGTAAATGGGGATGATAAAGTGAGCTGTGAGTGGGTGAGCACATCGAGAGAAGGGTTCAGTTTGACATCGACTGGGCTGGAGGGAAAAAGTCGATCAAATTCTGCACAAGGGTTCATTTTTCGATTGCAAAGACAAACCTGATTCAGAAGTTCTTAAACAGTTCAATTGTTTAAGAATATATGAAGCGTTTAATTTGATGAATGTTGCTCAGGTTTTGATACGGACAATTACTCATCGAAGGAGACGAACATAGAGACTATGAATGAAAGACTAGGAAAATGGATGGCACAGAAAAACTATCGTGGCCAGGATTGGGAGGTTTGAGATTCGGATACCATTGGGTTATTCCCAGTTGTTCCTACCGTCAGTCCGAGAGCCAAAAGCGAGAATTGAATGGGAACTCAGATGATAGAACAAAAAGACTTATTGCAGAGTAAGGAGTGGCAAAGAATAGACCTGGACAAGTTGCAATGCTGGGCCGGTAGATGTGGAATCTCCAACTGATGCCGTGATAACGGTTCACAACACTTTTATAGATCATGATTATGGTCCGTCATCACGTACGTCCTCGGCACCCGCGCCATGCAAGGCCAGCCAAATCGTAACAGACCCAGATCAGCTTACCGAATTTCCGACTTGGCCGATTGCAGCCTGACAGAACAGTTTTCAGCAGTTGAAAAAGTGCAGCAAAGCAGCAAATTTATGCGCACTTAGAGTAGTTTCAAAGCGCATAGATACTCCTATGTTTATAACAAAAACCTTTTTTTAACAAGTTTTTTTCGGCAACCCTGGGGAAAAGTGACGGAGCGGATTCTTGCATAATACGCGAGAAGCGACAGTCGGATGGAAAACGCGCCGCTCCGGAAGAGATGAAAAAGCCGCACCAATCCAGCCAGATCTCGGGGAGACAGAACATGGAGCAATACGGGCCCGCGAAGGAGACAGGTTCGGCAACTGCCGCCGGTTCACCTTGGCATGCTGCGGCAGCCATTGCTGCCAACGTACGCCCGCAGAGGCGAAAGACCCCGCGTCCCGTACAAAAGAATGACAAGAAATGAGGGAAAACCCGGCCGTTCAGAAGACTCATTGTTACCGAGCGAGCCCTTTGATCCTGCCATGGAATTGCAAACCGATTTTCTACTCTTTGTGCGAGAATGCGAAAACGCTCGTTTCTCCAACTTGAACTTGGAGCCCATTTCGGTTTTTTGTCGGCTGCTATTTGTTCCCGATTCATAATGAGATATTCCGGGGCCTCGTTTCATGTGGCTGACGTCTCGCACGCCCTTTGCTCTGTAATGAGTCCTCCATGCCGAGCCCTTTTCGATTGAACTGACGTGGAGAAAATGGGTTGTACAGGTACCGTTATGTATGTCGGGCCGAATTCATTTCGCATGTTCTATCAGCGAAACCGCCTCGAGTCACATTGGCAAACGGCAAATCAATTTCGAGTTGACTATTTTATGCGCGGCCAAGGCCACCGGCGCGGCGTGCAGCGGAGTGACATTTTTTCAATTGCAGATTTTTTTGTTCTAGACCTTCTGAAACGTAAAGTTTGAAAGTTTGAGGGGGTTGTAAAAAATCTTCCTGATCGAAATAGACGTACATTGTTTTTGGAGAATAATGTATCAAATATTTGCCACATCAGCCAGAAAAGACCTAAATATGAAAAAAGACCAAAATACTCGTATAACTATTCCACACAAAGCCGCTAATAATGGTGGCGAAAATTTGCCACCTGCAGCCAGAAAAGACCAAAATATTCGTATGATTATTCCGCACAAAGCCGCTAATTATCATCGAACTTACCTGCGTATGAAAATGAGGAAGTAGGTACTGTGCACTTCCACGCTCACAGCCGCTTTAATGTGTACCTACTGTAACATGGAACCGAGCTTCGAACAAATCCGACAGACTGTTTATTCGGATAAGGGAACAATGGAAATGTTGCAATCGAAGAAAAAAATTTAAATTCCCAATCGAAAGCTTTTTCAAAAGAGATGTTTTCAGCATTTTGATTCTAGTTCTGTTATTGGGCAACACGCCTGGAACGATGGTTTACTTGAGTTATACTTTACCTTAGAAGTAGTCCTTACCCACTTCTTCGGGACCACAGTCCACGGCAACAACCTAAAAATTATCGATCTACTCAAAAGACGTAACGGCTTTCAAAACTAAAGCTCCAATTGCAACAATGACAACCAACTTCGTTGACCCCGTTCCGCTCAAGGGACATTTCTAAAACTCCGATAGCGCACAGCCCCCACCTGAGAATCGACATCATCATTCCAATTTTTTCCCCGTCTCTGGTGGCTCGATGGAGAATATAGTGGAAATCGGGAGAACAACTCATTTTCCATCTCATCTTCGGCCATAAACCGAACTTTTTTTGTCACATCCTTTCTCACTCCACCGAGATGAAAAAAGTTCTTGGTCCTATACCACTGGTTGCTTTTGGATCACATCGATGGAAGTTCCATCGCCCCCCAACTCATTAGACGAGAAAGACTTGTGTTCCAGCCTAAATTCCTCTTTTTCATTAATAACTCATTGGATGAGATTTTTCTCTTACGGTCCGCGGTTAGAATGCGATTAATGACGAATTCGCCGACTGGAAAATTTCCTCAACCTGAATTTGCGATTGTATATATTCATAGTTATTACCACCGTTTACATGATGATGAAAGAATTAGGAATGGGGAGGCCCGGTAGGCACACAATATAACAACGTCTCTGAGCAACTTCAGGAATCTTCTCCAAAGACCGCTGTCTTAATTTTACAAAGCAAAAACACTGCAACCTATAGAAGTTGATATTTCGGCGAACTATACAAACATCAATCCAAAAACGCAGAATTAGGGTTCAATTATAAACAGTAGGACTGACTGAAAACAGAAAAGTGAAACACCAGTTGATCCGGTTCAACCCTAACCTAGTCTGCACTCGAAAATCAAAAAACTAGCTTCAAAAATTCATCAAATAATTGTGGTTTTGCGGGGAAAAGGGAGAATCACGTTTTAAAAGACCCTCTGTAAGTACTTATAGCCCTAAATAACCAGTGGTGTGTAGATAACACCCTATACTCCCATATCTTGATAGGTAAATTTTTGACGCAGATTTATCACATTTTCATCAAATACAGAAATGACAAAAAAAAAAGTACAAAACCCGCACCAAGGGACCCGCTTTCTATGCAAATTTTAAAACCCACCAAATATCAAGTCAAGTTACCGGGACATAAAAAATATCCACAGCAGGGTAAAACAAGTTCGGTATTTTGATTGTAGGCGGGTTTTAACAATTGAATGGTGAGTTTGTTAACATTTTCAATCCACACAGGTAGCAAACTAGTCAGCATATAATCCAATTGCGTAAAAAATTTAAGTATCTCAATGTGGAAGTATTGTGTGTTATCTACATACCACTGGTTGTAGATGATCACAGGACAGACGGACTAATACATAGGCACTCGTTCAGAAAATGATTCTGAGAATAAGTTTTTTTCTGGAGCCCCGTTTTGATTTTTGGACGATTACCTACATCATAATTCGAAAATGTGGAAGTAAAAATAAAGATATTTCAAACCTCCTTTTTGGAGGGCATCGCACTTTTTTCGAATAAAGTTGAGATAAGCAACGTCTTGCATGATACTTGGTCTTTTTTTTTGGTTTTTAACTTATTTTTTTTTTTTGGTATCGAATGACAAGGCAGGCTCTTTTTTCAAGCCAATAAACGCCATCACGCCCGACTAACCCGCTATACACAACCCACGCCATGACCTGTCCTCTGAAAACAACTGATTGGCCAGATATGGTGAGCTCAAACGGGATAATCCGTCCCTTCAATTGGATTGGAATCGGTATTAACCAACATTTATTCTAGGCGGTCTGTAAGGACGAGTAAAACTGTCTTCAAGTGTCACATTGAGTTAGCAGAATAATCAAACTTATGCTTACACTTACGTGATCGTCAGTGATTTCTCAAATCTAAAGCTAACGAGCGGCGTTCTCGATTTTTTTCGCAAATTGTTTCCATGCGCACCCGCAGTAAATTTCTTCTATATCAGCTTACCGCAAAAACGAGCGAACTCTTCTACAAGGAATCTGATTAGAGGTTTGTTGGTGTAATTCCAAGTCGGTCGAAAAAACCAAGCTCGCCAAAATTGATGGCCGGATTTCGTGATTACGACCGCAATTGTTTGACATCAGAACAGGAGGTTTTTATATTCATTTCGTGAGCAACCGAATAACGAAGAAGATTCTATGCCGTCTCGGTGGGAAATACGTGGCTTCTTACGTGCTCACTACCCCTCTACCCCCCCCCCCCCAGGATCGTTCATACTTCGTAGGAGAACAAGGAACCAGCAGATTCACACGTATCTTGATTTGTCGGCTATGCTCCACTTTGAATATCGGAGAGTAATATTTTCGGTAATATAATATGCTTTACACATCTGTTTGTATTTTCGAGCTTGCTTGAATTAGAAAAAACGCTGCTAAGTAGATTAGTGACATGGGTACATTATTTGTCTGGGTACCTCAGAAAATAAAGTTCAAATAGTTGGAGTAGGTCGGTTTATCATCATATCATTTGTGGAGTAATGGTCAATCGTGAATTCAATTATGCCGAAAAGGTACGTTTTCACAATGATAATAAATAGGTAGGTATAAAAAGAAAATACCTGGCGGCTGCTTTCAAAGAAATATTTCCTGAGGCCTGGCGGCAAGAAGGCAGCCATTTTGCTAACCGCGTTAACAGGTGACAACTGTTATCAAGATCCGCCCCATTAACATAAGCTGTCCAATCCCAGCTTCACACTTTCAGTTTCTAATAAATCTGAGCCAATAGACGACGAAAGAGCCGGTAGGGGTAGGGGAAGTCCCCTACTTCCCCACCCTACCAAGATCAAGGGTGGGAATGTTACAGCCGCCATTTCGTATTCCTCACGCCTTGAACCGATTGGAACATGTGCCGTGAACCCAAGAAAACTGCAAAACCGCAATTTCAGCAGTGTCACTGCCCCCAAAATTGACCCTGTTGACCAAAATCTCGAAAAAATGCCAAATTTCATGTTTCATAGTCAATATCTAAAGATTCCCGCCAAAAAACCCCGAAGTCAAATCCATCATTTTTTTGAAATTTTTCCTAGGCTAGGACCTTGGATTTTCCAGCTGAAATCGGTTTTTTTCATTTTTCTTAGTCCTGGAGAGTTGTAGAAAATTGCAAATTTTTTGTGTCATGTACCTGCCCAAAACCTACTCAAAAATATTTTTTTTGGAATTTGAACATTTTTTTTAAAGGGTCAAAAAAATATTTTTTGTTTAGGTCAAAAATTAGTCTTTAAACCAGTTTTTGATTACTAAACCCCAATCGATTTTGACTTATAGGGAGTGAAAAATGTGTAAAAACCTTCAAGGAATCCAACGAGCTCAAAAAATTCAAAATCGGTTCAGTAGGACTCCCTCAAATTGCCAAAAACGCGAAAACGCAGAAATCGCATTAAGAAATTCAAGCCAAACCGATTCAAAAACCAAATTTTCGAATTTTTTCGGAAAAACCACCCTATCTTATGGTAAATCAAGCGAGAAACACGGGAAAAATACTCAAAAAATTCTAAACCCACGGCATCACCTTCAAAATTGAGATTTTGTGTTTTTTCAAAAATATACCCTAATTATGCCGAATTGGACCCGTTAACCTTCTCCGATCGGATTGCCCGGACAATATGCCTCAAGTTGGAGCAAACCACAACTTTCAAGACTAATTTAGTCAAAATCGGATGAGTATTTCAATACGAAGTGGCTGGACGAAATTTTTGGCCAAAATTTCGTCCGTCCACTTCGTATCGAACCGCTGATCCGATTTTGGTGCGGTTGGTCCTAAAAGTTGTGTTTTGCTCCAACTTGAGGCATATTGTCAGGGGAATCCGATCAAAAAATTTTAAGGGGTCGAAAACCCAAAAAAACTGTTTTTGAGATCATGACTTTTTTTACATTTGATCGTTTTTGAGTAGTCTAGAGTTGATTCAGAGGATTCCCTTATAGGAGGTGCACGTCACAGGAAAATTTGCTAAACGCTCGTTTTTTTTTTTTTGAAATCGGACCACTCCTTCTATGCGTTTTGCTGCTGACGGCGTACGGCGTACGGCGTACGGCGTACGGCGTACGGCGGACGGACAAAAAATTTTTATTGCAGATTCTTGTTCTAGAACCTCTGAAACGTGAAAGAACAAATTTTCAGGGGGTGTTGTAAAAAAAATTTTCTTGAACAATTACATAGGTACATTATTTCTGGAAATAATGTACCAAAAAGAGAACTCAACTAACGACATATTGCATTAGGATGAGTTTCGGGGCAGCTAAAATCATAATGTACCTGCCTACAAAGATTGTCATAATTTTACACGTGAACATTGCACTATAACACGCCCAAATAAGTCTTAGCAAGCTGAGCGCAGATTCAGACCTACAAAATAATAAATAGTAACAAATTCAGTAGTAAGTAACGAACAGTAAACGATATTTGAATTTTTAAAAACATACGGATTTATGGCATGACTTGATAGAGATGAATGGGCATTCGATTTCCCGAAAACATTTGTTCAATGAAAAAAGAACGGATCATTCCATATTTCTGGAAATAATGTACAAAAATGCTAGAAGAATGATGCTAGAATTTTTATAAATTCAAAAATTGATTTAAACCTTCAAGACGAGGTACCTGTCAACGCGTCTGGACCAACTGAACACAAACCAATTTTTTGCTAATTCGATTCTTGTTTTACGTTACATACCTAGTAAGCACTCCCAAGATGCAAAAATTTTCAAACGTCGACAATTTCAAACTGAACACCGAGGCTCATTAATGAGGAGCGAAACAATGTACCAAGAGATATTATTCACACGGGATCACGATAGACTGAAGACCTTCGCCCCTATTTAGGGCAGTAATCAAAATTCTGAAGGCCAATTGTGCAAGTTGAAGGAGAAGGCGGCCGGACGATTCGTGCCTGGCTATCAAGG
This sequence comes from Nesidiocoris tenuis, assembly GCA_036186465.1. Classification (NCBI taxonomy): domain Eukaryota; kingdom Metazoa; phylum Arthropoda; class Insecta; order Hemiptera; family Miridae; genus Nesidiocoris; species Nesidiocoris tenuis. The sequence goes on along the minus strand of AP028910.1, from coordinate 22,466,566 downwards.
TTCCGCCCTTACCAGACGCCGCGTCAGATGGGCGAATCCCGGTCGATTTTAGTCTCATTCCAACGCTATCAGTCGTCTCTCATCGATCAACTTCGCACCTTGGTCACGAAATTTCGATTATTGTTTCTCATCTTTCTCCGGCGTACCTACAATTCGTCTAATCTGACTGAGAACTGGTCTGAAATAGAGCAACGGTAAGGGTGATTTTCGAGAAAGCTCAGCAAAAGGTTGCCTCAAAACGCAACTTGCCTAATTTTGATTCATTTTTCTTAAAATCCGTCAGTCCGATGTCCGCCGTTTTTTCTCCCAAACGGTTCGAGATTTTTTTGTTGTTGAAATTTTCAGGAAAAATCAACCTTGTTCCGGGGCAGCTCCAGGTCTTCAGCCAAGCCATTTAACCCCTCTGAAAAAATTGTTAGAATCGTGAAAAAATTGTTTTCCCAAAATCTCTCCCGACTTGCAATAGGGAACTATACCTATCTAGGACCCATTCTACTGAATAGCTCAGTACCACGGACACTCCACACTTCAACATCCAACAAGGCAGACACGCGAACACACACTTTTTCAGGGAGTGATTCTGAGTAAAAGTGTGTGAGTAAAATTTTTTTCTGAACCTCCGTGAATGGAAGAATCGATCATTCCGAGCTCGATTGCGATGCATACGTTGCAGCATGGTCTTCATGTCCCACCCCTCCTAAACCAACTTTCGCGACCAGAGCGTCGTAACGTCAACTCCCATGGTTCACGCATCCTCCGTGCCCACGCACCTCACTAATACTAACTGATCTCTAACACAAACCACACATTCACACATGAGTAATTTTTCCACCCAAAATAGTACTATTAGACGTCGTTTGTTCAAGATTGTGGTCAACGAGAGCATTCATTACGCAGTTACATAGTTAACCACTTTCCCGAGCGTGAAAACGACGTGACCAGCTCAACCAGCCTAATATTCAGAGCGCCGCTGCAATTAAACTACATTAAGTAAGGTCCCCTGCCTCAACCTCGAACTGAGCAACTAACATTTATCATGCGATGTTTATCAAGACTGCGAAAATAATGAAACTTCGGTGCGAGTCCGGAAAAAACTGAAACGGTAATGTTTGAAACGGTAGAATAATGATTATTATCCTAATAATACAGTAGAGACTTCAAGGGGGTGGATCAATAAAAGATTCAATGATTATTATTAGTATGGACACCTAACGATCCTTAATTCAGTATAAAGGTACCGGAGAAATGAACTTTGGCAACTCATATAATATATGAGTTGCCAAAGTACAGATCAGTAGATTCAAGCCAAAGTACAGAAGTACTTTATCTTATTATGATAGTTTTAGGATATATCCTAAAATCTGTTCCTACGTCTTTTTTGCTGACGGTCCTTAGAGACATCGGTGTTCCCAGCGGCCAGCCGACCCGGATTTGAGGGCATATGAACGAGAGCACTTAAAACGGGAATTTCGCCTCACAATATTCGAGCATGGATAAAAAAAGGAACAATGTCCATTCGAAACTTCATATTGAACCGAATGATATGTATCTTTGAATTGCGGAACAAAATATCAGGTGTGTGCCTGTCAAAACTATTTTTTCTTCAGTTTAAACTATTGAGGTAGGAATGGGTGCTTATTTTTCAAGTGAGGTTATTATAACGACGGCAGCCTTCGAGGGGGTCGCATAAGGGCCCTACTTACCATGTAACTATTGCCGATGAACTTGAAACTTGACACTTAAAACATCAAATTTTTCCGGCTTTGTTAATACTAAAATAAGTACTACCACCCACAATATATTGGTGAAACGTGTTTTTCAGTCTCAGCAATGCCTGGAACGAGAAGAAATTACGATGAATCAATTTCGAGTTTTTCTACCCGACCGCTATCCAAACTTTGGCCGAAAGGAAATCGTTGAACTGTTCAACAGAAATTGCCTCGACGAACTCACAAAAATTAAGCATAACGGCGCTCTTTCAATAAACCAAGGGAATAAATTCGATGTATGAGAGGGAAAACTCGAGCGAGTACCACAACAAAATGGGTATGAGTGGGGGAGTTAGGTGCGGCTTATTCATCGTATGGCGAGGCCGATAAAGAAGATGCGAAAATTAAACAAGAGGGATCACAAGCGAAAGGCCAAATCCCTTGAGCTGATGCCAGGAGCCTCAGCCTCGGCCATCATCGAATGTGGTTGGAAAGTTAGGATCACAGACAAATGAAAGGAGGTAGTCCCGTAGGTGCGAGCGAGGGAGACAGAGTTGGAAACCCACCATAACCCATTCGGCCATATTCATTCTATGAATCCTGGATGTTGGAAAGTTGTTGTCAATTGGAAAAGCGATGAAGGGCGCAACGAATCGAGACTCTGAAAAGCGGTAGACGCATATTGTAGAAGGGGGTTCACTCGACTTTGGTTTACCCGCGGCATCCTCTTCAACGGCAGACGCAAATTCCAAACTGTAGGTGAATCGCTGAGCATTTCTAGGCTTTCAGTTGCTGAGTTCGACAGAGACAATCGACCTCATCGCTGAGTCAAAGAGCTGAACTTGAGAAGTATATTCAAATTCGAAAATAATTCAACTTCAAATTAATAATTAAAATTAAAGTTTTTTATAGAATTATTTTTGCAATTTATGACAGTAAATTTGGTAAAATCGCCTGTGCACGTACCGCTACAAGCGTGATAGGAAGGCTGAAAAAATGCATGCAACTTCATTGCAATATAAGTTCATCAATGATTATCCATATCTCCCAAAGGCATTTTCTCATCCCTTCATTATTTGTACATTATTTCCAGAAATAATGTATCTACCTACGTACTCGGTCGGGAAAAAAAAGTTTTAACACCCCCTGAAAATTTGTTGGTTTACGTTTCAAGGGGTGTAGAATCCAAATCTGAAATAACAATTTTTTGCCGTCAGGAGTTTTCAGGGGAAAGGAGTCGACTGCCACAGATCGACTTAGCATTTTTTTTATTGTGGTCAGAGTCTCTAAGCAGATGTTGTATTTTCAAAGTTATAATCCCGTGGAAAATTTTATAGGTAGCTATACAAACATTATATCATCGCTATAGCTCAATGTTTATCAATGCCTACCATTCCACATATTCGTAGCACTTCCAAATCAAATTGAGCATTTTCCAAATCAAATTGAGAATTTTTCGAGTCAATTCAAGGGAAATTCTCAATTTGACTCACTTATTTAGGAAAATTTTTACAAGCCCTCTGGTTTTCAACTTGGTCCTCATTTCAGAGTATTCTGAGCCAGATAGACGAAAGGAAGGAGACGGGGTCGAGATAGAGTTGTGGGTAGAGGGAGCATAAAAGAAGAGATATTCACTCAATGATCGCGGGGCGAGGGTCGGCCCAACAGCTCGGAGAGGGAAACCCCGGTGAAAACACATCATTAGGAGGAAGAGCATGAATTCGCGGCGTATCTTGCGCCCCTTTTCGAGTAGAAACCTACGTTATCACCCCCGGAGCCCCGCGGCGGAAGAGGCTAATGCTATGGCAAGGGGGAAGGTGCGGAATAAGGCGTTAAAATACTACTTCGCAATACACCAAATTACTTTGCTTTTACGTCCTTGCGTCAACCTACCACGAATATCATAGATCCGACTGAGTCTTCGTGGAGGGCAATCTAAGAAGGATATCCGACTTATCAGTTATCAAAATCGGCAATAACAACGTATCCATAAAAAGAATAAGGTCTTGAGACGCTCACGGTTCCCAAACCATGACCGATGGGTCGCGAAAAAACGGAGAATAAAAAAAGCGAGGTTTTACCGACTCTTGAATATATTATTGCAATTATTACTATAATACGAGGTTCAAACTCAGAATGTTCATCTCCAGCTCCTCCACCTCCAGTTCGATCCGAGAGCCACGAAATCTATTAGCTATAGAGAGGAGAAAGATGAGTTCAAATCCCTGAAGTTTTTCCGTTCATACCCGTAGATAAAGACTTGAAAGGAGTCCAAAAACTGAACTGCATCAAAAACGGTAGCACTTCTTCCGGAAGGCTAAAATGTAGTTGATAGGGTAAGAGTCATTGGTCACCCATTTTTTCAAACTTTATTTTCTAAAAAGCTGCAGCCTCTGAGGCCTTGATCATAACTCTGCTACGTTTATCCATAATCCAGGATATCGTGGTGAAAATTTGATCGTTATTACTTGCCACAATCGTCCTGATACGGGTCAAACCCTGGAGTCAGCCCACCTGCTGTTTTCGTTAACCTTGTTTCTTACAAAACCCGATATGATTTTCTCTCGCTGTTTTTTTTTTTTTTTTTTGTCGAAGAGCAATTTGGAGTTATTTACTTAAGCATTCAACTAGTTTTTTTAAAATGCATAATAATAATATTAATGACGAGGCCAATAACAGGAACAAAAACGTTGAGGAGTATCAGTTATTGGAAAAAGGGGTCACTTTGTAATTTGATGGCCCATACTGATATACAGGCGGGATGTCCGACGTGCCATTATTGGCCGTTTGTTGGTTCGTGGTTATTTTGAGTCTTATTTCTTGGAACAGACTCATACTCGGGCTCATATAATGTACCCTCTCTGCTTAAAATGTTTATCGAACCGTATAAAATTTTAAATCCTCGGGTGACTGATCCATCACTGGCAAACACGCACGGGAAGCCAATAACTGGTACAAACGACTTATTCCAAGAAACCTCAAAAACCGTTAATTGAAGGAAAATTGGTATGGTACTCTTTTGGCTAACAAAACCTGAGTGCAGAGCAGGGTAGTCTTAAATGACCAAAGTAACGAATTAATTGAAGTCCTCCAAAACTGCATTCATCCACTTTCGAGTTTTGTCGATATCGATTTCGTTTTTTCGACTTTCGATTTCGATTCAAAGCAGCTTTGGTACCTATAAGCAAACGAATATCGAAAAAACGAAATCGACATCGACAAAACTCGAAAGTGGATGAATGCAGTTTTGGTGGAAAACTCTTCAATTACACTTGTAGTTACAGAAGTAATTGACAAAATTACATTTACAAGCGTTGTAATTGTGATTCCAATGTGATTACTTACCTCGAGAAAGGACTTGTAATTGGGACCTGCAATCACGATTACATATTAGCTCAAAGTAATAGTAATTTCTGGGTTTCAATAACAAGTTACATGGAATTGCCATGTAATTGAACATCGTGAATAGCACATCTTCTCAATTTCTGCCAGAGTGGGAGTGCGAAGTTTGACTATCAACTATTTTCTCAACGTAAAGCCAAATTGGCTTTAACTTGGAACTTGAGTTCTGAAAGCTCTGGTTTTCATCCGTGAAATAGCCTTGGAGTGATAACCGAAGTCACTATAAAATTCCCTGAGAAAAAAGTATTGCATAATTCAAGTTAGTAAAAAAATTCTCCTGATCTTTTCTCGGGCAACACTCAGGAGTGGGGAAAAGTTAGCGCGCTAAATGAAGAGGTAGAATAATTGCTAACCGACGAGTCATGTGTGATGCCCAGAAGTTGTAGGCGATTTTTGAATGGATACTTCCGAACATGGAAATATTGTAAGAGATATTCCTCGCAGCGTTGGTTGGGCCAATTAAACAATTTTACGCGCAACGGCCGGAGAAATGGATTTTATAATAGGAATTCAATTCAGCCGTTGTCGACCAATTTGAAACCGGTCGACTTTTCAGTCCGGTCAATAACGAGGCATTGTAGCCGCTTTCGATACGATGTTTTCTGCCCTTTTTCACGATAAAAGCTAAATTTATGCAGCCTCAATACGAGCCCCCAGTCAACGCGCAGCTGAGCATCGATAAATTGAACGGAGTTCATTGCTTTCATGCGAAAGCAGTCTAGCTCACAGGTCACAGAGTACAATAACGATTCAATTATCCATGGTGAGGACGTACACAGCACAAAGTAAATGCCACATGAGGTAGTGAAAATCGCTTGCCTTGAACGAGACAGTGGTTAGTCCGCGGTTTGCGTTCAAATATAACGTCACAGAATTGAACCAGAGAGTACGGCATAGCTCTTCGTTCTCATCTCCATTCTATTGTGGTGCGGCTCTGGGACTGTACTACCAGTACTGTCGGATCTGGTGCTTCGCGTGAGATCGAGAACGTGTCTTTGTCTCGTATACGGCGAACTGCGAGCACAAAACCGACGGATACGATTGTGGTCTCCCGACTGTTCATGCGCTAGACTGAGGCCACCTACTTCTCGGATTATTATGAATGACCTCGGGAATGGTCTACTCAGAATACGGACGTTATCTGGCATCCTGTAGACGGAAGGGATTTGGGCTTTGAAGCAACAAACCGTTCAGAGAAACCCTTAATTCGCTTACCAAGCACCGCAAAATGGCAAGATATCCCCGTTTTCCGTTCAAAGTTGGTACAACGAGCTGGTACCTACCGTAGTAAAAAATACGGAAAACAACGAATTAAACTTCCGCAATTATGCACAACTTGATGCCGGAATGCCTCAATTTCCAACTGAATTAATTGGTTGCGAGAAAATTTTCGAGCTTCTCCGGAAAACAGCACGCTATTGTAATGGAAGATAATTATTATCATTATTGTTTCGCCAGCGGGAAAGATATCAATTAGTTCGAAAATCAATAAATGAAAGGGTCTCCCATCTCCCCAGCAGATAAGCACGATGAATCACGGCCGTCACCCTGTTTTATCGATCCAGGGCATCAACACGAAACTAACGCCAGAGAGCGTATCACAGGAACATCGTATACAGAATCTACGAATAATAAATGGCGCAAAGGTTCAAGGCAATAGAACGAATTAGGTTTGATCATGCTCACTGTCACCCCGGGCATATCTGTTCCAATACACGAAGCAACCAGCGTGAAATTATACCTCTGGTCAAGGCAAAGTATTATATAAAAGGAAAATGGGCCCAGTTTGGTAACATTCAAGTCCAAAGCATGTTCTATACAGCATTCTTCTTTCGCTTCTATCGAACCATTCTATCGACCTCATTCCATCTCTCAGTTGTTAGATTTTTTTCAAAAATCGACTAATCTGACAGCTACAGCGCCTTCTTCAGTTTTCTCACCGGAACAAACGAACCGATTTTAACGTTTTTAGGGCGGGTTTCACAATTTTAAGACGTTTTTTTTTTCGTCTTCCATGGAGGGCGGATAGCTTCTGACACTCATTTTTGATATTCTCAACGTGGAACGCTAGTGACACGGTTTTTCCGAAGCGCGCTACCAAAGAAGGTCACTTAATACGCGACCCCACACATGCATGGAGTGTTTCTCTACTTACTACCTATAATTTATTTAATATATTACTTTTTTATATTTTGGTACATCATTCCTAAAAATGTACCTATGTAATCGGTCGGGAAACATTTTTTTACAACACCCCCTCATAATTTTTTTCATTTTTCTTAAGAAACGAACCTTTGTAATCGGTCAGAAAAAAAAATTTAACACACCCTGAAAATGTGTTGGCTTACGTTTCAAGGGGTGTACAATCCAAATCTGCAATAAAAATTTTTAGTCCGTCCGCCGTTCGCCGTACGCCATTCGGGGATTGTCAGGGGGAAAGAAGCTGTCGTAAATTTTTGAAATTTTCACCAAAAATCAGGTTCCGTATCTGGTTGGTTCTAACGTCTCGACTGAACCCTTCCTTAATTTTAAGGCCAGTAGAACAGCTGTTGAAGTGATGAAAAAATCGTGTTTTCCAGGAAATTTGCAACATACGCATGTGAGGTATGGGTTTAAGTTTGATTTAAGGTTTGGGTTTGAGTTTGATTTAAGGTACTGGTTTAAGTTTCAGTTCGAGTGTACGACTGAGTTTCAGTTCGAGTTAAATTTTGAGTTTCAGTTTTAGTTCAAGTTGGAGTTTCATTTTTGGTTTCAGATTGAGTTCAAGTTTGAATTTACATTTCCATTAACTCTGTAAATACGGAAGTAAAAACGGTTTACGGTGATTCGAGTGCGATGAAGTTGTAGAATTGCGCAATTCACTTCAACGAACACCGTGGGTTCGCTGGAAATGCCTCCGGGTAATACGGTGGAAAGTTTATTGAAAAATGGAAAGTCCAATCGGAGGCTGTCATCTAATCAAAATCCTATTGGATGCCGTACAGACAGGCCGAGAGCTTCGACGCCGGTTAACAGAGACAAACCCGTTTCCGTTCTGGCAAACCGGTTTGTCTTTTTTCCGTCTGGTAGGTACTTGCCATTTTGCGGCGAGTGGCGAAGTAGGCGAAGTCTAATGAGAGAACGTAGCTTTGCAAGCATGTCCGAACATGCTTGGCGTACGGGTGATTTGTATAATGACTGAACGTAAACCGTAATTTACAGTTCAATTTTCAACGAGGATGCGTGTCATTCGAGTTCATAAGGCGCGAGACATGATTACCGATTGGGGAACGACGCATCAATATCTTTCCGCATTCAATCCAGTGGACCGAGATTGAACTTGTACCAAGCAAAATTGATCAAGTCCTGTCAAAAACACGAAGAACGAGCGTGGCACATAAGTCACGGCCCATGATGACCATGAGCCCCCTCCGCCTCCAGAGGGTATGTCCCACCCGGGAAAATCCAAAGTATCACCAAATTCGCGCAGATTCAGTTTTTCCGAGAATAACAAAATAACAATTTTGAGATTTCGGTACCGAAAGAATCTACTCACCAGGACCTATCGATCGCTCCAAGAATCATGATCTTTGTATCTATTTTTGGGGCCAAAAACGATAAAATAGAAAACGACAAATATCTGAAGAGCGTTTATCTTGGAAGTGTTACGTGCTACCAAAGTTCTGGTTAAACGAGGTTGTAGATCTTGGCCAGACAAACATTTTTTATTTAGCGAATTTTTTTATGTAATTGAAAACTATGGGAGAAATATTTATTTTTGTAAATTGATCAAAAACTTATTTTGCATTTCTCTCATTATGCCATTTTTGGACATATGCCCTTTGTGCTTTAAGGTATCGATATAGCAGGGGTTGACAATTTACTTCGATATGACTCCACGGTAATTTGATATTATGCTATCCGAACTGGGAAAATATTGAACTGCGATGGATTGACTGAGGCCGAAATTGCTCAGATGCTGAATAAAGGCATTGGAGACCCTTTCGAGGATGAAATATCGGAATATTTCGTAGGCAGGAGCATCAGAGGCGTTTATGCCTCCACCTGAGCCAAGTTATCTGGCATATAAAAACAGCCAACCAGACAGCCAAAACCAACTGAGGATAAGTTCGAACAGGCCAGTCCTGGGAAGTCCCAGCATATTAACCAATCAGATGGCTTGAATTTGTTTGCCGTCCATAGTTACAGGTCCGGGACTGTCCTGGACTGGCCTGATCGAATAGACCCTAAGTAACGAGCCCAAGACGATTATGCCCGACGGAAGTCGTATAATTATGTTGCAGTAGTGCAAATGTGCAACGTGCAATATCTCACCAAATGCAGGCGTATTATTATGTTCCAGCAGGTTTCTAACCACACGTTATCGCGCATGCATGCGGAAAATATCCACGTGACTGCTGATTAGAAGCTTCGTCAAGTGCACGCTCAGTTGGGTGCGGCTAGAATCCATTCACTTTCAGGAAGATACTATAATTTTAGTTATTTACCAATGATAAAAAAATTAATTTACCGTTTGTATAGCCTGTAACATGTTCCTACACATTACAAACGGCTGAAAAGTTTTATTAACACAATAAAATCCATATTCTATGGGGAAAAAATGTTGACATGCTTCGTTGCTTGTTCGAAACTTTCGACCCCAACTCTGAAAATGTGGAGAGGGAGGAATTAAGAAAAAAAAAAGATTTTGGGCTTCCCGTAGGTCCAATGAATAATATTAATGGCAAAAAGATCTAATTTAACCAAATTATTTTTCAGTTCGTCCTCCAAGGAATATGTGAGAACCACGTAATGTACCAAAGCATGCAGAAATTTATAAAGCTGTGTAAACCAGGGTCCCCTAATGCAGCAAAAACCCCATCAGAGCCTGAGTGATACATGAAAATTCGGACCCTACAAGACATCTCGGTTCTTCTGAATAAATATAATAGGTTACTTCTCTTCTCGGGGTTTCTCTAGGTTCCTAATTCCCTCTGCAATTCCCCGACGAGCCAAGAAGAGAATAGCGCACCAAATAATGTATATTTCAACAGCCCGGTCTACTCATCCTCCAATTGTTCAAACTATAGTAGTTGAGAAAACAAAGGTTTAATAATACCCAAACACAATACCCGGGTTTGTCGGGCGTATAATATAGAGGCGCGTAATACAATGGCGTACTGCAATCCGGTGTTAAGAAAAACATTAAACATTAGTTACGTTCTACGTATACCCGTATCTAGCTGAATGAAATACTATAGGCAGTTTATGAACCTATTTAAGGCAGGCAGGCCATTTCAGTTTATTATTCAATGATAGGTAACACCTTTGAAATCGCTTAAGAAATTTTTCGGGGTGATTTTTCGGGTGCACCTCTGTTTATGCAGGTTCTAAGCAGGATACATAGGTGCTTTTTTGGTGTCTCATTCCCAAATTTGATTGGTTGCGCCAGGGTAGCGCACACAGCGGATGAATAATTGGATCACAATGTACGTGCTACACGCTTTGTTTACAGTAAATCTATAGACATGCAGGGAAACAACTGATTGTGGGAAATATCTAAAAAATTATGTATTACCCGCCTTCGAACGATTTCAGTGGTTTCTCGGCATTTATCCAATAATTCTATTGATCTGCTCGAAACAAAGCGCGTATCGCGTACATTTTTTTCCAATTTTTTCGTGAGCTGTGCGCGCGTACCCTGGAGCAGCCAATTAAAGCGAACGAGCGAATCCAGCTTTAGCGAGCCACTTCTGCTTTTTTCCTATTTTTCGCAATTTTGAACAGACCAAGGGGGAACAGGGCTAAAAATAGCGTTGAGAACTCGCTTAAATCCTTGCTAAATGTTCGGCCAGAATAGTTTCAACAAAATCAAGTCAATTCTTATTTACCAAATACCTATGCTAAAATTGAGAAATTGGAATTTTTCATTGGTTCATCCGAAACGTGTCAATTACTAGCTAGTGTTAAAGTCGTTCATACCTACCAGGTTACGCACTCACACTTGGCCTTACGAGTTTGCTTGACGTTCATCCATAGAGTGACCATTTTTCGATTTATTGGCGATTTACCGTTTTTCGGGAGTTTTTCAGCCCAGCAAATTGTAGATGATCGTACGGATGCCCGAAAATGTCACAAAAACTCTATCTTCGCAGGAAATTTATCGTTGGATCCGGAAAGGATCACAACCCACATAAAATATGCCATTTGGCCAAAAACTTCTTGAAAAACGCTGCTAAACTTAGCAGAAAAATAATGTTCATATGTCACTGATCTACTTGTAGATCAGTGACATATGAACATTATTTTTCCTTGTACCCGAAGAACTCTGCAAATTCTGAACAGGGGTTCATTTTTCGATTGCAAAGACAAACCTTATGATATATACTCCTGAAACACGGAATTTAGTTGCCATTATTGTAGAATTTCAGTATAAATTTGTATTTTGAAAAACTGCAATAAATCCTAAACGGTTCGAGCAACCGCCGTGACGATGGTCTTATTCGGTTCAGCATAAAAAATCTATAGAAAATGATGCCTCACATGCCTATATTTCTAACTTCCTGAAAAACACGAATTTCCCCCCACTTCAACAGCTGTTTTACTGGCCTTAAAATTAACGTAGGGTTTTATCGAGACGTTAGGACCAACTAGATACTGAACTTGATTTTCGGTAAAAATTTCAAAAATTTTCGATTACTCCTTCCCCCTGAAAAACCCCGGACGGCGGACGGCGTACGGCGGACGGCGGACGGGGGACGGAAGACGGACATTAAATTTTTATTGCAGATTCGGATTCTACACCCCTTGAAACGTAAACCAACAAATTTTCAGGGGGTGTTAGAAAAAAAAATTTTTCCGACCGATTACAAAGGTTCATTTCTTAAGAAAAATGAACCAAAAACTTCTTAAACTTATAACAGGCTTCTAAAAACGTCAAAAAAGGTACGTTTTTCGCGCTTTTGTTCCTCTCGAGTAAAGGGCAGAAGAGGCCACCAAAAAAAAAAAAAAAACATTTCAACGAAGTCTTGCGGGTAGATCATTTTTACTTCGAATGAGACCAACCGCAAGCCTGTATTTTCTACAATGGGGGAGCATTATTATCATGGCACTCGGATTTGGCACCCGAAATCTACCGTACGAGGGCACCACTTAACCGGAATCCGATTGTAAGGCTTGTGAAACGACGAATAGGAACAAGAAGATCCTTCAGGTACCTCGCAAGAAAATTCAGGCATACCTTCGCCGTAGCTGTGACGTCTCAATTCCACATTCTTCCAGTTCGTCCGCCCGCTACCTAAATCCCAACTCGCATTATTAATTCAGCTGTGCGCGTCATTTTTGTCTCGGGAGACACGACCGCTGTAGGTGAACCGAGTTTGCCCTGCGCGAAGGAATTTTATTTTATCCCAGGCAGGCGCGGCGAAGCTGTTTGGCACCCGTGTGAATTGGGTCAAACCCTTTCTTCCTCTTTTCATTACGCTTCATAATCATATTCCGCCATAGAACGCTTTATTCGCAGAATAAGAGCTTATACCTACCGAGAGAACTTTCGCGATGATGCATAACGAGGTTGTCGCATTATGAAAGAAAGTTATTTTTCGAAGGTAGGTGATTATTTTCCTTGGAAGGGACGAGAGGGAGTGGATGTGCTGGAAGGGCTGTACGTATTTGCTAAAAGATTAATCTCCCTCATTTTTTCTCCCATATTTAATATTTACAAAAGGGAAAAAGGTGCAAATAGTAGAGAGACAAAAAGCATTCCTATTTGTAACGGTCCACATAAGAGGCGAGAATTCCGATCGTGTTTCTTCACCGATTGAATTACGGTTTACGTATTTATTTAATAATGAACTCTCGCAATCGCCCAAGAAAAAAAAATTTAGCCCAACACCAACTGAAATTTTCAAGGTATAGAAGATGGTAAGAGTTGACTTGTGAGCGGTGCGTAGCGGTCACGGCCGGGAACATTGCCCAGCGGTTTGTTCCTACCTAGGCAAGTTTCACTTACTTACGAACCTTTTTATATTTTACTTCATAATGGACGTACTCAAGCACAACTTACTTCTTCCGGGAAATAGCTCTGATCCATTTTTCCTTCAACTCTTTTTCCCAAGGCTGATTCGGGAATTTGTAAAATCGGACGCCGGGCTCTTTTTTAACATAAGCGGAGGCGCACCCGACGACGCAGCAGTGCTAACTCATACTTGAAAGTTGAGCACAAATTTCGAGCAAAATGACAGTTCTTGATCCAATTTAGATTAAAACAAAAACCACACAACTCAGCACGCACAGACACCGTTTGTTTGGACACGATCCAATTGATTCAATCAACCAATAATTTTCCGGCAGCCACCAATCGATACAAAATTTAATCGAGAATCAATGAGATCATGAGAGAAAATGCCGTTTTCGAGCCAAAAATAATTTTTGTGTACACACAGGAGACAGCCGGATCATAAAGGGCAATCATGTGCCATCGGCCGCTGGGAGCGCAACCGTCGACAATTACCATCTTTTATACGTTTGAAACGGATTAGAATATGAATCAGCAATGAAAATTTCCGCCCGTCCGTCTTCTCCCAAACGGCTGGAAATTTTTCTCTTTTTAATTCTCAGAAAAATTCAACCTTGGTCCGGGACAGCCACGATTCTTTAGCGAAGCCAATCAATTTTGAGCCTTCTGAAAAAATCGATAAGATCTTGAGAGTCTGCATTCGTTTTTGGGGTGAATGCTGCTGTATATGGAAGTTTTCAAAAGCCAAAGGTTCCTAGAGTTTCGACTGCGTGGCAAACGTCCAGTACAAATGAGTTCAATTTCTGTCGGCCGTCTTCACGACCCGTTGGTCAAAAAACCAGATTTTCCCATTAAAAACTGCTACGTTAAATGGTAGCCGTAAGGCACCCCAGCACTTCTAACAGTACTCGTCACTCTAATCTTGGAAAATCCAAGCTGTCGTCGCTCCGTCCTCGGAAAAGTGTACTCCTTGCCGAGCACTTAGGCTGAAGCATTATCACGGACTTAGCTTATCTCTTGAGTGCTCCTCCTAAGGCCCAGGAGCTTCGAAGGACGGAAATCGAAGGAGAAGACGGACGAATTCGTCGAGCTTCGAAATTAAAAACTTTCAGTCAAGACCAGACGGTAAGGGCTCGAATTTTATGGACGGGTTTTCACAATTACGTTTCAACGGATTCAAGAGAAGATTGGAGTTTCACTACTGCAAGGCATTAGTCCTTCCTAGGCATTTTCTAGAAACGCTAGAATTGAGCTGAGTTCTGATGATTTTGTTTCCAGCCGTGAGGTCACGAGCAATAAATTTGCGTCGAAAACTGTATTGGACTATACAACAGCTCTACATAGTGTATCACATTCCATCATTCATTCGGACTGATTCTTGGTGCTGAGGTAAGTTTAACCGTTCATTAACTTGATATCGTAAATTAACTAAGGTCAAAAATAACGACGCCTTAAACATGGAGCTTCCACTGCTGGTGCTTTTACCTCAAGTACTCTCTTTCCTTCTCGCCATTTGTTCACTTTCATTCACGATTTCACATCAAACCCCAAACCACGTGGCTTGATATTGTATTTGTATCCATCATTCCCTACGCAGCGAATTGAGGTCTATTTCGTTTTTCGTTCTCGAGAATTTATGATACGTTGAATATTATGGGATTCGGTTAGTCTCCCGGTTAACTCTGCATGCGCAGCTAGGGATGAAAACATCGACCGTTGCGGTTTACGTAACCTATTGTCTGAGGACTACCGCTGAACGAAAATAACATCGTAGCCGAACGTTGGAGCAGAATCACAAAAAGGAAAGCCCAAAGGTCATAACGGCGTATTACACGGACAAAACAATAAAATAAAACTTTATAATTTGCTTACAACACATGCTGGAGTAAATCATGAGCGAGCGGGGAACTTGTTCATTGAACATGTTTTGTTTTATCGAATTAGATCGCACACGTGAGCGTAGTATGTACAATGCAATATTTTCAACAATTGCTTCCTCATTCCTTCCAGGTTCGGAGGCGAATTTTCCAGGTAAGCAGGGCAGGCTGCTCTGGGTGAACAATATTTACGTTTTAACTCAATTTCGATGTTAACAACTCACGAAAGCGCCCATAAAGCGAGCGATGTGAGTGAAGCGAGCGAGGCGAGTAAAGCGAGCGAGGCGAGTGAAGCGAGCGAGGCGAGTGAAGCGAGCGATGCGATTGAAGCGAGCGATGCGATTGAAGCGAGCGATTCGATTGAAGCGAGCGAGGCGGGTGAAGCGAGCGGTGCGGGTGAAGCGAGCGGTGCGGGTGAAGCGAGCGGTGCGGGTGAAGCGAGCGGTGCGGGTGCTCTGGGTGAACAATATTTACGTTTTAACTCAATTTCGATGTTAACAACTCACGAAAGCGCCCATAAAGCGAGCGATGTGAGTGAAGCGAGCGGTGCGGGTGAAGCGAGCGGTGCGGGTAAAGCGAGCGGTGCGGGTAAAGCGAGCGGTGCGGGTAAAGCGAGCGGTGCGGGTAAAGCGAGCGGTGCGAGTAAAGCGAGCGGTGCGGGTGAAGCGAGCGATTCGATTGAAGCGAGCGAGGCGGGTGAAGCGAGCGGTGCGGGTGAAGCGAGCGGTGCGGGTGAAGCGAGCGGTGCGGGTGAAGCGAGCGGTGCGGGTGAAGCGAGCGGTGCGGGTGAAGCGAGCGGTGCGGGTGAAGCGAGCGGTGCGGGTGAAGCGAGCGGTGCGGGTGAAGCGAGCGGTGCGGGTGAAGCGAGCGATGCGAGTACAGCGAGCGATGCGATTGAAGCGAGCGGTGCGGGTGAAGCGAGCGGTGCGGGTGAAGCGAGCGGTGCGGGTGAAGCGAGCGGTGCGGGTGAAGCGAGCGGTGCGGGTGAAGCGAGCGGTGCGGGTGAAGCGAGCGGTGCGATTGAAGCGAGCAAATAAAGCGAGCAATGCGGATGAAGTGGTCTAATTCAAATTCCGCTCGTTCGGTTGCGCTTTTGGGACCCCCGTTCCGCAATGTCTGCGACGCTTCGTATTTTTAGGTACCGTTATTCCAATGAGCGACATTCATGTGATATTTAGGGGGAAAATACAATTCGTTCAAACCGAGTCTCTCGGACTAGACTTGTTAGCATTAGTATCGGCCGAATTACCAAAACTTTCCTTCTAAAGGCATTTCGAATAAAAGAAACTTAAAACTCGTTTTCCCAAAATTGCAGGTTTTGAGTTGTTACACTGCTATTCTCAAGGTGCAAAATATCAAGTCTGGCTACCCTAGCCGCAGTTTATTGAAATCGAAAACCATTTATTGTACGGGGGGGGGGGGGCTTGTTATGCTCTCGAACGATAAACAGGCGTTTTGTATTGAAACCCATAAATCAAAAACGAAGCGAGGTTTCAATTTCCACCGCGCACGTCGCTCTATAGCAACGCCAGTGGCTTCTTTTTCGAAAACCCCTACGGTATTCGGCGACTACCGGTCGCATGAAATGAGCCAATCTCCCGAATAATATCAAACATGATTAACAATGTTCAAGGGCCCGTAACAGGCGCTTTTCAACGGTCGGATTAGCGAGCAAGCGATTGTACGAGGCCTACATATAGAAACCGTTGAATTCACTGGAGTAAAGTTTTAACGTGCCGATCAGCCGACGACAGGCGAACATTGCGTCGGCGTACGCTATTCTGAACTCGGCGTTTGCGTCAGAGGAGCAGAATTCACCGTCCGCGCCGGTCTATAGAAACGTACAAAGCAGCCGGTACAGCCTGTGATGTGAATCATGTGATGATGGTACCCTGAACTGAAAATTTGAGATGAGCTTGTAATAAATAGCCGCTCCCTGCTGACAGCCTGCATAGAACCCGATGAGCCCTTTTTGAAACGTCGGCCCATATCCTAGAGACGAAATTTCCCCTCGGAAGATGGGAAATTTCCCTCGACTATATATAGAATCCCTCTTCGTTACGTGGAACGGAGAATCTGAGCCTCGGTCACAAATAATGGGCTGATTAAACGCGTAGACGTTTTCCCTCGATCGTTCGACTCGTTCTATACTCTACACTGTGAAGCTGGTAAAACAGGTGGTATGAGCAGCTGAAAAAAATCCCCAGTGAAAATGTTGGCCGAAGATTAAAGATCTGATTAAACCACTGATCCGAATCTGGCGGAACTTTTTTTTGCGTTTATTCGTTTTTTTTTACAGAACATGATATATTAACAAAATTGACACAGAAAAGAAAAATTAAATTTACAGCATGTAACAGAAATCATTTCGAAACGCAAAACATCCCCAAAAAGCAGGGGGCGATGAGTGTTTTACATTGGCAAAATTAAAAAACCTAATTAATTATGAAATTAACAAAGAAAGAATACCAATCCGAAATAATAAAAATCTACCTATAGTTCAGGTTATTGGCAAAATGATTGTTTACGGCAATTTCAAATTTAAAAGGGTCGTTCATTAGTTTTGTTTCCTCCGGTAGGTTATTCATTAAATAAATTGACTCCTCTGTACTCTAAACATCTTTGGCCGGTGGATGCGTTTTCAAAGTGTAGTTTCAGCAGGAATTTTCTAGCAGCTCGTGTAGGTCCTTGGAGAATTTCAAATTTACCATATTATTATAAT
The DNA here is from genome assembly GCA_036186465.1 of Nesidiocoris tenuis. Classification (NCBI taxonomy): domain Eukaryota; kingdom Metazoa; phylum Arthropoda; class Insecta; order Hemiptera; family Miridae; genus Nesidiocoris; species Nesidiocoris tenuis. Next base: position 22,448,860 of record AP028910.1, on the reverse strand, counting down.
TTTTTTGAATTTCGAAAATTTGAATGATTTTTATTCTATCGATAATGGCTTGGGAAGGGAGGAGGTGAGTTTGGTTGAATAGTTCTCTGATGAATTCAGATTTGGCTTCCTCCTGAGAATTTTTATGAGCCTTTTTTGAGTAATTTCGAACTAATCTTAAAAGTTGCGGTCCGGTAAAAATTGATGCATACCTATTGTCAGGGCAAACCGATCGGAAAAAAGTAAGGGATCCAAATCGACATTAGTTCTTCCGATATATTTGCATTTTTAGTTTTTTCTTTTTTTCCCGGCAACAAAAATGAACCGATTTGAGCGTTCTTGTTCTTAAAATGTTTGTTTTACCTTGCGAAATATGTTGATATTTTTTATACTCCGATAAGGAGGCGTATTTTAATTTTTTTGAGAATTTTAAAATTTGCATAGTGAGCGTTTTTATGTTGTCGACTTGAACACCCTTAAAAGCAGTCAAAATATGATCATGTTGTGTCACACTTTTACTTTACAAAATATGGAAGTATCATGCGTTGATCGTAAAAATCATGAGAAGATTTTCCCTAATTTTTTAAAAGTTTAATTTAAGAAATTATGTGCCTCACAATCTTATTTTAGTTTGTTTGAGCGTTGGGGGTCCAAAATGACAGTTTTTCCGAAGGTACCTAGTTATTGGTTTTCAAGGTGGAAAGATGAAAACACAGTTGCTCCGAGGCAATGATACATTTTCAAAAACCTATGTCTTGTTTTGTGTCTTTTGAATCTTTTGTGCCCTTGAAACCTTTTGTGTCTATTGAAAACCGTCAGCTATTTCTCATTTCGCATAGGATTAAAGGCATCAATTCAATAACCCCCCACTTACCCTGATTCAGAAACGTCTGGAGAACTCAATAAAAACCGTCGGCATGCCGAAATTCAAAGTTTGAGTGAAATGGTAGAATCGCGAAGACAGATCTTTGAAAAAGAGCAAAACCCTCACCCATCCTCACCCTATGTAAATTTCAAAACCCACCGAAAATCGAAAAATCCGAAAAATATCAAAAAACTCACTATGCAAATTTTAAAATTCGCACAAAATAAAAATACGCCACATTATCGGAACATAAAAAGTATTGAAATATTCTGCAAGGTGAAACAAAGATTCTAAGACCAAGAACGTGAAAATCGGTTCATTTTTGTGGCCGGAAAAGAATAAAGTAGAAAAAACTAAAAATGCTAATATATTGGAAGTACTGTGCGTTATCCAAATTCCGATTAAACAGGGTGTTAGGTCTTGCCGAGACAAACATTTCAGTTCAAGAAATTTGAAAAAAGGTTGAGAATTGAAGGAGTTATGGTCATTTTTACTTCCATATTTACAGAGTAATTACTTCCATATTTACAGAGTAAATGGAAGTATTGTGATCGTCCTAAAATCGAGAATCGGAACGGAGCTTCAGAAAAAACTTTTTCTCATACACTTTTACTCAGAATCACTTCCCGAACAAGTGTCTGTGTGTCCGTTAGTCCGTCTGTCAGTCTGTGGTCATTTACAAAAATGACCATAACTCCCTCAATTCTCAACCTTTTTTCAAATTTCTTGAACTGAAATGTTTGTCTCGGCAAGACCTAACACCCTGTTTAATCGGAATTTGGATAACGCACAGTACTCCCGATATATTTGCATTTTTATTGTTTTCTATTTTATTTTTTTACGGCCACAAAAATGAACCGATTTGAGCGTTCTTGGTCTTAAAATCTTTGTTTTGCCTTGCAGAATATGTGGATATTTTTTACATTCCAAAAATGTGGCGTTGTTTTTATTTTGGGGAATTTTAAAATTTGCATAGTGAGTTTTTTGATATTTATGACCTAAACACCCTTAAAAGCTGTCAAAATATGATCAAATCATGTCACACTTTTACGTTTCAAAATATGGAAGTATTGTGTGTTATGTAATCACCACTGGTTTTTGACCAGTTTCAATTAGGGGTATATGGGAAATCAAAGGTTAGTTTTTTGCCATGGCAAACCCCCAAATTGCAGTTTTTTCTGGAATCACCCAGCAGCTGGGCGATACAATGCGGTCTTTCTCGGATAAGGGCCCCGCTGAGAGGGCGATAGATGATGTTAATATGTCACGATGTACGCCGGGCGATATAACGCGTACGTACGCCGGATCGGCGGCCGCGTTTCTGCGGCCGATTGCGCCCTGTTTATCACCGTTTAATAACGTCGCGCCTCATCTTTCACCCGAACTCATATCCGAAGGGTGAATAGTTCGAGTCTTGAAGTGGTTATTTGCCTCCGCCCGGAGGCGAGCGCTCGGCGGAGTTTATCAGCGCCGAAGCGGCGAGTGCGGCCCAGGTTTCCTAACGGTGGAAAAGCCTCGACTGGCGGAGGGCTCGGTCCAATTAATAATTGGAACCGCCCGTGTAAAGAGGGCACTCAACCGGCTTTATTGGATGATTAATTGATCAGCCGCCCGACCATCGCTTCTCTCTCGCGCGCGCCTTTTCTCCGATCCTCCGTCTCGCTCGGGCGCGCTTATTTTCCTGCCAGACGTGAGCGGCTGCGGTTGGCGTCTGGGCCTTGCGACTACGCCGCCGCCGACTCATCCGCAACTCTTTGATGGGCGGGGACGCTGGAGAGCGCGAACCGCAAGATCGGCGGCGGATTCTGGGGGGCCAAGGCCCGTAAGCCCACAGGATTGATACCAGTGGTGTTTAAATAACACACAATACATCCATATTTTGCAACGTAAAAGTGTGGAACGATTTGATCGTATATTGACTGATTTAAAGGGTGTTTAGGTCAAAAATATAAAAAAACTCATTATGCCAATTTTAAAACTCCCCTAAAATAAAAATACGAAAAGTTGTAGGAATATAAAAAATATCCACACATTGTCCTAGCTAAAACAAAGATTTTAAGACCAAGAACGCTCAAATCTGTTCATTTTTGTGGCCGGAAAAAATAAAATAGAAAATACTAAAAATGCGAATATATCGGAAGTAAATCCAGTTATTCAAATTCCGATTAAACAGGCGTTAGGTCTTGCCGAGACAAACATTCCAGTTCAAGAAATTTGAAAAAAGGTTGAGAATTGAGGGAGTTATTGTCATTTTTGTAAATGACCCCAGACGGACGGACGGACTAACGGACACACGGACAGACAGACACTTGTTCGGGAAGTGATTCTGATTAAATGTGTATAAGAAAAAGTTTTTTCTGAAGCTCCGTTCCGATTCTCGATTTTAGGACGATCACAATACTTCTATTTACTCTGTAAATATGGAAGTAAAAATTGCCATAACTCCCTCATTTCTCAACCTTTTTCCAAATTTCTTGAACTGAAATGTTTGTCTCGGCAAGACCTAACACCCTGTTTAATCGGAATTTGGATAACGCACAGCACTTCCAATATATTCGCATTTTTAATTTTTTCTACTTTATTTTTTTCCGGCCACAAAAATGGACCGATTTTCACGTTCTTGGTCTTGAAATCTTTGTTTCACCTTGCAGAATATGTGGATATTTTTTATATTCCAATAATGTATTGTATTTTCATTTTCTGCGAATTTTAAAATTTTCATAGTGAATTTTTTGATATGTTTGACCGAAACACCCTTGGAAACAGTCAAAATATGATCAAATTTTGTCAAATATGTACGTTTCAAAATATGGAAGTATTGCGTGTTATCTTCGCACCACTGGTTTACTTTCCTGACCGAAATCGGCCCCAAGGTCGCCCTCCATTCGCGTTTGGAAAAACAAAAGGTCGCCCATGGTCCGAAGCCCGTTATCTGAACGATTACAGAGCTCTCTTTTAGGTACTCCCACTCCGAAATTAACCATTCCAACTTATTCTTATGGACGGCGCAAATTTTGAAGTCGGAGGTCGAAAATAACACACTGCCGAAGGTGCTCAGCATTTCGGTTAATGATATCACGTGATGCTGGCGCTGAAAGGCGCGATAAACTGGGTGCCCGATGGAAGGAAATAAGAGAAACCTGAGCAGGAGGAAAAGAGTGTGACGTCTGCTGAAAAGCGAATTCATCTCGCTCCCACTCGCCCGACACGCGAATGCTCTGTCTCCAGCTTGATATTCCAGCCAATTTACGCGGATAATGGAGCTGAAAATTAGTACAGAGGTTTCAGAGGGTAGTAAATCCGATTTTGTGGCCGAAAGAACCGGACTCCAACATGTCAGTTCCTTACCGAAAAGCGACGACCGACTTAACTCGGTGAAATTCTCCCAAAAACACCCCACCGCAAACTCGATGCGTGAGACTCGAACTTTGGAAACTTGAGAGGTTTAAGGAAAACGATTTCCTGGAATTAATCGCCCACCCTTAGCGCCACTCGTAACTTGCACGATTTCCTTTTCGCCCCTTTTGGCTGTTCATCCAGATTGAAAATCAGCACAGCGGTAAGCAACGGCAAATTTTACTTCGAGAGGTAGGTACAGCACACTTGCCAAGAAAATGGATGTCAGTCCGGAATCCGGAGTTTGTATCGCAATGTGTAAACGAACACAGAACCAATGGTGCTTGGATACTTCCATATTTTGAAACGTAAAATTTTAACACAATTTGATCATATTTTGACTGCTCTTAAGGGTTTGTAGGTCAAAAATATCAAGAAATTCACTATCCAAATTTTAAAATTCGCCCAAAATGAAAAAAGCCACATTATCGTGGTATAAGAAATATCCACATATTCTACAAGGTAAAACAAAGATTTTAAGACCAAGAATAATTTTATTCTATAATTTTATAGCCTATAATTTTAAGCGAAAAGCAAAGTCCTATCGGCAAAGTTGATTTCGAGAAAAAGCCAAAAGAGCGGAAGAAGGTCATAAGTATCGATTTTTCGTTTTCTATCGATTATAAATCTTTGGACCCTTTAGAACCCAATACAATTGGCCTAAAGTATCGAAACGAATCGAAAGTAATCATTCCTTAACTCTGAAAAATAACGAGAGGGTAGCATTTTTAAGTTTAAGGTTAATTTCGAGGAAAATCCACATTTTCTGTTATACACTTTTGAACTTCTAGCGTTTCGTCATTATTTGAGCTACAAGGATGCTTTTGGTCTTACATTTTTCAAAAATCTATACAGATTGAGAAAATTTTGACGAACGCCGACAAGAGGTCCCTTTTCGCTTTCCGCCTCACAAATAATATTAAACCAGTTTTCGACATAGGTAGGTAGCGGGTGAAAATGAAACAAGCCATGTGAATGATAAACTTTGCTACTAAAAAAATTTGCAGCGTTTTTTCACTTCGAAGTAGGCACTGTGAACAACGTAGTCGGGCCATTGGGCAACACTCGTCCGATCCCATTACACCGTTCGATGTGGGAGGGCGTCTAACTTCTCTACACTCTCTAACCTGGGCTTTGCTGTTCGGGGGCTTAGTGCCAATTGTGAACTTCGGACTTGTGGCTGAGCCTCTATCCCTGGTTTAGACAGCGGAGTTGAATGCGGTAGCCGGCCAAAGGGCGAAAAATAATGCGCAGGTAATCCTGAAGCTGGGGATGGAGGTGGGTAAATTTGAGCAATTTATTTATCAACTATGGGAGCTACTCAGGTAGAAATGCAAAATAGATTCTTAAGCTCCGCTTCCAAGCCATAACCAACAACCTCAGCTTCGATTACGAACTCGAATGGTTCGTTTTTCGTCGGTATACCTTTGAAGTTGACTGAATTCAGAGTCTTCAGAGGGGAAAGGATGGTTTTTTTTTCGGGCGAGATGCCATAAGCCGAGAAACGGTTATTAATTTTGGTACATTATTTCCAGAAATAATGTAATCGGTCGAGCAAAATTTTTACAACAACCCCTGAAAATTTTATCTTTCACGTTTCAGAGGTTCTAGAACACAAATCTGAGATAAATTTTTTAAGTCCGTCCGCCATACGCCGTCAGCAGCAAAACGCATGAAAGGAGTGGACCAATTAAAAAAAATTTAGCAAATTTTCCTGTGACCCGCACCTCCTACAAGGGAACCCTCTAAATTAACTCTGAAGTACTCAAAAACGTTCATATGTCGAAAAAGCCATGATCTCAAAACAGTTTTTTTGGGTTTTCGGCCCCTTAACATTTTTTGATCGGATTCCCCTGACAACATGCCTCAAGTTGGAGCAAACCACAACTTTTAGGACCAACAGGACCAAAATCGGATCAGCGGTTCAATACGAAGTGGCTGGACGGAATTTTGGCCAAAAATTTCGTCCAGCCACTTCGTACTGAAATACCGATCCGATTTTGACGAAACTAGTCTTGAAAGTTGTGGTTTGCTCCAACTTGAGGCATATTGTCCGGGCAATCCGATCGGAAAAGGTTAAGGGGTCCAAATCGGCATTAGTATGGTCCATTTTAGGAAAAACACGAAAACTCAATTTTGAAGGTGATGTCGTGGGTTTGGAATTTTTTGAGTATTTTTCCCAGGTTTTTCGCTAGAATTACCACGGGATAGGGGATTTTTTCGAAAAAGATTGAACATTTTGTTCCTAAATCGGTTGGGTTGAATTTCTCAATGCGATTTCTCCTTTTTCACGTTTTTGCCAATTTGAGGGAGTCCTAATGAACCGATTTTGAATGAAAGGTTGCACGAGGGGTTTTCGCATTGAATCAATTTTTTTTTTTGCTACAGACTGACTTATTTATATACTCATTCTATACTTATTATTTATTGTTCATTAGTAGTATTATTGCTCCTCATAGTTGCTGCTCATCTTAGTTTATTTTGTTCAACTTAATTGATGCAGGCCGACCTTGTAATACCTACGGATTCTACAATAAAGTTCGTTTCAAAATGTGCATCAATAATCTTAACAATACGGTTCGTACGGGAAAAGAGTTATCACGGGCCCTATACTTCGCGACGCTTGTCAATCATTCTAGCCGGCCTTCCTGTCGTTTGAAATTAAAATGTTGATGGGGAAGGCGAAGGAAAATATTTCAGAAAGCTTTAATATGCGGTAGAAGGAAGGAAAGTCTGAAAATCTCGAAGTGGGGAAGGTTATTTGTCACCTATGTATTATTATTAGGTGTTTGAAGGTTGGCGCACGCCAGGCCACCCACTGTGCGTGCGTACGACCTGATATGTGTCTGCTTGCAGGCCAAAGGTTAGGTCACGGAACTGTTATGTGCAGGCCCAAGAAATTCTGAACCAATCGTTACTGCCCTTACATCCACACCAAGCACACGGTATTTCCAGCGGAATCGACCCGATAATCTACATTACTCTAGTTCCACACGAAAATAACGGATCGATTCGGCCGAGAATTGATTTATACTGGAACGGGCTGTATTTCGGCAGTTCAATTTGAACTGAAATGTAGCGAACTCTATTCTGTCCAGTTGATCCTATGGCTTGTTGAAAAAAGAAAAAAGGGCTGAGTGCTAACTCAGGTAAAAAAGGAATTCAAATTTTGGTTCATTATTCAATAATGAAGCTTTATTATCACCAAAACAAATTGGCCCTCCCCCCAGGAAATGTTAAGGTTTACGTATCAAAGTAGGTACGTAGAAACCAAACATTGAATTCATAAATCTGTAGTATATTTATATTATTATAATCCTGTCCGTCCGGACCGCACAAAGAGAAATGACTGGACAGGCAAATATGAAATGCACCAGGAAAATCGACCTAGGTCCCGTAAGTGAAATTTACTTTAAAAATTTACTAGTGTTCAATATTAATATTCATAAATTAATATCAATAAAAATTACTAGTATTTGATACTAAATGCATTTTTGGTTCATTTTTCTAAAGAAATGAACCTTTGTAATCGGTCTGGAAAAAAAAATTTTTAACACCCCCTGAAAATTTGTTGGTTTACGTTTCAAGGGGTGTAGAATCCGAATCTGCAATAAAAATTCTTTGTCCGTCCGCCGTACGCCGTACGCCGTACGCCGTCCGCCGTCCGGGGTTTTTAAGGGGGAAGGAGTTATCGAAAAATTTTGAAATTTTTACCAAAAATCAAGTTCCGTATCTAGTTGGTCCTAACGTCTCGGCAGAACCCTACCTTAATTTTAAGGCCAGTAAAACAGCTGTTGAAGTGGTAAAAAATTCGTCTTTTTAAGGAAATTTGCAACATAGGCATGTGAGGTATCATTTTCTATAGATTTTTCTATGCTGAATCGAATGAGACCATCGCCACGCCGGTAGCTTCAACCGTTTAGGAGTTATTGCAGTTTTAGTGAAGCAGTTTTGAGTTTTTTAAAATTTCACCAATTCTTAATAACTCGAAAACTACTCGAGCCACAAAATTCGTTTTCCACTCGTTGAAATCCCCACAAAAACTTCTGTCCTCCCGATATCTTCAATTTAAAGAATTTGGTCGCATTACACAAATCAGCAAAACAAAAATTGGAAAAACTTGAGAATTTGGCCTCGGCTCTTAGATACGGTTGATTGATCTACTTACGACTACTAGCCTATTACACCAACAAGGTGACGCACTCACACTTCGACCAGTTGCGCTTGGCAACATGAGAGCGAGTCAGGCTTTAACAACGGTTCTGAGGCATGAGGCATTTTTAATTTCATTATTCAGAGAATTTAATAATTATTATTATTCAGTTAATTATGAAGGTGATTAAGAATAGATTAAATGGTAAATTTAACGGAATTGAACGATCAGCTGCGTTGAAAAAATGGATAGGTAAGTAAGTATTTATCAAGCGAAGAGGATGATTATTTTTTGCCTGGTTGAAAAAACGTTTTTCTAAATAACCCATCTAAAATACAAATTGATACTGAAATTATAGAATAATAACAGCTAAATTCTGTGTTTAAGGAGTACCGATATATCGTAAGGTTTGTCTTTGCAATCGAAAAATGAACCCCTGTGCAAAATTTGCAGAGTTCTTCGGACATAGCAAAAACTAATCTGCACATGCCACTGATCTACTTAGCAGCGTTTTTTTTTTTTTTGAGTCGATAATGTTACAATTTTTGTAGGTATATTTTTGAATGAATCAATAATACCTGAGCCCTTTCATAATATTTTCCAGCGCTTTTCGATTGTTTCTCCACATGTGTGGGTTGTGGATATAAGGAAGGATAGCGGCTGAAGTGGTGTCTACAGGATTAGGAATTGCATGCAAGGGAAGAACTGGAATGACGTTATTTCCCGTTAAGCAAACAATGCGGTCTTTTAGGAAAATCAATTTTGGGATTATCAACTCAAATGATACTTGACCAAGTTGGGCAGAGTGCACAATATTTTATTTACTAATAATATCAGTTGTCAAAAGTTGTTTGAGTAAATTATTACAAATAACATTAACGACTCGAAGAAAATCCTATAATTATTCCTCAACTATAAAATTTTATATATTTAATTTCTGTTCATGAGGCTGAAGAACTGCAAAATTGTTAAACCCAGAGCAGTAATAGCACGAAATTCCACTAGATTCATAAACTAAAATTCAGTACAACATATACAATCCCAAGATGCCTTATTCCAGAATTTAATGTTTCTCTCCCTGCAAAGCTGTCTTTTATTCCCCGGGTTGAGGTAGGAAGCTGTCTAGACGTTAGAGCTAATTCATAAGTCTCTCAATACGTCCAGACGGCAGACTGGCAAAAAAATTTATGCGAATTCGAACATTAATTCCTAATAGCGGAAGAATACAAATTTTTTATGGGTCTTCATAATTTTATCAGCCATTAATTGGAGAGGTACGTTTGAAAAAGAACTAGCTGAGACCGGACAATAGTAAAGGAAGAAAATAATTTACACTCCCTACTCATTGCACCCTTCAACTTTCTTCACTTTGTAGGTACCTACGTAGAAACAAGTTCGAGTAAGTTACGAGTTTGATTAAGAGACCGGTACCCAAAAACGCATGTTGGGAATCAATCTAATAGATATCCAAGTGTAGTGGGTGACGGGAGGGGATTGGGCTAAGAATCTATGGATCATAATTTTTTTTTCGTTGACATACCATTGCAATCGCCCAAGAAGAAAAATTTACAACCTTTACTCCAAGGTTTACGCGCAGAATCCGAATCTGCAATAAAAAAAATTTCCGTCGCTCCGCCGCGAGTTTTTTTTCCCAAACGGCTGAAGATTTTTGGTTAATTTTTCTTCAAAAATGAACTATGTGATCGGTCACGAAAAAAAAAAAACGTGAATCTCAGGGGGCCCTGAAAATTTGATGGTGATAGCTTCGTCGGTTTGAGATTCGAGGCAGCCGATGATAAATGTTTGAAATTTACCTTCTTTCTAAATGAAAAACAAAAATACAAAGCTGGTGGCACTTATTTCGACGATTTCCTAACGCGACGCCACTTTAGTGAGCGCGCAGGGCAATTGTCGGTGTCTAGGACTCCTCGCATTCTTACCCATATCTTACAACAGTCAATTCCGAAAAAAAGATTTTGTTCCACAAATTAACGTCTTTCGGTGCCCCTGCCCGATATTCGAAGGTATTCATAGCATTCTTCATACAACTGAATCTGGAAATCGCGTGTTTCGCGAGTCGGTTCTCGTTCTCTCGACCTTTTTGTTATTTTGTGAGCTAACGCATCTTCTAAATAGAGAACTTAGTTTCAAATACGAGTTTAATGAGAAAGGAAAAGTACAGCAGGTTCAAATTAACACAAGCGAAGCAAGAAAGGAGTGAAATACATTGTACGGAGAACCTGATGAGATTCGCATCTCCACTTCCTTGGCACGGTTGCCTAGTTTTTAAAATAAACGAGCGTAAACACTAGATTGACAAACAAGTTTGTTAAACTCATACGTTAGAAATCATCAAAGTAATTAGATACATTATTTTCTTGGTAATTGGTGATGGTTTTGGTATTGGTATACCAATATGGCATATGAAGGGTAAAGGGGAGGGAACGAGGAATGTCACAAAAAGTACTTTTAGAGAAAAAGCAGGTTTTGTATTTTAAAATCTATGTTTTTTCCCCTTATACCGAATCTTTAGTTGCTTCTCAGTGCGACATTTATACTTTTTTCCCCTTGGAGTTTCACTATACGGTTGGTACCTTTGAATTTCTACAAAATACGCTATTAAGCTTGTTTTTTGGAAAAATGGACATTTCCTGTTCTTTCCCCTTACCCTTCATATATGGCATATATATACCATATATGGCACATTGGCACCATCGGTATGGTTTGGTATGGCACGAAAGCGTAGTATTTAAAATAAAGGAGCGTTTACTTTAGATTTACAAACAAATTAATTAAATTCATAAATTAGTATTCATCAAAGTAATTAAAATCATGGTTTTCTTGGTAGTTGGTAAGGGTTTTCGAAGCAATAAAACTTCTCGCTAATTGAACTGATAATTACTAGATATTAAAAATTCGTCACTTAAGTTCTAACACCGCCTAACTCAATTTTTGGCGAAAATGAGTTGGACACACCACTCGATAGATTTTTCAATAGCCGATATCATGGTAAACTGCCATGGAGATAGAACCAACCAGTGAAGAAGGAGATGGAGAAGAGACAGCACCGCTCAATGTATTTCCATGTTGAAATAATTGGTTTTTTGTACCTCCTGAAAACTTGGAAAAATTGAGTTAGGTGGTGTTAGAACTTAAGTGACGAATTCTAAACGTTCCTACCAACTTTAGCTAAATTGAAAATTCTTCACAGATCGCCTCGAATAAAAGTCCAAGTGATTGTTCAATTTAAAGCGCACAAAACACGGGCCTAAATAATTGAAGCATTCAGAATCAAGAAACGGACTATCGACGGGTCTTCTGGCTTAATTTATCAAGCATATCGATCCGAACGAAGTCCGGACGCTCGTTCAGAAAGGAGAAACGTCCGGAATACTTCGGAACGAACTCGCACGAGGAGCCATTGGACTTTTAGCGTCGAGTTAGGCAGGCTAGGGCAAGCACACACAGTAATGCCAACAGCAGTTAACACAGAGACACTGAGGCAGTCTGGCCCCAAGGTGCTCGCATAGGTCGTGATAGCCGTGAATGCGAAGGCGGGCTCGACCTCAAGGCCACCTCAACAGCCGGTTCTGAGATCCGAACCTCGAAGAGGGGAACCGACCCCGTCGTCCAATGGGAACCCCGGTGCAGGTATAAACCGTCGAGCTGCTTGGCATCTCTTTCGTGATATTTCACCGGCTAATATTATTATTGCAGCTCACGAGTTCTATTTTAACTTGCCCGTCCGTGGAACTGTGGCAGATCACGCTGAACAGGGTCAGTGAGGTTGGAGGGTGCTCCTGGCGAAAACATGCGATGAATTTCGGTTTTCCGGAAAAGGGAAAATTGGCTCTTTGAATACAAAATCCATCCGCAGCACAGAACAAGCGTGAGCCTTTCACGATCATTGAGCTTTCAGTCCTCGGACGCCAGCGGACTGAGGAAATGAGGATAAACCTGTTTTTTTCCCTATCTTCAATATTATACATAATATATTATATTATAGGTATAATGAAGATAGGAAAAAACCAGGTTATACCTATATTACAGGTATCTATACCATTATAATGAAGATATTATACATATTATGATGTCTTTTGCGTAAATAACACACAATACTTCCTTACGTGAAATTTTGGCATAATTCGATTGCATTTTGACTACTTTTGAGGCTGTGTAGGTGAAAAATATCAAAAAACTCACAATGCAAATTTTAAAACTCGCCTAAAATTGGAATACCTCAAGTTATCGGAATAATAAAAATAATCACGTATTTTGCAAAGTAAAATAAAGATTTTAAGACCAAGAACGCTCAAGTTGGTTCATTTTTGTGGCTAGGAAGCCATAAAATAGAAAACTATAGAAGTGCTATGAAATGTAGTGGAAATGTTCTTGGATAAATCTAGCTTCAAATGAATTGATAAACCGGCCCCAAATGAACAGATTTCATTATGGGGCTGCCAGTGACGCTGTGACCAGACTTGGTCAAGATGAGACTTGAGAAAAGTTTGTGAATTCGGTCCTTGAAAATTTCATGTGATTCTACGAACCTGTCCACATATCGGATGCTGTGGGAGTGTTGGCAAGCGGAGGGTAAATCGATTTTTTTGGAACTCTCAATTAGCATAGTAGGTAAGCGTTTACCGGGTTAATTATGGCAGACCGGATTAATTATATAGGTGGCAGACCTACCCCTACTCCGGGGTTCTCTCGTGATCAATTTAGAAGTTGCCGATCCTCCAACAGCTCCAAAATCAACATTTGCTCGGTCTTCGTTTTGCCCCGCTTGGTTCACTTGGCTTCGACAACTTCAAGTCTTCAGACAAACTGAACCTTCTCCACTTCCGGCCATGAATTTACGTCCGTCGTAAACTGTAACCTTTTTTTACGCGAGTCAAGTTTGCTTGTTTTTATCGTGTAACTTCTTCCCAGTGGGGTTGTCAAACTTGCGGTTTTTATTATGCGCTATACATTAGGTATCCAATACATGTTCATTCCGATCGACAGTGTTTTGACTCTTACTGTTTGACTATACCTACCTGTCTCAAAATATTTTTGTTTTATGAAAGTTAGAGCAAAATTTGATGTTTGGATGTACGGTGACCTGTATACTTGGATGAGTGCAATCCAATGTCAAGAATTTGTACTGACTTATTAAACCACACCTGACCCACTGGCCTATAACCTGTTAAATAATATTTGACCAGTTTTCAACATAGGTTATGAGCCTCGTGAATTGTAAACCCCTATGCAAGAATTTGGAGCGGTTTTTTTTTTTTTTTTTTTGAAGAATTCGTCACGAGGGATGCAATATTTTACACCGATGTCGACAAAAATAGGGTAATACCATTCGCAGTGCTCCGTGTTCTAAATTGGTCCAACTTGGAAGAATGTCCCTTCCGTTTTCCAAACATTCAAATGAGCGTGTGAATGAGAAGGGCGTGACGCAGCGGAGCGGTCGAACGTGTCGAAACGGGTCGGAACATTTTTAGTAAGCCCTCGGGTCTCGTGAGAGAAGAAGAAGTAAAAGGGCGACCGACGCGACCGAGGGCGACGAAACGGAGCGAACGGCCGTGACAGAGAAAGACGAGTGGGCCGAAAGAAAGCGAGCGACCGAGAGGGAAGAGCACGGCAGGCAATGAACTAGGAACGGCCGAGAGAGACAGAGCGAATCGAAGGGAAAGCAAAGAGGAAAGAGAATACGTATATTGGGCCCTGCTCTCAGTTCTTGAAAGGGGCCAACGACATAGGAAGGGCCCGCCCGAAACATTTCTGGCGGCCATAGGAAGTGCTGAGCTCAGCGGCAGACATGGCTGAAAATGTGTTACAATCCACGAAACTGGGTAGTTTTGTTAAGTAAGTTGCAGAAAAAACCAGTGGTGCGTAGATAACACACAATACTTCCATATTTTGAAACGTAAAATTGAGACACAATTTGATCATATTTTGACTGCTTTTAAGGGTGTTCAGGCCAAAAATATCAAAAAATTCACTATTAAAATTTTAAGATTCGCCCAAAATGGAAAAATGCCACATTTTCGGAATGTAAAAAATATCCACATATTCTGCAAGGTAAAACAAAGATTTTAAGACCAAGAACGCTCAAATCGGTTCATTTTTGTGGCCGGAAAAAAATAAAATAGAAAACACTAAAAATGCAAATATATCGGAAGTACTGCGCGTAATCCGAATTTCGATTAAACAGGGTGTTAGGTCTTGCCGAGACAAACATTTCAGTTCAAGAAATTTGAAAAAAGGTTGAGAAATGAGGGAGTTATGGCCATTTTTGTAAATGACCACAGACGGACAGACGGACAGACGGACGTAACGGACACACAGACACTTGTTCAGGAAGTGATTCTGAGTAAATGTGTATAAGAAAAAGTTTTTTCTGAGGCTCCGTTCCGATTCTCGATTTTAGGACGATCACAATACTTCCATTTACTCTGTAAATATGGAAGTAAAAACAATAATTTTCAGTTTCAGGTATTGATTCAAGATCCATAAATCAGGTGTTTTGCAGGAAACACCTTTTCAATGATAGGTATTCCAAGGAAAGTATAGGTAGGTGCATGTACACAGTTTAAAACTAAATAGGTAACAAAAACGCTGCTAAGTAGATCAGTGGCATGTGCACATCAGTTTTCGGTATATCCGAAGAACTCTGCAAATTTTGCACAGGGGTTCATTTTTCGATTGCAAAGACAAATCTTACGATATATAGGTTCTCCTTAAACACGGAATTTAGTTGTTATTATTCTAGAATTTCAGTATAAATTGGTAGATATTTTAGATGGGGATTTAGAAAAACGTCGCCTCAGAATGCCTCTGAGAATGCCTCAGAACCTTTGTTAAAGCCTGTCTCGTTCTTACGTTGCCAAGCGCAACTGGTCGTAGTGTGAGTGCGTCACCTTGTTGTTGTAATAGGCTAGTGGTCGTAAGTAGATCAATCAACCGTATCTAAGAGCCGAGGCCAAATTCTCAAGTTTTTCCAATTTTTGTTTTGCTGATTTGTGTAATGCGACCAAATTCTTTAAATTGAAGATATCGGGAGGACAGAAGTTTTTGTGGGGATTCCAACGAGTGGAAAACGAATTTCGTGGCTCGAGTAGTCATCGAGTTATTAAGAATTGGGGAAATTTTAAAAAACTCAAAACTGCTTCACTAAAACTGCAATAACTCTTAAACGGTTGAAGCTACCGGCGTGGCGATGGTCTCATTCGATTCAGCATAGAAAAATCTATAGAAAATGATGCCTCACATGCCTATGTTGCTTTTTTCCTGAAAAGCACGAATTTTTTCTCACTTCAACAGCTGTTTTACTGGCCTTAAAATTAAGGTAGGGTTCTGCCGAGACGTTAGGACCAACTAGATACGGAACTTGATTTTTGGTAAAAATTTCAAAATTTTTCGATAACTCCTTCCCCCTGAAAAACCCCGGACGGCGGACGGCGTACGGCGGACGGCGGACGGCGGACGGCGGACGGACAAAAATTTTTTATTGCAGATTCGGATTCTACACCCTGTGAAACGTAAACCAACAAATTTTTAGGGGGTGTTAAAATTTTTTTTTTCCTGACCGATTACAAAGGTTCATTTCTATAGAAAAATGAACCAAAAATCAACCAAAAATAAAACCGGCAAAAAAAAAAATACGGTTAAAAAAGTAAACCAGTGTTGCGTAAATAACACACGTACCTTCCATATTTCGATGCGTAAGATTGTGACACGATTTGATTATATTTTTACTACTTTTGAGGGTGTTTCAGGTAAAAAATATCAAAACACTCAATATGCCAGTTTTAAAACTTCAGTTGACTTAAAGTCAAGTTATCGGTATATTGAAATATTCACGTGTTCTCCAAGGTAAAACAAAAACTTCAAGACCAAGAACGCTCGAATCTGTTCATTTTTGTGGCCAGGGAAAAAGTAATATAGGAAACAATAAAAGTGCTAACCTATCAATTATTGAGTACTATTATAGTACTGTGTGTAATTTGTATTCCAGTTTAACAGGGTGATAAGGCTTACTGGGACAAACATCCCAGTTTGAGGAATTTTTACTGAAGCTCCGATCCGAGTTTAGGACGACTACAATACTTCCATTTTCTCCGTAAATATGGAAATAAAAATAAACATACAAATGAAAATAAAATCCTGACAATCTCAGAAATGACACAGAAACTGCATCTATCGTAGGACCCATTCTAGTGAATAGCTCAGTACCAAGGACAACTCTTTACTTGGATACCCCGCTTTGATATGTCCCTACGATGCATCTGTCGTTCATAGCCTAAAATTAAAAAAAGGTTGAGAGGCGAAAATTATCAACCTACAAGACTTCGTTGGAAACCATTTTTTGGCGGCCTTATTCACGCTAATAGGGAACTTTCCTTTTACTTTTTCTACCTTTTCTCGGGCAGTACCCGCAGTGAATAACAGTCGGAATTCTGGATATATTTCCTGTAAGAAGAGAGTGTTTGTGACATTTTTTTGGCATCTGTACGATTAGCAATAAGTAAATTGCCGAACTGAAAAAATGCGAAAAAACGGAAAATCGCCAAAGATACCTTGGAAATTTGGACGGCACCTAAAGAAAGGCGGTCGGATTCAGAATCCTGAGAAACGATGGACGGGTTATTCCGCGGCACGTAAAAGTGGCAGTTTTTTTTTTTTAAATTTGATACATCAAAATGAACATAACAAGATAGAAATAACAAAAAAAAAATTTTTAAATCATGGTTGAATTATGTTAACCCATAAGGTCGATATAACAAAGAGTGAGATTAGTATTCCAATTTCGAATATTTAAAGGAACCCTAGAATACCAAGGATGACATGAATCGATCGATTATGGTCTAAATGTTCCATGCCACCTATGGGAATCGAACCCATAACTCCCGGGTATAGCCTGCAGCTAGAGTCAGTCGCGCTAGCCACTAGGCTATCCGTGAGCTTTACTAAATTAACATAACTGCACCTAAATATAAAAGCACTGCGAGTAAACCGCCCGACAGTGATTTTATCTCGCGTCGTCAGTGGTGGATAATTTCAACAAAATTGCTATTTTTTACAGAACTCAGAAAGGAATGAAGTGATGGTCATCTGTAATCGCGATGCTATCTGCACTGCAAAATTATTGTTATAAATGGTCGTAAAACCCTTCGAGACAGTCTTATGAGACAGGTCAGATGTGCTATGCGTTTTGCCAAGTGTACAGAATTATCCTTTGTCTCGAGCAAATTTCAAAGGATATCATCATGCTGCCTAGTAAAACCTAGCTCCCACGGGAAAAAAGGTACGGTAGTTATAGCTCGCAGATTTGAAAAAAATCCTTGGTTCAATACAACAACCAGCCAACATAGCTTGACATTACTTGTAACGTCTAGCCTAAGTAATTGCTAAGCAAAAAGCGCCATTATATACTACGCGCATAACTGTCATGTGTATCCGAGGAAATTTAGAAGTCTGCCGCATTGGTTAATTTTTCGAATTCAAAGAAAACCCTTGGTATACTTCTGCAACGCGGAATTCTGTTATTAAACTATGAAGCATCTTGGATTGAAATCGACTAATTTTATTACTTACCTTGGGTACCTTAGGTTTATCATCGGAAGGGGGATGGGTGTTCATGAGCCCATGTGCATATGGATGCAACCCAAGGGACCGGTGAAAAATCGGGTTTAATAATATAAAGCTTTAACAATATAATAATGCCAAATATTCGAACTAAAACATCGATTAGTTACTAGTTAGCCGTAAACTTGACGAAAAACCCAACAAATTGTTGCAAAGCCTGGAGTCAACTTTTCAAAAGTATTAATACTAATTAATCGAGCTGATCAGTCCTGAGGGCAGCGTCTAGTGAACAGTTGAGTGCATCTATTTTGCCGAGTACCCAGCATGATTTCATACCGGCAAAACGGACGCAAAACATAACGAAAAAATATTTTTCCCTACATTTAATAAAATATAGGCGTAAAATTTGATGAATTAGGGTGGGGTAATCAATTCAATTCATTCATAGGCTAAAATGAATACTTCGTACGAGTAATTGGCTATGAATAGTTTCAGGCTATTCTTGGCTATGAGTAATTTCAGGCTATGAATTTTCGTGTCCATGTTCCCATGGGAAATTTTTATTCGGAGCGTTCATGGATATTGGATAAATAAACCGAATTGATGGACCCAGCCTACATAGGTACCTATAACGCTCTGAGAGATAATTCTGTTTTTTTTTTTCAATCTTGTATTAGTTTTGGTGTATTTATTTATTCCATATTTTGAACACTAATGGGATTCGTTCAAATTTGGAAGAATGCTAGGGAACCACAATAGATACACCGTCAAAAGAGTCAAGACCCTGAAAATAACACTCCAACTCGGTGTATTGTATACCAGGATGATTGTACTTACAAGAGCCAACGTACGATCAATAGGAACTTAGGAGAAGAATGAGTAGTACAATGGTGGACAAACGAAAGGAAACCCTCGCATTGGGAGAAGGATTATTTTTAAATTAATCATTCCAAGAACAATAACAGTCGAGTGGATCAAATCCACTCAAATTGGCGAACTACAATATCAAAAGAAAATCGCGAACATTTTCAAAACCCCGAGAGGCAAGAAAAGAGTGTTTGAATATTCCGGGAAAACATTCTATTTCACGGTAAATTTTTTTCAATACGAGAGAAAAATACGCGAAAACCCCAATTCCGCAGCATTATTTTCAAAATTGACATTCTCTGTTTTCACCTAGAAAAGACGCTGCTAAGTAGATCAGTGACACGAAGGCTCACTGATGACATACCTCGTATACTCATAATTGTTCTGTCTATTTGAGGAACTCTGCAAATTCAGCACAAGGGTTCATTATTCGAATACAAATAAAACCCTTGTTATACTTCTGTAAGGGGCCGTTCAATAATTACGTAGGGACATTTTTCGGACTTTTTAACCCCCCCCCCCCTTGTAAGGATTTAGTAATATTTTTCAAAACCCCCCCCCCTAAATCTTACGTAAGATTTTGACTTTCGTGAAAGCGAAAAAAATACGAAATCGTTATGTTTGCTTTTAGTTTCGTGGAAAAACACGCAATTTATGGATATTTTTCGTGCTTTTTCTGGCCTTTTGAACAAAAGCTGCTTATTGCTTAAAACTCACACTCAAAAATCTTACGGAAGGAAGCACTAACCCCCCTCCCCTCCCCCTGGAAGGGTTCAGTAAGATTTTCCAACCCCCCCCCTCCCCCCTCGATCATTACGTAATTATTGAAAGGCCCCTAACGAGGAATTCTGATATTAATGTTCTATAGCATTATGGCATGAATTTGTCTTGTTTTATGACTTACATGTTAATGGCGGTGTAAGGTAATGGTGTGGGGTAATCATTGACTTTTAAAAAAACCAGTACCTATTTATCTTTTTAACGCCTTTTCCCTATCTTTTTATCATGGCTTCCTATTTATGATGTATTTTTATCTTTTGGCCACAGGAGAAATAGGTACTTATTTTCATTTCCAGCTCCTCTCAACCTCCTATCGAAGTTTGTTGGTCTCGGCCAGGACCAGCATCCACTTCTACTTCACTTATCATAATTTTTTAAATAGATTAAATCGACTAACCAATTAAAAATTGGTTAATCGCCTACAGAATGATGCCACGATTAACAGAATTATTCTCTGCAAAATTAAATGCCTCAAGTACCGTTGGTATTGCTTGTCGTGCTCTTCAGTTGCAAAGAGCAACTGGTATAGTGGGAGTAACTTGTTAATGTAATAGGCTAGTGGTCGTAATTGGAAGATCAAACAAACCGTATCTCAGAACCAAGGCCAAATTCTCTTCTTTTTCCTAATTTAGTTATGCTGATTTGTGTACCAGAGACCGGATTCCGTAAAATAAAGATATTAGATGGATAGAAGTTTTTGTGGAGATTCCAGCGAGTGGAAAACGAATTTTGTAGCTCTACTTAGTTGTTTTCGATGGATTAGGAATTTTGAAAATTCAAAAAACTCAAAAATGTTCAACTGAAATTGCAATAAATCCCAAACGGTTAAAGCTACCGCCGCGGCGATGGTCTCATTCGATTCAGCATCCAAAAATCTATTGCCTCGCATGCCAGTGTTGAAAATTTTCAGAAAAATACGAATTTCCCTCCATTTAAACGGCTATTTTACAGTTCTTAAAAATTGAGGTAGGGATCTGTCGAGACGTGAGGACCAATTAGATAAGAAACCTTGAATTTTCATGAAAATTTCTGAAATTTTCGATAATCCCTCCCTCTGAAACCCCCTAAGGTGAACGGCGGACGGACAAAAAATGTTCTTTGCAGATTTTATTCTACACCCCTTGAAACGTAAGCCAACAAATTTTCAGGGGGTTTTGAAAAAATTTTCCGGCCGATTGCATAGGTTCATTTTTTTGAGAAAAATAAACCAAAAGCTCCGCTGTGGCAATAGGGAAGACCCTAATCTAACAAACACTTTTATCAGGGACTTTTTATTTTTCAGCAAATTCAACAAGTTCTGAAGAGAATTACAACCTGAATTATCAGAATTCTCATTTGTTTTGGGGAATTCTCAATTCGGCTTGGAAATGCTATGCTTATAGAATTCACACCTTGCGTTAATTTCGGCATGGAGGATAGCCGATTTACAAAAATCATGTTTGGGGAGCAAGGGCGAGTTGTGGTGGGGCTAGGAAGCTGGAGCGTCCTCATACCCACGGTGACCAGACGTTCTACTTTTGAAGGTTATGCGCTACGTTTGGGTTCAATGTACTAACCACGTATCATTTTCAGGTACTTCGGTTACTTTCAGGTTTCTTCGTTTTCTAATGTTTAATTTTCGGGAAACGTATCAAGTACGTACCTACCTACTTTTTAGAAGAGAAACAATCTGATCCCCGTATAAAAATGAATGTCGGTATGCGCGTTTCCTATGCATTTCAAAACTAGGTACTTGGCTGATCGACATGAATCTAAGGGAAGAATATGTCGTGAAAGTATCGACGAATGTATGTGTCCAAACACATTTTATTTTGCCCAATCGGATGTAACGAAGATACGTGCCCGCGTGGCGTGAGAAAATTTGGGTAGTCCGAAAATGGTAAGACACGCCGACTACGGCATCTTATCCAGTTTCCGAGATACGATTTTCCAAAGGTTTTTTTTTTTCAAGAAAAAACCGCACTTTTTACAAGAAAAATCTACATTTCTCCGCACCAAAAATAATTTTTCTAACTTTTGTGGACATTTTTGGTTTCCGGTTTAAATTTCCCGAAGGTACGCCCTGGGTAGAATTGTAATCAACAATTAACTCCCAGGTACCGCAATTGCGGCTCGAACGTTTAAAAATATTTTTTCTGAAAATACTAGTTCGCGATGGAAATCAGTTTAGAAATACTAGTATTATTTTCAACAGATAAATCTCATCGACAACAAAGGATGAGTCCAAGGTCGGCACGAACTGGACGTCGGAAAAGATACAATGACTCACCATTTAAGTGGACGATAAATACGACGATAAATTCGAGTCACTTCAATAATTTCGCTGTCGTGTCAGTCGGGCAGATGGTCGCACTCGGAACAGTAATTTTCTCTCGATCAAATTGATAAGACAAACTTGAGACCCGACAGGAGAAATTTACGTTTCGTCTCGAAGGCAAACGCGCACCAAATCATTCATGCGCACAGTCGGCAAACGCGTACGGTATCCGTCACTGGTCGAGGAACGTCGATGATTCATCAATTCGACGGATGATGTCAGACGTTCATCAGCGCGGCACGTCGGCAACTCGTCGGGCGGCGAGATGTAGCAAGACACTCGCGTACAGACCGCAGAGACAGGCGATTCGAGACTGAAGTGCGGCGAGCGAGCGGCGCGACGGCTTCCGTGGAGGGGGCCGAGGCGGAGGAGGGGAGCGACCGGCCGTTTGGCGCTGCGAGTGCGACTGAGAGGGTGACGCCCTTTTCCGCTTGCTAGCTCTTTCTCTTTTCTCTCGTCGAGACTAGCGAGTAGACCATCTTGTAGGTGAATGCCTGGAAGGCGATGTTGCCGGACTGGGCGATTTGCCTATTTTTTTACCGACTCAAAAAAAAATCAGGGAGTTACTCAGGCTGACTTGTCGCAAGGAATTCAAGTTCATTTTTTCCTGAAAAATGAACCAACGTCATCGGTCAGGAAAAAAGGTTTTTAAACTCCCCCTGAAATAGTAATGGGCGATACCACAAAATATTCTACACTCGATACTAGTATCGAAACAAATATTTGATACTTCTCAGATATCGAAAGAAAATATTCGATACTGAAGAGTATCGAATCAAATGAGTACTTTTTCATTTCACGCACCGAATTAAATGTTAATAAAATGGAAATAGCAGATTAAAACCAGTGGTGCGTAGATAACACACAATACTTCCATATTTTGAAACGTAAAATTGTGACAAAATTTGATCATATTTTGACTGCTTCTAAGGGTGTTTAGGCCAAAAATATCAAAAAACGCAATTTTCAAAACTTTCCTAAAATCAGATTACCTACGTCAAGTTATATAAAAATAAAACATATTCACATCGATACCTTAAAGCACAAACGGCATGTGTCCCAAAACATCAATTTTGAGATTTCGGTACCGAAAGAATCTACTCATCAGGACCTATCGATCGCTCATGATCCTTTTATCCATTTTTGGGGCTAAAAAACGACATACCTACCTAATACAAAAACGAAGAATATTTAAAGAGCGTTTATCTTGGAAGTGTCAAGTGCTACCAAAGTTCTGGTTAAACGAGGTTGTAAATCTTGGCCAGACAAACATTTTTTATTTAGCGATTTTTTTTATGAAATTGAAAATTATGGGAGAAATCTTCATTTTTGTAAATTGATCAAATACTTATTTAACATTTTTCTCATTATGCCATTTTTGGACATAAAAAAAAAAACAAATATATTTTATGCCCTTTATATTATGCCCTTTGCGCTTTGAGGTATCGACATATTCTTCTAGGTAAAACAAAGATTTCTTTTGTAAAATACTTTGTTAGATGGGTGTATCGGCAATCGCCAACATTTTGGAATTGTTGAGGTGAGGGAGAGAGCAGTAGCCCATCGTACCCTCATATTGCTTTAATCTAATCCTAGCGCTTTCGCCCCAATGGGCCTCTTCAGGGAGCGACATTCTTTATATGTGATGGTATGCCCACACAGGGGGCACCGTTATCTTATAAGTCACCCTGAGGGGGGTCGTCAGTGGTCAGGAGTAGTAAAAAAGGTATACCTTTTATTGTTTATAAATAACATATATTTTTCTATAGAAAAATATATGTTATTTATAAACAATTAGGAAACAAAAAGGCAAACGATTAGGAGCAACGCGGAAAATTTTGGAATTGGTTCATTTTTGACAATGCTCCGTAAGCATGGAAGTAAACATGGGCTAACGAACAATTTTACTCGCGTAAAGGTTCCTAAGCAATACCTTCCTTTCAGATAATGTAATCTTGTCTTTCAGGACCAAGAGCTTGAACTATTCTCCTACTATCGCCCACTGTTCATCGTCCTATTTTAGTTCCCCGCGGATCCTATTATAGCAGGGCCTGTCTCAGCCCGAGGCTCGGCTGGCATGCGATGAGATGACGACGGCAGAACTTGCAGGCAGACCAGGCAAAATGCCGTGGCTGGCGGTGGAGCCGAGACAAGGCCCAAGGTCAATGCTGAACCTCTTTGGAAATACAATTTACACAGGCTGTCCGCCGAATAAGGTCGGTAGAACGAATAACGCGAATGCTCATTGCACGAATTACCTTAATGGAATTTCTAACACGCGTCGGACCAGTTATTGGCCACTTAAGGGTGTTACGCGCTGTATTGCACTCAAATTAAATTCTTTTGGGTCTTCCATATTTACACAGTAAATGTAAGTATTGTAATCATCCTCAAATCGAGAATCGGAACGGAGCTTCAGAAAAAACTTTTACTTTTGCACATTCACTAAGAATCACTTCCCGAACAAGTGTCTGTGTGTCCGTTTGTCCGTGTCTGTGGGCATTTACAAAAATGACCATAGCTCCCTCAATTCTCAACCTTTTTTCAATTTTCTTAAACTGAAATGTTTTTTCTCGGCAAGACCTAACACCCTGTTTAATCGGAATTCGAATAACCCCCTGAAATTTTTTTCTTTCACGTTTCAGAAGTTGAACACAAATCTGCCCGCCGTACGCCGTCAGCAGCAAAACGCATACAGGTACTTTTTAGGTCTAAAAAGAGTGGTCCTATTTAAAAAAAAAAAAAAAAAAAAAAAAAAAACGAGCTTTAAGGGAACGCTCTATATTAACTCTAGAGTATTTAAAGACGTTCCAATGCCAGAAAAGTCATGATTTCAATAACTTTCTTTTTGCGTTTTCGACCCCTCAACATTAATTGATCGGATTCCCCTGAAAATATGCATCAAGTTGAAGCAAACCACAACTTTTAGGACCAACCGCCAAAAATTGTCAAAAATTTCGTCCAGCCTCTTCATATTGAACCACTGATCCGATTTTGACTAAATTAGTCTTAAAAGCAGTGGTTTCCTCCGACTTGATCCATATTGTCCGGGCAATCCGATCGGAAAAGATGAAAGGGTCCAATCAGGCATAAATAGGGTATATTTTTGAAAAAACACAAAAACTCAATGTTGAATGTGATGTCGTGGAGTTTTTCCTGGAAGTAATTACTCTGTAATTATGGAAGTAAAAATGGAATTATTTGCTTAGCAGTTTTGTAGTATTGTTTTGATAAATGTCCATAGTGCCACACAACTGAAACCGCCCTTTTGCAGGGTGCACTCGTGCCAATTAGGACATCGCTTGGTACCTGAGACTCCACTTGGACCAGAGGCTGACGAGGAATACTCATGTCACACAAATTGTCACCAGAGTGAGGCAGAGTGTGCTCAAACACCTCTCAAGCCAATCACACGAAGAGTTTCATGCTCATACGACCAATTTGACAATGCGGCTGCGCGATTTGTTTTTCTGCGCCTGACTTCCAGACCAAGGGGGTGCAAACCGTCCAGAACCGAGTCCTCATCACTGGGTGTTAGTTAGCCTCATCACAATTCCTATGTTGTTTATTTCGTCGCATAAGCAACATGCTATAACTCAATTTTTGACCGAATTGTGTTCGACCTTATGGTAAAACGATGCTGTGGCAAGTTTTGTCCCAAATGATACAAACATGGGGTTAAGGGAATGCATTGCTGTGATTGGCCGAGGTGGCGTCGGGGTTGAACCCAATAAATTTTATTGGCGTTCCCAAGTCTCGTTCCCATGTCCATTCTTCTCTAACAGCAAGCAATCAAAACAGTTTTTTGGGTCTCCTGCAAAGTTAAAAAACTGAGTAAAAATTGAAGTTCCAGATGTAGACTGCCCTGGTACGGATAATTGTATGAGTTGTGCACTCCAATTCACAGAACGGCTATTTATAGTCTTTTATCCTGCAAACGGTGAGAACGTATAATAAACTGGAGAAAGGATTAAAACCGTTGAAGGGCATCTCAACGTACAAAGCTAAATTAAAACCGATTACATGGATATCACGTCATGGAATCATCATCATGGGTTGCACAAATATTTCTAGAAATGATGTACGAGAGAGTACCTCCTGGCAAAATATAACTGATACAGAATTTAAAGCTTAGCGTTGATCATCAAGCCCGGAGACTGTTCCTTAATATTGTACAATTAAGAAATGAATATTTTTTCCTCGTATTGTATCCAAAGTCACAAGTTTTTATATCAATTTTATACTAATTTAACATTAATTGAATATTAATTCACCAAAAAATTGATATAAATTTATTATTTAATATTAACTTCATATTAATTAAATTAATTTAATATTATTAAATTAATTAATTAAATGCTGTAAACGTAAATTTTAAGTTTAAGCATAGAAATCGGAGCATCTATGACATTTACTCGAGCAAAAGTATTTGCTCATAGTTTATGCATACTAGCCAATGCTTCCATTTACCTCGTAAATACGGGAGTGAAAATGGCCAACAATCTCACAACCTCAGATTAGAGTTAATCCGGGCATAGTTATATATTATGTTTAAATCAAGTTACCAACAGCAACCGTGTCCAGATCAATTCTCATTCGAGGTTGGTGAAATTCACCATTAGTATCGACTGGGTCGTGTGGAAGAGGATCTTGGCTTAGATGGAGACTTGGGAATAATTCCGAAAAAAGTTGAATTTTATGAGAAATTAATAGGTGCTTCTTAACTAAGTCAACGTGTTGGTTCAACAGAAAAAATTCGGTTTGATTTTCAGATCCAATTTAGACCTTCAGGACTCAAGCATTGATTCACTCCAGAACGAACCCTATAGTGAAAAGTCCGCTGCGTTTTTACTGCTAGATTTATTTTGAACTTGCATAAATATATTACACGCTTCTTGGCTGGTCTGCCGGGTGGTGATTATAAGTTGCTGCTTTACAAAGCTATTCAGGCTCAGTCTGGAACAAGTTCAGTGCTCCACGTAACGATAATTCTACGCTGGAAGAGCGGGGTTATTAATTTCACAGAGTGGTTGTTTATTCATGAGAGTTCAACAAATGGGAAATTAGGCGAGAGAAGGATGTAGAGATCACCTTCGGCGGCGAGTAAAAGAGCGCTAATGTCGGATGATGCTGGTCGGTGCGGGGGGTGATCATCAATGGCCCCAAAAGAAAATTAATGGAAAAGCGGCCTCGGCGAGCCCCGGTAATGCGCCATTGACACCATAGACAGGCAGTGTCAAGGGGGTACAGAGAAGTGGAAAGTTACAGGTCGGCAGGGGAAGGCACTTCTCGCTTCAGCAAGGCTGAGATCTGAACTGCGTACTGTGATGCCAAAAGACTGATGGCTCAGCTGTTGAGCCCATTCTGAAAGGGTGGCTGAAGGTGGGATGAGCCGGTTTTGGGGAGGCGGTGAATGTCTATCATCCTTCCATTAGCGGGCATTTCTGATGGTACGAACGATACCCTCGACCTCGTCTTCATCACACGATCCTCTATCATACGATCCACATCCACCCTGCGCATCTGCATTCTCTGTTGCTTTTCTCAATTTAATCACAAGAGATGGATAGGCCGCCCTGGATCAGCCTGCGAGTTTGGAATTATCCCTAACTCCTGCTAAAACTCCCGGCTATATTTCTCACTCTTACAAATGAGGGTTCAAGTAGATCATGATTGCCTGAACGTTTTGCTTAACCCGGAATTGCCTTGGTTTTTCAACAACGATTAATTGGAAACAAAGTTCGATTTGGTGGTAAATACTTAGGGTAAAGGCACCTATTATCGACAGGTCTCCTATTATTGACAGCTCCACTTTCATTACAAAAAATAAGCGTTTGGCACCTCCTAGTAATTATAACTCTATGGTAACTAAGAAAGCATCTAACCTGCTACCGTTTCCCGCCAAGATCATGTCACTCTTTGATTAGATAAAGGCTTGAGATAAAGGTTTTTTTCGGCAGTCGCGGTTCAGCTGGTTTTGTTAACGATTCGGCTAAGGAGGTGAACCTAAATTTTTCATATTTAGATATTTTAATTTGATGTTTTTTTGATTCTGATTGTTTGAATAGGTTGATAGGAAGTCTTACCTGCTACGTAGCTGTTTGAACCGCTCATTTTGTGGTTAAAATAGCATTTTGAGGGTGTGCGTAGATGGCACACAATACTTCCATATTCTTATGCGTAAATTTTCGATTTGTCGATATTTCGACTACTTTTTGGCTGTTTAGGTAAAAAAATTAAAAAACTCACTATGCCAATTTTAAAACCACCCTAATACCAGAATACGTCAATTTATCGGTGTATAAAAAATATTCGCGCATTCTGCAAGGTGAAACAAAGATTCCAAGGCCAAGCACACTCAAATCTGTACATTTTGGAGGCCAGGAAAAAAAATGGAAAACACTAAAAGAGCTAATATATCGAATAGTGATATAGTAATATATCGTACAGTGAATAATTCGGATTCCGGTTGTATAGGGAAATAGGTCTTACTGAGTCAAAAATCCTAGTCGAGAAATTGAAAAAAAACGTTAAGAATTGAGGGAGCTATGGCCATTTTTGTAAATTAACGCAGACGGATACGCAGACACTTGTTCAGGAAGTGATTCTGAGTAAAGTGAATAACTAATTTTTTTTTGAAGCTAGGTTCCGTTTGTCGATTTTAGGACGATTACAATGCTCCGTTTACAATTCCATTCACTCAGTAGGTAGTTATGGAAGTAACAAGTAATGATGAAATAGAGGCTTGAGCTATCGAAGCATGAATCTTCATGAATGATGTAATATTTTTTTGGAGCATTGATGAAAGCATAAGAAAACTCGGCGAAACGTAGTTTGCACATGATAAATGTGACCTCAACTCGTGACACATGCAGTATCACTGTTCTTAGCCTTAAAATGGATCGAGTGACAGAAATTCGGAGTGGGGAAGACGTTTTGGATTGAATGATGCGTTCATTGGAAACTCTCCAAACAGTTCTACTCAAAGATCAAGTTCCAGGTTGGGAAGTTAAGCATTGAGGCTGAGAGTCTCAGAATACGTACTCCCCACCATACGAATCTTACCCATACGAGAAAATGATAACGAGTTTAATCGGGCTATGATACCAGTAGTACCTATTACTTTTTAATATTTTTGATTGAAATGCACGAGAGAAAGAAGCCATTTTGATGAAACCGTAATTACAAGTCCAGGACAGTAATAGTTGCTCTACACGGAACGAGAGTCCACCGGTCGGAACGCGAAAACGCAATTTAGGATTTAGAGATAACTCTATACGGCGCCAGAAGAGGAGTCCAACACTTCAAACATTCACCCCACATCCTGGCGAGAGCTGGAAATATTCAAGATCATTTGAATATCAATCTGATACGAGGTGACCTGGGGGCCCTCTCTATTTTGAATAGCGAATTATTTTCACGAGTCAGGAACGATTTTCTCTTCAGCAAGGAACCATAGAAGAAGGCATTAAAAATCAATAATCGGCCGGAATGATGGCCCTTGCGGGTCCGACTATTAAAAAAAATTAGGAAACGTGTTAGGTTGAGAAAACACTGGCAATTCAGCACATGGGTTCATTTTGGTTTATTATTCAATAATATAGCATTTTAATCGCTTTTCGTATACGGAACCTGATTTTTGGTGAAAATTTCAAAAATGTACAACTCTTTCCCCCTGAAAAATCCTGGACGGCGGACGGTGTACAAAAATTTTTTGTTGCAGATTTGGATTCTACACCCCTTGAAACGTAAACCAACAAATTTTCAGGAGGTGTAAACCAAAAACGTAAACGTAAACCAAAACATTTTTCCTGGCCGATTATAAAGGTTCATTTCTAAAGAAAAATGAGCCAAAAATCGAAAATTAAGATTTCTGTGCATTCTGGTAGCTCTCGGCAGCACTCGTTGGACAGGTAGTCGTCTTCACTGATACACCGCCTCTGTCAGGCTTTGCAGCGTACCAAACTTTCGATGATTCCACAAAAACAACCTTTGTCATAGACAGTGTTTCCGATCTCCTGAAAATCAGCTTTTTTTGACATTGGTTGTTTTTGTAATGAACTCTTCAATTTTCCTCGGTACTGCTCGCGACTCAGGATTCACCACTCTTCGGGGGGTGCTGACTTCTGGATTATTCTCCTGGTTGGGTGTTGACTACTCGCGCTTTACCATTTTGGACAACTCTTTGCTGGATTATTTCCTTGGATTGGATAACGAACGTGTGCATGTGCCAAAAATATAAGCTGTGCGTTTGAAAATTGCTATAGATAGACATTTAACGACATTCGTGTGAGTATGTGTGGGGGGGGGGGGGTTTGCATAGTTGGAGTATCTCGGATAACTTATCCATAGGACTGGTATAAATAGGTTAATTACCTCGGTTCTTAGTGCCGCGGATTACTGTTCCAGATGCCCGCTTGCAGCAATGCTCGTTCGCTTAAATTATTCACGAACAGATTCTTTGATTCACTTGCCCCTCAATCTTTCGAGCTCCACTGAGGTGAGGTTCAATAGCCGAACACTGGGAAGACGCTGTGCGATCCGAGTTTGCAACCCTTTCCATTTTCTCCTGCTGAACTCCTGAATTTCATCGAAACAGAGGCGGATTTTACTCCCAGGGAGAGTGAAAGGAGCGGTAAATAATGACCAAGCGAAAGCAAACTTCTTTGGGGCGTCATTAATTTATTAGTGAATTTAATCATCACCGTGGAAAGCAATAAGTTCACGGCTGGAGGAAGGAAGGACAATCAACTTTGTAAATCAATATTATTCCACTCTCTCGGTTTCTCGTGACCCTCGCTTCATCATCAAGACCCTCGGTTCTGTTCACGCCAAAAACTGTTTATGCTCCCGTAGCTGAAACTCGGAGGCCCTCCACCCTCTTCAATCTCAACGCCTATTCAGATCTGCAGGTAGCCTTAGTCAAGATGGCAGCCAAATTTCGGATAATGGCGTTTCGATTGCCGGGGCTTTATGATAGAGGGGGTGGATTGAGGACCTTTGTTTCCACCGTAGCTCAACTTCCTATCCGGGATAAGGCTGAGTGTCTGAATTGGTCATCTATACAGCAGCTGTCCAGCTCAATCGAGCAAGTACTTTGAAGATGAAGGAGATTTATTCGTTTCCTCTGAAGAATGAGTAGTTCCCTTCAGATCACGTTTTACGATGGCTGAAAGAAATGGTTGCGAACTATCAAATCAATTCTTGACTTGATTAACCTCCAATATTTAGGTATTTCTTCCCGTGCACTCGAACACCAATAGCTAAGGTGACCAGACGTCCCGCTTAGGGCGGGACAGTGCCGCTTTGGAAAGTTGTGTCCCGGTGTCAGCACGATCTCATGGGGGACGGCCGAATGTCCAGCTTCAAGGGAAAAGTCCCGCTTTGGGGAGGCATCCTCTAAAAAATTAGGTACGTAAAATGTAAGTACGAGGTACCTACTTGATGACCGCTAGATCCAGTGCTGCCAACTCGTCGCCTTGCTTTCCCTCTGTCGAGCACCGAAAAAACCTCTGAATTCGATTAAAAACCTTTGCCTTTCAAAAAGCTGTGTTCTTAACTCCAACATATAAAAAGGTGAACATAAAATGAGCAAAATCAACTTAAGCGACAACTACGAGTCCAAAGTCAACCTCGAGATCAAAGTCAACTTCGAGTTCAAAGTCAACTTCGAGATCAAAGTCAACTTCGAGTTCAAACTCAACTTCGAGTTCAAACTCAACTTCGAGATCAGAGTCATCTTCGAGATCAAAGTCAACTTCGAGTTCAAACTCAACTTCGAGTTCAAACTCAACTTCGAGTTCAAACTCAACTTCGAGTTCAAACTCAACTTCGAGATCAAAGACAACTTCGAGATCAAAGTCAACTTCGAGTTCAAAGTCGACTTCGACAAAAAACTCAACTTCGAATTCAAACTCAACTTCGAGATCAAAGTCAACTTCGAGATCAAACTCAACTTCGAGTTCAAACTCAACTTCGAGTTCAAACTCAACTTCGAGTTCAAACTCAACTTCGAGATCAAAGTCAATTTCGAGATCAAAGTCAACTTCGAGATCAAACTCAACTTCGAGTTCAAACTCAACTTCGAGTTCAAACTCAACTTCGAGATCAAAGTCGATTTCGAGATCAAAGATGTTCGGGACTCGTCATGTGCGCCACAGCGGAGTGATAGGGACAGACCCTGCCGTGCGCGTCTCTTTACTTTTTGTTCTATTGAACGGGAAGAAGGTTGTTGTGCGTCCTCGTTTTTTTTTTTTTTACTTCGTGCATTGTACCTTACGTTTTGTTAGAATTATACCGAGCTGACTATTGAACTATTCCATTTTATGATTTTCCCGTACCAGAACTGAACATTTGGTGCCGAAACCCGGGAACTTTGGTGAGTTTCCCGAGAAATAGCCGGGAAATTTCGCGCGTTGAACTGTGTCGCGAGTGGTGTTACGATCTACAATGCCGCCCAAACGACGTCGTGGTCGGTCATCTCGACAAGCCAATCCTGATTCGGAAGATGAGACGAGCTCAGGTGAGCAACTGAGAAATAATCCTATTACCGTTTCTCGTCGTAAGCTGTCATCTAAAATTGTGTCACTCAATTTTACTTCATCGCAATTCAAAACATTCTCAGTCAACACTCCTGCCGCTCAAAACATTGCTCAAATGTACTTGAAACAATACGAAAGTCTGAACAACGAATCAATGGCAGAATCCTTTGACCTTCTTTCGCTTATTGACGACGATGACGAACGCGATTCTTTACAGACTCAAGTGCAAGAAGCACGACTTGATCTCGTACACAGCTTTGAGACATTTGTGCGTCCAGTATTAATGCAGAATACTCAGGCTTTGGCGAACGATACTGTTCTTCAGCATTCGACTATTCAGGAACTCAAACTGCATACCCTCTTGCTGAACAGTGTCCCTGTATTCTCTGGTGACGTCACAATATTCTCAGAATTTCGATCTGCCTTTGAAAATGCCGTTCATCTCAGAGAAATTCCCCCTACTCAGAAACTAGGTGCTCTGAGGAGCAAGTTGTCTGGTCGCCCACTCAAGCTGGTAGAGAACTTTGGAGCGACTGAACTCGACTACGAGCAGGCATACAAGGTCCTGTTGGAGCATTATTCAGGTGCATATCGCATAGCTTCAGAACTTAATAACCGGTACAAAAATATTCGAAGCTTGAAAAATCGTTCCTTAGAAGAACTTGAACCGTTTTTGGTAGAAGTTACCAACATTGTATCCGCCATTGATAATTTGAGGATTCCTAATCTTTTAGAATTCACCAGATTTTGTGATGTTTTCGAGCGTCTTCCCGCCGAAATGAAGGATGACTTCTTTGATAAGCACATCAAGGATTCCGACGAACTACCTTCATACAAAACCCTTGTTCAGTACTTGAATGACCAAGTACGAATGCTTCAAGCACGTCCTCAAAACAGTTTTGCTCAAGCCAGATCGTTGCCATTGAAACATCCGAAGGCTGTTTATCAAAAACCTCAAATCTCTACCACAACCATACATCGCCAAAATTTTGCCGCCGTTAGTAACACTCATCCACCAGATCAAACTAAACAATGTTTTTACTGTAATGGGAACCATTTTATTTATCACTGTGACGATTTCTTGGCTCAACCTGTGTCGTTCCGCCAGGAGTTTGTGAATGAAAATTATCTTTGCCCCAACTGTCTATCTTCAAAACACCAACTTTCTGAGTGTAAATCGACCAGATCATGCATGTACTGTAAAAAAATGCATCACTCCCATCTTCATCAAGACAAAACAACTTCGCACATGTCTGTTAGGGAGAAAAGCGAAGAAAAACCTCCTCCAAGAAACCTAAAATCTGCGTATCGATCACCGTCACCCTCTTTTCGTTCGAATGCCAAATGGAACGGACCCAAGCCTCATATACCTTTGGACTGACGGTGTGGCTGGCACGACAGAAAAAAATCTATCCTAAAGACGAATGATGGACTTTCAGTTATTCCCACTGCTGAACTTGAACTTGGACCTTCCCTTAAAAATTTCTGTCGTGCTAGAGCCATGCTGGACTCTGGGTCAGAACTCAATATAATAACGTACTCAACTGCTCAGAAATGTCAATTGCAATTATTCCATGCCGTAGGTGTTATCTC
This sequence comes from Nesidiocoris tenuis, assembly GCA_036186465.1. NCBI lineage: Eukaryota > Metazoa > Arthropoda > Insecta > Hemiptera > Miridae > Nesidiocoris > Nesidiocoris tenuis. Next base: position 22,414,790 of record AP028910.1, on the reverse strand, counting down.
TGGCATCGGCGGCAATGAATCGGTCAACGTACTTGGAATTACATATGCCTACATCCGCCAAAAATATAATCTTCCTCCCGTCAAGGTCACATTCCGAGTGGTTTCATCAATTGCTATAAATATACCTTCATATGAACTCCCTAGAAGGAACTGGCCTCATCTTGATGCTCTTCTTCTGGCTGATCCTCAATACCATCGGCCGTCACCAATCGAAGTGGTGTTGGCATCGGACTTCATTGATCAGATCGACCGCGGTCATATGATATGGTCGGTCGCTGGGTCTCCCAATGCTAGATGTACATCATTAGGCTGGGTGGTTTCAGGAAACTATGTGAAGAGCACCACGAAAACCGTAAATTTTCAAGATCTAAATTCAACGTTTGACAACGCTTCTGAGACATTAAGGGATTCAGATCTAACAGCAAAGCCTCTGAAGCAGAGAACTGAAGGATGGTGCCTCAAAATTCGCAACTTAGATTGCCCTACCAAAAATGTTAATTCTGCTAGTAAGACGCTTCCTCCTGGCAGTGAAAGGTCTTTTGAGTTACCTCCCAGGTACACTTCACAAGCGATAATGACTGCTATTTCAGAGGAACTTCGAAATCCATCGACCCTATTGAGGCCGGAACTAATTCGCTTAAGAACGGATACTGCCCCTTCCGATGATTCGAATTCGGACATCGAACCAGGTTATAGCTGTTTCTCATCCCAACCGATCCAGAAAACTGCGCCCGATTACGCAAAATTGTTAGAAAAAATGTTCTCCCTGGAGTCTGTGGAAAAGACCTCGCCATTGACACCCACAGAGCTCAGGGCTGAGGATATTTTTCAGAAAACAGTATCTCGAACAAGAGATGGTCGTTTTATTGTAGGCCTACCCCTAGCCCAAGACCCAAACCTTTTGGGCTCTACCAAAAAAATCGCTTTCCGCCGCTTCATACAACTCGAAACACGTCATTCCAAGAACCCCGAAGAAAAAACCGCGTATGCCAACTTCATGGCCGAATATTTAGAACTTGGACACATGGAGCTAGTGCCCCGAACACAAGAAGGCATGCCATCATTCTACCTCCCTCATCATAGCGTGCATCGACCAGGAGATCCGCCAGCGAAAATACGGGTCGTATTCAACGCCTCTCAAAAATCAACCAGCGGTTTATCGTTGAATGACATATTGTTACCCGGTCCCCGCTTACAATTGGACATAAGTGAGGTCGTCACGAAATTTCGGCAGGACAAGTACGTTTTCACCGCAGATGTGAAGCAGATGTTTCGCCAAATCGAACACCGTCCAGAAGACTCCTCCCTTCTCAGAATTTTATGGCGGCCTAATGATCAGGAAGCTGTACAAGAATACTGGTTAAAAACGGTCACATATGGAACAGCTTGCGCTCCGTTCTTGGCATGCAGGGTCCTTCAAGAATTAGCTATGCTGCACTCCAACTCACACCCAAATGCGGCTAACATCCTACGAACTCGGACATATGTAGACGACCTGAATGGGGGAGGAGATACTGTTATTCAGGCTCTTGCCGTTCGACATGAAATCCAAGAATTACTGAACATTGGGAAATTCGAACTTAGGAAGTGGGCGGCAAATGATAGAACTTTACTCAAGGACATTCCCGAAGAACATATCCTCCCTGCAGCCGCTTCTATATCACTAGACGAACATGCCGATTCCGAATTGAAGGTTCTTGGGCTAAGTTGGAACGCAAAGCTTGATGCATTTCATTTTAGGCTTGCTCCAGTTTTGCAGATACAAACCAAGCGAGATCTGGCCAGTCAAATTGCCAGGGTGCTTGATCCGTTGGGCTGGTTAATCCCGATTGCTGTGAAAGCGCGAACAATTTTTCGGTTGGTCTGTCAAGGCTCATACAGTTGGGATGACCAGCTTCCGTCTCACATCACTGAGGAATGGGCAAAGCTCGCCAGCGAACTCCCGCTTCTTGAAACCTTGGAAATTCCCCGTTACATGCCAGTTCGTAACGGTGAGCTGTATCTTGTGGCCTTTGGTGATGCTTCGGAGCAGGCTTACGCTTGTGTATTGTACAGCGTTCTGGTAACCGGAACCAGCGTTACCGTAAACCTAGTGACTTCCAAGGCGAGGATAGCTCCAGTCAAGCCGGTGTCCTTACCACGCCTCGAGTTATGTGCCTCACATTTGCTGGCGGCTACAGTTCAGAAGTACTTACCCTTGTTCCCTGATCTTCAAGGGGATCACATAATGGCCTTCTCAGACTCGACGATCACATTATCTTGGATCACCGCAGAACCGGCACCAGTGTGGAAGGTGTTCGTGGGCAACCGCGTCGCCAGCATTTTAGAAGTCATACCCAAGCAGAATTGGTACCACGTGCCCTCAAATGAAAATCCAGCTGATTGCGCATCCCGCGGCGTCATGCCCTCCGACCTCGCCTCCCACAAACTCTGGTGGAATGGTCCGTCATGGCTTTCCCAGCTTCCCTTCTCGTGGCCGCTCAGAAGGATTCGGCCAGAACTTGATGAAGAGCTAGTCAAGTGTGAGGCTAGGCCTACCCAGAGTGTGTCATTACCCTTAAAAACCTCAGACAATCTCTGCCCCCAGCTAGAAGAACGTTTCTCAAACTATTTCACCCTGCAGTCTATTATAGCTTGGATAATCAGATTCAAATTCAACGCATCCCATTCTTCAGAACGACGTGCTGGTCCCCTCACAATGCAAGAACGTATTCAAGCCGACATGGTACTGCTGAAAAGAGCACAATCTCAAGGATTAGCCGAAGAACTTGTTGATGCTCAACGTGAAAAACCGCAACTTCGCTTGACCAAGACCTTGGGCCTCTTCATTGACACCCAAGGTATACTGCGCGTAGGGGGTCGATTACGCAACTCTAATCTACCAGATGATTCAAAGAATCCTGCTCTTCTGCCAGCTAAACACCCTACAACAACGCTACTAATCCAGTGGGCTCACCGATGCAGCTTGCACGTTGGACCAAATGGAACATTGGCAAAACTCCGCCAACGGTACTGGATATGTAATGGAAGGAACGTTGTGAGACGTGTGCTTGACCAATGTGTTCAGTGTCGGAGAGTCAACCCTCGCCCTTATCAGCCAATCATGGGCGACTTACCGAAAGAGAGGTTGACAACTATTGTCCCGTTTCACATCACCGGGGTGGACTACGCTGGTCCCTTCCATGTAAAAAGTTCAACTTTACGAGCCGCCAAGGTTTTGGAAGCTTACCTTGCAATTTTCGTGTGCTTCAGTACGAAGGCTGTACATATTGAAGTTGTAGCAGATCTAAGCACACAATCTTTCCTATTAGCCTATCAGATCTTCGTTTCCCTCAGAGGGCAGCCAGCTGAAATATGGTCGGATAACGGCAGGAATTTTGTTGGGGCTGCGAATGAGTTGGCTCGTCTCAGACATTTGTTGAGAGATCAGGACTTCCAGTTAGCTGTGCACAATGAAGCTTTAAAGAACGGATCTCTGTGGCATTTCATACCGCCCCGCTCCACACTTCGGGGGATTGTGGGAGGCGGCTGTGAAGTCGGCTAAACGGCTCCTGAAGATTAACTTCAAGAACCAAGTACCAGAAATGAATACCTTTCGAGCAGTAGTGGCTCAAGTTTCTGCAGTGCTCAACTCGCGTCCCTTGGTAGCGATCCCTAGTTCCCCTGACGACATAGCCGTGCTGACGCCGGGCCACTTCCTGGTTTTTAGACCACTTACTGCACTGCCCATGGATTCTTCACACACCGACCGATCAGCTCTGAAGGACAAGTGGACTTTCGCCCAACATGCGCTTCACTCCTTTTGGCGTCGCTGGAAGAGAGAATACCTGTTGGAAGTTCAGGGGCGGGCTCGCTGGAACGTACAGCAACATCCGGCACAGGAGAATGATATCGTTGTCATAATTGAAGACAATTCGCCACCCCTGAAATGGGAGATGGCGCGTATACTCAAACTTTTTCCTGGACAAGATGGAGTCCCTCGAGTAGCAGAACTTAAAACTCAACATGGGATCTTCACTCGTCCAGTCCGACGGCTTTGTCCGCTTCCTGTGGATATGGGTGAGCCGACTAATTTGGTTCTGTCGCAGCTCAATACTGATCCAGCCACGCCGCCTGAAGCCTCCGGAACTTGAGAAGGAGCCCCTACCAGTCGTAACTGTCAACCGCAAACATCTTTGTGATCCATCGACAAGTTGCATCTCTTCAGAGGGCATTGCCCTCAGCGCCGGGGAAGATGTTCGGGACTCGTCATGTGCGCCACAGCGGAGTGATAGGGACAGACCCTGCCGTGCGCGTCTCTTTACTTTTTGTCCTATTGAACGGGAAGAAGGTTGTTGTGCGTCCTCGTTTTTTGTTTTTTTTTACTTCGTGCATTGTACCTTACGTTTTGTTAGAATTATACCGAGCTGACTATTGAACTATTCCATTTTATGATTTTCCCGTACCAGAACTGAACAAAAGTCAACTTCGAGATCAAACTCAACTTCGAGATCAATGTCAACTTCGAGTTCAAACTCAACTTCGAGATCAGAGTCATCTTCGAGATCAAAGTCAACTTCGAGTTCAAACTCAACTTCGAGTTCAAACTCAACTTCGAGTTCAAACTCAACTTCGAGATCAAAGACAACTTCGAGATCAAAGTCAACTTCGAGTTCAAAGTCGACTTCGACATAAAACTCAACTTCGAATTCAAACTCAACTTCGAGATCAAAGTCAACTTCGAGATCAAACTCAACTTCGAGTTCAAACTCAACTTCGAGTTCAAACTCAACTTCGAGATCAAAGTCGATTTCGAGATCAAAGTCAACTTCGAGATCAAACTCAACTTCGAGATCAATGTCAACTTCGAGTTCAAAGTCAACTTCGAAATCAACGTCAACTTCGAGATCAATATCAACTTCGAGATCGAAGTCAACTCCGAGATCAAACTCAACTTCGAGTTCAAACTCAAATTCGAGATCAAAATCAACTTCGAGTTCAAAGTCAACTTCGAGATCAATGTCAACTTCGAGTTCAAAGTAAACTTCGAGATCAAATTCAACTTCGAGATCAAACTCAAATTCGAGATCAAAATCAACTTCGAGTTCAAAGTCAACTTCGAGATCAAAGTCGATTTCGAGTTCAAATTCAACTTCGAGATCAAAGTCAACTTCGAGATCAAAGTCAACTTCGAGTTCAAAGTCAACTTCGAGTTCAAACTCAACTTCAAGATCAAAGTCAACTTCGAGTTCAAACTCAACTTCGAGATCAAAGTCAACTTCGAGTTCAAAGTAAACTTCGAGATCAAAGTCGACTTCGAGTTCGAATTCAACTTCGAGATCAAACTCAACTTCGAGTTCAAAGTCAACTTCGAGATCAAAGTCAACTTCGAGATCAAAGTCAACTTCGAGTTCAAACTCAACTTCGAGTTCAAACTCAACTTCGAAATCAACGTCAACTTCGAGATCAAAGTCATCTTCGAGATCAAAGTCAACCTCGAGTTCAAACTCAACTTCGATATCAAAGTCAACTTCGAGTTGAAAATCAACTTCGAGATCAAAGTCAACTTCGAGTTCAAAATCAACTTCGAGATCGAAGTCAACTTCAAGATCGAAGTCAACTTTGAGATCAAAATCATCTTCGAGATCAAAGTCAACTTCGAGTTCAAACTCAAATTCGAGATCAATGTAAACTTCGAGATCAAAGTCAACTTCGAGATCGAAGTCAACTTCGAGATCGAAGTCAACTTCGAGATCAAACTCAACTTCGAGTTCAAACTCAACTTCGAGATCAAAGTCGACTTCGAGATCAAAGTCAACTGCGAGATCAAACTAAACTTCGAGTTCAAACAAAAATTTGAGGTCGAAGTCAACTTCGAGTTCAAAGTAACTTCGAGATCAAACTCAACTTCGAGATCAAACTCAACATCGAGATCAAACTCAACTTCGAGTTCAAAGTCAACTTCGAGATCAAAGTCTACTTCGAGTTCAAATTCAACTTCGAGTTCAAAATCAACTTCGAGTTCAAACTCAACTTCGAGATCAAAGTCAACTTCTAGATCAAAGTCATCTTCGAAATCAAAGTCAATTTCGAGTTCAAACTCAACTTCGAAATAAACGTCAACTTCGAGATCAAAATCAACTTCGAGATCAAAGTCAACTTCGAGTTCAAAGTCAACTTCGAGATCAAAGTCGACTTCGAGTTCAAATTCAACTTCGAGTTAAAAATCAACTTCGAGTTCAAACTCAGCTTCTAGTTCAAAGTCAACTTCGAGTTCAAACTCAACTTCGAGATCGAAGTCAACTCCGAGATCAAAGTCATCTTCGAGATCAAAGTCAACTTCGAGTTCAAACTCAACTTCGAAATCAACGTCAATTTCGAGATCAAAATCAACTTCGAGATCAAAGTCAACTTCGAGATCAAACTCAACTTCGAGTTCAAACTCAACTTCGAGTTCAAACTCAACTTCGAGATCAAAGTCAACTTCGAGATCAAAGTCAACTTCGAGTTCAAAGTCAACTTTGTGTTTAAACTCAACTTCGAGATCAAAGTCAACTTCGAGATCAAACTCAACTTCGAGATCAAACTCAACTTCGAGATCAAAGTCAACTTCGAGTTCAAAGTCGACTTCGAGATCAAACTCAACTTCAAATTCAAACTCAACTTCGAGATCAAAGTCAACTTCGAGTTCAAAGTCGACTTCGAGATCAAACTCAACTTCGAGATCAAACTCAACTTCGAGATCAAAGTCAACTTCGAGTTCAAAGTCGACTTCGAGATCAAACTCAACTTCGAGTTCAAAGTCAACTTCGAGATCAAACTCAACTTCGAGATCAAACTCAACTTCGAGATCAAACTCAACTTCGAGATCAAAGTCAACTTCGAGTTCAAACTCAACTTCGAGTTCAAACTCAACTTCGAGTTCAAACTCAACTTCGAGTTCAAAGTCAACTTTGTGTTTAAACTCAACTTCGAGATCAAAGTCAACTTCGAGATCAAACTCAACTTCGAGATCAAACTCAACTTCGAGATCAAAGTCAACTTCGAGTTCAAAGTCGACTTCGAGATCAAACTCAACTTCAAATTCAAACTCAACTTCGAGATCAAAGTCAACTTCGAGTTCAAAGTCGACTTCGAGATCAAACTCAACTTCGAGATCAAACTCAACTTCGAGATCAAAGTCAACTTCAAGTTCAAAGTCGACTTCGAGATCAAACTCAACTTCGAGTTCAAAGTCAACTTCGAGATCAAACTCAACTTCGAGATCAAACTCAACTTCGAGATCAAACTCAACTTCGAGATCAAAGTCAACTTCGAGATCAAACTCAACTTCGAGTTCAATTTCAACTTCGAGTTCAAACTCAACTTCGAGATCAAAGTCAACTTCGAGATCAAAGTCAACTTCGAGTTCAAAGTCAACTTCGAGATCAAACTCAACTTCGAGATCAAACTCAACTTCGAGATCAAACTCAACTTCGAGATCAAACTCAACTTCGAGATCAAACTCAACTTCGAGTTCAAACTCAACTTCGAGTTCAAACTCAACTTCGAGATCAAACTCAACTTCGAGATCAAAGTCAACTTCGAGTTCAAAGTCAACTTTGTGTTTAAACTCAACTTCGAGATCAAAGTCAACTTCGAGATCAAACTCAACTTCGAGATCAAACTCAACTTCGAGATCAAAGTCAACTTCGAGTTCAAAGTCGACTTCGAGATCAAAATCAACTTCAAATTCAAACTCAACTTCGAGATCAAAGTCAACTTCGAGATCAAAGTCAACTTCGAGTTCAAAGTCAACTTCGAGATCAAACTCAACTTCGAGATCAAACTCAACTTCGAGATCAAACTCAACTTCGAGATCAAACTCAACTTCGAGATCAAACTCAACTTCGAGTTCAAACTCAACTTCGAGTTCAAACTCAACTTCGAGATCAAAGTCAACTTCGAGATCAAAGTCAACTTCGAGTTCAAAGTCAACTTTGTGTTTAAACTCAACTTCGAGATCAAAGTCAACTTCGAGATCAAACTCAACTTCGAGATCAAACTCAACTTCGAGATCAAAGTCAACTTCGAGTTCAAAGTCGACTTCGAGATCAAACTCAACTTCAAATTCAAACTCAACTTCGAGATCAAAGTCAACTTCGAGTTCAAAGTCGACTTCGAGATCAAACTCAACTTCGAGATCAAACTCAACTTCGAGATCAAAGTCAACTTCGAGTTCAAAGTCGACTTCGAGATCAAACTCAACTTCGAGTTCAAAGTCAACTTCGAGATCAAACTCAACTTCGAGATCAAACTCAACTTCGAGATCAAACTCAACTTCGAGATCAAAGTCAACTTCGAGATCAAACTCAACTTCGAGTTCAAACTCAACTTCGAGTTCAAACTCAACTTCGAGATCAAAGTCAACTTCGAGATCAAAGTCAACTTCGAGTTCAAATTCAACTTCGAGTTAAAAATCAACTTCGAGTTCAAACTCAGCTTCTAGTTCAAAGTCAACTTCGAGTTCAAACTCAACTTCGAGATCGAAGTCAACTCCGAGATCAAAGTCATCTTCGAGATCAAAGTCAACTTCGAGTTCAAACTCAACTTCGAAATCAACGTCAATTTCGAGATCAAAATCAACTTCGAGATCAAAGTCAACTTCGAGATCAAACTCAACTTCGAGATCAAACTCAACTTCGAGTTCAAACTCAACTTCGAGTTCAAACTCAACTTCGAGATCAAAGTCAACTTCGAGATCAAAGTCAACTTCGAGTTCAAAGTCAACTTTGTGTTTAAACTCAACTTCGAGATCAAAGTCAACTTCGAGATCAAACTCAACTTCGAGATCAAACTCAACTTCGAGATCAAAGTCAACTTCGAGTTCAAAGTCGACTTCGAGATCAAACTCAACTTCAAATTCAAACTCAACTTCGAGATCAAAGTCAACTTCGAGTTCAAAGTCGACTTCGAGATCAAACTCAACTTCGAGATCAAACTCAACTTCGAGATCAAAGTCAACTTCGAGTTCAAAGTCGACTTCGAGATCAAACTCAACTTCGAGTTCAAAGTCAACTTCGAGATCAAACTCAACTTCGAGATCAAACTCAACTTCGAGATCAAACTCAACTTCGAGATCAAAGTCAACTTCGAGATCAAACTCAACTTCGAGTTCAAACTCAGCTTCTAGTTCAAAGTCAACTTCGAGTTCAAACTCAACTTCGAGATCGAAGTCAACTCCGAGATCAAAGTCATCTTCGAGATCAAAGTCAACTTCGAGTTCAAACTCAACTTCGAAATCAACGTCAATTTCGAGATCAAAATCAACTTCGAGATCAAACTCAACTTCGAGATCAAAGTCAACTTCGAGATCAAACTCAATTTGAGTTCAAACTCAACTTCGAGTTCAAACTCAACTTCGAGATCAAAGTCAACTTCGAGATCAAAGTCAACTTCGAGTTCAAAGTCAACTTTGTGTTTAAACTCAACTTCGAGATCAAAGTCAACTTCGAGATCAAACTCAACTTCGAGATCAAACTCAACTTCGAGATCAAAGTCAACTTCGAGTTCAAAGTCGACTTCGAGATCAAACTCAACTTCAAATTCAAACTCAACTTCGAGATCAAAGTCAACTTCGAGTTCAAAGTCGACTTCGAGATCAAACTCAACTTCGAGATCAAACTCAACTTCGAGATCAAAGTCAACTTCGAGTTCAAAGTCGACTTCGAGATCAAACTCAACTTCGAGTTCAAAGTCAACTTCGAGATCAAACTCAACTTCGAGATCAAACTCAACTTCGAGATCAAACTCAACTTCGAGATCAAAGTCAACTTCGAGTTCAAACTCAACTTCGAGTTCAAACTCAACTTCGAGTTCAAACTCAACTTCGAGATCAAACTCAACTTCGAGTTCAAACTCAACTTCGAGTTCAAACTCAACTTCGAGATCAAAGTCAACTTCGAGATCAAAGTCAACTTCGAGTTCAAAGTCAACTTTGAGTTTAAACTCAACTTCGAGATCAAAGTCAACTTCGAGATCAAACTCAACTTCGAGTTCAAACTCAACTTCGAGTTCAGGCTCAACTTTGAGTTCAATGTCAACTTTGAGTTCAATGTCAACTTCGAGATCAAAGTCAACTTCGAGATCAAACTCAACTTCGAGATCAAACTCAACTTCGAGATCAAACTCAGCTTCGAGTTCAAACTCAACTTCGAGTTCAAACTCAACTTCGAGATCAAAGTCAACTTCGAGATCAAAGTCAACTTCGAGTTCAAAGTCAACTTTGAGTTTAAACTCAACTTCGAGATCAAAGTCAACTTCGAGATCAAACTCAACTTCGAGTTCAAACTCAACTTCGAGTTCAGGCTCAACTTTGAGTTCAATGTCAACTTCGAGATCAAAGTCAACTTCGAGATCAAACTCAACTTCGAGATCAAACTCAACTTCGAGATCAAAGTCAACTTCGAGTTCAAAGTCGACTTCGAGATCAAACTCAACTTCGAGATCAAAGTCAACTTCGAGTTCAAAGTCGACTTCGAGATCAAAGTCAACTTCGAGTTCAAACTCAACTTCAAGATCAAAGTCAACTTCGAGTTCAAACTCAACTTCGAGATCAAAGTCAACTTCGAGTTCAAAGTAAACTTCGAGATCAAAGTCGACTTCGAGTTCGAATTCAACTTCGAGATCAAACTCAACTTCGAGTTCAAAGTCAACTTCGAGATCAAAGTCAACTTCGAGATCAAAGTCAACTTCGAGTTCAAACTCAACCTCGAGTTCAAACTCAACTTCGAAATCAACGTCAACTTCGAGATCAAAGTCATCTTCGAGATCAAAGTCAACCTCGAGTTCAAACTCAACTTCGATATCAAAGTCAACTTCGAGTTGAAAATCAACTTCGAGATCAAAGTCAACTTCGAGTTCAAAATCAACTTCGAGATCAAAGTCAACTTCAAGATCGAAGTCAACTTTGAGATCAAAATCATCTTCGAGATCAAAGTCAACTTCGAGTTCAAACTCAAATTCGAGATCAATGTAAACTTCGAGATCAAAGTCAACTTCGAGATCGAAGTCAACTTCGAGATCGAAGTCAACTTCGAGATCAAACTCAACTTCGAGTTCAAACTCAACTTCGAGATCAAAGTCGACTTCGAGATCAAAGTCAACTGCGAGATCAAACTAAACTTCGAGTTCAAACAAAAATTTGAGGTCGAAGTCAACTTCGAGTTCAAAGTAACTTCGAGATCAAACTCAACTTCGAGATCAAACTCAACTTCGAGATCAAACTCAACTTCGAGTTCAAAGTCAACTTCGAGATCAAAGTCTACTTCGAGTTCAAATTCAACTTCGAGTTCAAAATCAACTTCGAGTTCAAACTCAACTTCGAGATCAAAGTCAACTTCTAGATCAAAGTCATCTTCGAAATCAAAGTCAATTTCGAGTTCAAACTCAACTTCGAAATAAACGTCAACTTCGAGATCAAAATCAACTTCGAGATCAAAGTCAACTTCGAGTTCAAAGTCAACTTCGAGATCAAAGTCGACTTCGAGTTCAAATTCAACTTCGAGTTAAAAATCAACTTCGAGTTCAAACTCAGCTTCTAGTTCAAAGTCAACTTCGAGTTCAAACTCAACTTCGAGATCGAAGTCAACTCCGAGATCAAAGTCATCTTCGAGATCAAAGTCAACTTCGAGTTCAAACTCAACTTCGAAATCAACGTCAATTTCGAGATCAAAATCAACTTCGAGATCGAAGTCAACTCCGAGATCAAAGTCATCTTCGAGATCAAAGTCAACTTCGAGTTCAAACTCAACTTCGAAATCAACGTCAATTTCGAGATCAAAGTCAACTTCGAGTTCAAAGTCAACTTCGAGATCAAAGTCGACTTCGAGTTCAAATTCAACTTCGAGTTAAAAATCAACTTCGAGTTCAAACTCAGCTTCTAGTTCAAAGTCAACTTCGAGTTCAAACTCAACTTCGAGATCGAAGTCAACTCCGAGATCAAAGTCATCTTCGAGATCAAACTCAACTTCGAGTTCAAACTCAACTTCGAGTTCAAACTCAACTTCGAGATCAAAGTCAACTTCGAGATCAAAGTCAACTTCGAGTTCAAAGTCAACTTTGTGTTTAAACTCAACTTCGAGATCAAAGTCAACTTCGAGATCAAACTCAACTTCGAGATCAAACTCAACTTCGAGATCAAAGTCAACTTCGAGTTCAAAGTCGACTTCGAGATCAAACTCAACTTCAAATTCAAACTCAACTTCGAGATCAAAGTCAACTTCGAGTTCAAAGTCGACTTCGAGATCAAACTCAACTTCGAGATCAAACTCAACTTCGAGATCAAAGTCAACTTCGAGTTCAAAGTCGACTTCGAGATCAAACTCAACTTCGAGTTCAAAGTCAACTTCGAGATCAAACTCAACTTCGAGATCAAACTCAACTTCGAGATCAAACTCAACTTCGAGATCAAAGTCAACTTCGAGTTCAAACTCAACTTCGAGTTCAAACTCAACTTCGAGTTCAAACTCAACTTCGAGATCAAACTCAACTTCGAGTTCAAACTCAACTTCGAGTTCAAACTCAACTTCGAGATCAAAGTCAACTTCGAGATCAAAGTCAACTTCGAGTTCAAAGTCAACTTTGAGTTTAAACTCAACTTCGAGATCAAAGTCAACTTCGAGATCAAACTCAACTTCGAGTTCAAACTCAACTTCGAGTTCAGGCTCAACTTTGAGTTCAATGTCAACTTCGAGATCAAAGTCAACTTCGAGATCAAACTCAACTTCGAGATCAAACTCAACTTCGAGATCAAACTCAGCTTCGAGTTTAAACTCAACTTCGAGATCAAAGTCAACTTCGAGATCAAACTCAACTTCGAGTTCAAACTCAACTTCGAGTTCAGGCTCAACTTTGAGTTCAATGTCAACTTCGAGATCAAAGTCAACTTCGAGATCAAACTCAACTTCGAGATCAAACTCAACTTCGAGATCAAACTCAGCTTCGAGTTCAAACTCAACTTCGAGTTCAAACTCAACTTCGAGATCAAAGTCAACTTCGAGATCAAAGTCAACTTCGAGTTCAAAGTCAACTTTGAGTTTAAACTCAACTTCGAGATCAAAGTCAACTTCGAGATCAAACTCAACTTCGAGTTCAAACTCAACTTCGAGTTCAGGCTCAACTTTGAGTTCAATGTCAACTTCGAGATCAAAGTCAACTTCGAGATCAAACTCAACTTCGAGATCAAACTCAACTTCGAGATCAAAGTCAACTTCGAGTTCAAAGTCGACTTCGAGATCAAACTCAACTTCGAGATCAAAGTCAACTTCGAGTTCAAAGTCGACTTCGAGATCAAACTCAACTTCGAGTTCAAAGTCAACTTCGAGATCAAACTCAACTTCGAGATCAAGCTCAACTTTGAGATTAAAGTCAGCTTCGAGATCAAACTCAACTTCGAGATAAACGTCAACTTCGAGTTCAAAGTCAACTTCGAGATCAAAGTCAGTAATTAATTTTTTGTCGATCCTTCCTATTATGTGTTTTTTTTTTTCATTTTTATACCAACTTTGATATGTATACCTATTATGTATACAAATATATACGTATACCTATTGTTCATTTCATAGCGTCCCACTTTTGAATTTTGGATATCTGGTCACCTTACCTATAGCAGCCATTCTGTTACTCTAACATAGGCAAACCAAACCATTGTTTTCTTCAACAAATATGTAAAATAGTGAAATATTGTTTCAATATCAATCGGCAATAACTCGAAAAGAGTGAAAGCTAATTGTGGGTTTCATTATATTCATCACCAATCTAATCATAGCGCTATGAAATAGAATTTGAATGAACACGATTTCTCAATATTTCAACTACTTTTTTAGAAAACTTTAAATCGAGTATTCGGCCTGGATGAAGAATTGGAGCGGTCCCAGACCAAGGGGGAGTTTTCCTGAAAACTTCAACAAACAAATCTTCAGCTGTATTGCGCTCCAAACTTTCGATGGTTCCACTAAAACTACCTTTGTCATGCGCAATTTTTCCGTTCTCCTGAAAATCAGCTTTTTTGGCATTGGTTGTTTTTGTAATGAACTCCTCAATTGGTTGCCGAACCCGCGACAAATAAGTGGGTAGTAGTGTTGTGCTTTGGGAAACTAAAAATATTTCAAGCGCACGACCGATCTTTCTTGCAGGCTTACTATACATAGCTAAAGGATTTCGGCATGGAAGAGTTTAAAACGGTCTGAAATCTATTATTAAGACCGTCGCTATGTGAGACATTTGTACGCCATTCCACCTTAATACTTATTAGGTACTAGGCATTAAGGCATTCATATCCATGTAGCAATGTATCTTGCGTGGTATATAAAACGCTACGAAATTGGCTGGCGAGAGTTCAATTTTGATTGGATATTTAGGTAAACAAATGAGTTATTTGTCCACCAAAAGCACAATATCCCGGCCTGGCTTCGGAAATGAAAAGGGTAATTATGAATTTTTAACAATTACAACAACTTTCTGAAATAGGCCCGAACTCCTAGCCTGTGGGTGTGTGAACAAATGTATTAATGTAATCCATGTAGAACGCATACGTATACTTTATTCAAGGCGTTTTAACTTTACTTTTAATTTATTATTCAATAATAAACCATTATAATCGCTCAAGAAAAACATTTTCTAACCCAACCCCCTGGAATGTTTCATGTTTTACGTTTCAAAGGGTGTAGAATCTGAATCTGCAATAAAACAATTCCGTCCGTCCGCCGTTGTGTGTTTCCTACCAAACAACTGACGATCTTTTGTTGCTAAAATTCATTGAAGATTATATTGAAAAAATTTTTCTTCCAAAAAGCTCCTTGCCGAATACATGGCATGCCTAGTTCAAATAATACATGTTCTGATGCTAAATCGAATGATACCACTGACACTCCGATAGCTACAGCCGTTCCAAAGTTAAAGACATAGATTCATTGAACTTTTGGGTTTCTGAACTGATTTTTGAACCAAATACTAGTTTTAATTATTGACTAATTCACCAAAATATGAATTGATGCGTTGTACCCATGTCAATTTCTGTCCCGTTCTCATGAATTTGAGAATTACGAACGAACCTCTGAATTTCATGACCAAAAATTCATCATCTGGCTCGCACCTATCGCTGGCAACCGAAGATCTGCCGTGGGTTGCCAGAGAACTTGAAATGGGATTGGGTGAATAAATTAAACATCGAAGTAGGGAGGCAATGTCCAAAATTCAGCTAAGAGGTACTGACTTTTACCTTTGACCGGACTGACTTTTACTGAAATCTTAAACTGGTATTTGGTCCGGGCTTAGCGCTTTCCCGCTCTTGAGGATGGCCTTTTCTAACTCATCTTTTTTAAAACGCGGGATGTTGTTCACCACTGGTGTCAACCCGATGAGAATGAGGTATGCCGCACTTTTGTCCATCGGGGCGTCTCCTGTGAACCTGCACAGCTTCTTGCTTACAATCTTGTGTCCGAGACCCCTTAGGTTGGTGACAGGATAGATAGTATTGTTCCGTTTATGGAAGCGAAATTCATGGTTATAATAAACTCTATTGTAACACTATGGTGTGTTCTTTCCATACAGATGAAGGCCCGAGATCCAAGACTCACTTCTGTATGACGGGAAAGCTTGCTAAAAATACGAAAACTGAAAAATATAACTTTCGGGAAAAAGGATTGCATCACAGCGAAGAATATTATAAAGGTGTTATGAAATCTTTGATTGAATTGCGCAAGGTGACCAAGCAATCGATACGATTCCAAATCCTCCGAGTTCGAATGCAATCGAGAGGGCTGTATTTGGAAATCCATCAGCCCTTACAAACGAACGGGGGAGGAAAACGAATAGTTAATAGGCCTTCAAAAGAGCGAACGAATGAGAGGAAGAATCTGGGAGAGTGTTTAGGGAAGAGGAGGAGGAGGAGGAGGAGGGAAAAAGGTTCCCGGAGATGTAGTAGGAAGGATTCTGCGGAAAATGAATTAAGTTTCTGAAAAAGTTGGCTATTGGATAAGAAGCAGCGAAGCGGGTTAGAGGCTGGTTGACTCGACGGCGGATGAGTGGATGGGAGGGATTCGGAGGGCAATGCGTCATCCATCACTACCGGGGGAAGACCGTTCGAAGGTTAAAACATCTTCCATTAGCAATATGTCCTCAGGATTTCCCCTCTGGCAGACCCATCTCAATACCTCCGGCGTTAGGTGGCTTTTTCTCGCGGAAAATGGGCATTTTAACAATGCAGCAAACAGCGAAGCCTATACCGAGATTGAATTTAGGCGGCAGCAATTCTAGCCGAATGCTAAGCTATAAGCACCAACGGTTTGAATGTCCAATTATTCTAACGCATGCGTGACGCATTTTGCAAGGGTACTGAACAGGCTTTCGTATGAACTGATTGCAGGAGACATGGGTACGTAATTTCGTACAACCACCTTCTGCAGATTTGTGTTCCAGACTTCTGAAAAGTGAAGGTGAAGGTTTGAAGGCGGGGGTGTTGTAAAAAAAATGTTCCGGCCCGACAACATAGGTACCTATATTATTTCTAGAGATAATGGGCCAAAATTAATAGGGGAAATTTTAAAATATTTAAATGTTCGAAAGAATATTTAGCATTTCTTTGTGCTTTACAGTATCAAAAGGACACACAAACCTTTATTCAGAAAGTGTTTCTGAGTGAAAGTGAATAGTATTTTTTTGGCAATGAAGTATCTATTCGCTACCTATTTTGAAGTAACTTTTACATCAGAAAGTGTAGAAGGAGTACATAATTTGCAGAATTGTGAGCCGTGTCAGCCTGTTGGAAAAATATGTCTGCAAAGAAGGGCTGACCGTGATTCAAACTGACCCACTCACGAGGATCAGTGGTCCCGCGCGAATTGCAGTCCTCCACTAACACAGCAGCCCTGTCCAAGTTTTTTGAGAAGAGGTCGGCTTGGGGGTGTTTTTTCATCGTGGGAAGTAGAGAAGTGGTAGATTCATGCTGTGCGAATGGAAGCTGTGACCCGATTTTTCAAACAATTGCCGCGCATGCTGGGCGCCGGCAAACGTACGAACACGCCAACAAACAACCAGAGAGACTAGATGTATGCACACACTTAGATATGAATCAACACCAACACATGAACAAACATCAATAACGGTGCGGCATGAAAATAATATCAGTGCTACTAACAGAAGCTGTATCTCAAAGAGGCATTCCCGTCCTTCTCCTCTGCCAAGGCCCCAACATTTTATTATCCCCCGGCGCCGTGTAACCCCCCTAGACCTCTTATCACGCACCCCGGCCTTCCCCCTCTTCTGGTAGAGTTATCTGGTCTATATTTATTACCATGTATTTCCGTCAGTTGATACATAAATTTACTCTTTAATATTTTTCATATTTCTCTTCCACGCTAGGGTGAGTAGTACCTAATATCGAGACATGCCATGGTCTGATACGAAACGCAGCTAAGCTTGAAATAATGGGCTCAAGCAGTCGATATATTTTCACAAAAAAGAATTACCGCCGTTAAAAAATTACAAATAACGAGTTTATAAAGCATTAGGTTAAGAGCTCTAATCGGATTGTGGTGAGGAAAAAAAAATAGAAAACACCAAAAGTGCTAATATCGAAAGTACTGTAATTCAAATCCCGGTTCAACAGGGTGATAAGCCTTACTGAGACAAGCATCCCAGCTCAAGAAATGTGAAAAAAGGTTGAGAATTGAGAGAGGTATAACCATTTTTGTGAATTACCACAGACGAACAGGCCGATACAAGGACACGGACACACTGACATTTGATGTTTGGAAGTGATTCTGAGTGAGGGCTTTTTTCTGAAGCTCTGATCCGATTTTGATTTTAGGACGATTACAATACTTCCATTCATTTCGAAAATATGGAAGTAGAAATCATGTTGGTTTAGTCATGAATTATCATTGATCTTATTATACTTGGACTTTGCAAGTCCATCACTCCTGATGATGACCTAAAGACAAACCATGACGGTCACTCTCGCAGTTACCCAAATTGCAACAAACACAACGAAACATCGAAACAAACGGAACGGCAAAGCCAACTATGTTATGAGTTATGATTAGGTAACTTAGTACAATGTGTGAATGTTGCACGAGTCACACTTCGTTATCGGTTTCAATGCTGGTTTTTCGATTAAATTTCCCTATCCCAAAAGGGCTTTGCACTGTGCGATGTCAGCGCATAAAAATGCTCCGAAACTCGCCCCTCCTAGGGCAGGTCAACGGGAACGAGCAGCGGCCTTACGACCGCTCTCTCTGGAGGATAGGCAAGGTTAATAGCAGAAAGGGTGAAGCAGGGCTCCGTATAGTCTGCGGAAGGGATTTCGACGGGAACTTCCGATAACTCAACTTGATTACAGTTTCGTGCCTAAAGGTTCAAGTGAGGACCTGCTGAGGGAGGCATAGTCGAAGCCGCCACCACACAGTCATTACATTGCCCTCACCGAGAGTAGATTCGAGGCCGGGGGCGGCAGATACAGAAGGAGCAGCAGCGTCACCTCCAAACAAACAAAGTCCTCCCTCAATCCACCTCTCTTCGCCCGCCTAGCACTCGACCTGCGCCGAAAAGAATCCCAGAAGCGTAATTGTGTTCAGTAGGAAATCGTTCAGACGTTTATTTACGAATCTTTGCGATCATGGAGTAGTTGATAAAACGCAATGTTGTCTAATCTAAGGCTTCTGTAGGCCAAAGTGTTTCTAAAACGTTTGCTGCAGCACAATCGACCGAGGTTGAATAGTCTCCACCCCGCGCCCTTTGAATAGCGGAACGGAATTGGTATACCATGTTGTATACATACAACATGCGTTCGGAACGTCGATGGATTGGGCCATTCATTTAGATTGATGACCCAAGCAGTCACGCTCATAATCGAAATTGAGTGAAAACTAGGGGTAAATTTCTCACAACTACTATGAGACATTGGTAGAGATGATCTAGGATGATGAAGAAATTATCTAAGTTGGTCTAGGATGATGAGTAAATTGTCTCGTTGATCGCATTAGGCTCAATCTTTCAGAATTCGTAAGTAGGAATTGGTCTCAACGCGACTTGAACAGGGTCGTAAGAACACAGGGAGTGGTCAACATTCGGGTGGGTTTGGCACTCCTGCGACATAGGTCCAACGTCACCAAACACTTAATATCATGATTAGCTCAACACGGAGAATAGTAATTATTCATCAATTACCAATTCCAATTATTGATATTGGTAACTTTGCTCATAGATATCCACCAACTACAGGAAACTAGCGCATTAGGCGTGAAAAATTGGTTGAAATTGGACTTTGGCCTCCTAAGCAATTGGTGAACTGAGCAGGAAGGGTTTCTTAATAAGTTTGCCAACATATATGCCAAGGAATATATTCCTTTTTCGCAATCCATGCGTTTCAAGATTTTAGCCATAAAAAGCAGCCAAAGGCAAATTGTGAGCCTTCTAATAATGGCTAAGATCCCTCGTCAACGAGGATGATGTTAATCTACTTGCCTCAGGTGACCTTACAAGAGGACTAACCCGCTCAAAATACGGTGGAACAATGTTGTTATATAGCGGGAAGAACTCGGCGAAGCTACCAAGTTCTGTATATGAAGTCACCTCATCTCCGAAATAATCGTGTTCACAAGGAAGGTTCCAACTATTTACCTGAAGTAAGGAAGAATGTTCGGAAAAAACATCATAGTTGGTACCCAGGTACACAAGCAGTATCACAAAACAGATTGTAGTACCTATGTTATCGAATGAAAAATGCAAGAAAGATGAGTTTATCATAAAAAATTAAATTAGTAAGAGATGGCCGAAAAATGGAAAGAAATTTCCAACACGGTGAAGATTTCTTTGAATAGGTAATAAGATACTGTTCTTACGTATCGACTTTTGGCTATTTTGTATGTAGCGAGGGCAGCCGAACACGAACTGGAGAAAGCACGAAGCATTTCAGACTGTAACACGAAACATTCAAAATAGAGATCTTTCGGCATTCAAATGAGCTAGGTATTCACATAGCCGCAATTTTCCAAGAATGAAATTACCTCGATTACTGTGAAGGGCATGGATTTCCCATGAAAACGCTGAACTACTCTGTTTGATTCGTCTATCGCTAATTTGATAAATAATATTTTACGAACCGTTAACCCTTAGCTACACGCTCTACTGGTTTCCAGTTAGTACGCGCTGCCTACTCTTAGTGCTGCACTCACGTTATAGGCTCTTTTTGGATGTCTGGTAATCAGTGAAATTACCTATGCCAAAGATCTGAAATGGTTGCTCAACGCCGATTGAACATATTGGCCACATTTAATCGCTTCGAAAGGCTACAAAGAGATAAAGGAACTGCCAAATGTATCACCAAACAGGTAGTAGCTAACTCAAAATCAAACTCATACCAAGGTGGCAATGGAGCTCATAAAACATAAAAACTAACATTTGAAATCAATCTTGCGAATTCAGTACTAAAATTCAAAAAACAATTGTGTACATTAGGAATTGCATTGAAATGCAGAATGAAGCATTTGAGAAAATATTTTGAACAAAAAAAGCTAGCTACCAGGTAATGTCTCATTCGATCAAAAAATCGACCAAATGAAATGGCTGTGGCGCTGGGCAGAAAACTTTTGAAAAATCACAATCTTTTTAATACTTTAACTATTTCTTTAGAAGCCCGAAATTTGATCTATTTGCTTCGCTGATGGTTTTGCTGGATCAAAGTTGATTTTTCCTGAAAATTTCAAGAAGAACTCTCCAGCCGTCTAGGAGAAAAAGTGTTCACTGTGTGTGTAAAACTAGAGTTTGTGATAAAGTTGCTAAGCAGATATTCCCGATATGTAGGAGAAAAAGGTTGTGCGGTTATACCCTTGAAATGTATTATTCCTAAACGGTTGATATCTCCAGGAGGAACAAGGCCACCAGCTTCGGTTAAGCCTGGCTTACGTAGAAGTAAAAAACCCAACTATACCGTCCAACTAACTTTTCAGAGTTCAGCAGCCAAACCCCTTTTCCGGGGTCTTGCCTTCGATACTTCATAAAACTTTTTCGATTAGATCACTCCTGATGGAAGCTTAGCGATGTAGATGCGGATCGTTTAAAATATTTAGCGAGAGTAATATTATTTAGGTGGAATGCAATTTAAAACTGAATAACAATATTTCCAACCGAGGAAAGTTGCGGATTCATTCTTTTTTGCCAATTCCATCGCCTCCAGTGTGGTTTTACGGCCAGTTTTGAAGCTGTAATAAGAAATAAGTACCAAACAGTTCTCATACCCTTCGAATTCGATTTCTCAAGCAATTATTACCCATATGAAATTATCGTTGATAGATCTCTGCATCAGAATACGTTTTCCATTGCGATATAGAATTGGGCTGAGTAGAATCATTAGGTTTTTCTTTGCAATCGAAAAATGAACCCCTGTGCAGTATTTGCAGGGTTCTTCGGATCCACAAAAAAATGATGTGTACATGTCACTGATCTACTTAGCAACGTTTTTTTTAAGGGTCAAAAAAATTTTTTTCAATGACAAAAATCAGTCTTTAAATCAGTTTTCCACTGAAGTTCAACCAGCTTTGACTTACAGAGGGTGAAAATGGTGTAAGGAATATAAGAAGCTCAGAAAATTCGAAATCAATCCACCACAAATCGGCAAATACGTGAAAAAGGAGATATCGCGTCAAGAAATCCAAGCCTAATTTATTTTCAAAATTTTCCGGAAAAACCATCTATCCTGTTGTAAATCAAGCGAGAAACCCGGGGAAAATACTCAAAATATTCTAAACCCACGGCATTACCTTCATAATTGAGTTTTTGTTTTTGTTCGAAAGTGGACCATACTAATGCCAATTTGGACCCCTTAACCTTTTCCGATCGGATTCACCGGACAATATGCATCAAGTTGGAGCAAACCACAACTTTTAGGACTAGTTTGATCAAAATCGGTTCAGAGGTTCAATATGATGTCCTGTCCACAAAATTTTGGCCATATTTTGTGGTCAGGACTTTGTACCGAACAGCTGATCTGATTTTGGCACGGTTGGTCCTAAAAGTTGTGGTTTGCTCCAATTTGATGCATATTGTCTGGGTCAGTAAATGAGGGGTCGACAATCCAAAAAAAAAAGTTTTTTAAATTATTACTTTTTTGACATTTGAGCGCCTTTGAGTACTTTTGATTGTGTTTAGTGGATTCTCTTACCCGAGCTACTCAACTAGAATACATTTGCTAAATTTTGATTTTTGGTTCATTTTTCTAAAGAAATGAACCTTTGTAATCGGTCAGGAAAAAAAAAATTTTAACATCCCCTGAAAATTTGTTGGTTTACGTTTCAAGGGGTGTAGAATCCGAATCTGCAATAAAATTTTTTTGTCCGTCCGCCGTACGCCGTACGCCGTACGCCGTACGCCGTACGCCGTCCGCCGTCCGGGGTTTTTAAGGGGGAAGGAGTTATCGAAAAATTTTGAAATTTTTACCAAAAATCAAGTTCCGTATCTAGTTGGTCCTAACGTCTCGGCAGAACCCTACCTTAATTTTAAGGCCAGTAAAACAGCTGTTGAAGTGAGAGAAAATTCGTGCTTTTCAGGAAAAAAGCAACATAGGCATGTGAGGCATCATTTTCTATAGATTTTTCTATGCTGAATCGAATGAGACCATCGCCACACCGGTAGCTTTAACCGTTTAGGAGTTATTGCAGTTTTAGTGAAGCAGTTTTGAGTTTTTTAAAATTTCCCCAATTCTTAATAACTCGAAAACTACTCGAGCCACAAAATTCGTTTTCCACTCGTTGGAATCCCCACAAAAACTTCTGTCCTCCCGATATCTTCAATTTAAAGAATTTGGTCGCATTACACAAATCAGCAAAACAAAAATTGGAAAAACTTGAGAATTTGGCCTCGGCTCTTAGATACGGTTGATTGATCTACTTACGACTACTAGCCTATTACACCAACAAGGTGACGCACTCACACTTCGACCAGTAGCGCTTGGCAACATGAGAGCGAGTCAGGCTTTAACAACGGTTCTGAGGCATGAGGCATTTTTAATTCATTATTCAGAGAATTTAATAATTATTATTATTCAGTTAATTATGAAGGTGATTAAGAATAGATTAAATGGTGAATTTAACGGAATTGAACGATCAGCTGCGTTGAAAAAATGGATAGGTAAGTAAGTATTTATCAAGCGAAGAGGATGATTATTTTTTGCCTGGTTGAAAAAACATTTTTCTAAATAACCCATCTAAAATACAAATTGATACTGAAATTATAGAATAATAACAGCTAAATTCTGTGCTTAAGGAGTACCGATATATCGTAAGGTTTGTCTTTGCAATCGAAAAATGAACCCCTGTGCAAAATTTGCAGAGTTCTTCGGACATAGCAAAAACTAATCTGCACATGCCACTAATCTACTTAGCAGCGTTTTTTTAAATCGGACAACTCCTTCCATGCGTTTTGCTACAGACGGCGTACGGACAAAAACTTTTTATTGCAGATTGGTGTTCTAGAACCTCTGAAACGTGTAAAAAAAAGTTTCAGGGGGGGTTGTAAAAACATTTTTCCCGACCGATTTCATACCAAGGTACATTATTTCTGGAAATAAGTACCAAAAGGGAAGTTCAAGGCAGTTGGGAAACGGACAAGTTACAAGTGTTATTTTAGCTCCTCGCATTCCACCTTAAAAAGAACGGCTTTATACGGTATTTTCTCGTGAAGAACTGAATTATTAGGAATAATATTGAACTAAAACGTAAAGGCGCCGCCGTCGCCCACCTTCACAAACGATTGAGAGTAAGGTCGAGAAAAAACACTTCACTCCGTTGCCGACGTTTCGATGTATATACTTATTATCTTCTTCGGGGCCTACAATGAACAAAAGGGGAAGCATTATTGCCTAACTAATAATTGGGCAACGTTATGGTTGTGCCCTAGCCAATTTAAATGTTAATAAATAATTAGTTGATACTAGTCATTTTGATGATTCGTTACAAACTCATACGCATAAAAGTTACTTACGTTTTAATAAGCCATGCACTTCATTCCACACCAGCTTCATTATCGATGCATTGTTAATGGGTATTTATTTATAGGTATAATCCTCATTGTGACGCCTAAGGGTTAGGCATGCAATAATACAAATAATAAATAAATCTAAAAGGAAGTGCCCTTCATTAGTCATTGGGTATCCCTGATTTCGGAATACGGGAAAAGAGAATCCCAGGCTGTCTCAAGACTCTAGCGTAGAAACGGCAGGGTAAAATGGCCACCGGTTGATTCTTGCTAAGCTTTAAGAGGGAAGGGGGTCAGAGTCTATTGGGCGTGTGATACTGTACGTGATCACTTACCTATGTGTTGTTGATCTCCTTCCCCACGAATGAACATATGGCGCACAGGCGTCTCCCACTTTCTCTGTCTCTTAGTTTTTCTCCTCTTTGGCCCTTGGTGCCTTCCGCCCTTTGGCCCAGCAAGGGTTGTATACCGTGGATGTCAAGAGCAATAGAGTAAGAAAGTGCTTGAGGGGCAATGAGTGAGAAAGAGGGGGTGGTGAGGCGACGAGAGTCGCTAATAATTTATTCAGCCCTTATCACCTCTTCACCACGTGGGGAGGGTCCCACCTTCTTCGTTCGGCCAAGACTGTAGTGATCGATGTGTGTTCTACTACCTTACTTCAACCGGCTCCTCCTTCAGTCGCATTCTCCTGAGCTTTACGGGTTTTGTCAACCATGAATACCTTTTTTCTTATAGTGAATAATATTTTGATTGAAAATGTACCTATTCCATTAGCCAATTCTGCTTAATCCTTCCACATATTGACACCTTAACCCAGTTCAAGCATTTTTAACTTCAAATATCAAGCCTGAGGGGGAATGGAGTTCAATGAATTTTTGAATGAAGAGATATCGGGGCAAACGTTTTAGGCCCGGTTTATTGACTGACAAAATTGATCGATCCTATATCCAATGAAGCTTAAGATAAACTTCACCATGCTGGTATTGACATAAAATTTCGGTGTGAAAATCTCATTTATAACGGGTATCGGGCGCTTCTTTGGATATCGGATAGATACATTTTGTTAACAATCCGGACCATATAAGCTTTTCTTCAAAACCAATCAGCATTTTCCTAATCTGAAAACGATATTGTTTTCATGGTAGCTAACTACTCATCTGTATCGTAGCAGTTTTTAGTTCATTTTTCTTAAGAAGGTCAGGAAAAAAAATTTTTAACACCCCCTGAAAATTTGTTGGTTTACGTTCCATGGGGTGTTGAATCTGAATCTGCAATAAAATTTTTTTGTCCGTCCGCCGTCCGCCGTCCGCCGTCAGGGGTTATTTAGGGGGAAGGAGTTGTCATACATTTTGAAATTCCCACCAAAATTTTGGTTCCGTATCTATTTGGTCCTAACGTCTCGACAGAACCCTAGCTTAATTTTAATGCCAGTATAACAGCTGTTGAAATGGAAAAAATAGAGTTTTTCTGGAAATTTGCAACAAACTCGTAGGCATGTGATGCATCATTTTCTATAGATTTTTGTATGCTGAATCAAATGAGACCATCGCCACGGTGGTAACTTCAACCGTTCAGGATGTAATGCAGTTTTAGTGAGACATTTTTGAGTTTTTTAAAATCTTCCCGATTCTTAATAAATCGAAAACTACTAGGGATACAAATTTCGTTTTCCACTCGTTGGGATCCTCTCAAAAACTTCTGCCCTCCCCATAGCTTCGATTTAAAGAATTTGGTCGTAGTATACAAATCAGCAAAACGAAAATAGGAAAAAGTTGAAAATTTGGCCTTTGTTCTTAGATACGTTCAATATTTGTATTGGTGCTTCCTTAAAAAAGCAGGCCAATGTAAGAGAGCATTGCAAAGAGGCAGGCGGACGTAGAAGTTGTGGTAGCTCTCAGTCACTGTTCCTACTTTTCAAGGAGGGCGAGCTGCAACAAATTACCTCCCATCGCTGTCCAAGTTGTCACTAGATTAATCGGCGTTGCGGAGGTGAACGTGCGATGAGCAGCTAAAACAACAAAAAATACAGCGTGAAAAAAACTTCGTTTCAAGGGCCGTGGAAAAACTTGGCACAACCGTAGAGCCCCGTAGGGTGTCCTTCTAATACGAAAACAGACGGCAAAGACGTGGAATTCTGCGAATAAAAGCGAGAAGGGCCCCTGCACCGGTGGGAAGCGAAGGCTAATGAGCACATCGCTGTTCTGCTGAAAAACAGCCAGCGATATGTCGCTGTCTGACCTTAGACCTCCTTCCAGGTGAGACATGAGTGTCAGTTGGTGGGAACGACGACAATATATATTTCGCCAAGGGGGTGTGACGACAGACGACAGACCCACTCGGCCCTCAACTAGCCCGGAGAGACATCATACTCATATTGCGGCTCTCCATACAGGGTCACCGTTATTATAACTATAATAGTTCGTAGATGGGTTTTAGCCTAATGATTTTCACAATGCCTCATTTCAATCTATTGCGACAAAAATATTTTCAAAAGGTGATTGTTGTTGTATCCAGTTCGAGATTTTGCCTTCCAACTGCTCAATTGCCAAGAGTTGGTGTTTGCCTGGTTTATTTCAATTTACAAAAATCGTATTAAACAGTTTCAAGTTTGAATTCGAGGCAAGTCTTTCATTTCCGTCTGATATCGTAAAATAAAATAGTTGGTGTCGCAAAATAAAATAAGAGGTGTTCCATTGCGAAAAATAATTATGGGCGTGATATCAGGTGGGAAGCATGTAACTCACTTTTCTCATGTTTCCTGACTTCTTTCAATTACAAAAGATACCAGCATCATTACGATACATACCTTGTATGATTATAATTAAGTAATTCCTAGTTTGGAGGATACAGGTCGTTAGCCTCCAATATTTACGGTGGGATCAGGAGCCAGGAAACTCACCACACAGCTCATCTCGCCTGCAATTTTTACCATCGACACCAGTTTTCAGAAAATTCATCCAAAACAAATTCAAGGATAGGTATTTAGTTTAGCCGTCAATGGATCTCGTCCAGAATGAAGAGACAGACTCCAGTTTTCATCGGTGATGTTTAAATCCCATACAAACGTCAACAAAATTGGAAGTTTTTTTGCCCAGCAGCATTCGCGAATCCCATCGTCTTTTTATGATACCATGAATAGCTAGTTGATCTTGGAATCGGATCAAATATATTTGAAATAGGACTCGGGGTTTGGGATAAGTCATCGGTAAAAAGCGTGATTTTAGAGACTGGGATCATTAACCACCTATCAATCGCAGCCCTGAACATCAGCGCTATCCCACATGCTAAATTCGAGGCACACTGTCAGTTCACAACAGTCTCAGCTCCACAAATACGCTACACACGAACCACACATAATTCCCTCGAGAGGAACTCCAAAGCGAGTCGCAGCCGACACCACCGCTGACTCATTCCAGAGGAAAAACGATGCGGCGAAGCATAAAATATAGGCGCCAACCTCTGCTGCCGCTAAATTGGTGGCCGTCTCAGCCCTTCATAGCTTCCTGGAAATACGAGAGCGGGAATCAGGAATCTTCTCAAGATACGATTTATTGAGGAGTTTTTGGACGCTAAAGTACCAAATTTTCGGACACGCAACTTCAACTCGACACGTGCCATGATATCTGCTGATAGCTGTGGCCATGGCAACTCGGCGGATTCTGTACGAATTTTAGTAGGTGGAGTAGATATGCCAACAGGGATGAGATACAGGGAGTCAATAGGGTTTTGCATCCCAAATTTACGGATCATTATGTGATAAGCATGCGCGTAATCAAGGGGACATCTGAGCTCTAAGCAGCGAATCAACAACATTTGTGGGTTTTACCCAAATCCTTTTGTGTTGACCAAGTTCGGATACTACTGATAAATTGTCTTCGTTATTGACGGGTTAGGAACCATCTTGCTAACGGTGCCACTTTATCAATCCACATTAAATCACTATTTCTCGATATTATATTATTATGCGTAGAAAGCGCAATGATGGAGACGTTTTCAAAACCGAAAAAGCTGCTAAGTAAATCAGAAGAAGAAGAAGAAGAACGCTTTTATTTGCCAAAAACACAAAATGTGCATAAGCAATGGTCACTGGTGGAATAATTGGACTTAGAAATAAGGGATAAAGGGGAAAGTAAGAGTCGCCCCCCCCCCTTGCCGGCCGGGCAAATCGGTGACATGTGCACGTCATTTTTCCGTGTATCCGAAGAACTCTGAAATGTCACCTTGTTGGTATTAGCTAGTGGTAGTAAGAAGAAGATCACACAACCGTATCTAAGAACCAAGGCCAAATTCTCAAATTTTTCCAATTTTTTGTTGATTTCTATGAAACGTAAGCTAACAAAATTGTTTTTTCCTGACCGATTACAAAAGTTCATTTCTCAAGAAAAATGAACCAAAATCATTCGACTTGCCTACCCAGCGAGTGAGGGCCGATCCTTACATTTCCCGAGTAAATATATTCCGAACTGTTCACTCAACTGTTCTAAAATAATGACACTGGCCGAATTCTATTGTTTAGGTGGCATTATGTCTTTCCATGATTAAATTGTTAAAATGTTTTTCCTGCCAGGGCAGCAATTGAAGCTGCGTGTGCCGAATCGTCGCTTTTCGCTGGTGAGAGCCGAGGCATTTATACCATTCCGTATCGCTGGACGGTGAAGCGTTCTTAGTATTTACATCGAGGAGCTGGCTTCTTCATGAATCCTCGTAAGTCTTCAGGCTGGGCTCCCTCTTATCATCACTTACTTTGTCTTTTCAAGCAGTATAATTCATCAGCACCCCATAGCATCAATCATCCTAAAAACATTTGCATATTGACGAGCAAGGGCAAGATTAGACCTCACGGCTGGGTAAGAAATATGTAACTGGTTTTTTTTTAAATCTCCGGAGGAAAAGGGGTGAGATATATTGAAGACCTAGCTTAATTGATGAATTTCAGGGAAATTTATGCCGTGTAGCTCAATTTTTTTCGTCTATCGTCAAAAAAGACCTCGTGATTAATCGATCGATCGATCGGGGTTAATATAGCAGTCAAGGGATCGGGTACGAGGTCAATAAACGGAAAACTCCTGCGCTTTTGCCGAGCTTTCAATTCGCCAAAAATGACCTGCCTACGAATAAACCGTACCTAAGAATAAAGGCACACTACTTACTCGATAGTCAACTTATCCACACCCTACAATTCAATACATAGGTATACTAAACCAGTGGTGCGAAGATATCACACAATGCTTCCATGTTTTGAATCGTAGATTTTTGGCACGATTCGACTATATTTTGACTACTTTGGAGGCTGTTCGGATAGAAAATGCCAAGGAACTCACTATGAAAATTTTAAAACTCGCCTAAAATAAGGTAATTCAAGGTATTGTAATATAAAAAATGTCCAAATATTTTTCAAGGTAAAAAGAAGATTTTAAGACCAAGAACGCAAAACGTTAAGTTACAAAACAGAGTTGTACCATGTAGCCGCTTGAGCGACGACACAAATAATGTTCTGCACTGTCCTTTTGGTTTTCGTAGATAGATAATTTCCAAGTTAATTCTCGACTTCTGCTATCATGGAAACCTCGCTAACATCCTGGAAACTGAATTAATGCGAATCAAGGTGAATAGCGAACCAGTATCAGAGGATATCTCCTTATCAATTATGGTTTCCTCAGTGAAGGATTTCCCTCAGGTTCATTGGGCTAAAATGTAAATGTGTACGTGAGAGGAAGAATGAGAGGTTCCTTAATGAAGAAGCCTCCGAGATTTGCGTTGTGGGACACTGAGTTAACGATGCCTCGTTACCCTCCTTTCCTCCCCGTCCACTACGATATAAAAAGGTGAGCTAAGGCTCTATATTCGGTGGCTGTTTTTAACCAACTCCAGCTAAACCCAACGATTCTCAATGCGAAAAAATTGATTGATAGCTCCGGTAAACAAACATCTAATATTGAGTTATGATAATAATAATGATTTTGAGTTGTTGTGAACATTACGGGGGTCCGTCTTCGCTGGTTGAGGTGGGCCTGGTGGTGCCACAACTTTAGGTGAGGATGGGAGGACGACAGTACGCAGGTGTGCAAATTATATTCTAGACCATAGCAATGCAAATGACTTACTCACTGATTTGAACAAATCACACCCAAAAATGAAATACGGCATGGAACCTGAACAGACTGGACAACTGTACCTACTAGACCTATACCAGACGATAAAATGTACAGTCAAAAAACTACAATACATAATATATATTATAACAATGTATTATAACAATTATTTTGTTTATTGATTAGTTTAATTATTTAACAATTATAACAATGTATTATAACAAAAATATAATAATGTAGGTATCCGTTATATTATAACGGAAACCTACTGCAACAGACACCGCAATACACGCTACATCAAACCACCCAGGACAACATAAACTCAGTGCCATGATGCCCAGACTAAAAACCATTCCTCTAACGGACAATAATTACAGATTCTGTAATTCTTCTGAAGAAGCACTCGTCTAGTTTCAGCATAGAAAACGCTGCTAAGTAGATTAGTGACATGGGTACATTATTTGTCTGGGTACCTCAGAAAATAAAGTTCAAATAGTTGGAGTAGGTCGGTTTATCATCATATCATTTGTGGAGTAATGGTCAATCGTGAATTCAATTATGCCGAAAAGGTACGTTTTCACAATGATAATAAATAGGTAGGTATAAAAAGAAAATACCTGGCGGCTGCTTTCAAAGAAATATTTCCTGAGGCCTGGCGGCAAGAAGGCAGCCATTTTGCTAACCGCGTTAACAGGTGACAACTGTTAT
The DNA here is from genome assembly GCA_036186465.1 of Nesidiocoris tenuis. Classification (NCBI taxonomy): domain Eukaryota; kingdom Metazoa; phylum Arthropoda; class Insecta; order Hemiptera; family Miridae; genus Nesidiocoris; species Nesidiocoris tenuis. The sequence goes on along the minus strand of AP028910.1, from coordinate 22,384,002 downwards.
CAAGATCCGCCCCATTAACATAAGCTGTCCAATCCCAGCTTCACACTTTCAGTTTCTAATAAATCTGAGCCAATAGACGACGAAAGAGCCGGTAGGGGTAGGGGAAGTCCCCTACTTCCCCACCCTACCAAGATCAAGGGTGGGAATGTTACAGCCGCCATTTCGTATTCCTCACGCCTTGAACCGATTGGAACATGTGCCGTGAACCCAAGAAAACTGCAAAACCGCAATTTCAGCAGTGTCACTGCCCCCAAAATTGACCCTGTTGACCAAAATCTCGAAAAAATGCCAAATTTCATGTTTCATAGTCAATATCTAAAGATTCCCGCCAAAAAACCCCGAAGTCAAATCCATCATTTTTTTGAAATTTTTCCTAGGCTAGGACCTTGGATTTTCCAGCTGAAATCGGTTTTTTTCATTTTTCTTAGTCCTGGAGAGTTGTAGAAAATTGCAAATTTTTTGTGTCATGTACCTGCCCAAAACCTACTCAAAAATATTTTTTTTGGAATTTGAACATTTTTTTTAAAGGGTCAAAAAAATATTTTTTGTTTAGGTCAAAAATTAGTCTTTAAACCAGTTTTTGATTACTAAACCCCAATCGATTTTGACTTATAGGGAGTGAAAAATGTGTAAAAACCTTCAAGGAATCCAACGAGCTCAAAAAATTCAAAATCGGTTCAGTAGGACTCCCTCAAATTGCCAAAAACGCGAAAACGCAGAAATCGCATTAAGAAATTCAAGCCAAACCGATTCAAAAACCAAATTTTCGAATTTTTTCGGAAAAACCACCCTATCTTATGGTAAATCAAGCGAGAAACACGGGAAAAATACTCAAAAAATTCTAAACCCACGGCATCACCTTCAAAATTGAGATTTTGTGTTTTTTCAAAAATATACCCTAATTATGCCGAATTGGACCCGTTAACCTTCTCCGATCGGATTGCCCGGACAATATGCCTCAAGTTGGAGCAAACCACAACTTTCAAGACTAATTTAGTCAAAATCGGATGAGTATTTCAATACGAAGTGGCTGGACGAAATTTTTGGCCAAAATTTCGTCCGTCCACTTCGTATCGAACCGCTGATCCGATTTTGGTGCGGTTGGTCCTAAAAGTTGTGTTTTGCTCCAACTTGAGGCATATTGTCAGGGGAATCCGATCAAAAAATTTTAAGGGGTCGAAAACCCAAAAAAACTGTTTTTGAGATCATGACTTTTTTTACATTTGATCGTTTTTGAGTAGTCTAGAGTTGATTCAGAGGATTCCCTTATAGGAGGTGCACGTCACAGGAAAATTTGCTAAACGCTCGTTTTTTTTTTTTGAAATCGGACCACTCCTTCTATGCGTTTTGCTGCTGACGGCGTACGGCGTACGGCGTACGGCGTACGGCGTACGGCGGACGGACAAAAAATTTTTATTGCAGATTCTTGTTCTAGAACCTCTGAAACGTGAAAGAACAAATTTTCAGGGGGTGTTGTAAAAAAAATTTTCTTGAACAATTACATAGGTACATTATTTCTGGAAATAATGTACCAAAATCTATAAAATGAAATGGCTTAAACTCTGGCCAAAAAAAAGTATGGAAAATCACAATTTTTAGCAATTTTTGAGAAGCCAATTAAATTTGAGCTATTTGCTCCGCTAAAAAATTGGGAATGTCTCGGACCATGGTGGATTTTTCCAAAAAAAAAGTTTAGGAAAAAATGACTTATACTTAAAAAAAATATAGTTAAAAAAGTTATATAGTTTAAAAAAACTTATACTAAACTGACCCGAACCATCCCATAGGCTTGATAATAATGTTTTCACATCGAAAGTGCTTGCTACCAATCCTATCACAACCAGCAAAGACGGACCCACCTAATAGGTAGCTATGTTCATAATATTGAGAGATACAGTTCGCAAAAAATATTCATCTTTTTCAGAATACCTTGAGCGTTTCTAGATTTGCAGGTGCGACAAATGGAAAATTGGTTTGAAGCTAAGAGGAACTCATTTCCTTCACGTCTTTACTCGTATGAAGAAAAATATCAATTCAAAACCTCTTCACCCCTAATCCCCGAGGGTGTTCATGTACACATGCGTGTGAATCGGCACCAGCGCCGTCTCTCTTCAGTTCCGTTTCGGAAAACGCAGTTTTTTTCGTTATTCTATTTAGGTGTTCGAGTCGTGAGTGAGGGATGTTAGTATGGAGTGCAGGAGTGATGTGATGGGTGAGGGTGGCACTGACTGCGAGATCCCTTCCGTATGGTAATCTACCGCAACCGACTCGGAGTTTGGGAAATGTTGGGGAGAGCTGGCATCTCAACCACCGGCGTTCATCGTAGATCCAATTGTAAAATATGGCTTTCGTGCACCACCCTCTGACACTTTCTCCTTCCCTTTACGTTATCTGTTGATACGTTTATTTGAGAATAGCGTGATATTCCCGTTAGCTGAACGAAGACAGAATAAGAAAAAAAGAAAGAGAATCGTCGAGTTGTAGGTTATGGAAAGAAATAGAATGTGAAAAAAAAGTGCGAGACTGCTGCTAACTGATACGAACGCCTTGAGAGGAAAGAAAGAGAAGGAAAAGAGGCCAAGTAAATACACAGACGAGAATGAAGCTACCCCCCTCCTACCGTTAACCTCTGCAGTCACCATGCAACGTCTGCCATCTTTACACAGGGCCCTTTGACTATAACGTTGCGGGGGAAAATCTCAAGGCAGGAAAGAGTCGGTTTTGAAACAATTTCACGGATTTGAAACTTTTTGGTGTAAAAACGTTGAAAATTCCCGGTCCGCTCATGTTTGCTTTCAATTCGTTGTGCACTGGATAATAACAGTTCATTTAATATAGAGTGCATAGGCCCTAATTAAGTAACGGGCGATACGTGTGTGGCAAAGTTAGCAAGAGTGAATAATACAGTATCATTGATAAAATCGTGTAATGCGACTTCGCCATATCAGACGTTTGCATTAGCAAAAACGTGAATTCAAATCAATCCATCTCGACAATTTTACGTACAATCTTTACGAAACTTGATTTGTATCTTTGTCGGTTAAAATTAATATTCCGTTCTTCAATGTTCTGCCACCAATAATGGATAACGGATTGCTGGTATGTTCAATTTGGCATCGAAATTTGTGAACCAGTGTTCGATAAAATTTTCCCACACAAAATGCTTGCGCTTTGCTTAAAATAAAGTAAATTGAGAAGGCGCGAAATCTTTATTCTGCATCGCCTATTGCAATGATAACCTTATTTTGCTCAGCATTTGTGATAACATGCAATGTAAAATGGAGCCCAATTCACAGAAACCGAAACCCTCAAACATTTAAACCGCAAACGAAGGCACGCGGTTATCTGCTGACCGACTAACCTAGTTCTTCATTCAAGTGTTACGCTTTTGCTTTGTGCGGACTCAGGACTTATCGAGCCGTTGTCCTTTGCAGCTCATTACTTTCAATTTCGCAACCCCCTGGTAATAACTGCTGCGCAAGTTCGAACTTTATAATTACACTTTCACACCTACTGCTTACGCGGGACCCAGCGAAAAGGCTCGCTCGATGCTGTAGCAATGCGGGGATTTTCATCTTCATGGTGCGATTACGTTCTATACTTTCCTTATTCCAGCCCATTGCCCGCTGAAAAATTAAATGGTAGGGATTCGTTTGCTATGGCATGCAATCGTTTCGTTTTTACTTCCATATTTACGGAGTTAATGGAAGTATTGCAATCGTTCTAAAATTGAAAATCGGATTCGAGCTTTAGAAAAAACTTTTACTCAAGCACTTCTACTCAGAATCACCTTCCAAGAATGGCTCTATCTCCCTCAATTCCCTACCCTTTTTCAAATTTCTTGGACTGAAAGGTTTGTCTCGATAAGACCCATCACCCCCTTTAAAATTCACATAGCGTGTTTCTAACCGACTTGAAAAAACCCGAGGTTACTCAATATGGCTTGTTAGGTATGTTCCGCCATGGATCCGCTGTTGAGGAAGTCTGCCATTTGGTACCACTATTGGTACATTATTGTGTCATGTGGGCTCACGGGTTGGTCTGGTGGCCATCGCGACAGCTGCAGGCTATACCTGGGAGTTATGGGTTCGATTCCCATAGGTGGCATGAAAAATTTGGCCCATAGCCTTATGATTCATGTCATTCCTGGCGTTCGGGGTTTTCGGAAATAAATGAGATTGGAGAACTAAACCCAATCCTTGTGATGCCCTATGGCTTAACAAAAATAAACCATCATTTACATTTACATTTTTTTAATTGTTTCGCTTTTTTTCAGGATTAATATTGGTGGAACATGTAGTCAAGGTTGTCTACCTACCAAGGTGAATAGGATGAAAAGTTTTGTGATAGCCCCCCCCCCCCCAATCTGAACATGGGAACTGTTAATTCGTTTACCTACAGCAAATTATTTGAGCAAATTACCCAAGGAAATTATTTGAGAGGCCCTTATGGCATTCTGTTTAAAAGCAACAGTGAAACTATAGTTACTTGGTGGATGAACTGGCCTGATGAGAGGAAGACGCGACGCAAAAATACCACGACTAGGTTCTGGTGTAATATTCCTTAGCAGCAGAACATCTTTATTATAGGTACTGAGGCAATCATTCAGGTAATTGCCGAGGTCCTCTTTCTTCGTTTGGATAACGACGAGAAACAAAGTTACGCAGCCTTGCTGTGGCTCTCGTGTCAGCAGCAACAGCACCGCCATCAGGTGCAGGACGATCGCAGTGCCAGCCCATCAAACTAACATTAGGCCCAATGTCCGCGGTGCCGGCTTACAAACGCGCACTCCAACCAACTCGAAACTTCCACTAACTCGAAGGACCCCCATCCTCTTCATAACACTTCCCCACTCTCTCTCTGCAAATCCTGCCTCTCAGTCTTGTTGCTTTATGACAACTTCCATTGCTTCTTAATGGGTCTTCAACTTTCCAAACGGCTGGGGAACTGCTTCAGGGCAGTTCCTATTGTACCTGCTCTTGCATAATTCTCCGGGCCCATTGAGTTGTCTTCTTGTCGGCCTCTTTAATGTTCAGAAGTCGTTTCGAGAGGAGACTGGTTATAGTAGAATTAACGGAGGGGATCTTAAACCATGAGGTAATAGTCTCAACTACGAGCTTGACGTGCCTTGAGAAGCTGGCATAACTGTGTGTTCGTTTCTCAATGGAATACACTTATAGGATGTATCGTTGAAACTAAGTAATTCACAACTATTGCATTTCACAATTATTGTACTTCACTCAGTAGCGAATCCTGACGGTGGGAGCTGGGCAAGCAGTAGATGTACCTAGCGTATGCGCGATTTTGTTCGATAGAAATACCTAGTTTTTGATGGATACTGGATAGGTTCATAAGTACCTAAGTAAAGTACTTACTTACAAACTCCGAACCGACTGATTAGGACTGCGAAACAGCGGAACCGGCCCGGGACCAAACCAGACACGGACTGACGATCAAACACGACAGGATACTACAGGTATGCCATCGGTCATTGGAGAGTTAAAATTATTTGATACCTGCCAACTTTCAAAGGACCTCACTTCGGTTTTTCAGGCCAACTTCGATAGAGAAGACGCTACGAAGCAGGTTGGCAACTCGGCGAGAAGAAAGAGCTCTCTCGGCGAATAGCTAATCCGGGAAAGCCGCAGCATTTTCTTACACATCCCAGTCAAAGCGACCCCATCTTACTTCCACCTCAGCATCAGTACGACCCTGACGGCGTGCCAGTTAATTAAATCAACCTAATGAAATTCAATCTCCAGACTAGGGCCCATGAATAATGAAACTTTTCTTTGCTCCTTCACTTCACAACTTGAAGCTGTTTCTACCTTTCGAATATTTAAGGTGGCATTCCGTTTTCTTACTTTAGTGATGCAAGGAAGCAGCCTAATAACCATTTTAAATTCGAACTTACGACTCACTCTGTTGCTAATTTTCTTTAATGGCCGGGCGAAAATATAGCTTTATGATAGACGAGGCTTTCATAAAATATACGTCAATCTTCATCCGAATTTTCCGGCTGAAACCTTAAAGAAGGCAACTAGCTCATAATTTTATTATTGAATATAGTTTCAAACCGCAATAATTGGGACTCATGTTTAACCATCGAAAGCAGATCAATCTCGACGTTGAGTTAGTAAACCGCGATGGGCTCGCTAAATTTCATAAGTTTCTTCTTAATTTCCGCTAAGTTTCCTTATTCAGAGCGATAGTTTGACTTCTGCCAGATCATCCTAAATCGTCCCTGAGGAGGCTTCCCTTTGGCGGGTCAACATCCCTTGATAAATGTCAAGATAGCCGTTCCATTCGCAAAACAATTATGACAATAGTTTGATCCTTGAAATTGTATTTTGAATTGTAATGAACATAACAGTAAATACGATCAAAATCTTGTTTCATTAAGATCATTAAAATTACCATGACTATTATTTAACCAAGAGAAGTAGTTTGGTAAATTCTCATGATTAGCCAACACCGTAAACATACTTTAAACATTATGGCCCAGACCAGCTGGTCCAGACACAAATCCGTTATTTTCCAAACCAGTGCCCACGGGGCATAATGAGACGACAACAGTGGGACAGCTTCAGATTGTGCCTAATTGTGCCCCAAGGGTTTGATTTATATTTTTATTTTTTCTTTAATTTCTGAGCCAATTTCTTGCTTAAGGTCTATTATTTTCATTATATTACTTCCATAAAACCCTCGTGAATAATAAACCCCGGGTTAGAATTTGCAGCGTTTTTTGTTGCAGATTCACCCACTTGTCTCACTGTTCCCCGGAACTGTCCCACAGTACTCCAGGGGTGGGGCACATTTAGAAAAAAACCCAACGATTCGAGTGAGTGTTGAATTTCCAATTAAAAAATCTGTTCAAGTCCTTACATGGAACAGTGTTTTTAAGCCAAAGAGTTGCCAAAGAGTAGGGTTGCTTAATACCTACATTTCAGCTCCCTAGAGGCATTATTTAGTGAGCTACCTAGGGCGCGCTGAGTGAAAAGTGTCTCACTGTGCCCCCCCCCCCTCCCCTACGATTTCAATATTGAGTGAGAGATGCCCTGGGAAAAATTCTATGTTTTCTATCCAAAAAGGGATAATGTAAACATGCGTTACATTTCAGCCTCCTCCCTGCGCATGGGGTCGAGAGGCGTTACTGACAAGACGGAAGCGTCTACGCAATGTGCTCCTCATTTGGATGTTTGGAGGATGGGAGGACGGTAGGTTGGCGAAGAAGCACCAAGACTGGGCATGATAAAAGGTTGGTGGATGTGTACATGCCATTCCTGTAGCACCGGCATGCCGTAGTCGCATGCCAAGAGACAGCGCAGGCTTCGCCGTAGGCGGTGATGAATAGTTAAGAAGCTCGAATAGACCCCCGCTACGAAGATTCTTACGGATCTGAGTTAAAAAAATGTTGAAGAGGAACTTCAAAAGCGATGGAGGCGGGTAAATAAAGCTAAATGTTCGGCAGCTTGTGGAACGCGATTAAGGGATCTTAGCAAATAATTGGTGGGCCGAGAGAGGTCGGAATCTCTAAAAAAAGACACGCTGTATCTGTAAGCATATACAGTCTCAGTCAGACAGTGGAAAACATGATGAAACAGATGCAATGTGGCGCCAAATTGAAAAGATTTGTATAGGAATTAGCAGTTCTTTTAATTATTAGCATTCTGGCCGGGGGGGGGGGGGATATAACCGAGGGCTGTAACATGGAACGTAGTCCAAGGAAACGCTTCAAAGTATTACACTCGGGTTCATTGTACAATATAACTTAGTTCCGTTGATGTTGTTGTGGTAAATGTCGGTGCCGTTTCAAAAATTTGAGAATGCTGGTAATCATGGAGTGAGGGCCTATTTAACCACAATCTACATGATTCGGGGTTAACAATTTCGTTAAACCACATCTACCTTCCCAACCCCACCATAGTCCCCGTTACAAGTGTACACCTACTAAATTGAATTGAAAATATCATTTAAATTCAAATTTTGCTCGACGTCAAGATTCATGACCACAACGAAGATGTTCTAGAAGAAGTGACATGGCGAAGGCACTTTTCTGGCAAAACCTAGGTTTCACCAAATAGAATAGAATAGAATAGAATGGAATAGATTATTTCTCTTCTCTCATTTTCGAGTTTTTACTCAAAGAATGTAGGGCCCTGAGTGGGCGCCATCAGAATCTGATACCTGAAAACTGCAAGTAAAACATGAGAAAGGCTGAGTACTTCTTCTGACTTGTGGATTCATTCGTGCACAGCATTGAACAACTCAATAAATAGTTACAACCTTTGACGCGGCGGTCGAGCCAACATCTGACTTCTCGATCATCCCTAACTCGGCCTATCTCCCTAACGCTTCCCTCGAGTTACATTATTCATAGAGGGTGAGATTGTGAATCAGATTGTAGGCTAGCGTGGGCGAATACCTTAGGTACACGTATTTGGTTATAGAATGCAACTGGGAGGCTAGGCTAGGGTTGAGGATTTATAATTAGCTGGAAAATTCCAGTTGCCTCTCATCTTCGTAGTTCCAATACCCGACCTTTGAACGCACACTGTTAACCAGGGTTCTCACAATCGGGAATAGGGTTCTGTTAACTGCAGCCGGAACCTACTGGAGTGAGCTCGAGCTTTGAGCATGAGAAGAGGAAATATTGATTTTTCCAATATTAAAGATGTACGGCCACGATCGCCGTTAATAACAAATTGTCTAGATAAGAATACGATTCGGTGATCGAATTTTCAGTGTTTCTCACTTCGTTCACAGTAGGTACCACCACATAGAAACAAATGAGGTTTGAGTCAAAACTCAGCATATATGCACAAAAAGTATGTTCTCTGAACTACTAGAAACCTGCTCTCAGCTCATATGAAATGACTTTCAAGATGTGTGAGCAAAGTACCTTAAGAATTTTGTTTCCAACTTCCCTCGAGCTCAGTAGGTTTACGCTTCAAGAAGCGTAGACCCCGAATTCTTATTAAATTTTGCTATCCGTCCCTAGCCTGAAGTATTCCAGGGGGAAGGAGTACTCAAACTATGTCACCGTTCCGGTCGAAAATCAAGATTAATTTGTCGTTAAAATATTGAATAATTTAACTTGTAAGTTACTATTCTTGATTGATTGTTTACGATGCTACGAATAAGACCGCGACCGTATTGGTAACTTCAACCGTCCAAAAGCCATTTCATCGAGCACTTGACGAGGGCTTGACAAAGTTATCCGAATTTCATCTCTACGTCAGAGAAGTTTTTAGAAGCTTTTAGACCTTTTTGGAAGCCTTTAAAACGGATTTCGCGTCGTTTATTATAAAATGTTTTCATTCCGACAGATCTGAATGGACGGATCGACTAAATTTCGTGGGAACCAATTCATCGATGAAGTATTCAATGAGAAATGAACCGCATCGAAATACATGACATCTCTCGGATGTTACTTTCTGATCGAAAATGAGCTGGAGCGTGCGAGAAAGTGCTCACTCGAAACTATAACACCAGAGAACCAGAAATACACTGATTTCACGACGGGCGAATCGAAAATCAATTGGTACCGTTAGAGAGTTAATTGATCAGCCCCCTAATGATATATATGTTAATTTTAACAGCAGAATATATATGTTAATGAAGCTATAGGGAGATGGGGGCACAATGAGACACGGGGCACAGTGGGACAAGCGGATTTTAAAAAAATCTGAGGGCCCCAGAGCCCCCCCCCCTCAGTGCATTTTTACCAATGTACAGATAACAACCCACCATAATCATCAAAAGTTTCCGGTGCACAACCAGTAGAAGTCACCAAACCAGCACTTCAGCAGAATAAGTTAGGAAAATCGTCTACTTTGATTTTTCCGATCAGCTCGTAATTTTTATCATGGATTATTGAGGGTTTTTAGTTGATCTTTTGTAAAATTATCCCTCTAGACCAGATGGTTCAAACGCAAATCCAAAATGCCCAGAACTAGTGCTCTCGAGGCACATTGAGACGGCAACAATGAGACGTCATCTTATTCTGCTTCAGCGTGCCCCAAAGGTTTGCTTTTATTGTATTTATGAGTGAATTTTGTTCTTCTTTCTTCTCTACTTTTCTTCTCTTCTGAATTCTTGTTCTCAATATTCTTTAAATAAAGAATAAAGAATTAATATTAATTGTTTTTAATAATTAAGGTAGGTAATTGCGTCGTCATTTCATGAGAAATAAGAACTGATTTCCTCAGCTAAGAACTAAAGAAAAATTACTTAGTTGAGAAAATTTTCGCGAGGAACTGAACTTTTATAAACAATAAACATACAATAACATGAAATAAACGTCTATTCCTGTTTCTACAAAGATTTTTTGTAAATTTACCAACTTGTCTCATTGTGCCCCGAGAGCGTCTCAATGGAAAATGTTAATGTTGTTTGTAGCTGCCTTAAATTGACGGTATTATCACCGGCGACTCTTGATTACGCTCCAAAGCACGGTTGCACCGTGACACACGGTTATATGCTCCAATTATCCAATGAATGCAAGATTAGAGAAAAAATCGTCTGAAATTACCAGCAGCATGATACCTCGACGGATCATCTTGGTACGATAGATAAGTTTCCTGCTAGTGGGGGCTAGGGGCTCTCATTAGGGATCCTTCGTGACGCCGCACCGCCGAACAGCTAACAAGGTCCCCTGGGTAGAGGCCAGCGTAGGCTTTCACCACAGACTATCCACCACATTCTCCACTTCCATTGAAGCACTCCTCATCTTTGCCACCATCGTTCGGCTCATTGGTGTTATTTTTAATGAAGAGCGGAGCAAGTCCTGGCTCAGCTTCCTCTCAACCAACAAACACCGCTATACCATTCATTTCAGCAAGTGGCAAGCCACATTTTTCTCGCAGCCGAAACCACTCGACTTCTTCATGGTTCCTTACACACTTATAAAGCCTCTGAACTTTGATTTTACATCTATCATCAAAATCCAACAGTCTCGAATTCTTCAATGACCGCGGTTGTCAATTGAGCGTATCTACGATGCAAACAGTTTATTCAGATAAACACTATCAATTCGTCAAGAACATCACACCGCGGAAATACTTGCTTGATTACATTCGCTCGATAAATTTTCAAGATTATGTTTTGGCTTGTACCCTCAAAGTTGTCTCAATTCACTGTTGCAATACCGATAAAAAAGGTGGTTTCCATCTTCGATGTCAAATATTAAATTCTCTGGATAATGAGATTTAAAATACCTCAAGAACCGTTAGAGAAGCTTGTCTTGCCCTCATGTTGCCAAACGCAAGTGGTATAGTGTGAGTGCGTCTAAAATGCGAAATGGTCAAAAATTGAGACAGCTGATGTTCCCATTTGGAGCGACGGTATGGTAGTTGATATTATCTACGAGAACGTAAGAACCAAGGCCAAGTTCTCAACTTTTTCCAATTCTAGTTTTGCTGAGTTGTATAATACGACCAAATTCTTTAAATTGAAGATATTGGGTGGACAGAAGTTTTTGTGGGGATTCTGAATAAGTATGAATTTTTTCCCAGCTGTTTTAATGGGTAGGGTTCTGCCGAGGCTTTAGAACCAAGTAGCTGGGAACTTGATTTTAGGTAAAAATTTCAAAAATTTACAAAAACTCCTTCCCCCTGAAACCCCCGGACGGCGAACGGACAAAAAGTTTTATTAAAGATTCTGAAAGTTGGTTGGTTTACGTTTCAAGGGGTGTTAAAATTTTCTTTTCCTGACCAAAGGTCCTGACAAAGGTTCATTTCTTCAGAAAAAAGGAAACGAGAGGCACTTGATCTCTGACATTATAGACATTGTTTTGGCTTAATTACTAGGTCATCTATTTTACCTTGACATTTATGCTATAGCAGGTCTAATAATGATTTGATGCATCATGGCACAATCCTCTCTCCCCTCGCCTTGTTTTGATGGATGAGACACGTGAGCAAAACAAACAGCGTGATAACGTGATGCAGGTAACTAGCAGGAAATAGAATAGTTCCCCCCCCCCCCCATGATAATGTGTAGGAGTTTTTTGAGATGAGCTGGTATGGTGCTTTTAAACCGACGATTTTTCAGGCATGTAAATCAACGCTACTGAGATTGGAGCCATGGTTCTTTGTCTGAGGTACGTTCGCACATCCGACCACTTCACCTTCAGCAGCGCGGCTTTGAGGTCCTTCAACCAATTTACTTGGACCGTTTGTGAGGAGAACGGAAGCATTAGAGGGCCTATCTCGGGTTCTCCACGCCCTCAAACCCGCCTGGGAGCTGGAAGTCCCCAAGATTTAACCTCCTTCCGAGAAGGCTGGAGAGCACTGCTCGAGAGGAGCGCAAGGGTGAGGCATGGGGGAAACAATTGACGTAATTACGTTGAGCAAATGCTGCACCTACAGACTCGTAGCAGTGGCAAGTGGCTGACTATTGGCGCTTTTTATACACGGCAACAGCAGCACCGCACGCCATTTTACGCTGGCTGATCAATTTGTCTCTCCCTCTATCCAGAAACCTCTTGAACTTTAACGCACAACTAATGAAATTTTATCGGACAATAAGACCATACTCGAAGCGATCAATATAATGATTTTTTGTTGATCAATCAGACCAATTTCAACTTTGCCGCCCATCCGAAAAATCAAACTGCTTGGAAATGAGTTGGAAAATGAGCCAAACCATTCTACTATACCTTCTGAAAACCTCAGTGATTCGACCATCGCCAATATGATAATAGCAGGTACGTCATGCCTTACCATGTCGAATGCTCAGCATACTTGTTCATTTGAGTCTCAAAGTCCTTCATTCGGTCTTCAAGCTTGTAATGGCGTTCCAGCATGAACTTTCTGAATACGGATAGCATAGACTTCACAGAGGACCATTACATTGCCGGAGTTCACGCTGCAACCGTCTTCGTCTTTCCTGCTCACACTTCTTACAGAAATCTGCTTTACTCAATTCGGCGCTGGTCAGGTGGTGCATATTTGAGCAAAAAAAGTCTCGACACCCTGTATAAGCTAGAAACTGATATCTGAAGTATAGGTACATTCAAGTGGAAAATTCATAAGAGTAGGGAACGTTAAAAATGGTTAATAGGGAGATTGGGTGGTGAACCGAATCTCCACACACCTCAGTCGTTGAAGAGCCCATGAATAGCTGAGCATCTTTAACATTCGGTTAACGTGAAGTGAACCTAGTCCCGAGGGTAGAGATGAATTAGGCGGTTGTTAAGGAGAGAAGTTCTTGGGTTGCAAAGTAGTGATGAGGCAAAGAAGGAATGCGTTAGGAACTCTATTTAGGAAGCATTCATTCTGAACCCCAAGTCAAGATTAAGATCCCTCTTAGTGGCCTGACCGAGAAGGGGCGGTACGGAGGAGGTAAGGCAGATAACGAGTCGACTTAACGACGAAACTGAATGGATTTTTAATTCATACAAGCCCTGGAAGCACGCTAGCTTAGGTGAATCTTATACCCTGATTTTCCCCTCGAAGGAAAGTATCCTACGTTGCGTTCCGTGGATCATGAATTATTCGTCGCGCAAATTTTTACCGAGGTTTTCGTGATGATGAACTGTGTCTTATTGCTTTTTCGGCCCTCTACTGAAGCGGACAATGATGAATTCATCTTGAGAACCATTGGTGAGTAGATAACACAAATCACTTCCATAGGTATTTTGGAAGTAAATTTTTGACACAAATCGATTGTATTTCTACATTTTTTGAGGCTATATGGATCAAATATTCCAAAAACACACTCCACAAAGTTCACCTAAAATCAAAATGCGGCGAGTTACCGGAATATAAAAATTATCCCCGTATTTCGCAGGGGAAAAAGATTTTAGGGGCCGGTGTATCAATTTATTCAAAGCTAGATTTGTTCAAGGAGCATGCATTAACTAATCTCCAAAAAATTTGTTGATTTGAGTAACAAAATTGGTAGGTAACAAAAAAGTAACAAAATTGGCTGATTTACAACCTCGAACTTTAAGTCGAAGTCAACCTCGAGCTTGAAGTCAAACTGAACCTCTAAGTCAAACTCGAACTTGAACTCAAAGTCATACTCGAACTGAAACTCGAACTTGAAGGCAAACTGAACCTCGAAGTCAAACTCGAACTAAAACTCGATGTCAAACTGAAACTCAAACTCGAACTGAAACACAAACTTGAATTGTAACTCAATGTCGAACTGAAACTCAAACTCGAACTGAAACACAAACTTGAATTGTAACTCAATGTCGAACTGAAACTCGAACTCAAACTTGAAGTCAAAGTCAAACTCGAACTTGAAGCCAAACTGAACCTCGAAGTCAAACTCGAACTAAAACTCGATGTCAAACTGAAACTCAAACTCGAACTGAAACACAAACTTGAATTGTAACTCAATGTCGAACTGAAACTCAAACTCGAACTGAAACACAAACTTGAATTGTAACTCAATGTCGAACTGAAACTTGAACTCAAACTTGAAGTCAAAGTCAAACTCGAACTTGAAGGCAAACTGAACCTCGAAGTCAAACTCGAACTAAAACTCGATGTCAAACTGAAACTCAAACTCGAACTGAAACACAAACTTGAATTGTAACTCAATGTCGAACTGAAACTCAAACTCGAACTGAAACACAAACTTGAATTGTAACTCAATGTCGAACTGAAACTTGAAGTCAATATCAAATTCGAACTTGAAGTCATACTGAACCTCGAAGTCAAACTCGAACTGAAACTCGATGTCAAACTGAAACTCAATGACTGACACTCGAACTCAAACTTAAAGTCAAAGTTAAACTTGAAGCCAAGCTCGAACTAAAACTCTAACTCAACGCCAAATGAACTGAAAGTGACTCAGGTCAGTTCGGTGAAAGTGTTTCAGTTCGAGTTTGACTTCGAGGTTCAGTTTGGCTTCAAGTTCGAGTTTGACTTTGACTTCAAGTTTGAGTTCAAGTTTCAGTTCGACATCGAGTTACAATTCTAGTTTGTGTTTTAGTTCGAGTTTGACTTCAAGTTCAAGTTTGAGTTTCAGTTGGACATTGAGTTTGCGTTCGAGTTTGACTTCGAGGCTGAGTTTGACTTCAAGTTCGAGTTTGACTTCAAGTTTGAGTTCGAGTTTCAGTTCGGCATAGAGTTTCAATTCAAGTTTGTGTGTTAGTTCGAGTTTGACTTTGAGTTTCAGTTTGATTTCAAGTTCGAGTTTGAGTTCCAGTTTGACATTGAGTTTCAGTTCGAGTTCGAATTTCAGTTCGACATTGAGTTACAATTCAAGTTTGTGTTTTAGTTCGAGTTTGACTTTGAGTTTCAGTTTGATTTCAAGTTCGAGTTTGAGTTTCAGTTTGACATTGAGTTTCAGTTCGAGTTTGACTTCGAGGTTGAGTTTGACTTCAAGTTCGCGGTTTACTTCGACTCTAGGTTTGAGTTCGACATTGACTTACAATTCAAGTTTGTGTTTCAGTTCGACATTGACTTACAATTCAAGTTTGTGTTTCAGTTCGAGTTTGAGTTTCAGTTTGACATCGAGTTTGAGTCCGAGGTTGAGTTTGACTTCAGGTTCGAGGTTTGACTGAAGTTCGAGGTTGACTTCGACTTCAGGTTTGAGTTCGAATTTCAGTTCGACATTGAGTTACAATTCAAGTTTGTGTTTCAGTTCGACATTGAGTTTCGGTTCGAGTTTGACTTCGAGGTTGAGTTTGACTTCAGGTTCGAGTTCGAATTCCAGTTCGACATTGAGTTACAATTCAAGTTTGTGTTTTAGTTCGAGTTTGACTTTGAGTTTCAGTTGAAGTTCGAGTTTGAGTTTCAGTTGGACATTGAGTTTGCATTCGAGTTTGACTTCGAGGCTGAGTTTGACTTTAAGTTCGAGTTTCAGTTCGAGTTTGACTTTGAGTTTCAGTTTGATTTCAAGTTCGAGTTTGAGTTTCAGTTCGAGTTTGACTTCGCGTTCAAGTTTCAGGTCGGTAAGAGCGGTGTAAAGGTAGTTGAAAGACCCAGTTTTATAAGTATGAGAATAAAACAGGTCGATGCGCAACCTCTAAATATCGTCCCAATTTCCCCCAATTTTTTCAAAGAAGTCCTTATGTACTCTCAGTACTCCCACTTGCTACCGTACACATGCGGAATTTTTGATTACCCTAACACTGACTCCCTAATCATCCACTGGACTTTCATTTAAGACTAGGTACTCATTAAAGCAGATGGTTGCCGATTACTCATTTCTTTAAAGGTGATGTACTAGTTTGATTGGACCAATTCTTCTTTAGGTAAAGTAGTCCAAGCTGAAGAGAAAGACAAATACGGGTGTATTCGTAGTTGACAAAGTTTTTAATTTGCCATCTATGTAACCGAATATGAAGTGGGTAATTACTCATTCTCAGTTCAACTTTCCCCAAGTTGACTTAGCCACCGTTTCCACTTTGACTGTTGAGTGCCCCAAGTCATAAAGCTGACAGCATCTAGACGAGAACAGCCGTCTCTCTAAATTGGCGATCAACAGCGACAAAGTCGAGAACAACTGATTCAAGGCGCAGCCAACTGGAAAGCGCTAACCAGTGTTTCATCAAAACTCCGATGGGGGTGGGGGCTTTCGCAATAATTAAATCAGCGACCGAAAGATAATACCATAACTAGGCATTCTCGCCTCTTGCTTATCACTGTCATTGCAAGATAGCAACGTTCGACGAGATGTGGCGCTGTAATTATTCTGCTAAAACACAACGGTTCACTGGAATGATTCACAACATACGTTCACCGAAGGGAGAACTGCTGTAACGTAGCTCCAACGGTAGATTTTCCTACCAGTGCTGGATCATGTCAAGTGTGCTCGACTGCTGGTAGCTTAAACCAATGAGCTGGTGGCAGCTGAAACAGCTATACCCTCAAAACTTGTGACAGCGATGCGCTGATAGGTTGTACCACCTGCCTTGGTAACACGAGGGACTTAATTTTGGCATTAACTCTTGCGACTGTACTGCAGCTGGTGATTTATACGGGTCAAAACCGTAAATACGAGTAACGAACTTTTTGGCACCGACGCGCTCTAGAAATATTACATTGCATTCGTCGTTCCGGAGAGCAAAAAAAGGACTCAAATCAGAGGAAACGTGAACTGCGAATCCCAGTTGGCAGTGGGCCAGCAAGACATGTAGGGATTGCTAAGCACTGCTTTCAATAACAACACAATAAATTAATCGATTCGTATAAGACGTTTGTTCCAGAGCTTTCTCCATTATAAAATGTCCGTATTTCCGTAAATTAAATTGTTTCACATTCCTGGCACTGTTATTGTTCTTGGGTATATTTATCATTTGTGGTTAACTGCGGATGGTTTGATCAACATTTCAATCCCGCATAAGTGCTCCTCTCTGGAGTCATACATCTGAGTCTAGATTGCCTTGGTTTTTATTTTAAAAATCAGGTGTGGTCTACTCGAAATTTCCTTCCAGTTTTTAGATACCACCAAGTTTGAACAAATCAATCATGATCAGGGTGATGGTTTGATGGCTGCTAAAAAACGATAAAATGCGATAAAAAACTGGCGGGAGCGTTTTTCCAAACCCACCTTGAAACTCACCACTAGCTCATTACTAGAATTCGGAAACGTTTCGGCTGCTCATTGACCAGGGATGTTAATTTTTGAAGCTGGGCAACCAATGGGAAGCTGAGCCGTACGACCGGGGTATACTTGGACGGGGTATACTTCTATAGAAATTTATAAAAACCTTGGACCATTCATAACTTTTCTTACCGTCCAATGCGACGGTCAGTGGTTCATAAATATTTTGTAATTGGCGTAAGCCGTAAATATAAATAAATAAATACCGTAAAAATATATCTAGGAGTGAAGTTTTTACAATGACAGATATTGTCATTGGGTCATTGTTCAATATTAGGTTCATGGGCTGGTTCAGCTATGGTTATTGTAATGTTCTGAAACTACTGTGCACATTGAGAAAATCATAACGTTCAATTTGATTTGGACACTGGTCTAATTGATTTGGAAAATTCTCAATTTGATTTTGAAATGCTATAATACCTACTTACTCAATATGAAGTTATTCAATTCAATAACAAGATGGCAAAAATTATTACTATTCAAGAGAAGTCGAGCTAAATATCGAACAATAACCGAGAAAATTGAGAAATTCATGAGACGGAATAGCGTCGAAAGAGAGCACATAAATTGTTCCTATCAAGCGAGCTCTGATTGCTACGACGCTAAAAGCCACCCACTTCCGGAATCATGGTGAGCCCGCCAAGGGGCCCTGTCTCAATATACTTCCTCTCCACCGTCAATTGCCCCCAGCGCCAGGAAACCCGACGGTAACCCGCAGGAAGCCGAGCGAAAGTCCGCGCGCGCAACCCTAAATCACTTTCGTTCGAACCGCCAGACTCCCGACGGACGGAATACGACGAGGATCGGGTGCGCGGATAAAAAAATCTCACCAACTCGAAGCGGCTAACTTGACTTCCTCTCAACTGGTGGACTGATAAACGTCGCAAGCGGTGCGTGGAAAACACAAATTACTTCCACAATCAGACAGTCATAGAACTTGAAAATCATCTTCAATAACCGGATCAAGTTAGGGTCGCCAACCGTCCTGATTTTTGAGCTTCTGTCCTATTTGCTCCCAAACCCTTGAGGGGACGCACAAAAGACCTGTTTTATTTTTTCCAATTCCTAAGCAAGAAGTGAGAAAACGCAGCAAAATTTGAAGATTTAATCTTGCATTGGGGTTCATTATCCACTTGGCTGGCCAGTATTTGATGCCAAATATGCACAATTGCAGATTGAAACTTGCAAATTGGAATTTGCATGAGAAACACAACATTGCTGTAGATATGACGAATATGTGACCGACTGTCCTCCGCACAAACTACCTACAGCACCCTATGTCTTTTGAACAAAGAAAGCTATCAGCATGAGTAGAACTATCCCATGAGATGCCCATGTTAGCGCGGTGGAAAAGACTTGGGAAAAATCGGCACCTACCTACAATCTCCTACTAGGTGGATTTCCCATCCCAGATTTCAGTTTCGGATTCAGTTTGAGTTATGTACAGTTTGAAAAACAGGTTGAGTTTAAGTTTAGTTTCAGTATGAGTTTCAGGTTGGGTTTGAGTTTCAGTTATAGCTTGAGTTTGAGTTCAGTTTCAGTTCGAGTTTGAATTAACGTTTCAGTTTTAATCCAAGTTTCAATTTCAGTTAAAGTTTGACATTACGTTCGAGTTTAAGGTTCAGTTTGAGTTGAAGGTTCGCTTTACGTTTGAGTTACAGTTTGGCTTTGAGTAAAAAGGTCGCTATCGTTTTTGCATTGATTTCCGTCGTCTCAGCGGGGTAACAGATAAAGTTTCCAACCTTATGCCCAATATTACCACGCTCCGACAATAGCGTCCGACAAGCAGTCCAAACGCGATGTAAAAAAGGCGTTTTTGCAATTTCCACTTTATGATGAGACAGGCTGAGACGTGACTCCTTTCATCGTTCCAGGCTGTTCCTACGCATTACCAGGCTCCTGCAACGTTTCAGCTTCTTGCCGACGCCATCTCCCTAGACTTGTAATTCTTTTCCTAGATGACAAACTGAAAAGGAGTGCTCGGCGATAATTTTCGGCATTGAAAAAAATCGCCAGTACCTGCGACAGATAATTCTTGTATTAAATGGCTCTTCAACTTGAAGGCCCCTACTGGACGTTTCGCATGGTGGATTTAATGTCTGCAACCTTTTGATTTCAGAGTCTAATACCAAACAGGGGGCCTAAACAACGTGGCGGACGCCCTCTCTCGAATCCTCGAAGCGGTCGGCGTATCCGGCATTACTACCACCGAATCTCCGACAGAGTCTACTGAGTCTACAGATAGTCTGTACAACCAGAAACTGTACTGTGTCCAAAAGAACCCGCGAACCATCCAGATTGGAGGGTCTGAAGTAGATACTATTTTGCTACAGTAACACTTTCCTGAAAGGGAAGATCGAGGATCCCAGTGAGGACTGGAAACTGGTGGTCCCATCGAGCCTACGCTCTGTAATCTTGAGGGAATGTCTTGATGACCCACAACCTACCTGAGTACTGCACTGACGCCCCATCGATCGGTGTGTCAGCCATGCACGTTCTACCTCCACCTCTACCAAAACGATGAGACTGCGTCCGTCATCTTTGGAGGAATCGGACATCAAGATTCGAACATCAAGAAATTCAGCTGGAGAGCCAGTAATAACAAACTTTATTTTGGAGTCAAAGAGCAGCCATCTGAGCTTTCTCAAATCTCAATCATCTATCATAACTGTGCAACGAAGAACTGGAGGAACTCGGAAATAATGACACCAAGGAGAGCAATCTGACGGACGCGGTCGCAGGGCTATTGAATTTCTTATACGCCGAACTGGATGGGGATTTGGAAGAGAGAGAGAGAGGGAGAGAGAGTGAGAGAGGAAGAGAGTGAGTGAGATAGAGGTACGCCGTGTACAAGTTTTAGAGAGTTTGCCAACCGCAGCTATGAAACTTTTACAACGAAGCGTCTTCCAACCTTCTCCTATCACTCATCACGAGCTCAAATCATGGCTGCCTGCTAAGTTGCGAGAAAGTTTGTTTAAAACTTCTCCTGAAACGCCGCAATCCATTGTCCGAAATCCGTTGACGGAGAAAGACATATTTTTTATTGTCCTTAGAACTAAGTTCTCCCAATCTTTCATTCGGGGTTTGCTGAGAAGTGGTTATTAATAGTAGGTACGCCAATTTCGGCATGGCTATCCAAAGGCAGGCCTTACTGGAAGTTCAAAGTTACCCTCATAATATGAGTATTATCCTCATATTATGGTTTGAAAAAGGCTCTGGAAAAGTTGGATTCTTGATTATAATAGAAATTTAAAATCAAATAGCACCTATACCTAAAGTGAAAGAAGTGCAGTTATAGGAGTTGGCCATTGGCCCGATAACTGAAGTTGTCCCGGGAGTGCCTGCCGATCTCAAGGAAAGGTTGGGACTGGACATGTTGCTGTAGGCTCGTAGTACTCACGTGTTTTTCAATATATACATTCTGCAGGTAAAGATTTCTAGTTAAGCGTAAGTCATCGAACGAATGTTTGAGGTTCAGACTCTTTCGATGAATATTTCAAGCAGTGAATAGAAATTTGAAATTATCAAGCAGCGCAAGACTGCAGGGAATCCTTTTATCCAATGAAAATTTACTGATTTGTCTCAAACTTTACTCTTTCTTTCAGGGCCACTCTGTTGTACGGTTCAAAGTCTCAGAGCCGGTGAAAGGAGACTTTAAAAAATAAAGGGAACTTTCATCAATAGAAAACCTTCAGAACTTTGAAAACCAATAGAAAACTTTGAGGCTTCAGAAATTTGAGCGGCGGCTTCTGAACAGATAGGTACCTACACGCTGAACAGCTTGTTCTTCAAGTTAGCTATACCAAAGAGTACCACGAGTTATAGAGAGCTTTGCATGGTCGTAGAAAAATAGCTCCACGCTGTAAGCTGCCAAAACAATGTTGAAACTTGAAGAAATGGCATGTGAGAGCTTTAGATGTGAAGCAGTGAAGCTTTACGCCCTTTCAACGGCATCTGCGTTGAATTCGAAGACTTGCGTGCTTGTAGAGCCAGAATGCCTCGCTCCCCTCCCCTTAGCTCTATAGCTCACTCAAGCTCCGCTAACTTTGCTTCCCAAGTTGCTCTTGAAGTGGTTGGTTAAGGGAAGAAGTTTCGAATATTCTTTTTTTCTGCTCGTTTTCTCGCGAAGGTTTGAGGTCGGAACTTTTGAGGATGGGCAACGCACGGAATAAGGGCAAGAGGGGAGCTATTGAATGGGGAACGGGAGTCGTAATGATCTAGCGAGCAGATGCGGGCCTCAACTGCTACCAAGGTATATTCACAGTTTCACTTGAGCATCATCAAGGAAACTACAAAACGCATTATACGAACCTGATTACTGTTCCAAATACAAGGTGGAGATTGAGAGCGGCCCGTTTCGATCTCGGCCAGTGTGTGCTCCTTCAAACGAACAAGCAATGTTTATTTTTGTATTTGAAGTACTCCGTGATTCCGCACGAGGGTTTTATTTTTCAACTGTAGAATATAAATTAAACAAAAAATGTTTTCTTTCAGAAAAAGTGACTTTCTAAGTAGTTTGCTTCAGAACAGCGCCCCGCCGATGTTCTCCCCCATACTACATTCAACCGCTTTAAATTTTAGTTTCAATACATCAATGAATACATGAAGAGATACCTATGACCTCAGTCATGAATTATTTTTTCTCCACCATATATTGTATATTTTCGTTATTCTTGTGGAAGGAACATGGTTGGAGAGCTCCAAATTTAGATCCGATCAGGCTGAGAGAGCTGTCTAGGTGAGACGGATATATTTAGTGCCTACCTAACTTTCGGATTCATCAATAATAGATAGAACTATCAGATCATAGAGAGTTTTTCAAAAGCAACGTGTCACCTCCCAGATTGTCTAATCCCAGGCTCGCCGAGGCCGAAGGGTTTAAGGCGTCTGCCTAGAGAGCAGGAAGTTCGAATCCTGCCGGAGACGAAATTTTTGCAACTTCCCTCTTTATCTCATCTATTCTCTGCAGCAGTAGAGGGCTAAAGCCCGAACAAACGAAGGATGATTACCTATCACAGGATTATTATGTTTAATAAAGTTACAAAACCCTTGAACTGGTGAACACGCGGTATTTATCCTCTACTCACTTCGGGAGTTTATTGATCATTCAGTGGACACTGAAGGGCGTTTTGAATTTAATTCAAAGTATATCTAATTGCAAATTGAACAGAAGGTACCTATATGGTAATACCAAGCATTTTGGCGTGCCTGAATTTGTCTCAAATTCTGAATCTTTATTGGTAAGCAGCACAAAAGGCTCAATGTACAAGGTAAGGAACAATTTTTTACCGTTTTATTTTCATGTAACCTTGACAAACATTGTGTGCCCGTATCCTCAGATAAAGGGAGAACCAAAACTGAAACGAGGCTATTTACAAGACCTACGATAAAGTAGTTGGTCGTGAAGGTCTGTTCCTTGGATAATGCGACGCAGGAGAGTTTATACCCCAAAAAACCTCTGCAGGGGAGGAGGAAGGGCCAAATGGTTTCATGCATCTTCATTCGCCGTCATAGCCACCGGGGCCCGCGTTTATCCACGTCGACGCAAATTATTAAATAAGATTTTTTATCAGAACATCCTTCCCCATTTCGAGGGGAAAATGCGCCCTAGCCTATGCCGTTCCCATATCTATCGTCAGTTGGGCAAGATTTCCTTCTCCCAACAGAAGGAGCGTACAATCGTGTTTGCGATGAAGAAGAGGTGAACATGCCAAGGTGAAGTAAGTAATTGAGATCTGAGACACGTCCGGGGAGGAACTCGTGTTTTTGCTTAGATCCTGGACCCGCCCCTAGGTTGGCCCTTTCCCGTTCTTTGTCGAGGGTATTTCTAATTGAAGCGACTCGTTCCATTTCAATAGAACCAAAACGAGACTGCCCCGTCTACGTTTTGAGGTATTTCCGAACCGACTTTAACTCGTAGACCAATAAGAACTTGCGCTCCATTGACCGACTGTGTGCCCACGGCCTTTTAAGCCTTCGATGTTTGCCATCTATTCATCGCACGTTTGGAATGGGCCGACGAATGTGAATTGAACTGTTTTAGGGTCCGTGATAGCAAACGATCGGTACAGAGCTGACATTCGCTCAAAGCTATTTCCGAATCATTGGCAACCGGCCTTTGGTGGCACCTATCTGTTGTAAATTATCACATGTTGAATCGCCCATAATATATTATCATATTACACGATATTATCGTGTTCCTCTATGACCACTGACCTACTGATTTAAATTAATAACTTACGCTTCATTACAGTGTCCATAAAGCGAGGATTATGTCGATGTTCATTAGAGCGTTTTTGATTGCTAACATTAAATACTAACTGCCTCTTCATGATTAGAAATCGAACTGTTTCCCAGTGAACCATCTGAACTATTTGGTTAATCACACGAATCTCTATCTACCTGCCTATTTTATGACCTAGTGTAGGTAGTTCCTCTTCCATCATGAGTAGGTATGACTCCCTAATTGCTTTGATTACGATGAATATTCCAGCTTCAGTTGCCCTGGGCCATTAGCAAATATCCAACTAACTAAAACTCTACCTAGTTTCAGTGCATGACCTTGCTAATGTGAGGGATTTGTAATATTAGATGATATACACCCGTTTTTATGAGCCAAGAACAATTTTCCAGTTTTTCCATAGCAGATTTGAAATAATATTTCATATAATGAGACTTCCAACATAATTTTGCTGAAATAATTGGGATGATGTTTTCAAAAGGATTCCAATGACGAACTTTGTAGCTCCATTGGTTTTTTACCAATACAAAATTAATTTTGAAAGGATCACGGAGTTCACTTTCTGGCTATTCTAAACCACCAATACACCTGTGACGATGAGTTGAATTTGCAATTCACGAATATCTATCTCACGCTTGTAGCTATATAAGTCTTCCTCTTGCCTGTTATAAATAATTCAAGTTTTATTTATAGGAACGGCGAAAAGTCCTTTTTGCTTACGAATTTCCCAACACCTTTCAAGTTTATATCGTTCAAGCTCATTTAACTAGGAGTGCTGAGTCGTAAAGAGCAAGTGATAAGAACGCATCCAGGGCAATTTATTTAAGAACTTCCAAGGCGATTTTTTCAGTCAACTCTTCTCGCTACCTATGCCTATAATCTGCTATCCTCGATAAAAATGTCAACGAACTGCAATAAAATTTGTTATGACCAACCTACTTAAATTATGGAAGAGACTTATTTGACATATGGATTTAACTCATGGACCTAAGAAGATCGAAAAATTCTTTCAACCCCTGCTTAATACTGTGTTCACGTATGAAGCAGAATGGAGTCCGAATCTGCGCGATAAGCAATTGTTTTCGCCCTTCAAGTGTTCGGGGTTGAAAAAGCGAGAAGCTTCCATAGATTTTTAGATTATTCATGAACAGCCAGGTTCATTATCTAGTCATTGAAAATATTAATAAGATATGCATAGTATGTACACAGCTTTGCATTGCTCTTCTTCCCGAAACACAGATTAGCATAAATCGATAAACAAGGTTAAAAAACACCTTAATTGGTTAAAAAATTGCTCAAATTAAAAACATTTTGGGTCAGAAAACTTTTTCGATGTTCTCACAATATATTCCCAACGTTTCATCCCGATCGGTCAAGTTGTTTTGGAATGCAAGCATAACTGAGGATGACGATCCTTATTTTTAAATTATTCCGTCAAATTTAAAATTCTAGATAGAAATAGAATTATTTAGATGTATTAGTTATTCCGCATTCCCTAGTCCCTGTAGTTTACCTGGCATTTCCCTTCCCAATGATGGATTAATGTTGGATAGTATCAATTAATTTCAAGCAATTAAACACAGGGAGAGAGAGCCTGACAAACTCAGTGGCTCCAAATAGGTGGACCAAGAATCAGCCGAAATTTTACATTGGTTTGGTCGCATCCGGGAACTTATTAAATTTTAATAGTGTTGGGCAGCCATTACTCCATTCCACCGCCAACTCCGTTTCTCCATTAATCCTATGAATGTTGGGATAGGAATGTTTTCTTGAAAGCCTGTTCAAAAATTAATCCACGATGGTGTAACGACGGACACTGAGAGCGACGAAGAATTAATCACTTAGGGACAGGCAGAACCGAGTTCAGGAACCATCCATTTGCTAAAGCTGTAATTTGCGTACAATTAATTCGGGATTTCCTTGGTTTCATGTAGAATACAATCGGGCTCAGAGGGTTGTAAGATGTTAATGCGGGTGAGGGTCATTTAAACGAGGGAAGAGCGAGTTGTAAATTAAGCCAACGGGGTTCGAGTAACTGAGTCCTAAACAGTTCGCCATAGTCAGCTGGTTAACATGACCCCTCCCACAGTTCCACCCTCTTATGACCCCAGACCCACCTAAATTTCTCTCACTTTCCTGGCTCTCTTCCGCTCTTCCATTTGCACAGTTGTATCCTTTCCATGCTACAAACGACGCCACATCAACACGAACACTTTTCTCGCTCATTCCTTGGTTTACAGATCCAAATGAGGCTCATTATTATCCCTCTAGGTAGCTTGGCAAGATTCCACAACGTCCAGGTTTTCAGGAGAGGTTTTACGCCGATTTTCAACTGACTTTAGAATAAATGAGTCTGTTCGCCTTTATGAGGAAACAGTACTGAATAGCTCAAAAATTAGGCCAGAAAAAATATTGAATTAAATTCAATGAATTGGATTGTTTCTTCTGCAGCATTACTTTCCTCAATGCCGCTGATGCTTTGCCATCAATATATAGCTCCAAAAGGTTGGCTTCTTTCATTAGGCAGGCTGCAGCAGTCAAATTCAGCCTGCCTGGCGGAGGAAATTTCATCGCACCACCCTAGAAGAGAGAACAGACCTTTAAGTTAATGCCTGTTGGGTCCGAATTGCTGCTGGCTTGTGGCAAGCCACTATAACAGCTGCACAGCTGTCGTCGCATTAGGGGTTATCCAAGAGAATAGCTACACAAACGAGAAAGTCACATCTTCAATTATCATAATACATAATTGCAATCCTAAACCGCAAAAGGCGCTGAAGCAACCGGTTTGATATCCAGGCTTTATAACATTATAATGCACCTTAAATGCTCACGTTCAACTGGTCAATACCACGCTCCCAGCTGGCTCTGGTAAAGGAAAACGTCAAACTGGTTATCACCTACTTGTGAGTAATGTTTTGGTTGGGTTTTTCATTGAAACGGGTTTTATAATAGAGCATAGGAAGAAAACTGGTGGTTTGTGCTTAATTTTAAGAGAAATTCACAGATATCAACTCTTCACAGGCCTGTACCCCGGAGGCGAGGGCCAGAGGGCCATCCCCCCCAACATTTTCTGGAATTCCTTCACATGAGTACTCGAACATGATATATTTTTCATTACCAAACTGTCAACGGTCAAACTCACAATGAATCAAAAACTCAAACTCATAATCGAAATCGAAGTCAAACTCACAATGAAACAGAAACTCAAACCCATAGTCGAACTCGAAGTCAAAGTCACGATGAAACAGTAACTCGAACTCATAATCAAACTCACGATAAAACCGAAACTCAAACTCATAATCGGAATCGAAGTAAAGCTCACAATGAAACAGAAACTCGAACTTGTACGTCATTTCCTTTCATTGTACGTGTTTTCATTGTGAGTTGGACTTCGAGTTTAAGCCCCCCCCCCCCCCCCAAATAAAATCCTGGGTACGGGCCTGCCTCTCAATAGTTTGCAATAGCATACAGAATTCATTTTTCTCAGCTGTCAAGTTCAAAATTTGACTCATGATTCATCTTGTTGTTATGGGTTTTTTTAGTTTTTGACGAATTAATTGCATGCTTGAAAAGATTTCATTATTAATGACCCGACACTAAGCACTGATGAAATAGGCAAGGTAACTAGACTTGGAACAGGGTAATTTCCGGTACTAATAGAAATGAGGAACGGCGCAACCATTCACGAATTGTTAAAAAAGCTGAGCAGCCGAAGGAGAGGGCTAAGTCCTTTTTTAGAGATGTGTCAAAGCTTGAACGATTGAAAGTCAACCGGATGCTGAAGCCCCGTTTGAAGTTCCACAACAGTTTCCCTAAATTGAATTTCTGCATCATGAGAGTTGTGAATGACAAATTAATATTTGAGGGAAGGTGGCCTGGGGAAGATTTAAGGAAAGTGAAGATGGCATAGGCGCCATGAAAATGGTAATAAACGGCGAAGTCACAGAGATCGCACCAGGAAGTCGTTAAGCCCCGAGTTGAGGAAGCAGCTACGGAAAGGGGGCTCGGATAGAGGAAAAATCCATAATGCTAGATGTAGAAATTATGATGCATAGCAGATTTTAAAAGGACTTGACCGATACTTAAGATTGTCTATGCACTACCTACACTTGTGCAGAAATTTTTTTTAAATGGTTCAAATTCCTACTCACGGGTTTATCGCTGAATGTGGACGGCGGACGGACAAACAATTTATATTGCAGATTCGGATTCTACACCAACACATTTTCAGAGGGTGTTAAAAAATGTTTCTTCCTGACCGATTACAAAAGTTCATTTCTTTAGAAAAATGAACCAAAATCTACGTAATAAAATATTGAAGTAATGTGTCTTATCCACGCACCCACTGGTTTAATTAAGGCATACAATTGAATGATGTCAGGTCACCGCGTGTGGTCAGTATGCGGAGTACCAAGGGCTTGGAGGGAAGGGGAGGTTAGGGCTTCCATCTACCGTCCATACATTTAGGTTTACCGGGTGTATACGTCGGTGTGAGCTGGTTACATATCTCTATATTATATGGATCTGGGTCAAAATCGGTAGCAGAACGGGGATGGATATTGTTGCGGTGGTAGACTAGCGAGATAGGAGGAGGTGGCAAAGAGGAAGAGTGCACCACTCTCAGCTTGCTTGGCTCTTATTATCCGGCTCGTTAGGAGGATCCGCTCTCCTTGTAAATTAGAAGCTATCCAGGTCTCCCTTCATCTCCAACCAACAGTAACATTTCACGCCCACCGAGTACACCCCCTCCCCACCCTTAGCTTCTTCCAACGATAGCATCACTCGTGCAACCAACAGTGTTTTCACCCTCGTTGCCCAACACCTGAGTTTCCATGCGTCTTGAGGCTCAGAATTGATGTAACTGTGGGAAAATAAAGCTTTTTTAAAGTCTCGCCGTAAATTGATACGAACCAAAAGTAGCTTGAGTTCCAACTCTAATAATGCATTGAAACGTTGCATAATTATCCACTGTTACAAGTCCATCGTATTAGCAAGGTCACACTTACTTGGACTTTCGGGTTTACTCATAGGCTGTCTTTGGCTACTGAAGCTAGAATTGCCATCAGAACAACAGATAAAATTATGTTAGTGAAATGAGAATTTAGGTACCTACTTACTAGTTTATTGTACAGAATTTATTGAATAGTCCTTCGACCACCGAATTTATTGTTGAAACGATAAATTTACTACAGAATAGCCGTAGCAACCACACCATATTAGGTCACAATGAAAAATAAACCCTAGCGTAAAAATTTTTGTAGGGAGAAATTATTATTTAGACGGAGACATTTTTTCGAGGGAGATCACAAGGGTTTATTATTTAATAATAAACCAAAACCTAACGGCCGAAAGAAGGCATTATGTGGAAAGCTTTAATTTCACACTTGAACATCATACGGAATGCTTTGAGTCGACCAGTAGGAACTGTAATGTAGCCCTCTGACTAGGCTGTAGAGGATCACTTGAGGCAGCCGGGTCAGCAGCAGTCGCGATTTCCTCTCCATTCATCTTTTGTGCTGCTGGCCTGAGCTGGTAAATCTCACAGTTTTCAGCAACACCGGGGACCGCAAGATTTCCGGAGCTGCAGGCCTCGACAAAGAGTTAGAGTTCTCTGTTCATTGTGCAGTATTCCCCTCGCGGCCACTCTTGAGGTATTAGAAAACCTCGCCCTTTCCATCATCAACCCACCACCAAGGCTTTGACTAATTACCATGGAGAGGCATTTTTCGCCTGAATAGCCAAGCAGTGGCAGTGAGACAGAGTGGTACGGTCGGGTCAAGGTGATCATCATTAGAAAGGCTGGAGAGTAATATGTGGCCCCCCGAATTTTAACCATCTAACTATTTTTGCCTAAAAGCTTGCTTTCAAGCACATTTTTCGGAACATATTTTTCATTGAGTGAATTCACTGGATTGTTCCATCAGGCCAGTGCTGGATAGTTCCGGACAGGTTACTAACGACGCCAAACAAATTCACCCAACCACCTGGCTTGAATTTAATTGGAAACAGTAGTTACTGGTCTTCGACCGTCCAGGCTGGCCTAATCAAACAGACAGACCTATGTAACCGGCAGGCATTTTTTTTTAAAGAAATGAACCTTTGTAATCGGTCAGGAAAAAAAATTGTTCAACACCCCCTGAAAATTTGTTGGTTTAAGTTTCAAGGGGTGTAGAATCCGAATCTGCAATAAAATTTTTTTGTCCTTCCGCCATACGCCGTCCGCCGTCCGTGGTTTCACAGGGGGAAGGAGGTATTAAGTTATTTTCGAGTTCCGTATCTACTTGGTCTTAACGTCTCGACAGAGCCCTACCTTAATTTTAAGGCCAGTGAAACAGCTTTTGAAGCTGGGAAAAATTCGTGCTTTTCAGGAAACGTTCAATGTAGACATGTGGGGCATCATTTTCTATACGAGTAGTTGTATATGCTGAATCGAATGAGACCATTGCCACGCCGGTAGTTTCAACCGTACAGGATTCACTGCAGGTTTAGTGAGACATTTTTGAGTTTTTTTTAATTTCTACAATTCTTAATAACTCAAAAACGACTCAAAAAATGCTCAAAATTTGTTTTGCACTCATTGGAATCCTCACAAAAACGTCTGTCCTCCCAATATCTTCAATTTAAAGATTTTGGTCGTATTACACAAATCACCAAAACGAAATCGGTCGGTCATCAACTGCCGAAAGCGCTAAACTTAACTCATGTTTTCAACACCAATCAAGTCACTGGCATCAGAATCGCTATCCGCTGACATGGAATAATCATTCCCGTCAGAGTCTAGCCTCGAACTGCCGGAGGAAGATGGGGAGATGGGGTACATCTGGCCTCAAATTGAAGGGACAGTGGGAATGCTAAGTTCTTGGTCCAGTGAGGAGAAGGCTTCTATTTCCCTAGTTGCACCAAACTCTACAGGATTAATCCCGTCATCCACAAAGGCCAGTTGTTTCTATGTAGTGGTGGCCAACGACCAATGTGCCCATTATATCTGCCGCTAAGTATGCCGTCTACTATCATGCTGATGCCATGTCCGCATACTTCATGAGCTGAAGACTCATCCCTCACGCCAATTTGTATAACATACGATATAATAGTCTATATAGTATATTATAGTCTATACACTATATTATAATCTATCCATAATATATTATATCTATATATTGTAGTCTATAATGCTATATTATAGTCTTCCCAAATGATTTGATTCATACTCTCTAGCAGTTTTTGTAGTTAACTAGCTAAAAATCATTAATCTATGCAATGACTCCATCTTTATTTTTGATGAAAGGAAAACGAGTATATACAGCGCAGAGATCTTCACAAAGCGGCAAGTGTATTTATAGCACTATGTATCAAGGCTCTGACTAACTTCTCTCGGCTGGAATATGCGACTAAATGTATTCTTGCCCCAGTTTCACATTCGTCGGGAGGTACCCAAGTTCCCATTTGTAATAATTGATCTCAAGATCTTTGAAGGGAGAGCCGAGGCCGTGAGGTTTTCAGCATTTAGGCTTTCTCTAACTATAGTCAAGGATATATAATTCAAAGTTGACATGAGATGTGGCAACTGGGGCGGGTGTTCTACCAACTGCGGAAACGCTCTCTCACCGAGTACAAGTGCAATTCATGGCCCTAATTTTGTTATTACACGTGAATAAGAAGTTATTTCAGGTCTCTTAGGTACGAGCATGGGGTTGGGAAGGGGAAGAGAAAATAGCTATGCATTTAATATATAAGTACGCAGGTTGTAGAGAACAATGCACATTCTAATGTGGGGGGGGGGGGGCTTTCAGCTCCATTGTTTGTAAGAGCACAGAGCTGCGAGGTAAACTGTTTGAAAAATAAATAATTGAGGTTCTGGTGATTCCCTCGAGAAACTGATCCTTTGAAAATCTCGTTTTCCGGGTTTCTTTAGCAAAACGGCAGTGCCTATTGTTACGCCTAAATTATTTTGAAACCAGGGATCTGATGGGCTGCGTTGGTGTGAGATGAGAGTGACAAGAGGAACTCTTTGAAGTCCCGAAGTCATTTTTAATTGAGTGCAAACCTAAAGAGAAAGAGTGACAGAAATCGACAGGCGCTGGGGAGGTTGGGCCAAAGTGGCCAGGTAGGAAGGGACTAAGGCTGTCGGGCTGCACCAGCGGGTGCTTCGACCAGCAAGAGAGGATGAACCTCCTTTTGGATGTACACCATGAAAAGCCATTTCACAGAGGGAATACCAAATGGGGGGTACGTGCGAGCGAGGGGTCAGTGGAGCTAGAAGAAGCAAGGTGACTGCTGACGCTGCTATGAGGCCTGTATAAACTGTCAGTTAGTAGCGTTCAGGCCGTTACTAGCTCAGGGCGATTTCAAAAATCCCTTTCTCTTTTCCTGCCCGTTCGATTCATTTCCTTGTTCATCACCATGTTGAAGAGTCCAGCTTCATTATACCACCTCCTAATTTAGGTATTGTGGCTATCAAAAAAGTGAACGAAGGATGAGAGAAAAATCAGTCGAACAGCCAACTTTCCACTCAGTTACCACGGTCGTATATAGCCGGGTAAAGTAACGAACTGGCACGAACACAATTAGAAAAGAAAATCTTTGCCACGTATATTTGATGAATGAGCGTATCTCATGGATGTTCCCATGTTCATGGGTTAGGTTTCTCGTTAAGGTTTTTGTGTATGACGGTCTCACCACAATAGTGCCGCGGTATTATACCGTATTATAATACTGGTACTCATGATATCTTATTTGTAAGCCAGAGTATGGTATAGAGTATGTTTATAATGTTTTTGTGTAGTGTTATTGAAGATGAAAGCTCACTGGACGAAAGTATTTTTTGGTAATCGATCGATCGAAATAAGCTTGTGCTTACCAGTATGACGAGTACCAACGTATAAGAATGCAATTATCTCAGCTTTTCTCTTGTAGGAATTACGCTTTTCTCCGTATAATTTTGAAGTGTACATGCCTTGTACATGTCATGTACATACCCGATCAATGTACAGAATAACTTTCTGAACTAGTGTTAGTGGGGTCCGCGGGCCCACTTGTGTTCATCTGCAACATCAACCACAATATTCCCAATACACTTCTGCTCGTTTTGAATACACTAGGAAAATCCGTCGATGTTGTCCCGATTCCACGTGTCTCCTTGCACTTCTGCAAGGCTACGAGAGTAGTTATATTGCTCATTCAGTCCGTTATCTCCCCCAGTTTAGTCATGCATTTAAAATGTTCTCACTTGTACTTCAATACGTGAATAGGAACGTACAATTTGATACGTTCGATTTGAAACAATAAGTTGAATCGCTCATGACCTCATGAAGTAGTTACCTCCTTTCTACTCAACATAATATGTGATATTATCATACAAGCGTCCATGGCTCCTCGACCCCCCTTCCTATCGATAGGTTAGCATTCAAGATGCGCCAAGCTGCCGTAGATTCCGGTTCAGCGCTCAAGCTACTGTGGTTACCGGTAATGATCTACAAAAACGGTACTTTATCCGATAATGATGATCACACCAAAGCGTAACGTATTCTGCATTTTCATTCGGTAAATTCCAGCGGCCTCTTTACTCCGAAAATAATGCCTTCTACGTTTTTCATCTATTGGCGGGAGGAGAGATGGGATTGGTGGCTGTGCCATAGCAGGCCGTGCAGAGCGAGCTCTTTTGTTATTGGATCTGAACGCTGAATAATAATGGGCCCATTAAGACGGCAGAGGGCGAGTAAGCAAAGTGGCCGTCCTGGCAAGGTAGAAATGAACGCTTTGGCCCAGCAGATTGGGGCGGTACTTAGGGCTGATGCTGGAGGTGGCATGGTAAGGCGTTTTTCCTTGCAAAGAACACAAGGGGATGAGAGTGTGATAAAGAACGGGCCAGACATGAGAGGAAAGGGACAGAACGAGAGGAAATGACATTGTGGAGTGGGGAAAATTATTATGACTACCCAGGGAGATAAATCCGTTTTGTCTTTTTAAAACACTTCTGTAGAGTGGGTTATCGGCTACCATTCCAAACGGCCTTCGCTCCCTTTTTCGATTAAAAGCTCTCGGATAGCAAACTTAGTAGGGTGAGGAATCTTTCCTATCCAGCAATGAACCTCCATTTTCCCTTTTTGACTCCAGACTATCTGTTCACGTTTCCCTGCCCCATTTATAGCGCGAGAAAATCTCACTTTGAAATCGTGCGATTAGAACTGTCGGAACGTACCTATTAACCAAAAACGAAAATATTTTGGCAGTGGGCGATAGCAATTCAGGGAATGAATTGAACAGTTTTATGATATTTAATCGGTGCGGAGAAAATCGAACATGGTGAAGAATCGGTAAAATGAGATAGGTAACTAATACGGCGCCAAATTTGAAAGAAGGCAAGTAAAGCATACCTATGGCCATTGTATATCGCCGATGATTATTGCTATGCTCACGTTGTCCAGTGTGGGTTTCATCTTCCAGAAGACTAAAATGTTTCTCGGTAGACTAGATCAGACCTGTAGGTCTGATTATGCTGCATTAAGTGGAAGATAATCGAATGATTAATGACTACGCTCCATTGGCTCGGAGGGGATAATTCAACAATAAACGTTTCGGGTACGGCTCAGATGGTAGTAGAAGTTTATAGACTCCTAGCAAAGGCAATCGATGGGGGCAAGCTATGCTAGCTTTTGACCTATCCCGGGCATTTGATTGCATGGCATCGACATTTCGACAAGGAATCTGAATCACTACTGGTCTCAGCGTCACAGCCAGTGGGTTAATCGAGAGATGCCTGAAGGGATCGTCTCAGCAGGTTGATTATGGGTCCTTGGCTGCTCCGAAGCTTGGTGTGACACAGAATATTGCCTGTGATCTTCAGTCTAGTCGAAAATAACCTCTAAATAATGTTGTAGGGCGCGGATAATGTAAACGTGACGAATGGGCTCATAATTCAGGGGCTTTGAAACCGATGCAGTGTATTATTAAGGAAGAGATCAGGGATGAGGTCATCCTGGCGACTTCGTCCCTGATCTGATGACTAACAATTAATTTGCGGGTTGATCAATCGAACATTCAATGCACAATATGTTTCTGTCTCGGATGGGGCTACATTGGAGACAACGTGCGATGAGTGAACGAACTTAGTGTACTTATTGATGAACATGGTTGCTCCATGGCATTAACGATGTTTTTCGGATACTAAACCAATCTCTGAATTTAGCTCCGGTAAAATTTTGAAAATGTCGCTTACCGATGCCTATGCAACCAAAACTACTGACAATGTGGATGGTGGAATTGTGACAACATGGACAGTTCAGTCCATGAAAAACTAACTCTGAGCCTCCAATTCAAACCCTGGGGAAAATATTAATTTTACAGACGGTCGCCTGGTAGTCTAGGGGTTAAACATCCGCTTGCGGTTCAGGGGGTCTCGGGATAGCACCTTGTAACAGGCGATTAAATTTTTGCAAAATAATCGTTTACGGCCGAAATAAAGTCTTTCTTTCTTTCTTTCGGTACAAAATAATAGGATGCCATTTGGCTAGAACCGATTTTTCTGATTCTGAAAGCGCCACCCCAGTGTCACAGTTTTAGTGGATGAACGATTCTGTAGGGCGACGCTAAGCTTTGGCCCTCGTCCAAAGAATGAAACAACGGACATTTCGCAGCTCGGTTAGCTAACTTGTAAGGCTCACGCATCGAAGCGAAGTAGGAAATCTCGGGCCTACTTCAATAAAGTGCGAGCGGCTCGATTATCCACAGATACTCTTGCACTGGAACATGGTTTATTATTCAGTAATGAATCGATGAGATCACCATTAAAGGAATAATACTGCCAGAATTCCTAATGATTAACTCTCAAAGAGCTCTGATCCAAAAGTTGAATAAAAGATGCAGCGAATAGCGATAATTCAAATTGGGTACTGTTAGGCATGCTTTATGGCACGAACGTACTTATAATAAGCTATCGATAAAGGAAATCATGAGACGATCAATATTGCCTAATCGAAAAGATAGAACGCCGCAACATAAGAAAAAGATTAATTTTTTTTGGGTCGAAGAATTAACAAAGCAAAATAGATAGGTAACTAATCTAAAAACGTTATTAGTCACAGGGCTTGCTTCCCTCAATCGATGCATACTGTGTAAGGCGTTCAATTTGTACCTACTCACTAATTACTCATGTCGCATCCAAACATCAAATTGCCATAATTTTCCTTTAAAATGCAATAAATAAAAATGTTTTTTGACAAAATAATTAAACGGTTAATTATAGCGGTAGCTTTAGTAGTCCCTGTTGTATTTGAAAATGTGAAAATTTCAAAAACGTCAGAAGAAGCTCACTAAAACCTGTATAAATCTTCAACTCCTAAAGCTACAAATGTGGGATTTGTCTTATTCGATTTTGCACCCATAAGTCTATAAAAATTGATTGGTACGTATCAATGTGCACAACAATAATTTTTTTAGGTATTTAATAGATATTGTTTAAAACTTAGGATACCTAAAAGAGACCCTAAGACACCTTAGAGTTAAGGTAACGACTTGGCCAGAAATTTGGGGCTGTCCGAGACCAAGGTTGATGTACCCTGAAAATTTCAAAATTTTCTATTCTGCCAACTCTGAGAAAAAGTGCAGACATTTTTTATTCGATTTTCGGGTTCTACATCGCGATCATCTGACATCAGTACTATGCTGAACACACTGTTTCAGCAAAGCGTCACATTATTATGAAACCACCCTTCTCGCCAATGAAGGATAATTTTTGGGATCCAGTTTTGTCCTGTATACTGTTTCGTTGGCTGAAGACGAGTCCAAATTGGGCCAACGGATGCCTGGGAGAAGTTGAGACGAATTAAATTAAGGCTCTTAGAAAAGCATTGTTAAATGGCTAAAAGACGTAGAGAGAAGTGCGAAGGGAAGGGAAGATGGAAAGTGAGTTAGAGAAAAGGGAGTTTACAGGGAAAATATTAGCACTTCCTTTTCGTAATCTATACTTAACAGAACCGTACACTAACTTAAGTGGTTTAAGTAATTAACTCAACAGTGCGAATTTCTTTTCTTCCTAGTCTTCCGTCGTTCACAAATTGGATCGTCAACTTAATTACGAAAATCCGTCGCGATGGAGGCTCTTCCAAGGTACCTATATTGTGATTGTGAGAGCTTTTTGATGCTCCGTTGAACAAATCGACCATTTCACGATTTACTGTTCTTGGATACACCTATTTAACTCCCCCTTCAAAATCGAGGCATTCAATTAGGAATTCCCCTTAAGAACTTCTGACTTTTGTATTAAAATTAAATCGAAACAATGACGACAGGGGAGGCCCGAATAATAGCGAATGATAAATGAGCTCAAAAAGCGAAAAAGCATTGCGTGGGTATTCGCGTGAACGTTCCTATGAACAAAACATGGAGGCAAAGATTTATTTTACCTCGCGATTCCATTTGATTCGTTCGGCCGAATGTGACCTCAGGCCACTCGCTATTGTCACTCCATTGTATGAATAATTTTTGGATTTGATGAAGTACCAAACACACCGCACCCTCCATGTTAATGCGGAAAGGCTTTGCCTTTGCCAGATGGAGAATCAACAAAAAAATCCATAAAACATGTTTTGAAATCATACTAATTCCTTCTACGTTTCGACATTGAGTAGATACGTTCGCTTGATCATTTCAACATACGAAAATGAGGTTGTATCGCCATGGGCTCGAATTAAGGCTTCTAGAATGCTTCAGGTTTGTAAAATAAGAAATGAATTATCTGAATGATGAGTTAATTGTGTTAATATAGAGTGGGTGTAGTTCTCCTACTCAATAATTTCCAGGTACTCCGATTACCAGGGATGACATGAATTATAATATAATTATAATATAATTCATGTTATATTATAACTGGGGGCCAAATTTCTCATCCCCTATATGAGAATCGAACCCACAACTCTTGGTATAGCCTGGAGTCAGGCCTGGAGCCAGTCCTGCTAGCCACTGGGCTATCTGCAATCCCAATAAAAATTCGGATTTTGTTCAACCCAGTTAGCTAATAAAATACCATACTACGTAAATACCATAATTCGTGGATATGAATGTGAAGTCAAAATGGCAGACGCAATATCGTGTGCCCTTGTGGAAAATTCATGGACTTCTGAACCTCGTTTGCGCACCAAAGAATACCAGTTACGAGTTACCGTTCATCTCTCGCAGCAGTAACCCGACCGTATTTCCACCAGATAATCTCATTCGGCGGAAATTGGGAACGTGAGGTATCGGCGTGGGGCTAATTATCTTTTCATCCGTTTATTGTGAATTAAGTCGATACCGTTTTACAATATTAGCTTCCGCTCTTGGCCCAACGAAAACTCCCCTCAACGGCTTCATTGCCGTTCTCCTCAGGTCTTTATCCCTAAACCTTGGAATAATCGGGATCAGAATTGATGGCTGCATCGTGGGGAATCGATGGTATAACACGAGCAACTTAGAAAGTCTACAAAGCGGTAAATCGCTGTGTTGCCAGGCGTCTGTGGGAGAAAAATCCTCCCTTAATGGCCTTACGCCTTCATATTTTCTAAAATAAATGGAAAAATGGTAGTTGGAAAGGAACCGCTGCAAAGTATCACACTAATGGTGGATTTCACCAACCTGCTCGGATCAGCGTTAATCCGGACATGGGAACTTTGTTAAACATGCATAACTATGTCAGGATTAAATTGGATTGGCGAAATCGGCTATCAGTATTACAAACGTAGACTCTGCTGCATCATTCTTTGGCGACCAAATTTAAGGGTTTAAGGGTCGAAAAGTGCACAACATGTGTACCCCCGAGAAACCCATACGGATAGAACTGCGGATGCTGTGGCAGTGTCAACATTTTCATTGGCCCAACTAAGTACAGCTATTCGGCAAAAAATTTCAGTTTGAAATGTGATCAAATTTTAAAGTTTCTGACTGAGTGTGTGTTTCACCCGGTCTGTCTGTCCAATCCGTTCATTCCGTCTGACAGACAATTGCCCGCTTGATATTCCAATCATCCGCACTATGCGATTTGTGCTATCCGCAGGTATTCATATGCTCAGAATTGAAGGACATTTCCGTTCGGCGGCTTGCGATCAACATTTTGTGACAAATGGTCGGTCATTGGTACACCACAAGGTGGTTACCTCCCACTTGCCATTCAACCACATACGTTCCACTGGCTGGCAAGCTCTGACAGATTCCGAGCCACGAAACTGTCTGTTGGCTATTGTCGATGACTAATAGCGGTTAGTGCAAATGACGTGACGGCAAATCTTGTCGCCTTCAAGAGGTTGTGAGGGAGCGAAGGGCGTTGCCCACATAATGCAGTCGGTTCACACTTATCATTCTCTGCCATCGCCCCAGCAGATTAAATGAGGGTCTTCATTAGTTATGACAAATCAGCTTAAAAGATAGAGAGCGTAGAGACGTAATTATTTTTTAAAGGGCTGAATTCGGAACCGATCGCCGTTTGTTTCTGGTGGCGCCCAAATTATTGAGCTGTTGACGATTTTTCGTTATTGTTTACTTGTTATTCAATAATAAACCATTGTAGTCTTCCAATAAAAAAACGCTGCCAGGCAGATTAGTGACATAATTTTTCTGGTTATCACAGAAAATAACGTTTACATAATACAAGTAGGCATATCATGTGCATTAATCAAATCGTTTTTTCGGCTATAAAAAACTTCCGATTGCTGGCTGCGCAATTGGAAATGACCAGGGGGCTTGGATAGTAAATGAGCGCCTAAATAGCAGCTCAAGTCCATATTCTTGACTCGAGGAGATGCGCAAGGAGTTTTTTTTTACCAGTAGAGCTCAACACGTCATATTCCCAAAAAACTAAACTTACGAGGTTTAGCAGATTCACTGTTTAGTAAGCAGGTGCTTAGTTGAGTTGAATGAAATTTTTGGCGTTTCTATGCTTAACATGATAATAACGTTATGCACACAGGAATTCAGCCATAATTTTTTCAATTATTTTGATCTAGTGTGACTTCATAAATCACTAACAAACCATTTGCGCGTTACAGAGACCACAAATCTTATCAAATTAATCTGATTAAATTGAAAAATGAATCGTTGGAATGGACGTTTCAGACAGAATCTTAATGACTTTTTCCTTCTTAGATTTGCAAGATTCAGAGTTGGGGACAAGGTCACCAATAATGATGATGATAACTCTCTGATCTGATAATGATAACTCCCAGAGGAATTGTGGAGATCAGGGTCACGGATAAATTACATTGAACCTTATTTTTTTTTTTTTTTGTAAATCAAACGTACATACATGGGTAGCTCGTAGTAACTAACGACCATGCTACATTTCCAACATAAGGTATCCTAAGAAACATGTCGGTGTTCTTTCCACCTATTGGCGAGGAGCGTAAATTTCCACTTTTCTGCTGACTGCCCAACCCCCGCACATTCTCGCTCACGCACATCATGAGCAATACCGGACGGGGTAAGCTGCCCCCGGCCTGGTGCCTCCCCTTCGGTATTGTCCCATAAATCCGTCCCAGTGGCCCAGTTTTATTATCGCCAACCTCTAGCACCTGCTCGCTTTCAGCTACCCCTCGATCTTCAGCCCCTCGAGCTTGGAACCACCCCTTTTCCGACTCTCTCGCCATAACCGTTTTCCTAAACTCGATCCCTATCCCTACTCGACTGATCGGATCAGCAATCGGTTTGATTGACCAGCAGTAATGCTCTCCAAATATAAGGTGTGCTTCTATCGCAACTTTCTTTCCCGCAGTATCGCGTAGTAGATAGGTACCAAAATTTGAACTTCGACTGCAACATATTTGAACGAACAGCAGAAAAATCGAAACGGATCATAGTTTCGAAGACTTTAAATTATTTTCTCTTACTTAACCGATCTTGCCAAGCTTTCAACTTCTGCTTTAGTTTAACACGGTGCCTAGCAGTTGTTAGGCCACACAAACATTCCGAAACAATGTCAAAACCAAAATTTCGAAACAATACCAAAACATAACAAAAGCTGCCATGATCACCTTCAAATATTGGAGGAACAAGGCGAAGCAATAAACGATCTGCGAAAATAACCATGCGAAGTAGGTACCAGAATCTTTTTATCTGTAAAAATGTGTTTTATTTCCAGCTGCAGATAGACATCATTCGATCTCACGGAGTAGGTACAACATCGGTGGCTGAAATGAAATCATTCATACCAACCTATCCTCCTAGGAATGTGCTGATAGAAACGGGGTGAGTCTTTTTTTATCCCGAAGCAACAACGGTTCGTACCCGAGTACGGTGACTGAGTTGAAGGATCGTAAGAGAAACCTCGGCTTTTTACCTCATTTCTGGTCCTTTCGTCGAGAGGTGGCCTGAGGCTCGAGGCTAGGAAGTTAGCGCAAGGATTGATCGATTCGTAGGGAATGTGGAAGGCGGCTGATCTGAGAGTTATAAGCTGGTAAAGTGAGGGTTTACCGGGCATTGAAGGCAAGAGAAAAGGACAAATCTCTCAAACCCGCTGCCCAATAAATCTTTGTTTTTTTTTGTCGGGGCGAACAAAAAGTTGGCCCAGATCAATGAGAAAGCCCTCCGCAACCGAATCCTTTCGACCGTAGGCACCTACCGAAAGATCCACCGCTTACGATTTAACTTACCATACGACGCAAACTGCAAGCTGGAGACCTATTGATTTCAAGTTTTTGCGCTAGGTACCCAATTTCCGTACGCCCGTTCGTACTGACAGAAATCGACTGGTGAATGATTGCCGTGAAAAGGGACTCGCTTTCAAAAGCTATTCGTATTTATTTCCATGGCACAAGCAGACCAGATCAATCCCCTGAGGCTGTATTATAAATCTATCAAACCGATCAGATCATCAATTCCGCATCAATAAAATAAGCAATGAAAACGTTTTAACCAAAAATAAAAAAGGCTCTAAGCAGAACTTTTGAAACACCGAAAAGTAAAAAATAAAAAGGCAAATGAAATAGAAAGGAAATGATGTTGACAGCGATTTTTGAAAGGACAAGGAAGCTATACCTATCGTAAGACCCTTTTCACAGCAACGAAACAATGAAATAGATTATCCGCAATGACAAATTTGTTTTTATATTTGGACTTGGACCCATTTTCAAGCTAACGACATTCATTGACCGCTACGCCATCTTAGGATTTTTTGGATCGGGTATTGTGGCACATATTAGGTCAAGTGGGAAAAATTTCAAGTAGATTTCGAACCTGGCATAGATGACGGATAGTGACCCTCGGGGATGTTCACATATTCATGCTTTTTTTTACTTCTATATTCACGAAGTAAATGGGACTATTAGATATGATCGTCCTAAAATCAAAATTCCAATCGGAGCTAAAAAAAAAACCTTTACTTATACTAACTCAAAATCACTTCCTGAACAAGTGTCTGTGTGTCAGTCTGTCCGTTACAAAAATGGCCATGTCTCCCTCAACTCTCAAAATTTTTCAAATTTCTTGATGTTTGCTTTGGCAACACTCAGTTCAACCGGAGTTTTAATTATTCTCAGTATTTCCGATAAATTTGTACTTTTAGCTGATTTCACCAACCTCGGATCAGATTTAATCCGAACATGGTTGCTACTGGTAACATAGGTATGTAACTAAGCCCGGATTAACTCCAATCCAAGAATAGTGAGATCGTGCATTAGTGTTTTCTATTCTATTTCTTCTGGCGACAAAAATGAACTGGTTTGAGTGTTCTCTAATCAAATAGTATCAAAAATTCAGGTATCAAAATATCGAAGTATTGTGTGTTATCTACGCACCGCTGGTTTTGGAATAATTTTTGGAAAGGCGCCGTCACTCCCACGTGTAATCCACGGCGTTGAGAAACACTCCAACGTTGTAGCACGCTCCTTATCATAAGAAATTGGCCAAACCTTGTATCGTAACAAAAGTATCACTTGCCCAACGTTTTTTCGAATTCAATATGACCCATGTGGACCCAGGTTTTAAGTTATACCTGGTTAAGTGGAGCTACGCCTGAAGTCATGTGGATCAAACTTGTGAGAAAGCAACCGCATAGTGAATGTGTTTTGTGTATGGGCTCCTTAGGGAAGACAAACACGTTTTCTGACTGAGTAGGAAAGAGCTAGCAGTGGAAACTATGAAATAATGAATTTTGCTCTTGGAACATGTACCAACTTCAGTGTAAAAGTAGCTTGTCTTTTCTTCCAGCAGTAACACAAATACTCACTCCGAACACTTAGCAAAATTAAATTCAACATGAAATGGACTCGTAGGTTTGGGAGAGCAGCGGTGAAGCGAATGAGGTACTCCCTGAGAGGATGGTGGTGAGCGGTAGTGGAGTGGTTTGGGAAACACAAGAAAGGAACTGCCAATCCTTTAACATCTCTTATATTTACCGAGTCTGCTTAGTCTGAAATACTCTTGGCTCTCACAGGCAAAGTTAGTAGCAGGGCTTTATAATTAGAGAACTTCAACTGGCTTGAGACCCGATAAGACCTCATGGGAAGTCATAGTGGCTTAGTTCTGCCTACAGACGTCTGTGATGGCTGGAGAAGTTTTTTTATG
Organism: Nesidiocoris tenuis; assembly: GCA_036186465.1. Taxonomy (NCBI): domain Eukaryota; kingdom Metazoa; phylum Arthropoda; class Insecta; order Hemiptera; family Miridae; genus Nesidiocoris; species Nesidiocoris tenuis. The sequence continues at coordinate 22,340,669 of AP028910.1, read as the reverse complement.
CTATAATGTTGTAAAATTCGTTGTACTGATTCATTCTCTCATTGCACCAAAATCAAGCCTTGAAAAAATTCCACATCTGTGTGAGCCACATGTATTCAGGACCTTGAGCCTAATTAACAGACCAAAGGAATGTTTACAAGGCTAAGCAAGAGCTCATACCCTATCATTGAATTTAAGAGAAAACCACAAGTTGCTTGATTTTGTGCATTAGGCGTGAAAATCGCTCTACCGTCGGATCTCGCTCAATATCGACATTTTATCCTACTCTTAATTGACAAATTGTACAATCATTTTTACTGATTTACAATAATCATCTGATAAGACGAAAATATTACATCAACAGGCCTGGTTTCGAGACAGAATGCTGGAGTTGGATGGTAGGGTGTCCCATCGCATTAACTCTCAGAATATTGACCGATAGGTACTCCACTCCCCGATTCTTCCTTGATACTGTAGCATGCAAATAAGTTGAAAAAAATCATTAGCCACAGGAAATTCATAACTAAACCCTTCAAGTCCCTACTGCAATAATTTACAGCATTGTTTCAAGGTATTCCCGGCGCAAGACTTTTAGCATCAAAACTTTCGATTAGTTGAGATTGGGTGGAGCGGGGTTGAAATAAAAATACCCAAGTGAAATTTGGAGCGGTCCCAGAATGACAGCCCTGTAAACAACCGGAGTTAAACGAACAATAACTTTTGTTTTTCTCCGAACCGCCCAGGGCAAGTTCATAGCCTTCAGCAGCATACGCCGGGCTCGCTATGCCGCCCGCCCTAATTTTACTGCAAACTCGCCGTCAGTGAGGTTTTATGCTCAAGAACTCGACAGACCACGATTCCCACTGTTCTTTTTTGTTCCCTGCCAGGCTTGTGCAGGCTGTGCCTGCGCGGAAGGCCACTTCACCTCAACGAAATTAAAAATGAAGCTAATGAAAAGGATCCCCTCCTCTTCTGAACACTATGGCCCAACAACATCCCATCACCGTCTATTATACTTTACTTGGTCGAACACAAGTTTTTACGGCGCCTCTCTTCCTCCCTCATCATCAAGAGCTCAAGGCTATGGACTCGACCACCTTCCGGACCTTCGAACAACTGCGGCCGCCGGAAACTGAACCGTAAAACCTGCTTTATGAAAAAGTCCCAACAAAGACTTTTCCCTTCAAGTCACTCGAAGAAAATCGCTTTCCACAATACGCTCAGAACGGCCGACCTACTCATCTCGGCAACCGTACAAGAGCGAGTTACAGGGGTTAAGCCGTGTAATTCCGTCATACAACTCATTAGGAGACATTCTTTTCTCCTTTACCACATTTATCTGCAGATATTTCTCCTGTTCCACATCAAAGTCGATTAATGGAGCAAATTATGTTTGCTTGCGTTGATTGTTTACAGCTGATGAAAGGCGAGCAACGATCGTAAACAGTAAACTTGAAATTTCGAGTACGTCGAGCAGAAAGGCCTATCGTTAGCTATGCGTGACGCACAAGTTCGCTTGTCCTTCCTTTCAGGGGACCGATGGAAGGCAGGGACTTACTTTACCTAATGGATCTGAGGATTAACAATGTCGCTCAAGAATTCAGTTGAAAATTATGTCTTTGATAAGGGACGGTGTGCGCTTGCGAAACTTCTCCAAATTGGTCATACACAATTTCGACAGGAGGGGCTAGCGATTTGTCCGCAGCTAATTCTCATACTGGGGTTTATTATTCGAGGGACCTGGTTGAGTTTCGCTCACCATGTTAAAAATTGGATTTACCTATGCCCGATTGGGTGAGTAAAAATTCCTCGGTAAAAAGGTACCTTCCTGGGTACAAATTCTTGACGTTGATCAAACTCCGGTATTGGTTTCCGTGCTTTCAAACACCTATCTATAATGATACTAATAATAGTATATAGACTATAATATTAGCCATCCTGTTACTTTGAAATTGGTAAACGAAATTAAATTTTTAAACAATTGAGTAAAACTGTACAGTAACTGTTGAGTACGGATTCTGGTCTTTCGACCACCGCTACTCCACGGAGCGGAATCTATTTCTAATTTGGAGGATTGATGTCGTTAGCCTCCGTTATTAACGGTGGGATCAGGAACCAGGAGCCTCCCGATACCGCTCATACGGATTTTGGACCAGTTCCTTCGGTTGCATAGACATGCACATCGTCTTTGTGCCTTACTCACAAGAACAGGGGGATGAATTGCTGAAAGAGTAACTGTTGAGTAATACCCTTGCTGCGGCAGGATGGCAAGGCCGTGGTAGTTATCTACTGGATGTAGGATCGGGAGTTAGGAGTCATCTCCGGCACAAAAAATTAGTTATAAGGTAAGTAGGAGTTTGAAGACCATTGCATGCCTACCTGACGGGCTGAATCGTTCACAACTAACTACAACAATGATCTTTCAACTAAAATATCGACGTCCAAAGGTACCTGGTTAAGGAAAGTTCAGTACCTATTGGTTCTGTAATGATTGTTTGGTCTCACGATGTTTAGGGTATGGAAAGTAACGAAACGGTCAGCATTATGCGAGGAAGTGGTCTTTTATACGGTTTTGCGGATTTCAGAAGTTTAGCAGATTTAGCGACACTTACTCAAGCGGTTTTCAAGGCAGACTTAGGAAGGCAGTCTGAGTCGAAAAGGGGAGGGCTTTAATCACGGCTCCCTCCCAAAAAAAAAGCCGTGAAAACGGGAATAAAAAAAGAACAGAATAACCCTAACCTAATATATCCCGAAATCGGGGAACCAGTAGGTCTCGCTTGGCTAAACGTTGTGACTTTGTGGGTTCAGTTCCCCCTTATTGGGGTTGAGTTCATCACGTCATCTATAAGGCTCTGCTCATCATGAAAAATGAACCATGGGAAAACTCTTCCATGACTGTAGCTTGAACCCTGAATCTTCGGTAACATGGCGCACTTGAATGCTAACCTATCGATACGCAGGGGGGCCGAGGAGCCATGAAGAGGGATGCTTGTATCTTATGCTATGTAGAAAGGAGCCATCCCATGAGGTCGTGGGCGAGTCAGCTTATTTCAATCACCTAGATAACATTTCAGTACGATGGAAGACATAATTTCGCAAGTCGCATAATGTCGTCATTCTTGAGGCCATATTCACCAAAAATTGAAACCAAATTTTTTGTATAATTATAAAATTTACCGCCATGGTACTTTCCTTACAAGATTGCCAACGATCAACATTGCGCACATTAGTAGGTAAAAACGCTGCTAAGTAGAATAGTGACATGGGCACATTATTTGTCTGGGTATCTCAGAAAATAAAGTTCAAATAGTTGGAGTAGGTCGGTTTATCATCATATCATTTGTGGAGTAATGGTCAATCGTGAATTCAATTATGCCGAAAAGGTACGTGTTCACAATGATGAATAAATAGGTAGGTATAAAAAGAAAATACCTGGCGGCTGCTTTCAAAGAAATATTTCCTGAGGCCTGGCGGCTAGAAGGCAGCCATTTTGTTAACCGCGTTAACAGGTGACAACAGTTATCAAGATCCGCCCCACTAACATAAGCTGTCTAATCCCAGCCTCACACTTTCAGTTTCTAATAGCCGAATCGCATTTTTGCAGTTCTGAGCCAATAAACGACGAAAGAGGCGGTACCAAGATCAAGGGTGGGAATGTTACAGCCGCCATTTCGTATTCCTCACGCCTTGAACCGATTGGAACATGGGCCGTGAACCCAAGAAAACTGCAAAACCGCAATTTCAACAGTGTCACTGCCCCCAAAATTGACCCTGTTGACCAAAATCTCGAAAAAATGCCAAATTTCATGTTTCATAGTCAATATCTAAAGATTCCCGCCAAAAAACCCCGAAGTCAAATCCATCATTTTTTTGAAATTTTTCCAGCCGGAATCGGTTTTTTGCCTTTTTCTTAGTCCTGGAGAGTTGTAGAAAATTGCAAATTTTTTGTGTCATGTACCTGCCCAAAACCTAATCAAAAATATTTTTTTTGAATTTTAACATTTCTTTTAAAGGGTCAAAAAAAATATTTTTTGTTTAGGTCAAAAATTGGTCTTTAAACCAGTTTTTGATTACTAAACCCCAATCAATTTTGACTTATAGGGAGTGAAAAATGTGTAAAAACCTTCAAGGAATCCAACGAGCTCAAAAAATTCAAAATCGGTTCAGTAGGACCCCCTCAAATTGCCAAAAACGCGAAAACGCAGAAATCGCATTAAGAATTTCAAGCCAAACCGATTCAAAAACAAAATTTTCGAATTTTTTCGGAAAAACCACCCTATCTTATGGTAAATCAAGCGAGAAACCCGGGAAAAATACTCAAAAAATTCTAACCCCACGGCATCACCTTCAAAATTGAGATTTTGTGTTTTTTCAAAAATATACCCTAATTATGCCGAATTGGACCCGTTAACCTTCTCCGATCGGATTGCCCGGACAATATGCCTCAAGTTGGAGCAAACCACAACTTTCAAGACTAATTTAGTCAAAATCGGATCAGTATTTCAATACGAAGTGGCTGGACGAAATTTTTGGCCAAAATTTCGTCCGTCCACTTCGTATCGAACCGCTGATCCGATTTTGGTGCGGTTGGTCCTAAAAGTTGTGTTTTGCTCCAACTTGAGGCATATTGTCAGGGGAATCCGATCAAAAAAATTTAAGGGGTCGAAAACACAAAAAAACTGTTTTTGAGATCATGACTTTTTTACATTTGATCGTTTTTGAGTAGTCTAGAGTTGATTCAGAGGATTCCCTTATTGGAGGTGCACGTCACAGGAAAATTTGCTAAACGCTCGTTTTTTTTTTTTTTTTTTTTTTTGAAATCGGACCACTCCTTCTATGCGTTTTGCTGCGGACGGACAAAAAATTTTCATTGCAGATTCTTGTTCTAGAACCTCTGAAACGTGAAAGAACAAATTTTCAGGGGGTGTTGTAAAAAAATTTTCTTGATCAATTACATAGGTACATTATTTCTGGAAATAATGTACCAAAATGAACCCCTGTGCAGAATTTGCCGAGTTCTTCAGATACACAGAAAACTAATGTGCACATGCCACTGATCTACTTATTTTTCCTCTGTTTTCATCTCAACATCTTAGGTAGGTATCTAATTAATATGTGATAAAATTATTAAATGATTAAATGTTGCGATTAAATGGCAATGACAATGTGAAATGTGATGAAATAAATAATGGGAGATCGCTAGAGGAAGGCAGTCGGTAGATCCGAGTGGGAGGTCGGTGGAAAACCGGTCCCCAAACAAGTAGACCTACCTGTAGGCTGGGCGGGCAGAAGTGAAAGGCTCGATCGTCCGTCCTTCTCCCTCGCCGAGGGTCTTCTCCTGGCGGTCCGGTTTCAGAGAACATCAGGCTCTTCGTTTTAACGCTTGAGAGCTCGACGGTTTCTCGTGATTTCATCGATTGTTCGACGTTGCGCCTCGTGATTTCTATCGAGTGCCGATCAGATGAGTGATTAAATCTGATGAGGGATAGTTTCTTTCTGCTGTACAGACTGTTATATTTTATTCAAACTTTTGTGAAAATAATTGAAATTAGACCATCTTCCAATCAGTGGGCAACCAAAAAATTTCATACGAAAATATCTACAAAAAATATTATATTCTTAAGTTTTGTCTCAGTAAAACCCCCCTGTTTAACCGAAATTCGGACGTATTGAAATATAAAAGTATGTTATCTACGCATTTTCTTTCACGTTTCAAAGGTTCTAGAACACAAATCTGCAATAAACATTTTTTCTCACAACCATTTTTGGTACATTATTTCCAGAAATAAGTAATGTACCTATGTAATTGATCAAGAAAAATGTTTTTACAACACCCCCTGAAAATTTGTTCTTTCACGTTTCAGAGGTTCTAGAACAAGAATCTGCAATAAAAATTTTTTGTCCGTACGCCGTACGCCGTCAGCAGCAAAACGCATAGAAGGAGTGGTCCGATTTCAAAAAAAAAAAAAAAAAAAAAAAAACGAGCGTTTAGCAAATTTTCCTGTGACGTGCACCTCCTATAAGGGAATCCTCTGAATCAACTCTAGACTACTCAAAAACGATCAAATGTAAAAAAGTCATGATCTCAAAAACAGTTTTTTTGTGTTTTCGACCCCTTAAATTTTTTTGATCGGATTCCCCTGACAATATGCCTCAAGTTGGAGCAAAACACAACTTTTAGGACCAACCGCACCAAAATCGGATCAGCGGTTCGATACGAAGTGGACGGACGAAATTTTGGCCAAAAATTTCGTCCAGCCACTTCGTATTGAAATACTGATCCGATTTTGACTAAATTAGTCTTGAAAGTTGTGGTTTGCTCCAACTTGAGGCATATTGTCCGGGCAATCCGATCGGAGAAGGTTAACGGGTCCAATTCGGCATAATTAGGGTATATTTTTGAAAAAACACAAAATCTCAATTTTGAAGGTGATGCCGTGGGGTTAGAATTTTTTGAGTATTTTTCCCGGGTTTCTCGCTTGATTTACCATAAGATAGGGTGGTTTTTCCGAAAAAATTCGAAAATTTTGTTTTTGAATCGGTTTGGCTTGAATTTCTTAATGCGATTTCTGCGTTTTCGCGTTTTTGGCAATTTGAGGGGGTCCTACTGAACCGATTTTGAATTTTTTGAGCTCGTTGGATTCCTTGAAGGTTTTTACACATTTTTCACTCCCTATAAGTCAAAATTGATTGGGGTTTAGTAATCAAAAACTGGTTTAAAGACCAATTTTTGACCTAAACAAAAAATATTTTTTTGACCCTTTAAAAGAAATGTTAAAATTCAAAAAAAAATATTTTTGAGTAGGTTTTGGGCAGGTACATGACACAAAAAATTTGCAATTTTCTACAACTTTTCAGGACTAAGAAAAATGCAAAAACCGATTCCAGCTGGAAAATCCAAGGTCCTAGCCTAGGAAAAATTTCAAAAAAATGATGGATTTGACTTCGGGGTTTTTTGGCGGGAATCTTTAGATATTGACTACGAAACATGAAATTTGGCATTTTTTCGAGATTTTGGTCAACAGGGTCAATTTTGGGGGCAGTGACACTGCTCAAATTGCGGTTTTGCAGTTTTCTTAGGTTCACGGCCCATGCTCCAATCGGTTCAAGTCGTGAGGAATACGTAATGGCGGCTGTAACATTCCCACCCTTGATCTTGGTACCGCCTCTTTCGTCGTTTATTGGCTCAGAACTGCAAAAATGCGATTCGGCTATTAGAAACTGAAAGTGTGAGGCTGGGATTAGACAGCTTATGTTAATGGGGTGGATCTTGATAACAGTTGTCACCTGTTAACGCGGTTAACAAAATGGCTGCCTTCTAGCCGCCAGGCCTCAGGAAATATTTCTTTGAAAGCAGCCGCCAGGTATTTTCTTTTTATACCTACCTATTTATTCATCATTGTGAACACGTACCTTTTCGGCATAATTGAATTCACGATTGACCATTACTCCACAAATGATATGACGATAAACTGACCTACTCCAACTATTTGAACTTTATTTTCTGAGATACCCAGACAAATAATGTACCCATGTCACTAATCTACTTAGCAGCGTTTTTTTCCTAATTATTATTATTAAAAAAATTGTATATACCTAGTACAAATTTTCAAAATTCGATATTTCAGAAACTACGAGGTAAAGTGTGGTCCCGCTTCAGAATTGTACTTGAACCTGAAATACACCTGAAATAGTCCCATAATTTTAGAATGGCCCAATTACTAAAATCTGGTTGAGAAAGTTGTTTGCCAGGGCCAAATCGGTAAAAATGTAATGTTTCACGTTTCTAAGTAAGTACCTACATAAAATCCAAAGTCGAAGAAAAACTTTGTCAAATTCTCAAAAGTAGTTAGTAGGATGTAAGTAATTAGGTTTTAAAATTTCAAATATGTACCTACCGAATATGTTCTCTCACCCTCGACCACCTCAAAATAGATCGGAAACGACAACCTCAACAAATTATGTTAGGAGGTATCAACATAGTTTAGGTACTACAAATCATTATTAATGAATTATTACTACCATTAGTATCTGCAAGGGTTCGGAAACGTTTTGCTGAATTTTTTTCCCAACTGCCGATAGTGTCAATATGATAGCAGCTAGGTAGTTTTGAAAACTCAATCAACTTTGCTAAAAAATGTCTAGGTCTATAAAAAAAAAAGCTAACCCGACTGTCCCAATCCGTACATGAAAAAATCCGTCGAAATTTTCGTCAATTTTTTTTTCTCTTCCTCAAGTTAGTTTAAATTTTTTGCGATTAAAAAAGCAGTGTTTTCTGTGCCGTGATTTCTGTTCTGAAAAATGTGCATCGCCTTGGAGAACCTGTAAGCAGCCGGAGGACATCGGCCCACCTGGAGCGTCGCGGCCAAACGTAAGTCTTAATGCTTTTCAATGCTTAACCAATTGCAAGCGCGTTGTATCGTCAAGCAAAGTACTTCAAAGTACTTTAAGGGCCGCTTTATCACTTCACCTAATCAACTGATTATCCAAGGACGCACCGACTAACTGATTCCGTGGAAACGTGACGGATGATTTTTCAGCATGAAGTCACCTGGACAATAGATAGTCGGTGCGTCCTTGAATAATCAGTTGGTTAAGTGAATTGATAAATATTGCATAAAAATAACTGAAAATCGTGATGTCTAGAGATGTAAAAGCGAGGTACATCATTATAAAAGCAAGCACAAAAATTAACTTGAAAATCATAAACGTCTCTATGCATTCACTTTACAAACAATGATAAAAGAGAGTCACTCTGTTCACTAGATTCCTAGATCTGAAATTGATAAAAAATCGTTGCAAATTTTGAACTCGCCAAAAATCATCTGGATTAAGCGAGATCTGCGATTTCTTCAAGCTTCTAATTTTAATTTTGCCTTCCAATACTTTATTATAACAATAATAATATTGGTATTTAAAAAAAATTATCTGTGCCGTCTGGATATTTTTGCCAAACATTTATACTTCATTTCCAGTCAATTGATTGAGAGCTTTATTAAAAGATTTTTCTCTTCTTGTTACAGGTAAGCCGGAACTCGTCTGCGTTTGGTCCAAGGTAAGAACTTTTTTCAAAATCTGACGGATTGATGTACATGAACGCATGATATTTGTATATTCCTATGAGTGCAGGTCATATGGGGAAAATGGCAGGGGAGGAAGGTAGAGGAGGACCTGCTGGTACCTAATTTTGAACTTTTTTGAGGACCACCCCCAATTATTCATACGTACCATGTGAGTCTGACCAACGTTTTTGAGGACGCTCGTCTAAAGCTGGATTCACTTGTGCGTTTTTCTCTGTGTCCTGCGTAATGAGATCTGATTGGCGTCTGCGAGCGAAAAGTGAGTGCGCGTAAAGCTGACAACCAATCAGATCTCGTTACGCAGGACGCAGAGAAAAAAGCCCATGTGAATCCAGCTTAAATTCCTCCCCATACCGCTCATCGGGATTTAGGACCGGTTCCTTGGGCTGCATCCATATGTACATGGCGATTGTATGAGGAATTCAAAAAAGTGCCACAATATCACCCTAGCTATTGTGAATTGGAATCTTTTTCAAAATCAAAAATCGGCCCATTAGTTGAAGAGAAAAAGCGAATTTGTTTAGGCGACCCCTCTAGTTTGACAACAGTGCCTAGGGCGGTCTTATCCGTTTAGGAACATTCACTAACTTGAAATCAGCGGTGCGTGGATCACACACAATGCTTCCATATTTGTACATTTTTCAAACAAAGCTATTGTTAGATATTATTTAATACCACGGTCACGGCCCTAGTATTGGATGATTTATCTTAGTAATTTGCCTCATTTTGAACAAAGTTACGTGATGGGAACATGTAACTGCGAAAACTCCCTTTTCATTATAAGTGAAGCAAACAGGATTGAAAACCCACCCTCCAAGCTATAAACTCTCATTTACAGAAGGGTTTGTTCTCCATTTATTTCTTCAAACAATGTAATAATTGAACATCATATAGCACAATAATCGTTTTTACAGTTAAGTGTCATAACAAAGATGGCGAAGGCAGCTTTTTACCGTTAGGTAACTTTTAAATGTAGGTATGTATTAGTTTTAAAATCATTCAACAACTGAAAATATCACATCTTTATAAAACCGTACAACAATAAATAGGTAATGTTTATTTCCAGTAGGTAATATAGGTCATAATGCTATTACAAAGATGCGGCTCAATAATTTAAAGAGTTAGTGTCAAACATGAGAAGACGTTTCACAGTGTCACCTACTGATAGAGCTCTTCAGATTATTTGTTGATCGCCTGTACCTATATGCAGGTGATAAACTATGGATTATTCTTTAGTTTAGTACTGCAACGACCTTACCAGAAATGTGTGATTCGCTCTCAAAACCGAACAAAATTTCGAAATAATCAGTCGTTTGAAAGGCTACGTGAGGTATAAGTATGACTTGTCTAGAATTCTTCAACAGTTGGTAAGCTACTTGCTGAAGAACATACCTACCTAATGTAAATACGTGATTCGAAGAAACGATTGGTAGCTGTATCGGCCAAAACGTTATTTTGAACCTTCAACTAAGAGTTTCTAGAGCAAAAGTGCGGAATTAACAGAAAACAGAACCCGAATTTAGAAAAGCGTTTCGACAGTGGACTTATCTACTGCTGCATCGCTTCTACGAGTATCTTACAGGAAATTATTGTTCCGTAAAGTAACTTCTGTCCAATAGACCTTAAAAACTAGAATTCATTTCTGCTATACTAACGTTTAAACGCTGCTAAGTAGATTAGTGACATGGGTACATTATTTGTCTGGGTATCACAGAAAATAAAGTTCAAATAGTTGGAGTAGGTAGGTTTATCATCATATCATTTGTGGAGTACCTAATGGTCAATGGTGAGTTCAATGATGCTTAAATGGTACTTTTTCACAATGATGAATAAATAGCTATAAAAAGAAGAAAAAACACTGAGCGATTAAACAAGACCCGTTGACGAGGTCTCATCACGAGGGGACAATGCCCCTCCCCAATCCCTTCCCTTATACCTGGACGCTAACCAGGTCCCCTCATATACGGTATTGATACCTGAGATTTCCGAAAAGGCCTGACTCGGGATCGCATCTATTCACCGCACAGCGCTTTAAATTCCCTTAATTAATCTGTCCACCCTATTAATATGCGAGACTGACTAATCCCAATAACGTTCACTTTCTAATAGCCGAATCGCAGTTTTGCAGTTCCAAGCCGACGCCCTCGGATAAAACAGTCGTTATCAAGGGTGGGAATGCATCTGATAGGGAATTTATTACCCAACGTTTTCTCCTGTATCACGTTTTTGCTTAACCCCATAGGTGCTTGGGCCGTAAAACCAAGAAAATTGCGAAAAAATTGACCCTGGTGACCAAAATCTCGAAAAAATGCCAAATTTCATGTTTCATAGTCAATATCTAAAGATTCCCGCCGAAAAATCCCGAAGTCAAATCCATCATTTTTTTGAAATTTTTCCTAGGATTGCCCGGACAATATGCCTCAAGTTGGAGCAAACCACAACTTTCAAGACTAATTTAGTCAAAATCGGATCAGTATTTCAATACGAAGTGGCTGGACGAAATTTTTGGCCATAATTTCGTCCGTCCACTTCGTATCGAACCGCTGATCCGATTTTGGTGCGGTTGCTCCTAAAAGTTGTGTTTTGCTCCAACTTGAGGCATATTGTCAGGGGAATCCGATCAAAAAAATTTAAGGGGTCGAAAACCCAAAAAAACTGTTTTTGAGATCATGACTTTTTTTACATTTGATCGTTTTTGAGTAGTCTAGAGTTGATTCAGAGGATTCCCTTATAGGAGGTGCACGTCACAGGAAAATTTGCTAAACGCTCGTTTTTTTTTTTTTTTTTTCGAAATCGGACCACTACTTCTATGCGTTTTGCTGCTGACGGCGTACGGCGGACGGACAAAAAATTTTTATTGCAGATTCTTGTTCTAGAACCTCTGAAACGTGAAAGAACAAATTTTCAGTGGGTGTTGTAAAAAAATTTTCTTGATCAATTACATAGGTACATTATTTCTGGAAATAATGTACCAATTGATGATAGAGAATGGAGGGCGTGATGAATACAAACATCATGGATGATACAAATCGTTGAGCAAAAACAATAAAAATTCTTTGTAAGCTCTGGGCCCATTGATCGAATTACAATCAACTACGAGGAACTTGCACATTTTAAGTTAATGCGGCAAGCAACAAATTTGAATGAAAAGAATGGCATACTCGGGGAACTTGGTCCTTGTTATAAATATGTATTCGTGAGTTATTGCCTCGGCTTTCATAACAATTTTACCGCACCTCTACCAACATAAGCCAGTTCCAAGTAAGCTTGAGTACCGAGTGAAATTATGGAGTGGTATACATGCACAAAGTTTCTGTCTCTCAGCAAACCTCGCGTGACTTTTTGGAAGGACTGTTTTCACTTGGAAAATCCCAACGTATGAAAACGTTAAATGAAAAACGTAGATAAGGTTACCTGAGAGACCGAACGATACAGGCTTACTTGGCATAACAGCGATTCCATTTGCAAAACTCAGCCTTCGATGCCCTTCTCTTTGCATTAATCCTGAATAGGTTTACCCGATAGAATCCTGTTGCTTTTGAGCTTGGAAAATCCCAGCGAAAAAGGAAAATCCAATCATGGTAATCAGGTACTTTCGCAAATTTTCATCTCTGAGCTCGAAGTCGTTCATTATTCTTACAGTCGATTTTGAAAAAGGTACCATTTGCAAAGTACCTATCCATCATCAATCGTGACTAATCCATCTTATTAGGCTTGATTAGATACGGAATAGAAGGTCTGGGTTTCGTCAGTTGCCTGTCATTTTACGCGAGAACATGACAAAATTAGAAAACAATTCTATCTGAATGTCATTACAAGCATAAACTTGCTGAAAATTTCAACAAACAATCTTCAGCCGTTTGGCTCATAACTGTTGACGGCGGACGGGGTATGGTGGGCAGGCGGAAATTTTTTCTGCTCCTGACTTCCACAAAAACGTAAATCATGAAAATTTCAAGAGAAAAAAAAATTAAAAACCTATATTTGCTTAACAATCTCTCTCTGAAATCAGCAATTCATGGAAAATAATTTACCAAGTAACAGAGGGAAAGAAGGGAATGTAGTTTAAAATACCTATAGGTATGTACCTTTTCATTATGAATCTTTGTTCAACGGAAGTATTTCAAAATTCCGATTAAATTGATATCTATTGAATACAGTGTTTAGGAAACTCTATGTGGGCGGCATGAAAATGGAAGAGGCAACATAGGATGACCGTTGTTGGATGGTCCAAGAATAATATCTTCCCATTGAGTTGTGCAGGGGATTCTTTGGAAGAATCGTCCCTCGTTCTTAATCAGCCTTTCATTAGCGATGAACCCTTGATTAATTAGCGCTGATACGTTTATTTATGGCCTTAATTCTCTGGTGCTCTCAAGTTTTGCAGTATTTAGCTGGTTCTTAGAAGCGGAGTTAAGTGACCGTACCATTTGTACGAAGGATTTAAGAACTGGGATTCAGGATTTCCCTCAGACAGGATCGACGGTGCAGAACGTCGAAAAGTCGTGAAAGGGAAAGGACGTGAGGCGTGCAAAGCGAAGCAAGGGAAATACTTGATGAGAAACTTTAAACCTCTTCCTTCCGTTCGTAGAGAACCCTCTAATAAGCTTGAAACGCCTTCAGCATCGAGTAAAACGAGTGAGCTTCGCTGTGAGAGACCCCTTAGTGTTGTATACCTCCGACAGCTGCGCTTTCTGATCATATCAGGCTGACACGGCAAAGAGGGGACGTCTGCGGGGAGGATTGCAGGAAGAGAATGGAGTGCAGGGAAGGGGCAGGTACCGACAGTTATCCGAGCTGCAATAATTCAACGGTAACCGGATGCAAAGAGAAAAGTGCAAAATCGTTTATCTGAAACGTGAGATGATTGGCGAGTCAGCCGAAGACGGAGAATAGTCGTTGGCGCTGAAAAAAGAGAGAAAGCATGCTGTATGCCTACTTACTGCAATTTTGATAAACCGCTTCCCATTCCATACCCTACATTCAATTTCAAGCGTAGGCAGTTCCAGATATGGAGGAACATTTAATCTGAGCCAAAACGGAATCTGCACTAGAATGAAAAAAAAATTACGTTTTGGTGGATTTCAATCAGCCGAGGTTTTATTTGGCGCTAGGTTGCTTGTGTACTCGTTTTGCGGTTAAGTTAGCTCGTCGTCCCACTTCACAAGCACCTAGACGATTCGAGTTGGAATGGTACGTGTGAAAGTGGTTGTTTTAGCCCTTGATTTGAAATTGAGCGGGAAAATGGCCAGCCGCAAGGTTACACATCTTCCCGTGAAAACCAGTGCAACCTCATCAGAGTTCATGTGTGTTGTGATAGTGATGACTCAAACTTAAACTCGAAGTAGAAATCGCGATGAAACAGAAACTCAAACTCGAAGTAAAACTTATAATGAAACTGTTTCGAACTCACTTGTTTCAAGCTCACAATGAAACATAAACTGAAGCTCATAAACAACTCGAATTTAAAATCGCAATGAAACAGAAACTCAAACTCATAGTCAAACTCGATGTCAAACTCACAATGAAACAGAAACTCTAACCCAGAATCAAACTCAAAGTCAAACTAACAATGAAACATAAACTGAAACTCATAATCAAACCCGATGTCAAACTCACAATGAAAGAAACTATAACCCAGAATCAAACTTAAAGTCAAACTCACAATGAAACATAAACTGAAACTCATAATCAAACTCGATGTCAAACTCACAATGAAACAGAAACTCTAACCCAGAATCAAACTTAAAGTCAAACTCACAATGAAACATAAACTGAAACTCATAATCAAACTCGATGTCAAACTCACAATGAAACAGAAACTCTAGCCCAGAATCAAACTCAAAGTCAAACTCACAATGAAACATAAACTGAAACTCATAATCAAACTCGATGTCAAACTCACAATGAAAGAAACTATAACCCAGAATCAAACTTAAAGTCAAACTCACAATGAAACATAAACTGAAACTCATAATCAAACTCGATGTCAAACTCACAATGAAACAGAAACTCTAACCCAGAATCAAACTTAAAGTCAAACTCACAATGAAACATAAACTGAAACTCATAATCAAACTCGATGTCAAACTCATAATCAAACTCGATGTCAAACTCACAATGAAACAGAAACTCTAACCCAGAATCAAACTCAAAGCCAAACTAACAATGAAACATAAACTGAAACTCATAATCAAACCCGATGTCAAACTCACAATGAAACAGAAACTCTAACCCAGAATCAAACCCAAAGTCAAACTCACAATGATGCATAAACTAAAACTCGAACTTGAACTCAATCTCACAATGGATCAGGAACTCAAACTCATAATATGAGTTTATATTATAAACAAAATCGATGTCAAACCCACTGTGAAACAAAAACTCTAACTCGATGTCAAACTCGGTTGCTCAAACTAAGAATCAAACTCGAAGACAAACTCACAAAACTGAAACTCATAAATCAAACTCGAAGTCAAACTCGGAATCAGACAAGAAGTCAAACTTTCAATGAAACACAAACTCTAACTCATGATAGAACTCGAAGTCAAGCTTGCAATGAAACAGAAACTCGAACTGATAGTCCTGTACTCGAAGTAGAACTCACAATCAGAAAGGAACTCAAACTCGAAGTGAAACTCGCAATGGAACAGTAACTCAAACTCATAATCGAAATCGAAGAGAAACTCATAATGGAACAGAACCTCAAACCCATGATCGAACTGGAAGTCAAACTCACGATGAACCAGAAACTCGAACCCATAATCGAAATCGAAGTCAAACTCACAATGAAAAA
Source organism: Nesidiocoris tenuis (assembly GCA_036186465.1). NCBI lineage: Eukaryota > Metazoa > Arthropoda > Insecta > Hemiptera > Miridae > Nesidiocoris > Nesidiocoris tenuis. Next base: position 22,324,814 of record AP028910.1, on the reverse strand, counting down.
GAAATTCAAACTCAAAGTCAAACTCACGATGAACCAGAAACTCAAACTCGTGATCGAACCTTAAGTCAACACAGTGAAACAGAAACAAAAACTCGAACTTGAACTCTATCTCACAATGGATCAGGAACTCAAACTCATAATCAAAATTGAAGTCAAACTCGTGAGCGAACTCGAAGTCAAACTCACTCGAAGTCAAACTCAATGAATCAGAAACTCAAACTCATAGTCGAATTGATTATGAGTTTGAGTTTCTTTTTCATTGTGAGTTTGAGCTAATGTTTCATTTAGGTTTGACTTCAAGTTCAATCACGAAATTGAGGTTCTGTTTCATTGTGAGTTCGACTTTGATTTCGATTACGAGATTGAGTTCCTGGTTTATTGTGAGTTTGAGTTCAAGGTTGATTATGAGTTCGAGCTCCACTATGAGTTTGAGTTTCTGGTTCATAGCGAGTTTGACTTGAAGTTAGAGTTTCTTTTTCATTGTGAGTTGATTCCGATGTCGATTATGGGTTCGAGGTTTTGTTTCATTGTGAGTTCGATTTCGGCTTCGATTATGGGTTCGAGTTTCAGTTTCATTGTGAGTTTGACTTTGAGTTCGATGTCGGGTTTGAGATTCTGATGCATTGTGAGTTTGACTGCGATTTCGATTATGAGTTTGGGTTCCTGACCCATTGTGAGTTTGAGCTCGAAGTTGATTATGATTTCGAGTTTCTGTGTCATTGCGGGTTTGACTTCCAGTTCGATTATGAGTTTGAGTTTCTGGTTCATTGTGAGTTTGACTTCGGTTTCGATTATGAGTTTGTGTTCCTGATCCATTGTGGGTTTGAGTTCAAGTTCGAGTTTATGGGTCATTGTGGGTTTGACTTCCAGCTCGATTATGAGTTTGAGTTTGTGGTTCATAGTTTAGAGTTTGACTTGAAGTTTGAGTTTCTTTTTCATTGTGAGTTTGACTTCGATTTCGATTATGAGTTTGTGTTCCTGATCCATTGTGGGTTTGAGTTCAAGTTCGAGTTTATGTGTCATTGTGGGTTTGACTTCCAGCTCGATTATGAGTTTGAGTTTGTGGTTCATAGTGAGTTTGACTTAAAGTTTGAGTTTCTTTTTCATTGTGAGTTTGACTTCGATTTCGATTATGAGTTTGTGTTCCTGATCCATTGTGGGTTTGAGTTCAAGTTCGAGTTTATGGGTCATTGTGGGTTTGACTTCCAGCTCGATTATGAGTTTGAGTTTGTGGTTCATAGTGAGTTTGACTTGAAGTTTGAGTTTCTTTTTCATTGTGAGTTTGACTTCGATTTCGATTATGAGTTTGTGTTCCTGATCCATTGTGGGTTTGAGTTCAAGTTCGAGTTTCTGTGTCATTGTGGGTTGTACTTCCAGCTCGATTATGAGTTTTCGTTTCTGGTTCATTGTGGGTTTGAGTTTCTGATTCACTGTCAGTTTGACTTCGATTTCGATCAGGGGTTCGAGTTTCAGTTTTATTGTGAGTTTGACTCCGAGTTTGAGTTTTTGTTTTATTGAGAGTTTGACTTCGAGATTGATTATGAGTTTCAGTGTCATTGTGAGTTTGTCTTCGCAGGTCTCATCCGATAGCGTCGAAGAATATGGCTCCTGCAGCTGCCAATCTCGTCCTCCAAGGGTCAGAGTAGTCTGCTGAACAGCCTGAGTGCCCTTCAGTGACGCGTCTGACGCAATTAGCTCAGTCAGCTTTCCATCTAGTACGTGAGCTGTGAACTGCGGCTTCCCCCACAGTCAGTGTGTGAATTTGAACCAGCCCTAGCAGTTCCAATTCTACAGTTTAACAAAACTATTGATTCCATCAAGTTTTTTTTTTTTTTGTGGAGTTGGACGTTCCTGCGGTACTTTCGCATTAATCAGCCGTCACAATTTCTTAAATGCCATGAAGTTGGCATAGTTTGAAATGTTAAATATTATTAAAAAATATTATTTTATTTATTTAATTTAAGCAACTATCAGTTTTTCTCCATGAGAAGGAACCTTTTATTATTCCTTCAAGTCTACCAAGTACTAACGGTTTGTTAATTTTTTAAACTTGCCATTTCGAAATTTTACCACTCACTCAAACACAAAACAAAGAACGGATCAAATAGTCATTGATTGAATTGACATTTTCCAAACAAACCGAAACCCAGTAGTTTAGCCGAAACATGTAACATGGACACTGAACATTTTTCAATCCAAATTCCTTATTTTTTGAAATAAATACAAACTAGGTTTTCATGAAATAATAATACTGAACTTCCAACGAACGCGAGGGATGGAAATTCACAAAATTTGGTAACGATAACGAAGTTGAACTTAGATGGCTTGAAGCTGCCTGGATTGTAGAATTGGCATACTGAGTTTCTTGTAATTTTTTATTCAAGCAGCCTCCGGAGTGCCCCAAAATTTACGTATCAAAATATGGAAGTATTGTGTATTATCTTCGCACCGCTGGTTTGAACATGAATATCCTCAGGGTATTCACACCGTTGAAGACACCTAATCAGCGAAAAAACTGTAAGGAATGGAGTGTAGTAACATCGTCCTGTTTTGTCGAATTCTTCATCCTCACCTCTCGCCAAAACCGACAAAATATGTGATGACCCCTTTTCCAGCCATTGACCCTAAAACCTGCTTTATCGTTTGTCTCCTCAACCTCCGGTGCCGTCAAACGCACTCGGCACTCCATCAAGCAGAAAATCGGATCTCTTCCGTCTTTGATGACGCATTTCGGCAATGTGCGGCTGCGACGGTTGTCTCTTCAATCTTTTACGGACTGCATTAATATTTCATTCCGGATTATTGAGTGCCCCACAACATAAACCGTTTAACCACCCATTTGGATGATAACTTGACTTTTCTTGATCCAGTATACACGACATCGATTAGGTATAGTTCTGTACAAAGCGTCGTCTCCGATTTTTCGACCAAAATGTAAGACATTATTGATTTTAACACTTAAAAACATTATTGATCCTCCTGAAAAATGGAATTCAGAAATTATCGTTTTTTTGTATTAGTGACCCGTTATCGGGGGGTAGCGTGATAGGATCATCAGCTGGTTGATTCGAAGGATCGACGGTTCCTTTGCGCAAGGAATGCTCATGGGGCACTGAAGGAAATGACTGTGTACTGCCGTGTGAGGTTACCCAGTGGCACGGTATCATTTCTGTCCGCCGCGTTGTTGCCTTGGGTCCAAGATGACGAGAAACCTATCAAGGCACCTTGCCTCAGGTCGCAACAGGCTGTCCCGTCTGACGGTTCAAGCTACGAGCCCATGAGCCACTATCTGACACTGATGAGTTGTCCTCAAAAGACACTTCCGAATCCTATCTCAATCGGTTCATGTGATGAATATCAATTTTTTGTGATTTATGCGGATTTTCTCAATCAGATTCGGCGGTGGGGCTATAACCAAAAGAAGCTTTTTTGGTCTAAAGCGCTTTACTCTCTTTTTTAGCTTCTTTCTTCTCTACGTTTGTGTCGGGGAGGGGAGTCTGAAGGCGACGAAGTACATGCCCTGACAAGATATTCAAATATACTTTATACTATCACACAGGAGGTGTGTGATCAAAACTTCTCATTATATGACCATGGCGGATGGCTATACGAGGATGAATACGGATGATGAATATGAATGATACGGATGGCTATACTATATGGCTATACGGCTATATCGTACTTACCCGGCCTGTAAGGGCGGCCAATCAACCACGCTTGGGTGGTTCACCAAGTACACTTCTCACCAAGTACACTTCACACCCAGCACACCACACCAAGTACACTCAGATTATGGTAAACTTCATGCTTGGGTCAGGGGACGGCTAAGGGGAGGCCGTAATACACAAAACCATACAATGGAAAACATAACTATGGACATGGGCACATGGAAAGCTAAACTGTGGGCATGGAGACATGGAAAACACGCTGCATGATATAAACCCATAAATCGTCGTCTGAGGCGCAGCATGGCACATCTAACAATTTGGCAGTTTTTAGGTAAAACAGAAAATCATGTTTACTCTCTGTGCCACATCACTGCTCGGTTTCAGATTCGCTAAATTCGTCGTGGAACCCACTGAAATATCCCTTAGATACGCTTGGATACCTATGTTAATGCATTCGAAAATAATTGATTTTTCCTTTTTCCTGAAAATTTGCCAAATGTTAGATGTGCCATGCTGCGCCTCAGACGACGAAATCGAATTACTATTCGTGAGTAAGATTTTATTTATTATTATCATCATTTATTATAATTGTTTGGTTTTGAATTAACGAGGCATCTATAGTTTGGTAAACGTGGCATTCAGGACATTTTAATTTAATTATTATGATAATTTCATAATATGGATATATTATATCTATAATCTTATGTTGCTCGAGACGAATAGTGTAATAATGGGGAGGGGTTTCCAATTATACTTCAAATCGTATTCTGATGGAGATTCTGGCGCTCTGAGTAGTGACAATTGGCGGAACCGAAGGTCGTTTTCGAAAACACGAAGCTTGTTGGGCAAGGATAAGCTTTTAGTGCTGGGAGAGGCCAGTGGATGATGGGCAAGGAGGGAAACGTTTCTTTGTGTTAAAGGGTCTATACTTGTTTATTACCGTTCTTCAATTCCAGTTTATCCGGCTGTACCACAGCGGCGACGAGCACCCGAGCTGTGGAGAAAGAACTTGGGATGGCGCGGCACCTCAGTACCTACTGCTAACACTTTTCCCTTTTCGCAATCCTCTCTAGAACCATTTTCTCTTATATTTCTTTTTCCCTTTTCGCATGTTCTATCTCTCTCATTCTTACTCTCTCGGGCAACCTCTTTACCCCGCCTTCATCACGACCCGTGCATTACCCACCTTCCATTACCAACTCGTTCTGAGATCAGAAGGAATAATCCATACGAATTGACGCCGTCGCGACGTTGGCAAATCTTCGAAGCAGGCCCTGCTAAATGGAAGGGTAGGGCCCGCCACACCACTGTGTGGGCAGTAGTTTTTCATCCAAAAACCTCTGCTGCTTTGCTTCTATGAACCTTTGACCTTCAGTAATCTCGGAAAAGAAGATTACAAATTCTGTATTCACGTTTATTTCTGTAAAATACATTTATTACCACCTACATAGCGTAAGTACCAAGCTAGATAGTTTTATCGCGGCGCAGATTGAATATAATCGCTGCTTCACTCGTTATGTTGGTCCTAACCATTTTCCCTTCTTCTGTGCCTGTGGCTATGAATCTGAAATCACCTTCCAGCTTTACGAAGGCACTTTACCCCATCAGATCGGCAAGTGATGCTCTCGGGGCCAAGAATACCACTAGGTACTGTTCCGCCCTGTGGGGCTTTAATGGGCCCAATAGATTACTTTCTAGCAGGTAAACCCCTAGCATATTCAACAATTTTATCAGGATTTCAATTCATCCATCATTCCGAAGCAATTTATTTATTTATGTGAACGTCCTGCACTCTGGATGCATCTATGCACTGGCATTGGCCCATCAAATTTTTTTTTCACGTTTCAGATTGTCTAGAACACACTTCAACAATAAAACTTTTTTCAGCATCATTAAAAAAAGTCAAAAAATCATTAAAAAACTTTTTTGACGTTTTCGACCTCTAAAATTTATTTGATCGGATTCCCCAAACAATATGCATCAAGTTGGAGCAAACCACAACTTTTGGGACCAACCGCGCAAAAATCGGATCAGCGGTTCGATACGAAGTATTAAGATGAGATAGTAGAAATCTGATCGATTTTTGCTGTTTTGGGGCTGACTTGAAAAAATAATTGTCCAGTACCTATCAAAACACTCTACACGCGCAATTCCAAATTTTAATAGCCCTCTCCTACTCTGCCAGATGAAACCTCAAACTCTTCCCTTGTCGGACAGAGTCCGGTACATGTGAATCACACTAGAAACTGGGCGAGATGAGGAGGTGTTTCTGGACCCGATGAAGGAAACGAAGGAATCAGAGAGCGAGGAAGGGGTTGGGGCCTATCTCAGCCGCAGTCCTCACTGTTCTACGCAAGTTCGAAGGTCACTACGGTTGCTGGTGGTTGTTCCCTTCGCCAGCTATTATTTATATCTCACGCCAACCCCTTCTCCGTCAGATATTCCCGACATTGCATCCCTTTTTATCGCTAGGTATGAAATATACGACGGGTCGGTCGACGAAGAGTTCCGAGTTTGAGGAAAAATCGTTCTTACCAACCCTGTCCAGCTGTGTGTTGGCGTGTAAGGGCAGAGGCTTCTTTGGAACTGGGATAGATATTATACTTCTAGGAAGCAGATAATCCAAATTACTCGCGATCGAGATATTGCGCCATACGCTCGAAACCACATCGCATTGCTCAACTGGTTTATTTTAACTTTTCCATATTTATTTTCTCCAAGACGGTAGGGGATTTTTTTTTTTAATTTTCAGGAAATATATATAGTCTATGGCCTGAATAAGGCTCATCTCTTTATCCAGATCAGTAGCTAAATTCCAAAGGTCTCCTTTAAGCTGCTTAAGTTTTGAAAAAATTTTAATAATTACCAAAACCGCCATGAAAACATGATTTTTTAAAGTCTGATCTGACGATTGAGATGCATACTTTCCGAAAACCTATTTAATTTGAGCGTGAATTAAGCTTCACTTCCGAACCTACGGATGCATTATTGAGCGCAAATTAATCAGATAGGGGCTTTATTGCTGTTGAGCATACCTTTTTAGAGGATCGGACTAACATGAGCGGATAAGCGACCGTGTACACGTATCAAAATTATGGAAGCGAAGGTTGTGTGTTAAGTGCGCTCCACTAGTTATTTCTATTCTTTATCGTTGTACACTGCGCATGCGATTTTCGATAATGAAGCTCAACATAAATCAAAGGCGATTTCTATTTGGTACCTATCCTACAATTCAGGTACAAACCCGCATTGGTGGATGGTATAGCCACCCATCAGCAATGAATATCTAACCTCCATCCGTTTCAACGGACCTTTCGGTATGATTTTTCGTGTACGTGTACATTTTAGACATAAAGTGATTATGTTTTGACAACTTTGTAAGCTGTGTGGATTAAAAATGCCAAAAAACTAACAATGCAAATTTTAAAGCAACTACCTATGAGGATATTTTGTGACCTCGAATATTGGTCAGGGAACCCAAACATTCGCATAAAAATTGACCACGCAACCTCATCGATCACATGACCGCATAATTCGCGGGGGTGCGAAAGATCCGTCGAGATTTTTTGATGAAGAACGTGTTCTGTAGCACTTTATCGAGTGTCACTCGTTACATAAATCACGTTTTATCTATAAATCCTCGTCGGGTCGACGGTGATCAGACGATATTTTACTCTTAATTTATATCGGTCAGCTCGACGGGGGTCATTGCTTTCTCGGCCTCTTCTTGGCCCCCCACGATCCTTGCCGATTTTTCTTTCTTTTTGGGGATTGGCAACTATAGGGAGGAAGCGACTACATGTTGGAGCCGGAGGGCGTGAGACTGTGAGTGTGCGGTCAGATTCACACGTATCGGTCGCTTGTAAGCGATAAATCCGCTCATGTTTGTCCGATATTCAAAAAATGTATGCCCAACAGCAATAAAGTCCCGATCTGATTGATTTGCATTCGTAGGTTCGGAAGTGACAGTTGATTCACGCTTGAGTTAAATTGGTTATCGGAACATACGCATATCAATCGTAAGATCGGATCCTTTCTATGTTGAATTTGAAGTCGATCAATAGAAGTTGGTTATAGTGTGAAATTTTTACTTCAATATGCACGAGGTAACATCAAAAACAGGTATCGGAGCTTTGCTCCTCTGATGTACAGAATTATACCATTTTATTTGCTAACCTGAATGACATTTTGAACGATTTTTAGGATGCATATTTTTCGATTTTGAATCTCACGAAAAGGGAACGTTGTGATTTTACCAATAACTTATACTACGCTTCCCTACACTTGGGGCCGGTTTATCAATTTATTTAAAGCTAGATTTATAAAAGGACGTTTGCATAAACTAATTTCCAAGAAATTTTCAGTATGACAGTGAGCAAAAATATGTCCTAGGTGAAATCATCCTCGAATTGCTTTGAATAAAATGATAAACCGACCCTCTATATTAGCAAATACCGGATGCACTGTGAGAAATCTGAGAACCCGTTAACCAAGATGATGGGTCTGGTCTTGCCGAGACGAACATTCCATATGGAAAGGCTGAGAATTGGGTAAGATACGGTATTTCGTTATTCGTAAATGCTAATAGAAAGACAGCCAGACGGTCACATAGACACTTCAGACACACAAATAATTTCTGAAGATCTGTTCCGATTTTCAGTTTTAAGTCGATTAGAATACATTCAATTTTTTGCACCTTAAATGTCGTAGTAAAAAGGGTGCACAGATGCATTATGTGTAGCATGCTCGGCAGTTTTGTATCAACGTGATTCTGTGGACATTTTTCCAATTCGATTGTCCTATGGAACTAGAGTCTGATGATTATAATCACTATCACGTATTGTCATTATATCCGATTCATCGTACTTACCCCCAGGTCGACGTTTTTGTTAGATTCAACTCACGGACCCACCTGATACCTTGCCATTAATATATTTTCCGCTCGCCTGTGCCTCTCTTTCACGACTTCCTGCCTTCTTTACTGTTGGAGATATATTGCCCTTCGTGGCTGGTTCACTCGAGGGTATAGGTTATAGGACAGAAGGGATAGGGGTTGTTGTGTGGGATCCAAGGGTTACTGTTATTAGGGGGTTTTTCCGTTTAATAGTCTCTGTTTCCGTATGAATGACTGGACGTTTCCAGCCGTTCCGCTTGGCAACACAACTTGATTGCCTCTTGAATATTCGGTGCCGCATCGGCCTGAGATGTATACCCTATTGAGCTCAAATCCGCCAGATCTGAATGCACTGAGTGGCTTTTATTTGCCATCGCCAGGTCACTCAAAAGAAGGTTTACAATGAACTAGAAGGAAGTCGTATTCACAAAGTTCCCCCATGCCACATGCGTATTCCACAATGTATCCTTGTTAACTGGGAAAAAGGATAATGACATAACGTAGTATACTTATCCACTAGCAACTTTTACCCTGGTGATTTCAATTGCACCATATCTATTAATTACCGGGCGTTTCTCATAATCTTGCATGCTGATTGAATGCATTGAACGAAATACATTAATTCTGCTTGAATTACTAATAAACCAAAATTTATGAAAATATAAAAATTTACCTACACGATAGCTCAAGGGGAAAAACGATGAAAATCTCATGTTTTTAATCAAAATAATTCAATAATTTTCTTTTCAATTTTCAAATACAGTTTTCAATTTTTCCCAAAATGACACGTTACTTGAAAAAGTCACATTTTGAAAAGATTGAAAAATCATACGCATTCAATCTTTTTAAATGAAATGATCACATTTTGAAAAAAGTTGAACTTTTATAGTTTTTGCCTGTACATTACATACCTTTATTCATAGATAATAATAAATTAATATGGATGGGATATAAGGAGATATTTACTCACGTATATAACATAAATCACTAGGTTATGGCCAACCTGGTCGAAGGGGCGCGTCAATCCTCAGTTTTGATTTTTTTCCATTCTCGGTGCAATGAGATGCAACGAAAAATTAAACTATGGCAATTTTCATTCGGCAATATTGATTACGCAAATCCAGACAATGGATTTTTTTGGGCGGTTTGAGCATTAAAATTGCCATGGGTTGCTGGGCGACTCTTATTGAGCAATTTTCTCACATCGGGCAACAAAATTTGCAACTCTAAAGGCCCCTTTTTAGCGTTCAAAGATTTCTGCAAGGCATCACACTTTCACAAAAGAGAAAAAAATGATGAGGAGGAAACAGTCTAACTTTTGATTGAAACGCAACCAGACACAGACCAATAACTGAAAAGAGGCATTTCTAAAACTGAGATGCCTCAAACAGAAGAGGTACCTACGTAAAAAGTTGAATTGCTGAAGTTGAACTGTGTTGAACGACCCGATCGGGGTGGGCCTTTTTGGGAACTGGAAAGGAACAAAGATTTGTGGCGCCAAAGTAATACATTCTTCAATTTAACAATTAACACATCCTAATTTTCTTTGCATCCGTATATTTATTCATTTTTCTCATCTGCTACTCAAGTCTAAACGAGAGGTACGTACGGATCAGATCATCATAACAGTGCATGAAGTACAGAACGTAAGGTACAGTACAGTACAAATGGGTTTCGGTCGTTAATCTGTATTTAGCAATCTTAAACTTGTTCGTACTCTGAATAAACTCGTTCGATTTTGTTCGTTTCAGAATTCAGTGATGTACGGAAACATCTCAAAGGCTACGTTTTATAAACCGCTGTGGGACACGGGCTCTCGCAAAGTATCAAAAGCTTTAGGATTTTATCGCCCTCAAGCACAGCATCATCATAGTGATACCTGGGCAGAACGGTGTGCCGAACAGTGTTCGTTACTCGGTTAACTTTTGTCAGCCCTACGTCACGTTGGTAATCGCATTAGCTGCTGCCTGAAAGTTAAATCAGATTTGTCGTGAGAACGCTGTTCCCCCGCATACATGATGTTAATGTCTGTCTCCATATATCCGGCGGGAGTGGATTATGATCGTAGATAAATCGCCAATATACAGTCGAAGCATTTGCAAAATTAAGGCATAATAAGCAAATCCGCCGGTGGCTTTCCCGCGTTATATTCCCAAGAAATAATCGGACTTTACCAAGAGGATTTACATTGGGATCCGGTCTCGTATACGATGAAATACAGCCGATACCTATTCAAGAATATATCGACAAATATATTATAACCGGATGTTCGTTCGGGCTATCGAGGGTTCAGGAATTCAATTGTTTGAAATGAATTATGAAGTGCCCTGTTTTGACACCATCAATCACGAGGTGATATTTCCAGGAAACCGAATTGTACCAGTGATCGGGAAAACCGTTCCTCTGCCAGTCGATGGTTCGAGGTTTGATCTATTTGACATGAAAAGTGGAAAGGTTTTGATAAAATAAATCAACGTTTTCAAATGAGTTCGGGGTTCACAGTCTTTATTATTCCATCGTCCGGGATTTTGCTCTTGCTGTAGAGTTTCAGTTTGGATATCCAGATAGCAAACTTTGCTGGACACGACGTGGCTATCTATCTACGTAATATTCTGACTTTAAAATCAAGAAATCCAAGCTGTCTGCCCTGCATACAGTCCTGGGCGCTTACTGAGACGGCATACAACTTCTTGGGCCAAGAAGAAGATTGAGAGCCACCTTTACACTGCGCGATGTAAAGCGATTATCGATTTTAGGACGATTTCAATACTTCCATTTACTCTGTAAATATGGAAGTAAAATGTTTGAGGATGTTCACCCAACATATTCCAAAATGACGTTTCATCTCAATCCCGACATGCTGCTGAGGTCTGTCTAAAAAGTAGGTAACTTTGTGCGCTTAAAAAGTAGGTACGTTACCTACTTGAGCGATCGGAATCAAAATTGAATTACGTTCGCAACAACGCGCGATGGGCCAGCTAGTAATGTATAAATACTATACCTGCTATTGCCATACGATGTAAGTTTTGATATTAAATGTCAAAATTTTTGAATGCAAGTTGAGTCGGACAGAATTTTTCTACCTTTACCCATGCAAATTGTTAGTTGGAGAAATACCGCCCGAAATGCATGCATTTTAAATCACTTGAGCCCTGTACTAAATTTCACCTCATAGTGAGTTTCCAAAATGAATGTAATTTCACTTTGAATGCAGCCGGTAAACATGAGTGATTGCACCGATCCTACAAAACCGGATTCTACCTCTAAAAACTGTCTGGGTTTGTCGGTAAGTCTTGCGTCAAAACCCATCAAGATCTCGACAATCCATTACAGACGGCTGACGTCCGACCTACAGGCATATAATATGATCTAAGATTTTCCACCGCTGTCATTGTAAACTTGATGTTCTGACGTCGGAAGACCTCGGATGAATAATGATGATGCAAAAGTATAGTCAGAAAACCTGTTTATTTCTCACAGACGGGTGATCAATCATCATGAGTTCCCTTTCCGAGTAGTGCCGATGTGTCTCACAGTAGGTGCCTATGTGAGGTTTCGAGCTATCAGTCTGAGTTGTTTTGATTCAATATTTTCCCCGAAAATTCAGTCAGGGGAGTTGCAATTTTAATACTCTTACAAACTTATAAATTTCACGTTTGAGGCGCAGAATCAAACTTATCCAAAACGCTGCGATATTTAGTTGTTTCCATTTATAATCTGTGCTATGACTGAGTGCCTAAGGTCGGCCACACACCATCCGATTGCTGGTAGAGGGGGTAAGAAAATGCATTTCCGTGCTTGGCCGAGGTGGCATCGGCGTTGAACCAAATGAATTTTATTTGAGTTTCCAAGCGACGTTCCCATGTTCAACACCCCTCAAACGGCCAGCAATCGGACAGTGTGTGGCCAACTTAAAGTACGTCTGGTCAACATGAGATTGTTATCAGTTTTGATAACAGGCAACCTCATAACCACCAAGAAACAGATTCAACAACAACAACGACTTCGTCAAGAACTCGCACCGCAAAACTGGATAAACCTTCCGTAGTCAAAAGAAGTGCTGTGGCTATGTGTGGATTTCGGAAACACTTCTCTAGAATCAAAAGGTATAATAAAAATCTAAAATTGTAAGAATATAAAATTCATTATTACAGCTAAAAACCAGACGATAATCGGTTGATGCTTTCCTCGGACTTTGGATCTTAGCAAGTAGGCAATTTACAGTCCCCCAGTTTCCAAGAAATCCAATGATGACTGCGGTGGAATTAGGCCTGGGCGACTTATAAAAGTGTCATCGCTCTTCCATCGGGAAGCAAAGAAAAGAAAACTAAGGAGATCGTTCGTCTCGATCCCTCCTACCTCTACCCAAGCTACAAGCCTGGTTACCCAGTAGTACCGTCTCTCTCAGTCTCGACTTACTATCACCCCAGCCCAGTCCAGGATCGCCTCGTTCGCTTCAAATCCGCTAAACGGTACCCACTTGGTCTGAGCTTTAATCTGATGAAACATTCGTTTATACGTAGTTGAGCCATGAAAATTCTTGGGTGGGGCTTCGTAATCCTTCCTCTCCGAACCTAAATCCTACCCCAGCACGCTCGTTCGGCAACCGAATCAGATAATCCTACGCCCGTCTTCACTATTTCCAAATCTTCCGCCGAAATCTGCTGCCGATGCTCTTGAATTCTTCCCACAATATAGCAAGGAAACGGCGAGCTTACTGCATGCATGTGCATCCGGTATTGCATGTGAACCCAACTGGGTTCACATTCCAATAAGTCAATAGTATATTGATGCATAGCATGTAGAATTGCTTATTAGGACCATTTTGGTCCATTTTTACTCATTTTATATTTTTTTATTTTATTACCTATAATATAGGTAATAAAATATTTTTTTTTTCATTTTATTTTTCATTCATTTTTTGGAACCTTTGTAATCGGTCAGGAAAAAAAAAAGTTTTTTTATTTTATTACCTATAATATAGGTAATAAAATATTATTATTATTTTTTTTTTCATTTTATTTTTCATTCATTTTTTGGAACCTTTGTAATCGGTCAGGAAAAAAAAAGTTTAACACCCCTGAAAATTTTTTGGTTTACGTTTCAAGGGGTGTAGAATCCGAAACTGCAATAAAAATTTTTTGCCCTTCCGCCATACGCCATCCGGGGGTACATTTTTGAAATCTCCACCAAAAATCGAGTTCAGTATCTAGTTGGTTCTAACGTCTCGGCAGAACCCTACCTTAATTTTAAGGCCAGTAAAACAGCTGTTGATGTGGGAAAAAAATCGTGCTTTTTAGGAAAAGTGCTTTATAGGCATATGAGGCATCCGTTGTGCTGTTGATAATCCAGAGCTACTGTCGGTCCCTCGAGAGGCGCTGATGATGAATTTTCGAAATATTTCCAATAAATAAAATTGAAAAAATATCTCACGTTATTATTATTATTTTCGAGTACCTACCCATGTATGGCGTTTTTCGAAAAAAGAGCAATGAAGTTTGACGTATCCTGTGCTCGGACTTGGTGCAATATCTCCAACTGGGAATTTTGAGTGCGTAGATAAATCGAATACCTACTTATTCCCTCAAAGTTCCTCCCCAAAATGCCTCCCGGATAGGGGGAGGTATTAGTTGAGAAATTCAGAGGTTTATCGATTTGACGAGTTCGCAGCTGACAACACACAGACAGCAGAATGACTGTGGTGGCCCATTTCTCACGGGAAATGAAGCGCGGATGTTCGAAACCGCTGGGGAGTGATAATCCGATCTTGCCGTTAACGGTTTCAGGTGTCCGACTTTATCCAGGAAACTCTCCCTCGACGAATCGAGGTACTCTGTGATGCTGGAGACCAAACTAAGCTTTTCCATTAAGTTACAAACTGAGACGAGTGAATAAAGTTTTTGCTCTGCTGCTGGCAGTGACGATGGAATTGTTTGGAAACATAATATGCAGCCTATAAGTACATTATACTAATAGGCTACTGGCAAGTATTACGATTTTAAACTAGGAATAAAGCTAATGAAACCGAACCAAACACGAGCACTGAAAACTACTCAAAACCATACATAATTCCACTTCCCATCCTATTCTATTGCTAGAATCCATGGGTGAGATATCAACTCTTCTAGCTCGCACAGAAAAAGATTTTCATTCCTACAAAAATATCTTGCCTGTGACCTACTGAGCGATTCATTTCCAACACCCGCGGGCAGTAGGCGCCTGCGAACTCATCCTGCATGGCGGACTCAGCCAGTGCAATTACAACTTCTCCAGCTGGCCTACTTTTGTCATTAATCTGCCTAAAGAAGCTGACGCCCATATTTCAATTTACCCCAGCTTTTGTGGAAAATGAAATTTTGATAAAGCAAGATGACAATATAACCCACTTATGGATCCCGTGTACTCCTCAATTATCTCAAATAGCATCATCATACATAATTACATACATCATAATCATACATAATTATTACTACCTCGTAATTTGACGCTTCCTCCTGCAAGAGATAAGCTTCTTCAGAAAATTTCTGAAAAAGAATTTCATAATGAAAACGCGTTAAGTAGATCGTGACATGTGCTCATTACTTTTCTATATATCCAAAGAAGTCGGCAAAATTTTGCACAAAGGTTCGTTTTTTTATTGCAAAGACAAACCTTACAGTATAAAATATGTACTCCATAAACGCGGTATTCAGTTATTATTATTCTAGCGTTTTTGCATAAATTGTTATGTGGGGCGTTGTTCATGGTAAGTCCAAAATTTCGGCCCATATAGGTGCCCCGAGAATTTTTTGTCATCTGGTAGTTTTGGTGTATGTAAATGTAAATGATGGTTTAATTGTTTTAACCCATGGGCATCACAAGGAGTGGGTTTAGTTCTCCAATATCATTTAATTCCGAAAACCCCGAATGCCAGGGATGACATGAATCATAAGGCTATGGACCAAATTTTTCATGGCACCTGTGGGAATCGAACCCACAACTCTCAGGTAAAGCCTGCAGCTAGGCAGACGCACTAGCCACTAGACCAACCCGTGAGCCCGGTTTGGGGTATGGTGGCAACAGGTGGCCCAGACCTACTGATATTATATTTCCAATAATTATTGCCTCTTAAGGGGTAAATTTTGGCCAGGCATCACAATTTTTTTTTCTTATTCTTATCTGCTCAACGCCCCAGCTCAGCATTTCTCACTCAAGTTTTTATCATTTAGACGCCCTACAACAATTTGCTACCATTTCCAACCGCCTGTCACGTGGTAAGTGTTTATGAATTTTTTAAAATGTAAAAGTGCTGTGGCAGCTAAACGCCTCAGTTCTTCCGAGTAAGAATCAGACAAATGAAAAGCATTTTCTCAAGCCTTCGATGAGGTATAATAATCATTTTAGGCTTTCGGACTATCCGGGAACATTGGTGAAGTTCCAATTTATGATAGGTAAGTACTTACATTATCACAGTAAGGTCATTACGATCGAACAACCCGGGATTGGAAATCTGGGGGCGAATTGCCGGATTAATTCGTTTTTGGGTAGCCTCAAACACCATGCGACTAACGCAACCATTGCGTATGAAATGAGAAATACTTTACTCTCGGGACAACACCCCGTCTCCCTTTTTGAGAAGCTTTGGTGCATGAGAAACTGATCCCCAGAGGCGCTCAGGTTTAAAACATGGAATGTCGGACTCCAGAGACCCGCAGGCAAGGGCTCCATTCAGAGGAGGCCGAAATTAACTTAACTGACGCAATAATATGGAATAAAAAGGGTTTGTTGATTTAATTATTAATTATTATTCGCAATTATAAACTTGGATAAATATTTCACTCCGACAGACCCTTTAGATGTGAATGAAAACCAGTGGTGCGCAGATAACACACAATAGTATTGGAATTGGAATAGTATAGGAACGTGAGTGTGACACAATTTGATCATATTTTGACTGCTTTTAAGGGTGTTTAGGTCAAAAATATCAAAAAACTCACTATCCAAATTCTAAAATTCACCCAAGATAAAAATACGCAGAATTTTCGGAATATAAAAACGCTGCTAAGTAGATCAGTGACATATGCACATTATTTTTCTGTGTATCCAAAGAACTCTGCAAATTCTGCACAGGGGTTCATTTTTCGTTTGCAAAGACAAACCTTATGATATATATTCCTGAAACACGGAATTTAGTTGTTACCTATTGTTCTAGAGTTTCAGTATAAATGTGTATTTAGATGGGGATTTAGAAAAAACCTTTTTTTTTCGTTACCCGGAAAAAACACAACATCATATACTTTGCTTGATAGCTACCTACATATCTTGACAGGCATCTATCCAAAAATCTTTTCATCGCAGCACGTCGTATTTGGTATTATGTGAGTCAAGTGTTAACTTATTTTTTAATGAGTATCAGAACTTTCCTCTTTCAACAGTGGCACTCATTGTAATAATCTTGTTAAGATATTTCTACAAACACATTTTTTCCATCTGTCAGGTGCCTACAGAGGCCATATCCACTGTACGCTGCTGTTTGAAAATGAACTTGATAGAAAGGAAGACGGGGACCAGGAAGAGATACAAAGCGGAATCAGAATTCGCAAGCCATCTTCCTGAAGCGAGCCATCCCTTTGACGGGCGAGTTGGAGTTGGACATCTGCACAAACAGAGAGTAGGAAAAACGATGGATGCGCTGGAAGGCATGGAAATTCGTTTGCAGTGAAGAAGAAGCCTATTACTACATTGAACGTACAAAAAGATGTGAGTCATGGCCCCCCTTGGCCATAGTATAGAGCAATTATTTTCATCAATAAATTCCAAACTATCAATAGGATAAAATAACAGTTTGTTTACTTACCACCACTGCCTGCTAGTCCCTGAAAAATTCTCCGTTCCTACCACATTGTTAAAAAACTTTGTTTTTTTGAGTTTGAGTCTTGTTTTGCCTGAAGATGGCTACGACCGAAATCCATAGCAGTACGAAGAAGTATTTAAGGAGAATAAAGCAAAGAAGATAGATTGTAGAACCGAAGTCAGTGAATTATCCCTAAGCATCAACCTATCACCCTGTTTAACCGGAATGTGATTTACTCACAGCAGTCATTATAAATTAGTAATTTCAGAATTTTCTATTTTATTTTTTCTGGCCACAAAAATGAACCTATTTGAGCGTTCTTGGTCTAAAAATTTTTATTTCAACTTGCAAAGTACGAGGATATTTCTTCGTTTTCGGTAACTGGACGTATTCTTATTTTAGGCGGGTTTCGAAATTCGCATCGTGTTAGTTGACATTTTTGATCAGTCTAGCCACCAAATTGGTCAAAATCAAATTGCTTTGGTTAAACAATTTGCATATCAGAATATGAAAGTATTGTGCGTTATCTACGCACCAATGGTTATGAAGAATTACAATACCTCAACTCCTTTTGCCTACTTCGTGTATATGTTGAACTGTAAAATGAGCCAAAACTTGCGAGACAAAAGGATAAGCCGCTAGTCCACGGGTCGAAATTTTCTAAAAGAAGCAAGCCGGGTAGGATTAAAGCAATACTGGTGACCTGAGAACATGGCAAGGCTATTTGGCCGAAGCTGCGATTTTGTTTGTCGAACTGATGGGCAAAGTTCTGTAAAGAAACACAGCGCTGAATAGGAAGGAACTCCTCCTTTTTACGTCACGCCCAAACCCCCCGAATGTTCTCGGTATCCTGACTCTTCATTCCATGTACGAACTCGAAAGTCTTTGCAACTTCAGCGATGAAATTTCCATCTCACGCCAGTTAAAGCGTTGATTGAATGGCAGTAGCTCACAGGAAGAACTTGGCGAGCTACTAAGAACCATGAATCACATCCCGGAATCTTCTTTTCTATACGAAATAGTAGTCGTATTTCAAAGAAGAACCAAGTCGAAATGGCCACTGTGCAGTCCTCAAGGAGTTCAGTATCCAGTTAGAAGTTCCCACCCGAGGTTGTATCAAAGGAGGCCTTTTCGGAACGAACGATTTTCATGTGTGAGTCGTTCGAGCATTTTATCACGAATTGATTGGATTCCTTCGCTTTCACTCTATTCGTTCCTCTCAATACCCCAGTAACTTGGTACCTACATTATAACATTTCATCTGACTAAGATGTTGCAGAAAACCACAATTTGTCGAAATTTCTTCCATTTTTCCAGAAGCCTAAAAATTCGAGCTAATGGCTTGGCTACAGAATTGGCCCTTTGTCGGACCAATGTTCATGTTTCCGAATTCTCATCCGAAGCCGTTTGGGATAAAAGTGTTGACAGTGGACAACGTCACACCATGAACGAAACATTGACCATGAGACCAACGAAGCCAGCATGAATGAAATTTACATGTTATAAAAATGTAGGAGATTTGGCATTTCCCATCAGAGTAATTCCCGATTGGAAGACACTAGTTTTCCCGTGTGAAGGAACAATGGTTTTCGAGGGCGACTCTTTTTATTCATGGAAATTCGAGAGTGGGTAGTGTGGGTCATCCCCCCCCCCACCACCGTCCAAGTGGTTTAAATAATTCTAACCTAGTGGGTTTATTATGAAAACATCTTCCCTGGACCGGAGATGGTAGAAAATTAATCTCTCCTTAATACGGCAGCTCAACGTAGATTAACCGATTCCAGTGACCGCGAGGTAGCGGTTGAAGCAGGGCCCAGGAGTGGAAGGCAGCAGGAGCATGAGCAGCGTTCAATATCAAAACCTCGCTCTTCGAAGCGGTACCAATCTGACGCCTCTCCGCAGCGCTAACCCTCCGCTTCTACCCCCACCCGGTTGATTGAGCACTACCGAGCGCGCACTACGAGTTCTAACTACCGCAAGTTGGCCTCTTTATAAATTTAGGTATCTACCTGCCTGCCGTATTTCAGCGTGTGTCGGTGTTGGAATACGCCTACTTCCTACACGGGCTTGCCTACTTCGATAAGTTGATCCCAAGTTTCGATACGATACTCAGCGAATCACTGTGGCGATGAGTTAACGGCGACAAGGACATGGGTCCAATCACATCAAATTTCATCCCTTCTCCTCCTACGAGAGAACAAGTTCTCGGATTTTCCGCGAGACTTCCTCATACTCTCTGCGGAGTTTCCATATTGATTGGCAAATCCAACTGATGCGATCCCCCTATGTCGAAAAGAGTGGTGCCGCTGAAGACAAACACTGGAACGATTCTGTATAGCTCTAGCGCTTTATTCAAGCTAGTCTGTCTCAAATGGGAGATCTCGATGCAGGCCCCAAAAGGAGGAATTTCGGAGGTCTCCCTTGCGTCAAACTTGGTGAAAATTATTGCTAAGTTATGCACCTCTTCGATATATTTGCCCCCCCTCCCCCCCTCACATTCGGAAATGCTCGGATGACCTCATTCAATTGCTCTTTTAATCATAAAATCATTAACAACACCAAAGTGTAACCTTGTCGTTAAAAGCAATCCGAGCAATTATTGCTTTTATAATCCCCTAGGTAAACCTCTGAAGGTTCTCTTTTCGGTAGACGGGGAACAGCCAAAATATGCCAAGTTTTGGAAGTTTGATAGCTACTCGATCTGTCTATCAATTCATGTGCATAGGTATTCGAAAATTAAAGATTTCAATGGTGCAACGAAATCCCTCACATAATATGTGATATTATCAGCCCGTAAAAACGCTTCACTTTTTTAAAGTAACTCTAAATACAGGAGTTATACCAAAACTAAGTACTCGCCAATGCGGTTTGTGTTAACCTTGATGGTCCCAAGACCCTGATGTTCCTGGCCCCACCAGGTGGGGGTGACTTAATACGGTGGTGGTCTCCAGCTACCTAGTCACAATGTGCATGCTAATTATTAACAATCGATTGGCGGATCAACTAATCAGAGGGAGGCCCCACACGTTACCACCTGATTACCAGCTAAGCCTGTGAGTAGGCGCTTCTCTCTGGCTCTTCACTGTTCACGCAACGGATTGATGATTTAACAGCGTTCATGAAACAATCGCGACGTGTAGCCAATCGCAGTTGAAGTACCTAATCCTGGAACCGGTGGTTAACCGAATCCACGGATGGTCATTAATAACTGAATTCGCACTGTAAGTTTTGACCGTGTAAATTCCTTCGGGGAAATCGTGTTTGAGAGTGGAAATCCCGTGTGTCATTCACACTGATGCGTGCTAAATGAAAATGAACGCCAACGAGCAAGACCGATTGCCAAATTAGTGAGTGGGCATTATTATCTGAGACGCTCGTTTCTAAAAGGATTGATTTCTGATGAGCTAAAATTGATTCAAACCATGGATAGCTCAGCAATTAAAACTGGGTGTTGATGTGTATGTCAACGATGCTGAATTTTTGTTGTTGTTGGACTTGGCTGGGGGTCTCGCCACGCCCTGGAGGAATGCGAGTTGCTCGTAACTCCGTGATGGTAACCGCTGGTGGTAATGGTTTCAGTTTTCTTTCTCTTTGATATTGATCTGTATGTATATGTTTTTATTTAATCCTAGGATGGATAAAAATATGTACCTACCATACATTGTAAATTTAAATTCATTTTTTTTTATAGCACAATAATATCAATTTTTCAACTTTTTCGTGTTTTTCTTTGATTATCAATAATATATATTTTTATTCGATCGTCGGATAGAAAACAATATATGTATTAAAATTTCCAGATTCCATCCGGTTATCTTAGAGCGAAATTGCGCAAGGCGTACGGCGGACGGGCAGACATTTTTACAAGGCAATACAACAGCATCTTACGCACGATGCATTACGGTACATGGAGTCCAATCATGGTTTCGATGTCGAGTTTTATTGGATAGGAGACCATTATTATGTATGCACGTCTGAAATCAAATTAGTTTTCTCCAACTTTGGTGGGCACTTGCCCCGACAGTTAGATTAAACTTAAGTATCAACTTTCTATTTCATGTGGTCAAGAAGTAAAGTTATCAGTCTGAAATCCTCTCTGGCAATATCGGGATCTTGATAAAAAGTACTGATCACGTAGCTTCTCACGAACCGAACTCGTCTATCTCCTCTGGGTCCTTTTTCTACTTCGACCGTATAACAGAAGCACCAACGTCGTCAATTTAGAGGGAATTGAGTCCACTGAGTTCCTGTCTTGCATTTCAATTGAGAATACATCGCTGGTGGGCGGTTTGGTTTATGCGGGTAAATACCGACCAGGTGTACCCCTCAAACCGAGGTGCAGTTCATCAACAGCAGGTAATAAAAATAATGGAAGCTATTGACGGCTATTTGTAGGATGCAGGGGTATTCTGAATTCCATGGGGCGGACTGATCAATTTGATTTATCAATCGACCTAGACTCACAAAATTTCAACGATTCAGCTTCATCCGGCAGATTTACGATTCCGGGTTTGACGTTACATTATTGAAACTTGGTTACTATATTTTGGCTCATCTTATTATTTCTATCTTATAATTCTTATCAATAATTTATTACTTTAATATAAATTTTAATATTGTTTTATTATTAATCATTAATTATTCAATATTTTTTATTATTCTCAATTCGACGTTTTCTCACAGACAAAATCGAATCAACAAATTGGCTGTTGATGAATAAATACCTCGTTGATTCCCTCTCTGTGCGGTTGTTTGCAAAAATATCTCCAGCCGAGTCGGTAGTGCTAAGGCGTTTGGCCTCGTAATGCGTTCTTCGAATTACGACTCCTACAGGCTTCAGTTTTCGTTAGAAATAATTATTCTCCGTGCGCGTCTGT
The DNA here is from genome assembly GCA_036186465.1 of Nesidiocoris tenuis. Taxonomy (NCBI): domain Eukaryota; kingdom Metazoa; phylum Arthropoda; class Insecta; order Hemiptera; family Miridae; genus Nesidiocoris; species Nesidiocoris tenuis. The sequence goes on along the minus strand of AP028910.1, from coordinate 22,302,542 downwards.
CTATTTCAGCTGAAGAGAGAACGGGAAGGACTCATCATCTGCCATTCACCCTCTCAACGTTATTAAGGTCCTCCACGGCTGCCTCTCCCTTCCGACAATAAATCCTGAATGGCACGAAAATGCTGACATCTTTCCTTTTCCGAATGATCCTATAAAAGAGAAATTTTTTATCGTAGTTTCTTCTCATTCCGAGCTTACACTTTTCAATTTTTCTTACCGAATTCAGTTCTAATGATTTCCTCTCTGAAATTTATTTTCTCCTTACCTAGTCCTTATTACTTCAGTCAATAAAAGGATTTTAAAGAGCGTAGCGGAGAGTCCAACATTTCTCTTCGGGAATGTGCTCAGGGGGGCTACAGGACATTCATACAAAAAGTCCCCACGTTTCCCAGCCAAGGAAAAGCGTGGGGAGAAGGAAAAAGGTCCAGTTTTTTGCTCATAAATTGAAGAGGGTAAGTTGGACCGAGATAGCGACCAAATACAAAATGGAAGTCGGATTAATTTCCAACAAGTTTTATTTTATGCACTTCTCTCCTAACTTCAACTCTTTCAGAGACATATGCTGTCAATTTTTTGAAAATCGTTGAATCGTGTAATGGATGGAATCGTATAGTAGTAAAATAGGGTAGCAGTTAAATAGGGAAGTAGTCGAATAGGGTAGTAGTATAATACCCCTCTCTAAATTGTTCCTACAGGTAGGTATATTATTTTAAAGAAAAGCATGCCGATTTGGAGTCTGACCATACATTTTTTATTATTTATTAAGCACGACTGTGTTATTCGCTTAAAATGAAAATAAAGGAATATCTACCACAGAACTGAAGTTTTTGCTCAAACTTTGTGAACACGAATTGATGGATTTATCGACGATAGATATAATATGATTGTCCCGAAATAGCCCACTTCGATTTCACTCATTTTATGGAAGTGTGTGACTGCCGTTTTATTGTCTAATCACGATATTACATAAACATTGCTCCTGTTGTGGCCGAAGGTTTCCAGTTACCGACTCGCCGAATAAAATCTTTTTCCAGGGTAACCGCAGCTGAAAATCGGGGAGTTTACTGTTCCTTGAGGAACTCAGATAGGGTTGTTTTGCCTTGATTAAATGTGATTACGACGGGTCGAGATTACAGTAAATCACTATAATGCAGAGGTGTAAATACTTTGAAAACAACCACCAGGCCCCAAGCTCACAGAGAATCAACGGTGTTCGCAGGTGTTTTAGCCTCCTATAAAAGCACCACGAAACGCCCTGTAAACACAGACGTGTCATTACCGGGAAAGATCTAGAAGAGGAGTCTGCGGAAGAAATGGTCCTGCTAAACATTTTTGACCAAAAAACAATGCGAGGAGTCCGTGGAACTCGTTCTTTCAAAATTGGAATTTTTGGCGAGCGCGCAATGCTGCGTGAAGGGTACCCTGTTAAGACATCTCGATTTCATCATTTTCACAGAAATGTCGTGTTTCAGCGAATGCCGTTGAAGCAAATTTTAACAATTCAATTATTTTTCCCAAAAAAAATGGTCCTTTGCACTTTTGAATGTCTACGCAGCATTATAGCAATTTGATGTTTGGATGCAAAATTACCTCAATAAGTATTGATTACCCAATAATTGTTGTTGTTTTGAGTATTGAGTAATAATTGGAATGTTTGTCTTGGCGAGACCTAACACCCTGTTTAATCGGACTTTGAATAACTCACAGTAGTTTTGATATACTTGCATTTTAGTGTTTTCTATTTTATTTTTTTCCGGCCACAAAAATGAACCGATTTGGGCGTTCTTGGCCCATAATATGGTACATAACATATTATGTTCATTACATATTATGTTCATAACATATTATGTTCTTGGACTCTTTGCTAAACCTTGCAGAATGTGTGGATATCTTTTATATTCCGATAACTTGGCGTATTTTCATTTTTAGGCGAGCTTTCAAATTTGCATAGCGAGTTTTTGATATTCTTGACCTAAACACTCCCAAAAGTAGTCAAAATATGGTCAAATTGTATCACATTTTTATGTTTCAAAGTATGGAAGTATTGTGTGTTATCTACACACCACTGGCTTTTGTCCATGCATAATGAATAATGTGTTGAGCTGCGATTTATTGTCATGCTGGCCCTGCGCCGAAACAAGGCAATTCAACCGAAACCACGGGTTCGTTTGCGACTTGGCAGTCGTCCTTGAAAGTCGCTTAGTGCGGCTGCTCTGATGGGCCACTTGAGCGGCAGTGGCGATTCAACAGCGATGACACTGGTGACAAGTCTCATCGGACTGGCGACAATGGCCAAGATGATGGTGACACTGACAAACGCGGCGACAGGCATGAGAGTCGCTTAGTTGCAACTGGAGGGCGACGGGATATTTGCGCCACTGGACCAGGACCACCAGCTACCACGTCCAAGTTGGATGGAGTTATAAATGCTTCGCGAGCGATTAAATTTAATAGAGCAGCGCCACCGCCGGTCTGGCGAGCAGTTGAGGGGTGCGAGGGTTGCGGGGTTCTATAAAGGGGATGGGCTGTTGAGAGGCGTTTGGTGTTGCCCACAGGGCTCAGGGTTGCTGAGTCGAGTGGCTTCCAGCGTCGCACTCTCGAAAACTAAACCCTATGCCCTCAACTACTAGCTGAAGATGTGGATTACGCTCAAAGAAACCAGAGGTAGGGTCAAACGTAAGAAACTGCCTCCTTCGCCGAACTTTCGATGTATTATAATATCTTCATCAGGACCTATAAAAGCAATGCAAAAAATGAACCGATTTGAGCGTTCTTGGAATTGAAAGCTTTGTTTAACCTTACAGAATACGTGGATATTTTTTATATTCCGATAATGTGGCGTAGGTATTTTATTTTTTATTTGGGCGAATTTGAAAATTTGCATACCTACTTGGTTTTTTTTATATTTTTGACCTAAACACCTTTAAAAATAGTCAAAATATGATCGAATTTCGTCACACTTTTACATTTCAAACTATGGAAGTAATGAGTGTTATCTACGCACTACTGGTTTGTCTTACTATTCGTCAGAATTGGACCTGTTTTAGTTTTTATTTTAGTAGAGGCTCAGGAACATGATTTCTCATTCAATTTAGCATAAGTGCCTGTTTATCCCATCCCTCCAAGCTATGACAACTAATTGGCTAATTGGCATGGTGGAAGCACTTCGGGAAAACGTTTTTCATCGGTACTAGGTACAAGCTTTTTTTTTGTAAGTGCTTAACCAGATTTCATAGCACAATACCTGCTGCTAAATCCTTGAAATCAGCTCTGAAAAATGACAAAATTCAAAAACCAAACACTGCATTTACTCTCCCCAGTCTCCACCTACACCCCCCCCCCCCTTATTTTCCTTAAATATCCAAGATGCATACCAAGGTTGACTTACTTCACAAATTCGAACCTATTGGTCAAGCCCAAGGTTCGCCGTTATCAGTCTCGTGTGCCTCATCGAACTGTCCGTCACAAGGACAGTTCTACATTCTCAATTCTACGTCGCCTTTTTTGTTTGCTTTGCTCGTGTGTTCTGTCATGTTTTGTTTGTGCGCTCGTTGCGTTTTTGGGCATCAAAATCTATTCCGATTTGAATTTGAAATTCGTTTTCATTAATACATACAGTCCATTCACCTTAAGCCAAAACACCCATCTTCTCATTGGGTTATACCTATATTGTTATTTTAACCTTTCGTGCATAAAACGATTCAGTGTATCGTTGGAAACTGGGTTCGAAATCAAATTTCATTCTCATCGACAAATTTTTCCAATCCACAGTAATAATATTGCTCTCTGTGCATGCACCAATGACTGTCATAAAGCTGGTATTCTCACCTTCTTCCGTATTTTGATATATTATCGTAGTAGTATAATCCTACATTGGCGTTTTTGGGACGTGTATCATATATGGGGAAGAAAGTGAATCCTTTCGACCCTTCATGTTACCGGTAGCAGCACTATGGTGTATCCGTGCAGCGAAGGGTCAACGAGTTGGGCGATCGCAGCTAAACAACGTTAAAGCATAGAAAAGAGACCTCTGACTTGAAAAGGCTTGGAAAAGATTTACTATGAATAGCAGCAGTATTTATAGTACCTACACCCCATGTACATACACACTTTCATCCGACTGGTAAGGCTGAGCCTCTCCAGGCTGTCCTGGTCCTATCCAAACCGCCTTTGTTAAGGGTTCTCAAGAGGTTCGGAGGCCCTTACGGACCCTCCTATGCCCACTTCGGCTGCCCCCATCCCTGTTAACTTCAGCTTTCCCAGTAGTCAACTTCACCTATACCTCCTACTAAGGATAGCACCGAAGGAAGACGGCCACCGTGGCGTCGTATCTCTGCTCACAGCTTCTGAGCTCTTTCGCTCGAAGCTCCAATTAGGAAGAGACTAACCTACCCTGCTCATACAGCCTTCCTTCCTCCTCGGCTCTTCGTAGAAGTAGGCCCTAATTTACAGCCGTGGCAAAATTAAAATTTACTCATATCTGATCGGGCCTAATTTACCGTGATATTGGCAATTTGTTCGGGCTCTTCACTTTGACTGGGCTGCCCGATCTAGTTCATCGGGTCACCCTTAATCAGCTACTATCAAAACCGCATGATGTATTCCAACTATGCGTTAAAGGAAATACCGGAGGCTACTGCTGTCCTAATTAAGTGAAACGAGCCGAAAATAAATTATGGCTTAATTGTGTTAACTCAGAGGGTAGGCTGGGAGAGTGATAAAGGAATGGGTTTAGTTGACTGGACAGCGGCACTGTTCTGGGAAGGGGGGGTAGTACAAAAAATTGACGATTTTCTACGCCTCTCAAAAACTGAGAAAAATGCAAAAAAAAACAGATTTTACATGAAAAATCTAAGGCACATGAAAAAGGCTCTTGCCCAGGAAAAATTTCAAAAAAATGATGGATTTGACTTCGGGGTTTTTTTGGCGAAAACTATTAGATATTGACTAAAAAACATGAAATTTGGCGTTTTTCGAGATTTTGGCCACTGTGGCCAATTTAGGGGGAGTGATAACGCCAAAATCGCGTTTTCGCAGTTTTCTTTGTTTTACGGCCAAAGTACCTATGGGTTTAAGGCAAAAATGTGATGGAGAAGAGAATGTCGGGTGTTAAATTCCCTATTAGATGCATTCCCACCCTTAATACCGACTTTTACAAGAGGGCGTCGGTTTATAGGCTCGGAACTGCAAAACTGCTATTCAACTATTAGAAAGTGAACGTTTTTGGGTTGAGCCAGCTCATATCAATACGGTGGACAGTTTGATTAAGGGAATGTAAAGAGGTATGAGGTGGATGGATAGGATCCCGAGTCAGGCCTTCCTTGAAAATCTCAGATTTGAAGGCCCTATACAAGGAGCTGTGAGGAGAATGGGGGGTCGCTTCTGGACCCTTCTGAGAAAGCAGGTCCTGCTTCTTGGAACTCCCAGGTATAAAGGCATTGTCCCTATAGGAGACCTCGTCAACGGGTATCACCGTCTTGTTCAATCGCTCAGTGTTTTTTCTTTTTATACCTATTTATTCGTCATTGTGAAAATGTACCATTTAAGCATCATTGAATTCACCATTGACCATTACTCCACCATTATGATTTGATGACCATTATGATTTGGTGACCATTATGATTATGATTGATTGACCATTATGATGATAAACCGAGCTACTCCAACTATTTTAACATTATTTTCTGAGATATCCAGATCTGTAAGCTGATGTGTTCTAGACCCTCTCAGAAGTGAAAGAAAAAATTTTCAGGGGGGTTGTAGAAAACATTTTCCCCACCGATTACATAGGTAAATTATTCCTGGAAATAATGTACCAAAATTAGTTTTCTCAGACGTTATTTTTGAGCAGCTAAGCAGAAACTAACGCGAATAAATCCTTTCCAAAGAAAAACTTCCTTTTACGTTGCAGACGAAGCTTTCGCGCAGTATTTCTGAAAGTATTTAGTTGCTATTCAAGTAGGTACCTTGTATACATGGAACGCTAGCAACTGGTTTCTGTTCCATCCTCATCCGTTTCCTCCAGCTACTTCGTTTCACTTTTTCTCTGTTCGACGAACAGCATTGAGTTCTTTTTTGGGAGCGGAAAACTCTTCGTTGCTTAAAGAAGTCACGTACAACTTGTGCGTGGGCACGGGCACGCAAGCAGCTTTGATCTGACGGGATACAGCTATATGGCTGAGTTGGCTTGAAAAAGTCAGATGCCTGTTGAAACATGTTCCCAGTATTAGGGCGTTCGTTTCTTAAAAACTGATTTGAAGACAAAAGGAAGGGAAACAAGGGAATAAAAATACCACCGAGTGGATCCTCGGATAACCCAACTGTCGAACCTTGCAAGGAATACGAATTCGGTTTTGACTGCTTCATTTAGACACGAAAATGGGAGCTTCTCGGTTTGAATTCTTTTATTGACAGAAATAATGGAGTAGGTATAGTACGACTCGGGAATTTACTGGATATGCGCTCAATAGATAATGGTAGGTACTAGATTAGTCAATTTGCTGGTGGTGATAATGAGTTCCCACCCTAGACCGTAACTAACACCTCTAAATATTGTACTCTCACTCTCACTCGTGGTAACTATCCTTTGAAGCCACTGCAATCTTTGTGATTCACTCCTTAATTGAACGTATTTTTGTGATGCTGGAAATAGGCTCCTACAGTGTGCCACAATATTTTCAACTTCACATTCAGATTCAGCATCTTTCAGAACTGCTAAATTCCAATTTCCACCTGGCATAATTAGGTTTGTTGATTCGCGGACCGAATCTATCCAAACGTGATTTGAAGTTATCGGTCCCTAAGTTGCAGGGCTTCAATTTTGTTTTAATGAGTCGAAGAAAAAAATCAGTATACACTAGTTACCGGTGTGTGTATGGAGGTTTTAGCCCCCTATTCTTACTGGGCGAAAACACCCGATCGCAAAGGCCAAATAACAGAAAAGCAAGATATTTGGGCTCGGGGCATACTAAATAAGAATCTAGATCGAAAACCCAACTTATTTCATCTTTAAATTTTCATCTATTTAACTAGCCAATTGGTATCAACCTAACTTTAAACATTTTTAGCCCCCCCCCCCCCTGAAAATGTGATTGTTTACTTTTCAGATGGATACATAGAACCAAAAAATCAAATAAGAAAAATTCAGTCCCGGCCTCGTCCGCTCTTTCTCTGAGAGATGGCTGGATAGAAAATTTTCAGAGTACATCGACCTTGGCCACAGACAAGCCCAAAGTTCTAGCCAAGACGTTACCTCAACTCAAAAGGTCCGAAAAATCCAAGACTTCCGGGTAATTTTTAGTTTGTACTATGATCTGCATGGCATGGCCGTACCAATATACTTGACGCCTGATGCCAACTTTCCTTAGTGATGGTGTAGTAGGTACACAATAATAATAAATACCTGTACTATACCAATACCTAATAAATGAATAATACCTATTCACCTAGAAATTTCGAGAACGGTGAATCGAATGTTATACTAAGTTATAGCGAGCACCAGAAAATTGTCGACCGTATAGCGCTGGAAACGCACGTGGAATCCTGCAGTAAATGGATTGAACAGAGAAGGAAGACCTGGTTTTACATTTCAAGTTCCAAGGACGGGGTGCTTCATTCGCGACAAAGGAAAATTATTGCAGAGGCGGTAGAGATGAGTGTGTATAGTGCGAGCTGGGATAAGGTAACATCCAGGGTGTGTAGGTGAGGATGTGTTACCGCCTTGTGTCTCCCTCGGTCGCGGACTTCCCGACGAGATTGAAGTAGAAAACGAAGGGGTGGTAATGCAGTTTACCCCTTCGTACCTGCTCTACGGCGAGCGGCAGGAGCTTCGTTGCCTTCTACGCTACATCCACGTTGTACGGGACTACCTACGCAAGGAGCATCGAGTTTAGCAGACTCCCAAACTCACTTCTGTTCATCTTACAAGAAGAAAGACTACGGGATGTGATGTAACCAAATAACACTAGAGACCTGACGCCCAACCGGAGGAACGCACTAGTGGCGCGCAAGGGCTCGGCACATTAAAATAAGGATAAGCGCTCTTGCTGCTGCTGCCTGGATTCCTCTCTTCGCATGCTCCATAGTTTTCTAAACGAGTACCGACGCATTTACCGTCCTCCCCCTCCATTCGGCGTGAGTGAAACTCTTCGTCATCTTCATTATCTCTCTTCGCAGCGAGATTCACCTAGTTGCGCGCTGTTGTGCGTACGAAACCTCGGAATAATTCATAGTCGGCACACTACCAACTGCTCACATGCAAAAAGTCTGCTAAGTAGATTAGTGATATGGGTACATTATTTTTCTGGGTATCACAGAAAATTAAGTTCAAATATTACAAGTACGTAGGTACATAGGGGAAAGTGACCTAATATGAGACACATGCCTATTATGAGATAGCGCTCTACAGCCTCTGTATGGTGCTGTTCTCCAGCGATTTTTCCGTAAACTTATACCTAGGGATGTTCTTGAGTGGAGGAATGGCTGAATCACCCAACTCCATCTCTGTGGAGGCCTCAGTTTGCGATAAGGTTGCCAGCGTGTGAAGTGAAATTTTTTTAATCAGTTTTTGCATCGATTTGACACCGACAAGGTACGAATTTTCTTAGAACTAAACTAGTGGAAAATGTTCGAAATTTAATGTAGTTTCCATCCCTCATTTTAGTTTCCTTCTTATCTGTCTTTTCTAGAGTCTATATAAAAGATCAATGATCAAGGTCAAACTGCCTATTATGAGATACTACAAGTGCCCCAATATGAGATATCTCATATTAGGGATAAATAAGCGAATTTCTTGTTTTAAATCAAAACCTATCGTTTTAGTATGTAAAGCTTCTACAATATGAAATTTATCAATTTATCTCGCCCTTGATTAATTTAACATGAGTGTTATCGGAAATGGGAACTCGTCTCAGATGGCTCCAACAAAAAGGAAAATCTGGAATAAAGAAGCAACCTGCAGATATTTTTCATTTTATTTTGCAAAACTTTTGTCGTATTGTTTTTTTTTTTTTTTTTGAGGGGACATTTTTGATTTGAAAATTTCTTTTTTTTACATTGTGTGCATTCTTTCTCTGGTCAGTCTCAGTCCCAAAAATTAAGTAAGGATATCAACCTAAGGTTACCAAATTTTTGAAGACTGAAGATTACCTTGTTTCTGAAGATTTCATAGGAATCTCAACCAAAAATTGTTAACCTAATTTTGAAAGCTGACAGTATTTTTTGTAATTTTGTAAGGCCATTACTTGAAACACTTTCCAAGGATATTATATTGGTAGGAATCTTAACCCTATATAGTATTGATTGTAAGTCAGAAATTCATTTTGTACCTTTATATGAATGAAATCTCTAACAAAATTTTGATTTTCATCATTCCTAAAAAAGGAAGTCCTAATATGAGACTGTCTCATTTTAGGAACAGCATGTATCTCATATTAGGCAACCTGTTGCCCAATCAAACAAGCTGGACTGATTTCGAAAAATTGATTTTTTCGAGCATCTGAATAACGATTGGTTGAAATTTCAATAAATATCTTTAAAAGGGAATGTTAATGAACAAATAAAACCAAAAACTGATTTTTTTATTGCATTCAAGTGGTCATTAGCGCCTTCTGAAAAAAAGTATCTCATATTAGGTCACTTTCCCCTATATCATAGGTACTGTAGGAGTCGAAATTTGTAGGTATTCAAATTCAAAACTCCATCGCAATCTCGTGATAAAAATTGTATCAATACTACCCGACCCGAATTACTCGTAATGAGTTTCTGCACGTCTTCACTTGGGCTATCACACAAAACGTCCCAACGAGCTTTAATTATCCAAACTCCGTTCAGCAGGCCTCCCTCAAATCGGCGAAAACGTTAAAAAGAAGAAATCACTGTGAAAAAATTCTTGCCAAACTGATTCGAAAAAATCTTTCCTCCAAAAATTTCTGGAAAAACACCCTGACCTATGGTAAATCGAGCGAGGAACCCGGGAAAAATATTCGAAAAATTCTAAACTCACGACATCAGCTTCAGAATTGAGTTCTGTGTGTTTTTTTTCGAAAATGGACCATCAAGGAAGAGTTTGACTCCATCCATGCATTTTGCTGCTAACGGCGTACGGTGGACGGGCTTTTTTTATTACAGTAGTTTTCTTTGGGGTTCTGGTCATATTTTTCTCCGAATTCAACACATACCAGTATTATTTTATGCCTAGTGTAATATTAGACGAATAGATAAATGTTACATAAGCATAATTTATCATGTTTATTGGGTATTGTGAAACACAGGATTGAAAAAAAATTCTTATTAGTAACTTATAAAGTGATAATAATAATTTATTAATTATTAATAATAATTATTAAACTATTATTAATTTATTTGTAATAATATATTAGTTACAATTTTTTATTTGGTTGTGAGTTAAATGAAAAACAGTGTACCTACCATATTTTAGTTTGGCGATACAGCACCATGTTTTAGGAACATAATAATATTATTATGTTAGGAACATGTTCCTGAAATATAAAGCTGTTTACACGATTTTTCGTAGCGCCGCGACTAAAATATGGTACACTGTTTTTCATTTCACTCACAATCAAAGGAGCGACTTTACTAAAAGATCTGTTTAAAACGTCGGAACAAGAGAGATAGAAAGAGCGAAACTGCTTCACCTCGAGAGTTCGTAGTTGGCTTGGAACGAGGGTAGCGAGACTTTACATCTGAGAAAAAGTGTCAAGAATATTTTCGAAAGCAGGCCTCGAACCCTTTGTCCGAAAAGAGTACTCAGAAGGAAGAGGGATTGAACTGCGTAAGAAGACAGAAAAGTTAAAGTTTATTATTAGCAGTTGCGCTCCCAACTTAAATGACAAGGAGTCTTTATCTAAAAAGTTCCAGCACGAGGCAATAATTTTAAGCAGCCGTAGAATGAACGGATTCAAGCTGCTCGGGTCTTCTCTTTTTAAAGAGGTATCTGTTATAATAATGCCCTCATCTATTATGAATACCGGTTTATAATTTTTTGAGTAATTTTCCCGGGTTTGTCGCTTGAATTACCATAGGATAGGAGTTTTTCCTGAAAATGTTGTTTTCAATTCGGTTTGGCTCGAATTTCATGAAGCGATTCCCCTTTTTTCACGTTTTTGCCAATTTGAGGGAGTTCGACAGAACCGATTTTTAATTTTTTGAGCTTGTTGGATTTCTTGAAGGTTTCTACAACGTTTTCACTCTCTGTCGGTCAAAATTAGTTTCTAGTAAATTAGAGTTTTAGTGATGAAAAACTTTTTGAAAATATAACTTTTGACAATGACCAAATGTCCCACCCAATTTTGGAACACAATTCTGGAACAGAATTAATGCAGTTCCTGCTACTAAGAACGCACCAGCGAATGCGTAGGTACTAAGCCTTCAAGTAATACACGGCCGATCCTGCGTTTTAAGTCTCGAGGGATGGTGAGTGGATTGCTCGTTCAAAGTTTTATGAATGCTAATATGAGTTGCGTGTTTTGGGGAGATTTATTATTCACTAGCTCCTATTAGCCTAATACCAGAGCATCCTCATCAAGAGCTAAAGGGAGAGTCTTTGAAAACACCAAGCCATCGTAGTAGGATGGACAGCGCTGATGCAAATATTTTCAATTTTCGTACAACTCCTAACTGTTATGGCCTGTTACTGTATGCAGCCGTCCAGTCACCTACCCAGCCTATTTAGGCTGTGTAGCTATACTGTTCAGATCAATTGGAAGGCCATTCAAAATTAGTCGTCGATTGATGATATGTGATATGATAATGATATTGAAGTCGGACGTCACACTTACGGTCGATATTCCTTATTCTCCTGGATTGCTCGTATACCACTCCATCTTGCCAAACTAATCTTGCTGGTTCTACGAACTTTTGCTATAATTAATTCGATCTCAATTATCCCGTCAAATTGGAGCACTTTGGGCAATTGGGACAGCTAATTTCTGGCGTAATTATCAAAGGTGGTGATAAATTGAAACAATTAGGATCGTTGAACCTATTAGGAGTGCAATTTCGCTAATTAACCGTACCTAGGGTATACTGAATGTATTATCATGCTGTTGCGTTCAAGAGGCTGATATACCTGCGGAGTTTAATCGATTGTCAAACACCATCTGATGCCAACAGCTGGCCAAACGTGTACACAATTGCTAATTTTCATGTCGTTCCACCCCCGAATTAAATATAATAAGGCACCGGTGAATTTCACACCCACATGTCCGAGCGTGAAATTTCACCTTAAAATTCTTACAGTCAATTGATTAATATGCAGGTATGCATCGATAAATTGGAAGAATCTTCAACTCAGCTACGAAAGCTTTAAGGAGCCTTTCCTCGGTAGCATGAGAGTGCCCTCCGGTTGGCCTATTCATTGTCGTTTACCTACAATGGGGGCGTGGGATGTTTGGCGTAGTGGGAGGGAGGGGGGGGAGGTCTAACAACAAAACAGTTAGGACACTAATTTGTTTAAGAGGCGGTAGACGTAATTACGTGCAATCGAGACTAAGTGAGGTAGTAATAACAGCGATAGCGGACGATGGCTGACGGGGAGTCGGTTCAGCGGCTTATCACTATCACAAGATAGCATGGCCGTTTGGGCCTCTGGTGGATGCCCCCCGGCCGACTACCCTTCGTCAGTCGAGGGCTTCTCCCTCGTCGCCGAGATCGGGAACGGAGATGCCCTTGGTGAGGGAAGGTATTAATTATGGCTCCCTCACAATTAGTGGAAGTGGGCACTCCTAGAACTCCGATTACGTGGTCACGTATTCCGAGACGTCGCGACCTACCCTCCTAATAACTGGCACTGGCGATGGGCCTGTATACCATCGTACTATAGGACCAGCATAGCGCGTAACTTAACGACCATCAAGTGCGATGAATTCCCGACGTGAATGACAGTTGGCCAACATAAGCAAATAGTTCGGTTTGCTTGGAAGGGGCTCCCTATACGAGCAAACATTGCGTACAATATTGCCGATAAATTCCGAAGACGGATGAACTTACGGGTGAACAAACTTCAGTAGGTCCAATGAAACGGTAGGTAGGTACTCACATATTTACAGAGTAAATGGGAGTGTGAAATAACTGTAATCGTCACAAAATTGAAACGGGGGTTTAGAGAAAAACTGTTACTTAAAACGTGTCTTTGCTTTAAAATGAATAATATTACTACCGCAAAGTTCACTGTAATGCTCAGTTCGACGTCAAAAAACAAACTCATTTGTTTTGGTTAATTGTTCTTCGGTCAGGAAAGAAATTTTTTAACACCCCCTGTAAATTTGTTGGTTTACGTTTCAAAGGGTGTAGAACTCGAATCTGCAATAAAATCTTTTCATCCGCCCGCCGTCCGCCGTCCGGGTTTTTTCAGGGGGAAGAAGTTATTGGATTTTTTTGAAATTTTCACCAAAAATCAAGTTCCGTATCTAGTTGGTCCTAACATCTCGAAAGAACCCTACCTTAGTTTTAAGGCCAATAAAACAGCTGTTGAAATGAAAAAAAAAACGTGTTTTCCAGGAAAAGGGCAATATAGGCATGTGAGGGTTCGTTTTCTATAAATTTTCTATGCTAAATAGAATGAGACCATCGCCACGCCGGTAGCTTCAACAGATTAGAATTTATCGCAGTTTTAGTGAGACATTTTTGAGTTTTTTAAAATTTCTACGATTCTTAATAAGTGTAGAAACTACTCAGCTGGTTTGGAGAAAAAAATGTGGGCAATGGTTGTCGCGCGGACTGAATTTTTGTAAATCGATTTTTGGATTCTATACCTATTACCTAGAAACGTAGACCATCTTATTTTCCGAGGAACTCTAAAACCTTCCATTTCTCTTCTATTGAATAATAAACCAGAAAGCTGCCTTTATGGATCGTGACCCGTGAATATCACTTGACTCGAGGAATGGTACACTGACGGTGGTTACATGGGAATTAGGGCAGGTTAGCGGGTCCAGCATACAGCTCTTCGGAATGAATGCTAATCCGAAAAACTCCCCCGGGAGCGAACCGTATACGAGTGGTGGCCGGCGGAGTCCTTCCCCCTCACCCGCGGGCTCTGTTGGCAAAAACATGCAAATTAGAATTTCGATACGAGACAGTAGTTCTCCCCGGGCTTAGGCTGTTTCGTAGGGCAGATATTGTAAGGCAAATGAGATCCGTTTCTGAATAGTAAGCGCGAATTACCAGCCGTGTGGACGGCTTTAGAGAGTTTGTACCTACGTTAAAGTTGAATGCCTCGATGACTCCTGTTATCGCTGTTATCCTTGTGTTTTTACGCGGGGGTGGGAGCTGACTCCCGTGTGCGTGAATGTAAGCTTTCGTTACATGCCCGATTTCGTCGATTATCGCGAGTGTAATTTATCATTGAAGGATCATCGTACTCGATGGATCTTCAAATTTTATTGAATCCGTGCCGGAGAGAGCTTTCCAACCATAGGCATAACTCATTTTTGGCAAAAATGACGATACGGGGTGTTGCTGTGGGACCGGCATTTGATACTTAACTCATTGAAAAGGCCGGTGGAAAAGCAACACCCTTTTCACCGGTGTAGTTGATGAGTGGTGGAGATTGGTGCAAGTCCGGTGGAGTTGACGATTTCTCTTCAGGGCCGCTGTGCTATAGATTTAAACCTTAGGGGCAGCCAACAATGAGTTAGATGAGAATGTTGATATAGTTTGATGGTAGGATGATAGGATGATAATATCATATAGGTGGTTATTATCTTCATAACCTATAATATAGTTTGCTATACTATTGATATACTTAGTTGACGCGGTAATGGGAATTATTTGTTCAAGGTTACATTTTAGCTGTACGAATACAGTTAGATATGTATTTTATTATTGTTCGCCTATTGCAAAAAAGTTCAGATTTCATGTTACCTTCTTAGATTATTGGCAATTACAATAATGGCCATAGCTCCCTCAATTCCCAAATATTTTTCAAATTCCTTGAACTGAATTGTTCAAGTTAGGACCTCGCTAAGACCTAACACCCCGTTTAATCGGAATTTGAATTACTCGCAGTACTTCTGATATATCTGCATTTTTAGCGTTTTCTATTTAACTTTTTCCGGCCACAAAAATGAGCCGATTTGAGCGTTCTTGATCTTAAAATCTTTGTTTTACCTTGCAGAATATGTGGATATATTTTATGTTCCGATAACTTGGCGTGTTTTCATTTTAGGCGAGTTTTAAAATTTGCATAGTGAGTTTTTTGATCTTTTCTTGAAACACCCTCAAAAGCAATCAAAACATAACAACAATTGTGTGAAAAATGTTCGTATCAAAATATGGAAGTTCTGTGTGTTATCTACGCACCACTGGCTTAATGTTTGAATAATAAGTTCATATTAATGCCACTCATGACTTTTCATCTACCCACAAATAGCCCTCTGAGAGATTTGTGCACAGTTGAACGGAGCCACGTCGGTATTCAATACACAGTTGGGCTTCAACTTTTTGCCCAGTTGAGACAAGCAACAACCCCCGTTTTTGCCCAGTTGGGAACTGCCACAAATTTTCTGGGAGCTGAAATGTATTCGTTCGGTTAAATTACAACAGCATTGATCGTACTATGTTGCCCCTCAACCATATAAACCGGGTGGCAACACTTTGGAAAATTAGTTTGTCATCAGCGAATCAATCAAGCTAAACTTGGAGATGGGCACGATTTAATGCACGAAACAATTCGCCATGATGAGTCTGAATCCTCCCATTTCTTACGACGGGGTCGAAATTATTTTAATTCATTACCAGGGTGTGCGTTATCTTTTCAGAGGGAGAATTACCAGGAAAAGAACAACCCCTCCGTGTTGAATGCTATTCGGAGGCCTCCGTTATTGTTAAAAAGAACGCTCAGCTTCGCCTGGTGCCCTCACGGCAGATAACCGTACTTATTCAGCACTCACGAAATGCGAAAGGGGTCACAAACACGCGAAAACAAACGCTCCAACGTTTCGTCCTGTTACAACCAGTCAGCTTTTCGGTTTATTATTCATTATTCGTTTACTAAATTCGACAACGATTTCGAGATCATAATTTTAAGAGATTTCTTTTAATTATTTGACTGCAGGCCGCTGATTCCATCGGCTTGATTCCATCTTGGGTAATGTCAATCAAAATCTGTTCCTATTGCAAATCCCGATCGAAAGCGTAACTTTTTACTGGCCGATTCATTTTCGTGGCCCCGATTGTATTCATAAAGTGAAAACATACCTACTTACTCAATTTATAAACTTGTTCAAAATACGAACTTTTTGGCCAGAAACCTTCGTCGGTTCCACACAGCATATTCCCACAGTTTCACACCGAAACTCGGTCAGGTGGCTTCGAAATGCATAGGGAACACATTTATAATATAAATACATATTATGCAGACAGACATTCGTTTTGTCAATGAATACACAATATACAATGTAACCGTTGTTCGTTTGTGTTTTGAGTTTCGGCAGAGATGTTTGAACCAAATCTCAGTCATTTACTCAATTAATTGATTTGAGGGCCTATGTCATAGTAACAGAATAGCCAATTACCGGTAACCAATCCCTAAATATTAGGGTTCTATCAGTGTCATCAAGAATGTTTTCATAGGTTACCTAATCCCTTGTCGAGGGAAGAGTGAAATTAACCCCCAGTGTGAACGAATTTGGAGAGTTTCTCTATACATAATTATGTTTAGAGCAGCCGAATATAAAGAACAATGGACATTTTTTTCCTGCCCTCCAGGAAATTTAATTTTTCAAGAAAACGTAAAATCCAAAAATCAAATAAAAACGTTCTGTCCCGCCGCCACGCCGTAAACACTTGTACTCAGAGATGACTGTACAGAAAAGCTTCGTGAGTGCACTGTGCACTGTGAGGCATGATTTTTTTTTAATTCCAAGACCCTGATCGAAAGATATCCCAGAGATTGGAGCTGGCAGAGACCTCTACAGTTTACATTAGCGTAAACCAGCCAGCCAGAACCAACCGGTAGTTTGTTAGCTAATTCAGCACCAAGCTGAACCTCGAGTTAGCCCTCAATTTTGCCGGCAAACGAGTTGTTGGGGCAATGTGATAATTGCTTTGCCGTTCCAAGCAAAGAGTTGTCGAGAGGTATGGTCCATGTTCTACGTCAGAATCGGGGAGGTCGTCCGAGTTGAAGCCTGGAACTGACTACTCTGGTCGAACAAGGTGAAGTAGGTGTCGTTAAGGTAAAGGTCGGATAACAGGTAGGCATCGGAAGGTCGGTTTAATTAGTTCCAGGTCTGTGCTAGGTGGTTGACCACAGCCTTCGGTTCCTGTTTAAAGAACAACGGAAAAGGGTATACGCACTCGGTGCATGAGATCCCTTTCCTTTGCCTATGATCAAGTGATACCGAAATAGGGTGAACAGATCGGCCTGGGTTGGAAGCCGCTAGTAAGCAACTTGTCAAAACTGATTCTTAAATTACACAATCAATATTATAGTACCGATTTTATTTCTTTGCTCAACTTTTTTTTGTACTCGAGCCGTTCGCTTGGCACATAATAGCCATATTCGACAAAGTTATTGCTCGTGCAATTTGTAAATAAATAAATATGGAAGTAATAAATAATAACAAGTAAGCTCATCAAAATGGAAGTACGATAAATTTCATGAAAGATGGGTGATCCACTACTCGCGTTTATGCGCACTTAGGTGGCTTATTTTTCTCCTAGTTAATTAATAATAACAATTATAATAATTTTACTATAATTTTAATTCATACTAATTTTTTAAGAGTGAAATTTTCAGAAAAAATATACCATCAAAACCCTACCTACATTTTAAGGCAAGTAAAGTGCAAGTGCGGTTCGAAGGTTCCCGGGTTCATAACTTGCAGTGGGCGATTACCTACCTTTCTTTTTTCGGTACACTGAAATGGTAGAACAATAATCACAATTTCCGCGTTTCAGGAGAATATATTGTTAGGTTTGCCTTGCAATGAAAAATGAACCCTTGTGCAGAATTAGTAGAGTTCTTCGGATACAAAAAAAAATGATGTGCGCATGTCACTGAGCTACTTTTTTTATGGCGATGGGCGGAAGAGGGGTTTTTGAGGTCGCCGATCCTGAATATTTGGTCGAAATGCCGAAATTCCGAACCTCGGGTAAAAAAAAGTAGCCCGCCAATTTTCTATTCCACGGGCCGCGTTTTTGACCTTGAAATTGATGATAGCAATGATTCAAAATTTTCCGAGGCCGAATTCGAGCTCCGAGAAGAAAAGATGCGGAGAGCTCTCGCTCTGACAAGTAGAGAGAGATGAACGAGGCAGTGTTGACTGAATTTAATTATTCACCAGCCCCTCAGAAATGAGGGCACTTATTACTCTACCCATCCCGGGTAATTTACTGTCCTCTAACGGCGAGAATAATTTCAATTGTTTTACTGTGCCGTGAAAAATTGTTTCCACCCGTTGAAAGGCTAAATTAAGAGAAATGTAGCGCTAGGTTGTGGCGACAGGAGCCACACTGTTGGTCGGCCTGCCAAAAGCCAACGGTTCATTCGCATTTTTTTCCAGCTCTTTTGAATTTCCCCCACTAAATTACAGTCGGATTGAGGGTAGATGACGTCCGAAACGTTGAGGGTTGACGACCAAAAAATATTGGTCCATAAATCGACGATGATCTTTTTGCTGTTTTTATTCCAATTCAAACTGGTAGGAAATGAACGAGCATTAAATTGTACGAGCATGAAGGCCGGTTCATTAATGCTCTTGAAGCTAATTTCATAGCAGATTTATTATGTCTTAGCATTTTTACTACTGGCTTTTTTTACAGAGTAAATATGGAAATTTGAAATTGGAAAATGGGAATCGTCCTTGAATTGAGAGTCGGAACGGATTAACGGACATTTACTCAGTATCACTTCCCGAACAAGTGTCTGTGTGTCCGTGCCTTCGTCTGTCCGTGTGTCCGTCTGTGGTCATTTACAAAAATTGCCTTAGCTCCCTCAATTCTCAACATTTTTTCAAATTCCTTGAACTGAAATGTTTTTCTCGGCAAGACCCCCTGTTTAATCGGAATTTGAATAACTCGCAACACTTTCAATATATTCGGATTTTTAGTGTTTTCTATTTTATTTTTTCCGGCCACAGAAATGAACCGATTTGAGCTTTCTTGATCTAAAAATCTTTTATCTACCTTGCAGAATGCGTGGATGTTTTTCATGTTCCGATAACTTGTCGTATTTGTATTTTAGGCGAGTTCTCAAATTTGCATAGTAAGTTTTTTGATATTTTCGTCCAAAACACCCTAAAAAGCGGTCAAAATATTATCAAATTTTGTCACACTTTTACGCTTCAAAATATGAAAGTATTGTGCGTTATCTACCCACCACTGATTTTACTTTCTTTTACTTCAGCTAGTTTCAGTTAGTTTTAGGTCGATACTATCGGTGGTACATAATATCGATTGTTGGCCTACGATATTGGTTGATCTACGATATTATATCGGCATCGATATTCTACCGCCGATACCATTGAACATCGATATCGATACCAGAGGGTATCTTTCCTAAATAGCAGATTCGCCCTTCTTGCTCTCTGGTATCGATATTATCTCATTGATATTGTATCAGGTATCGATGGTTATCCCTACTTGAAAACAGCCAACGCGCACCCGCCGACGACTCGTTACAAACGTTCGATACGCGAATATGGCGGTTTGGCATGTCGCCTAACTTAATACGGAGCGTGGAGCCATCGCGAAGTGGGCGACGGAGGGATCGAAAGGAGTGCGGGGATGGCAGACCTTTTTTACTATTCTCTCCAACGCTGACGGCAGACACTCGAACGCACGGCTTTCTCCACCGCACCACCCCCCACCCCTGTAGCACGCAGACACAATAAAGAGCCGCGAAGCCGAAGAGTTTCAACGTTCAACGTGTCTCGAAAGCGCGCGTGACGGATGGCGAGGGGACGATGTCGAATTGTTCGCATTCCGTCTCGTCGGCGGTGCCATGGGCAGTCCCTTGCACTCCAGAACTGGAACGCTCTGCTACCCTATTCCGGCGGAGAGAGAACCGTTCTTACTTCTTACTTTCTACCCCTAGAATTTCGGTAGGTATTCGGGCAGGGGCTGATAGTGCGTAACGATCGGATCGATAATCGGAAAAATTTTGAGCCATCGTCATAACTCTTGACGTTTTGCATAAACCCTTGGTCCGCATCACATGTTTTCACATATTGAATAGTTTCATGCGGAAATACGCCGACTCTGTAAAGAACCTTGAAAAACCAATAAGTGGAAAATGACGATGAAAAAAAAACCAAAAATCTCCACATATTCTGCAAGGTATAACAAAGATTTTAGTTCTTGCGGTTCTGAATGGTAATAGCAGTTTTCCTCGTTTTTCTCAGAACTTGTCAGAATGGATATAGTACCTTTTGGAATTAACATCCTCAAATGTGTTTAAGTGAACGTTTTTTCTGAAGCTCCGCTCCGATTCTCGTTTTTAGGACGATTCCGATGCCTCCATTCACTCTGTAAGTAATTAAATAGAAACCTCTAAATGTGCTAAATCTCGAAAGTACTGCGGGTGATCGGAATTCGAGATTATCATTTTAATTTTTTCAAGACGATTACAATCGTACTTCCATTGAACGTTTTAACACGAAATGAAGAATAGATCACATTGAGTAGACGGAGAAAAAAAAATTAATGTAACAATCGGTAGGTAGTGAAAATATAAATATACTTGTACAACAGTTTCGCTCGCACTAAATTTTTTCAACATATTCTGCGACGCTGGAAGTCCCTATTGGAATAATTACATCAAATGACTGGGTCGATCGAATGCTTTGATCGAGTATAGGGAATGTGAACTCAGTAATTCCGAGTGGAAGAGTTGATTAATTGGGGCGTAGGGGTCGGCGGAATTGGGGATCTCTGAGTGAAGAGCTTTAAAGGGTTTTTAGAGGGGTCTGGGCCCGTTTAAGAAAAAAAGTACGAAAGCTCGCATATTAACAGGTCTGCCGCTCTCAATGAGCTTAACAGGCGAAGCTTGAGAGGCCTTAGACCTTATACGAGCTGAGGGTCTGCCATCGATGGTGAAACATCCGTTCGGTTGAGTTCGAAAAAAGAAGTTCGGAAAGTTAGCGCAGGCCGAATTTCCGTCAGGTCACGAAGAAATGAAGGGAGAAAATGCGGCTAACTAGATTAGGCTATTATTTGTCTGGGTATCGCAGAAAATAAAGTTCAAATAGTTAAAGTTTGAAACTCCATACCAATGGTAATTCAAGCAAGAAACCCGGGAAAAATATTCAAAAAATTCTATACCCACGACGTCACGGTCAAATTCGAGTTTTTGTGTTTTTACAAAAATATACCCTATTTATGCCAAATTGGACCCATTAACCTTTTCCGTTCGGATTGCCCGGGCAAAATGTATCAAGTTGGAGCAAACGAAAACCAAGACTAGTTTCGTCAAAATCGGATCAGGAGTTCACTGCGAAGTGGCTAGAAAAAAAAACTGTTTTTGAGATCATGGGGTGTTGTAAAATTTACAAAATAAATTTATTTAATAAAATTTTATTTATTTTTATTTATTTTAAAATTTATTTAATAAATTTTGCTCGACCGTTTAAATAGGTACATTATTTCTATAAATAATGTACCAATATAGAAAAGCAAAGCAATCGAATTTGCGAAAAAATAATTCTCATCCGAGACAGTGGGTAGGTATCGCAGCCAGAGGAATATTTTGACTAAAAGGTTCCACCAGTTCACATTCCTTCTCCCCGCTAACCTTTGATAAAGAAAACAAAGGAAGCTGTTAATTTTTTCTCGATATTCTGTATTTTTAACAGACCTCAAAAAGGAGGTCACTCAAGTTGAATTGTCGTACCTAGTGGTTCTTTTAACTTTCATTTCAACAGTGAGAAATAAACCCTGCAAAGTATTTCGCTAGGGCTTATTATTGAGCTCAATAATTGAACATGAGTTATTCATGTGTTGTGGTAAATTGAAGAGTTCAGCATTTTACCACTGAAATCATGAAATAGGACCTATCTCACCTTAATATCAATTACTCCTGGTTAAAATGTGTAATAATCCTGATAATTTTTATGATCGATGCGTTGCCAACAGCAACTATAACGAGACATGTAATTTAACGGGATTTTAAAAGTTCTCGCAAACGGAGAAATTTAACTAATCATTATTACAATAGGATTTTTCAACTCAATTGAATTCAGCTGTTGCTTACAACCAGCAAAACGTCCCTGATAAAAACGTCCGAAATTATCGAACTGAGCCTGCGGGTGCGCAGGCATTTTGATTGACTACCTAATTTGAGTAAAAATGTAGGCTTTATAAAGCCTATGCATCACAGAAACAAACCCATGAGATGCGAGACGTATTGAGGTATAACCTCATTCAAACTTTCGCCTAACCTTTTACTTTCAACAGTTTCAAAATTTTCAAATACGTCTATCTGATGGATCAAATTTGAAATTATGATTAGAACTCTTGAGTTGACTGGCAAACGCAGGTTCATCCCCCTAACCTAAGCCCTGGTTTTATCCTCGGTTTGTGAAATCGGCAATATGTTTCCCAAGCCGAAAACGCGGCACTCATCGGAAAAAAACTTTCAAATGGCATGGTCCTGTTGACACCACTGTAACCTGCAGCGTCTGACTAGAGAGCAAAATATGCTGGGTTTGATCCCCTCCCAGAATTGATGCTGGCGTCGTTCTACTTAATTTTCCATTCCTTCCTACAATTTAAAATTTCCTACTATCTTTCGGCCTAAGCTAGCCGAAGCAAGTACGTTTTTCAGGTAAAACTCGTTACTATAATATAGAAACATATTATGTCTCTTGACTCTGATGCTCTGATAGATTGTGCCTGGCTGATGTCAGGTGCCTTCATTTCCTCGTTGGTCTGAGAGCTTGAAGCAGAGGAAGCCGTCGCGTCCAATCTCAGGGAACGTCGAACGGCTCGAAATGACTCGGCCCCCGTCCCTCGTCTGGTTTGACGCCAACATTATGATTATGAGGATCACCCCCGGCTGGGGCACCTCCCTCAATCCTGTACTTGGATAGGCAGAGGGTTGGGATGTCGCACATCGATGATATACAACTCCGTGCAGCAGATAATCTCGGCCCCTGACGACGCTGCTGCTGCGGGCTCCTTATCGAACAAATTGATTTGCCATTACGCACGGCGGCGGTCGTGAACAGCTCGAGCTTTGGTGGGAGTCCGGAAGAAGGTGGAGACCAGGTGCCTGCGCCGTCTGGTGACAAGATGAGGTAAGCAAGCTTAGCCCAACCCTCCCCCTTGGACCGACCCGTCTAGATCAGCACCTTATTAATGCGCCCTGCTGGCCTCAGTCAACCTTGCACATTGTGATACATAACAATCCTCTTAGCTGCGGCCATCGAAGTGGCCCCACTGCTCTATTGACCCCCTGCGTGACTTCTTGGCTGCTATTGGTTGGGAATCGAATCGAGTGGATAAGATTTCCTCAATAACGAGAACTAACTTTGCATTACCATCATAATATGATGGTCTTATCAACGAAGTGAATTGAAGCATTCTGATCGCCTGAAAGGATATTCTATATTCTACATACAAAGATTGTTTTTCCCGAGTAGTTTTTTCCCCATAGGGCTCACGGGTTGGTCTAGTGGCTAGCGCATCTGCCTAGCTGCAGGCTATACCCGGGAGTTATGGGTTCGATTCCCGTAGGTGGCATGGAAAATGTGGCCCATGGCCTTATGATTCATGTCATCCCTGGTATTCGGGGTTTCTGGAAATAATCGAAATTCTCATTCATCGCATATTTTGCTTGGTATAAACAAAGTTTTTAGGACCAAGAACGCTCGAATTGGTTCATTTTTTGTGGCCGGGAAAATTGAATTAGAAAACACTAAAAATGCAAATATATCGGAAGTAGGTACTGTGAGTTATTCAAGTTCCAATTGAACCGGGTGTTAGGTCCTGCCGTGCATTTCAATTCAAGAAATTTGAAAAATGGTTGAGAATTCAGGAAGCTATGGCCATTTTTGTAAATAACCACAGATGGACAGACAGACAGACGACACGCGAACACACAAACACTTGTTCAGGAAGCGATTTTGAGTAGTATACTCAAAAGTTTTTTTCTGAAGCTCCGATTCTCGATTTTAGGACGATTATAATACTTCCATTTACTCTGTACATATGGAAATAAAAAGTCAGATGTAGCAGTTTTCATATGGGTAAATTCACTGGCTTTCCAACGGTATCCTCAGATTCAAGTTTAGCCTAAAAATTCCCCTTCAAGTACGCTATCTGGAGATATGTCCAAAACGGTTACATACACTAGTATTTTACATTTCAAAAAATACGAAGATGCCAATTTAAAAATTTGAAGGACAATTTGTATTTCTTTTACTTCGAAAACATGGTGAATGCCGGTACCAGAGTTTCCGCTGAAACAAATTTGCCCCGATGGTGTCGCCAGCTCATGAGCCAGAATATCACCAGAATCCCGAGGCATTCAGCCTTAAATTTGATACTAAAGCTTTTTAGACGAGTGTAAGACGAAAGAACATAACAGGGGTTTCCAGCAAACTGAGGAAAACATTTCGGGGCGTAAAATTTGTTAGAAATTATTCGTAATTATTTTTCTCGATTGTTGACCAACGTTGGGCTACGCTCCACATCAAATGGGGTGATGATGAGTGCTAATGATTCGATATTTTGCTGTGATTCGTCGTAATTATTATTATTTTATTTTCAACCACGATCTTTCCTGAATACACGTTCGTACAACGCTTGTAAAAGACAAGGGGCAAGGCCAAGTGTGCAAACAGGGCTTGGCATTACTGAAACATGTCAACGAAAACGACTCTGACCCAATGAGAAATCTCTCTCATCAGACATTTATTTAACTCCCTTCGCGTCGGCTGGAACAGCGAGTCGACCTCGGCTCCGGCCACGTCCTATCGAGTGTAAGGCACCGCGTCAACCATTTTTCCTCGTGGCTGCTAGCTATCAAAAGTGCGAACTAAATATTTATACATTTATGAGGAGTGGCCTGCAGGGAAATCACTCGTCGTCGGCCAGCCCTTCCGCAAGGGCCTCAAGTAAAATCAGATACCCGACAACCCGGTTAGAGCTGGGTTGGCGGATTGCCTTGAGCTATTCGGCATCCCATGGTTACACGTTTACACCCGGCGTAAGCGCAAATATCGGGAGCCCGGTCCATTTTCCTTCCACGCCGGTCTGCCCGTCAGATAGTAGGGGTAGAATATCGATTTCGATGTTATCGAAACGTCGATGTTTGATGTTTTTGCTATCGATTGTTTACTTCAAATATTTCCGGAACATTGATGTTTTCATACGATGTTTGGAATGAGAGATTGAGTTCCTTCTTACTTATGGGAGGAAAATTCTAATAACGTACATTTAATTCAAAACTCTGTATATCAGTGCCCATTGTATGTAACTTTTCAGGAACTAGGAACATGAAAAACAAGATGAACAATATGGATTTTATTTTGATTATGATTAGATAACTAAACGTAGTTAAAGGTATCTCGTCCCGATTATTTTTCTTGGATGGCCCAATCCCCGATAACGATAAGCCCTGATTTCCCGAGTGCACTGTCCCGATTCTACTGAATCTAATAACAGGAAATGTCGCCCTAGTCTCGCCTGCATAAAGTTACCTTACCGTGGCTACTCATTGCCGCCAATTATGGATTGGCTCCGAGGAGCTGAACCTGAAAGTTCGTATAAGCCCAGAGTTCAACAAAATTATGACCCATACGGAAGAATATTCGTGAGCGATTAGTAGTTACTGATTAGCAACGCGTCTATCACTCGAGAGGCCCATCAGAAGGTTGACTCATTTCCATTGCGACGAAACTGATTTAATCCTCGTTTCGTGCTGGAGCATGTACGCGAAGCACATTAGGCTAAATTAAACTACCAGGCTTCGTGAATGCTCGATTATGGCCATAATAACAACTTACATTCACTATTTGCATCTGATCTCCAACGCCGCACGTTTGACCCCATAAATTACCAAAAGTGGAAATTCTGCGGTGTTAGTTCTGTTGAAAGCGAACACACGGGATTCATTCATCTCGTAAGTATACGCGTTGGAAGCAGATTTGGTAGCCATTGTACGAGTGAGGTTGAAGGACGGGGCCGAGGAGCTTTTCAGGGGGAGGGGGTGCAATGAAGAGGGGAGATTAAGGATCCTCAGGCCAGATAAAATGTCGCAACACGAGCAGCTGCGAGAGCCAGAGAAGGAAAGAGCTCCCTCAAACGCCATTACGTCGGTCGTTGGAAGGTAGTTAGGGCTCATTTTCGCTAACGAATGATGTAAACACTCCTTTTCCTGACGTGCGGTGTTGGAGCTGCCTAATTAATGCCCGACCTTAAGATTTTCTTCGTCTGCGTCAGCCCAGGAAAAGGTAACGAATGTTTTTTGTCCTGCCCAGACACCTATCTACAATAAGTGCTTCAATTTGAATTTGGTTATATTAAAGCATGGGTTTGTTCCAGGAGCGTGACCGTTGGCATTAGCAGTTGAGCAACGCCGCTTACACAACCTTATCATACGCACGCGCAAGGCACCGTCACATGCCTACACTCAGGCTCCAGGAACAAGCTCTAATAGTACGGGAGATGAACCTGAAAACGCTAGGTACTCATTCTAGGATGAGGTTTGACCGTCGATTATGAAAATTTAGTCCATCCTGAGGAAGAAATTGTAGTCTCCACTTCAAAGCGGCTGCCCTCTACTAATTGCGGCCTTTCTAGTCCAGTTGTTATTCTTTCCTCCTTATAACTCACTGGTTGGTCCTACCAAAATTTAGAAAATTGTTAAAAAGCTGAATAATTCTCTGAAACTTCTTTCCCTACACTTTTCGCAGAGACGACGACTTCTCCGAGTAGTTATTGCCTTGAGAAGTGGACAGAATATAAAAATTTCACAATTTTGGAACTGTTTGCCCTTATTTTTTACCGGCCCGTAGCTCAGAAACTATTGAGCCTACAAACAAAAGTCGTCGAACCAAATTTGTTGCAAATTTATTAATCTAGAAGTGTTCAAATAGTCGTGAAAGTCGAAAAATGCAATGGGAAGCAGCTACAGGTGAAAAACAAAATGAAGTGCAAAATTGGCGTGGGTTTTCAATTAGCGGAGGAAGAATGCTAGATCAGAATACGAAAATTTGGTATATTTACCTTCTAATTGACCCAAACAACATATCCAAACCAATCAACCACCGCGATTTGGGTTGATTCAGTAATTTTATCCCTATAACGAGGCCGAAATTTGAAGAGGACAACAGTTTTGAAATTGCAGACCAGCATTTTCGTTTCAGAATGGTGGTTTTTCAAAGTTCCGGGTCATACCTTATCTTAAAACGGAATTCGTTTTTTCAAGTTCGGCTCTCGCACTATTTGTGAATTCAATTGATAAAGGAAGGTTCCCAGTTTACATTTTTTGTTTTCCTGTGCAATAGAACCATTCATGCTACGACGGGGTTTCATAACGCATACCTACCTCGCCTTCAAGACCCAGCGGTCTTGCACAACGCTGAGATAAGTAGGCATCCCGAACTCGTACCATCGTTTTAGGTACCTATATGAAGAATTGCATCAATTGTATGGGGGAAGATTCAGGTGGAATAGTTACTTAACCTTTAGGTAGGTACCTATTGAAGTGAATTGGAATTATGGATTAATTTCCTTAAATATAAACCAATGCAATTGGTCGGGATTTTCTTTTCAACATCCCCGAAAAATTGGCTGGTTTAGGTACATACAATATATAGGGAAGCGTGAAATCCGAACTCATCGTCAATTTTTTGTGTCCGCCCACCGTCCGCCATTCACCGTCTGGGGTTTTGTGGGGGCCGTGGATATAAATGGTGAGGCGGAGAGCCGAGATGAAATGAACCGAGTTTGATCGGTGCACGAGCGCAAGGGTAGATAAGTGGTTCGTTTCAGATGGCAGTGGAACCGAAAGAGCCGGCATTAGAATTGCGATTTCCACCCTTATAACGCCCTGGGATTCGACCATTCTCAATTCTTGCCCAGCCACACCTTTCCGATTCCCTCCGCGCTCAATAAACACAATATTAACCGCCCTGACCCTCCAGCCCAGGAATGAATAAATATAGTCTCAGAACGGTTTTCCCCCTGGGAATTCAATTTTCATTATTGCCTTCCTATTATTGCCCCTCATTTAATTACGCTGCCACCTGAGCGAGCAATTTTTTCTACCTGTTCGGAAAACCGTAGGTGAAAAACAATGTTTGCTCTGAATATGCTTAGATAACACACGATGCTTTTACACCTTTATTCACGATCTTTCCCCGTCGGAGGGAAGGAGGCTTGAGAACAGAAACACTTCAAGAAGATATGGTAGTTAAAAATGACCAAATTTTTGATAATTTTCAAATCAAAAGCAGTCAAAATATGGAGTCACACTTTTACGTTTCAAAATATGGAAGTTTTGTTGCTCAATTAGGGCCGGAGTTACTCCAAGATTTATTATGGCCTATAAATTCTGTATCTATAGCTATCTTTGTGCATATACATTTGAGGGGACTGGTACAGCTTCCATGTTTTTTTTTTTTTGCTTTTTTGGCACGCGCCAACACTTTCAAATCTCCGCTGAAGTTATGATGAGCTCTCTCGTTGAAAAATCAATGATTCCATGATGTCACAGTATAAAACACTTTCAAAGTGTGTTAATTCGATCACTTTTATTTTCAAGTTTGCAAAATGGGTTTTGTGGGCTCTCTACATATTTGAAGTTCGACTATTTGAAATTCAAAACGTGGAATTCGGCTTTGAATAAGATTTTCTGGATTATAACAATACTTCTATTTACTTCGAGCTCATGGGAACAAAAGCGATCTAACACCGAGCTGCCAGAAGTTGTTTGGTACTCGCAAGCGAACTTTTGATGGTAAAATCAAGATCTCTCCTCAGATGAAACTTTTCGCATTTTCAGCTTTCTATTCTATGTGAGATGGTAAAAAATTCAACTTCGATGAATTAAATAACGTACCACGCTCGAAGTGCTTTGGGTAATAACGTTCAAGAACTGTGAACGACGAAATTAGTTTTTTCTGCAACAAACCAAGTTTGTTCAAGTTTACTTCAACCCCCTCTCCAGGTTTTTCTCAACTTTTCTTCCGACTCCCTCGAAGCGGTATGTATATTAGATGATGAATTTTTCACCTCAGTTCTCCACCTATATCGCAGGCCCAGCCTAAAAAATCACTCCTTCCGTGAAACTATAGCCTGTGTATACATTTTGAGCGATGGAAACATAAACAAGGCGGAAAGGCGTATCACCGTAATAAAAACCAAGTCCAAGCCATCGGGGAAACCTTTCGGGAATGAGCTGATGAAAACTCTACCGAAGGAAAAAGGGAAATGGCAATTCGGGTTTTCCCCTTGACGAAAAAACTGCCAAAGCTTGAAGGATCCCCGATCTCCTTGACGTCCAAACCCCTTCACACCGGCAGGCCGACACGTTCTTTTTAATTGAACCGATCGCATGATATTCGCGCTTTCGAAACTTCCCACGGACCTGAGGTATCTTGGCCTATGGGTTATCTACCAAACAGAGATTGATTGTCCTTGAATTTGCGTAATAGATCACGCCGCTCCTCACACATGAAGTTGAAATTTTTGATACACCATTTGCCCCATATCGGGAAGTGAAGCTACCGGTATATCTCGCTCTGATCCCGAATACTCCCTGCTTAAAAAATACAAGACTGTGGAAAAGAATACACAAATATATCGGGAGGCAGTAAATCTAACCAGAACCAATGTCAAAACTGACGTCAGGGCCAACGTCGGAACCAAACTTCAGCTGACGCCAGTACAGTTATCGAATCTAATTTCATCATTTAATGATCTGATTGGAAATATTGCATTGTATTTGAATTTCTGATTCCGTGGTGGTTTCTCGTGATGATTCAAAGTTATGTACCTGAGCAAAGTCACGCATGTCTCCAAAAGTGTGGGTTCTATTTTGAAATGCGAAGGTACCTATTCTGGTACCTACTTTCTGGGCCATATTACCACTGCCGGTCAAGTACGTCAACCAACAGGTCAACACGTTCTTCTAGGGTAAGTTTGAAAAGGCAAAACGTATTGAACATTGCTACAATCATGCTCATTCATGAATGCTTCAGGAATGATGAATTGTCAATGCCTTCGAGTCTCAACAAGCTTTTGAAATTGAATAACGGAATCGGAGAAATATCACATCGGAGGGACGGAAAGTCGACTCCGAAAAGCGAATGCTGTATTGAAACAAAAGACTGAATTTTCATATTGTTCTTCTCACATTAATCTTCCTTTTGATAGCTTGGGCGGGAACAGCCTACCATGATCACATACCTACCTACCCTTCATGCTGTATGTCGGTCTCGGGCTGATCCGACACCAATTTTATGTAATCAGCTCCCTTTCCCTGCGGTGACCCTTCAAAACAAGAATCAGCAAGATTTTCCCATTGAAACTTTCATTTATTCACCCCTATCCTCGGTATCTCTTTATAATTGATTGTTTCCATTCATTCAACAAGCCCATTATTCTCTCGACCGCTCGAGTGCTTTTGTGGAGAGCTGTCTTCGCTCTAGCCACAAAATCATGGCACTTCAACCACCAGGAAATGAATTGTTAAATCCCCCTCCTCTCCTTCTAGGTTGAATTAGCTATTTACCGAAAAGTTCAACAATTTGTCTCCATTTTCATCCTTGGGATTTTTGCATAATACAATAATTGTATACATAATTGATACCAACTATTGTATCAATAGAACGGAAAAGAAATTCCCTGTTGGCGTATGTTATCGCTAATCATGAATGAAAATCTTTGGAAAATCTATAGGTAATAGATTATACTGAACACTAGTGCATAACAGCAACTTCGAAAGAATTGCGTTGGAAATTATAATTTTTTTTGTGAGCTGATTACTCATTCTGTGAATAAAATTTGATTCAACCACTTTGGTGCCTTGATCTTGAAAGATTCATTTTCTTCTTCTTTCAGCTTTTTTTGCACACCCAACCCCTGACACCTCGATGATTACAGAACGTGTTAGAATGGCATGTCTGATTTCAGGTGTGCTCAGGAAACTTTGGTCGGTGCGTTTTTAAATTAAAGGTATCGTTTTATATGGAGAGAGTAATTTTTTCACTTGGTACAGATACCTACTAGGCGCTAAAAAAGTTGTAAGGGTTCCTCAATGTATTGGTGAATAGAATGGTCGACTTTTTACCACAAGCAATACGTAGCCTCGGCGTTTCACTCAGCGAGGAAGTTTCACGTCCCAGAGGGGAAGAAATAATGCCTACCACTAAGTGGTGAACGTGTGGTAGGCTCATTATTCGCCTCACTTCACCTGAACTTTCTTCGTCGTAACTTAATGGGAGAAGTGTCGGAACTACTCACACTCGTGCCATCCCGCACGTGGAGAACCTTCTTCCTCTTTTATTAATCCGAGGGCTGTCTCATCATGCAGTACGTGTGCATGTGTACAGTATGTTTCAAGGTGTCAGGCTTATCTCATACTGACACCCAGTATCTCATTGTCATAGGCAATCGTTCAAAACACCTTCAGGAATGAATTACCATGGCCTTTTCATTTTAGACTCGTCCCTGATCCATTAATCTGTCAAGATGGATTAACGGCAAATATTCTAGGAACTGTTTGGAATTCCATGAAATCAATTTACAAATAATTGTCTACAAAAGTATTGAGGTTAACAGCACACTCACTCCTTTGCTTGGACTATGAGCGGAGGAACGAAGCTTCATTCAAAGAAGTTTATGAGGCAGATACTGCCTCCACTGGAAGCTCTGCGATATGCACTATCAAACAGGGGTGTATTCAAAAAGCACTGCTACAGTATATGGGTGCTGATCATCAAAAATAGCTTGCGAGGTCGAGACACCGTTTGAATTGGGTTTTGGCTGGCGTGAAAAAGGATTGGATTCGATAAGCACGGCTGTAGAGGCTTCTCACCAAACGAACTTGCGACCAAAGGTTGGACCGACGACTGTAAAGGAAGTGCTCGGTCGAGAATGGAATGAGAGAATTGGGGAAAGACAGGATAAGTCGGGGTATCTAATCGCAATACCCACAGGAACGCATTTTCGCCGAGGGCCTCTGCTTCTCTGCCCATAGGTCCATTTCCTGCGCGTAACAAACATGGCAGCGCGAAATGGGAACAGCGGACATCGCCCCACTCGCTTCAACTCGAGCATACGTCAAGGGGAACGAATTCGTTGAGTTTTAGCTCCACAATTTTTTATGGCGTCATCGATCATGCATCTGTGTCAAGTTATCACTCATTTAACGTGTCAAGTCGTTTTAAATCAATACCCGCTCACAGAGCTGTTCTGCAGCTGTGTTCATCTTTCCCGCGATATGAGCATGGGTTGAATAATGAGATGACTGACAATAAACCATAACACCACGTCCCCTCATAAAGTGTTTTAATTTATCAAAGAATTTCATTAGATCCCTTCCCCTACTTGCCGGGCCAAGCCAATCTCGAAAACCTGCCTGCTCTTCTCTTACAACCATCCCAACTACCAAGTTCGCCTGCCTTCTATTTCCACTAAACCCCTCCCCTCCGGCCCCTCAGTCCCTTGCCTCCTAATAGACCCACGATTCGCTTTTAATGAACTTTGACCGCCGCGCCGCGTTCATGCAGGCGGCCCAAAAGCTCTTGAGATGCGTTGAACTCAAAATTTACCTACGTGCACAAAACTTCGATTGCGAACTGATTGGATTTTTACTTCCATAATTCCAGAGGGAAGTATTGTAATCATCCTAAAATTGAAAATCGGATCTAGGCTTCAGAAAACCAGTGGTGCGTAGATAACTCACAATACTACCATATTTTGATACGTAATTTTTTGAACCAAATTATTTTGATTTTGACTAATTTGGAGGCTAAAATGTTTAAAATTATTAAATAACTTATGATGCAACTTGCCTAAAATCCAAATATGTCAAGTTATCGGAATATGAAGAATATCCACGTATTCTCCAACGTAAACCAAGGATTTTAAGACCAAGAACGCTCAAATCGGTTCATTTTTGTGGCCAGAAAAAAAAAACAGAAGAACGCTAAAAATGCCTATGTATCGGAAGAACTGTGTTTACATTTGGTCTCACCAACAGTTCGATCCTACCTCAACTAGGGTTCTAAGAATAATCCCAAGATCATATCCTCATTTCGGATATCACCAGAAACGATTGACTCCGATTACCGCTCAAACGACGATCAACTTGTTAGCGTCCGATTTTGGGCGATCAAGGGATTGAAACTCTACCGATCATAAATAATTTTTATTGATCTGCAGGCTGATCAACAACAAAAAGAATACGACTATACAAATATATAAATTGATAAGAATTCAAAAAATACAACCAGTCGAGAAGTAAACATAAACGTTGTTGATAATGATAACACAGTAGCCAGAAATCAAGATGCCCAAATACATCACATTTTTATCAATTACCCCTACAAGCCTCCCTCCCCCCCTAACATGACGGGAAGTTACACTTCATCTTTAGTTCATGCATTTCATTTCAATTTGCTCGGTGAAATCCACTTTTTTTCCAATCCATGATTGAACCCAATCAGTAATGTTAAACTTGAACAGCGATTATCGTTTGTTGGCGAAACCGGCCCTTAGGGACCGGTTATCACTTGCCATAAATCTAGTTTCAAAGTACCTGCAACTTCTATCGACAACATTTACATAGATGCGCATTAAAAAAAAAAACTAGGTGAAAATAAATCCACTTTGAAAGTAGCTTCAAGTGCATTGATAAACCGGCTGTACATAATTTAAGCAGAGTTGCAGTATTTGCTTCCTAATAAATTATTAAATGAAATTACAAATTTAGAATAGTAATTCAGAAACTCAAAGCTCCGGATGCTTTTACTATGGTCAGAAACGCCCCAGGACGAAAAAAAGACTGTGCATTTTGCCGATCAGGGCGATAATGAATCCTCGACGAGACCACATTCACGTCAGGGTGGCTCTGATGGATAATGGTAGCCGTCTCTGGGTATTAGGGCCCGGGCACAAGGGTGGGTAGGGGGTCGAGCTGGCTGGAGAAACAGCCGTTGAAATGAGCGATGAAGGGAGTAGTGTGATGAAGGGTGGAGGTGTTCTAATTAAAACTCTTGAAATGGGTAGAGCTCGCGGGTGGAGAAATACTCCAGCACTATAGGGTATGATCGGAGAGAGTACTGGGGTGGGGGAAGCCCTGTCAAGTGCTCCTGTGATGATTTAATATTTCCGCAACGGTGTAGCTTTTCATTTAGGTTCATCTCGGCCTCACCTCTTCCGCCACACTGACACTCATCTTCGCGATAGTGGAGGCCAATATTCGCCAGTCGCGCCCCCGACTCGCCACCCCGGTCTTGGATGTTTGGATAAAAACAGCCGTTGTGACGAGAGGGAAATGGACGGAAGGCCGATGGGATATGCGTGGGAGAGAGAGAGGGGCGCAACCGTCCGACCGGTAGTTCTGTTCTAACTGTACCCGAGTGTACTCGACTTCGCCCAACCCCCCCCCCCCCACCTTCACGTACTATAGTGCTGTAGCGGACAAAACGCCGTTTCCCCTTTTCTTCTCTTTCAGAACGAAGAGACAGTTTAAATGAAACAATTTCGCTGGAGCCTTACCTGGATACTGACAGGAGAATCGTTACAGCAGCGCTGCGATTTGAATTTTTGAATCAACACGAATGTGAACTTATTATCGGCAAAAAGCATGGTGAGATCATGATTTTGCATGGCACCTTAGAGTAAAATTGAAACTAAAAGTGAAACTGATGGTGGAAAAAAACTAAAGTTAAAAGTAAAACCGAAGTATTCGAAGGTTCAGGGCGAGAGATAACGAGGGAGTGCCAATAAAGAGTGTCGTTGTCTCGTATCATCTTATTGCTTCTCCTAGTGCTTTCGGCACTTGAAGTGAACGAAAAGTGAAACTTAAAGGTGTCACGAAAAGGGAAAGATGAAGATGAAGAGAGGGAAAATCAAGGGAGAAACCTGCAAAAAATACTAAAAACATGGCAAACCTACAACATTTCGTTAAAAATAGAGTTTTTGTGTTTTTTTAACAATGTACAATACCAGGCCCGTACCAAAACGGGAGAGGCCAAGGTGGAAATGACCAACCCCCCTATATTTCCAGGGATTCCTTTACATGATAACTAGGCCATCCCCCCCCCCTGCAAAATTATCTGAAATATCTACGCATAAGTACTACGAACATGACATATTTTTCATTATCAAATTGTCAAGTGTCAAATCACTATGAAAAAGAAACTCAAACTCATAATCGAAGTCAAACTCACAATCAAACAGAGACTCAAACTCGAAGTCGAACTCACAATGAAGCAGAAACTCGAACTCATAGTTAAACTCGAAGAAGAAATCGCGATGAAACAGAAACTTGAGTTTCGAAACTCGAAGTCAAACTCACAATGACCCAGGAAGTCGAACTCATACTCAAACTCGAAGTCAAACTTTTAATGAAACAGAATCTCTAACCCAGAATCAAACTCAAAGTCGAACAACAATGAAACATAAACTGAAACTCGTAATCAAACTCGATGTCAAACTCATGATCGAACTGGAAGTCAAACTCACACTGAAACCAAAGTCAAACTCACAATGAAACATAAACTGAAACTCATAATGAAACTCGATGTCAAACTCATAATCGAACTGGAAGTCAAACTCACAATGAAACATAAACTGAAACTCACAATCAAACTCGAAGTTAAACTCACAATGAAACAGAGTTCGATTATAACAGTATTTCGATTATAAACAGACTTCGAGTTTGATTATGAGTTTCAGTTCCTTCTTCCCTCAAACCTAGTCAAACGGAATATAAAACAGAAACTCAAACTCAAAGTCAAACTCACAATGAAACATAAACTGAAACACGTAATCAAACTCGATGTCAAACTCATAATCGAACAGGAAGTCAAACTCACAGGGAAGAAGGAACTGAAACTCATAATCAAACTCGAAGTCAAACTTATAATCGAACTCTGTTTCATTGTGAGTTTAACTTCCAGTTTGATGGTGAGTTTCAGTTTATGTTCCATTGTGCGTTTGACTTCGAGTTTGAATTTGGTTTCACCTTGAGTTTGACTTCCAGTTCGATTATGAGTTTGACTTCGAGTTTGATTCTGGGTTAGAGTTTCTTTTTCATTGTGAGTTTGACTTCGAGTTTGAATTTGGTTTCACCTTGAGTTTGACTTCCCGTTCGATTATAAGTTTGACTTCGAGTTTGATTGTGAGTTTCAGTTTATGTTTCATTGTGAGTTTGAGTTTTGGTTTTACTGTGAGTTTAACTTCCAGTTCGATTATGAGTTTGACTTCGAGTTTGATTCTGGGTTGGAGTTTCTTTTTTATCGTGAGTTTGACTTCCAGTTCGATTATGAGTTTGACTTCGAGTTTGATTCTGGGGTGGAGTTTCTTTTTTATCGTGAGTTTGACTTCCAGTTCGATTATGAGTTTGACTCCGAGTTTGATTATGAGTTTCAGTATATGTTTCATCGTGAGTTCGACTTCGAGTTTGATGCTGGGTAAGAGTTTCTTTTTCATTGTCAGTTTGACTTTGAGTTCGAGTTCTGGTTTCACTGTGAGTTTGACTTCCAGTTCGATTATGAGTTGGACTCCGAGTTCGATTATGAGTTTCAGTTTATGTTTCATCGTGAGTTTGACTTCGAGTTTGAATTTTGGTTTCACTGTGAGTTTGCCTTCCAGTTCGATCATGAGTTTGACTCCGAGTTCAAGTTTTGGTTTCACTGTGAGTTCGACTCACAGAATTCGACTCGTTCGATTATGAGTTTGACTTCCCGTTCGATTATAAGTTTGACTTCGAGTTTGATTATGAGTTTCAGTTTACGTTTCATTGTGAGTTTGAGTTCTGGTTTCACTGTGAGTTTGACTTCCAGTTCGATTATGAGTTGGACTCCGAGTTCGATTATGAGTTTCAGTTTATGTTTCATTGTGAGTTTGACTTAGAGTTTGAATTTTGGTTTCACTGTGAGTTTGACTTACAGTTCGATTATGAGTTTGACTTAGAGTTTGAATTTTGGTTTCACTGTGAGTTTGACTTACAGTTCGATTATGAGTTTGACTTCGAGTTTGATTACGAGTTTCAGTTCATGTTTCATCGTGAGTTTGACTTCGAGTTTGAATTTTGGTTTCACTCTGAGTTTGACTTCCAGTTCGATCATGAGTTTGACTCCGAGTTCGATTATGAGTTTCAGTTTATGTTTCATTGTGAGTTTGACTTCGAGTTTGAATTTTGGTTTCACTGTGAGTTTGACTTCCAGTTCGATTATGAGTTTGACTCCGAGTTTGATTATGAGTTTCAGTATATGTTTCATCGTGAGTTCGACTTCGAGTTTGATGCTGGGTAAGAGTTTCTTTTTCATTGTCAGTTTGACTTCGAGTTCGAGTTCTGGTTTCACTGTGAGTTTGACTTCCAGTTCGATTATGAGTTGGACTTCGAGTTTGATTATGAGTTTCAGTTTCTTATTCACTGTGAGTTTGACTTCCAGTTCGATCGTGAGTTTGACTCCGAGTTCGATTATGAGTTTCAGTTTATGTTTCATTGGGAGTTTGACTTCGAGTTTGAATTTTGGTTTCACTGTGAGTTTGACTTACAGTTCGATTATGAGTTTGACTTCGAGTTTGATTACGAGTTTCAGTTCATGTTTCATTGTGAGTTTGACTTCGAGTTTGATTCTGGGTTAGAGTTTCTTTTTCATTGTGAGTTTGACTTCGAGTTTGAGTTTTGGTTTCACTGTGAGTTTGACTTCCAGTTCGATTATGAGTTTGACTTCGAGTTTCTTTATGAGTTTCAGTTTATGTTTCATTGTGAGTTTGACTTCGAGTTTGATTCTGGGTTAGAGTTTCTTCTTCATTGTGGTTTCGACTTCGAGTTGGATTGTCAGTTTTTGTTTCGGTTTCTTTGTGTTTTTGGCTTTGAGTTCGAGTTTCAGTACATTATTTCATAAAGTAATTAACCAAAAACTATTCATTCTCCGAAACAAGTCCTCTTATTATTATAATTAATAATCTTTTTTGGTCTTAATTCTACGAGAAGAACTTTTTAAAATTTTCGGTAGATTTATAAGACTGGGTCTCTAATACGCCTTTCATAGCTGAAGCCGCAGAGAATACTCGATTCGTTGTTACAGAGTTGCTCGGCCTTTATGGGACTAACTAATTTTGCTGAGTTTATGTCATGCCCCCGGGTAAGTTGACACTTCGGTTCGCATCTAGATCTGTAGAATCTGAAACGAAATGATCGGTAGGACCTGGGAAAATTCCTAAGTCAGTGTTCCATTGGATGAGCATGACAGTCACGGAGGCATTGTAAATTAAGATCTAAGGGTTTAGGGTTGCGGATCTTTGTCGTCGTCGTTGGTTGGCTTACTTGTTATGATTAAGTTATGCGGCGCATCTTGTTGAATAGAAGTTGTTGTCTGAAGCTGGGGTTTGGGGAGAGTGACAGAGAACGGTGAGGATCCCACCTCCCTGTAGTTAGGTGTATACCCCAAACTTGGTGCCCTCACTTGTGCTGCAATGTTGGCAGCTTGGAAACCCCTTCCTCCTCTACTACACACTTTAACTTCGATGTAACTAATTAATTTGGCTTGACAGTTACACAACAATTTCCACAGAATACTGAAATCCAAAGATTGTTGGCAATAACGCAAAGCCCTTCCTCCCATTGCAAGCTAGCCCTACGATTCAATTCCCCTTCAGATTCTAATGTCGCTCTCCCTCGAACAGAGATGGGCGACGAGTGCTCAATGGGAATCACTTATTACAGAACATCAAGTAGGATACCTTACTTATTACCTACTTACCTTGATAATAATTATCAATTATTATTAAGGTGATTACACATAACAGTAAAATTTACAACCATGATCTTTATTAATCTTGATTTCTAATGATTATTTTTCTGTTCACTAAATAAAATAATATTTTATTTAGCATATAAAAATGTATAAAATATTTAAGTATATAAAATATATATAAAATATTTGAATATAAAATAAAAGTAATAAATAAATACATATAAAATATTTAATGTATAAAAATATATTATTTAAACACATTCATTGATTGCAATTTATTATTATAGTCATTTATTATTAGTATCATTTATTATAATAGTTGTTTATAATAGGTAGGTAATTATCATAATTCACTGCACTTTTACGCAATTAATTCACTAAATTGACCATAAAATATTAAATTTTCAGTGCTGTGGGGTTCCTATGGTCTTACGACATGATCAATTACATTATAGAGGCTTTTGCATTTTTGAGAAGTGAGGCCAACATGGTCTCAGTGTTGTGGTGGAACAAGGAAGTCGGAACTTCCCCATACAGCTCGCCCGGAATTCGAATCAGTGTCTGGGTTGCAAACATGAGGCTTTGTGACTTCAACACAAGGACAGGGATCCGAAAACCATCCATCCCTCTTCTAGAGCAAGATCAATAAAGTATATTTCTTGACATTCAAGTTTATGCTCCTGAGTTCATTAAATAAAAATATTTGTTGACGAAAATAATTAAAATGTTACCTTATAACATATTTCAACTTTCTTGGAGTGATACGGGCAATATTTATTTTCACTAGGTATGTAGATTTTTCTTGGTAATTTTAGCCGCCTTCGAGGACCGAGTTGGCAAGGTCAGGCAACCGGTGAAAAACCGTCACTGGACAAAAGAAGTTGGATGCTTTCCATCAGTGTTCTTCACTGCCATTGCTTCCTTCAGCTTTACCCTGCACTACGAGTGTATGGCGCTCTCAGTCGCTCCAGCAGCTTTGGCCCACCAAAAGCCAGTGGACCAGTCCCGGGTCGGCGATTTTCTTTTTCCCCCCGCTTTTGTTCGAAACGGGATTCTCCCTGGTCCTTTCCATTTTCTCGCGCCTGGTTTTCAGAAATCGGAGAGACATTTTTTGGAGAAAGTGTAACGATAGAAGATCATTCTCCATGACTGAACTGGTGCCCATTAATTTGTCGATATCCTAGAATCGGGAGCTTTTCTGAAGAAAACCGCGTCGATTGGTAACGCGCGGGTAAAATTTATTTCTGATTATCCGAAGAAATGAAGACAATTTGGCACCTATAATGGCATTCAATGAACCGAGATTGAAACATTGTGTTTGGTAAATGAAAATGTAGATGGCTCATCCCTGAGGCGTTGATAGGATGATAAATACCTACTGAGAGAAGGATAGCTTTGATGTTCGCGCGCCTGACATTTTATAGCCTCAGGTCCGGTTTGTCAATTTATTTACAGCTAGATTAATCCAAGGACTCAAGCATAAACAAATTTCCAATACATTTTCGGCATGACGGCCAATGAAAATATGTTCTAGGTGAAATGTAGTGCAAGCGTCCTTGGATAAATCTAGCTTTAAGGCCCGGTTTATTGACAAAATTTATCCTTCCGATATCCAAGGAAGTTTAAGATAAACATTTCCAACGAGATTTTTACTTTCAAATTTGATACAGATGCCACCGTGGTGAATTTTATCTGAAGCTTCCTAGGATATCGGATTGATAAATTTTGTCAATAAACCGGGCCTAAATGAAACAGGCCCTCGACGATGGGGCGAATTAGGTTTCAAAATCCGCTAAAAATGCCACTAATATTTGACGTGTGTTGGAGTAAGGCTAAGGTCTGAAAATCATTGACCAATCTCTTGGCCACAATATCTCGGAAATACAGCCCATGTCCATCTGGAAATTGGTGGCCTAGTCCCTGGTTTCCGTTGTCTTTCATTTACGGTTAATTGACTATTGATAAAGCAGGTTTTAGACTGTAATACAGTCTATACTATACTACTATACAGTATACTATACCACTTGTAAGGTTTTTATCGTAAACCCATTCGAAACTTTGATTCAGAAATTTTTCAACACGGCTACCACCAGTGTCCTGGTTTTGGCCCTCAGAAATTCGGCACCAATACACCGGACCAAAAAGGTAGTCAATAGCTCGATTGGCGTGGTCGAAAAGCCCTGGTTTACGTGAGCGCTGACCTGCGTGACTCGGTCGGTCATTGAAAAGCACGGCAGTGCATGAAAAGGACCGTCCAGCACTG
Source organism: Nesidiocoris tenuis (assembly GCA_036186465.1). Lineage (NCBI taxonomy): Eukaryota > Metazoa > Arthropoda > Insecta > Hemiptera > Miridae > Nesidiocoris > Nesidiocoris tenuis. The sequence goes on along the minus strand of AP028910.1, from coordinate 22,261,373 downwards.
TTGTGGAAAAGGTTGACGGCTAATCGGCGGTGAGGCCTGGTCATATCGCCGATCAGTAATAAAAGGCGGGTAAGGGAGTCCACGGAAACGAGAGAGATACGATGGGTACGAGCTTCGGCAATCGGCAATGTGACGCCAAAGGAACGCGCACAAAACCTTGCCGTCGCATCGCCCAACCTATACAACTCTGAAAAGAAGAGAAAAGCCCGAAGCGTTCCGAAGGCCGACAAGAACCGGGAACGCTGAGGAGAGGTAAGGAACAGCCCTGAGCGAAGGAGAAATTGTGCTGGGTTTCACAAGCGTTTTTACCGCCGCGAATCCCCTTACGTAATAAAATAGGACTCTGTCCGGTCGTAGTAAGTATTACTCCTCGCAAAAGAGAGCCTCCTGATACGATGGAAAATATGCTCCCGGACGAAGAAAAGCTGGTAGACGAGGGCACAGCGGCTTTGACCCTTAAAGTGGTCGTAATAAAAAATTCACGTCTTTACTCTCTAGGAAAGTTATCCAGGCTGAGCATTTGGCTCAAAAAGTTCCTCATGCTACGTAATCGTAGCGTGAAAGAATTTTCTACTCAGCGATGCGGCTATTCAATATCAGTACCAACCGTACATCAAGAATCAGGTAGGTTCGGATGCTTACGAAAGTCTTGATCTAGTCGTGGAAATTGGTGGAAGATCGGTAAGAGAGTAGAATGTTTAGTAAACATTGTACACATTGGGTTGATGGGCCTGCGTGCAGTCTGACATTGAATTTAAATGCAGGCATCCATCCACCTTCCATGCTACCCCTCTAATCGAAGAAAAACAAGTTTTCACTAATCAAATAATAGTGAATTATATTGTGGTTACCGTGTTGAAAGCAATTTGTGCAACTGCTTCGGCGATGTGCTTGTTTGCTTGTACGTACCCAACGACCGATTATGAAGTGTAGGTTTCTTGAAGTTTTAAAAGGGACAATATTACTTCAAGTAAGGTTAAAGTGTGGAGGGTTTACGTTCGGAACAAAGGAGGACGAAACAGCAACTTCCTCGAGAGGGAAAACTGAACATATCTGAATGATTAACTTCGGTATTTCTGTTCAGATCAATACATCGAATATTCGCTCCCTAGCGTTTTGGCAGATCCATTCTCCCAGATCCATTCAAAGCTTGGTGAACTTTTCTGTTGAGGGCGGAACAGAAGAGGATAAAAGAAATTGAAACCGTGGAAAAGGCCTACGAGGAAACCTGGATAAATCTGCATATCTCCCCAGCGATCCGCAAGTACTTCCTGTTGGTAAATGTGCGTCCACTATGCCTTTTCACTTTGGCTCTATGCTGATGGAAAGTTGGAGTCATCCCATTGGTCTGAATCCATCCCTAAAGTCGATTCGATTAATCAACGAAAATCTTGGCATGAAATGCTCGGCAGGTAGAATGGCAAAATGAAACGAATCCTTGCGAGATTCCTTTAAAACGGATAGAATGATTCCAAAAGTAGATGGCATTGAGTTGAAAAATTTACACAAAAAATTTATACCCGGTAGTTTTCCTGAGCCCTAAGCTCATCAGGATTATAAAGCTTGACGTGAATCCCTTGCATCTGGATGCTCTGAGTTACCAATAAACTTCGTTGTGAGAGGTAATTGGGAATATTTTCTTTCGATATCTGAGAAGTATCAAATATTTGTTTCGATACTAGTATCGAGTATAGGTATCGAATATTTTGTGGTATCGCCCATCACTAATGATGTTTCAAATGTGTACTGAGTACCTGAAATGTTTTTGTTTCTTGTTTCAGCTCACAGCTGGCCCCGTTACAAGCATGTGATTTGTTGCTTAAAGGCAGATTGTTATTCATTCATATTCAAGAGTTTTCCCATTCGTCTCGAGATTGAACCAACACCAATGGCTTAAACTCAATCCAAACTCTAGTATTCGTCTGAGGAGTTAACCTTCTTTGGGTAAATTTACAAGCCAAGGGAGCAAGTATAATTATTTTAAAATCAATTCCAACGTTTTGGCAAAAGTAGGAAGGTTTCGGTTTATTGGTTTTAGTGGAGATTATTATCTGCTCCGTTCGTGGTACTCGAGCCAAAATCAGCGGGTGCAAAGAAGAGGTATCAAGCCCCGTAGAAATGGGATTGGCGATACAGGATGGAGGGGACGTCGAGATCTTGGGGGGAGCCAATTAGAGCCTTTTGGCATGAGTTCTGAAGGCGAATTGCTCCAGAGTTGCAGGATGTTAGACGAGGAGCTGGACTTCTTTGATCTCAAAGGAAACTTTTAATACAGCCCCATGGAACCAGGCCCAGTAGCTTCGAAAGGGAGGCGGAAAATGTAATCGCTGTTTCTCACTATCATCCCTCTTTCTTCTTATCATTTCCGTCTCGTTCTACCCGGTGGTAGAAAAAATGATAATGTTCCGAATGGGACTGTGACGCGAAAGACTTCTCAAGTAGGAGATTTCACATCATTTTTTCCAAAGCATTTTCATGAGCCAGGTATAATACGCATAAAAAGAGAAATGTCTCGGCTGTCGCCTCCAACCTGGTTTCGCAAAGGCAAGAATATTGCGATGGTCGATCGAATTTGTTGATACTGTTGGTCCAAGCGTATTCGGCACGATACAAATTCAGTGGAGAAAATTTGTTTTTCTATAGAGCAAAAGGGGTGTCTCTCTCCATGTCCAGTAGGGTGGCACGCTGAAGAGTTGGGCTCATTCCGATTAGATAAAGTCCTGTCATGCAGCGGCTCGCTGTGGGCATTGTTCCCAAAAAATTAAAAGCCTACTCGCCCCCTCCTTGCACATGAAGCGACAGAGTTCCCTCAGAGAATTTTATTTTTTAGGGAAAATCCCGTGGTGCGTAGATAACACGTATTTTGATACACAAATGTTCGACACAATTTGATTAAATCGTCCCCTAAGATTTTTGAAAAGGTATTTGATAGGTCCCCGTATTTTGATTTTAAGCTGGTTTTAAAATTTGCATGGGTATTAAAAACACAACGTTTTTGATACTATTGATCATTTAAGCCACCAATTAGCGAAATCGAATTGCTTTGGTCCAAAAATTTATAAATCAGGAGTTGGAGCGTTATTCAATCGGAGGAAAGCAACCGCGCAGCGAACTACTTGCGACGCAAAGCATAAATTTTAGAGACTGTGCTCCCTTCCCTCTTCACTAAGTACTAATAAGTGAAACTCTCTGTTGCCCTTTCATGGCCTGTCAAAATAATACGGTTGCAAATCAGCCTGGCGGGGTCCAAGGTATTGCTAGATAGATGGTTCGGGCTTATCCCGAAGAGACCAAGGGAGAAAAGACCTCTAACTCCTAGCAACTTAGCTCGGCTCACCACATGAAACCCAAACCATTTGTTTCGTCCTCACTTTGGAAATCGCGTCCACAGTATAGGTACTGTGAGAAGAGAAGATTGCCTCAAAGGCATAGCAACCCTCTAGACAGGATTATATGGTACATGGATTCAGGCGACCCTCTATAAATCAGGGTTTAAAACTTGCACTTTCTCTTGCCCGTCAGACTGATCCCCCCCTCCCTCCGGTTTTCAGGGAAACTCTTGAAACTTTCCGTCATAACTTTGGACAAAGCGGGTCGTCTTGACGCGTCAGTGCCAGGCTAATGCTGGAAGTATATTCTCCAAGAGTCATCCACCTGCCTAAGTCTGTCAAAGGTCGACGATTTTACTTATTAAGTTATTTAGTTAACAATGCCGGAACCTGAGTTATTAGCCCGGTAAAGGGATGGATTTAAAATCGCGGAAAAACACTCTATCCTACAGTTAGACAATCAACGAATTCGGGAAAAATAAATAAAAGTAATAAAATACTATATTTCGGGAGCAAACTCTCGAACAATAAATAATTTGTGACTATTTACGTTCGTTTCCCACTCACTCCGAATTTTGGTACATTATTTGGAGGAATAATTTACCTACCTACCTATGTAATCGCTCGAGTAAAATGTTTTTACAGCACCCCCTGAAAATTTTTTCTTTCACGTTTAAGAGGTTCTGGAACACAAATCTGCAATAAAAATTTTTTGTCCGTCCACCGCACGCCGTACCCCGTACGCCGTCAGCAGCAAAACGCATAGAAGGAGTGGTCCGATTAAAAAAAAAAATTAGCCAATTTTTCTGTGACGGGCACCTTCTATAAGGGAATCCTCTGAATTAACTCTAGGGTAGGTACTCAAATAGTACAAAATGTCAAGAAAAATCATGATCTCAAAAACTGTTTTTTTTTTTTTGGGGTTGTCGACCTCTCAACATTTTTTGATCGGATTCCCCTGACAATCAAGTTCATTACGAGTGGTTTTCGATGCAGCCATCAACGTTTCGGCAAAGGGCCATATTTCGGCCCAACCCGGTAGCTTTAATTTTCGGTACATTGTATTTCCAGAAATACCTAATACAAATTTCCCGATCGATTACAGATCATGTAATCGATCGGGAAATTTTTTCACTACACGCTACGAGACTTCGAGTGGTCTCAATTCGCTAGGAATCACGAAACACCCTGCAAGACAGTAGCGGAGCGGTTTCTAGCAGCATATAAGAGAACTACTATTGATCTTTGTAAATACCTCGGTCCCAACCAGAGAGCTCTACCTCTTGCACTTCACTCGGGCTCGACTCAGACCCTGCGAGGTTACAATAATTAAAACAGCTTGAGCTGGATAAACTTGTAAGATTTAATATATTGATTTGTCCCCTATAATGTTAAAATCCGCATCTATAGATACTCACTTACGTGGCAAAAAGCTCATAATTCGAATACATTTTGTACTTTCAGGGATACCGCCTTTGTTCGCCAACACTGTTTCGGGCGCTCAACAGGGGCGCTTTAAGCCAAGCGTGCTTTTATCCGCTTCTAGTCCCTTGCGGATGCAAGTGTCGTAAATCCTCTCCTCGGTGAAGGAAAAAAGGTAACTCTTACGATAAAAACAGTTTTTAGCATAAGCTGAGTTCGAAAACAACATTTTGAGTTTGGGATAAACTGAAAAAGTAAAGGAGTTGGTAAGTGAGTACCAACCTTGAAAATTTTGCCACGAGTTTGGGAGGACAACATGGAAATAATTTGGGAGGTCGTCTTTGGAAACAGGGGGGGTTGTAAAAACATTTTCCCGACCGATTACATAGGTACATTATTTCTGGAAATAATACATTATTTTTATTATATTTATATTTATTATATTATTTTTTTGGTTCATGTACCAAAAGCTAGACATCCCTGCATTCATGATAAAACTCAGAATGTAAATTGAAACTGAATCTCTAACTGAAACTAATCTGAAACTGAAATGGAATCTCAAACTCAAACAGAAATTGAAACTCAAACGTAAACCCAAACTGATACTCGGACTCAAACTTAAACAAGATCATGAAGTCAAACTCAAACTGCTGCTCAAAAGGAAACAAAAACTCAAACTCCAACGTCAACTTAAACTCAAATTCAAACTGGATCTCAAACTGAAACTCGTACTCAAACGTTAAGTCTAACTTTAACTCGAAGTGGAACTGGGATTAGGACTCGAACCCAAACTATAACTCAAAAGCAAACTCAAACAGAAACTCAGACGCAATTGATTTTGACATAGGTAACTTTGAGTTCAGGTTTGAGTTTGAGATACAGGCTGAGTTTGAGTTAGGGGTTTCGTTTAAGTTTCAGTTAACGCTTAAGCTTTCTCTTCTCCAACAGGAAAATATGAATTTCATTTTTGTACCAACCTTAAGTCTTCCAGCCTTTGTAATTGACTTATTGGCTTTATTACAAATTATCCAATCCCTTTTTCTCTTCCTTCTCTTTATACCTTTGATAACATGAAAATTAGTCATGGGTAAGAATCCATCTAACAATGTGAATAACCGGTTTTGGTGAAAATTGGTTGGGGGGGCTGAAATATTCCTCCAACCATTTTCAAATGGTTTAGTTCAAATCACTCAGTTGAATAATAATCAGCAGTATAAGTAGTTTTATTTCTCCTGTTTATGGGAATGGGCATGCACAGGACTGTTGCACAGAGGCTGAAGTAAGGTGAACATTAGAGCTTGGCGGCCACTGCGGAATTACATCGAAAGCCTCACTCCGTGGTTCAGTGGTGTCTCTTATATCCTATTTCACTTTGTTTTAACCTTCCCAACGTAGACAATCACTCACACAAACGCAATCTGACTTCACAAACGAGCCATGGGATGAGTGTACCTGCGTGCCGACCCCCTCCTGTTACCGTATCATGGTCTCCGTGCTAGTGACATTTCGATACCCCCTTATACTCGATACTTGGTATCCAATGAGTATCGAAGTCTCAGTACTGATATCGATATTTTATCGAAACATAAGTACTCGATACCATGGGTATCATTCCATACTTTCTACGGGTGTTTTCCCTTACAAACGTAGAAAGAACGATATCATTTCTCGATAAAATTGGCAAAACCAGAGACCAAATCCAAATTCATTCGAGTAACTTCGATTTTTCTTTCTGCTTGTTTTTATATTCAGACAGCACTGACTCAGGTAAATGAAAATGATGGAAAGTGGTTTGTTCTCGAAGTTCAGTTTGAACTCAAAGTTGAGTTTGAACTCGAAGTTGAGTTTGATCTCGAAGTTGACTTTGATCTCGAAGTTAACTTCGATCTCGAAGTTGACTTTGATCTCGAAGTTGACTTTGATCTCGATGTTGAGTTTGTTCTCGAAGTTGAGCTTGAACTCGAAGTTGAGTTTGATCTTGAAGTTGAGTTTGATCTCAAAATTGAGTTTGATCTCGAAGTTGAGTTTGATCTCGAAGTTGACTTTGATCTCAAAGTTGAGTTTGATCTCGAAGTTGAGTTTGATCTCGAAGTTGAGTTTGATCTCGAAGTTGACTTTGATCTCGATGTTGAGTTTGTTCTCGAAGTTGAGCTTGAACTCGAAGTTGAGTTTGATCTTGAAGTTGAGTTTGATCTCAAAGTTGAGTTTGATCTCGAAGTTGAGTTTGATCTCAAAGTTGAGTTTGATCTCGAAGTTGAGTTTGTTCTCGAAGTTGAGTTTGATCTCGAAGTTGTCTTTGTTCTCGAAGTTGACTTTGATCTCGAAGTTGACTTTGGTTTTGAAGTTGACTTTGATCTCGAAGTTGACTTTGATCTCAAAGTTGACTTTGATCTCGAAGTTGACTTTGATCTCAAAGTTGAGTTTGGACTCGAAGTTGAGTTTGAACTCGAAGTTGACTTTGTTCTCGAAGATGACTTTGGTTTTGAAGTTGACTTTGATCTCGAAGTTGACTTTGATCTCAAAGTTGAGTTTGGACTCGAAGTTGAGTTTGAACTCGAAGTTGACTTTGATCTCGACGTTGACTTTGAACTCGAAGATGACTTTGATCTTGAAGTTCACTTTGATCTCGAAGTTGACTTTGATCTCGATGTTGAGTTTGGACTCGAAGTTGAGTTTGATCTCGAAGTTGAGTTTGATCTCGAAGTTGACTTTGATCTCGACGTTGACTTCGATCTCGATGTTGAGTTTGAACTCGAAGTTGACTTTGTTCTCGAAGTTGACTTTGGTTTTGAAGTTGACTTTGATCTCGAAGTTGACTTTGATCTCAAAGTTGAGTTTGAACTCGAAGTTGACTTTGATCTCGTAGTTGACTCTGAACTCGAAATTGACTTTGATCTCGAAGTTGACTTTGATCTCAATGTTGAGTTTGGACTCAAAGCCGACTTTGAACACGAAGTTGACATTGATCTCGAAGTTGAATTTGAACTCGAAGTTGACTTTGATCTCGAAGTTGACTCTGGTTTTGAAGTTGACTTTGATCTCGAAGTTGACTTTGATCTCAAAGTCTTTGGACTCGAAGTTGAGTTTGAACTCGAAGTTGACGTTGATCTCGACGTTGACTTCGATCTCGATGTTGAGTTTGAACTCGAAGTTGAGTTCGATCTCAAACTTGATTTTGATCTCGAAGTTGACTTTGATCTCGAAGTTGACTTTGAACTCGAAGTTGACTTTGATCTTTAAGTTGAGTTTGAACTCGAAGTTGACTTTGAACTCGCTGATGACTTTGAACTTGAAGTTGACTTTGATCTCGACGTTGACTTCGATCTTGATGTTGAGTTTGAACTCGAAGTTGAGTTCGATCTCAAACTTGATTTTGATCTCGAAGTTGACTTTGATCTCGAAGTTGACTTTGAACTCGAAGTTGACTTTGATCTTTAAGTTGAGTTTGAACTCGAAGTTGACTTTGAACTCGATGATGACTTTGAACTTGAAGTTGACTTTGATCTCGACGTTGACTTCGATCTCGATGTTGAGTTTGAACTCGAAGTTGAGTTCGATCTCAAACTTGAATTTGATCTCGAAGTTGACTTTGATCTCGATGTTGACTCTGGTTTTGAAGTTGACATTGATCTCGAAGTTGACTTTGATCTCAAAGTTGAGTTTGATCTCGAAGTTGAGTTTGTTCTCGAAGTTGAGTTTGATCTCGAAGTTGTCTTTGTTCTCGAAGGTGACTTTGGTTTTGAAGTTGACTTTGAACTCGAAGTTGACTTTGATCTCGACGTTGACTTCGATCTCGATGTTGAGTTTGAACTCGAAGTTGACTTTGTTCTCGAAGTTGACTTTGATTTTGAAGTTGACTTTGATCTCGAAGTTGACTTTGATCTCAAAGTTGAGTTTGAACTCGAAGTTGACTTTGATCTCGTAGTTGACTCTGAACTCGAAATTGACTTTGATCTCGAAGTTGACTTTGATCTCGAAGTTGACTTTGGTTTTGAAGTTGACTTTGATCTCGAAGTTGACTTTGAACTCGAAGTTGACTTTGATCTTTAAGTTGAGTTTGAACTCGAAGTTGACTTTGAACTCGATGATGACTTTGAACTTGAAGTTGACTTTGATCTCGACGTTGACTTCGATCTCGATGTTGAGTTTGAACTCGAAGTTGAGTTCGATCTCAAACTTGAATTTGATCTCGAAGTTGACTTTGATCTCGATGTTGACTCTGGTTTTGAAGTTGACATTGATCTCGAAGTTGACTTTGATCTCAAAGTTGAGTTTGATCTCGAAGTTGAGTTTGTTCTCGAAGTTGAGTTTGATCTCGAAGTTGTCTTTGTTCTCGAAGGTGACTTTGGTTTTGAAGTTGACTTTGAACTCGAAGTTGACTTTGATCTCGACGTTGACTTCGATCTCGATGTTGAGTTTGAACTCGAAGTTGACTTTGTTCTCGAAGTTGACTTTGATTTTGAAGTTGACTTTGATCTCGAAGTTGACTTTGATCTCAAAGTTGAGTTTGAACTCGAAGTTGACTTTGATCTCGTAGTTGACTCTGAACTCGAAATTGACTTTGATCTCGAAGTTGACTTTGATCTCGAAGTTGACTTTGGTTTTGAAGTTGACTTTGATCTCGAAGTTGACTTTGATCTCAAAGTTGAGTTTGGACTCGAAGTTGACTTTGATCTCGAAGTTGACTTTGATCTCGAAGTTGAATTTGAACTCGAAGTTGACTTTGATCTCGAAGTTGACTCTGGTTTTGAAGTTGACTTTGATCTCGAATTTGACTTTGAACTCGAAGTTGACTTTGATCTTTAAGTTGAGTTTGAACTCGAAGTTGACTTTGAACTCGATGATGACTTTGAACTTGAAGTTGACTTTGATCTCGACGTTGACTTCGATCTCGATGTTGAGTTTGAACTCGAAGTTGAGTTCGATCTCAAACTTGAATTTGATCTCGAAGTTGACTTTGATCTCGATGTTGACTCTGGTTTTGAAGTTGACATTGATCTCGAATTTGACTTTGATCTCAAAGTTGAGTTTGGACTCGAAGTTGAGTTTGAACTCGAAGTTGACTTTGATCTCGACGTTGACTTCGATCTCGATGTTGAGTTTGAACTCGAAGTTGAGTTCGATCTCAAACTTGATTTTGATCCCGAAGTTGACTTTGATCTCGAAGTTGACTTTGAACTCGAAGTTGACTTTGATCTTTAAGTTGAGTTTGAACTCGAAGTTGACTTTGAACTCGATGATGACTTTGAACTTGAAGTTGACTTTGATCTCGACGTTGACTTCGATCTCGATGTTGAGTTTGAACTCGAAGTTGAGTTCGATCTCAAACTTGATTTTGATCTCGAAGTTGACTTCGATCTCGAAGTTGACTTTGAACTCGAAGTTGACTTTGATCTTTAAGTTGAGTTTGAACTCGAAGTTGACTTTGAACTCGATGATGACTTTGAACTTGAAGTTGACTTTGATCTCGACGTTGACTTCGATCTCGATGTTGAGTTTGAACTCGAAGTTGAGTTCGATCTCAAACTTGAATTTGATCTCGAAGTTGACTTTGATCTCGATGTTGAGTTTGAACACGAAGTTGAGTTTGATCTCAAAGTTGAATTTGACCTCGAAGTTGACTTTCATCTCGAAGTTGACTTTGATCTCGAAGTTTAGTTTGAACTCGAAGTTGACTTTAATCTCGAAGTTGAGTTTGGAAGTTTTTGAGTACCTACCCTAGTTCAAGAAATTTGAAAAAAGGTTGAGAATTGAGGGAGCTTTGCTCATATTTATAAATGACCACATACGGACAGATGGACACACAGACACTTGTTCAGGAAGTAATTCTGAGTAAATGTGTCTAAGAAAAAGTTTTTTCTGAAGCTCCGTTCCGATTCTCGATTTTAGGACGATTCCAATACTTTCATCTACTCTGTACATATGGAAATAAAAACGGCAAAGGAGATTTCTTCCTGATAAAGGAGATTCTTTCGGGTGATTCATTGTTTTTATACCTTTTAATACCTTATAATATTAAATATTTACTGTAAATTCTACTGATCTTAGTAAAATATCGACCCCACGGAGTTCGATACGAATATCGGAAGTATCAAAAGCTAAGTATCGATATCAGTAAATATCGTAAGTATCGAAACGTCACTACTCCGTGCCGCTGCTTTCTGATTTGAGTTGAAGATGAGCAGAATGTTCGAAGGCTACAACAACCATCGCTGCCCTGCTACTGTGTGCTGTTAGTCGTTCGCACGTTGCTCATGACTTCTCGTTTTGCTTGCATTTTGTATTTTTCCTCGTGCTGATCACGACGACATATCCGCTCGGTGACTGCACAGCGTAAACCACCTCTAAATACCCTTCTCGTGCCATATTCGAGTAAGTTACTTCAATTTATTCCTAATGGTTAATCTCTCTACCTTGTCGATCGGTTGGAGGGAACTCCATGCTGTCTGACTATCGCACTCAACACTCTTCTTGACTAGTCCGTTCGAATGATCTGATCTTTCGTTTGGTTAGGCATACCAATATCTTAAAAAAAAAAAAATGACGCTTTGTCTTCAGCTTTTCCCCTGCCGCAATAATGTTGAGTATAAAACCTTCCCGGCTATCGTCAGTTAGTGTTCGAGTAGTAACCTTCCCGGCTAAAACGAATGACGCGCGGCGAAATTTTTCCGCTACGAATGCCATGCTTTCTGTCGTGATAATGATTGGGATGATTGTTCTGCTGGAAAATGGTCTTCAAAGTATGATACCCCCATGGGTTACAACTTCATTTTAGGTAACAAAAATTGTTAGACGCATCTCGTTTGAAGCTTTCTGCCGACATGTTCGTATGGAAAAACCAATAGTGTAGGCTCCACCGAGTAACGTGTGCACCAATCGTTTGTACTTACGTCTTATTAATCTCACCATTTTATCCGTTCAAGGGCTTCCACTAGGTCGAAAATGTCTTCACAAGATGCTAATAGCTTGAAAAACGACTCCAGCGAATTCAACGAATCCAACGCCAATGAATCCTTTGGGAAAGATGGAAAATTGAGCGTGGTCCCACATCCGGCTGCTCTTTATAAGGTGAGTGGTTCGTATGCGAGTGCCAAGAAGGACATTTCCACTTCAACAATGTCGGCAGGAGACAATTTAAATTCTATTCTTTCTCCTAGGAGGTCTCAAATCCCTTCGGTTAAATTTTGAGTTTTTAGTGTTCCTAACTGTAAACATTATATGTTATGAACATATTAACATATTATGTACCTACCCTTTGATATGTACTTTATCCCAGAACTATTTCTCTTCGCAGTTCCTTCCACCTGTGGTTCGAAGACGGGTAAAAGCTCTCAAAAAACTCCAAGTCGATTCCGTCAACATCGAAGCAGACTTTTTCATTGAAGTTCACAAACTGGAGTGTAAATACAACCACTTGTATGCGGACCTCAACAAAAAGGTATGGTTTCTTCTCAAGGCCGTTTCAGGAATCCTGAAATTGGACTCAAAGCTCATTTTAGTTTGTCTTTTCCTTTCCCTTGTGTTTTTCTAAGGGAAAAAATTAAATTTTGATTTATTACCTAACTTCTGGTTTCTCCATGTTTTATCAAAAAAAATTATGCCTGCTTTGTTGATTCGTGGTTAGTTAAAGTGTTAGGGCCAGAAATGTGAACATCGGTTCCAATAATACGGCAGCTGAAGGCTTCTGTTGTGGTCAGATTGATCGCACATTGAATAATTCTCCAAAACAGTAAGTACATATGCTTATTAATGTCCCCATATATTCTTACAGAGACGTCAGATAATTGCTGGAGAAAAAGAGCCAACAGATGAAGAGTGCGATTTCAAGTTAGACGGTACTCTTGACGCATCTCCTAATGAGGATTTAGCTGACGACTTCCTTCAGTGAGTTATTTAATGTTTATTGCCCAAATATTGATGTGGAAGAGTTCATGGAATTTCAATTTCAATGTCCTAATCAATCCTCAAATCCCTGGTTACCCCCGCAAAATTTAAGAAATTTTTTAGAAACTATTCACCACTTATCATAAGCTTGGATTTTATTTGTTGTCTGCTCTTTATTTGTTAGGAACTGCCCACCGTCGGTGCGTATGGATGCTAACACTAAGGGTATCCCATTCTTCTGGCTTACCATCTTCAAAAACGTTGACATGCTGAACGACATGGTCCATCCCCATGACGAGCCTGTTCTCAAGCATCTGATTGATATTGAAGTTGAATTCATTGAAAATAACCCGATGGTGAGTTTCATTTTAGTTCAGTAATGTAGATTATCAAAAATCTGACCAGATGATGTTCCCATCTTGATCAGCATAGTAGGTATGCTGTCTGAATTTGTTTTAATTACATTTTTTAAATTAATTATTTCAGGGATTCATCCTAAAGTTCATCTTTACCCCAAACGAGTACTTCAGCAATCCAGTGCTCACCAAATACTACGAAATGAGGTGTAAGCCTGATGAAACGGATCCATTCAGCTTTGAAGGCCCGGAAATCGTCAAATGCAAGGTGATTCATCCGAGAAGAACAGTAGTACAATTCATTAGACACAAGTTTCTGTTAATGTGCATTCTCTCTGACGTTTGGCTAGCTCTACGGTGCTGAGGTGGCATTTTTTCACCTAAGGTTCATTCTATTAAATTTTGACTCTCAGGGATGTACGATTGATTGGCACAAGAACAAAAACATCACGATGAAAACGATCAAGAAAAAACAGAAGCACAAGTCTCACGGTACTTTCAGGACTGTGGCTAAAGTTGTGAAAAATGACTCATTCTTCAACTTCTTTGACCCCCCACAAGGTTTGTAACAATCCAAATGTTTATAGTCGCTGAATCATGAATAGGGTCACCAATAAAACTTCTCCTGTGCCATGCTTTTGGCAAATGTATTGCCTTCCTCAGGGCTTAGAGACCGGTCTCCAGATTCATCTGTTTAGCCCAAGTTTTCAACTAACTTTTACTTTGTTGGAAACCCTGATTTTACATAAAAGAGAAAATAAATAAAATTTATTAAATTAACATTAAAAATTAACATTTAATGTTCTACTTCCATTCAAATGCATTGTTTCTTGCACTGATTTTTACACAACTTGAACTTCTCCTTTCAGTGCCCGATGATGAAAATGAAGACATTGACGTCGACACGCAGGCAATTTTGACCAGTGATTTTGAAATTGGCCACTACATCAGAGAACGGATCATTCCTCATGCTGTGCTTTATTATACGGGTAGGTAGCCTTTATTCATTCAAGGAAGAAGCATCAACGTTTGGTTTCATTCTCCTGCTTAGTTTCCCTTGACAAGGACGGGATTTTAATTTCAGGTAGCTTCTGTGTAGATTTGAATGTTATTGCTCAAAGTTTGATTTGGGTTTTCGAGGATACTTGAGACAAGGATATTTGGGAAACACGTTATTTGCAATATACTCAAATACGATATATATTTGCAAATATTTGGGATATTTGCGAATACGACACTTGAATCATTGGTTTACCCTGCAGAATACATTGATATTCTTCTATCAACTTTACTCAGCGTCTTCAAGTTTTGGATTTCATCTGACTGTATCTTGTATTTCCCCTTTTGTTCAGGTGAAGCTTTGGAGGAAGAATCCGATCTTGAAGAAGAGGAGGAGGAAGATGACGATGACGAAATTACGGAAGAAAGTGACGATAATGAATCCTCCCCCAAAGATTTTAAGAACATCCAAGCGGCAGCACCAGAATGTAAACAACAATGAACGCCCGCTGTCTCCCTAATTTACTGTCCAGTTGGTTTAAAGCGTTTTCTCATTACTACGCCTTTTGGTGCATTAGGTATTTTTTCCTGAAAATGAAACTATCCCCATTCGGTCAGGAGATTTGAAATAACTTAATGCGTCGGTAGTTTTATTACTTTTGTGGAAAAGCACAAAGCAGCGTTTTGGTTCATTTTTCTTATGGAATAAACCTTTGTAATTGGTCAGTAAAAAAACTTCTTGAAAAAACCCCTGAAAATTTGTTGATTTACGTTTCAAGGGGTTTTCTTCTTTTGCTTCAAATCTTTGAAACGTGAACCAACAAATTTTCAGGGGGTGTTGAATAATTATTTTTCCTGACCGAATACAAAGGTCCATTTCTTCAGAAAAATGATCCTGAAAAGTTTGAACTTTTGTTTAGTTCCAGTTAACTTGTGAAATTGCTACTACCTACAATATTCCGATTTCCTGTAACACAAAGTGATTCATTTCACATTTTTGTGTTGTGTTGATCTAGTTGATGCTATTCCTTCGGGGTGACGCAACGTTCAATAAATAATTTCCTCAAGTCTTTCTCACTTCTATCTCTTTTTCTGTGACGTAGAAATGTAGATATAAATAGGTGTACTATTGGAAGAGTAACTCGCTGTTTTTCCACTCCTGAACGGTGTGTTTGGGCTTCTGCCCCCCTCCACCCCCCCAACTAGTTTCCTGTACAGAAACTGTGAGTTGGTGGTACTTCTATTAACATATTTGTGCATTCCTGATTCGTTCTGAAAGTAAAACTACCCGTCTAATGATGGAGATCTTGTTCTTCGTAACTCCCTCTCTGCTCACCTCTGCGAACAATTAATTTAAAAAGAGCAATTCCCAACCTGATTTTATGTTCAATTCACTTTTGTCTAACTTCTGGTGTCATTCATGTATGGAGCTGTGTTTCATTCAAACCTCAAATTAGCTACTTGTGGGTAGACAGGAAATCTGGTTGGAGCAATAAAAATTGCTTACTATTGCATATCGAGTTTTGTTTGCAGTAAACCTGCTCTCAGGTTTGCTCGCAATCGTTTTTGTTTTGTGGGGATCTGCTGGGGATGCCTTCGGCGTATGTTTTGATTTAATAAACGGTTTTCCATCGTTTCAGTGTTTTTATGGCCCATTCTCTAGATAAGGCTTCAATAAAAGCTAAAATTCAATCGTCATGCTGATGATGATGGAATCATTGATGGTAGGTGTAGGAGGGATAATTGTTGCACAAACGACGTAAAGAAATATTAAGTACTTTATTTCAGGCACAAAATATTTGACAATGCGGTTATTCAGTGAATTATATTTGTAAAAGAAAAACTAAAAAGAGCGAATTTCAATAACATGTTGCCTACAGACGCGTTTATTACACGATAAGTGATACCTACTTGGACAAGGAACATGAATCGCCATCTCGAGGCAGGTAAGGCACAATGGAGTACAAAGACGTCATGAGATTCCTTTGAAGGAAATAACATCGTATCTCAAGTGAATAAAGACTGTTTTCACGTCAATTTCAAATCACTGAGCATAAGCTGGAACACTTCCCTAATGTGTTATTCAGTAACTAGAAATAACGCCCATAAACAATAAATTGCCTCTATATAAATGCGCAGTCGATGCGTTTTTCAGAAGGTATCTGCAACGGATTTCTGAAGGACATCTGTTTTTTAAATCAATTTTGGTTCGGCCAGTCTCGCTGGGCAGTTACAGGCAGGGATTTGAATTTTCGTAACCAACCTACATTTAGGGGCGCCTCAAAATACACCGTAAGGCGTTATTCTGCTCAACCCTGCGATAGTGATTATTAAGAGTAGGGTTGATGGTGTGGGGGGGGACGAGATAATTAATTCTGGAAAAACTCGGACTTTTTTTCTTATGTCTCAGCATCACTCCTGCACTCCCAAAACTCAGATAGGAGTTTTTAGTTTTCCTCATTTTTGGAGAATTGCTTCCATTAACTACGCAACGTCAAAAACATTGGAAATCAATAGCTAGCCTATATTTTAAAAACGACCCAGCCTTTGCCCGCGAGCCAAACCATACGGTAATTTTTATAATGGGAAGAGAGTTTCATGCTTGCTGATAGGTAAGTAAAAAGAAGAAGAAACGTTTTGCTATCTACAATTGAATTATTCTAAAATTATCACAGCCATGTGTCTTTCGAACACAAATCAGAACCTTCCCATCCAAAACACATTTGTGAAGCATTCATAATATACAAAGTACATCGATTTGAAGTGAAAGATTTGAGTTGTGAAAGAATTTAGACGCTCATTTATTAGTCCGTTTTGCATTTCAGATATTACCCAGTCATTATTCAATTGTTAATATTATAGCTGTTGGATTATTCGTTAATTTCAGCAGTCAATTACGCAGTGAAAAACCGTCAAAATGAATTTAAAAAAAACGTAAATATGATGGTTATTGAATACTTTAGGTTTGTTCGAGCAGGCCTGACTTGGACTGCCCTGGGCTAGTTACCAACAACGCCAAGCACATCACATGGCTTAAATTTGTTTGGCGTCTATAGTTACCTGCCCCGAACTGTCTGGGCTGTTCTGATCGAACTCACCCTTTATAAAAACATCTTCCAATTGAAAAGCGACAGTTTTCTCCAAGCTTGAACTTCCAACTTTTTAAATGACCAACGTTCCTCACACCGAATTAAATCACGTCATCAAAATTCAACATTTCCTTCCTATTTTAACTGTAATACAGTGTAAGTACATCGTGGGGCCAAAGTTCACATTACGCTAAAGAAAACAATTTCTGCAGCAAACTGATTGCAATCCGCAAAAGGATCATCAACAGGGGCTTGCTTCTGGATGTAGGAAAGTCATATTGTGTGCAGCAAATCAAAAATCCCCGTGGAAAATAGTTTCAATAATGGGTAAAATAATGATAATGCAAGCTTGCCTTTTGAGTAATGCTCATCGTATGGGATGGTACCTGCAAAAAAATTATAATTAAGAGGTGCCATTATTATAAAAGTATAACCTAATAATAAATAACAAGTGAGTCAACTGTGTGTAAGACGCCAGAAAATTCAAGTCAGGGCTCTACGTTTAGGGACATGACTAAAAAATTAGGCTTCATTGTAATTTGCGTCAAGGTAACAATCAATCAATGATGAGAGTTGATGCAGAGCCCAAAACCTCCCGTGGGGTTCCATCAATAAGTTGATATAATATAATTTAAAAAAGCGACTAAATCACAATTCAAAAAGGAAAGTTTTATAAATGTGTGTTAAAACCTCTCACTAAAACCTGAAAAACAAAAAGTTTTCAAAGTTGAAACAGTCCACGTAAATAACAATACTTTTGTAAAAGTTGATTAAACTAAGTTACAATGAATCCCTAGTAAGACGCTTTCATTCTACAAAATAACCCATAAACCGATTCTGCACCCAGCTAAAAGAATGAAAAAGTTGACCTATCAATCACTAGGAGTTTTAAAACAAAATCTATAAAATTTCACAATCATTGGTGTTTAAGAAACCTGACAAACATCGACTGCGTTCATTCAAGGAAGTTGATATTCCAAAATCTGTAATTATGACTTAAATCATTGGTGGAAAGGGTTGGTGAATTTTTTCCCCTCTTTGAAATATTACAAAGGGAAGATTCGGCTTGTTAAACTGGAAGATTACATAAGGCCACGCCTCAGGTAGGCGGTAATATCTCTTAAAAGAATGATTAAGATTCAAATAAAAATAATAAGAATAAATTATGAAATACAACAAACCCCTGAACTAGGCATTAGATAAGGAGGATTATTATGCGACTCAAGGGAGTCTAGTCCACTTATATCGTGCAAAAATACTTGTTCACTATCAAGTTCAGTTCATAATGCAAGGAGGACATGAGTAAGAGTACATTATGGTTTCCGGAATGACAGCATTAGAACAGGGTCCTCATTAGGGCGTTAAACGGACACGCCTGATTCGCTAAAACAACAATTACTTGACAACACAGCTCAAACATGATCACGCAATTTTCGTCTTGGGAGCGATCGATCTTTGCTGTAAATAGGCGGAGATTAAGGTAAAAATCAGAATTTTCCCTACGAGTGACAAAGTAAACAGACGGTCAGGAGCTCGTACTCGCTCTCCTCGCCTGCACCATTCGAGCTTATGGGAAACCTGATTGAGGGGAGGAAACCCAAGTGACGTTATTGGACACCTTGATCTTTCTCACTACATAACAGAAACGGTATGCGTCATTAACAAAACCAACTAATCGGACGGATACCGGCCAAAATTAACGATATTGCTAGGAGTTACCATTGAACAAGAGTTTTGACATAAATCTTGACTGAATGGCCCTCAATGAAACCCAATCCTCTTCTACTGTTCTGGGTAGGCTGTGTACCAATTACACTGCGCAAACCAACTGACTGTATGCCAAGGTTTTCCAGAAAGAGGATGAAGGTGTCTTTTCATTCAAGGGGTGAGGGAGTGACGTATAGCCTTCAAAGAGTTGGTTTCCTCAAGAAATTTAATGGAAATCATTCAAACGGTGATGGTTTTGTTAGTCTGTTCAGGGGGTTGACTTGAAGTTAATAATAAACCTAGAATGATCAAAATTCATTGGTTCTGCAATTCAAGTTGATTAGGAAAAACTAACAGTTTTAGTTTTTTTTCTTTGGTAAATTCTCAAAATAGTAACCAGTTTTTGATAATTCAAGGCTGATTTTCTACTTAGGATTATCCCCATAAAAGAGTATAAACCAACGCAAACCGAACATTTAATATAATCTGCACAAAATCTCTAGAGAAAACCAACTTTTTCAAGGTTGTATCATAACGCCACTATCGCACCACCAGATATGGAGTAATTAAGCATAGAGTGGCAATAATAAATAGCTACCAGCATACCAAGGTTTCAATCAGAGCAAGGGCCTCTATAACAGGATCGTACAATTTTCCATGCAGGCATCAACCAAAGATGCCTCACAATTATTGCATATACGTCAGTATTGATTGCGAAGGATGTCTTGAGCAAACTTTGATGAAAACGGTACAGATAAGATGTCAGTTGAGAAGAGTTAGGTAGACCCCTAAAGAACAAGCCATTAGAACAAGAATTTTTCAGCACTTTAAATAGTATAACTATGCCATTTCAGAAACCCTTTTTTGCAGAGACAGGATTTAACGGGTAACCATTTAATAAATAGTTCCATGATCCTTCTCTCATCGACAAAGTTTGGTGTTGATCAAAAGTAAAATTGCTTCGAATTGAGACACGAAACTATCAACTCTACCGGAGCAACGAATAGAACAATGAAGACATTGTGACACATTTCAAGTTTATTGAACACTGAACACCCAACAAACATCAATATTTTGTTACAACAACAATATAGCTCTCGATTCACTTCAGTCTTATAAGAATGATAGTGATCACATTACACGATACAGAATTTAGAAATATCACCAAACGATGAACATGCGAGGTTGTGAATCGTAGAAATAAATTAGAAAGGTTTTTTCTATCGTCTTAGGGAGTTGAGATAACGATTGTCTTTCATACCAATTATCGTCTTTGTAAAGTTCAATTGTCTTCTATTCGATCTGAACCTACCATAGTTCCAGTTGTAAATGAACTCATACCATCAAAATTTTACGATATTATACAATATTCTGAGTCAAAAAAGAATGCACCATGTTTCGAATCCAATAGGAGAAAACCCAAATTTTTAACAGTGTTTTCAACAACGTATTGGACAGTTTGAGCAAACGTTGTAGTATTAAATAATGGCAAATTTTGCCACTTGGTAGTTCAGTAGTTTGCACGAAGTAGTCACCTGGCAAATCAAGAAATGCTGGGAAGTTCGGATTTGATTTTGTTTGTATTGGTTATGTATATCCCAACAACTACGCACTACAACATTTGCACAACTCGTGTGCGAGTTAGGAAGAGAAAGCTGGTGCTCAAGTTTAGAAGATCATAAAAAACTTAAAAGTTTCATCATGGACGTTGCCAGCCGATCAAAAAACTCACATCCTTACTTTGGAAAAAATCAATTTACACGGTTTACGTGTCTGTAATTTTCCAAGCATTCTCAGGATTTCCCAGGCGAGTAACTTATTCAAACAAATACTTTGACTACGAAGTTGCAAAGAGTACAAAGTTTGCCAAAACTGCTTATTATTGAATATTCAGCCCTCAGAAATATCGGAAATCTTAACTGGGGAAGACACGTTATACGAAAAATAGACTCAATAGAATGAGATGCATGCTTATTTACAGTATTGATGTAACTGTGAATAAAGCCAACTAAGAAACAACCAAACAAGATATTTTTATCTCAGACATAATAACTTTAACAGCAGATTGAATTCATGGATTTAGGAAAGGTATTTGTAAAATGATTTTCTACCTTCTTCGAAAGTCAAAGAATTGTCTGGAAAAGTAAAAAGTTGAAAGAAAGATAATCATCCTACGGTTTGGTGGGGCAAACCCCCCCAAAATCAAATGAGTGAAAACTCATGTGAATAGAAACTCAAATTGAGGGAATGGAGGTAGTCGGTTCCATCAATTTCAGTTTCCATCAATTCGAGTTTCTATTTGAATTATTGGGTTTCACAACTTCTTCCCAAATCATTTGATTCATAAAACTCATGTGGAAAAAAGTTTAATCACAAAAACATCGAAAATACCAAACACTATTGAGGAAGATAATAATTGTTTTGTGCGTATCCCGTTTCTCATAGTCGTCCAACCTCTTTTAGAAAAATACAGTGGATAAAAAGGTACTGCTGATACCAGTTTTATACCGATAATACTAAGGAAACCCCGCCACAAATGAAAATAGACTTAAGAAGTTGAACTGATGTCAGTTCCCCCATCTTCCATTCAATGAAGGCGGATGTTTGCTGTGCTTGAATTGCGCTTGAGTCCCCAACAGAAAAAGACACGGGCTGTTATCAACCTTGGAAATTCGGTCACACCAAAAATGGTTACCTACAAATAAGTAGCATTTGAAGGAACTGTCACGAACGAAAATAACATAATGGGTCTTGACTCATGGCGCAGATGGACCGAAGTAAGGCACTAAAGTCTTCAGACATCATGAATGCTTTTCCGGAGGAGGCGTTTGTCGGGACTTTCGAGTAAATTTAGGAAACCTGATTTTGCTCTTCTTCAATTTTTCAGATGGGCTAAATTCGTCAGCAACGGTCGAATTTGAGTCGGTAGAGTAAGTCTCTTCTTCAAAAGCAAAACCCGACGGCATTGAATCAGGCCGAAGGGGAGCATGATGCTTCTTCTGGCGAGGATGGGCCACCGGAGGCAACACTGGAAATTCTAGGCTAGTTTCTGAGTGGGAGCTTTTAACGAGGCTAGCACCCTGTAAAAAACGGATCAAGTATCACGTTGAAAGTTGCTGCAAAGAAAATTTCTCTCATTGGTTACCAACATTAGTGATCTGCATATTTAGGAAAAAATCAAACCAGAGCATTTCAGCGTTTCAAGAGGAAAAACCCCGTTTATTTTTTATTTATTCTTCTCAAAGGCCTCCACGTATTATACATATATAATGAATCATTCGGGGATCCTGTGTGTCTGAGTCGTCTAAGGAGCTATCCATTCTCCAGACAAGAGAGCTATCGATTCTCGGATTAGATGTTCAAATTACCTACTCCAAGTAGGTATATCTCTATATATCTCTCTCTCTATTTTGGCTACTTGGGACGCTTTGTGGATCAAAAATGTCTATAAACTCACTAAGAAAATTTTAAAACCAGCCTAAAATCAAAATACCATTTACCAGAACATAAAAAATATATCCGCATATTCTGCAAAGTAAAACAAGGATTTCCAAACGAAGATTGCTCTGATCTGCTGATTTTTGTATCCAGAAAAAATATAATAGATAACACAGTAGTACTGTGAGTATTTTGAATTCTGATTAAACAGGGTGATGGGTCTTACCGAGACTAACATTCCAGCTCAAGAATTTTGAAAAAAGGTTGAGAATGGACAATAGACTCGAGTCGAAATTTTGGCATTTTGACCTAATACTTGGGTTCAGCAACTCCAAAACTCCCTTTTCCGCCAACAAATCCTAAGGTATAAATATTAAATTCATAAAATGCACAACAGTACATTTTACATTTCGAATGGGAGGCAGGAAAATTGGCTTTGTGGATCATTCATGACCTTGCCACGACAGCGCAGCGAAAACTAACTTGAGTCTGCTACAATTACGAAAAGGCGAGCAGTTGCCTACAACCTACAACTGCTCTTGAGGCGAGTTGCTGCTATGGTCAGACCATGTTTGTGTGAAAGCTTGCCTCCACTCGTTCAAATTCGCTACTTCCGTTATACTCCTACACTTTTTTCCCTGGAATTTTGGCTTTCAATAAAAGTCCAGATTCTAAAAAAAAATTATTAAAAACGCGTCTGCGGTCCATTGAGGGAGATACGGGCATTTTTGTAAATGACCATAGACGGACAAAGTTATTCTGAGTAAAAGTGTATGTGTGAAAGTTTTTTCCCATTTTCGATTTTAGGACAATCACAATACTGCAATTTGCTTCATAAATATGGAAGTAATATCCTTTCGCTTAGCTTCAAGTAATGCTAGTAGGTATGGCCCTTCTGGAAAATCTTACCTCTTGTTCAGAAATTATATCCTGGCTGTGAGAATGAGTCATAGCTCTCTCTCTTGCATTAAATAGCCCAACAGGCTTTCGACTCCTTGGATAGAACTCTTCGGGAGAGCTAGAAAAAATTCCTCAGGTTAGCCAGTTGAATTCGGTTGAATAGCTACATTATTGTACAACGAATAAAACTGGCTAGTGTGGGACGATTCGTTATTCCATGCCCCTTATGCATGTTGTTCACCTAAAGCAAGATAGTCCACACCTTGTGGTGGAACACCGTTGACTGAGTACCCTGGGCTCATAACTAATATATTCGAATCAAATCACGATCAACTGAACTATCTTCTTACTAAGTGCAATACGATTATTTTGGCCCTTCGACCCAACCGTTAGTGGTGAAGCCAAAAGGCTTATCAACTGGACAGACCGATCCCTTGGGACAATATGCACATAGGCTTTGTGCCTTTACAAGGACACCTAGTGATCGCCCATTCCTCTACAGCGATCCCCTGCTCCCAAAAATGCTTCGTACCAACCCCGTAAGATAGGCGGTAGGGTAGAAATACCAGAATAGCCAAACAGTTCAGATGAGATAGCAAGGACAAGGCAGAGCTACCAGTTGTGGGATGGAGAAATGAAAACATTCTCAAGAGAATCCCCAAGATCATCACGACACAGGTACGCCAAATACGCACATGACTCACAATGAAAATTCTAGTTCTCTAGTATTCTAACCCCTAGGCCCTCTGGCGGTTTACACGGAAACACACTTTTGACATGTGCCAAAATAGCTCAAACGATCTCTTGCCTCTTCAAAAAAATGGATCCTCTTATGCATCCAGCCAGGTTCTTGTCCTGAAGTCACACTGACGTACCACCTACATCCCTTCCCGACATAAAACAAGCTGAAGTTGGAAACTTCTTCAACTCAATTACATTGAAACGCCTAGTGATTGCAGCACACAGGCTAATTTTCATTGGATACTTCAATTAACAGATTTTATGTTCATTGAGGTTCATAAAACTTGTTTTGGCTGAACTTTAAAAAACTTGGCCCGGTAAATTCCTGTTCTGAAGGCTGACCAATGTAGCTTTTTGCTGACATCGTTTTGAAGAAAATTGGTTGTTGGCACATAATCAGCAATTAAGAATATTGTAGGTGAGTGCTCATTCAACGGTAAAATAAAATTAATAGAAATTTAGAAAAGTAGAACAGAGAGAGATTGGGTGCAAAGAAATTATGAGGTCAGCTCTTCATCGAGAGAGAGAAGAATATTTCAGCCATTGAGCATTTCTACGTTTGCCAAAAATAGATGGGAAACAAGGCTACAATAAAATCATATCTACGGAAGCAGTTTAAATTCCGGTACTTATTTTGCTTTTCCAAACAATGCAAGGCATTTGGACAGGAAAATTGGATTTCAACACAACTGGATCACATTTTCAGACCCTTGAATATTTCTGTCGGATAACCCAGACATGCATCAAGTAGGAAAACCCCAAAATATTCAACCAGTTGGGGCGAAAATTAGCGTTCGCTGTCCCTTAGATTTCAAAGAAACCAAGTCTTTGCACAGAAACCAAGGAGAATCAAGCACACAATGTCACTCCTGCAGAATTGAAACTTGCTACAGCCAGTAGGTATGAAAGTGCCGTGCTAACGCAAGAGAAAGTTATTGTGAAAAGAAAGAGCTAAACTCTCGAGACCGCTCCCAGGTTTTTTTATCAGACAGATGCAACACCTTGACACATTAATCAGACCATTTCTTATACAAAAGCTGTAAGAGCTGTCTGAATGACCGAGGAAACGGTTGTATTGAAGATGGTAGCAATGATTCAGAATGGCTTCAGACTACGTTTGTTAAAGGTGGTATTAAACGCGCAACAATCAAGGGGAAACTTAGCAAATATTGTTAGGCTATCACTAACTGGGGTTAGTAGTATAATCTGTTTCAGTCCCAATATCAACCTTGGAGGAAGGAAGGTAGCAACAAATAACAAAATCAGCTGCCCACCCGGTAGTTCAAACTGTAAAGTGGAAAAGAAAGAGTTGGTCTGCAGTGAATGAAAGCATCTCAGCACTGGGGGAAGAAAGCAACACAAAAACGCAGTCCATCAAAACTCCAATCACTTACTCTCCTCCGACAATAAAATCCACGCCAAACTCTGTTGGGGCTATTGACTCATCATCGCCTTCTAATTTTTCGCTACCGGAGGAATCAGCTCCACCAGCTGTGTTGTCATAGCCTAGAATATTTCAACATGATTGATCGAGAGACAGCTGACAATAGTGATAAAACGTCTCTCGCTGAAAACTGCAGGAAGAGCTACAAATTTCCAACCTACCTAGATACTGGCTATCCTGTAAATATCATCTTGGTCAAAGGCACAGCTTCCAACCCCGAAGACCATAATCCACCTTCAGTTTTGTGAATTGTTCAAAGAATGATTTTTTCCATGAACCCCGTCCCCTACAGAGCTGTCATTAACTAGCCGAAATAAATTTGCCTAGCGTTCACGAGTCTATTCTGAAAAATGCTCACTTTTTCTGATTTACTTGTACTGGTCACTTTGGAGAAATTCCTGATTGGAGATTGGGACAGCCATGTTTCTGTGAAGCTCAGAGCGAAATGTGTGCGGTACCAATGATCAGTTGGTAGCCAATAAAAAACGTGATCTCAAAATATTCGTTTTTTTGTTTTACACTAGTTTTACTCCAGGATTAAGTCAGCTGATTTCCTGCATCGACAAACAGAATTGACGGATCTTTTTATCTTCTCAACATTCCACAAAGGAAACTTCATTCAAGGACTAGGAAATGTAATTAACTATTGTAACAAAATGAACTGATAAGTGGTATCAGTTCCACCTTAAGGCTGACAAAGTATCAGGGGAGATACTCACCAGTAATTAAATATCGTAAAGAGACAAGGGCATAGGAATGGCAATCAGATATGAAAAAACCTCATAAGTAGCAAAGTTACCTAATAAAAATTAAATTGGACAAATGAGCTAAAGAGACCTTTGAGAAGAATACAATCTAACTGTAGGTATCTAATGAATTATCAAAGCGCGCTTATTCGTGTTCCCCAACAACTGTAAAACTGTCATAAAATTTAATCGAATAGGTACTTTTTCAATTTTAATTTTTTTGGTCAATGAAAATTGTCTCAACACAGAATAGGTGATTTTAATAATGCCTGGAAGTGAGATTACTCTGTCTCTATCGCCCAACAAGAAAATGAGACAAAATATTTATAATTTTTTTTTATGCTAATTATTTGGCCACCCAAGTGATTTCACGCCCTGTTCAAAATCAGCAGTGATCTCAAAAATATATTTTCTTAGAAGAAATGTGGAGTTGAAACTCAAGTTCGCCCTCCCCACCCTTCAACTAGAAGTCAAGTTCAACATAATGATCAGAGTTGAATGAAAGACTGTAACAGTGCCCATAGCGCAAACCTTCAAGTTCTCAAGTAGAAGGTAAAATGTCACTTCGTTCGACGTTGTCTTTTGTTGTAATGGGAAATATAGAGCACAAATGTTTAATGTAATTTAGCCCGCACCATGTATCACATCACATTTATGAACAACCTATCTACCTCCACGAAAAACTTGGTCTTCATGTTCAAAAAATTGGCGAAGGAAAGATGTAACATTTATGTGAAAACAGTACTTACCAGAAGTAGCAATAGAAGCAGTGTCGTCATCCAAATCGTCTTGGCTACTCATTCGACCTAGAACACAGGAACGCAGGGTATAACAACTGCTTAGGATCAATAAATTCATGACGGATAACAGAATAAATATTAACTAGATGTTACACTAAAAGAATATCCCTGAACCTGATTGATTGGGGGTTATGGAGGAGCATACAACCTTTGATCTTGAATAAGTCAGAAATGAAGGGTTTTTGGACGTTCCTCAACATTAAGAGACAAAAACGGGCCAAAAAACCTGTGGCCACCAGAAAATCTATGCCCTCAGCATGAAAACGTCAAAATTGGCTCAATAGTTCTGCAAATACAGCTGCAATACCCTCATCAAAATACGGGTTGACAAAAAGTTGAAAAAACTTGTTGACAGATCGCTTACTCTTGATAGATAACCCTCGGCCGTTGACTCCTTTGTAAAGTTCAGTTGCAAGCGCATCTAACCCTCGATTATTGATTATGTTGAAGCCGCAAAGTGCTTCTATTTTTTTCCAGCGATGAACTCTTTCAGCTAGCTCCTGAGTCACTTCATTCAGCAATGTCCTGCAATTTGAGATAAATAATTTCAGAATATTGTTGAAAAATATTGACAATAAAGAGCCTGCATCCTGAATTGGGGAACATCCGAAGTGTTTAATGGAGAACTTTTGTGTTTCCCGGCTTTGTACGTTGTGTACATCCCTAATCCAAAGATAATGTTTTCTTGAATTATCATCATACTTACCGAAATGAACGTAATAGTCAAAAAATTGTGGGACCTGGTTGGGATGGGGAAATATAGAGCTGTCATTTTTTGAAAAACCTAACAAGAAGAATAGTAGATTTTTATGATCGACTTATGATATTCGATGAATGATATTTATGATATACGACTTTTATGATGCTTCTCAACGTCAATGATCAGGGGTACTCTGTCTCCTTTGCCATGTTTTCAAAAATATATTTTTTTCTTCAGGGCTAGAGGACAATAGGTAGGAACTTTCATACTTTGATACGGGATTTTCGAGACAATTGGACTACTTTGGAGGCTGTTGGGATCAGAAATTTCAAGAAACTCGCTATGTAAATACTTCCATTCACTTCGTAAATATAGAAGCAAAAACTCGGCTGAAATTTAACGGAAACCTAGACACAATTAAATTCTGGAAGTAATGTAACAACTAAAAGCAATCCTAAAAAATCTTTTTTTTTTGAAAACTTGGCGTAGGAGACAGAGTATTCCATTTGACCCTACCTCTGACCATTGACGTTGAGACCAAGAAGAACCAATAGTAGTTACCTTGCTTCGACAATGCTTTTGTCAACATCGTCAATTGATTTTCCATGAGTAGAAACAAACGCACCCACGAGGCTAGAACGTTTCTTCCTCAATTTTTCACACTGTGAACAATAGGTGATCAATAATTAATTCAAAGCTAGGAGGTTAGTGACAAAATAAAAAGCTAAATACCTGTCTAACACAAAATAAATAAACTGGCAAATAAGCGTTATCGAGTAAAATGCACTCACTGCATCTCGAGCAGATTGCAACTGCTTTTCAGCAGAGACTTTCTTCTTCACATGAGTTTTGCTCTCCAGCTCGTAAGTGTATTGCAGCCATTGCTGGAGGCCCAGAGGAGGAGACCAGCATTTGTCGACAAGTTCGCCCTCAGCCCTTTGCAACTCAGATCGCAATCTCTGCAACAATAAAATCACCATTTTCAGACATCCATACTTCGATTTACCTGAGTTTGAAAAAAAACACAAGCGAGTCAAATCCAAACATCTATACCCACACTTTGTGACACATTTGAATTTGGCAGCAAAGGCAAATTTGGCTTGAGCTTAGACACACTGATAGATGATTTTTTTTTCTCGCTACTTATTGGTGAAGATTGAATGCAGAGGTGAGTGGTCCATTCATTATACTCTAGCTTTAATTTTCCCAAATGTTTGGCCACTTCAGGCTCACTTCAAATCGGTTCATTTTTGTGGATGGAAAACAATAAAATAGAAAACACTGAAAATGCGAATATATCAGAAGTACTATGACTTATTCAAATTCCGATTAAACGGGGTGTTAGGTCTTGCCAGGTCAAACATTTCAGTTCAAGAAATTTGAAAAAAGGTTGAGAATTGAGGGAGCCATGGCCATCTTTGTAAATGACCACAGACGGACAGACGGACACTTCCGTAAATTCTGAGTAAATGTGAATTAGTAAAAGTTTTATCTGAAGCTCCATTCCGATTCTCGATTTTAGGACGATTACAATACTTTCATTTACTCTGGGAATACGGAAGTAAAAATCAAAATATAAACATTTTTGAAAATCTTCAAGGGGAAGGCAACACATAAAAGAAATTAATTCGAAAGTGAACTCAGATCGAGCTCATCTTACTTCATTTTCCGCTTTCAGCTCGAGCATTTCCAGATCAGAGTAGGACATTTTCATTTCAGAACCATCGCAATTTTGATCCACGTTTTGCGCTTTATCGTCCTGCGGTCTCTGCCTTGCTACTTCCAGTTCTTTCTGATGAAAGGCAATAATAAAAACAAATAATGGAAAAGGTCTCTAAATGTGGGGTTTTTACAAACTGTAATTTCATCCTAGTAAGTTGGAGACAAAACCCGTACTTCTTAATATCATAATTCACTGCCTCAAATGCAAAATTGGTAGAAGATGGGTTTTCAAGGTTGCAAAACCCAAATATGAGGTCAACAAGCCAAATTTCGACCCATGCCTGTTGTCAATTGCGGCATTCTCTCCATGTGGAAATAGTCAAGTTATCTCTACACACAGAACAAACGCGTGTTTTGGGGCCGGGGATGTTGGGAACATAAAGATATCAGAATAACTCAGAATCTAATTGTTCAACCAGATTGATATAATTTCTTTAGTTTAGAATCATCCTGTATGGGAGAAGTGAAAAAATAATAATGTAGTAAGACTCATTATCATCTGAAAAATCAAACTTACTTGAAGATTTTCCAGAGCCAATTCCGCTTTCTGTAGGCTCTCCATGTTCTTCATCATTCTATTCAGATTCATGTGTGAACTTTTGTTCATTCTGTACGCGTACCAGAAACCGAATAGTGTTCCAAGAAGTAGCGTGATCATTATGATGTCCTTGACATAGGTGCCTGCGTCTTTGAGACAAACAATTCGAATTGAAAAATTTAAAAAACAATGAATAAAAGTAAATTTATTATTGGATTGGAACACTAATTACGGCATAGTTCCCCGTGCCATCAAGCACCGAAACAAGGAAATGGGACTAATAATGGACCTAATCAAATGGGTAAGGATCCAGAATGATGTTTCATCTCTAGAAAAAAAAGTTCCACCACTATAAACAGCTAATTATCGAGCTTTAGTGCCATTAAATCTTTTCATTATGGATAGGCAAATTAGAACAAATCAAAGATGACGTAACGCACCAGAACCTGATTGTGAATAATTACAATTCAATAGCTAGTATTACCTTTTGGAGGCCCAAAAAGCACAACATCCATGGCTTTCAGAGCAATCTTCTGCTTGTGAATTGGATCCTTGATTCCCAACACATTGCTCAAATACTGCATGTTACTGACAGCAAGTCTGCAAATTGAAAATTTTACGATAAAATGTAGTTAGCAAGCATCAGGTTGAGAATGAGAATAAGATAATAACTAGTGATAACACAATAACTGATCGTATTTCGACCACTTTGGAGGCTATGAGGACCAAAAATGTGAAAACGCACAAACCAGTTCATTTTTTTGCCAAAAAAAAAAAAAAACATAAAATAGAACGTACTAATATATCGGCAATGCTGTGAGTAATCCGAATTCTGGTTGAACAGGGTTTGAAAAATTTGAAAAAGGTTGGGAACTGAGGCACATGTGGCCATTTTTGTAAAATGTTCACAGATGAACACACGTAAAGACACTTCTTCTGAAAGTGATACTGAGTAAAAGTTTATTCCGAAGCTCAGTTCCGATTTTCGATTTGGGTACGATAACAATACTTTCACTTACTCGGTAAAGATTGGAAGCAAAAACTAAAAATATTGGGTACCTTGGTAGAGTAGCACCATTGACAGCGTGAGCGATGAAAGTCTGAGCATACTGAGGAAGGCCAACTCCAACGCTCAACCATTCAGCAGTTTGTTCAACCGTCCAGTTATGAACCTAAAGATTGAAGATTCATCGTTTCAGAAACAGTACCTAGTTAGCCTAGCTGAGCGAAGAAAATAGTAGCATAATAAAAAGAAATATTTTGAATTACACGCGTCGCTTTAAGTTCGCAATACTCACTTCTGACCGAACCCAAGCCTCCCACAGTTCTTTAACAGAAATGTGCTTGTCGTCATTTCGGTGAAAAGCCCTCTGTCTCCTTTCAGCTCCAGTGCCGTACTGTAGTTCCTCTCGCAGGAACTGTAAGATAACGGTCTCACGTTAAACAATAATTTATTCCAATTCCAGCAAACAAAATAACAAAATAAATAATTGGAATAGTTCAATCTCCCCAAATTTGCCTTCCTGGAGAGGCCGTGGCTCAGGATTCAGAATTATCATTTTAACCATTAATTAGAGTTTTGAGGGTAGAGCGACACAACCTGACAACTTGTATGTGAATGATCGACCCTCTACATATTATTATCTAGTCGAGATCAGGATTGGGGTCAGGCAGATCAAAACGAATTGAAATTGAATTCAGCAACCAAGCCTAGATGAGGATTACATATTAATCGACAAAGCTTGGCTAAGGAGGCGTTCTGGTCAGCGTGACCCCAATCTCTAGATAATAACCTGACATCATGTTCAACAGGGGGAACCCCTCTCAATATCAAATAATGGAGTAACTACATCATTTCAAGTTGGAAAATATAAACGACGGAAGGAAGGTTGAATTACGTTCAGCTCAAGTTCAAATTATTGAATCAATCGTGGGTAGGTATACTCACATCATCAGATTCAGATAAGTCGACAGCTCCATTCGCATCATCATCCAGTTGCCCGTGGAGAAACTTGATGGCTTCCAGGCCATGCCGGTCGTGAACACCGACGATTGAGCAGGAAAGGTCATCGTAGCATGAGTCACTTCCTGGAACAGTGCATGGCAATCAACGACAGATAAATTTTCGGGTAGACACCTCAAGCGCAGTACCATCTTGGGAAACGATTTGCCACTGAACGGTCTAAAACGTAATATTGTTTAATCTACGTGGGTGACGATTGAATGAGCTATTCTGACCTTAGTCCGAATGACGAGATATATGAAGAGGGGGAGGGGGGTGCGCATAATATACGGTGCCTCCATGCAAATAAATTACGCATTGGGTATCCTAGCGATGAAAGTAACCCCTTTCGTCTTTTTTATTTTTACAGTAATCGAAAATCTTCTTGAAGTAATCCTCAACTCTTTTTTAATGCATAAAAAAGTAAATAATAATAAGTTTGAGAAACCCTGAATACCACCATACTGAAGGTATCAAGGGATGGCATGAGTTATAACGCTATGGGCCACAATATTCATCTCTCTGCTTAGAGTGCAGGAGGTGTCAGGTTCAATGTTCAAATCCTGCAGGATTTGGACAAATTAGTGCTCCCATTAATGGATGCTATGAATAAGAACAGCTCCAGTCATACGCTAGACCTCGCGCAAGCCACAATAAAATTAATACAGAAAATAGGGAGGCTTTGAAAAATTATTTGGCCCTGTAATCAATAATTTACCATCGGGTAAAGAGCCAAAAACCAAAGTTGGCCGGATGAGTCTCCTCCTACATGTGGACATTTGCGATCTAACTGTTAGCTGTGAGAATTAAAAAAAACTGAGGTTCCTCAAGTAGACTTGACCTAGGGATATTTTCAGATTTTTCTTTAGCTAAAAATTTTTGAGGGTTATTCACATCTATTAATTCGTTTCGCTGACCCCTCAACTTTAGCCTGTATTAGCCTGCGAAAATTGATTAGAAAGCTCTTGAGAAATCTTGAGGGATTGTAAACGTCGTTTTTTCTTCTAGCATTTGCTACCTATCTGATATCTCTACTTGGGTTCGTGTGACTGCGTCTGCAACGGTTTTGATCCTTGGTCAAACTCGTTGACAGAAGATACTCGTTCACATTCCTACCTGAGGGGTAAATGTAATTACTATGGGGTAAACAAGTACAAGCTGTAAATCCGCTCCGGATGTGATTACAGCAAAACATTAGGTGGCATCCAACTCACTAGATGCCACAGCTTCACTTAACTCCGTTTGTTACTGTATTGAGAGTTGCCAGAGGGTAAGGGATTAAGGGCCGATTCCCCCAACAATGAAAACCTAGGTCAAGCAAAATGAACAACTCCGATGTCATGGTTTCGTTGGTGCTCAGCAACGACGTTACCATCAAGATCAAGGGAAAACTATGGTTTTATTGTTGGTGAAGTCGGCCCTAAGAGAGTACAGGAGAACTTTTATAGGAAAAATTGAAATTTCGTCTATATTTAACCCAACTGTCTCTTATAGCAATTTGAATGGGAGGCGGGAGGATTGGGTTTGTGTGTGATTCATGACTTTGCCACCACAGGGCAGCGATTGCGAGAACTTGAGTTCGCCACGACTGCAGAAGACGGAAAAGTGGCCTACAACTGCTCTCGTAGCGAATGCTGCAACTAAGGCCGGACAATGATGGTAGGAAAGCTTGCCCGCCACCCATCCAAATTTGCTACTTTCGTCATACTCCTAGGTAGGATTCCTACACGGATCCTACACCTTTGATATTGGAAGGAATTCCAT
The DNA here is from genome assembly GCA_036186465.1 of Nesidiocoris tenuis. Lineage (NCBI taxonomy): Eukaryota > Metazoa > Arthropoda > Insecta > Hemiptera > Miridae > Nesidiocoris > Nesidiocoris tenuis. The sequence continues at coordinate 22,227,792 of AP028910.1, read as the reverse complement.
TTTCCCTGGATTTCTGGATTTCAACGGGCGTCCAGATTCCGAATAAAACGCGTCTGTGGTCAACCTTCTTCAATTCAAGATTCGATGTACAGAACTACTACTTTCTATTTTGGCTAGAAAGTACCTGTGAATAAATTTGAGGTGGCATCGGACAATAAGATTGTCATAATATTCATATTATGAAGAGCCCCTTCAGTCGTACATTCATGTATGTACTCATGAATGTACTCATTGAGTACATTCAAGACCGGTTTATCAATTCATTTAAAGTAAGAAAATTTCGCGGAAATTAGTTCATGCGTCCTAGGATAAATCTAGCTTTAAATAGATTGATAAACCGGCCCTCAAATTCGTAAGTACTGACTATCATAATGAACGTCTTGTTGAGTTGTAGTTGGTAAAAAGAACTCGAAGGCGATCAGTCCTTTCTGAGAGTGTTTACAGCTCAACTTCTGACGAGAGGGGTCATAAGAGGGCTCTCACTTGACGGTTGTTAATTGATAGGCAAGGCTATTGGCAGAGGATCTACTTGGGAACTGCTGGCCACAAGAGCTTGCAGATGTCAATTAAAAAACAAGAACTAATGACCAAACCGTTTTGTGAACGATGTAATTCATTAAACGAACGTCGCCTTGATGCTTTGACAATACGTGAGAGCTCTTTCACAATATAAATACACACTGTCCTAGTGTTGATAAAACTAACAAAGCAAATATTATTGTTTGAGCTGGAAGATAAGTAATGCACCTAGGTAGTTAGTACTCAAGAGATAACTCGAGCAAATGTTGATTCAATAAATTTTCATTTCTCAGGGCAACCACCCACAAAATGTTGGACCTCTAAGTAATTGATGAAAATTGATAGGTAGTTTTGAAATAACCTTTGTTTCCCTGGTTGTGCACTGATTCCATGACAGAATATCCTCTGGAGAACGACCGCTGCCTCTGATCAACCGGACTTGGAGAAGATGACGAGGAACCAGTGTCTCTGTAGTTGGGAGGAGATGACTCCTTGTTGACATTGTCCTGATCGCCGAAACAGTTGTCAACAGCCAGCAGGCCGATGAGGAAATAAGCTCTTATCAAATTCATGTCCGACAGAAAATGCATCGCTTTCCCACGCACGAAACTCCCAAGACATCGAACTCAACTCAAAACTCCGAATCACGAGTTTTTTATCACTATCTACGGAGCGGAAACACGAAAACTGTCGGCGTTTACTGGTATAAAAATAGGTTGGCTTGCCGTAAAACTAGGTTGATTTCGCGAAACTGGTTGACACCGCCATTCAGATCTGGTTCCAATAATAGATCTAAAAGTTGAATTTTGCTGCTGCACACCTGAGATCCAACATCTTGGTTCGATATTACGGAAAGAGCATAACTCGTTGGACGTCAATACAGAAAAGCTTCACAAATTTTAGAAAGTAATATTGATAAAATCAAGTTTATCACGATATAAATGACCAACGAGACAGTGAAGAGTACGGGAAGGAAGAAGAGCTTGTGTGCAGCGCAGACTGTTCTACGATACGGGTCTGTTGTCTGTATGTTTGCTGAGGGGATGTCGATGTAGACAGTCCGCAGTCGGGTTATGTTTGTCAAGGTTACACTAACCTTATGGTTCAACATGGAGGAGGTAGATTGCCGTAGCTTGTGACTTGAGCAGAGAGGTCGCTGTTGGACAACTTCAACGGCGCCACTGTCGGAAATGTATAACTGTCTTTCACCAGTCCCTATGGTAGGCATCTTGACTCTTCTAACAACAGTCAGGTACCTACCCCATGTAGGTGAAAAAATAATGAGGAAGATACCAATGTAAGTAAATATTATAGAGATAAGTTGCTACATGATTTATTTCAATGTTACAGATAAAAGCATGCAAAGAAATTAAGCAGACCAACCATGTTCAATATATGGTGTCAAATATGAGCACCTGGGGAGTACCTAACTAATTTGTAGCAAGTAGCAGTACTTTTTCTGCATAGAAAACGGAGCATCTTTCACATTTACTTACTGGAGATGAAGCATTAGCTCAGATTTTATGCAGACCACAAGCCATAACTGAGGGCTACACCCTTGAAACGTAAACCAACAAATCTTCAGGGGGCGTTAAAATTGAAACAAGATTCTGTAAATTAAAGATATTAGATGGATAGAATTTGAGGGGATTCCAGCGAGTGGAAAACGATTTTTGTAGCTCTAGTTGTTTTTGATTTATTACGAATTTCGAAAATTTAAAAAAACTCGAAAATGCCACACTGAAACTATAAATATAAAAATCAGTTAGGTAACCTTTCAGTTGGGTACCTCCCTATAAATTAGATTAAAACACTCGATTGAAAACACACTCCTTAACTTACCGTTGCGTTACCTTCTAAATTAGGTACCTCAAAAATGTAATTAGTTCGGTACCTAACTATACATTTTTTTTAGTAGGTCGGTGTTTAACGTATCAGGACTTGCACGTTTTCGAAATTGAAGTCCATTGAAAATATTGAAGAGTGACACATGAAATTTTTTCATGCATGCGAAGACATGTTGAAATCGCGAATCGGGGTAAGACCAATCTCAAGTTGGCCCATTATTCGAGCCGACCATGAGAAGCTGCCGATTTGGGGCCAGAACACGATCAGCACGAGACTGATCACTCTCTCATCCTTATCGGCTCATTTATCCTTGGCCTAGGACCAGATTGATGTAGACTCCGGTTGAGTATTTTACCGCATAACCTTACATGCGTTCACACGCAGCGGACTGCGGCCTCCGTTATCTGACTGGAACTGGGAAGCACAATAGTCTCTTGAGTTGAGGAGACGATCAAGGGCCAATTTCACGCATTTCACCAACCAAAAGGTTAAACGTAATTAGAGCACATTCTGAGATGTGAAATGAAAACTAGATGAGATTTATTGCTTTACTCAATTAGTTTATTTTTTCCTCCGAACATCTGTCCAGGACCAAGGCCAAATTCTCTTCTTTTCCTAATTTTAGTTTTGCTGATATGCGTAATGAGACCGAATTCGATGCACTAAAGATGAACAAACGTTTTTGTGGTGATCCCAAAAAGCGGAAAACAAATTTTGTATTTCTGGTAGATCTCAATTTATTAAGAATTTATAACATTTCAAGAAACATAAATGTCTCACTAAAACTGCAATAAATCCTAAACGGTTAAAGCTACCGCAGAGGCAATAGGTTCAGCATTATAAAATCTATAGAACGGATGCCTCACTAAACTATGTTTCAATATTCCTGAACAATACGAATTTATCCCCACTTCAACAGCTGTTTTACAGGCCTTGAAATTAGGTCAGGGATTCGTCGAGACGTTAGGACCAACTAGATACTAAACTTGATTTTTCATGAAAATGCCAAGATTTTACGAAAACACCTTCCCCCTCAAAACCCTTGGACGCCGGACGGACAAAAAAACTTTAATGCAGATTCGGATTCTACACCCCTCGAAACTTGAACCTTCAAATTTTCAAGTGGTGTTAAAATTGTTTCCATTGATCGATTATGTATATGTTTATTTTTTAAGAAAAACTCAGTAAAATCCTACTCAGGGATTTATCATTCACGTGCCTGCTTGCATGTTTAGATGCATAGGCACCTACACTATTAGTGTGTCGAAGGTTCAATTTTCACTCTCTGCTATTTTTTTATTGCCCATGGATTTTACACCCTTTGAAACGTAAACCATGAAAATATGAGGTTAGGTATGTTACAAATTTTTGTCTTGGCCGGTTACAATGGTTTATTACTGAATAATAAACCAAAATTGAGGAAGAACGAAACTTTTTATTCATTAAAACAACCATAGTTGATGGAAAAACGAGCAGCCCAGAAGATTGATTCCTTCCAGAACCGTATTTCTAGCGAGGACGATAAACAGCTTTACTTACGTGCCTAAGGATATAGGTAATTACCGGTAACGTGTCAAAGTTCCGCCTGTCTTGGGCAGGTGTGAACCCAGCATAGTTCGTGACCTTCTTTTTCTTTGGAATTGGAAAGGAACATAGCGGGAGTGGTCGGAAATGAACTCTATTCTGGAAGCCCGATGAGGCATCACCAAATCGTCCTGCATCCATTAGCAATTTACGTAGATTTAAATATTGATTGAAATTTGAAACTAAACTCTTGAACTGAATCTCAAACGTAAACTCTAACTCATACCATTGCGTTTTTGCTATTATCGTACTCAAGGATTTTTCTGACGTCATCGACAATGCAAAATTCGGATTTTAAGCAAGAAAAACCTACATAAAATGATGCGTTGTCATAAATTACCAAGCTTATCCTCCAACCACATGTCCTAAAAACCTGGTTGTTTTACCAACACACCCCTCATTGAACCCAAATCCGCTTTTTTTAAACATTTTGTAACTCCCAGCGAGGAATCGATTAGCATTCTTATTTATCTCTCGATTAGTTATCTTGCAATTCAAGGTTGAAAACAGCGTCTAGGGACAATACTTGTTCAACCTATTGCATTTTTTATTATCAACATGGTTTTTGGGCTAAAAAACTGATCAAGTTCAAAATCTTTGTGGTGGTCTGCGCATTCAAGCCAAATTGGTGCCCAGCCAGTTCTGGGCTTCATTTAGAATCAGCCAAATTTAGGGAATTTCGACCAAAAGCCTGAGTACTTTTCAGAAGAACCCAAAAAAACTCGTAACTTGCTTAATGCAACCCAGGCTAAAAATGCATGTGGACGCAATACAGGATATACATGACAATACATAGGAGATAAAATGACCATGCATGACTACTTCCTATGGCAACGAAAGAAGGCTCAGTGGCACTTGGTAGCTCTTTAAACTAGGCATGGAACCTATTGGTACGATTTCCTAGGCATTGAACGGTTACTTTATTAATCCTTCACTTGCTCGAAATGGCAAGGCAGCAATAATTATTATGTTTCGAATCGAAGACAATTTTACATTTGCGGACATGGACAGATAAGCGAGTTTTAAAACTTTATCTACTTCTTCGGCGTTTGAGTTTTTTGTTCAGGGCCTCGGGGTAGGTAGGTATTATTAACTTGAAAATAGGCGCGCATTAATCGTCCCGTTTATTTTTTATGCTTCTAATTATATTGAGAATATCGACTCGGAATTCCAATCGTTCGCGATCGGTAAAATCGTTGACCATGGGTAAAAGACTGTCAAAGAAGAGCTTATCTTGATTTTGATCAATTTCTCTGGGGTCGGTCGGCACCTCATGCGAAAGGGACTTTGCCTCCTCGCTGATCGACGTCGCCGTACACATTTCAGAAGGCGACAATGGTTCTTCCTTGATGGCGCGTCGTTTTTTGGCCTTCTTTGGTTCAATTTTCATAGGAGCGATAATATCTGGCCCAGAATCAGAGACGTTTGCGTTGTCTGATCTATCGTAACAGCATTCAGGAATGTAGGATTCGTTGAGACCATCGATGCGATTTTCGTCCATGAGGCTGATGTCATGTAGTGACGTAGCAAACACTGGCTGTAGGAAGGAGAGGATTTTCGCATACTTGTATCGTTTTCTGGCTCTGCTACGTGTCACCATCTCTCCTTTCTTGCTCACATTGTTCTTCAAATCTTTAAGAAACGCATCTTTTATGTTTCGCCATTTTCTGGAAATGAAGTTGCCTAAAAAATAAAAATAAAAAAAATTTAACAGAAATACATGATAGATATTATGTACGTACCAATAAATCGTTTCAGTCGATGTTGCACAAGGGACAATAAAGCCCAACAATCTTATGAAAAAAAATCTCTACGACAATTCAACTTGAGTATCCACCGTTTTTTCGAGGGTGGGCTCATTAATTTAGTTCATTCATGGAATATCTGAAGAAAGAAATATTGAAGAAACTATGAATTTCCCTGTCAAAAAATGTATGGAAAATTGTATTTGAAGAGTAATGGATGGATGAACTGGATAAATAATGGATGGATTAGTAATAATTACAATTATTGTAATTCGATGGATAAACTGATGAACCCACCCCAAGTCGGTTAACAAACCATTGTAATCTCATTGTAATTTTTTCAAATCTTTCAGATTTGAGTGTTCTTTGTCTTAACATCTTAAGTTTACCTTTAGAATACGTGTTTTTTGGTTCATTTTTCTATAGAAATGAACCTTTGTAATCGGTCAGGAAAAAAAAAATTTTAACACCCCCTGAAAATTTGTTGGTTTACGTTTCAAGGGGTGTAGAATCCGAATCTGCAATAAAAATTTTTTGTGTAAAAATTTCTACAATTCTTTATAACTCGAAAACGACTAGAGCCACAAAAATCGTTTTCCACTCGTTGGAATCCCCACAAAAACTTCTGTCCTCCCGATATCTTCAATTTAAAGAATTTGGTCACATTATACAAATCAGCAAAACAAAAATTGGAAAAAGTTGAGAATTTGGCCTCGGCTCTTAGATACGGTTGATTGATCTACTTACGACCACTAGCCTATTACAACAACAAGCACTCACACTACGACCAGTTGCGCTTGGCAACATAAGAACGAGACAGGCTTTAACAAAGGTTCTGAGGCATTCTCAGAGGCATTCTGAGGCAACGTTTTTCTAAATCCCCATCTAAAATATCTACCAATTTATACTGAAATTCTAGAATAATAACAACTAAATTCCGTGTTTAAGGAGAACCTATATATCGTAAGATTTGTCTTTGCAATCGAAAAATGAACCCCTGTGCAAAATTTGCAGAGTTCTTCGGATATACCGAAAACTGATGGGCACATGCCACTGATCTACTTAGCAGCGTTTTTTTTTATCCCGGTCACTTGATGACTTGATTTTAGGCGGATTTTATAATGTTCATGGTGTTGTTTTTTACTTTTTTGATCTTTTTAGCCTCGAAAGTGGTCAAAATACAGTCAATTTATCTTGAAATTTTACGTTCCAAAATATGGAAATATGGTATTTTATCTATTCACCACTGGGTTTTGGTACAGATGAATCGAGACAAATTTACCTTACTGAAGCTTTAAAGGCACGATTCCAAGAGTTGGACCAGTTGCGACTAAGATGACCCTGATCGACTAAGTTCATGAGAGTCTCGTCAGATGGCAGGGTCAGACCAGTGACAACAATGATCAGTAATGATCTTGTTAGAGGTGTAAAATAATGTCATAAGACATGTTAATATCATACGATAATTAGATCGTGATCACGTCGTACACTGCCCCCTCTCACCCTTTCTAATTAATCGGCCAATTAAAAAAAGTGAAGTTTTGATTTTTTTTTTCTGAAAGGCCCAAGTCCTTTTTGTGCAACCGTTGTATCTTCAGGCTTGGGATTATATTATAGCCTTACATTATGCATTGGATTGTTCGATACAGGAAAACACAGCCGCTTCATCTTTACCTAGCGCCATTTGGCAAGGAACACCAATAAAATTTGTTGAACTCAAAACGTTTACAGATACGTACAGATTTCTTCTTGGTCGTTGGGTAGCATGTAGCTGTAACCGGGGACTAAAGTGCGGCTGATGGACGCCCATGCGAGACGCCTGCGGCCCATTTCTCGGTAGTAGAGGCTGTTCGCATTCCAGAGTTGAGGGAATTTCTTGACGCTTTTGATCAGGTAAATTGGGTCGATATTCTCCAAAGTGAAATTACCAGGATAGGTGCACATGATCGCAACCTATTGTTGAAAAACTGCAAAGAATAATAGGCTGTAAATTTTTTAGTAAGTAGCTTAAGCACGTAAGCACTCAAAGATCCGACTGTTCGAGGTGCGGATAAACCGTAGCGGCACCGCGTCGGCGCGGCGGGTTGCGGAAAGGAGCGAAGCAATGCGGGCGGGAACAGATGATTGCTCCTAGTATACACGTCTAGACTGCGCATGTATTGTACTGTTTTTAAGGTATCATCCTTTAAGTATGTGCATTACAAGGGCGTTTAGGGATAGGGAAATAAATACCTAATCAAGTTTTTCCCCAGTAATTAATTTAGGTACGTATTTTCCTACCAGCACACTTCACCAGTCTGAAAAAATATCACGACAAATTGCTTGAAAGCCGTTAGGTCACAATCTTACTGAAGAACTGGTGGACCTGTGTCGTACCAAGATGATTTTTCTTCAGAAAATTGCATACTTTTATGGCCAGCCATGGGAGAGAAGAGGCAGTTGTGAGATGTCTTCCTGTTCCTACATTACAATTAGATTTCTTTTTTAGGAACACCGGGCAAAAAAGGGCAAGCATCTGCCTACCTACCTATAACGCGCAACGATCAATCTTCCCAACTCAGGGGTAGGACACCAGGGGAAAACCAGACAGAATAGAATCAAATTAATATTTTGTGAATAAACCTCAATCAGGGTTAGGGTGTTCAGAGAAACTGTCTGTTTCACCGAGCTTTCGAAAATTTATATTTTCTTCATCAGGGCCTATAACAACCAAAAGTCAAAGTCAACAATATGGCACATTAATAAAACACTGTCAATTTTAAAACAAGAACAAGACTAGCATTATTTAACAAACCGTTATTTTTAAACCTATTTGGAGACAGGTCTATTGTCACATTGTGACCACTGTCTGATTTTTGGGGGGTGATGTCCATGATTCTAAAACAATAAAAAATTGATAAAAATTTGTCAGACCTTATAAAAACTAATAAATAGACATCAACAAAATAACTATTAACCAATAATATGACTGGACTAATGAATAAAAAGGGGCATAGGTACCTGGTTTACATATAGGTTTACATATAGGTTTACATATAGGTTTACATACATATTATATTATAATATATTACGTATATATTATATAGCATCAGTGCATGCCAACAAAATATAAAAATACAACTGGCCAGCTTTTTTAAGAAAGAATTTCATGGTAACTTTTAAATAAGATCTAGACTAGAATTTCAGCGTTTTGAGTTTATTTTTATTTTTTCTCCTGGCTTTGGCTGGAAAAAATTGCTTCGAGAAAATCAAATTTCGATCCGTATTCAGTCTGTAAACGGGAACTTGCGTTTTTAGATTAAATTCAATACAAAGACGGTTTTGGCGAGCAGCAAAGTGAATCGAATCGCCTATTCGCTTCTGGCCAGACTGCGCCAAGCTGTGCGGTGCGGTGCGTCAGGCCTCCGAGCTCCGGCTGGTGAGAGTGGCAGTGCTATTGGCCTTGCGCCAGGCAAATGCTGTCCGTCCACCGCGTCTGCGCGCGCGGTGCCGCACTGTCACGCGCTTTCCCCCACTATAGCAGTTCCTGCAGTTGTAAATAACACCCACGAGAAGGTGGAAGCTAGATATTGCAACAATTGCTATATAAAGAGAACCAGTGCATAGCACCATTGCCATCTGCCTTGTTTTGGGAGAACGGTCCTGTTTTTGGGCATCTGACCTGTTTTCTCCCAAGCCCACAAGGAAGGACGCACATAATGCCATTTTCTTCTCAATCCCCAAGCTAAGGGTTAAAAAATCCCTGAGGACTTTTTCGGTGTCCCTTCTTCGATGCCAATTTCAAAAAAAAGTACCTGTACCCATGGATATTCATCGTTTTTTTTTTTTTGGCATGAATCTTCAGGTATTGACCAAAAAACCTGAAATTTGTCGTTTTATCGAGATTTCGATCAACATGGCCATTCCGAGGAGTGCGTAAATGATACGACCAAAATCGCGTTTTTCTTGCTTTTACAGCCAAAGTATGGGGTTATAGGACAAAAACTCGATAGAGATGAAAATATCGGGCGTTAATTTCCTATAAAATGCATTCCCTGTGAAATCCTTGCTTTGGACTTCTCGCACGAGTGAGTCCGTAATTTGGCTCGCAACTGCAAAACGGCGAATTCGCCTTTTAGACTGTGGCCGTTTTGTGTAATAGTCCGTGGAATTGGGCAGACAGAAAGTCATTACAAGGGTGTAAGGCGGGTAGGGTAGAACTGAAAATTTCCGAACGGGTGATTACGATGAAATGTCTCAATCTATATAGGTACAAACTTCAACAACTGTAATACGTATGATATGCCTACATCTATCTTCACTTAATGTTCTGAGATATCTACCCAGAAAAATAAAGTACCCATGTCACTAGGCAGCGTTTTATTCAGCAATTCCAACCAACTAAAAGAAAACAGATAGGTACGTATCCCCACAGAAATTTTCAAGTCAAGTACGCTATCAGAATTCGGAATTCAGATTCAGACTGGAGGTCTTAACATTTAATTTAGCATTGCAGTATAGCATTTGTCAATAAGAGTGTATTGGTTGGCTTGATTTCAGAACACAGTTATTAGGAGTCAGTGATAACATCACACTGGAGTTTCAGGGCGCAAGGAGACAATCGGTCCTGCACATTTTACTTAATATGTTTAATTATTGAAAGGGGCAGCAATCTTACTTCAGCTTACTCGCTTATATTACTCGCTACTAGCTTATAAATTTGTATTTTAGATGGGGATTTGGAAAAACTTTTTCCAACCCAGCAAAGGAGCTATATTTATTCTGCTTTATATACCTTCCTATCTTGATACTTATCTACCAGTCTTTATAACGCAGCACATCGTTTAATTTTGTCAAATTCACTATTCTTAATTACCTACAGAATAATTAAATTCTCTGGATAGTTAAATTAAGAATGCTTCAAGAGCCGTTGGTAAAGCGTGTCTCGCTCTCATGTCGCCATGCGCAACTCGTGTAGTGTGAGTGCGCCACCTTGTAGTAGGCTAGTCGTCGTAAGTACGAGAAGTATCAAGAAGTCTCATATGTCTCAGAAGTAGAAGAATCAACCAACCGTACCGAAAAGCAAGTCCACAATCTCAACTTTTTTCCAATTTTAGTTTGCCCCCACAATAATAAAGGTCCTGCTTATAGGGAAAAGTATATCCCAAAAATATTCCAACCAAATAATTACGTTCTCTAAATCACTGCAATCATGCAATCCACCCACCACAACCGCATTTGTTCGTTTGGATGACGGGCGACCGAACCTGTGGTTGTCAACACTATTGTCATAATAGTTCACCCCTCTCTAACCACCACAGGCACATTTTCAGGGCCAGTATCCGGTTAGGTGCCAAGAAGTACACGCTGGGAAGTTATTCGAAATAATTTCTCAAAAAAATCACTATCATTCAGTGCCAGTGATTGTTGGAGGTAGAGGGATCGGGAGGATATAAAAACCGAAAATAATCGCCAAAAAAATCGGCGAAAATGCACAACTCGCCAGAAGAAATAGTCGCCGGGCATGAATATTTGGTGGAGGAATACTCCTATTTTTTAGACATTGGGCTCGTATACCCTCAAATCAACACTAAAATTTGGCATTTTTTCTACAATATTCGGTTTGCATGCTTGGTGTCATTTGTATTATATGTTGGAGGTTGGTTTTTGCGTACGGCCGTTATAGCTTTATCAGACCTGTCCATATCTGGGATCGCATTGCACGTTATTATCATCGGATTCGTCGGTACCGGCATTGTTCTCTTGTCGTACAAAAACCGCAGCATTTTTTGGGAATATTTGATTTATTTCAACATCCAAAAGGCGCAGAACGTCGCATACGCAAACAACGACTTGGACAGAAAGCTTAAAATGGAGCGGCAAATTTTGAAAAAGAAAATTTGCATCATGTGGCCAGCTTACTATGGAATAGTCTTTGCGGTGAGTATATTCTTGCATAGACATTTATTTGCTAGACATGCTTAGGGTTACGTTGTTACTGAAACATTCAATAAACATATTGAATTTATATGGATTTCAATTTGAATAGAACTGCTCGGTACGATTTTTGAAAATAGAGAATTAAGTAGTGTTGACGCAGCATAGAATGCATATTGCGACACCAAGGAACATCCAAGGAATATTTCTCATGGCAACTTCAACATTTCATACGCCAAGGTACTAATCGTGTTATCGCCGATCATTGACAACTGTATGGGAATGAGTTCACCACCAAACGAGAGCGGCAACGGTATTGCAATGACGTTACCCTTGCCATCCTGGACACCATTCGATGCTGACCATTCATGGACAGCCTTCTTCCTAACATTTTTATTCCAGTTGGCTTATTTCGCCGGTTTGGCCATTCCGTGGAGTGCTGGTAAGCAGAATCGGGCTAGAAAAAATTACGAACCCTTGAAATTGATATGAGATTTGTATCCAGTCCATATTATTGGTTGGAAAAGACTGATAACTCACAATGTTTCTATTTTTTGCTAAGTACATTCAAAAAACAAACTGATTGTACGTTAACTAATTTGGAGGTTACAATTCGAGTAAATTAAATTAATAATTTTTCTATAAGGAATGATGTTCTTTCTGGAGAATTCCCTCCTCATTCTGGACCATATGAAATTATTGATCAATTCGTTGCAAGAAATTGACAACAGAGCCAAACATCTTTACGAAGTGAGATATCCCGGAAGGAAGTTTGACGAGAATTCCAAAGAATACGACGATTGCTATTACGCATGTCTGAGGGATAGCATCATCCATTATATTTACCTCAAAAAGTGAGTGCCTAACAATTGAAAAGTTACTGAATGGGATGAAACCCATACCGAATATTCCAGTGTATAAAAGAGAGTCTTTGTTCTTGCGAATGTATTGAATTATATTGAACTCACAGATGGGCACCTACATTGTACAGTATACATTTTACATTATATTGACCTCTTATAAGGAGTGGACGTTCTTAGAACATGATTTTGAGGCGACCACATCGATACCTTAAAGCACAAAGGGCATACGTCCCAAAATATCGATTTTGAGATTTCGGTACCGGAAGAATCTACTCATCAGGACCTATCGATCGCTCCAAGAATCATGGTCCTTTTAGGTATCTATTTTTGGGGCCAAAAAAACGATATAATAGAAAAACGACAAATATTTAAAGAGCGTTTATCTTGGAAGTGTTAAGTGCTACCGAAGTTCTGGTTAAACGAGGTTGTAGATCTTGACAAACTATGGGGAAATCTCTATTTTTTGGTAAATTGATCAAAAACTTATTTTGCATTTTTCTCATTATGCCATTTTTGGACATATGCCCTTTGTGCTTTAAGGTATCGACATGTAGTGAAAAATCCGTTCATGCTCGTCGGAGAAGTGTGGGAAATTTTAAGCTAGATGTGTTGAAATATATTGCTATCCGTTCCGAAACCGTACACTTTTATGCACTAAATTTATTTAGTGAATTTTTTAAATTTATTTTAAGTGAATAATGAACCAGTTGGAACCGAAATGGCCGAATAATGTTTTCAAATATTTTTCACCTGGTACTAGATCTTTTAAAATGTACGGGCAGATTATCAGCTTCTCACTGTTCATCCTATTTGCTGTCGGTGCATTTTCAATGGCATTAGCTGGAGCCCATGTCATGTCGGTGAGTCGTATTAACATTTTCTTTAGGATTATATAAGTACCTACCAATAAAGTAAAGTAGATTTTTGGATTTTCCCTTTCCAGGACGGCCCCAAGATGACGAAGAAAGTTTGTGAAATATTCTTGGTGATAGGAGAGGTTGTGCTGATGGGGATGTACTGTGTTTTTGGGGAAACGTTCAAAAGCAAGGTATTTTACAAAAAATTAACCAATAAAATATGAAAGAATGCATTCACATTCATAAGTATATACCTGCATAAAACAAATTGATCGTTTGGAATAATTATGAAATTTATCATTTTCGAACATTTTTTGTTGTATGCGTAAGTTTTTTCCTCCCCGATACTCCATTCCTTATGCTCAAGGAATTCAAATCTTTGTCACAGTGCGAGGAGATCCGAGATGAAATCTACGGCACCCAATGGTACAACAGGTCGGCAAAGGTGAGGAGGGCTATAAGCATATTCATGCATATGACGCTGAATCCCATGGTTTTAGTGGCTGGCAACCTTATAGCGATCAATCTGCTCACTTTTTCCATGGTGAGAAATAATTGAAAGCAGCGGAAATGATTTTTTCGCCATTTGAAAACCTATAAATATTGGAAAGTTGTATTTTTTATGTTTCAGACAATGAATTCAGCGTATTCATACTTGAATTTGTTCTACGCGACTCAGTATTGAATTTTATAAGAATTTTAACATTTGTTATAATGTCTCAAAATGCACAAATAAGATTTAGTAATCATCCAAATAGGCCATTCAACTGTTGGAATAATCGAAAGAAACGCTGCTAAGTAGATCGGTGGCATGTGCACATTAGTTTTTTGTGTATCCGAAGAGCTCCGCAAATTGTGCGTCGAAATTATATTTTTCGATGGCAAAGAAAACTTTATAAAATAAAGGTACTCCTTGAACACGGAATTTTCATCTTTTCCCAATTTTTGTTTCGGCTGATTTGTGTAATCGCTCAAATCGGTTCATTTTTGTGGCCGGAAAAAAATAAAATAGAAAACACTAAAAATTCAAATATATTGGAAGTACTGTGCGTTATCCAAATTCCGATTAAACAGGGTGTTAGGTCTTGCCGAGACAAACATTTCAGTTCAAGAAATTTGAAAAAAGGTTGAGAAATGAGGGAGTTATGGCCATTTTTGTAAATGACCACAGACGGACAGACGGACACACAGACACTAAATGAACAAGTCTTATTCAGGAAGTGATTCTGAGTAAATGTGTATGAGAAAAAGTTATTTCTGAAGCTCCGTTCCGAATCTCGATTTTAGGATGATTCCAATACTTCCATTTACTCTGTAAACATGGAAGTAAAAATAAAAATAAAAATGTAGGTAAAAAAATTTTAAAAAGTGAATAATAAAATTTAAAAAAAATGAAAGTGTATAGGTACTTGAGATAAAGTTTTTTATCAAGCACCGATCCTATTTTCGATTTCAGGACAATGTTTTCATTTACTTCGTTTATAAGAAAGTAAAAATAATGTACCGAAATGGCCATAGCCCTCTCAATTCTTAACCTTTTGTCAAATTTCATGACTTGGAATGTTATTCCGTCAAAACTTACGCACAACTGGTTTCGAAATTGGGTTTCATTCAATGCTTTTGGCCTCCTATGTCCGACGGCAGACATCCAGCATATTGCAGATTTGGATCCTAGACCCTCTGAAACGTAGAACGTGAAAGTTTGAGGGGGTGTCGTACATTTTTTTTTTACCCATTACATAAGTACATTTTTTGGGGAAAAATCCAAGCAAATAGGCAAAACGAGTACCGAAATTCGCCGAAACAAATTTTGCAAACATTTTGGATATCACTTCGGTGGTAATGGATTTACTCGAGAGTCATGGCGAGCCATTCATTTCAAGTTGACGTGTTAGTTATACTGGCAATTTAGAACTTCTCGGGCAACTTTTTATTGTTGGACGTACGTACGAAAATGTATAGCCGCCAAAAAATAGGCTGGCTGTATGGGTCAGTTTGTGTGGTGTGTCTATTGATAGCACGGCGTGTGTGGATATTCGGATTCCTGAGGAAGAGGGGAGGGCTAGATATTTCCATCCTTCGTTCAACGTGGACCGTCTCCTACGCCGTTCGAATAGTTTCTCATCGGCCTCTTCCATACTTCATATTTAACTCGATTTTCAGACTTGGTCGGATAGTAAATCTTGAATGACCAGGTGATCCCGAAATTGCGATCGAGTAGGCATCGATTTGGCGCGTATTCTTCCTGTTCGGTCTGTGTTGTATTGGAGCCAATGACGTTAACCAAATTCTGAGTCGACTTTTCCCAATCAGGTAAGCGCAGCTTTACCTAAGAAACGTGGTACCTACCTACATTTTTGGATACCTAATTATTCAAGGAGTAAATTGAAGTCCTAAAATTGAGGATGTTAATTCCAAAAGGTAGGTACTATATCCATTCAGACAAGTTTCGAGAAAAACGAGGAAAACTGCTTGTACCATTCAGAACTAGAGAGTAGCTTTTTTTTGCCAAATGTTAGCAAACCATATTCAAATTTGTTGGGGAAATTTTGGAAATTATGAACTGCTAAGGATAATTTTTACAGCAATCTGAAAATTGGAATTTTCGGATAGAGTACTTTTTGAAATTAACATGCCGGAACATAGTACTTTTAGAAATGAAAACTGGTTTATAGTGCTTTTTGAAATTAACATGATTGATGGTACTTTTTGAAACGAAAAAAATTCAAAGAGACCTGTTGCTGAACAATCAATTTATTCATAATAGCAACTCTGGTAAAGTACTTTTGGTACATTATTTCTAGAAATAATGTACCTATGTAATTGATCAAGAAATTTTTTTTTACAACACCCCCTGTTTGGTTTGAAGACTGTCTCATACTGGATAAAGTACTTTTTGAAATGAAAATGAGATTTCACTCCCCATTTTGATGGGGATAGAGTGGTTTTATTGCGGAAATGGGTTTATTTTTTATTAAAACTCGCCCCCAAAACCCCCAGGAAAGTCTCATCTCGATTTCGAAAAAAATGGCGTTTAGTACCTTTTGGAATTAACATCCTCAATTGGGAATCGTAAACCAGTGGTGCACAATACTTCCATATTTTGAAACGTGAAAGTGTGACATGATTTGATCACATTTCGACTGCTTTTAAGGGTGTTTAGGTCATAAATATCAAAAAACTCACTATGCAAATTTTAAAATTCGCCCAAAATGAATAAACTCCACATTTTTAGAACGTAAAAAATATCCACATATTCTGCAAGGTAAAACAAAGATTTTAAAACCAGGAGCGCTCAAATCGGTTCATTTTTGTGGCCGGAAAAAAATAAAATAGAAAACACTAAAAATGCAAATATATCGGAAGTACTGTGCGTTATCCAAATTTCGATTAAACAGGGTGTTAGGTCTTGTCGAGACCAACGTTTCAATTCAATAAACTTGAAAAAAGGTTGAGAATTGAGGGAGTTATGGTCATTTTTGTAAATGACCACAGACGGACTAACGGAATAACGGACACACGGACGCACAGACACTTGTTCAGGAAGTGATTCTGAGTAAATGTGTATAAGAAAAATTTTTTTCTGAAGCTCCGTTCCGATTCTCGATTTTAGGACGATTCCAATACTTCCATTTACTCAGTAAATATGGAAGTAAAAATGGCTACAGCTCCCTCGATTCTCAACCTTTTTTCGAATTTCTTGAACAGAAATGTTTATCACTAGATTAGAATTCGAGTAACTGTACTGTAGGTACTTTGGATATATTTGCATTTTCAGCGTTTTCTATTTTATTTTTTTCCGGCCACAAAAATGATTCGATTTGAGCGTTCTTGGTCTTAAAATCTTTGTTTTACTTTGCAAAATATGTCGATATTCTTGTATTCCGATAATGTGGCTTATTTTTATTTTGGGCGAATTTTGAAACAGAATAGTGACTTGACCTAAACACCCTTAAAAGCTGCAAAATATGATCAAATTGTGTCAAATTTTTTACGTTTCACAACATGGAAGCACCACTGGTTTTATTTGATTTAAAAATTTTCCTTTTTTTATTTTTTCTTAATATTTTTCTTCTAGATTCTTGGTCTTAAAATCGTTTTCTTACCTTGCAGAATACGTAAATATTTTTTATGTACCGATAATTTGACGTATTCCGATTGCAGGCGAGTTTTAACATTTGCATAGTGAGTTTTAAAATATTTTTCACTTAAACAGCCTCGAAATCAGCCGAAATATAATCAAATTGCGTCGAAAATTGGCGGACCATAATATGGAAGTATCGTGTGTTATCTACGCACCGTTGGTTTTTTTTCTGGCCACAAAAATGAACCGATTCGAGCGTTCTTGGTTTCAGAATCTATGTTATATCTAGCAGAATACGGGGACGTTTGACATATTCGGGTAACTTGACGTATTCCGATTTTCGTCGGGTTTTAAAATTTGCATAGGCGTTGTTGGACATTTTGGATCTTTGTAGCCACCGAATTCGTCAAAATTAAATCCATTTTATTCAAAAATAAACTGACCAAAATACGGTAGGTAGTGTTGTGTTTTATGGTGTTACAATATTGCGTTACAACATTTGCCGCCGTTTCCACGTTCAGTTTGTCTTTAATGCGGCAGAGGGAGCGGGACCGCCGAGGCGGGCGAACGATCGGGAGCGGCGAGTCGGAGCGGGGCGGGCGGATCAACCGAAGACGGCGGATCCTCCGGGTCATCCGGCCTCCCCGCCGCCGCTCCGGCAATATGCTAATGAATAGCGGAGGGCAAAAGCCGCGCCGAAGAGGAGCGAAAGTGGCGCGGAAGGTAAAGAGGGCGCGAGGGAGGAGCCGCTTGCGTAAACATGTTTGCGGATACGTATAATATGTCGAGTAATGTGCCGCCCTGCGTATTGAATCGAGCATGTGTGCACGCGCAGTCACGCGATCGTGTTGGTGCGGATGGCGGCGAAATAGGTTGTTTATGACGGGCCTGTGTACCTTCCATCGCTCACGGCCCCCGCCCCCTCTTCGTCCTGCCTTCTCGCTCGCTCGCCCGCCTCCACGGCTCGCTTCCTCTCGCTCGGCCGTCACCCTCTTCACGGCCCCCTCGTCACGCCGCCTCACGACCCTCGCTCCGCGTTATTGATTCGCCTCTGACGGCAGAGCCAACCTAACTGGCGCCGGAGACCTCCTCCTGATCACTCTCTAGGTCTGAAAAGTTTTCCATCCTTCATTAGCGAACCCTTCGTAGCTGCGTCTCGTAGACGGCACCGCTCTCCGCTCTCCGCTACGCCCGACCTTCCGCCCGGCCGCCCGTGCCGCCCAGCTGGAGGCCTCAGCCCCAACCTTTCACCCGGCGGGCGAAAGAAGGCCCGGAATCAAACAATTCGTTGCCGCCCATCCTCCGCGCGCGTCTCGCCGACGATCCGAAGATTTCGGTTCGTTTTCCTTAAGAAATGCAGTGTTGCCAAGTTGGGGGGTTTCTCCCCGAATTTGGGGGTTTTTTAATGCCCGAGTGGGATTTTGGGGGTGAAATTTTTTGGGGTTTTTTCTTAGGGGTCGGATCCAGAAATAAAAATTTCGGTAAACGTCCGATTGAAAAAATGTGTTTTTTCTTCAGCCTCCTTTTCTCCTTATTCCTCTTCAGGAAAAAACTAGGCGTTTCCCTATTTCTTATAGGAAAATTGACAAGCTTTCCCAAGGTGTAGTTAAATTTGAATTCACTCGAAAATTGGAGCTGCACCCATTTCTCAATGACGAAAAGTGTTTTGTAGTGGACTAGGAAAAAATGTCTACAATTTTTGACAATCAAAGATGTATAAACTCGGTATATAGGTACCTAATATACATAATTATTCTCTCGTTGCTATCTTACTTTTGTTTATTAACCCTCCAATGAACCAAAAGCCAGTTTCCGGGTTCAGGAATATCCAATAGAAATTAGGAATTTTGCCCAGATTTGTTGTCCTTGTTTGACTTGAAGGATCCATTCCTCTCAGATCGCCCAATTGATATCCTCTTATTAATCATGTGGCATAAAGCAGCATAAGCCATAATGCTGGGTCAAACCTTTCTCAACATACCTACTTTCTTGTCAAGTTGCAATCTTCGTTCGATGTTTGCGAAGGTTTGCAAGTGTGATCATCCCTCGAGACGACATGAAAGGGATGCGGACGAAGAGGGGCGACTAGCGGAATTAGGGAGCACAAGCGAGGAAGCGAATGAGAATGGAAGTGGGATGGTTGAAGAACAAGAAGAAGAAGAAGAAGAAGAGGAGGAGGAGGAGGAGGAGGAGGAGGGAGGCCACGAGGCTTCTTCTTGTTCTTCCCCCATTTCCTGATATCAGCCACCCTCCAGCGTTCTCATCATCATCTACTTTTCATCCTTTATCACATCTCCAATTACTCGCCTACTTTTCCCTCTCCCTTCATCCCCGTATACTTTCCACGGTGACTATCTCCATCTATTCGACGGGTGCTGATGCCCTTGCTAAAAGAGCGAAAGCCACAAGTCGCCAAGGTGGGAAATGAGATTTTTCCATATTTTTCGTTACTTCCCCTCCCACCTGTTGATTTCAGGCGACGGTATGAGCGAAAGGCGGCGGACGGGGCTTGAAAATGTTATGATGTGCAAAAGAGGAGATTGAGTGACTCTCACGAAGTTGGTATTGACTGGAATTGGCCGACTCCCCGTCGCGTGGAACTGAATCCACGCTGATGTGAAAAAAACGAAATCACGTTATTTAGCGAAGATTGGAATCCAACGACGTGACCGTTATTTCCTTATATTTTTTCACCTCGTCTATTTTATTACAAAATATTATCTAGTCTCGAAATCAGAGTTGGAAAAAAACGCTGCAAATTCTTACACGGGGGTTTATTATTCATGTGGCTCCTTTGATTTTTACTCACTACCTACCTATGATGAAAACTGGTCTAATATTTTTTCATTGGTAATTAAGTACACATTAAGTACTTGACGTTGGATTGCATTCATATAGTTATTCAATTACGCAGGTGACCGTGCATCCAAACATCAAATTGCCCTAATGTTGCTTTGAAATTCAATGAATAAAAATATTTTAAGATAAAATGGTTAAAATTTGGATTGAAAACATTCTCTGAAACACAATATATTAAGCCCTAACCAGCAATCCTTATATGGAAATTGGAAAATCTTCGCATTTTACCCTTCAAGCAGTAACTGTAAAGCCTGTAACTCTTGAACGAAGAAAGCTACCTATCTGGCAATGGTCACATTCGATTTAGGGTGGAAAAAGCTAGCCATTGAAACATTTTACTTGAAAGTCGAAAAAGATTTTGAAAAAACAAAATTTTCACTCCCAAATTTACAGAGTAAATGGAAGTATTGTAATCGTCCTGAAATCGGAAATCGGAATGGAGCTTCAGAAAAAACTTTTTCTTATGCACATTTACTCAGAAGCATCATCTCTCCGTCTGTCCGTCTGTGGTCGTTTACAAAAATGACTATAACTCCCTCAATTCTCAGCCTTTTTTCCAGAAAATTTCAACAAAAAAATCTCCAGCCGTTTGTGAAAAAAGGTATTTACGGCTGGCGGACGGATTTCTTCATTGCAGATTCGGATTCTACACCCTTTGAAACGTAGACTATGAAAATTTCGGGGTAGGTTAGAAAAATGTTTTTCTCGGGAGATTACAATGGTTTATTATTGAATAATAAAAATAAATAAATAAATAAATTCCATTGATAGCTGACCCGTTTCTGTCGGACAGTTTCGGATCTGTATATCGCGCAATCGACACAAGTTTTCTGGTGCCAAATTTATTTATAAACCTCCCGACCTCCCGAACGCCTTTTCTCAATGATCAAAAGCTGAAACGGAACGACTTGGCCGTTGTCCCTAAATTGTATCGTCTCGCTATCATCTGCCACCCCCGCTCTCTTAACTTTTATTGTTTACCACCCCGAGGATGACTCATCGATTATATTGAAACGGCGCAATAAATTTTTCGGTGATTGTCGAGAGGCATTTCAGTTTGCTCAGAGATGATTAATGGTTAAAAGTAGATGGTAGTATGATGGCAATAAATTTATTATTGAGTTGGAAGCTGTTTTAAAAAAATTCAATATTAGCTATTAGGAATATTCATTTTTATATTTATTAATTATATTATTTACTAGCTGTACCCGCCCGTGTGCCCGTGTTGTCACTTTTTTCACTTAATTCACTTTTTTCGCGTTTAAAACTCACTTTTTTAAAACTTAAAAACTCACTTTTTTTAAATTCACTTTTTTCACTTTTTTTTAAATTTAAAAAAAGAATTTTTTTTTCAAAAATCGAAAATTGGGCTTCGAGGTCTTGTTGCCAGTCCCTTTGTGCTTCCGTGTAAAAAATTCCAGGTCCCTGCGTGCGATAGATTCGGCTGGAGAGCTCGGTCAAACAAACAAACAAACAAACACTTGCTTTTATTATTATAGATTTTATGTTCTCGATTTTTACGAGGGGGTGCATGTGCGCCTGCCAGTAGCAGTAGAAATAGTAAGAAAGTTTCTAAAAAATGAATCAATATCGGGCCGTGTTTAAGGCCACCCTTTCCCAATAAGGCAATGTTTAAGGTTAGGTCGGGCTTCAATTTTTCATTGTTGGCATGCAGGTACGCATATTTTTAATGATACGTATGTTAATGTTTCGTTTCCATTTTTCGAGATGCCCAAAAGCCAACAAGGAGTCAATCCATGAATTACCATGCACTTAAGGCCGAAATCTCTCATGAGAAGTTTACTCCGTATCCCAGTACGTGATTTGGTGGAATGCGATTTAAACGTTTTTTCGCACTATGCAGTTTTACTCGAAATTTAAAGTTCCTGCCCAACAGACTGTGGTACAACCAGAGCCGGCCTGTGGTAAATGCCATGGTTGTACCTTAGTGCGGGTTGAACGTTTTTCTAAAACTACGGCTATGAAGAGGACTCATTTTTCAGATATTCCTTCAAAATTTCCGTTGCCAGTTAGTGGCCACTGCGCAACCCATTGACACGTTGATGAAAAAATGGTCTTAACTATATTTCTCTTTATATGGAAAAAGTAGCCTGAGGTAGGCTAAGCTCCTACGTGTTTTCCAGGACTCTGAGTGCCATGCAATTTGCAAAGGAAGTAGATGCAGTTGATCCAGCAACAATATTACTCTGAAAATGAATTTCTCTTCAAGCTCAGTGATGTTGGCAGGCGATAAAGCTCCACTCGGTGTCTCGGTCGGAAAAAGGGCTCCGTTACCGTTAGAAATTCGTTACCCGGTTGGAATAATTGCAGCATGACGGAATGAGATGACACATCAAAGGATTTTCTGACATTTTTGTTAAAAGGTCTCCGCCGATCCTTTTCGTGCACCAGTCATTTTCATTTCACTGGCTTTGCGATTTCCAAACTGTTGGGTTTTCCGATTTTATGTAACGTTATTGAAACATTGTTACGTAATATTGTTCAGCGTCTGCCGAGTTTCCCACCCGAATCAATCAGCCTGGAATAGGAATCCTCTGTAGCTGACGTTTCATGAAAATCCCATAGACTGTCGCGCACTGGTCGGTTCGCTGGTGGAAATAACTAACTAGAAGTAGAGCTAATTTCGATAAAAGTATTTAATCTTAAATTATGCTAACGTTGCAACAAGCGGAAGTTGTATTCAGATAACCTTTTCTGTCCCTCATCAGCCTTGACAATGTGCGCATAGTTTTCGCACTTAGCGTCCAACAATCGTAGCGTCGGCCGGCCTCCGTATCTGCTCATTATTTTTACAGAAGTACTCATTCAACTCGAGTTAAGTGTAACAAAAAGCTCGTTTGGTGACATAGGTACACTTCTTAGTCAAGTTTACGAGTGAATTTTCTTCCTGAAGCTCCTAAGCATGAAAAAGAAAAACTTATTACAATAGGTACTTCTGTT
The DNA here is from genome assembly GCA_036186465.1 of Nesidiocoris tenuis. Lineage (NCBI taxonomy): Eukaryota > Metazoa > Arthropoda > Insecta > Hemiptera > Miridae > Nesidiocoris > Nesidiocoris tenuis. The sequence continues at coordinate 22,204,556 of AP028910.1, read as the reverse complement.
TACCAAGTATTTTTGTCGTTTTTTTAATGTGGGGGTTTTCTGGTTTTTACACCTACGATATCCACGTATTCTGCCTGCTAAAACAATGATTTTAATTTCAAGCAAGCTTAAATTGGTTCATTTTTGTGGCGAGAAAAAATAAAATAAAATAGAAAACATTAGAACCGCTAATACATCGGAAGTCAATAAATAAACGTTTTTTCTGAAGCTCCGATCCAGTTTTGCTTCTAGGAGAATTACACTTCCTCCAATTTACTTCGTTAATATGGAAGTAAAAATAAAATACAAATGGGAGAAAAGATCCTGTTAGCAATTTTCAAAATGATAAGGAATCGACACTTACCCATCGAGGACCCTTTCTACTGAATTCAGTACCAAGGACAATAATTGTCAATCAATTATCAATTATTGACTAAATGATCACTTATCAATTACCAATTATTGATTATTTGTATCATGGTATCATATTATTTGTATATAAATTATCAATTATCATTTATCAATCATTGATTATTATTGGTAATTAATTATTGATAAACTTGGCATCGAACCAGGAATGTTCTCAAAAAACCATTAAGCAACTCTGATATTGGAGCATTCTAAATTTCATTCCCCGGTACAGAATGATTGGGGATAGAATGTATTAGGGATAGAACATTCGAGTATTTAGTCATCTATAAGTTATTGTCATGATTATGTTCACGTTTCAGACCCCTCCTGTTCCAAAAATCATATCTTCCGAAAAAACGTTTTCAAAACGGATTTTCACCAACGAAGAGGGAAAGTTTGGATGAAAATGTTTGTGTTTCAGAAGAAAACTAATGAATATGCATATTTTTTATATTTTTCCAGTGAAATGGCCTCAATCAGGCCAAAGGCCCCCGGCGAAGGGGAGCAACGTACGACTTTCAGACCCCCCTGGGTCAAATCTGGCCCACCACCGCTTCCTGCGCCACCGCCGGCGTGGATGGGTAAACACAACCAACAACCGGTAAGAACTTGAAACCTTTTTCTCTCATCATCCCAATTTATTCAGGTACCTGAATCTTTGAGAGATTGAAACACAGTCAAACATAGAAGAGGCAGAATAGTCCACGATATTGACAATGTTCAAAGGTGTCTCGAAGAGCTCATCCATAAAAAATATTTTGCTTGAAAAAAGAAAAGAAAAAAAAACATGATATTGGCAGGGCGAATTGTTCGACCAGAATGGTTCAGGAATCTAAAAAAGGTGAATTCAAGTAAAGGACTCCAAGGACTCACATGAGCTCAATCAATTTATTACGACAAGCCTCTTGTTGAAATAATTTTAAGGTATCAATTATTGATACATGCGGCTTCTTCGAGTTTTATCTCTCAGGCAGATTCAATGAACACAGAATAAATTGAAATCAAATTTCGAAATCAAATAAATTGAAATCAAATTTTATCGGCTCAAATTTCAACAAATTTATTCCATCATCCTGAATGAACTCGCACATCGAATCATTAATAAAGAACACAGTCAAAATTGTATACTGGATGACGGAGCAGACTTGCTGAAAAGAAATTAGAACCTTTCTCCTCGAATTCCTAGAAATTCTGGAGGAAGAGAGGGGTCAGCAATGATCCTATGAGGATTCCGCAATTACGAGTGGTACTTGGTCGGATTCCCGCCGTTTCATTGCCGCTTGTCGATGATCGGCCCGAAGCGAAATGAGATTCGATAGACAAGGGGTCAAGCCGTACTAGTAAACAGGTACCTCCACCACCTACATTAATCAATGAATTGAGTCGAGGTGGATTGGGAGCGGCGAACTTCGGTGGTACCTCTCATGCCCCGGAGGTTGCAGTTCAAACTATAATTGGGCACAGAAGGCAAAAGCTATTAGGCAATTCGTTTTCCGCATGAGAACTTCGAATTTCCGAATTAGATTCTGCCGAAAATCGAGAATTATTCTGACATCATAGTGGACCGATTCTGTTTGGAAGGCGCTTCAATCAGAAACTCAAAATTCCAGAAAAACTCCCTATCCTGTGGTAAATCAAGCGAGGGATCTGAAAAAATAGTGCTAACAAACGGCAGGCTTCCTCGACATCCCAGCGAAAGAATTTTGGATATCGGATCGAAATTGGCTGCGTGAGAGGGATACATACCGAAAAAAGAGACAAAAACAATCCCTACGACAAATCGACTTGAGTAACCCCTTTTGAAGTCTGTTAAAAATACGGAAGTATTGTGACGTTACTAGCTATCAACTGATTCACGGATGGGAAGCCCTTGGTAAAGGAGAATATGGGTATAATGTGAAATAATTTCAACAATTTCTACAATTATTGTAGCTGACGAAAATGACCATAGCTCCCACAATTCTCCACCTTTTTTCAAATTTCTTGAACTGGAATGTTTGTCTCGGCAAGACCTAACACCCTGTTTAATCGAAATTTGGATAACTCAGAGTACTTCCGATATATTTGGATTTGTAGTGTTTTCTATTTTATTTTTTTCCGGCCACAAAAATAAACCGATTTGAGCGATCTTGGTCTTAAAATCTTTGTTTTACCTTGCAGAATACGTGGATATTTTTTATACCCCGATAATGTGGCGTACTTTTATTTTGGGCGAATTAAATGACAATGACAATGTGAAATGTGATGAAATAAATAATGGGAGATCGCTAGAGGAAGGCAGTCGGTAGATCTGAGCGAAGATTCGTGGAAATCCGGTCCCCAAACAAGTAGGCTGCGCGGGCAGAAGTGAAAGGCTCGATCGTCCGTCCTTCTCCCTCGCCGAGGGTCTCCTCCTTGCGGTCCGGTTTCAGAGAACATCAGGCTCTTCGTTTTAACGCTTGAGAGCTCGACGGTTTCTCGTGATTTCATCGATTGTTCGACGTTGCGCCTCGTGATTTCTATCGAGTGCCGATCAGATGAGTGATTAAATCTGATGAGGGATAGTTTCTTTCTGCTGTACAGACTGTTACATTTTTTTCAAGCTTTTGTGAAAATAATTGAAATTAGACCATCTTCCAATCAGTGGGCAAACAAAAAATTTCATACGAAAATATCTACAAAAAATATTATATTCTTAAGTTTTGTCTCAGTAAAACCCCCCTGTTTAACCGAAATTCGGACGTATTGAAATATAAAAGTATGTTATCTACGCATTTTCTTTCACGTTTCAAAGGTTCTAGAACACAAATCTGCAATAAACATTTTTTCTCACAACCCAATTTTTTTTTCCTAATTATTATCTATTAAAAAAATTGTATTTACCTAGTACAAATTTTCAACATTCGATATTTCAGAAACTACGAGGTAAAGTGTGGTCCCGCTTCAGAATGGTACTAAGGGTTACTAAGGGTTACTACAAAGACCGTAACACCAAAAAAAGTGGGGAAATCGAACTTTTTTGTTTCGTTTTTCCGACACCTGAAATAGTCCCATAATTTTAGAATGACCCATATATGGTAATGCCTACGTGATTTTCTTGATGGATTATTGTATCGTCTAATGCAAAAAAGCAGTAACTTACTGCCTTGAAGTTATGACGTTTTGGAACATCGTCGGATTCTTCAGCTGGTCACGAATCCAACGATGCAAAAAAGTCAAAAATGCGAGAAAATTGTGTTGGGAACTGATTTTATTTCCTCGCCCATCAATACATTTTCAGCGATTATTAATTGGATTATCTGTGTTATCAGCCACCGTCAGGTGAAAATGCTTGTTAGAAATGCCCTCGTTGGCGCGAAGTTTATTTTCATGTAAGATAAAAACAGAAATTTGAGACCATCGGACAGCTAGCCTTGTTTTAAGTGTCAAGCTATCTGAAGGGAAACCTAATAGGTACAGCGCGAAGCATTGCCAAAAATGTGGCGCTTCTGTGCGAAGTCATCGAGAGCCTAAAACTTGGTCGGTCAGCTGGAAGCATCGACGCTTGTGGCTCAATCACGATGTTAATATTAGCCTAGCTCTATTATTAGCTCTGTAGCATCGGTCTCTTATCATCGGACCATCTCCCTTCCATATCCAATCGGCGTTGCAGCCAACGCCCATGCATACGCGAAGAAAGTCTCCGGCAAAGTGCGCGAAGTAACGCCCCGAGCGTGGCCACATGAATTTGACGCGTCGGTGACAGTTTCGCCATTTTTTGTGTGTTTCCTGTGTCTACAATATCCGAACGAATGGAGTCTCCTCCGCTGGACTAGGTAAGCAGTATATACTTCAATAATAATATACTTAATAATTCTTATAATTTACTTCATTCGGCATGCAACAGTGGTTAACTCGATTTTTGGCAAAAATGAGCTATTGGTATCACTGGATTGGTTTTTCCATTGGGAATCTGGTGGTACCACTGGTTTGCTCGAATTCGGGAGAAAAAGCTGCCGGAAACCGTTTCCAGTGCCAACACTCAACTTTTCTTAGGCCCATACAAGTGGTTATCTTCTGCTGCGATTCGAAAGCTCTCATGTTGGTTGGGCGCAGATCTTCTTTTTGATAGCTATCATACTTTTTGATACATTTTTAATCAATTTTCTAGGCAATAATTCAATTTATATCCTTTGCAAAGGATACCAGTTTTTTTTTGACTTCCTGAAAAGTTCAAAAAATCGAGTTAATCACTGTCGCATGCCGAACGACGAATGAATAGTATGCTTTTGGCTTTTAAAAATTAGTTTGAGCCGATGTGAAGCGTACGCTGCTCGTATGTTATTCACAGAGCACATGAACCATATACCGTTCATATACTAAGAAAAAGTCGTAAGCCTGAAGAGTTCAACTTCTCAGGAGACAGAAAAAAGATCGGGTTCATCAATTCTGTTATTCATTGAATATGCATTCTTCTCAGAATAAAATTTTCCATGGATTCGTTGACAAGGAAATTCATGGTCTACATTTCCAAGAAACTACTTATTCGGAGAATAATGTTTATTTGACGAATAAACTGAATTGATGAACCCACCCTAAGTGAAACAGCTGCAGTATTTAGAACAAATATAATGAATTTTAATTATCTGATACACCTTTTCAGTTTTACGAGTTTTTACCCATCCTCAACTCCAGACTTACGATGTTTTCTCTTGGAATTACGAGGTTTCCTCCAAGACTTACGACATTTTCTCAAAATTGGCTTGCAGACTTACGACTTTCCAGGACGTCTATCCTCCAGACTGACGATGTTCTCTCCAAGACTTTTTCAAATACTTTTCCAAGATTTTTTCTCTAAAACCCGTGGTATTCTCCCATTAGCAGGAGAACTAATGAGTCACACGGAGGAGACTTTGTGAGGAGATGCGTTACTAAATTATCTAACAGCTCATGTCCTTAACAGACTTACGACTTTTTTCAAGTAATTGAGCGATAATATCTTCATATATTATCGCTTCATATATTATCGCGATTCCGAGTGTCTTCACACTTACTTTTTCCTGGATTTTTGGTAGTCTTTATGATTGGATAACTATGCGGTCAGTTTAACCACCCAACCAGCACTTTCCTGCAATCACAACGGAAAGACCACTGCAACATTACTGCCTTTCCCAATATCTTAATGTCTTCCTTCCTGAGATTGGCACGCATTTATCAGCACGATCAGGAGTTGGACTACTTCCAATGGACAAATATCTTAGTTTTACGAGTGCCAATGCCCATTTGAAATCCGCAAAGACCACTCTAGTCCGAGAATAGCGCGATGAAACTTGACAATATTATGTCGTTGATTGCGTTCGATTCTGCTGCAAAAATTAAGCTGTCCGAGTGAATCCTCCAATTACCCTGCTCTTCTTCCAATTTGCTGTTGAAAGAAATGAAATGTTGATGAAGTATTGACATCTGAAATGTTTGATCTATCAGTCGAGAACTATTCACATTCCGAGGATTTTAATTGAATAGAATCCAAATTCAATTGTTTTGTTTGTTCGGTGGACGGACTGTGTCTATTGCTGAACCCACTGGGCACTCAGTGAACAATTTCTTTTCGACCTTCGATGTGGAATTCTCTCCAGAATTATCAAATCTGCGGCGCAGTTATTTCGGAAAAGAGCATTTTTGGAATGTCCATCAGTGCGGTTAATAAAAATAGGTACTTGATAACGCTCTGAGCGATCGTCATTTATCCATTTTGGCTTACTATTAGATAAAAATCAATTGTAATAGCCCAAGAAAAAAATTTTCCAACCTATTCTAAAATTTTCATGGTTTACGTTTCAAAGAATGTAGCAATAAAAGAATAGCAGGGGTAGCAGATCGGTAGCTTCCTGTGTTCAAAGCTTTACGGCGGGCGCGCTTGGCTCCTTGTAGTCTGCGATGACTTTTCAATTCCCTCATATTTCAAGAAATATTGTGTTTCAGCGAATGGTTTTAAGCCAAATTTCAACCGTTCAACTAGTTTTGTCAAAAATATTTTCATTTATTGAATGTCAAAGCAACATGGCAATTTGATGTGCGGATGCACGATTACCAGTATACTTGGATAAGTAAAGGAGTAACTCAGCACAATCTCAAGAATTTGTACTGAGTTACCTATGTAACAATATTGGACCAGTTTTTAACATAGGTATTTAATGAGTAAAAATTAAACAAACTACGTGAAGAATAAACACCTGTGTAAGAATTTGCAACCGTTTTATTATTTTGCCTTTCTTTCGCATTTTTCATGATTTAAACCGAGGATGTTCCTTCTTTTTTTTTCTTCCCGTAAACTCAAAGAATTCCGTCTCTCAATACCTCACAAGGCCTAAGTCAGCTTTACAGTTTTTAGGACAGACAAAAAACGGATTTGCCCTAGTGGATATTAGGGCACCGAAGATAACAGACTGATCCCAGGGAGTTTTTTTTCCGATTAACGCGAGATCTAGTCTTTGGACGGCTAAACTAGTGTGTCTATCGTACGGGCCGAGAAATTTCGCATAGAATCCGGTCCTAACTCATTTGAGTCCCGAAAATTGAGTAAGACCTTGTGGTATCTTAGGGTACGATTTATCTGTTTAATTTGTTTCGTAAAATTGAGCTGATGCCCGTATCATAAACAAATAAATAAACAAACTAAATGTAACATTTGCACACGTTTAGCAAACTCGGAGTGTCTGCGGCTCGTTGAAGCTGTATCCCCATATAGTTCAAACCAGTAATGGAGTTTAATGATGGGATGGGTACCGCAGAGAGAACTCTCCTGGTTGCTGCATTTTGCATTAGTGCAAAATTTTATTGCAAACATTTTGCATTTGTAACCCCTGCGAATTACTGTTATACTCTATGTACCTCGCGCCCCACACCTCACCTTTGGGAGGATCACGCTAGGTCTCCATGACTTGGACGTCCCCACCACAAAACTTTCCTTTGAGGACTGCCATCGCTTTCAAGTCCCTTTAGCTCCGGTCCACAATGAATTTTGTGTGTTGAATACTATTTAATCGACTATCCTTACAGACACTCGAATATTTGTGCGAATCAACAAGATGTTTTGCTCGTCTAAACAATCATTCATGTCCGGTTTGAGATTTTTAGCTTCTGATGTTTGGAAATTGAGTCGAAAAATTAGACTGCTTTTAAATTGTAAATTACAAATAAGAGCTAATGGCGATAGAAACAGAAGGAGAAGTTGTAGAAGTCGCCAATGAAGATGGAGCAGCAGAAGATGGTGAGACGGCCGGTGGACATCGGCGGACATGTGATCCGGCCAAAAGCGATTAGATGGGTTCCCCTCTTGTTCTTGTTAGTCGGAAGGGAGGGGTTTTACGAAGTCCAAAGGAATCAATAGAAATAGCCAATTTAATTCAGCGCCGGGAGTTCTGTGCAAAGCGGAGAGAAAACAGGGGTGGGTGGTAGTTAATTGAATCGCTGAGCACTTCCTGCTCGAATAATGACTTTTGTTCATTAGCCAGATAGTGAGAGATAACCACAGATAGCCGCCGGCGGGGCAGGAGGTAAATTTATATGACAGCCCTGACAACTTAGTTTAATGAAGAGATTTTCTATAAGCTTTGGCTTTTCGGCGGAATCACAACAATGTATTTCTTCTATGAGAATGAATGCATCTAATTTAGGGGCGGTTCCACCAACAAACGATAATCGCCTTTCAAGCTGAGGGTTCAATCATGGATTGGAAAAATGTTGGATTCCAGCGAATGGAGTTCAAATGCATGGAATAAAGATCAGGTTCAACGCCTCTCAAGTTCAGGGGGGTGAACTCGAAGTCGCAGGAGGCCTGGGTGGCGTAATTAATAAAAAATATGATGTGAATAGGCATTTCGATTACTGTGTTTTCATCATCAACATTCTTATTAAACTTCCCGACCGCTGGTATTTTGGTATTTTTATCACTTTATTTGTAAATGAACGATCGTGTCGTCGTATTATTCGTAATCTTTTTGTCTCCTTTTTTTTTGTAAATCTTCATAATTGTACAACATGAGAAGATGGGTAAGATGATAATGTACACCGAGGCCAAGGAATGGATCGAGAACATTTATGTTGAGATATTCAAGAATCGGCTCGCCTATTCGATTGAGGCGAAATCAGAACACTATAGAAAGCTTTAAAGTGAGTAGTTATTAATAAACTAACGCTAAAATCGGCCAGTCAATCAATAAAAAATGGATGCCATTCGTCCCTTATCTCTTATCGGTAGAGTTCAAGCCCTTGATCGCCCAAAATCGGATAGTAGCAAGTTGATCGGCGAATGAGTGGCGATCGGAGTTAATCGTTGCTGCTAAAATCCAAATTTGAATTTGATCTCGGGATTACTCTCAGATCAATAGTTCGAAATGTCACTCACCGATGTCGGAAAATATTCAGGAGCAATCCGCGGGAGGTTTTCCTGGTGAACATATGAGTTTCTCACTCGCAAAGTCTGTTCACATGGTCAACGATCAAATTTCTTAGATTATTTTTTTACTAACACATTTACGAAGTGGATGGAAGTATTGTGAGTACATGTTTTTTTATACTCCGGTAATTTAACGTATTTCGATTTTAGGCGATTTTTACAAAACAAAATCACATTTTGCCAAATACGTATTGTGCGTTATCTGCGCTCCACTGGTTTATTCACAAACGCGTATAATTGACCAAGATGTTCACAAGCACAGTTGGAAAACCTCAAAACTCAACTACTTCCTGGCGGCTGACGTCGTCACTTCGTCTGATGCGTCTTGAAAGCCAGTTCGTGGATTTGCCCCAGGCAGGTTTTCACCCCCAGTTACCCTAGTATGCGATATTAGGGCATCTTAGCCCATACTACGAGTGCAGAGTAATACGTGTACGTGTGGGCGAATGAAGTGTATCCAGCGGATAAGTCGCCCTAGCTGCAGCTCTGTGTTCGTAGATGACAGGTTGATGGCCTCACACCAAAAACCTTTTTACAGGACAACCACCGAGGCCCGTAGGGGACCCTACGGCTCAGCTTAGCCTTTCAACCGCCACTCCACGTCCACCATCGTTTCGGGGACGCGATCCATCGGATGTAGTTTCTTAGCAGTTAATATCCGCCCAGTACAACCTGCATTTCACCCATCGGGCACTTTCATGCACTTTAGTTTCAAGTTGCTATAGCCCCTAACCCCGGGCTGGACGCCGTTAAGGGACCCTAACATGTTGACCTCCCCGCGGATGATGAGCATTTTTGCCCCGAGAGAGCTAACCGGTGTTTGCCCTAGCCAAAGCGTGCGGGCCTCACTGCGGTTAAATCAATTTTCCAACCTCTTTTCCCCAGCACAAAACCGAGGGCAATGATCAGGAAGGGAGCTGACGGTTGAGTTGATATAGTGGTTTGAGCACCTACTTGATACCTAGCTCAAATTTCGAGGAAGAGCAAAGCCTCACATTTGTTCGAAAACAATCATTTCATGTCCTTGCTGCGAGTGACTGCGTGCAGAAAAGAGTGAAGTAATTCGATGCAAACTACGATCCTGAAAAATCTGGTGCATTACTCAGTCAATGATTTCGGTTCCACACCGCGCCACTCCTGCAGAATAAAATCCTTTGCCATGGACCTCAAAGCACTAAAGATATTACCAACTAGATAATTCAATGAACTTTTTAGATAAATAAACCCATTAACCCAATATAAAAAGATGTTATAACATTTAAAATTTAATTTTTTATAGTATTTTTTATAATTCAATTTTTATAACATTTAATTTTTATAACTTAATTGTTATACCTAACATTTAATTTTTATAATTTAAATTTAAATTAAATTAAATTTTTATAACAAATTTTTTATAATTTAATTTTTATAACTTTTAACATTTAATTTTTATTATTTTATAAGTTAAATTTAAATTAAATTAAATTTAAATTTAAAGTTTTTATAACATTCAACATTTAATTTTTATAATTTATTTTTTATAACAATTTTTATAATTTAATTTTTATAACATTTAACATTTAATTTTTATAATATTTAACATTTAATTTTTATAATTTTAATTTAAATTTTTATAACATTTAACATTTAATGTTACCAGATAGATAACTTTTTAAACCCAATAAACCGAAAATTTTCAAATTTTCAAATTTTGATAAAAAAGGATTGAAAATAGGTCTTGTTTGGAAGAAAATATTTGAGAAAAAATCTGGAAAAGCCTCAATCAAAACATGGTAGTAGGAACTGAGTGTTACATATACCCAAAGTTCGCAGTCAAACCAGTTGAACCAGTTGAGATACACAGATATCTGCGGCTTCTTCTTGACTGCAGTTCTGGAAGAGTATGCGCATTGCACTAAGTATAATATAAAATTTATATTACGCATATAAGAGGGAGTAATATATTATAACATAATTGCTCCATATTCTGGAGCACTTGTGCTACCCATCCATCCAGGCGTCCGTGTCTTGCGTGACGCTAAAGAATGCTCTATCACTGGTATACTCAGTGAAGGATAACAGATTAATCAATTATGAATGACAGTTTTTCATGATTCAATTTCATGATGTATAAGTAAAAGTTTTTTCTGAAGCTCCGTTCCGATTCTCGATTTTAGGACGATTCCAATTCTTCCATTTGCTCTGTAAACATGGAAGTAAAAAGTAGATCAGTGACATGACATATATCTCAATGTATCTCAAGAATGCCTCAAGAACCGTTAGTAAAGCTTGTCTCGTTCTCACGTTGCCAAGCGTAACTGGTATAGTGTGAGAAAACTAATTTTGTAACTCAAGTAGTTTTCAATTTATTAGGAATTGAGGAAATTTTAGAAAACTCAAAAATGTCTCGCTGAAACTGCAATAAATCCTAAACGGTTGAAGCTACCACCGTGGCAATGGTCTCATTCGAATCAGCATCGAAAAATTTATAGAAAATTATGCCTCACATGCCTATGTTGCGCATTTTCTGAAAAGCACGAATTTTTTCCCATTTCAACAGCTGTCTTACTGGCCTTAAAATTAAGGTAGAGTTCTGTCGAGAAGTTACGGCCAACTTGATACGGAAATTGATTTTCGATTTCATAAGTCTACAAAAACTCCTTCCCCTGAAAAACAATGGACAAAAAAAATATTCTAGATTCGGATTCTACACCCCGTGAAACGTAAACCAACAAATTTTCAGGGGGTGTTGAATTGTTTCTCTTCCTGACCGATTACATAGGTTGATATAAATGAACCAGAAAAAATCGCTGCCGATCGAGGATATAAGACGTTCGGTTGTACGTACCTGACATTCTCGGAAGAACATCGGAGAACCAGCGAACTATGAATGCGGATCACGACATGAGCCGAAGGGCTTGAAACGATTGAATAAGAAGGCAAAAAGTGAAAGGGCGTATTGTGAGTTGGGATCGCATCATCCGGCCCATCGAGGACTATTATGTTCACTAAAGACGTGAGATCCACGTGCCTGTACCCTCAGTCAAATCCCGCTCCACTTACAGCGGAGATTGTGAAGCGAACTAAGTAGCTGGTAGGATATTGCCAGTTATAAGACTTATTCATCTTGGCGTGGCTTCGTGCACTGACAACCAGAATCTTCAAACCCGATCCATCTCTTCCTCTGATGTAGAGAGATGGGTTGTGAAATCAGGATCTTGAACCCTCATGGCTTCGCTGCTTCAAAGCTTTGCTTTCGGTCTGGTGCTGATTTTCTGATGCCACCGCATATTCGCCCATGCGCGTGCTGCAATAAGCAAAGCGGTTTATCGGATAATTATAATACAGTAGGTACTTCAACCCGAGCATTCTGATCCATCATCTGATGATATTAACCCGTTCCTCTTCACATGATATTCTAAATAACTCCATCCTGATTATGTAATTCATCGGAATACATGATGATTCGACCAAATGCCTTCCGAATAAGAATTAATATTAAGTTTTTTTGTTGGATCGCGTCAAAAATTGAGCAAATTTCTTCAAATTAAGAATAGCTTCAACAATCAGAGTGGGAGTTGGGGTGGCCGAGGCGTGTGACTTTCTAGGTTTCCAAGGGAACAGACAGGGCTTCTTCAGTTCGATTTTCACCAATATTCTTACCTAAATTTGGTACCTATTTAACAGGTTTGACGAGTTGGAGCCTCTCCCTCTCCACTCAAGGGGGTGAGGCAATGATTAGCCGTGTATCAGAGTACATAAGAGTACATTCTACCTCTTTTCCAAAATTTGCTGATATACTACGTTTGGGTAAATTAGAAATCAAAATGCTGGAAATAGTTTTTTCTGATCATCATCTGCTTACTATTTGATTGGTTTCTGCTCGAGCTTCACCACCTCAGAATTTTGGAAACAACATCGAATTAGTCGGTAAAGGTACATTGTTAAAGATGTAGAACGAATGTAACCGGGGAATTTTCGAGCACCACACTGTCGGTTCAAGAGATGTCTAATCCAAATCTGGTATAAGATATTTTGGCCGGTCCGCTGTAAGCCAGGTTTTTTGGAAAGTGTTTACAGGTAGCCTGATCTTGAGTAAAAGGTTTTGCTGAAGATCCGATCCATTTTTTTCACGTTACCTACTTCCATTCAGTTCGTAAATAATGAAGAAAAATCTACAAATTACTCGAATTCGGTTTAAAATTTCACGAGAACGCATCAAAATAATGATTGTTGCAATCTTTTTCACGGTTTTGGGAAAAAAGAATCCGAGAGCCTATCTCGAAGCTCAGGTGAATCGAGGAGAATAAATTGGGATCGGTAAATGGAGAAATAGGTAACCCATGTGTTTGAACTAATGACCCCTACCCCCTCCCTCACAGTCTAATGCCTTATTCCATCTCTTAGTAAGGCTGGAAACAACTGCGATAGGCACAGAAAGCCTGGTAGTGGAGGAGACGACCTTGGCTGAGACACGAGACCTTTCTCCCTCCAGTCGCGTACCACCTTCTCTTTCACGGACACTCTGCAAAGAGAAAATCTAATAATAGGTAGTGAAACAGAGTGGGTGAAGGGGATGGAGGATGTTGAGAAGAAGATGGCGATGAAGGGGGGGGAGCACGACCGCGGCAGCTGCAACCGTCTCTCCTCAGCAAATTGGGAGGTCATGGGTTTACCTGAAGGGCTGAAACCCATTCCCACAACCTCGGCCTTTCTGTGCACTCATCGAGTAGGGCGGCAAATTATGAGTTGGTAATTTTCATTACCTACATTATAATATAATAATAATTATAATCCACTTGGTAAACAAGCGTAACCGTCCACGAAACGAAGAGCTAGGAAATTAAAACGTCGAAATCCTGCACAAAGACGAATTTTCCGAGACCCCTAATACAGGAGAGAAACGTTTACAAGTAGAAAAGTGACTTGGGGACATTATTTTTCTGGGTATCACAGAAAATAAAGTTCGCGAAATAGTAGTAGGCAAATCGTACGTATTATAGGAGCCGACATTTTTTTAGAGATGTTTCATCGAAATCAATTGATCGAAAATTTAATCAGTTCAACCCTACCCTGGAAATAATGTGCCAAAAATTATAAAGTATTACATTTGTCGAGACCCTCTGATAACAACAGTTTCGACCGTCTTCTTGAAGGCGGCAGTGCACGCCCGAGACCAGTTTCCCAACATCGGTTACCGGGCGAAAAGTTAACGACTGGAACGGCGCTTTACTGTATTTACTTTTACTTACTTAACTTATTATGGTGGGCACTACGCAGTAATTTATAATTCAATTCGATAGGGACCCGGATCGAAAACAAATAGGCTGTTCTAACACAAGTCTGGAACAATAATTATGTTTTTTAAACTCCAAGGTCTGAAGCGAAAGAATTCTAATTTAAAAGGCCTAACCCGAATGAAGCTATTTTTCCACGCCCTTCGCCCCCCCCTCCAACACAATGCTGTAGTGCGGTGTTCGCAATGCCGCCTTTATCGAAGTAATTGATTCGAAAAGCCATGTTAATGATAGAACCGTTCGAATCATCTCATTTCGTTCTTCGAAACCTATAGCGAGAAAGAAGAGTGGAACCTTTTATACTACGTTCGCTCAGCGCCGAACTCAATCACTTGCAGAAATGTTCATCTTCTCCATTTTCTTGGTAGTCGCCTGCTCCATCACGACCCTCGACAAATCTCCATCGCCTCCGTTTCTCCCTTTTCTCCGTTTGATATTCTCATACCTTCGGCTTCCATAGGCAGCTAACCCTCCAGCAATTGAGAGCATATGATCGTGTTCCGTCAACATCATTAGCGCCCGTCCCGCACTCCAGTTCTCGGCTCACAATAGCCTCGTAAGGTTCGCGGGGTCTCAGTGTGTCCGCGTCTCGAGGGTCCCTGAACTCAAGAGGCGCCAGGTATTGAAAAAGTTATACCGGCACCGGCGGTGAATAGGAACAATTTATTCGAGTTATAAGCGGCGCTCCTTATATCTTTTTCAGTGCTACCAAGCGCCTTAGCGGCTGGTAACGTTGGGAGTCAATTCAGAATGTTTTGTCAGCGAGGGATCCTCTTTCTAACTATATAAATATGTAGATTACCTAGTCAGTTACTCAGCTGCTTATGAGCAAGTTCTTCAGGGAGAATAAATCGACGGTTTAGAATAAACACTGCCCAATCCTTTTGCCATGCATTGGACTCGTGATATGCCAAGTTGCCTTCAATTCAAATTTTGAGAAGCAGAAAAAAGAGAAAAAAATCCAAAAACTAGTCACCCCAGATTGCACTGAAACAAAAGCAGCGATGGAAAATGTTCTCATCAAACCCCCTTACGGCTGAGGCGATATTAAATATAGGAAAATTTTGCCTATGGGTTTTGTAAGAAACAAGTGTTATAAAGGATGAAGGGGTACTGGCTCTAGCGTTTTACCCGTTTCAGGGCAATTTAGGCAGGGAAATAATGATAACATTTTTACCACGATATCGTGGATTATGGAAAATGCCGGGAAATTGTGCCACGGCCTCAGAGGCTGCTGCTTTTTAGAAATCGGAGTTTGAACAATTGGGTGCCCTAACAGGTAGTTATTTAGTTTGATCAATTTGGTCAGGTTGATTTTATTGACGTTTGCGAGTTTTTAATCTTATGCCGACGTTCCTCCCAATTTTTCGGGCATCTTCAGGGCTTAAAATATGGAGAGTATAAATGAATTAATAATATTTACTTAGCTGAACATCTGTAGAGTTTTTCCAAAAACAGAGAAACATAGGAACAACGAGAAAAAATGTAAACAACAACGATAAAGCACAACGTTATTGTTTACCTTATTTTTACTGTTCCTATTCTTGAAAAATCCTTCAGCTGGTCAGCTGAACATTAATTTTTTTCTACTCTTCATATTTCAAGACAGAGAAGAAAAATTTGTGGAAAACGTCATCGTAAAAAATACTTAAAAAAGCTCAACATTCAAGAACATCAACCACCTACTTATTGGTACAGATTGGTAATCTCGTCATGAAACATCATGTTGTAGCATGACCAATGTCTGTTATAAGGTGAATGCGGTGAATCCGTCGGCTCCATCTCAAAATCAGCGACCCAAGCTCAAGGAAGTCAAGACACTCAACAGCTTCAGCGAGTCGAATGACAGGACGAAGCCACTACAGGGTAACCGAACCCAACCTCCTCAGAACAAACAGGTCAGCATCGAGACGACGGAAAACGCAAAACCAGTCGCTAAATCGATTGAGATCAAAATTGAGCGAGAAGAACCCCAACAGAAGCCAAAACTAAAGCCAGCTCTGAAGGTAAGTAACTGATTCTAACTACAGTTGATTCAAAAATCTACAAAAGTGGCGCCACATATTACTTTTCACCAAATTTAATTAATCTGGACCTAAAATTGAAACAATCGATTCTACTTCTCGTAAATTGAGGGCCGTATTCATTGATAAGATAGATTTTTACAGAAATAGCGTCATTGGTCACCCTATGTCACACCCTATGTTGCATTAATCAAGTTTCACATGAGTCTCACATTTTACAAGTGACTCTCATTAAATATATTCAATAGAGTAGTAAAAACGACTGAACACTACATTCTGAGGTTCTACCTAAATAAAAAGATCATACTAATCATACAATTGATGGGTTTTCTAAGGTGCTATTTCTTTTTAGAAAACGCAAGGTCCCGTTGACCAGGTAGCCCAGAAGCAAGAGCCTGTGTTCGCCAAGAAGATGACGGACAAAGCACCTCCAGTGCAGCCACCGATGACACCTGCTCCACCAGCACCAGCGCAACCGGTTCTTGGTGGACCACCGGCACCACCACCAGCACCAGCGATGCCACCGCCTCCACCACCACCACCCCAACCAACTTCTCAACTACCGCCACCTGGTATGTGCAGTTAAGCGTAGCATGCCTTAGAAGACAACAAATCATTTGCTAACGACCGATCATACCAGTAGCCGGTTGTTGATTTTTATTTTGCTGTTGCAGGATTCGTGAAAAAACCTTTGTCAGCTGAAAAGGAACAGAAGCTAGACGCACTTCGAAGTCGGCCGAGGAGGAGACCGGATTGGACGGACATGATGAAAGAAGTGGAAAGTGGAATAAAACTTAAACACATTCAATGCAACGACCGAAGTGCACCGATCATTCCCAAAACAAAAACGAAAGGACAAGTGAGCCAAAATCCCCAATAAATATCGCTGCATGTTTTTCGGTACCTTAGAATAATAATTGTGTCGTTCAACAATTTGATTGAATTTTCATAGTTCGTTTACGAGTCCGAGAAACGCAACACGAATTCTCCACACAATTTGCTCCTGAAGGAAATCCAGTCTGGCGTATCATTGCGCAAAACAAGAACCAACGACAGATCGAAACCAATTCTCGAAGGTGAGGATAAGAGTGGATAAGAGTGTTCCATGTTTTCCACCAAAGAAACGTTGCCATCAGGACATCAGATAATAGACGAGTAACAATGTTCTCTAGAGCCCAAGTAATCAAATTTTTACATCCAAATTAACGAAGTAAACGAAGCATTATAGCAGTCCTAAAATTGAAAGTCGGATTGGAGATTTTCAGTCACAGAAAAAATTTTCATTCATACGCTTCTATTCAGATTTATTTCAATTCACTTAAATCTAGATTTATTCAAGGATCCTGCAATAAAATTCACGTGGCAAATTTTTTCATTGACCGTCAGACAGAAAATGGTTAGGTAGTTACTTGAAGCAAGCGGCCTTGGATAAATCTAGATTTGAATGAATCGACAAAGCGGCCCTGAATCTCTTAACTAATTAGATATTTGGAAAATGATTAAAGTTTTTCATGTAATATAGTCACAAGCATTCAAAAGGAATCTTTTTTGCAGTAGTAGATACGATCAATGTTTTTGCCCAGTTGTGCCCTGCCAACCTGTCGTGTTTGAGCATGCACGCGGATCAAAGTATTCAAAATTGTGTTAGTGGAAAAGGCGATGTGAGAAAAAAAGCGGTAGGGTAGGTACCTTGTGGAAGGGGTTTGCCTTCTGGCGATGAGCCTTTTCTCGGGTATTCCAACCAACGATTGACCGGGCCTCGCATTTACATATTATTAGTAACAGAGGGTTAAAATCAATACGAGACGGTGTAGAAAAGGATAGTCAACACATCTGAACTTCACAGGGAACTGCCAGTCTACAGATGCGATCCGGGGTTATCAAGAGTAAATAAGAGTCCGCTTCACATCAAAGAGCTTCCGGATCGTGAACCAATACGGATATCCGTTTGTCCAATGCTGTAGGGAAACAAGTCATTTTTTTAAACTTTGTTCCCGCGTTCGTGACGGAGAAACTCCAGTTTTCCGCGACTGGGAACTGCCCGGTCGTGCTTTGGCATCGCTTTACTCCCTCAGGGAAGAATAGAAAGATCTGTGTGATATGATATCTAGATATTTGCTATTGGAGGGATGTACAATTCCAGAGAAACGTATTGGATTTTATTCGCGACTAGAACAGCATGGGAAACAACTGGTTGTATATTGGTTGGCATCGTTGTTAACGATATCCGATGTTCAAGAAGAATCTTCTCGATCCACGAGAAATTTTACTGAATAGGTGAATTATTTATTAAAGGTAGCCTCCAGAGCAGTCAAACGATAATCAAATTGTGTAATAAATTTACGCATAAATTTTCTTTAGTTCTATCCAAAGTCAGAAAGTTGGTTCAATCAGAAAGTTGTGTCCAAAACTTCAGAAGAAATACTCGGAAAAAATCACAAATTTTAACTACTAACTAGGATCATAAAATTAATGATTTGATGGCAAATATCGAAAAACAGCCTGCGGAAATTTTGGCATTTTCTCGCTCTCGAGTATCGACTAGGTATTTGTCTTAGAAATGTGTACAAGAAATAAACACTGAGTTTATCACCACCAGGTTTGCGCAAGTTCAGACGGCAAATGACGATAGAAGAACAGATACAAAAATCCGCATCAGTGGCCGACGTGGTTGCAGTGGCAGCTGAGCCAGATGAACTGGACGACATAGACAAAGTGCGAGACGATTTGCAATCGACAAAACAAATGCTAGCTCTTGAAATGAGGAACAAGGAAGCTTTGGAGAGAGAGAATAAAAGGCTGATGGCCCGACTCCTGAATTTGGAAGTCGAGCTAGAGAAAGAAAAAAATGCTCGGACTCAAGCACAAACAACGGGTAGCAACATTCCAACTAGAACGGCTGAAGACGATAAGGTAACTCGACTGAGCCAATGATTCTTTGTGGATTCTTTATTTCATCCCCTGTGCTTGAGTTCAGGAAAGAATAGCGATTGGGTTAGAAATTCGAATACTCGACAGTGTCGTACATATATTTTTCGCTTCGGAAATAATCACCTTGAAAGATGCCAGGGTCAAGTACAGTTTTGCATAAAATTTACATTTCCAATAAAAATTGAACATTCAACTGTTTCAAATGATCTTTGAGTTCACTCTGAAAAAGGTTTTTGCGGAAAAACATTCATGCTTTCCATTTATTCAACGTAGCTCAAAATTGAGCTCACGAAAACTGGGAATTTTTTACTAGCCATTAGCCAGAGGATACCACTGAGTGCTGTGGTTGATTCTGAAAGTCTAATTGATGGGTTCGGTCCTCTGCAGCTCATTCAAAAATTGAAAGAAGAAGCAGCCCAAGCTACCGAGGTGTCCAAAGAGATGGAAGAGAAGTATCACAAAACGGCCGAAGAATTGGATTACACCCGAGCCAAACTTGAAAGCGCATGGCTGAAAAATAATCAGTTGGAAATGGAACTCAAATCCAAAGGATCGGGGAGCGGTAGAGCCGTTGCTAAGGCAAATTCCAACAAAAACTTGGCCAGAAGCGCTTCGAACGTCAAAAAGTCGGCGTCGACCATCAAGGCCCCTCCACCAGATGAAGAAGACGAGGAAGAAGAAGAGGAAGAAGAGGAAACCGAGACTGAGGGTAAGTAATTGGGAGTGTGAATGGTAGTTTGATAATTTTTTAATTCTGTATCCATGTACTTTAATTTAGGCTAATTAGAAACTGAAATGAAAACGGGACCCGGAATCTTTCTATCATATCCACTTTACGGAATGGGTTAATGCACAGCAGAACAGTAATAAAATACTTGGACTAAATAA
Organism: Nesidiocoris tenuis; assembly: GCA_036186465.1. Taxonomy (NCBI): domain Eukaryota; kingdom Metazoa; phylum Arthropoda; class Insecta; order Hemiptera; family Miridae; genus Nesidiocoris; species Nesidiocoris tenuis. The sequence continues at coordinate 22,184,628 of AP028910.1, read as the reverse complement.
CCTTTTTTCGAGTCCTTTGTTGCTTCAGGCCAGTTTCTTAATTCCATATTAACGAAGTGAATGGAATTACTGCAATCGCCCTGAAATCGGAATGAGATCGGAGAATGACAAAAACGATCACTTATACACTTTAACTCAGAGATGATACTTCTTGAACAAGAAGAACAACTCATAATCAATCGTGAAGTCAAACTCACAATGAAACATAAACTCGAACTCATGATCAAACTTGAAGTCAAACTCACAATGAACAGAAACTCAAACTCAAAGCCAAACTCGAAGTCAAACTCACAATGAAACAGCAATTCGAACTCATAATCGAAGTCGAAGTCAAACTGACAATGGACAGAAACTCAAAATCAACCTCGAAGTCAACCTCACAATGATACGAACGCTCAAACTCATAATCGATCTCGAAGTCAAACTCACAATGAAACAGAAACTCGGACTCTTGATCATTCGTGAAGTCAAACTCACAATGAAACAAAAACTCAAACTAATAATTAATCTCAAACAGATGAGAAGTATTACTCATTTCTAGATTTTGTATGGTTTTGAGAATCTGTTTCTGGAACTGATAATCGAAATCGAAGTCGAACTCACAATGAACAGAAACTCAAAATCAAAGTCAAACTCACAATGAAACAGAAACTGAAACTCATAATCGAAATCGAAGTCAAACTCACAATTGAACAGAAGCTCAAATTCATAATCAATCTCGAACTCACAACGAAACAGAAACTCCAACTCATAGTCAAACTCGAAGTCAAACTCAGAATGAAACTCGAACTCAAATAAAACTCGAAGTCAAACTCACTATGAAAGAAATACCCGAACCCATAATAAAAATCGGGACCAAACTCAACAAAACAAAACAAATACTCGAACTCATAGTCAACCTCAGAATGACACAGAAACTCAAACTCATAATCGAAATCGAAGCCAAAATCACAATGGAACCGAAACTCAAAAACTCATAATGTCGAAGTCAAATCCACAATGAAACAGAAACTCAAACTCATAATCGGAATCGAAGTCAAACTGACAATGAATCAGAAACTCAAACTCATAATCGAAATCGAAGTCAAACTCACAATGAAACCGAAACTCAAACTCATAATCGAAGTCGAAGTCAAACTGACAATGGAACAGAAACTCAAACTCATAATCGAAGTCGAAGTCAAACTCACAATGAAACCGAAACTCAAACTCATAATCGAAATCGAAGTCAAACTCACAATGAAACCGAAACTCAAACTCATAATCGAAGTCGAAGTCAAACTCACAATGAAACCGAAACTCAAACTCATAATCGAAGTCGAAGTCAAACTGACAATGAAACCGAAACTCAAACTCATAATCGAAGTCGAAGTCAAACTGACAATGAATCAGAAACTCAAACTCATAATCGAAATCGAAGTCAAACTCACAATGAAACAGAAACTCAAACTCATAATCGAAATCGAAGTCAAATCCACAATGAAACAGAAACTCAAACTCATAATCGAAATCGAAGTCAAACTGACAATGAAACCGAAACTCAAACTCATAATCGAAATCGAAGTCAAACTCACAATGAAACCGAAACTCAAACTCATAATCGAAATCGAAGTCAAACTGACAATGAAACAGAAACTCAAACTCATAATCGAAATCGAAGTCAAACTCACAATGAAACCGAAACTCAAACTCATAATCGAAATCGAAGTCAAACTGACAATGAAACAGAAACAGAAACTCATAATCGAAGTCGAAGTCAAACTGACAATGGATCAGAAACTCAAACTCATAATCGAAATCGAAGTCAAACTCACAATGAAACCGAAACTCAAACTCATAATCGAAGTCGAAGTCAAACTCACAATGAAACCGAAACTCAAACTCATAATCGAAGTCGAAGTCAAACTCACAATGAAACCGAAACTCAAACTCATAATCGAAATCGAAGTCAAACTGACAATGAATCAGAAACTCAAACTCATAATCGAAATCGAAGTTAAACTAACAATGAAACAGAAACTGAAACTCATAATCGAAGTCGAAGTCAAACTGACAATGGGTCAGAAACTCAAACTCATAATCGAAGTCGAAGTCAAACTGACAATGGAACAGAAACTCAAACTCATAATCGAAATCGAAGTTAAACTAACAATGAAACAGAAACTCAAACTCATAATCGAAGTCGGTTGAGTTTCGGTTTCATTGTGAGTTTGACTTCGATTATGAGTTTGAGTTTCGGTTTCATTGTGAGTTTGACTTCGATTTCGATTATGAGTTTGAGTTTCTGATGCATTGTCAGTTTGACTTCGACTTCGATTTTGAGTTTGAGTTTCTGATTCATTGTCAGTTTGACTTCGACTTCGATTATGAGTTTGAGTTTCGGTTTCATTGTGAGTTTAACTTCGATTTCGATTATGAGTTTGAGTTTCTGATGCATTGTCAGTTTGACTTCGACTTCGATTTTGAGTTTGAGTTTCTGATTCATTGTCAGTTTGACTTCGACTTCAATTATGAGTTTGAGTTTCGGTTTCATTGTGAGTTTGACTTCGATTTCGATTATGAGTTTGAGTTTCGGTTTCATTGTGAGTTGGACTTCGATTTCGATTATGAGTTTGAGTTTCTGATTCATTGTTAGTTTGACTTCGATTTCGATTATGAGTTTGAGTTTCGGTTTCATTGTCAGTTTGACTTCGATTTCGATTATGAGTTTGAGTTTCTGTTTCATTGTTAGTTTGACTTCGATTTCGATTATGAGTTTGAGTTTCGGTTTCATTGTGAGTTTGACTTCGACTTCGATTATGAGTTTGAGTTTCGGTTTCATTGTGAGTTTGACTTCGACTTCGATTATGAGTTTGAGTTTCGGTTTCATTGTGAGTTTGACTTCGACTTCGATTATGAGTTTGAGTTTCGGTTTCATTGTGAGTTTGACTTCGACTTCGATTATGAGTTTGAGTTTCTGTTCCATTGTGAGTTTGACTTCGATTTCGATTATGAGTTTGAGTTTCTGTTCCATTGTGAGTTTGACTTCGACTTCGATTATGAGTTTGAGTTTCGGTTTCATTGTCAGTTTGACTTCGACTTCGATTATGAGTTTGAGTTTCGGTTTCATTGTGAGTTTGACTTCGACTTCGATTATGAGTTTGAGTTTCGGTTTCATTGTGAGTTTGACTTCGATTTCGATTATGAGTTTGAGTTTCAGTTTCATTGTGAGTTTGACTTCGATTTCGATTATGAGTTTGAGTTTCGGTTTCATTGTCAGTTTGACTTCGACTTTGATTATGAGTTTGAGTTTCCGTTTCATTCTGAGTTGGACTTCAAGTTTGACTATGAGTTTCAGTTTGAGTTCGAGTTTCTGTGTCATTGTAATTTTGATTCCGATTTCGATTATGAGTTTGAGTTTCTTTTTCATTGAGAGTTCAACTTCGAGATTGATTACGAGTTTGAGTTACTGTTTCATTGTGAGTTTGACATCGAGTTTGAGTTTCCGTTTCGTTGAGAGTTTGACTTCGAGATGGATTATGAGATTCATTTTCCGTTTCATTGTGAGTTTGACATCGAGTTTGATTATGAGTTCGTGTTTCCGTTGCATTGTGAGTTTGACTTCGAGCTTGACTATGAGTTCGAGTATTTGTTTCATTGTGAGTTAGACTCCGAGTTTGATTTTGAGTTTTTGTTCTGTTTCATTGTCAGTTTGACTTCGACTTCGATTATGAGTTTGACTTCGATTTCGATTATGAGTCTGAGTTTCTGATTCATTGTCAGTTTGACTTCGAGTGACAGTTGGATAATGAAAAATGGGTGATGGTCGTAGTCGTATGAAGGATTTCCAGAAAATTCAGGGGAGTGGGGCATGGCCTAATGCCCTCCCCCTTCTGGGTATGGGCGAAGGCCTTTGAAGGCGACTTTGAAGAAAGTAGTCAAAATATAGTGAACTGAGTCAAAAATGTACGTTTCATTTTTTTTCGTGTAGGAGGTGCGTGACCGAGATAACAACTGCACCAGTGTACCCAACACACGACAGCCAAATATTCCTACCCACGAATACGGGTCGAAAGTTGACTTTGGCCGATCCATTCGGGACTCTTTGCCAAGCCGCTTTTCATTTCCTTCTTGGTTACCGTTCTTTATAGCTATCGAACAGTCGAAAAGAAGGCGGTTAATTTATCTTCCGAGGCTGGGCCGACCCGACGGTCGTGTGGAATGTGACGTTGTGTCTACAAGACTGAGTTTATGATCATTTATTTCTCTCTCCGGTCTCCCAGCCTAATTTGAACGTTAGTTTGTTGACTTCACTTCGACTATTTTCCATTCCTCAGAGACGAGAAAGGTCGTAAAAGAATGGTCTTGCGGTTGAGAACAGTTAATGATCTCAATTTGTGAAGGTTTTACAGTGGGAAAAAGATCAATGTCTCTTACCTCATCGGTAGTGTGCCGAGGTAATTTATTATACTGCAGCACTGCTATAGCAGGAGATCTGAACTTGGTCAGATACCGCTCGGGTTTGACTGTTCCTATCAGGTTGTCCGAATGCCTATTAATGGAATTCTAATTATCTTTCGTAGATAAGTATGCAAATTCTCGGATTTACCTCATCTCAACTCATTAAGCGATTATGCGTTGAATGAAACTGACATCGTCCTAGAGGAGCAACAAAACCCTCATCATAAAGCCCTGTTCATTATGATGGCATTCTGTTAAAAGCAATCAATCCATAGTTACAATCAGGGTCAGTGAAATTGTGGGCCTGGGGAATGATACCCATACCCTGAATGAGAAGACATGTGATCATCAGCATTTTAAAATTGAAAACGCCACTGTCAATTGAATAATAATCATATTTTAATGGTGTGCGGACGCGTATCATATCATTCCCATTAATATACAATGCATTTCCAAGTCAGATTATTCGGAACCCATTTCGAAGATTCTCTATTGATAGTGCTTAATTGGAATACGTTTGAAAAATTCCAAATTTGGTTCGGGAAATCCCAAGTCTGAGTAGGATCCGAATTTCGAATATGCATCCTTATGCGTACTATTGGTACGTGCAGATCGTTTCCGTATTTACCATTGTTCATCGTAAAACAAAGGGAATGCTAAGGAAAATGATTTTGATTTGCAAAACTGATGCATTTTCAACTTGAAAATACGGCGGAGAAGTTCGGATGAGCATAATAAATGAATTAATCAAATAATGTGTAAAATTATTATTAATTATTAAATAATAATAATTTATTTATTATTAATTAATAAATTAATTGAATAATAAATTTGCTCTCACAAAAACAGCTTGATGCAAGAAAATTGCGAGGAAGCGGCCTGTTCAAATCACGCGAATTCGGATTGAATAATAGAGCAATAATTATAGCTGTAATAATTATTACCTATTATCAATTATTGATGCATTAAATTGCCGATTATTGGAAATGGAAAATATCCGAAAATGGAGTACGGGTTTGGCTAAGAGTAGCTCAAGGAAAACTGACGATAGGCGACGATTGAACTGTCCAGATAGGAGTGAATATGGCTGCTGGATTGCCAATGCTTTGAGGCGAGAAATCCATTGATTGTTTAATGAGTTTAAAGTGGCAATCAGCGATTGGAGGAATTGATGATGGCTTTGATGACTTGCTCATTTTCAGCGTTTTGGCGACAGTATTGCATTTTTGGGGGGAAATATTACAATAAAAGAAAATTATTTATCGTTTCAATTATAAATTCGAAAATTTTAAAGCAAATAAATAAAAATTTTAGGAAGTGTTAAATTTGGAAAATTAGGGGAAAATTTTTCTATTTTTTTTAAATTTTTTACTTTTTTTTTGAAATTTCTTCTATTTCTATTACAACTTCCAAACAACTATAAACAACCCGAGTATTTTTTTCAAGAAACCAGCACTCAAGTTTCCGTTACTATGAACGCTAACAGTTTTGTCTGAAACGCCTCGGGCTGCACTGAATGAGCCGCTGATGTCATCAGGCATTTAGCCTTCCCTGATGTATCGCCGTCGCCCGAGTAGTCACCCGACTCGGGAGCGTGGAGATCAAAATTGGGGAGGCCTGCGGAGATGTTTACTCCTTTGGTGGGAGGCCAATGACCCTGTGGCGAGAAAAGGCGCGTGTCTCCGATGTCCAGTCATTTCTTTATTTATTGACCCTCTTGACTGGTGTACTTGAATGGTTTTTTTGTACTCCCCTTCTCGAATTCTACTCAATAAAGTTGCACCATCCATACGTGTACACGTACAATTGTCATTAAGAACGCTTAACCCTTGCCCAAATGTTGGAACTCGCTAGTTTATCGATCATACGTTCCCAGAGGAATTATAAACCAATAGGAACGTGTTGCTCCAAATAGTAAATTATTCTGAATAAAATTCAGTGTTCATCAACCCAGCCATCGCATTAGATCTATCCCTCCGAGACTTCACATTATTAACTCCGAATATTCCAGGAGTCAGGTCGGCTCCCTTCCAACTTCTTCACCCAATGTTCCCCGAAGAAAACGCTGCTAAGTAGGTTTATATATAGGGTTCATATACATATAGGGTCCGAGTATCCCAGAAAATAAGGTTCAAATAGTTGGAGTAGCCGAAATTTGGCCAACATTTTTTGGACAGGACATCGTATTGAACCGCTGATCCGATTTTGATGAAACTAGTCCTGAAACTTGTGGTTTGCACCAACTTGATGCATATTGTCCGGGCAATCCGATCGGAAAAAGTTAAGGGGTCCAATTCGGCATTAGTATGGCCGATTTTCGAAAAAACACAAAAACTCAATTTTGAAGGTGATGCCGTAGGATTAGAATTTCTTGAGTATTTTTCCTGGGCCTCTCGCTTGATTTACCATAAAAGAGGGGATTTTCTGGAAATGTTTGAATATTTTTGTTTCTAATTCGGTTTGGCTTGAATTTCTTGACGCGATTTCTCCTTTTTCACGTTTTTGCCGATTTGAGGCAGTTCAACTGGATCGATTTTGGATTTTTTGAGCTTGTTAGATTCCTTGACGGTTTCTACACCGTTTTCACTCCCTGTAAGTCAAAATTGGTTGGATTTTAGTGGTCGAAAACTGGTTAATTGACTAATTTTTGACATTAAACACCATTAACCCATTTTTTTACACAAAAAATTGACAATTTTCTAAGCATCTCCAGGACTAAAAAAATGCAAAAATCCTATTCCCTAGCAAAAATTTCAAAATAATGATGGATTTGACTCTGGGGTGTTTTGGCGCGAATCTTTAGATATTGACTAAAAAACATGAAATTCGGCGTTTTTTTCGAGATTTTTGGCGAGATTCGAGGGAAGTGATACGGCCAAAATCGCGGTTCCAATCGGCGAAAACGTGGTGGAGAAGAAAATGTCGGGTGTTAATTCCTTACACATTCCCATCCTTGATACCGACTTTTTACCCAAGGGCTTCGGTTTATAGGCTCGGAACTGCAAAACTGCGATTCGGCTATTAGAAAGTGAACATTTTTATGATTAGCCAGCTTTAATAGGGTGGACAGTTTAATTACTGGAGTGGGCGGGCTGGATGTGGGTGGTTGGAGGGTCTTGCCCTATCTCGCCTCTATCTAGCTCAGGCAGAAAACGGAGGATAATGAATGCCATTTCTTGAGAAACGATTGGCAAGGCATTGACCCTATGAGACCTCGCTACTATCTCGTTTAATCCTTCAGTGTTTTTTTTTTTTGTTTTCTTTTTATATTTGATGAAAATTTTCTCTCGTATACCAATTTTGACTCCTACAATATGATAATGAACCAACCTACTCCAACTATTTGAACTTTATTTTCTGTGACACCCAGACAAATTATGTACCCATGTCACTAATCTACTTAGCAGCGTTTCGACACACGAATTGTTGTTGATAATATTGAAACCTAAATAAGCATTAGGTGATTAGGTACTATTTATGTCAAATAAAGAAACCAACCAGTTCAAACTTGTCTTTGCTAGCACGCAAAATTAGGTGCGGAGGCCAAGACTCCACCCTTCAGACCCGACCCATTCCCCCGGCACGACCGACCGCCCACGGGCCGCACAGATGAAAATCACCACACTCCCCCCGAACACACAACAAATTACACAAAACCTATTAAAAAATGTTTGTAACAACATTAACACGATAGTTTCTGGATGTTTCTACCCTATTGCCACAAGTGATTTTTTCCAAAATTTGGATTCCAACTTATATTGAAAAGTCAGGCTGTATTAGAGCTAAAGATTCGGTATAGCGAACTCTCTGGCAATAGGACTCTTCTTTACACTTTGGTACATAAATCAAATCGTAAAAAAAGCTAAACTTCCAAGTGTAAAGTTATAGCTGAGAAAACTACAAGAATCACCTAGAATAAACCATCGGTACGTCTTACGTCTAGCGTGGTATCAAATCATGTAATGGTGAATGTTCTATTCATTTTCAGACGAGGCCAGTGATGACGAGGATAGCGATCGGTGCGTCATTGACAAATCTGTGTCTCAAGAAGAGAGAGAGTGCAAACTGCTGACAAATCGTATGGCAAAACTCACGGACAAGTTGCAGCACACGCTTCGAGAAAGGACCAATTTGAAACAGAATTTGAACCGAATTCAGAAAGCGTTGAGAGAGGAAAAGAAAAAATACAGGGAACTGAAAAAAGAGGTTGACAAAATGGCCAATCTTATGAAGGAAGTTGGTGGCGAAGATGAAGAAGAGGAAGACGACGGCGACGAGGAGGTTGGTATTTACCAGTATTTTATTTTTAAATTTTCTGCATTGTTAGCTCAGTTTCAGTCGAGTTGAACATGAATAATAAATTTCGGAGCAATAAATAAAAGTAATAAATTCTATAAATAATAATGAACTTCCTAACATGCTCACTATTTGAGCATTTTTCTTGTTACAAGTAGTAAAATAGGTAACTTAAGAAACACTAATTCCAATTGGGGGAAAAATTGCCCCTTGCGAAAATAATATTTCGCACATTACCTATTCCAGGAGGAGGCGGAAAGTTCGAGCGAGGATGAAGTAGAAGAAGAAATTGTGATCGATAGTGAAGGCGACTTACCTGAGGACTCGACCACGGCAGCAAAAATAGAGAACCTCAACAGAAGAATAAAGAAATGTGATACGCTGCTGACGCAAGCCAAGAGGCAGAATTATTTCATTACCGTAAGTGCTTCATTGTAATGTAAATTTCTTTCTTTCACATTAGTTTTTGCGTTCCCTGGGGACCCCGTCATTTCCATCGCATGAACTTTCCTTATGTACAGAGCAGGAAACTCTTAACTCTAACTGTGAGTGAACTCTTAACTCAGGAATCACAATCTTGTTGGTGTAATAGGCTAGTAATCGTAAGTAGAAGATCAATCAACCGTACCTAAGAACCAAGGCCAAATTCTCAACTTTTTCCAATTTTTGTTTTGCTTATTTGTATAATTAGAATAAATTCTTCTAATTGAAAACGAATTTTGTAGCTGTAGTAGTTTTCGATTCATTAAGAATAGGGGAAAATTTTATAAAACTTAAAAATGTCTCACTAAAACTGCAATAAATCCTAAACGGTTGAAGCTACCGCCATGACGATGGTCTCATTCGATTCAGCATAGAAAACCCTACCGAAAATGATGCCTCATATGCCTATGTTGCACTTTTCCTGAAAAGCCCACTTTTCCCCACTTCAACAGCTGTTTTACTGGCAGATTCGAAAAGCTCAGTTTTATGACAACGGAAGAAAAATTTTCAAAGGCAGTACAGCAAAAAGAGAGATCAAGTGCCGAAGTAATAAAGAAGAGAAGAGTAGCGTAATATAAGCTCAGGAAGCCACATTTAACCAGGACTTATTATCCGACCCGGTAGCTGGAGGGAGAGTTACTTTACATAAAATCCAGTATCTACATTTTTATAAAATTGTAACGAAGCTGCCAGTGGAACGTCTGGAAAACATTTTTGAGTTTTTATTTTAATAATGACCACATTTTTGTCCACCTCAATATCAGGGGGGACCTGAGCAAATATGATCCAATAGCGTATGACCAAAAGGGTTACGAGTGCACACTAAAACGGTTCAATTTTGCAAATGATTACAGACGCCGTCGTGACCATAAAAATATTCGAACGCAGAATTACAAAGTTCGTACATTCTTGTTGAGGAATTTCCCTCATTATCCTTTGCTACCCGGGTAAATATATCTTTTGAGCGTGAAGACGAAACGTGATCGGAGAAATAAGTTGGCAGTGGCAATGGCTGCAGGGAGTGCCCGGCTGTGAAAGTTTGGGAGTGGGAGAGAAGCGAAACAAAAACACTCCTTCCATTGATCTCTCGCGACTACTTGACTTGACAAACCCCCAACTTACAAGGAACTCCTGACGTTCCCTAATGGTTTGTACTTGCTCGAAGGAAAACTCCAGAGCTGTTTGTTTTCTCTCGTATTTTCAAGGAGAAGGGCCTCATCTTGTTCGGTTGCCACCTTTGATGTGTCTGTGAGATTCACCCTAGGGAGTAGGTTTTCCCTTATTGCCGGCCAAGAGCTAGGAAGGAGCAGAATCTGCTCGCAATGGAGCTTTTATACTATCTGATAGTATAAAAGCTCCATTGCGCGTTTCCATTTAGGGAATGAATTTAGGGAGTAGGTTTTCCCTTATTGCCGGCCAAGAGCTAGGAAGGAGCAGATAGTATAAAAGCTCCATTGCGCGTTTCCATGCCAAATAATGTAGAATGAATTTCAGCGTCAAACATTCAAATCATAGGTATAGGTTTACGAATATTTCTCTTTACCATCACGTCACATTTGACATTTGATTTTAATTATCCTTCAGATATTATCATATAACTATATTCCAGTAACTACTGGAACAATTCACGTTGCCACACCAGCTTCAAAAACTTCCCAGATCCAGGGTCTTTGCCATCAATTCTCAGGAATTTAAGGTGGCAGGCATGTTGGGAAGCCTGGAATGTGCACTGTAATGATTCTTGAGAAATTTTAAAATTAATTTTTTTTATTGATTTGGTGTTGGTGGTTACCCTTACCTTCTAATATCCCCAAGTTTCAGACCTGTAGTTCAAATATTAAGGCCGTGGCTGGGCCGAAAAACTGTAATTCTCATTACCGCCGTTCAATTCTAACTCATTACCGCACCAACCTATTGTCGTTTTTCCGAGAGTTTTTGGGCATCCGTGGACCGCATTTATCTTGGATATATTTCAAATGAATTCTCATAGAATGTTGTCAATTGTGAAATTTAGGGGTCACCTCCACAGACACCCAAGAAAAAGGTCGAAACACTTTCAAAAAAGAACTCTTCGCGCATGGTCAACCAATAAATTTTCTAAATTGAAATGTAACACGGAAAATTGTTAATCGAGCTCCATGATGTTTTGGGCGTTTTCTGATATAAAAAACATTTTGAGCCCTGATTTTTTTTTTTTTTTTTTTGAGAATCACCCGTAATCTATAAATTGAATTAGGGATACGAAGTTACATAATGAGGCATCGTTCTTATGAATCGAACTTCGTTTTTGAAAATCCCAATCACAAAATAGCTTAATAAGCTTACGAAAATTCTCTATTCAACGCCCTTATGTTTTTATTCTTCCAGGCCAACATAGACCGTCGACAAGATGATTTAAATCGGCAAAAAGAGATGTCCTTAAGACTCCAGGAAGACTTGAACGAGGTGTTGGCTGATTTAGGATGATGGGCTCATCGCTGTTCGAGCCATTCAATGTTCACTTTATCAATACGATTCTCTTGAAATAATTTCATAGGCTATATTATAGGTTCAGAAACAATTTATTTCACAATTTTTGGCTCTCAAAAAAACTCGAAGTTAGGGAAAAGAAGTTATCTGGTCTATTAAAGTGTGCATCTACAATGCTGGTCAACTGACTGCAATGGAACAGACAACGTCTTTTCTCTCAGTTTCTATCCAATTTAATGGGGTTCCGAAATTTCTTCTCAAATAGTATAGTGCATGCATTGACTCTTCCTGCTTGTAGCACCGTTAGGTCATAATAATTGTAGGCCTCATTATTTTTCTTGCTTTCAAGTAGGATTCATGCAAGTGCCGTTATTTATTTTTGTTAATATTTACCTAGTGTAACGATTAATGCTCAGGTGATTCGAACCACTTCAATATTGTAATGTTCGGATTTGTCAGTAAAATGAATTTTTTGAAAGTTTTATACCATGAGAGCAACTGCGAATAATCTAGTCTACATGAGTGCATAGGTACTTACCTACTTGGCTTTCTTCATCGACGTTAATTTATTATGAGGGCACTTCACTAAATGTGCAAACTCGAGTTTGCACCATCGAAAAAACCATAGCACTTGGCCACGTTTTTCTAATCGGATAGCACGTTCAGGATAGTATTAACTCGTTTCGTAATGAATATATTTTTTAGCCTCTGGCTAACTATCACTTTTGGTTTATTATTCAATAATAAACCTCTGTTATCGCTCAAGAAAGGAAATTTTTCACCCCCCAAAATTTTGATTGTTTACATTTCAAAGTGCGTACAACCAAAAATCGAATTAAAAAAAAAGTCCGTTTGCCGTCTTCACTTTTGGCACATGATTTCCAAAGAATGTACCAATGGAATCGATCGGGAAATTTTGGTTCATTTTTTTTTTTAAAGATGACCGAACATTTTGACATTTTCAGAAATAATCAATCATTGTTTCGGACAGGCCTAAATTGATAGCCAAGTTGCTAGCACCTTCTGAAGGTCTATTACGATCTGAAAAATACATACCTATTAACCAAGCACAAAAAAATTAAGCGATTTGAATGTTAGGTACCTATTATTTTCCATAGATTTTTGTGGGTGCTGATCCGGCTGAGACCAGTCCCGATATGATAGCTATAATAACCATTTGGGATTTTCCCTGTCTCAAGTGAAACACTTGTTTTGAATTTTCCAAATGCTTACGAAACTGTTTAAAAGTTCATTTCCACGGGAAACTTGGGGAACAATAATACGCAAGTCGTGTGCGAATATCAGAATGAGGCTTTATTCTTATCATGATAACGACCGATTCGTACTCGATATCGATATATCGAACATCCCCTTTTCTTCAATAAGTTAGTTGCTATTAATCGAAATTTCCACATTACTAAGCTATTCTTACAATCCGTTAATTTCCTGGTTATTGCCACTGCACCATGCTGCGTTACATACAATTATGTTCCTATGGCTTTTTGTTATTCTATCTATTCTACCCTACAGTTAATATTTTAATTCCTTTTTTTTTTTTTTTTTTTTTTTTTTTTTTTTTAAAGACAATTTTGTTAGTTTACACAATCAGTTTGCTCTGTACATGAGTAAGCGTTCAGTCTTTTTGTTCCTCACTAAATGTGAACCGTTTAGGCTTCTTCACCTCGCGCCCGGACCTGGTTTGGGCTCCTTCCCGCTGAGGTAGTGGTTGTGCCAGCTGGTTGAGCGCTGGTGAAGTTTTTGTTTTCGCGGCCTCCGTTTGTTCTCCTCCTCGCTTTTGTGGCGTTGATGTTGGAGCCGGAGACGACTCGCCTGATGGACGGATTGAGATGCGTCTATCCTCTTCTCTTGGCGCTTCCGCCACTGGACGCCAGAATGGACGGATCCATGTCCTATTTCTGCGGAATGCCCTGCCGTCGATCGTCACATCGAACGACGAGGAGTTGTGCTTTCCTGTGATGTCACCTAGTTCCCATTTCCCCTTTCCTTGCGGCGGTTTGACCAGAACTTCGTCCCCGATTTCGAGTTCCGGTAGAGCTTTGGCTTTTCGATCGTGATGGAGCTTCGTTTTCCTCCGTTTCAATTCGATGGCGTCCCGTACTCCTTGAATAGTCCGAGGCACCAGTAGCTTCTTTGCGATGGGCAGAGTTGTTCGAGTCCTCCTGGACATAAGCCTTTGTGCTGGGCTTGCATCGATGTCGCTGGTAGGCACGTTCCTCCACTCTAGTAGAGCTAAGTAGAAATCGCTCTGGTCAGCGTCGCATTTCTTCATCAGCGTTTTCACTATTTTGACGGCTGCTTCCGCCTTACCGTTCGCTCGACTGTAGAATGGCGACGAAGTCGAATGCAGGAATTCCCACTCCCGTGCAAATCGGCAAAACTCCGACCCGACAAATTGTGGAGCGTTGTCGGAAACAAGCACCTGAGGAATTCCGTATCTGGCGAAGTTGCGTTTGCAGAATTTGATCAGTCTCTCGGCCGTTATATTTGACATTTTCTTGATTTCGAAGAAATCGGAGTAGGCATCGACTAAGACGGCGTAGTTCTGGCCCTTGTATTGAAAAGTGTCGATTGCTGCCCGTTCCCAGGGCAGCTCTGGGATGGCGTGACTCTTCATGGGCGGTTTCCCTTGTTCTGGCGCCAGCTCCTGGCAAACCCTGCAGCTCCGGATTTTCTCCTTGATTTCGCTAGTCATAAACGGCCAGTACAGTGCCTCCCGGGCTCTGCGGATTGACGCGACCATGCCCAGGTGACATCGGTGTACTTTCTTCATCATATCTGGACGCAATGTTCTAGGAACGACTACCTGATCTCCGCGAAAGATAACTCCGTCTTGAATGGCTAGCGCATCTCGCTGTTCCCAAAAGGGGTGCAGGCTGAATGGTAGTCGCTCTTTCTCGGCCGGCCAGCCGCTTTTTATGACTGTGGCGAGTTGACACAGGCATTCGTCTGTTGCCGATTCCGCCTTGATCCTTGCCAAGCTTGCTTGCTGGATGTTGACATTGTCCGCTGTCTGGATGCTCTCCAGCTCTCTGTATATGCCGTCCACCTGCAATACATGATCTAATTTTAGTGTATCTTTTTCAGGGAGATGCAATCGCGATAGTATATCGGCTATATGCATCTTTTCGCCTTTTCGATACCGGACAGACAAGTCGTACCGCTGCAGACGCAACAGCATCCGCTGTAATCTTACCGGTGCCTGCAGTAAAGGCTTTTGAAAAATCGCTTCCAAGGGCTTGTGGTCAGTTTGCACCACGATTCCCTTTCCGCCGACCAGATAGTGGGAGAACCGTTCGCATGCGAACACTATTGCGAGGCATTCCCTCTCGATGTTCGCCCAGTTCTTCTCGCTGTCGCTGAGGCTTCGTGACGCGAAGGCAACCGGATGACCCTCCTGCAGCAAGACACATCCGAGACCTTTTGACGAAGCGTCGGCTTGGAGCGTCACCAGCTTTTCCGGGTCGAAGTAGGCCAGTACTGGGGCGTTCGAGATTAACTGCTTTATATTGTCAACGGCGTCTTCCTGCTCTTTAGCCCAGCTCCACCGTTTGTTCTTGTGCAGGAGGCTTCTGAGTGGATCTGCTATGGCCGAGAGGTTTGGGACAAATTTTGACAGGTATGTGACGAGCCCTAAGAAGCTCTTCACTTCTTTTGTATCTGTCGGGTATTGCATGTCGACAATTGCTCTCACTTTGTCCGGATCCGCTTTAATTCCGTGATTCGTTATGATGTGCCCCATGTACTTGACTTCACGCAGCTTGAGTTTCACTTTTTGCTGGTTGAATTTGACATTTGCCCCTCGAGCTCTGGCCAACAATTCACGTAAGGCCTTATCGTGTGCTTTGGACGCTTCGCCATCGTCTCCGCCGACACCAAGCACGAGGATGTCATCTTGGACGATCACAATATTCTTAATGTCACCGAAAATCTCGTGCAGCCGCCGCTGATATTCGTCCCCCGAGACCTTCAAGCCAAACGGCAGGCGCTCCCATCGAAATCTTCCAAATGGGGTCCAAAAGGTTGTAAGCTGCGAGCTCTGTCCGTCCAGCTTCACGTTCCAGAACCCATCTTTGGTGTCCATGACACTGAAAAATCGTGCTTTGGTTAGCTCCGGCGTGATGCTTTCAAACGTTGGCGTCTCGAATTCGCTTCTTCTTAGTGCCTTGTTCAGATGGAACGGGTCTATGCATAGGCGTAGCTTGTTCGGCGTTTTAACGATCACTAAGTTGCTGGTCCATTCGGTCGGGCCGTTTTCCTTGGCTATGATCTTCTTCTCCAACAGCTCGTCCAATTTCGCCTTCAGTTCCTTGCGCAACGGAACTGGGACTCTCCGTGGCGGCTGTTTGACAGGCTTGACGGCAGGATCGACGTGTAGCTTGCATTCTCCCTCAAGGAGTCCGATCCCTCTAAAGACATCGCTGTATTCGTCTACGATGTCTTGGGCGTTCCCAATGCTATCAATGGCATAGACATCGCTGCTTAGCTTCACCAGATCTAGCGCCTCACAGGCTGCTGCTGATAATAGTGGTAGGCGCTTTTTCCTAGAATTCTGAACTACCTGAAATTTTAGCTGTACCACTCTGCCGTGGCGATGCGCCCCCAATGTGATCTCGCCGATCGGCTGCATGCTGCCGTTGTTAAAGCACACCAAGGTCGACGTCGACGGAGCCAAGGCCGGAAGGCTGCCAAAAAGACTTGTCAAAGTGGCCTTTTCCATGACGTTAATAGTAGCGCCGCTGTCAAGTTGACATGGCTGCCTTCTCCCCTCACCGTCGACGTCAAAAACAATGTCGCACGTCCACGTCCGGCGAGGTGCGTTCCCATTGTTGACCCAGTCGACATGCTGTACACAAAAGGCTTCTTCTTCGCTAAACTCACTCGAACCATCAGAATATTGACTGCCCTCTTCCAGCTGTCGAACGTTGTACGGACGTCGATTGCTGCGACCTGGCCCGGATCTTCTCTTGGAGAGTTCGCCTGAACCCGATTCGCAAACTGACTTGAAGTGGTTCATTTTTGAGCACTGGGCACATCTCTTGCCATATGCGGGGCAGAGCTTTGGTCCCTGCTTATGGGTTGTGCCGCAGTACTTGCATGTTACCAACCTCGAAGAGATCCGCCCCCTCGACGATGTGCTCGGCCTGCTCGCGACCTTGTTCACAGCTGACTCAGTCTTCGCCTTCATGCTGGCCATCTGCGCATCGGCCAATTCGTTCGCTTTGCATGTGTCTATTGCCGTCTTAAGTGTTAACAGCGAGTCACTAATTAGCTGCTTTTTCGTGTCTTCGCTTTTTATTCCGATCACGAGGCGGTCTCTAATCATTTCACTTTCGAGCTCTTTGTAACCACAGGTCGCAGCCAGAGTACGCAGCCGGCTGACGTAGGCGTCTATCTTTTCGTTCTCCTCCTGGAATGCTGT